>OY998175.1:116808726-118206452 GCA_963921935.1 Galeruca laticollis
GTATCGTATTTTGAGTAATTGTCATCTGTTTCCAATTTTTCATACAATCGACATAATCATCAAAGTTATTTTTTACTACACATTTTTTAATACTCTTTAACGACTTTACTCCCACACTGAACTTTGTAACCGTACATTTTGGATCAACGAAATGTGTGATGATTTCTTCATTAGACTCATCTTTCATTACGCATAATACTTTTTATTAACTCTAGGTATATTGTATGGATTATTAGTGTAGTAGTCTTATGTATAAAATTTGTCAATGTTTGCGTCAATTGAATGTTTATATGCATCGTTACAAGTAAGTTGGTAAGCAAAACTGTTAGTGTCGGTGTACAATAGCTTACAATTGTCTACTCCCTTTGTTGGAAGCATACAATTATAGTGAAAGCCGTACATTCCAGTTTTGGAAATATCGAGAATTTCCATATCCACATACATTGGTTTATTGAAAATGCAGATTTTTTAATTGTCCTTAGAGTCGGATCATCATTGAAAATTATTCTATTGCGATAACGCAGACTAGAAATGAGATTTTTAGCACCATAACGACCATCATAGAAAGATACAAATTCTATGTTTGCATATACATTCCTTGCATTTTCAAACACAGCATTGTTCATCCGTAAATCTTTTTTCAAAGTCGCTCACAGCTTAAGTCCTCAATTGATTGTTCAAATCGATGTATCGTTTTAGACATGTGGATTGTTCAAATTTCAAAACTTTGTGAACTTTTTTCAATACCACCCAATGTTCTAATGTCTGCTTTAAATTCCTATAATGTAAAGTACCTATAACACTCTTTCAATCGTGTACAGTGGTCATTAATTTTGCTAATTTTGAGCCGTGGGGTTTGCGGTGTTCGGAGCACAGTCTTTATGTAGATTATGCAAATTGATATGATATGTCAAATCAATTTGGAGAATATAACTTTCTGGAGAATCATCTGTAATGGATTTTATAAACCCTACATCATTTTTCAATATCATTCTCGAGGTCATCGTACTGTAAATGTTCATACATTGCCGCCTCATACAAATCATTCGCTTCTGTATAGAGTATGTACGTTGATGGTTTCTCAGTATCATATTCAGACATATATTTGTTATTATTTACGTAGACGCCCCAATCAAAATACTACTACTAAACTGTGTGTGTATCATTAACTTTTATATCTACATATTTCTACAGTCTCAATAATTACAAACACCCCATGTATATATCAATTTCAATCATAACATACCTCGTATATAGTCGGATCATCATTGAAAATTGTTCTATTGCGATAACGCAGACTAGAAATGAGATTTTTAGCACCATAACGACCATCATAGGAAGATACAAATTCTATGTTTGCATATACTTTCCTTGCATTTTCAAACACAGCATTGTTCATCCGTAAATCTTTTTTCAAAGTCGCTCACAGCTTAAGTCCTCAATTGATTGTTCAATTCGATCAATTCGATGTATCGTTTTAGACATGTGGATTGTTTAAATTTCAAAACTTTGTGAACTTTTTTCAATACCAACCAATGTTCAAATGTCTGCTTCAAATTCCTATTATGTAAAGTACCTATAACACTCTTTTAATCGTGTACAGTGGTCATTAATTTTGCTAATTTTGAGCCGTGGGGTTTGCGGTGTTCGGAGCACAGTCCTTATGTAGATTATGCAAATTGATATGATTCGTCAAATCAACTTGGAGAATATAATATTCTGGAGAATCATCTGTAATAGATTTTATAAACTCTACATCATTTTTCAATATCATTTTCGAGGTCATCGTACTGTAAATGTTCATACATTGACTCCTCATACAAATTATTCGCTTCTGTATAGAGTATGTACGTTGATGGTTTCTCAGTATCATATTCAGACATATATTCGTTATAATTTACGTAGACACCCCAATCAAAATACTACTACTAAACTGTGTGTGTGTCATTAACTTTTATATCTACATATTTCTACAGTCTCAATAATTACAAACACCCCATGTATATATCAATTTTAACCATAACATACCTCGTATATTTACATAGATATCCCCGCAGAATAATGATGCAAATATATTTTTAACATCGTGTATTGAAGAAATCTTAGTATACTGTTATGAACATAATTTTATGTAACACACAGCAGGTGATTTGAACCCCGAGAATGTCATTGTTATTTTTCACATAAAATCTTATTTGTCTGTCAACCGTAATTTCTCTCTCTTATACCGACAAATCACGATATTTAAATAACATTTTGTGGGTTCCATTAGTAAAATTCTTATTTTTATAATCAAGTTGTGGAAAGTGTTATCACATTTTGGTATAATAATCGGTGGTTTATTATTAACGTTTTAAATTATACCAATATTTCAGAATAGCTATTTTAACGAATAGTAATATTTAATAAAACTGTACCTCTAAGTTGTGAAATTATCGCTTCAAGATTTTTCTATTAGCATAGCATTCTTTTTGAAGAGCGGCTTAATTATATTAATTTAGTTGGGGGCAAGCCTGATGTCTTAGATGTCCTCTTCTATCACGATGGATATCCGTTAATACCAGTATTTGCAAATATGTTGCTCTTTTGTTGGTTTCTTGGAAAATAATTCATATTAACCCAGTGTTGCAGTAAATTTGTTAGTACTAGCACTGTCAAACAGACTTCTGTGTTTGTTATCCCTTCTATCATGTTCCTACAGAGGAGCATTGAAGAAAAAATGAAAAAATTACGTCGAAACCAGATAATATTTTCATAAATTTTTTGATTTTATAAAATCGTCATCGTGAAGAACACCGGTATCTTCTTCTTTTAACATAGAACCCACACGTATACACATAAGCATTTTTTTTCTTCTATCACGATGGATATCCGTTAATACCAGTATCTGTGAATATGTTGCTCTTTCGTTATCAATATCGTCGTCAGTATCATCCGTCCCTCTAAATATTTGGGGTGATTCATAATGAAATTCGGAAATACAAGATTCCTGATATTATGTTTCAAAGAGTACTGTTTGATACCAAAAATGTCAAACGTATAACGGTGGTGCATGTCTGGTGCTTCTGTGGTCTATGTGTGCTAACTCTGTCATGTGTGTCTGCTGTCCCTCTGCTAAGGTACGTCTCTGATGTGTCTGTCTCTGAGGTGTTTCCGATGTGTGTCTGGTATATCTCTATGTTACAGCAACCTATTTTCTTAAATAATGGTTTTATCTTATACTATGTTTTTTGTAAGCTTGATGTCCTCGGGAATCCCTATGTTCCATTATCTGTAAATATGGTGTTCTTTTTGCTGGTTTCTTGGAAAATAATTCATATAAACCGAGTGTTGCAGTAAAATTTGTTTGTACTAGCACTGTCAAACTGATGTGAGTCTGGTGTGTGTTTGTTATCCTTTCTGCTACCCCTCTGCTATCTGTCTGATAGACTGCTGATGTGTGTTATCCTCCTAATAATATAATGAGTCACAGCATGTTTCACTATAATGTAGATGTACGAGCAACAAATCTCAAAGCATGCAAAAGCTTCAGGTATCCTCTGTTGTCGAATAAAGTGGATTTGTTGTCATTATCGTTGTCGTTGTCGTTGTCGACCATGTAGCATCATTTATGAAAAAATACTTTATGACTACGACCTGTGTAAAAAAAATACGGTATCTTTATGACTACACCCTGTATAAAATCACATCTTTTATGACTACGCACTGTATATATAGCTTCTTTTATGACTACAGTCTGTATATATGAACATCACATCTTTTTTGACTACACCCTGTATATAAAGACAAATGGCATCTTTCATGATCACACCCTGTATAAAAAATGCGGTATCTTTATGACTATATTCTCTGTGTAAAATCACATCTTTTATGACTGCACCCTGTATAAGATTGCATCTTCTATGACTACACCCTGTATATAAAGAAAATGCACAAGGGTGCTTTTGAATAATATTGAGATAAAAATACACTTTTACACTCGTATGTTGATCGAAGCCATCACTTTTCATTCTGAAATTTAGAAGTCCCAATCAAAAACCTTGAGATTGTCACTAAAAAAAATAATATGCGATTTTTCTATAATTACCTGCGTGAAAATCCTTGAGATTTCAAAATAATACGCATATGGTCAATTTCAAAAACAAAATACGTAGGAATCCTCATAGCATACATGTAGCGGTATAGGCTGGGAACGATGAGGTCGTGGGTTCGAATCTCCCTCGAGGCAAAAATTTTTTTCGGTTACGTCATGCACAAATTTACCGGATAAAAAATGGACGACAGGCATCTAAAAAAGAAATCTGCAAAATTGAAGCGCGCCATCTACCGAAATCTACTGGATAAAAAATGGCCGACTGATAAAAATGGCCAACTGGATAAAAAATGGACGACACCGCCGACAGCGCCAACGACACTAGCGCCACCGTCGCCTAGCGGACATTTTTCGAAGTAGTGGAGTGAAACCCTCTTAGCTACACTACAGGAGTGTGACCGAGTATTATCTCCATAACTCTTGTTGGTGTGGTTCTCATGCCTCCTGTTGTGTTGAGGCATGTTATTCTTTGAATTTGATCCAGTTTACGGACGACTGTCAGCTGGTTTGCTTTAGCGCCGAACGTTAGCATAGGTCTGATGATGGCAGTGTAGATCCAGGCAGCGACCCTAGGCAACATTCCCCAGGTGTGGCCGATGGTTCTACGACACTGCTTATAAGAAATATATGCTTTTTCAACTCCCTGTGGACAACCCTTTGCAACCAAGCCTCTGATGGTTACGTCATCTACACTGATTTTTATTGCTCTTTTTGAGAGCATGTTATATATCCAGTCATTTATGATTTCGGTGATATTCTTCTTGAAAAGTGTATTTGTTATTATAGAAAAAGTGGTTCTATAGAATGCACCTTCTATGTCTATGAATACACCCAGGGTGGACTCTTTCTTTTCAAACGATGTGAGGCTAATGGGTCGATAGAGGCTAATGGGTCGATATCCTTTTGGAATGGAATAGCTCATTCTTACTGGTTTTGGTATGAACAGAACTTTAACTTCTCTCCAACCTTTTGGAATATACCACAGTGCCAGTGAGGATCTGAGGATTCCTACCAGGTGCGGCATTAGGTCATCCAGGCCCCACTGAAGTAGGGCTGGATAAATGCCGTCCGTTCCTGGGAATTCAAAAGAGGAAAAGCCAGAGATTCCTCACCTCAGTCTGTCCGGTGTCGAAGATCTGTCGTGTTATACGCCAGTCATCATCCGTCGGGTACTGATTCTCCTCATCCTCCTTGGCTGCCGTGTTTGTGTGTCTGGAGTCAGGGAAGTGAGTTGACTTTAATAGTTGAAGGCTTTCCTTTAGGTTGGCAGTTTTTGTGCCATCCTCTCTGGTTAGTATACCGATATGACGGTGGGGATATTTTGAGAGGCCTTTTGGAGTCTAGCTGCTTGGGGGATATTTGCGATTTCCTCGCAATAGGTTCTCCAAGCTTCTCTTTGTTTTTGTCTAATGACTTTTTTATACTGCTTGAGGGGAGACTTGTATGAGTTCCAATCCTCTTCGAGTCTGTTTTTTTCCCTTATTAAAATAATTCCTCTCCGTCCCCCTGAGCTGATCAATCTCATGGCACCACCACGAAGTGGAGGCTCGATCAATATTGACACGCCTGAGTGGGCAAGACATCTTGTAGGCATTAATTATGTGGTTTAGAAAGGTTTCAGAATAAATTTGCAAATCTTCTTTATTGTTAGGCAACACATCCTCGACTCTTCGCAGATCTCCTTTTAAAGAGTGCATATATTTTGTCCTGTCCGTTTTCCTGGGGTCGCAAGTTATTGTAGAGGTTGTGAGTGCCAGTTTTATTTCGAATTTTATCCCGTGGTGGTCCGACATTGAAATATCGTCGGATATATGCCAGCCGGAGATTATATTCGAAGTGTTGATAGTAGATAGGGTAATACCTATTCGCGTTTGACTACGAGAGTTAATAATAATTGGTTCAGTACCTCTATTTAGAATACAGAGATTCTTGTTAGCTATGTAATCATGAGAAGACTTACCTCTAGTGTTAATATATTTGCTGCCCCAGCATACGTGGTGAGAGTTTGAATCGCAGCCTATTACCAATTCAAGCTTCAAGTGTTCCACAAGGTTCTCTAACTCCTTAATTGGGGTGGCTGCGTCTGAGGGGAGGTATGCGGATGCCAGAATTAACACTTTCTTTTGACCTTTCTGTGCATATTCAACCTTCACTACCGTCAGGTCGGAGGACGAAAATTGCGTCAGTGGGTAGGTCTTAAAATGTCTAGGGACGTATATGGTAGGGACGTATATGGCCTAGGTTGGCTGATTGCTTGGGAAGCTGAAAATTAAACCTTTTGGATTATTTAGACCCATGATTTTGGTTTGTTTTATCCAAGGTTCTTGAATAAGTGCTATTGTGTCCTGCATAATGTTGCCGCAGCGAGCTTTTTGTGTTGAAAGTTACACTGAATAAATCTGACCTTTTTATTGTCCATCTCTGCTGGATGGTGGTGAGATGGGTTTTGGTTTCTTTTAGGCCATCTCCACTTCCTCACTTGGGGGTAGGTTGACGTCGCCTGTATCCTGGCTTAGAGCTGTTAGTTCTGCCAGGAGACTGTCGGTCGCCATCTTGGAGGATGGTTCGACTGTCACCGAAGGAGCAACGGCTCCTTGGGGTTCCTCGGATGGGATTCGTGCTCGATCTCCTCTGTTAAGGGTCGAGTTTCTTTGTTTTAACAATCAATGAGGAGACCGCGTAGCTCATCCTCATTGATAGTTTTTCTAGGACTCCCATTTCCTCGTCTCTTATGCCGAAGACGAAGAGGTGCCCTTTGCGATTGACCTTCGCTTCGTTGTGGAAGGAAAACCATTCATCCACCCGAAGGTCTGGGTTTTGTTTGTATAGTTGGCGCAGCACATCCTCTTTGTCACCCAGGTCAGCGTGAGCTTCGCTAGGGACCCAGAGGATGGCTTTTGTCAGCTGGGGGAGGTTGTCGACGTGCACCACGTCGAACTTAGCCTCCTTCCACGGTTTCAGTCTTGAAACTGTGTTCCTTAGCTACTGTAGCGTTTCGTCATTATCGCAGGCGACTCTGATTATTTCGCCAGAGTGAGACCATGACCTAAAAGTAGGTGGCCTTTTCTGACTGACGTAGGCGGACATATCAGCAATCTGTACCGTTTTGACGGGGTTTTGTAGTTGTTTTACGTCGTCTTTTCGAGGATTTCGCCGTAGGAACTCAAGAGACTGGGGGGCTTTATCTAGTGGTTGGCAATTGGTTGCTGCTCTTTGAGGCCTAGGAATTATTGGAGGCTGTAATTTTTGCCACCTTTTTCCAATCGAACCGAAACTAATCAAGGATGGTTGATTTAGAGTGGTCGAGACCATCATGGAAATTTTATTATATTCAAGAGAATCTCTGTAACTATTTTATAAATACTATTTTTCATTATTTTATTGAACATTGTAAATTATATTTTATTTTGTAAATTATACTTTTTTTTCTTGCTAGTTAATTTTAATTCGTAAATTCCTTACTTTTTTTCTTTTTGCGGATATAAAATTTTTTCGATTTAGATATTATGGAAATTTGTTCCTTTTCTTTCGTTGATATAAAATATTTTGTTGATTATTTTATACTTGAAATTTATAATAGTAGTATCAGATATCTCCTCAGTTCTGTGAGCAGTATGTACGGAATAGAAACCAGAGAAGAAACCAACAAAACAAAAAGCATGCTTAGAGTAGCCGAAATGAAAACGCTCAGGACTATAGTGGGAAAAACAGAAAGGGACCGAATTAGAAACAATGACATCAGGGAACAATGTGGAGTGCAAGACATCGTAAGATGGGGGAGACAAAAAAGAAGACATTGGTACGCTCATGTGAGAAGAGTGGAGGAGAGCAGACTGCCACGCATCGCACTTGAAGGGGAATCAACAGGAAAAATAGCACCTGGTAGACCACCTAAGAGATGGAAGGACAGTTGGCAGTCCACCTCCCAGGAAATGATAAAGAGGAACCTTCAAAACTAACAGATCGCAAGATCTTGAATACGAATAAGGAGAAGAGTCTCAGATATACGTTATATGCTGGTTGACAAATTGAAATATATTACGTGACGTTCCCTTAACAACTTAACTTCTGTTGTTTTTCATGTTGGTCCAACGAAAACCCAAAAAAATGTATTTGTTTCCGCAGAGATTCGCGACTTCCTGCGAAGCCATAACTATTTGCAAAGGTTTGTTTTACATTTCTTAACGTGGGTACTTTTTCTCGGATATGTGATAATTTATTATGCACCTTCTAAGCACAGTTTTGTCGAATTGATCCATACGGATACTGGACGTTTTTTGTGTTTTAGTAGGCACCGTTATGTCATCATGACAAACAAATCGACGCCATTTTTAGTCAATTTAGAGCTTCTTTTTCAATACGGGAAAGCGTTCTTTGGTTAACTTTCGTAGCAGCAGAAACTCGTTCAATGGCCTGACAATAAAATAAGTCGATATAAATGATGTATTAAAAATTTTACTCATGTGTATTTGTATACAAATAGAATGAGGAAGTAGTTAAATTTATTCTTAGTGACCGTTTCTTGAAATAAAAATTTTTGTTGTGGCTTTCGGCCATTTAAAAGAAGTATTAAATTCGAAAAGACTATATTACGTTCCAGTTCATTAGTTGTTTTAAACGATCTTTAGATTTTAGTTCAAACATATTTTAATATGACCTAACCGCAATTGTTACTGAAATCGGAAGATGGTTTAAAACAAAAAATAAAATCGAAACGTAATAGAGATAGGTATGAAATGAGTATAATAATGGGAAGCTAAAAAACATATTACATTTAAATAGGTATCTTACACAAAATAAATATGTGCCCTTTCATATACTCCTGTAGACAGAAACAGAATAGTTATTTATGTAACAAGTGCATAAAGTGGTGCTTTTTTCACGAATGTGAAAATTGACGCATGAGCCGCAGGCATGCAAAAACTAAAAAATTTCTCATATAGGTTGCTCTAAAAATGGACTAAAAATAGTGTCGATTTGTTTGTCATGATGACATAACGGTGCATAAAATTGAGACATGAGTGCATAAAATACTTTGTCTCACCCTAATGTCACTTTTTTAAATCGTTTAACAAATAAATATTCTATGTACGAAAATCGATTCAGAAAATTTACTATCGAGTGTAAATTTGTTAAGTAATTACTTTGGTTTATAAATTTTATTGCAATGATTAACACTTTGTTAATGGAATGGTTGACTTGTCAGTGTTTGCATCTTCGGTCATGAAATTTAAAACGTTCATAATTATTTCACGACACTGCTCACTCAACTTTTTATGAACAACTTCAGTTTCTGTAGTCGTCATAACAAGTTAGTATTGCACAACCCAGGTAATCACACGTTTCTCTGAACCGTACTGTCGAAACGAAGCTTCTGATTTCTGCCAGCGAAGTGAGCTCTTGCAATCCGCATACGTCTTTGCTACGGCGCGTCGGACGTTGCCAAACTTCCGACTGCCAAAACTAATTTGCCAACCTGTACCTTGGCGACTCGGCGAACTCATACCTAATATTCATTATAATTTTAAGGCTTATTTCAGAATGAAATAGGGCTATTGTACAGAGTAGCATGATGCGACTTCGGAAAAATTTCAATGCAGTTTTTCGTTTTGGTGTTCCTAGATGCCAAAATCACCCTCCGTTCCAAAGGTTATATATATATATATATATATATATATATCTATATATATCTATATATATATATATATATATATATATATATATATAAATTATTTGTTTTTCTTTAACCTTGTATATAAATTCTTTCCATTGTTCTTGGGCATCAGGTTAATTATAAATAATGTATCAAATTCTATTTTTTTATTTGACGTTTCGCTCCATAGTTCGGAGCATTTTCAAAAATGTTTATATTGATGTTGTTAAAACAATAAATTGTAAACGATTCAACTATTATAATTAAATGTACACACAGAGACGACAAAAACTGGTTACTAACAAAACTATTTCAAAAATAATAAAATCGAAAGTACCTGCCTTAGAAACAACAGTTTACAATATACCAGGGACATTCAACAAGTTGATGTTATTATTATAATAAATTATAATATATCTGGCTTAGATTTTTTATATCTTGTTTATCGTTTAATGCATTGTTCTCCTTTTTTATATGTATCATTTCTTTTATTGTTAGTTTTTTGTAATTAGAATCTTGGTTTATTATTTTAGTATTATTAAAGTCAAATTTATGTTTTTCATTTTTCACATGTTTATGAAGCGCAGTGGAGGCGTTTTTTGTATATTTATGGCCATTAAGTCTATTTTCAAGATGTTGGGTTGTCATACCTATATATTTTTTGGGACAATCTAAACATGGTATAGAATATATGACGTTTGATTTTCTTGAATCATTTATTTGACTTTTTAATTTGGAGAACAATGGTGATAGAGTATTTTGTGCCCTATGACAAACTTTTATGTTATGTTTAGATAATATATAGTTTAGTTTTTCTGAGAATTGATTTGTGTATGGCATTGCGATGTAGGTAAGAGGGGCTAGTGTATTGGTTTGTGTTGATTGGATTTGACTATTGTAAAATTTATGTGTGCGTTGTTTAATAATTCTGTCAATATGTTTGGAAGGATAGTGATTGTTTTGTAATATTGTTTTTGTTTGATATAAAATTTCTGGACGATATTCAGGTGATGTGAGTGTAATGGCTCTATCTACTAATCCTATGATTACGCTGTTTTTTTGGGAATTAAGATGGTGGGAGTGGTAATTCAAGTAGCGACCTGATGATGTTTCTTTAATAAAATGTTTTGTTGTAATTTTATTTCCTCTAGTTTTAATAAGTGTCATGTCCAGAAAATTTATGGTATTGTTTTGTTCTGTTTCTATTGTGAATTGAAGCTTTGGATGAAAATTATTGAAAGCAGTCAATATATGATTTATTTGATTGGATGGAACGGCAGCAATCATCTACGTATCTTTTAAAAAATAATATATCGAAATTTATTTGATTAAGGACATTTTCTTCAAGGTATTCCATTACAATTTGTGCAAGGATTGATGAAATTGGTGAACCCATAGTGCACCCATTGAGTTGTTCAAAAAAATCTTTTTTATATTGAAAAAAATTATTGTTTTGGATTGGCATTTTTCCTTCTATGAATTCTTCATATGTGAGAGTTGTGTGTTCTTTCATTAATCTCCATTTGTGTTTTAATATATGGGTTATTAGTGCATTTGGAATTTTGGTATACATTGAGACCACGTCTAGAGAAATAATGCTATAATTGTTTGGTATTTCAACAGTGTCTAAAAAGTGTTTAAGTGTAAACGAATCTTTTATATAGAATTCATTCTTGTTGATTATTTGTGAGAGACAGCTTGATAAATATTTAGACAGTTTGTAAAAGGGAGATTGAACATAAGGAACTATTGGCCGTAATGGTATGTCAGGTTTATGTAATTTAGGTAAACCGTAAATTCTTGGTGGTATGGCATTATGTGTTTGTAATTGCATAGCTTCCAGTGCACTAATTGATTGATTATCTAAAAGTTTTTTAACAAATTTATTATTGTCTTCTTGAAAGGACTTTGTCTGATCAGATTTTATTTTTTGATATACATCTGTATTATTTAATATTTCATTTATTTTTGTGTCATAATCTGTAGTGTTCATTATGACAGTTTTATTACTTTTATCAGGTTGTAGTACCGTGATCTGAGGGTGATTTTTAATGAAATGTTTGGTTTTTTTAATTTTTTTTTGTATATCTTTCTGTATTTTATTGTTGGTTTTACCTTTGTAATGACGAAGTTTAATTTTGTGGTTAGTGATAGCATTAACAGCTTCGGCTCTAATAATATTTTGTGTGTGTTCAGGTTGATTTGCAATCGCGGTTTCAATGCATGCAATATACTCTGTGCAGGGTAGCTCATTTTGCGTATAGTATGGAATCGCAAAATTTTTACCCAACGCCAACACATTTGCTATATCAGCAGGAATATCTATATTTGATAGATTTTGAATCCATTTTGTTGTGTTAATTTCAACATCTTCGCATGTCGTTTGTGCAATTAATTTATTAAGTTTGTGTTTATTTTTTCTTTAATTCTATTAAACTGTTTTTCATATTTATCTTTCTCCAATTTTAAAAATTGTTCAAGGATATTCTGAGGAATAATATTAATTATTTTATTAGTCCCATTTGTAATTAAAGAATTCAATAGTTTTATGTTTTGTATTGTATCAAAAAAAGCGCAATCATAGGATTAGTAGATAGAGCCATTACACTCACATCACCTGAATATCGTCCAGAAATTTTATATCAAACAAAAACAATATTACAAAACAATCACTATCCTTCCAAACATATTGACAGAATTATTAAACAACGCACACATAAATTTTACAATAGTCAAATCCAATCAACACAAACCAATGCACTAGCCCCTCTTACCTACATCGCAATGCCATACACAAATCAACTCTCAAAAAAACTAAACTATATATTATCTAAACATAACATAAAAGTTTGTCATAGGGCACAAAATACTCTATCACCATTGTTCTCCAAATTAAAAAGTCAAATAAATGATTCAAAAAAATCAAACGTCATATATTCTATACCATGTTTAGATTGTCCCAAAAAATATATAGGTATGACAACCCAACATCTTTAAAATAGACTTAATGGACATAAATATACAAAAAACGCCTCCACTGCGCTTCATCAACATGTGAAAAATGAAAAACATAAATTTGACTCTAATAATACTAAAATAATAAACCAAGATTCTAATTACAAAAAGCTAACAATAAAAGAAATGATACATATAAAAAAGGAGAACAATGCATTAAACGATAAACAAGATATAAAAAATCTAAGCCAGACATATTATAATTTATTATAATAATAACATCAACTTGTTGAATGTCCCTGGTATATTGTAAACTGTTGTTTCTAAGGCAGGTACTTTCGAATTTATTATTTTTGAAATAGTTTTGTTAGTAACAAGTTTTTGTCGTCTCTGTGTGTACATTTAATTTTAATAGTTCAATCGTTTACAATTTATTGTTTTAACAACATCAATATAAACATTCTTGAAAATGCTCCGAACTATGGAGCGAAACGTCAAATAAAAAATAGAATTTGATACATTATTTATAATTAACCTGATGCCCAAGAACAATGGAAAGAATATATATATATATATATATATATATATATATATATATGTATATATATATATATATATATATATATATATATATATATATATATGTATATATATATATATATATATATATATATATATTCTTACCACAAACATTCTATGAAAGTGAACTTGGTAAAACAAATGAAACTGAGAGTCCTTAGAATTTCAAACGGTGTCTTCCACAATAAAAATCTTAACATTTTATTCAACATTTTCTTGGATAACTCTTACCCAAGAACTTTACTTAATAAATTATTGTTCAGCGCATCTAATTCCATGGAACTGCTGACTGATGATAGCCATCCTAACTCGGCCCAAATGGATGTTGGCGCTGTTACGACCCCTGCTCCTCCAATTTTCGCTTCCTTTCCATACATTAAGGACAAACAGAATAGTTATTTATGTAACAAGTGCATAAAGTGGTGCTTTTTTTCACGAATGTAAAAATTGACGCATGAGCCGCAGGCATGCAAAAACCAAAAAATTTCTCATATAGGTTGCTCTAAAAATGGACTAAAAATAGTGTCGATTTGTTTGTCATGATGACATAACGGTGCATAAAATTGAGACATGAGTGCATAAAATACTTTGTCTCACCCTAATGTCACTTTTTTAAATCGTTTAACAAATAAATATTCTATGTACGAAAATCGATTCAGAAAATTTACTATCGAGTGTAAATTTGTTAAGTAATCACTTTGGTTTATAAATTTTATTGCAATGATCAACACTTTGTTAATGGAATGGTTGACTTGTCAGTGTTTGCATCTTCGGTCATGAAATTTAAAACGTTCATAATTATTTCACGACACTGCTCACTCAACTTTTTATGAACAACTTCAGTTTCTGGAGTCGTCATAACAAGTTAGTATTGCACAACCCAGGTAATCACACGTTTCTCTGAACCGTCGTGTCGAAACGAAGCTTCTGATTTCTGCCAGCGAAGTGAGCTCTTGCAATCCGCATACGTATTTGCTACGGCGCGTCGGACGTTGCCAAACTTCCGACTGCCAAAACTAATTTGCCAACCTGTACCTTGGCGACTCGGTGAATTCATACCTAATATTCATTATAATTTTAAGGCTTATTTCAGAATGAAATAGGGCTATTGTAGAGAGTAGCATGATGCGACTTCCGAAAAATTTCAATGCAGTTTTTCGTTTTGGTGTTCCTAGATGCCAAAATCACCCTCCGTTCCAAAGGTTATTTATATATATATATATATATATATATATATATATATATATATAAATTATTTGTTTTTCTTTAACCTTGTATATAAATTCTTTCCATTGTTCTTGGGCATCAGGTTAATTATAAATAATGTATCAAATTCTATTTTTTATTTGACGTTTCGCTCCATAGTTCGGAGCATTTTCAAAAATGTTTATATTGATGTTGTTAAAACAATAAATTGTAAACGATTCAACTATTAAAATTAAATGTACACACAGAGACGACAAAAACTGGTTACTAACAAAACTATTTCAAAAATAATAAAATCGAAAGTACCTGCCTTAGAAACAACAGTTTACAATATACCAGGGACATTCAACAAGTTGATGTTATTATTATAATAAATTATAATATATCTGGCTTAGATTTTTTATATCTTATTTATCGTTTAATGCATTGTTCTCCTTTTTTATATGTATAATTTCTTTTATTGTTAGTTTTTTGTAATTAGAATCTTGGTTTATTATTTTAGTATTATTAAAGTCAAATTTATGTTTTCATTTTTCACATGTTTATGAAGCGCAGTGGAGGCGTTTTTTGTATATTTATGGCCATTAAGTCTATTTTCAAGATGTTGGGTTGTCATACCTATATATTTTTTGGGACAATCTAAACATGGTATAGAATATATGACGTTTGATTTTCTTGAATCATTTATTTGACTTTTTAATTTGGAGAACAATGGTGATAGAGTATTTTGTGCCCTATGACAAACTTTTATGTTATGTTTAGATAATATATAGTTTAGTTTTTCTGAGAGTTAATTTGTGTATGGCATTGCGATGTAGGTAAGAGGGGCTAGTGTATTGGTTTGTGTTGATTGGATTTGACTATTGTAAAATTTATGTGTTCGTTGTTTAATAATTCTGTCAATATGTTTGGAAGGATAGTGATTGTTTTGTAATATTGTTTTTGTTTGATATAAAATTTCTGGACGATATTCAGGTGATGTGAGTGTAATGGCTCTATCTACTAATCCTATGATTACGCTGTTTTTTTGGGAATTAGGATGGTGGGAGTGGTAATTCAAGTAGCGACCTGATGATGTTTCTTTAATAAAATGTTTTGTTGTAATTTTATTTCCTCTAGTTTTAATAAGTGTCATGTCCAGAAAATTTATGGTATTGTTTTGTTCTGTTTCTATTGTGAATTGAAGCTTTGGATGAAAATTATTGAAAGCAGTCAATATATGATTTATTTGATTGGATGGAACGGCAGCAATCATCTACATATCTTTTAAAAAATAATATATCGAAATTTATTTGATTAAGCACATTTTCTTCAAGGTATTCCATTACAATTTGTGCAAGGATTGATGAAATTGGTGAACCCATAGTGCACCCATTGAGTTGTTCAAAAAAATCTTTTTTATATTGAAAAAAATTATTGTTTTGGATTAGCATTATTCCTTCTATGAATTCTTCATATGTGAGAGTTGTGTGTTCTTCCATTAATCTCCATTTGTGTTTTAATATATGGGTTATTAGTGGATTTGGAATGTTGGTATACATTGAGACCACGTCTAGAGAAATAATGCTATAATTGTTTGGTATTTCAACAGTGTCTAAAAAGTGTTTAAGTGTAAACGAATCTTTTATATAGAATTCATTCTTGTTGATTATTTGTGAGAGACAGCTTGTTAAATATTTAGACAGTTTGTAAAAGGGAGATTGAACATAAGGAACTATTGGCCGTAATGGTATGTCAGGTTTATGTAATTTAGGTAAACCGTAAATTCTTGGTGGTATGGCATTATGTGTTTGTAATTGCATAGCTTCCAGTGCACTAATTGATTGATTATCTAAAAGTTTTTTAACAAATTTATTATTGTCTTCTTGAAAGGACTTTGTCTGATCAGATTTTATTTTTTGATATACATCTGTATTATTTAATATTTCATTTATTTTTGTGTCATAATCTGTAGTGTTCATTATGACAGTTTTATTACTTTTATCAGGTTGTAGTACCGTGATCTGAGGGTGATTTTTAATGAAATGTTTGGTTTTTTTAATTTTTTTTTGTATATCTTTCTGTATTTTATTGTTGGTTTTACCTTTGTAATGACGAAGTTTAATTTTGTGGTTAGTGATAGCATTAACAGCTTCGGCTCTAATAATATTTTGTGTGTGTTCAGGTTGATTTGCAATCGCGGTTTCAATGCATGCAATATACTCTGTGCAGGGTAGCTCATTTTGCGTATAGTATGGAATCGCAAAATTTTTACCCAACGCCAACACATTTGCTATATCAGCAGGAATATCTATATTTGATAGATTTTGAATCCATTTTGTTGTGTTAATTTCAACATCTTCGCATGTCGTTTGTGCAATTAATTTATTAAGTTTGTGTTTATTTTTTCTTTAATTCTATTAAACTGTTTTTCATATTTATCTTTCTCCAATTTTAAAAATTGTTCAAGGATATTCTGAGGAATAATATTAATTATTTTATTAGTCCCATTTGTAATTAAAGAATTCAATAGTTTTATGTTTTGTATTGTATCAAAAAAACAGCGTAATCATAGGATTAGTAGATAGAGCCATTACACTCACATCACCTGAATATCGTCCAGAAATTTTATATCAAACAAAAATAATATTACAAAACAATCACTATCCTTCCAAACATATTGACAGAATTATTAAACAACGCACACATAAATTTTACAATAGTCAAATCCAATCAACACAAACCAATACACTAGCCCCTCTTACCTACATCGCAATGCCATACACAAATCAACTCTCAGAAAAACTAAACTATATATTATCTAAACATAACATGAAAGTTTGTCATAGGGCACAAAATACTCTATCACCATTGTTCTCCAAATTAAAAAGTCAAATAATTGATTCAAAAAAAACAAACGTCATATATTCTATACCATGTTTAGATTGTCCCAAAAAATATATATATAGGTATGACAACCCAACATCTTGCAAATAGACTTAATGGCCATAAATATACAAAAAACGCCTCCACTGCGCTTCATCAACATGTAAAAAATGAAAAACATAAATTTGACTTTAATAATACTAAAATAATAAACCAAGATTCTAATTAAAAAAAGCTAACAATAAAAGAAATGATACATATAAAAAAGGAGAACAATGCATTAAACGATAAACAAGATATAAAAAATCTAAGCCAGATATATTATAATTTATTATAATAATAACATCAACTTGTTGAATGTCCCTGGTATATTGTAAACTGTTGTTTCTAAGGCAGGTACTTTCGATTTTATTATTTTTGAAATAGTTTTGTTAGTAACCAGTTTTTGTCGTCTCTGTGTGTACATTTAATTTAAATAGTTCAATCGTTTACAATTTATTGTTTTAACAACATCAATATAAACATTTTTGAAAATGCTCCGAACTATGGAGCGAAACGTCAAATAAATATATATATATATATATATATATATATATATATATATATATTCTTACCACAAACATTCTATGAAAGTGAACTTGTTAAAACAAATGAAACTGAGAGTCCTTAGAATTTCAAACGGTGTCTTCCACAATAAAAATCTTAACATTTTATTCAACCTTTTCTTGGATAACTCTTACCCAAGAACTTTACTTAATAAATTATTGTTCAGCGCATCTAATTCCATGGAACTGCTGACTGATGATAGCCATCCTAACTCGGCCCAAATGGATGTTGGCGCTGTTACGACCCCTGCTCCTCCAATTTTCGCTTCCTTTCCATACATTAAGGACATTACTCCGAGACTTGACAGATTGTTCCGAGCATATGGCAATTTCAAAATTGCTAACAAAACTGCTCTAACAATTAGATCAATTTTTACTAGAGTTATAGATAAATGTCCGTTGACCTCTCTTACCAATGTTGTGTACAGCGTTCCATGTGGGGACTGTGATAAGCAATATATTGGTCAGACTTTAAGATCACTTTCAAACCGTATTGTTTCACATAAGAGTGATTGTAGATTACATCCGGAGCGTTGCGCTTTAGCAAACCATGTTCATTCTCTTGACCATCGTATGAATTTTGAAGCTGTAAAGGTGTTGGCGACAGAGTCTAACAAAATTAAGAGATCATTTCTGGAAATGGCTTTTATTTCACAATTTAACAATGTCATTAACAAAAAAACTGACACAGACCACTTGAGTGAGATTTATTCCTTTTTGTTATCCTTAGATTACAACTATAACCTTCTTTCCACTAATGACAATCACGTTCCCTCAATTGACACTACCCCTTTTGCAGATAGCTAACATATCTCCACCTCTTATTTTGGGTGCATTGGTGTTGGTAGATGCACCCATTATCACTTTATTATAATTATACATATATATTACATAATTATTATTTTTACTTTAATAATTACTATATTACAATATTATTATTTTTATAATTGCTTTTGCTTTTTGTCTTCTTGGCTGGTGATTTCAACTTTATCTTCCACGGTATATGTTTTGTTGTTATACAAACCTCTTACCATTGGGGATATATTACTTCCTCTTCTTCTTTCTTATGAATGCAATTTCTCAACCCCTCTGCATCCTTCTCTTCCATCCAAATATGAACTTTCACAGCGGAGCCCACTCTCTTTTGGTACTTGTTGTCACGTTCATCCACTTAACTATTGGTTGGCATCATTGCCTGTCAACTAATCCCTCTAAATTAGAAGAAATATGATATCACTTTCCGGCCGGCTTTTGACAATAAAAAAGCACTCGTGTTTCGTTTGTCTGCAAAACGGTGTTAGATGTTGGCTTTTTTAGTCATCTCATTGTGATTGTGCTATTTTAAACCTTTGTTAGTGAACTGTTTCATATTTTTAATATCCGTAGTTTATTTTTATACAACATAATGGATTCTAACCTCAATTCGGAGGAAAGTTCGCACCTGTTGCGATTTCTTCTATATTGTATCTTACTTATCAACTACAGTATCTTAATGCTGTTTTTTTCCATTTCAGTATTCCTCGAAAGCTTGAAAATTTTCCGTTAAGGGTACACGTTTTCCGTTTCTTTTGCTGCTTTCCCCAATATTCACCAGTTTTATTCCTAACAGTCAGCAAAGACTATCTTCCTTTTTCCTTTTATATATATTTATATATATAGATATATATATATATATATATATATATATAACAAAGAAGATGTAGGAATATCGCGTGATATGTTAACAACAACAACAACGAGATTCATGGGTAATTCCCGCAAAGTAAAGGGCTACTGAAATAGAGTGGTAACCGTGGACATGCATGTTTCTGGCTCATTTTACCTCATCAGCACGGCATAGCCAAATTATGATGTGAAATTTGGGAGCAAAGATGTTAATCGAAACATGGGAAAACACAAAATGACGGATTTCAGCAGGGAAACCAAACGCTCATTTGTGTCCTCAATTGGAAGATCCCGAGTTTTCAGGACATCAACCAACATCGACACGGAGGCGCATATAGCCCCCCCGCCATGAACCTTCCGACCAATAGTAAATAACAAAGAAGATGTAGGAATATCGCGTGATATGTTAACAACAACAACAAAGAGATTCATGGGTAATTCACACAAAGTAAAGGGCTACTGAAATAGAGTGGTAACCGTGGACATGCATGTTTCTGGCTCATTTTGCCTCATCAACACGGCATAGCCAAATTATGATGTGAAATTTGGGAGCAAAGATGTTAATCGAAACATGGGAAAACACAAAATAACGGATTTCAGCAGGGAAACCAAACGCTCATTTGTGTCCTCAATTGGAAGATCCCGAGTTTTCAGGACATCAACCAACATCGACACGGAGGCGCATATAGCCCCCCCGCCATGAACCTTCCGACCCATAGTAAATAACAAAGAAGATGTAGGAATATCGCGTGATATGTTAACAACAACAACAAAGAGATTCATGGGTAATTCACGCAAAGTAAAGGGCTACTGAAATAGAGTGGTAACCGTGGACATGCATGTTTCTGGCTCATTTTGCCTCATCAGCACGGCATAGCCAAATTATGATGTGAAATTTGGGAGCAAAGATGTTAATCGAAACATGGGAAAACACAAAATAACGGATTTCAGCAGGGAAACCAAACGCTCATTTGTGTCCTCAATTGGAAGATCCCGAGTTTTCAGGACATCAACCAACATCGACACGGAGGCGCATATAGCCCCCCCGCCATGAACCTTCCGACCCATAGTAAATAACAAAGAAGATGTAGGAATATCGCGTGATATGTTAACAACAACAACAAAGAGATTCATGGGTAATTCACGCAAAGTAAAGGGCTACTGAAATAGAGTGGTAACCGTGGACATGCATGTTTCTGGCTCATTTTGCCTCATCAGCACGGCATAGCCAAATTATGATGTGAAATTTGGGAGCAAAGATGTTAATCGAAACATGGGAAAACACAAAATAACGGATTTCAGCAGGGAAACCAAACGCTCATTTGTGTCCTCAATTGGAAGATCCCGAGTTTTCAGGACATCAACCAACATCGACACGGAGGCGCATATAGCCCCCCCGCCATGAACCTTCCGACCCATAGTAAATAACAAAGAAGATGTAGGAATATCGCGTGATATGTTAACAACAACAACAAAGAGATTCATGGGTAATTCACGCAAAGTAAAGGGCTACTGAAATAGAGTGGTAACCGTGGACATGCATGTTTCTGGCTCATTTTGCCTCATCAGCACGGCATAGCCAAATTATGATGTGAAATTTGGGAGCAAAGATGTTAATCGAAACATGGGAAAACACAAAATAACGGATTTCAGCAGGGAAACCAAACGCTCATTTGTGTCCTCAATTGGAAGATCCCGAGTTTTCAGGACATCAACCAACATCGACACGGAGGCGCATATAGCCCCCCCGCCATGAACCTTCCGACCAATAGTAAATAACAAAGAAGATGTAGGAATATCGCGTGATATGTTAACAACAACAACAAAGAGATTCATGGGTAATTCACACAAAGTAAAGGGCTACTGAAATAGAGTGGTAACCGTGGACATGCATGTTTCTGGCTCATTTTGCCTCATCAACACGGCATAGCCAAATTATGATGTGAAATTTGGGAGCAAAGATGTTAATCGAAACATGGGAAAACACAAAATAACGGATTTCAGCAGGGAAACCAAACGCTCATTTGTGTCCTTTACTTTGCGTGAATTACCCATGAATCTCTTTGTTGTTGTTGTTAACATATCACGCGATATTCCTACATCTTCTTTGTTATTTACTATGGGTCGGAAGGTTCATGGCGGGGGGGCTATATGCGCCTCCGTGTCGATGTTGGTTGATGTCCTGAAAACTCGGGATCTTCCAATTGAGGACACAAATGAGCGTTTGGTTTCCCTGCTGAAATCCGTTATTTTATGTTTTCACATGTTTCGATTAACATCTTTGCTCCCAAATTTCACATCATAATTTGGCTATGCCGTGCTGATGAGGCAAAATGAGCCAGAAACATGCATGTCCACGGTTACCACTCTATTTCAGTAGCCCTTTACTTTGCGTGAATTACCCATGAATCTCTTTGTTGTTGTTGTTAACATATCACGCGATATTCCTACATCTTCTTTGTTATTTACTATGGGTCGGAAGGTTCATGGCGGAGGGGCTATATGCGCCTCCGTGTCGATGTTGGTTGATGTCCTGAAAACTCGGGATCTTCCAATTGAGGACACAAATGAGCGTTTGGTTTCCCTGCTGAAATCCGTTATTTTGTGTTTTCCCATGTTTCGATTAACATCTTTGCTCCCAAATTTCACATCATAATTTGGCTATGCCGTGCTGATGAGGCAAAATGAGCCAGAAACATGCATGTCCACGGTTACCACTCTATTTCAGTAGCCCTTTACTTTGCGTGATTTACCCATGAATCTCTTTGTTGTTGTTGCTAACATATCACGCGATATTCCTACATCTTCTTTGTTATTCACTATGGGTCGGAAGGTTCATGGCGGGGGGGCTATATGCGCCTCCGTGTCGATGTTGGTTGATGTCCTGAAAACTCGGGATCTTCCAATTTAGGACACAAATGAGCGTTTGGTTTCCCTGCTGAAATCCGTTATTTTGTGTTTTCCCATGTTTCGATTAACATCTTTGCTCCCAAATTTCACATCATAATTTGGCTATGCCGTGCTGATGAGGCAAAATGAGCCAGAAACATGCATGTCCACGGTTACCACTCTATTTCAGTAGCCCTTTACTTTGCGTGAAATGAATTTCTTTGTTGTTGTTGTTAACATATCACGCGATATTCCTACATCTTCTTTGTTATTTACTATGGGTCGGAGGGTTCATGGCGGGGGGCTATATGTGCCTCCGTGTCGATGTTGGTTGATGTCCTGAAAACTCGGGATCTTCCAATTGAGGACACAAATGAGCGTTTGGTTTCCCTGCTGAAATCCGTTATTTTGTATTTTCCCATGTTTCGATTAACATCTTTGCTCCCAAATTTCACATCATAATTTGGCTATGCCGTGCTGATGAGGCAAAATGAGCCAGAAACATGCATGTCCACGGTTACCACTCTATTTCAGTAGCCCTTTACTTTGCGTGAATTACCCATGAATCTCTTTGTTGTTGTTGTTAACATATCACGCGATATTCCTACATCTTCTTTGTTATTTACTATGGGTCGGAAGGTTCATGGCGGGGGGGCTATATGCGCCTCCGTGTCGATGTTGGTTGATGTCCTGAAAACTCGGGATCTTCCAATTGAGGACACAAATGAGCGTTTGGTTTCCCTGCTGAAATCCGTTATTTTGTGTTTTCCCATGTTTCGATTAACATCTTTGCTCCCAAATTTCACATCATAATTTGGCTATGCCGTGCTGATGAGGCAAAATGAGCCAGAAACATGCATGTCCACGGTTACCACTCTATTTCAGTAGCCCTTTACTTTGCGTGAATTACCCATGAATCTCTTTGTTGTTGTCATATATATATATATATATATATATATATATATATATATATATATATATATATATATATATGTATGTGTTATAACGGAATTTGTAAGCACGATAGGCGTATTTTTTGACGGATCGAAACCAAACTCGCTAAAAAAATCGTTTAGGCCAAAATCTTGGACGAGTTTGTTAATGAGCTCAATCGGTCCAGTAAAAACAAAATGGCGACCTGTCAAAGTTGAAAAAAAGTCCTAATTCCTTTTCTTTCTCATTATAATATATTATGATCGAACAGTTGTGTAAATTGTAATCAAGCTGTGCCCATTTTAGTTACTGTCAGCAATGTTATAATGAAACTCAATTAAACAGAATTTAGGAGAGTCAGGTGAGGTAGTTGAACCGAAAAACGTGTATCCAAAATTAAAAATTATTAACGTCCCCAAAGATACACTAGTAGATGAATAAATTGAAGAAGTAATTATAAGGCAAAACAAAATTGAAAACAATGGTGATAATTTTCATTTAAAAGTCCAAAGAAATAAATGAAACAGGATTAATTAATCTAGTAATCGAAGTAGAGACTGAAACTTTGAATTTTCTTAGAAGTATGGAGTTTGTATACATTAGTTTATATAGGCCTAGAATTTTTGAATTAAGTGTTGTAAAATGTTTTAAATATCAAGGATTTAATCATTTTGCCAAGAATTGTGCAATAGAGGAGAATTTTTGTGGAAATTGTAGTAAACATCATAAATCTAGTCAATGTAAATGAAATGAAAAATGTTGCATAAATTGCCTACGAGCTAACGCAAAATTCAATCTTAATTTGGATGTTAATCATGCAGTGTGGATAGGTCTTGCCAATGTCTTATAAAAATGGAAAAACAACAACTTAAAAAGACGAATTGTATATAGCAATTGGAAATTGTTCATTTAAATGTATGCAGCTTATTGTTCAACTTAAATCAAATTGATACCCTTTTACATAGAGAGCATTGATCTCTTAGCACTAACGGAAGCAAGAGTAACAACTGAAATTGAATATAATAAAATATAATGGAATATATTATTAATAATATATTATGTGTGAGAATTTATTTATTGTGGGTAAATATTAATAAAAAAAGGAACAAAAAAAAATGAAATTTAAAATATTGGTTATTCATAAAATGCAGTTGACGCTTTTAATTAGTTATTGGACTCATATAAATATTATATCCAAAAATAAATGATTATCCTGTTTTCAAAATATGAACTATTCTTACACCATGAACATCAAAATATGGATTATATATATATATATATATATATATATATATATATATATATATATATATCTAAATTTCCACATCACATAACCATCATATAACTTTAAAAACTATTCATTGTTTGAGACGGCTATGCAGACTCATTTGCATAAATTTACATAATCGTTTGGAAACGTTATTTTTCTCTGAAAGATCATCTGGTTTTAAAACTGTTCAAATATTGTAACTTTTTTTCTTGTTACTCTAAATGTTATTATTGAAATATTTAGAGTCTACTTTAGTTTCAATCGATTCGTGAAACGGAGAGGATATTTGAAATTTTTAATCTACTTTATTTCAATCTTAAAAAAATATGTTAACGTATTATAAACTTTGTGCACGTGATAAAACTGATTATAGTTGTGCCTTGTTATTTCGTGGAAAGTTTTATATATATATATATATATATATATATATATATATATATATATATATGTGTGTGATTAAAGAGCATGCAACGTAAAATAAATGGTACATGTATCTACAAATTTGGTAGGTGAGTTTTTTACATTTCCTTGTTTATTATTATTATTCAAAATTGTACTCGTATTATCAGGTGTTTTATTTTAAATGATCATTTAACTTTTATTCTTTTCACTATCCAAAATTTGGATCCAAATATATTAATTAAACACACCACAGACCTTTTCTTTTCACCAAGCCGACGCCTTCAATAGTGTCCATCCATGACGCTTTCCCGCTCCAGGTGGCAATCTCTCTTCTTAGTATTATCGGGTGATAATTCTACTACGTGGGTTGACTTTATTTCACACAAATTTTGTCTCTGCACTCATTTAACTTTTTACTACTTTTGTACCTTCTTATATTTTGTATGTAACACTTATTACTTTGAAATTTTACAAGAAACTGCATCACATTCAATTTTCCTGCTTCTTCCCTTGTTACCATCGCTTGACTGTCTCTGCCGCGGATTTTTAGCCGCCAAAACCTCTTTTTTGTTTATAACCGGAAGCTCGTAATGTTCTAGGAAAATCTTTGATTATCATTCAACTGTCACTTTGTTTTATTAATATTTTATTGTTTTTCTGACTTAAACTTGCTACTATATGTTGTTTTTTATGGACTATAAACCTTATCGTCATTGAATTATTCACTAACATGGTATTTATCATTGTTTTTCTTGTTAGTTAATTATTTGGAATTTTCCGATTGGTCGATGAAAATATACAAATTTTTCACTTCCTACAACCTAAATATTTACATAATACACTACTCCAAAAATTTAACGCACCACCAAAAAATAACCAAAATTTTAAAGTAAATTTTTGTCTAAACTGCTTGTCCGATTTGAATGAATTTTTTTTTGAATGACAGGTTGACACTTCCAGAGAGTTAGTGTACTACTTTATTTGCATACAAACTTATTTTTGTATAAATACAGGGTGTTGCAATGATAATCTGATTTTTTCATAAAATTTGTAACACCCGGTGGAGTTCAACAGTAACAATATCAACTTAAAATTAAAATCAAACTGTAGCTTTATCTTTTTGTAACATTTTGTTTTTTGATTTACTCTATTATCTTGGCCACAACAAGAGAAAATCAATTTTATAGCATAACATGTTTTTAATTAAAATTTATTATCCAACTTTAACAACGAAAAACAAAGAAACAAAACGTAAAAAAAGTCAGTAGCGAGTATTTCCGCCTCTGGCAGGAATAACTGCTTGGCACCGACGGCCCATACTTAAAATAAGCGACCGTATATCTTTTTGGTCAATTTCTTCCCATATTTCAATCAGTCGCCTCCCCACGTCTTCCAAGGTGTTCAAGTTCCGTTCCTCTCGTAACCTCCTCCCAAGATTGTCCCAGAGATTCACTATGGGATTTAAATCAGGGCTTCTAGCTGGCCATGCCATGGTATCGATGCCAACTTCCTCTAGATAATTCCTCACAACTCCAGCAACATGAGGCCTGGCATTATCGTGCATTAACAAAAATCCTTGCCCTATATATGGCGCATATGGCATTACATGTTGGTCTAAAACCTCCAACATGTACCTTCCAGCTGTAAGGCTTCCATTATTTATGACCACAAGCTCTGTGCGACCAGTCAAAGAAATACCTCCCCAGACCATCACAGATCCTCCTCCAAATAATGTGTTATTTGAGATATTACACTGAGCATATCGTTCGTTAGGGCGTCGATATACACGTATGCGCCTGTCATTATTGTACAAACAAAATCTTGACTCATCCGTAAATAATACCTGTTGCCTTTCCGCTTCTAACCAGTAACGATGTTCCATGGCAAAATTCAACCTCGCTCTTCGATGATCTCCAGTTAGAGCTGGCCCCCGAGCAGCAATTCTAAGTCTCAAATTGTGTTCTCGTAGTCGCTGACGAGCTGTTTCACCACAAATTTGTACACCAGTAGCATCTCGAAGCCGGGTTTGAAGGGTCTGGGCTGTTACAAAACGTTGTCTTAATGCCGACAATCTTAAAAAACTGTCCTAATTAGGGGTTGTCATTCGATTCCTTCCTTGTCCCGGTCTGCGACCATGACTTACAGTGTCCCTATATCTTTGTATAACTCGTGAATCGGTTGTATGGTATACATTAAATCGTCTACCAATTATTCGGTAATTCCAGCCTTCCTCGAACAATATTAATGCTTGAGCACATTCTTCGCCAGTAAGATTTCGTGTTTCACGTTGCATATTAATTAAAATAGAGGTTTTTACAAAAAAAAACGTAAGGGCTAACACTGAAAATACACTTCTATGAAATGCTTTTTGACACCTGTATTTAGCTAATGACAATTTACTGTAACTTATTATTTTTCATAGCCTGCTACTCACTTTTATTATTATGAATTTTAGTAAAAAACATGTTACGCTATGAATCTGATTTTCTCTTGTTGTGGCCAAGATAATAGAGTAAATGGAAAAACAAAATGTTACAAAAAATAAAGCTACAGTTTGATTTTAATTTAAGTTGATATTGTTACTGTTGAACTCCACAGGGTGTTACAAATTTTATGGAAAAATCAGGTTATCATTGCAACATCCCGTATTTATACAAAAATAAGTTTGTATGCAAATACAGTAGTACACTAACTCTCTGGAAGTGTCAACCTGTCATTCAAAAAAAATTCATTCAAATCGGACAAGCAGTTTATACAAAAGTTTACTTTAAACTTTTGGTTATTTTTTGGTGGTGCGTTAAATTCTTGGAGTAGTGTATATATGGATACAATTCATTTCTTATTTTGTTCTTAATTACTACATCTATATACATAAATTAGGTCGGTAATCATTTATTTTTATTCTTAATATCTCATATCAGATTGCATTTTATGTTGGTATACTTGTCGTGAACTGTTATATTTCGTTTTGTTTTGACATTACCTACATTTTATTATTATGTTGCCTATTAAAGTTTATGATTGAATATTTGATTAACATATCTTATATGTATTTTTTTTATTCTAAATTTCACTTATTTATCAATCGTTCATAGCACTGTTGATTTTTTTATTACTAATCTATTTTATTCTTTAAATATAAACATATCTTTTAGGTGTCTAATATTCCGTGTGGCGTCACGTTATTTTATTGAGCTTCGTTGCTTGTTAAGTTCTGTCTAAGGTTGTTTATGGTCCGGAATTATTTTAAAAAATGTTTATCAATAATTATTTAAGAATTCTTTTGATTTTCCTATTTATATTCTCTATGATTATGTATACTGATTCTAATTAATTATATTGTTATATATATATATATATATATATATATTTTATTAATTTGGTACATTATTAACAAATTACTACTTTTATTGATAGATATTATAATTTTATACTCTATTGTGATTTTGCGAATGTTTATATGCTCGTTCTATCCACAACAACATTCCCAAAATTTGTTTTCTTGATTTATTTTATATGTAAAAGAAATAAGAAAACCAAATTTTACTTATTTGATTAATTTATCATATCATTCTTTATTATTCTTGTTATTTATAACCCTATTTCAATATCTTAATTATGATCTGTCTTCTTTTCATATCATTCATTTTTCATCAATATTATTCCATATTCACTTCTTTATTTCATATTTTATTAATAATATTCATCATTTAAATTAATTTATTTTATATACTCTTCCATTTTATTATTTCTTCCTATCCTCATAATTAAATTATTATTCAATATTATAATAACATTTCTTCTAGATATGCTACAAAAATTTTAAATTTCATTTCTCATTTGATTTTTATGTTTTGTTTTTGGGATTATGATCATTGTAGTTGTTAAATTTTGGATACCTTCAAATTTGTCTGTCATTCGTCTCTTTAGTTTGATTTTAATTATCAAGTCTGTTATCATCAACACTTTAGTATTAATTTGTTAAATGTCTATTACATTGTCAGTCAATGTCTGTTAGTATTCGTTATAATTTTATTACAGAATCTATATAAATTTCTGATATGAAATACTCCTCTAGTTCTATCACTTATAGGATCTTTTAATACATAGCTACTCACTCCATTTTCAGTGTCAATCACATAAGCCATAAGGACGTTCAAATGGTAATTGCAATTTCGCACATTTGTTCTCTTTTCTATTAGATACTTTCAATACCTTCACAATTACTAAATCTACTTTTTTGAATGTAATTCATTTCTTGATACATACTTTATTGTGAAATCATATTCTTGCAAAAGCAATGCCCCTCGATGAATTCTGTTGTTGCCATATTTATTATTTAGAATAGATGTTCAGTTCTGTAATATTCCATTAGTTTTAAATTTATTTGCTAATGACACCATACTTTCAGTGGAGGGTGAAAATGTGCAAGAGACGATGAATAAAATGCAAAATATTATTAAATTATTAGAATCGTGGCATATTGGTAATCATTTGTATGTAAACACAATTAAAACAGTAGTGATGTTATTTAATAGCAATAAACGTAATGTTGCATGTGATATTAAGTTGTTCGGTCAGTCCTTAAAGCTTGTTATTGAATGTAAATACTTAGGTGTTATTATTGATAGATTTGAATTTTAAAGAACATGGTCAGTATGTTCATAAGAAAATTAGTAAAAAAATCTATTATTTTAGAAGAATAAGTTCAAATCTGTCTCTAATGTCAAGAGTTACATTATATAAAACTATAATTGCACCGCATTTTGACTACTGCCCAACAATTTTATATTATTTAAGC
Organism: Galeruca laticollis; assembly: GCA_963921935.1. Lineage (NCBI taxonomy): Eukaryota > Metazoa > Arthropoda > Insecta > Coleoptera > Chrysomelidae > Galeruca > Galeruca laticollis. The sequence continues at coordinate 116,838,643 of OY998175.1, forward strand.
CAGTCTGAGAAGTCTAAATTACTAATTTCACAAAATAAAGCAATGAGGGTTATTTTAAGAGTAGGTAGATATACTGGCTTTATGAGTAATCAGCGGATGGTTTTACAAAACGTGATTTTTATTTTCAAAATAATCCATAATATGTTACCAAAATATATGTCCAACAAAATTAGTTTTGTGAGAAACATGCATACTTCAACACTAGAACATGTAGTAACATATATATATATATATATATATATATATATATATATATATATATATATATAATAAACAACGAATAGATTAGTGGGTATTGTACGCAAATAGAAGAAGGGGCTACTGAAAAGAGTGGTAACCGCAGACATGCATGTTTCTGCCTCATTAGCTGTCATCGGTACGGTACAACCAAGAAAAGATGTGAAACATGAGAGCAACGGTGTTGAATGAAACATGAGAAAATATAACAGAATTCAGCAGGATAGTCAAACACAACATTTGTGTCAGTAATATTAGAAGATCTCGAATATTCGAGACAACAACCAACATAGACACGGAGGTGCATACAACACTCCCGTCTGAAACTTCCGACCCAGATCAATAAAATAACAACAAGATATACGAGTAGTGCGTTATATTTTCTCATGTTTCATTCAACACCTTTGCTCCCATGTTTCACATATTTTCTTGGTTGTACCGTACCGATGACAGCTAATGAGCCAGAAACATGCATGTCTGCGGTTACCACTCTTTTCAGTAGCCCCTTCTTCTATTTGCGTGCAATACCCACTAATCTATTCGTTGTTTATTGTTCATATGTCACGCACTATTCGTATATCTTTATATATATATATATATATATATATATATATATATATACATATATATACAAAATTCTCTATTTTACAAAGGTTTATTGTTATATAATAATTTGTCAATTCCCATAAAATCTTGTAGCACCCTTGACACTTTCATAAGAGAAGCTTATAATTATGTAAAAATAAATTATTCATAATTATTCCTATCCAGTTATTTGACATGTGATTAGCGCATGAAGTATAATGATTTTATATTATTTTTGTAAATATTTTGAATGTAATAGCAAGATTGCTAAATAGACTATCTATCTATAAATTCTCTTTTATACGCGAATTATAAAAGAATGTTTATTATTTTGTTCATATTAATCTTCCAGGAGTGACAACAATTGATGGACCACAATGGAAAATTCAGAGAAATTTTGTTACGGCTCATCTTCGTAATGTGGGTTACGGGAAGAAACCAATGGAAAAATTAATACGTGATGAAGTAGTAGATCTATTATCCCTTTTGAGAGAAAATGGAAACAAAGAAATTCAAATAAGTTCAATTTTGTCCATATCAGTATTAAATGTTTTATGGGCACTTGTTACTGGTTGTAGATTGGATAGAGATGATGATCGTTTGAAAAGGTAATAAATAAAAAAAATCATTTGTAAATTTGAATTTGAAAACAATCCACTCTCTAAGCAGGCGGAATAGGTGCATTTTTCAATGAATGTGTGATACTTTTTACATGACAAAGTTAGTAGTACTAAAATAAGTAACATATAACAATATATAAGAAAACATTACAATCGTGTAAACTCATATCATAAGATATCACAAATTGATCAAACACATGTGAAGAGGTTGGTATACAAAGAATATTTCCTTCAATCTAAGCCACTCAAAAGACAATACCAATCAAAATGTAGATAAAAAAATGATAAAAATTCTTTTGTAAGCAAAATACATTGATTTACGTAACTAAAAAACAATTTCTAATTGACGATTGGCTGCAGATTGAGATATCAAGAGAATTTTCGATGATAGAATACGTTTTTCATTAGAAAGTGTAAAGGTGAAGATTTGTATAATATTTCTATACGTGTTTTTAAATGAAACTCAAGGTCTCTAGTTAATTCCACAATATAATACAAGTTATTGAAAATTCTAAGAAATTGACAATTGTTTCGATAAATCAATATCATCAATATCGAAACAATTGTCAATTTCTTAGAATTTTCAATAACTTGTATTATATTGTGGAATTAACTAGAGACCTTGAGTTTCATTTAAAAACACTAATATGAGCATATTCCACGAAGTAAGGGTCGAGACAGTCAATTTCATTTCTATACGTGCTATTCAAAAGTCCCCTCCCCCTCGTATCTTTTGAACGGCTACACTTACATTAATAAAATTTGGAGAGTGAAAATAAAGTGTTGTAAACTTCTCTACGAATGGTAACAGGTGACGTAGTAGTAATAGATGACGTCACAGTGCCCCTCTGGCCAATAATTTTAAATAGGACCTTATGGCAAGTGATATCTCGTTTTAAAGGCATAAATATCAAAATTATTATTTCACATTTAAATATTGAAGATTTTTCAATCCGCCTCTGGTCAGTTGTCAAAAAAATTGACGTTTTTAATTCAATAGTATTTATTGCTTTGCAAAGTTTTTCTAAATAGCTTAAATATTTAATTTTATTATTGTTTAACGAGACGTTCAAGAGTTTACATAGGCAAAATGGTACATACTCAAGCCGACAAAGTAGCAGCTATCTTAATAATTGGTGAATCTAGAAAGAGTCTCCATGAAGCGGAACGTTTATTTAATGAGAGATACCCAGATCGCCATACCTCGAGAACTTATTTGAGGGAGCTTCTTCACAAGTTTGAAGCAACAGGTAGTGTTCAAGATGCCAAACGATCGGGTCGACCAACATTTAGTGATGATAAAAAAATTGATATAGTTGCTGAAATGGTAGTAAACCCTACTTCCTCTTCAACTAAAGTTGCGTATATCTGTGAAGTAAGTAAAAGTACAGTACAGAGAGTGTTGGCTAAAAATAAATTTCATCAATACAAGTTAAAGATGGTGCACCACCTTTCGGATGACGACCCCGACCGAAGACTCGATGTAGGAGAAGGTGTAGGATAGGATCGCTGGTTTGACGAAAGTAATGTGTTGTCAAATTATCACCTCTCTACATTTGGTAGCAACTAGAAGTATCTAGTGAGAACTCTTAAAATAAGTTATTAAATTTGTAATGAAAGCTTCTAAGGACCAGTGACTCATGTCACGAAACTCTGGAGTAAGATACAAATAATGAAAGAACCTTTCCTTTAGAAATGCTTTAATTTAATTGAACACGTGGAGCAGGCGGGAATTGCAACTATAAACTGCTGTTACAAACACATGTAATCTGAAACGTTCACATACACTGGTTCTTGGACAACAATGTAAATATATATACACAATATACATTCAGCTAAATAATTACAAATAGGTAAATTGAATTCAAACTTATGGTAGAGCAAATAAAACCGGCAACCCTGCAATTAATGGGGCTGATGGTGATACTAAAGTTGATTCAACACGTGGATGTAGAAATATCTCCCCAGTTATTCTAACTTCGGAGATGGTTGAATTTTTATACAATAATTAATGTACTCATAGTTTAAATAGCACTGAATTTAGGATGGTTACTTTTCACTTAATTGTTAGTTTGCAAAATACCCATTTTATCGTGTGTAAATTTGAAAGTACTGTACACTAAACCTTTTTCGTCTGTTCAGGTCGGTGATTGTTGAGGATGAAATGAGTGCGAACTGTCCTTAAATAAGGCATAGCAGGCTTACGAGAATGAACGAAGATCGACGATTGGGCAGGGTTGATATTCGAACTATTGTAGGAATTTTGTGAATTTCTACACTCGAATTCTGTGAATGTATGACAAATAAAATTAGTCAAAACCCACATTACACAAAAACAATTTGTTTTAGTGACGAGAGTACTTTTTGCCTCAATGGAAATGTGAATACACAAAATGTGAGGTATTGGATTGACACAAATCCTCACACCTTTCGTGAACAACATACCCAATTTCCAGAAAAAGTCAATGTTTGGGCAGGTATTTTGGGAAACCACATAGTTGGTCCTGTTTTCCTAAATTCAAATTTATGCGGTGAAGTGTATCTGGAGATGTTGCAATTGAGCCGTTAATTCTTGAAATTCTGGAAGATAATCAAGATGAATTCGGTCATCTGGAAATAACATTTCAACAAGATGGTGCTCCTGCACATTATTATGGTGCAGTAAGACGTTACCTGGATGAAGAATATCGAGGTAGATGGATTGGCCGGCGAGGTCCTATAGAATGGCCACCTCGGTCACCAGATCTGACACCATTAGATTTTTTTCTATGGGGGTAGTTGAAATCCAAGGTTTATACTACGGCACCAGATAGCATTGGCGTTTTGAAAGAAAGAATTACTGAAGAATGCAATGCTATTTCAGCTGACACATTCGAACGAGTACGACAAGAGTTTACTAATAGGATGTATTACTGTCAGGAACTAGACGGAGCACATTTCGAACACTTGCTATAAGAATCCATTGTTGATATTTGATTAATTAAATTAAAAAAATAATTTTGGTATTTATTTCATTTATCCGTCAAAATTAATTTAAACCCAAACAAAATTAATATGCCTATGTAGCCAATGTCAACGCCTTTCAAACGAGATATCACTTGCCATAAGGTCCTATTAAAAATTATTGGCCAGAGTGGCACTGTGACGTCATCTATTACTATTACGTCACTTGTTACCATTCATAGAGAAGTTTACAACACTTTATTTTCCACCTCCAAATTTTATTAATGTAAGTGTAGCCGTTCAAAAGATACGAGGGGGGAAGGGGACTTTTGAATAGCACTGTATATTCGTTCATTATGGCGGGAGTTCAATCTATGAACATGATAATCCAATTTGGCAACTAGATCATTACAAACTAATTTTATGTGTACCAAAAACATTCAAGTTGAATGTGTATGAGGTGTACAATGTTATGTATTGACCGTCTTCTCAGCAGACTGTATGCACCAAGTCGATCATAAAAGCACCTTTGTGGGATATTCCGCACTGAGTACAAACCGTCCTGCATGAAACATGCTGACTTAAAGAAGAGCCTCTCGATACGTTCAATTGTCGAAAAAATCTCTAAGAGCGTTGAATGTGGTACCGCTGTTTTGTAAACTGTTATACTTGTGGATCAACAACTAGGATCAAAAAGTGTCAAAAGAAATCGGAGAATCAAAGATATTTGAAGCTGATTTTGATAAGTATTCAGCATTGACGGCGAAAATTGGCATTTTACTGATAAATGGGTACAGTCAACTGTAAAATACAACAAATAAAAATTATAGCAGACAAAATGTAAGAAACTCATTTTTCTGAATAAAACTCAAAGTCAATGTCACAGCATTTTTAATAGTCGACAACAGTGCAGCTACTAGTTTCTCCCTACATGAGGGCCATCTTCAGGCTGATCTAAAAATGTATTCTACTTCCGTGGGTAACACACGCTAATAATCATAAATGTGAGAGGAGAAAAGTGTGAAATTTGAAGATTAAAATTTTTGAAATATGAAAAACTTAAAAAATGTCTTTCTCTCGTCATAAATTGAAATACAAACAACATAATAGTTATGATAACTTATAAAAAGGTTGGGACAAATGAAAAAAATTGATTATACTTGAAATTGGAATAGAGTAATATGTTGAGCTCAAAGGGAGCAATCAACCATGAAAAGGAAAATATCTTATTGGGGGGAGGGAGTTGAACTGCTTAAATTTGTGTATATGAGAGAGGGAGAAATCTTGTCTATATGACCGTTGATATTCTCAATTTTCAGAGGGATGAGTGCAACCAGTTCAGGATCGATTCCTAAAAGGAAGAGTCTGGGCAAGTCAACCTCAACTCTCATAGGGAAGAGTCCATACTGGTAATATAGTTGTAGGGAAGAAATTGATGGTGACAACCTCTGGAAAGAAAGTGCTTCTCCATATAAGAAATTCTTATAGACGTATATAAGAGATGAGCACCATGTTGTGAACAGGAAACTGAAGGATAAGGTATCCATAATTCTTAAATAGTCCATTCCAAGCAAGGCACATCAAACCAGACGGAAAGGCACTTCACTCACAACATGTGACTTGTATTATGGATACCTTGTTCTTCAGTTTCCTGTTCACAACATGGTGCTCATCTCTTATATATGTCTATAAGAATTTCTTACATGGGGAAGTACTTTCTTTCCAGAGGTTGTCACCTTTAATTTCTTCCCTCCAACTATATTACCAGTATGGACTCTTCTCAATAGAAATTGAGGTGGGCTTGCCCAGACTCTTCCTTTTAGGAATCGATCCTGAACTGGTTGCACTCTTCCCTCTAAGAATTGAGGATATCAACGGTCATATAGACAAGATTTCTCTCTCTCATATACACAAATTTAAGCATTTCAACTCTTATCCCCTATAAGATATGTTTCTTTTCATGGTTGATTGCTCCCTTTGAGCTCAACTATATTACTCCATTCCAATTTCAATTATAATCAAATTTTATCATTCGTCACATCCTTTTTATAAGTTATCATAACTATTCAGTGGTTTATATTTCAATTTATGACGAGAAAAAGACTTTTTTTAAGTTTTCCATATTTCAAAAATTTTAATCTTCAAATTTCACACTTTTCTCCTCTAACATTTATGATTATCAGCGTGTGTTACCCACGGAAGTAGAATAAATTTTTAGATCAGCCGGAAGATGTAGGCCGAAACTAGTAGCTGCACTGTTGTCAACTATTGAAAATGCTGTGACATTGAATTTGAGTTTTATTCAGAAAAATTACTGTCAGTCACATTTCAGCCATGAATGATATTTTCCTTTTTGTATAAGAAACTTATTTTTCTTATGTCCATGAGTCATTGCACCAAGGAACATCAAATCGTAGGATGCTGTGGCCCCGTATGGATATGAAACATAGATATTTAAGAAATAAAAATAAAGATATATCTGTTTACGTTATTCTTGCAGCCAACATCATTTCACATTCTAAGCAAAAATCTAGAGGGGGAGCAGGATAAAGTAGTATTCTATCTACCTGTTGCCAGATTTAGTTTGTGTTTAGTTTATTTGGTGTTTGCTGCAGATGCAAGCTATTAAGAATAATCATTATTCAGATGTTCAAATAATATTTAAAATGTATTAAGGTTTATTTAATTATTACATGAATTAATTTGCCTTCTTACACATTAATACAGCTAATAAACGCAATACTGGTCGTACTATATTATAATAAGTCATGCAAGTCCAAGATTCGAATGAAAACTAGGCAACTGGGTTTTACATTTGATAAGTCTCTTTTCATTCAAGGAAACTTTAGCATAGCAGTTGTATGCATAGTAACAGTTGTAATTTTTTTTATCTCAAAAAACGACGTCGTAACAGAAGATATGCCCTATTCTCTGACGTTTCTTCTCAGGCGGTCATCCTCTCTTCGTTTCTTGTTCGTTTCTTGTTTTACGTCTACCCCACTTGGCCTACAAATTGATGTTGGCTCATAACAAATCGAATTTTAGAATGAATGGTTGAGGATGTGATATAACGCCATAGATCCTTGGTTTTCGAAATACCAGGTGCTTAAATTTGATGTTCCTAGTTTTTAGGTAATAATTTTTAACAGTTTTCAGCCTTAGGCAAACAAAAGATATATCTACTCTAAAAAGAGAGAGAGAGAGAAAGATAAGATAGAAAATTAATGAATTGGTTGCCTTAGGACATCACAATAAAAAGCCTAAGGCAAAAAAAACTTCTCCTCGGTGAAACTATTTAAGAATGACCAGATTTACAGAAACCAATTAAAAAAAAAGGAGAATATGCGGTGTGCACAAATCACTGGGGAATAACGCTAATAAACATAACTTACAAGGTGCTATCAAATATAATCAGAAGCTGATTAATCCCATGCGCTGAATAGAACCTAGTGAAGCTTCAGATCAAAAATATTAACAATAGACCAGATGTTCACAATCAGGCGATTACTTGAAAAGAGTTGAGAATTTAATAAAGACGTTCACCAGTTAATATATTTCAGCAAAGCATTGTAAGGAATATTTGCGATGGAAATTGTAGGTGTACCAAGCAAAATTATTAATTTAACCAAAATATATTTTGAGAATTCAAAAGCTTAGGTCAGAATCGGAAACCACGTTACATAAACGTTCTCCATCACTAGTGGTTTAAAACAAGTCGCTTTATATCACCACTACTGTTTAACGTAGTGTTAGATATATAATAAACTGAAAGTATACTCAGATCAGGATACGAAAATTATTTTGACGTATACGGACATCAACGCGCTCGGAAGTAGCACTACTAAAATTAAGGAAATATTTGTAAAAGTACAAAACGAAAACAAAATATTAGGCCTCAACATAAACGAAGAGAAAACGAAATACGCACACCCTCAAAACTATTAGACGTTCCTCGTAAAACAAAATACCTATCTATATCTGCATAATTTTTGTATATAAATAATCACTGAGAAATTGACGTTTTTTTGTAATATTGCAAAATAGTTCAAAAACTTTTAGCCTGTTTTTGGCACTGCAGTTATTAAAATTTGTCAGTTCGTTTTAAGAGTGCCTTGGCTTAGTAGGCAACACAAAACCGCCTGCTTAGTGCGGGCTAGAGACTACATAAGTAGGCTTTTACCGCAGTGGAGAAAAGTCCCTTTTTCCAACGAGTCCAGGTTCGGATTAACTAATGACAGCACACGTATGAGAGTATGGAGACAACCAGGACGTGCAGCACGACCTACTTTTGCTACAGAAGTTGTTCCTTTTCAGGAGAGACCGAGATGTTTTGGTTTTCGTATGGTGGTCGGGCAAGACCTATCCACATACCACATACGTTGACAGGAGACATCTACCTAGAAAGTGTCATTTGACCTCTTATGGTGTAGGGGAATTAGATTTGTTGAGTGAACTGCTTGTCTGTCGTTCACTGCTACACATAAGGTTGATGTTTTGTTTATCTTCGATAGGTTTTTACAATGAAGGACCAGTCGTAATTTTGAGTAACGTATAATATACACACTATATACACAGTCTATTCAGATACTCTACAGACTACCTTATCTAGAATAGCTTGCCTATTGTTGCCAAAATTTAACTCTGTTTTCTGATAAATGAGATAAGCCTTTTTCCGGATAGGACCCTATCAGGAAATGGCCAGATGTACGATATTGAAAATCAAAGGAGTCGTTAGATAATTTAAGTAATAATTGTTGTGAATTGTTCAAAAGTTAATTTTGTTAAGCTGATGAGCCTTAAAATATGGTACTTGGTGCTTTTAATAGCGGCCTCCCAAATTCCTCCCCAATGTGAATGAATTTCCACTGAGTCTCATTTCGAGCCAGATAATTTTGAATTGCGTCTGAAAGATATTTAAACTTTCTTTTGGATTGGATAATACACCTGGAAACATTCTTCAACAAAATTTTAAACGAAGAACAAATACCACCCACGTGGTCAGATGTTAAAATGATCCACTTCCACAAAAGCGGCGATATTAAAAACCCTAACAATTACCGTAGCATAGCACTTTTGAATCACTAAACTAAGCTCTTTACCCAATCAATTAATACGAGACTAACTTACTTTGTTGAGAATTATGAAATATTACCAGAGTGCCAAAGCGGCTTCCGCAGAAGACGCTACTGTGAAGACAATATATTTGCGCTCTACGCTATAATTTACAATTACCTTCGTCTCCCCTCAAGAAAATGATATACTCTATTTGTAGATTTTAGAAAAGCTTTTCATTCGTTAGATCATCAAATACTCTGGAAAAAATTATATTCGAACGGAATAAGTGCAAAAATTACTAGAATACTAAAAGTAATATACAACCAAGCAGCACTGTTTATAGAACAAGAAGGTAGCAGTTCAGAGAGAGTACAAATAACCCAAGGTGTTTTACAAGAGGACCCGCTCAGCTCACTACTATTCGCGATATTTATTTCCGTTATTGATAGTTATTTTCAGAACCAATGCAGTAAGGGAGTTACTCTGGATGAAGGGGATAACATACGGATGTTATTATACGCTGACGATCTGGTACTGTTTGCAGAGTCACAAATACAAATGGAAAAGAACCTGAATATTTTAGAATCATACTGCAACACATTCAAGCTTCAGGTAAACACAGAAAAAACAAAACTAGTTATATTCCGAAAGAGCCCCAATATTGGAAAACAACCCACGTTTTCATACCTTAACAACCCAATAGAAATATCAAACACTTATGAATATTTGGGAGTGGTCTGTACATTCAAAGGACTGTTTCTAAATAGTTTTTAATCACGAGAACGAAAAGCAAGAATTACTCAAGGTACTGTACTTCCAACTATAAACTCGCAAAAATTGTCTTCTCTTCTGTCTATTAAGACTCTGTATAACAATGTTGTCATACCCACTTTCACATATGCCAGTGATATATGGGGTCTGCGTTATTTAGATCAAGAGATCCAGAGAACTACTGCCGCTTATATAATAAGAGTCGAAGCCAATCTATGCAGGCTAGAATATTATCTAATAAAACAAGCAATTGAATACTTCATCAGGTAAAATCTCAAAATCACACAAGGTACCCCTATAGAGGATTATTTCGATTAATAAAATTGTATAACTCTGGATACGGTCATCACAAATACAATTGGTTTGTTCAGTTAATTAATGGTATCAGTATTCATTGTCCATATAATGTTGGTCTTAACACTCACTATTTTAATGAAACTTTTAAACATATAATATTAGCCGAATATGTAGCTAAAAACATGCAAAATGATTGGAATAAAATATTACTTAGTATTCACCATCCTACATATAAATTCTTACTGCAAAATAATAATAATCACAATTATTTAAGTGGACTGTCACCGCTTTATATTAAAAGATTTACAGCCCAGCTGCGCACAGCTAATTCACAATAACCTATATGTGAATAACTTCTCTCACACAATATAAACCGACCAGATGTGTACAATATGTAACCAGCAGACCAATGAAAGCCTAGGACATATCATATTTGACTGCCCAATGTATGCTGGATTAAAAAATACAGTCATAGGAACACGAAAGCATTCAGACGATATATATTGCCTCCTTAATTCAAACGACCTCTTACTATTGAAGCAATTGCATAGTTTTATCAGCGGGGCAATGAAAATCATTATTAATGATTAGCTATCCACAGTATCTCTACATAAACAACTTATAGTATAGGATTAGTTGTCGGAGGTATCTGTTTACCTTGTATTTTTTTTCTCCTCTCTATTGCTGGACAATTATGTGTTGTGCGCTGTCTTTAAAAACATATAAATTTTATGTCATTGTTTCTTGTAATGCCTTTTATTAATCGTGTTAGTTTAGCAGTATATATGTATTTTATATTTACTATATAATCGGCTCCTTGTTCATGTACTTTGTATATAAGAACAATAAACTATTCTATTTTATTCTAAAAAAATATTTATTCTGAAAATTGTTATAAAGTTCTCTGAACTGATTTCTAGCTCCAAAAAAGTTTATTGCATTGTCTGAATATATGACACTAGGGTTACCCCGTCTAGCTACGAAAAGTATGCGTCCGTCCGTAGTGAGATTAGATAGGTACACGAACTATATGCACGGACTTGATCACCATGAATACGAAAATTCATATGTACAATTTTGTTACTGGAACTTTGCGCAGGTGAGATGATTTTATGAAAAAAGGGCCTCCGAAGTCGACACAAACTTTCTGGAAGGTCGGCCATTATCTGTTGAGCCGTCTGTGCGTTTAATCGATATCAAATTTTACAGTTTCTAATTATATGATTGATTTGCCTTAGCCCGTTCAGAAGCCAGTAGCGTAGTCGTACGTTTGATAGGACATTTTGTCCGCCAGCATCACCTGAACGCACGTGCTGTTGTTTGAGGATAAGCGAAGTTACACGATTTTTTGAGGGTAAAAAAATGTTCGAAGGAAATTTCGGCGCTTACCTCGGATACGGAGATGACCGGATGAATCTAAGAATGGTTTTAAGGATATCAGCTGTCTGTTTGACAGGTTTTTATTTCTTGAAAGTTGCGCTATTTCCACTGAAAAGAACTGGATTCGAACTTGTTCAATAATGAAGGATATGAATGGATTCAATTCACTAACTGTCTTTGAATTGATTTTCATTGTTTCTAGAATTATACACAAATCTTAGAATGTACACCAATGTGCGTTGTAGTTTGGAAAATTGAGAGAAGTTGGAGAAAATGTTTTGCCAAAAATTGTTTTGGCCAGCAATGATTGGTAAAGCTGCCTTCCTTTCTTCAGGTAGATTTTCAAAGTTTTTTTATATTTTCGTGTTGAGAAAAATCCTAAATTAACTCATTAGGAAATTTAGGTCCATTAAACCACATGAGGTGAATTTCAGGACTGAAGCATGTCAGCTGGATTATCACGTGATCGCCCGTGCCGCCACTTTTAAAGTTTAAAATTTAAGTTTGTATTTTTGATACTCTGTTTAATACAAACACCGACCATCGACTTTTGCACCATCAGAGAGTAATTTGAGAATCAGTCCACAAATTGACTGAATTTATGTTGATTCTACTGTCTAAAACATTTTTGACTTTGATTTGAGGATAAGAGCATGCCACATAATTCAAGTCTGGGAGTAGAGATCGTTGTCAATGCTGCAACACGCGATTTCGCAGATATTAGAATACATGAAACTGTTTTATCAGTGTAAATAGTTCTGATATACACACATGCGCCGTACGCTTCGGTACTCGCATCTGAAAAGGAGTGAAGTTCAATTTTGTTTATTTTTTTGTGTTTGAAAATAAACCGAGGAATTTTAAAATGCTTGATTTGACAGATGGTGTTCATTAATTCTTCCCATTTTTGTAAAATTTCTTTGTCAGTGATTTTATCATCTCAGTTATAGTCTAAGAGCTGGCTGCATAAAAAATGTTTGGATCTGGTACATGGTTTGTTTATATTGAAACAGGTACCTTTGGTGTAGCCGAACATAATTTTGCCTACCTGGTATCGAAAATCTGGGGCATGAAGCGGGGGCGTGTAGTTGAAAATGTAAAATTTTGGTGTAAAAAAATGTATAAGGTACACGAATTCTTATTACAGGAAAAGCTTTTATTTATATTCCAGAACAGTGGAAAAATATTGGCAGACAGTTTGCTAGGGGTTAACGTGCCCCCAGACAACGCCAAAGGGGTGTAAAAGTAAATAAAAAAATTACAAGGTGCATGAACAGTTTTTTTTTATTTTATTATTTAAACTTATAAAAACACAATTTACCAAAGATAAGTGGGTGCAAAAGCCTTGGCAGACAATTTGAAATAGTTCGTAATAATTTATGATTTTTAATTGCGTAAAAAATTTCATTAAGGTATCAAATGAATATTGAGATATTTTAGCTAGCAGTATCAGACTCAGATTGAGAATCATTTTCGCCTGAATTACAGTAGCATTTTTACACATTCAAGTGAAAAAATTTATATTCTTTATGCAAACGTATTTTACCTTCAATTAGTTCAGCATCAATTACATCTTTTATTGTACTAGGCAGCTGTAGTCCATCGAACCAGTTGAATTTATAAATTTCCTCTGATATTATCAATCCACAATTTTCAGGATTTAAAATTGATGGTATTTTTGTGTACGCTTTTATCCATATTGCGGCAATATATTTCGTTCTTAATAAATGCTGCCTCAATTCAGCCTGGCTAGGAGGTAATGTGGAAGCGTCGAAGTTATAACTTTTCAGCTAATTGTAATGCTTTCTAAAGTTATTCCAAGTGTAATTTGCTTCGATGTTTTTATTTTGCCATGGTGAATCTTGTGCTATAAAGTTGACTTTCAGCGCAAGACTTCCGCTTTTTACTGTCGTAGAATCATTGCCGCAAATTAAAGAACGAAGAAATTGAAAAATATCGGCAGGAATTTCACATTCTCCCTTGATAAAGTCAGCCGTTGTCAACTTTTGAGGTAGAGGATTTTTTTTGATAAACAAAATTTTTTTTATTAAAACGAATGCAGCTCGTTGCAATATCTCGCTCTCTTCGAAGTCACTGAACGATTTTTCACATATAATGCATCCGTCCCTTGGTGGTTTCACGATGGTACATTTCAATTACATCTAATTTTTCAAGCACTTTGGTGTTTGTTATAAACAATTCAAAGGTTCGTATTTGTCCGAAAATAATTATACAATGCAGTTTTTTTACAATACTCTACTAAAAACTTTAGCGAGAAGCATTGCTTTTTGTTGATTGTATTTTCGGCTATGAAGAATACAGTTCATTGTCAACTAAATCATGAATGTTTCTTGTAATATGCCAATCTGACAGCTTGGGTTCCGGAGCCTTAGTATTTTTTTATAATACATTCATTTGCATGTATTGTGGTAAAAAATGACACGACTCGCCCCTAAAGACGCAATTTTCGATAACGTCTCACTATCGTGTAATGCTGTTGTATTCGTGGCAATTTTTTCGATTATGATGTCGCTTGCAGATTGTATCAAAGGAAGTGCTTTTTGCCCTTGCTTCTTCCTTGATTGATTGCAAAAAAAACAGGTACCTATGTTTTTTACACTACAACCTTTAACTACAGGTTGTGATACGTCGTCAGATTCTACATTTACAAGTTCATTATCAGTGGCCATTGCAGATTATTCAAAATTATTGTCACATTTCCCTGTAAAAAATATATTCATTTTGATATGCACTTTTAATAAAGTCATTAATGTAAACACTATATATATATATATATATATATATATATATATCTCAAGAATTGTTAAACTGCGAAGAAACAGGTGCTTCGGCAGATTCGTAACCTTGCGGGGATTCAATCACTGTCTATTGATTACTTTCTGGAGAAATACATAAATTATTTGATTATTTTTTTCATATCAAACCATTACATAATGGGATTATGTATAGAAACCACTTTCAACATATCCTTACCTTGAATACTCAACAACGTCTCTGACTCGGAAGTACTTTTTTCTGACTGTTTCATTTGGTCATATTTATCCAAAGACTTTTTTTTAGACATAAATGTTTTATAGCAAGGTGATATCCACTGACATTATCTATTATTGCTGGTAACAATAAATCACCATATTTTAAATTATAAGCAGCACGAACTTTCAAAATATGTTGGCATTTTTTTAATGTGCATTCTTCAAAAATTGTTATTTTCAGATCGTCAATAGCACAACCAAATACACACTTTTTTCTATGCGAACGAACTGCCAACACTGCCGGACTGTTAATATTTACAAAGTATTACATCTGATCTCTACTGAGTTTCAGGGTACACTAAATTATCTACAACAAATGACCTTGTGCGGCAGTCCCTATTTGTCTCTTACCATAGATAAAGGATAGGTTAGGTTAGGTTGATTTTCAATAGATAGATAGGCAACTCAGTATTTGTTTGGTTCACTAATTACCGCGCCCTCTGGCGAGTGTAGTCAGAAATAAAGCAAAAGCGGGAACTGTACATATAAAATTTGATTTTTTTTCTGGGACTGGAAGATTGTTTAAGAATTCATGAATAAAAAACTGTTTCACTACATACGTTTATTTACAAGTTATATAATAATTATTATAATATAATATACAAATATGGCCTTCTCAACCGAAGTATATATAGTATTTTTTTCACTACTAATCGCAGAACTAATACCGAAAGACCTTATTTTTACTTTAAAATTAGTCATTTCCCCAATTATTCAAGTATATCGAAATATCAGCTCGGAATACTTGTCAAAGCATTGAATAAAATAATTGAAACTAAGGGGATTCAATAAACGTCATTTCTACTATTATTTTAAATAATTTTCATATTTTCTGATCATTTTCATTGTCTTAGGACATTTCCTATAGTTTATTTTTCATGTTCATTTCATTGAATAAATAAAGTTTTAGGTAAATAGACAAATGAGGTGAATAATAAGGTTTTCTCATGTTAGTAGTGAAAAAAATAACATATAACAGATTTTGTTAATATAATTATCACAGCTTTAATATTGAAAGTAACGCCGGTACTCACATTTTCATAGTTTTTGGAAAATCGATGCATTTTCACAGTGTCGCCCCGGCTTCTGCATGTTGCCACAAAACAAGAAAACACCATATTGGACTGGTTTGGTTAAATCAGTTTAGTAAACACACACAAAAATTGAAATTCAACTTAGTGTCAATACAACACTAATTGGAATTATAATGATAATGAGTTGGACTAGGTATTGGTGTTGATAAAAATAAATCAACCTAACCTACGAGTAACCTATCCTTTATCTATAGATAAACATTGGGCGAGAAATCGATGCGCCTGCCTATTGTGTTCTCGTGAAGCCGCTGTGATGTTGCACATCTCAAAATTATCATTAAAAACTTATGATTTTTATTTTAATAAAAAAATACAACTTGAATAGCTTCTGTAGTGAAGGCTATTGAAAGATAAGTTAAAATTCAAATCCAAACTAACATTCAAGTTTTATGTTATGATAATGAAAAAATATGTTTATACCTATTACATATTAGTAACTTTAATCAATGGATCAGATGATTGACGAAAAACTGAAGAATTTTTCTTTAGATTTGACAACGTTAAAATTTAAGGTGATTACAGCGCCTCTGGCGAGTGTAGTCGCAAACAGCTCTTATGGGACAAGCTGGTTCATAAGAGTTACCTATGCATGTCTCTTACTCTCTTGTACACGTGCACAAACATCTGCTTGCTTGGAAAATATTACTTCCCCTCCTCTCTATCATATACCTGAAGGGATTCGTACCCTTATACTTGATATATTATAATAGGTACTCACTTAAACTTTAAAAATTTTGTGTCATCCAGTTTCACCTTTAGAAGCCCAATACTACCGAATGTTAATTTATTGTATAAACATAAAAAATCATAATCATTCCAAATTAAAGTTGTAAAAATAGTACAATTTTCGTTTATGTATCTTATAAATATCAATAATTGATATATACTTAAATATCTAGCGCGCTGAGCGCAATATAAAATCTTGAATTATAAAGCGCTATTTCAAAATGTCTGCCAAGGATTTAGCACCCACTTATCTGTCTGCCATTTGGTAAATTGTTTTTTTTAAGTTTACATAATAAAATAAAATAAATTTTTGTTCATGTACCTTGTGATTTTTTTTATTTACTTTTACACCCCTTTGACGTTGTCTGAGGGCACGTTAACCCCTAGCAAACTGTCTGAAAATACTTTTCCGCTTTTTTGAATATGAATAAAAGCTTTTTCTGTAATAAGAATCCGTGTACCTTATAAATTTTTTAACACCTAAATTTTACATTTTTACTACACGCCACCACTTCATGCCCCGGATTTTCGATGCCAGACAGGCAACATTATGCTCGGCTACACCAAAGGTACCTGTTTCAATATAAACGAACCATGTACCAGATCCAAATATTTTTATGTAGCCCAGCTCTCCGTCTATTACACTTTGATAGCGAAATTTTTGGCATTGGCATTTTTCCTTGCATAACCGCTAGATGGAAAGAACCCAGGGGATCATAACATTGTGAGATGTGCGATAAAATATTACTCTTCAGAATATTGTCCTAACTGATGAGTTCAGTGGGTACAGATATTTGGAATGCATATACGACTGAGAAACCTAGACGACCATCGAACTGCTAATAAAACGTTTCGAATGGAATATAGTGAGGAGAATATATGGGCCTAAAGTAGATGGGATATGGCAATATCGATTTGGAACAAACGAAGAACTAAAAAACATGTATAACAAGCCAAGGATAATAAATGAAATAAAAGCCCTAAGGCCAAAGGACATATTCAGAACGAACGCCTCATTAAACGAATATGGGAAGAAAGGCCGGCCAAGAAAAGCCGATCAACTAGAGGCCACTAAGCATACTAACATGGTGGGATAATATCCTGAAAGATCTAAATTAGACTGGAATTCAGGATAAGAGAGGTGATATGATGGAACGAAACATATTGCGACAGGTCGTGCTTGTAGCAAAACCCCTCGAAGGGTTGTGAAGCTCCACACAGAGAAAGAGAGAGACCGAGAGAGATTGCTTTTCTATTTGTGTTTGTTAAATGCACCTTTGATACAATAGACAAAAATAAACGGTTTTATAGTTTAAAACTAATTTTTCCGTACTTATACACTCCGGAGGCTGTATCGTGCTAACAAATCGAAATATCTCCGAAAATGACCAAAAATGTAATATACCTGGATTTATAGGACCCGTCGTGCTGGTTTTGGTGAGCTGAAAATCAATAGGGTTCTTGTGTGAGATATCCTCAACAATACCCAATCACAAAATTGGTGACTTGTTGCACTCCGTAGGTTGTATCGTACTAACAAGACATGTTACAAAAATGGCCAACGACGACATACACACAGGATTGTTCTAAAACCCCGTTTTTCGTGTTTTTCTATCTGAAAAAACGAAAAATAGCAAAATTTCTAACTTTTTTGGGATAAACCAATAATTTTCTCGCGTCTTAGATAGGGTTGGGCGAAGTAATAAATAGATTAGCGAAATATAAGCGTTGCCTATAATGTTTAAATTTATTAACGACGTATTGATATATAGTTAAAACCAAATAATGTTGCGTTTACGTCATCATTGTGAACGTTTGTAGCGTTGTCAGAGTGTTCGCGAAATATGGAAATTAACAGAAAATAACGGAAGTCAACAAAAAACGTAAATGTAGAAAATTTCACAGTATTATAAATGAAAACTACAAAATTATCGATAGTTTGATAGTTTTCGTTTAATATAGTGTGGAGTTTATTCATTTACGTTTTTTGTTAATTGAATTTATGAATAGATTTCACAAAGTAAGGAATTCTAGAATAAAAGTGGTAAGGTTATTAATGACTTGCCAAATCTTTTAATAAATAAATACAATAAAAATACCAGCAATAAAATAAAATATGTTTAATAATGAACGTATTATCAAAGACAAAAACTAACATTAAACAAATCAACATATTGTGAAATGAAACTAAGCAGATTCAAATTCTTATTCATTTTCTTCATCTGATTCAACATCAGTGTCACTCTCTTCACTATTAAAATTTATAACTATCGGACTAATTTCTGGACGATCAAATATCCTTTCCCTCTCATACCATTTAAATATCTCTCTTTCAGTATGTTGTATAGAATTTTTCCACATATCAGGAGTTATCATGTGCAGTGCCTCGTGCCACATGTTCAGGCAGTTATTCGCACTGTTCCCATCCCTACCAGTATGCCTATTGTAGTAATTTTTTGCTATGCCCCAAATTAATTCGATAGAGTTAAATATGCAATGGTAAGGAGGAAGACGTAAAACTTTGTGTCCATACCGTTCTGCCATATCGTCCACTATATACTTGATTGGTGGCTTACTTCTAAAAAAAACAAAAAAAATGTTAAAAATAAATGGCAATAAGTAAGAATATATCTGTATATTTACTGAGAAACGATTTGCAACAGTTCTGTTTTGAACATCATGTGAGAATAGGGAATGTTTTGTTCTGTCAACCATTCCTGAATAGCACATTTTGACCATCCTGTATTTGGAGTTTTATGCAATAACATGCTGTGATAAGGTGCATTATCAAGTATTATTCGAGAAGGATTCTCTAAATTTTGCAGCAACTGATATTCAAACCATTTCAAGAAATTTGCCCGGTTCATTTCCCCATGATAATCATTAAGTTGGGTTTTTGAACAAAATATTGCTTCAGCACCTTCAATAAATCCGTTTTCATTTCCAGCATGGAGTATAATATATCTGTAATAATATCATTTAAATAATGTTTAAGTAACCACTTATGTTTTGCAATACAACAAACCTTTTGCCATCCGTTTTAGTGGTTTTAACACTCTTGATATTTTCATTTTGCCATGAATGACCTATGATGCAATTTTGAAATATCCAGGTTTCATCGATGAACACAAATTGGTATATATCTTCGGCCTTTGCTTCTTTATAATATCTTAAGAATTCTACTCTTTTCAAAACAACATTAGGTAATTCCATAAGTCCTCGTCGTGGATTATCCTTCATCCACTTAAACCCAAGTCCTTTGAGCAATCTATTTAAAGAAGTGGTACTACCATTAAATAATTCTTTTTCTCTTAGTTGGGACCACAATGATTGAATCGTTATGTGCTGTTCTAAAAGCATACAGAAATAAAAATATGTTAAATATACAATTGTCGTAATTATACTTACTTTTCTGGTACATGTTGTAAATGGTATCACGAATAGAGCTTGTATTTAAAGTTTCTGTATTTGTTACTCGTTTATGAGCGCAACGTTTTTTCTTTGGTGACTCAAACTCTTCACCTTTTTTCTTTGTTTGACAAATTTTGCTTACTGTTCTTACACTGATTTTTAAAGCAGCAGCTACACGCTAAAATAACAGAAATTTTCGTAAAGTAAAGTAAGGATATTTTATTCACGTATTACCTACCTCTTGTACAGCATTTAAGGGCAACAAAGGACCATTATTATTCCTTTCTTGTTCAAAATAATTTACTAATGAAGCCACAAGTTCTTTGCATCGGCTATTCAGCTGTTTGGGCCTTTTAACAATCACAGAAGAAAATGCTTTGTTGTTTTGAAAACAAAAACAGTTTTGATAATAAATATTTCTCACAAGAAAATTTTATAAAGCACGTAACTATAACCTCAGAAATCGATGACAATACACGAGAAGAAAAATCACAAACAACGCGGCAACATGACATTATTTCTAGCAGTGACTATTTTACCGTCAATAATTGGAGGCTTCTTTATGAAAATTTTAACACAAATGTTTACATCGAGGGACGTCTAAACCCAATAAAGCTATATTGCTTATACGTTATTTTGGTACAAAAGTTTTTTTATTGATTGGTTTATCTTTAGAACCGATTAATTAACAAATTTAAGTATATGCACTTTTCGATAGAAATGTAGCCACACATGCGATAGAAATACGCCCTTGGTGACGTAAACGCAACTTTATTAGGTTTTTACTCATAAGTAGATTATAGGTGCGTTCTTTTTGACTGAGATCTCAGTTAATATCAGCTCACATCAGTAATGTGAGCGTTTTTTTTGTTTTACTCACTTTGAGTGAGCTGAGATTTTTCCTTCCCCTTCACCGATGCTGAATGTGTTGTAAGGGGGTATCAGTTGGAATTGGGTCGGAAATAAAGTGGAGGGGAGAAGATAAAAAATGTCAATATGGACAATCGTATGTGGAAATAGGTAATGAAATAACAGAAGTAGGTATCCCTCGGAAATGCGTCAGTATTAGGCATAATACTACAAAGGATCCTACTGAGCGATAAGTCGATTGCCGGCATAAAATCAATATGGTTTTTCCCGAAAGCTGAACAAAGTTTGATAATTTGTGTAACCAAAATACCCAAATTGCAATTGATTTTAGATTTAATAAGTGGGCAATCAAATCACACCTCCTTTAAATTTGAAATTTGGAAAGAATCTAGGATATAGTTCTACCTTGTCTTTAGTTAGTTCAGTAAAGTTTTGTTTACTCAAGTGTTTATCAGAAGTGTGTGATACTGCCAAAAACAAAGTGCTAGTAAATAAATTCTTCTGAAGAAGTAGATTAATAATAAAAAAGACTTTAAAAGCATTGCTGACAACCATATATTCTGCATAGTTTGCAACATACCGATAAGTATTATTATATCTAAGACATTATTATTTTAATTTTCAAAATGTTTTTCTAAAAATAAAAGGCAAATGTAAATGTACGTTAAGAGATACGTTTTGGAATAGGTACTGTCCTTAGAGTAATACTATACAATATAGAGAGCTATTAATTCATAAACACTATTATTTCTACGGCCAACACCAGTAGTAAAATAATGAATGAATTTCAAAAAGTGGGGATGGTATTGTGGATACACGGCCTTGGTAATTTCGGCTGTTTTTCTGACAAATTTGGCACTGAAGAATCATGATAAACCAAAAACATTTAATTTATTAACTTAAATGTTTTTTTGTCACTAAGAGTCCTGAGAAACACATAAAAACGAAATAATTAAATTTTTACTCGCTACTCGTAATTGCGCTCCTATAAACAAAACACGTTTGACATTATTTACCAAAAAAAACTATGGCGCAATCGAAATTATCGCCCGTCACGCTCTGATGATATTTGCATCTTTCCTTAATGTGTAATTAAACAAGGACAAAACTACAACTACTACAACTAGGTTACCCTAGACACATAAAGCAGGTACTGATATTTTGAGAAATGTTGCCACATTCAGTTACAACAAATACTTGCTTAAAATTTATATAAGAATATGTCTTTGATTAAATAAAATTCCAGTATTTTCAATTATTTTTATAAGCAGCGATTTAAATGAATAAATTAATATGCCTTTTTTCATTTGCATAACTTTTTAACAAAGTTTCAATTAAATTTCTTATTTCAACTGCAACTAAAGAGAATTTGTAAATATGGCAAGTGAACTTAGAATGCGACTCAATGTTTAGGGCATCAAAAATCAAAACAAACATACCTATCTATTTTATGTGTTAATTTGAGTTAATGTTAGTGTCTAAAATTTATTTCTTTTAATGCACTGGTGTTAATAGTATATTGTGCAACAAGTGGTAAAAGTTCAACTTCTCTCACGAGTGTGGAAGTTTGTGGCACGAGCCAAGGGCGAGAGCCGCAAACACACGAGTGAGAAAAGTACTTTTCTCACATGTTGCAAACTATACTTTTTCTACAACTGTACAAATTTAAAGAATACAAGTAAATAGTTTTGTAGAAAAAGTCTAAGCATCGAGGACCACCCACCGAAAACAGCAGGGCAACGAGTATAAGTTTCTGAAATTGGCTGGGCATCGAGGATCCCCTACTGGATTCTCCATGTAAATATATGTAGTGTGGGCAAAGTGCCGTGGGAAGTAAAATTTCTCACGGTGTGAGCAATATATGGTTTTGAAATTAAGTAAGCTATGAGAAATATGCTACTTTTCATAGCAGTTGTAGAAAAAAATATTTTTCTGCCTACCTCTATCCAAAGTATACTTTTCCTGGCCACATTGTGGGGAGCAAAGTCGTACTTTTCCTCCCTAGGGAGGAAAAGTAAAAGTGATGTTATAGTACGTTATCAATGAAATAATTTTTGCAATTCCCAGACTAAAGTGGTCACTTTAGTCTCACATGTTAGAAACTATGTTAGACGACCCAGGGGATATAAAGGAACAGTTAAAATCCTAAGGGATTTGAAGTACAAATGAAAACGTACACCCCCGATGCCTAGCCAAGTGTTCAAGATTATAAAATGTTGAATTATATTGTTTACGATGCTTTCAAAATATGTAAGATATTTGTATGTTACTTCTTTTCGTCATTGTATATATTTAAAGCGTAAATTCATTTTAGTTGCTAACGCTGTAAAAAGGTGTTAAAGAAGAATTGATAAGAACTTTTGTATTGTTGTAAATTCAAAGGGTAGTTACACTTTATTCTCAGCTTTTGTTAAATATCTTTAAAATATAACGTTTTGCAATAATAATTGTAAATAGTTTTGTTTGCGCAATGAAATCGCACATTTTTGAAAGTCGACATATTGTAGCATTGTGTTTGAAATCCTATAATTAAGAAGGTAGGAAAATGTCACGTTTCACACTATCATCTATTGTATTGTAATAACCCTAAATTTATTGTCACTTGTGCGTTAATTTTTATGGTCGACGATCGGAAAATTTGTAAGAAATGTTTGAATAACCTTTCTGAGTAAAAAGGTTACAATTGCTATTGGAGTATTCAATAGAAATATCTATTGGAGGCATCCATTGTTGATTCTTGTCGATGAACCCGACGAGTCAAATGATACTGGCCAATAGGAAATATTTATTTTGGTTTGGTCAACCCTATCCACGTGTAAACACGCCCCTTGCAGATTTCTATTTAACACGTCTTACAACGTGAAGAAATCAGTTCTACTACTCATCGACGCGAGTTTTTACACTCATCGAATCGAGCTCTACGGTCAATAACAGAGTTGTACTACTCATCGACGCGAGTTTTTACACTCATCGAATCGAGCTCTACGGTCAATAACAGAGTTGTACTACTCATCGACGCGAGTTTTTACACTCATCGAATCGAGCTCAACGGTCAATAACAGAGTTCTACTACTCATCGACGCGAGTTTTTACACTCATCGAATCGAGCTCAAAGCTCAATAACAAAGTTCTACTACTCATCGACGCGAGTTTTTACACTCATCAAATCGAGCTCAACGCTCAATAACAAAGTTCTACTACTCATCGACGCGAGTTTTTACACTCATCGAATCGAGCTCAACGCTCAATAACAAAGTTCTACTACTCATCGACGCGAGTTTTTACACTCATCAAATCGAGCTCAACGCTCAATAACAAAGTTCTTATACTCATCGAAACGAGTTCAACACTCAATAACAAAGTTAGTTTTAATACTCATCGAAGCGAGCTTACAACTCGAAAACGAAATCAGTTCAATACTCAATCGAGTTCATTGAGTCGTCATTAGATATCGAAGTAACTTCACTCAAAGTCAAACAATCAGAGATACTAAGTCTAACACATCGTTACTCAGTTTCTATACGAGACAAGTGAATATTCGTCAAATCGAAACATAAAATGTTTTCCGATCTGAAACCACCGAAGTTCAACATTCATAACTTTGTACCATTTTGTAAATTTGTACATAATAAATTATTAATTTCGACATTAATTTTGTCAAATTAAGATTATTTATCTAGTTGAATGTCTACGCCAGTCGACGAAGTTCAGCTAGAAATATAATCAAAAACACCAAGCATTTTAGAAGTCCGTCCTCGATGCCTAGCCAAGATTCATAAAAGTCCATCCTCGATGCCCAGCCAAGTTTCGTAAAATAAATAGTATTTATTAATTTTGTTAGTTAGTTTCATAAATAAATTATTGAAAATGTCTTGTTATTTGAGGGAGGCGGAAAAATCATATGTATTACATGGGTGTAAAGTGCTATTTTCTCCCTCGAATGATTACTTCATCCTCGGGAGGAAAAGTAGCACTTTCCTCCCTTGCTATATAAATAGCTATTTCGCAAAGGTGTAAACATGGTCTTGACACTGACTTGCATACATTGTTTTGTTCGTCATAAATTGCTACGTTATTTTTAATTTCATGGAGGGAATGTGACATTTTATGTGTTGAGTGGTAATAGAAAATAAGCAATAGTAAGTAATAAGTAGGTACGTACCTATCTCTCAATAGTAATTTTTAATTTTAATAAATATTTTTTGTGACTTTAGCGTATAATAAATAAAATACCTTCAATACAAACGCGTTTTTTATAAATGCATAAAAGCGTATTTTAGTGCATTTTCAACTGTATTTTCAAGTGCATATTTCCCGAGCTCTAGTTATCAGCGTGATCGAGTGCTTGACGTCCATAGTAAAAGCGGATCGGTCGGTTAATGCCCTAGTGCTTGTTTAATACGTGATTCTGATCCACTTTCACTTTGCATGATTTGGTATGACTCATTTTCATTTCGTTAAACTATAACACTGTACCTAAATATCCTCAATTATGTGTTCTAATTCTGTAATTGAAATGAGGAATTGGAAGAAGGCAACTGCTTTCTAATTATAATTCCCATTCTAATAATTTTTGCCGTACTTCAGTTCAATACCAAATATAATAATAAAATATTTTTGTGTTCCTGTATAACCTTTTTTTTGTGATTTAGGTTATTAAACTTACTTGACCAAAGAACTCGAGCATTCGACATGTCTGGCGGTACACTTAATCAGTTTCCATGGTTGAGATTTTTGGCACCAGAAGAAACAGGGTACAATTTAATTAAACGGGTGAATTCTGGATTGAAAAAATTACTAATGGAAACAATTAGAGAACATTACTCAACATGGGTCGAAGGACAAGAAAATGACCTCATATATTCTTATATCAAAGAAATGAAGAATGACAATGGACCAGACTCAACCTTCACAGGTAGCTATATTTATAAACGGTCACTCAAGGAAATAGTCCATAAAATTTTTGTGAATTAGAATTAGGGAGAGTCCATAAACCACGTAGCTCCGTCAAGACGAGGGGGATCACTTGGAAAGCTACTCTGAGCTATGTGGTAGGTCGGAAGTACTATCAAGTTACGTAATTTTTTTCTTGGATTTTATTTTGATAAATAAGTTACCTAATAAATTGAATGTTTGTTTTCAAATATTGATTACTTTTATATCTTAAAAACGCTATATTTTTACAATGCCGTATGTATATACTTAATGCGCGGGTGGTATGGGCTCAGCAAGTTTCAACTAGCCAACGTGCCACGCCGTCTCAGAAAAGTGTCCTCTAAACGTCGACAGATGCATCAGCGGACGTCAGCAGACGTATCGGCGGATAAATCATCACGATATGTCCACACATCCATCCGTGGTCAGTCTGTGTCAATTCGCGATAGATGCAACTCGCATGAGACATTTAAAAAAAGGGTATTGAGATTATAGGTACCGCTGCTATTTATTTAATTTAAATTTCTCTTCATTGCTTATGTTAGCCATTTCCACGAACAAAAAAAACTGCATGAAGAACGCGTGCACTCTCATTAGTAGCTGCTCCAACGCTGATGCGTCGGCTGACGTGTGGACGGTCGCCGTACGCTCGCGACAAAATCCTTTGATGTGTACCAAAAAACCGAGAGCAACGGATTTATAGCAGACGAATCTGTAAATTCCTCCCACAGACGATCAAATTACCCCCATCTACACGTCGACAGATATATCAGCAGCTGCTATCTGCTGAAGTACGTGTCGACGGGTAGAGGGGCCTTAAAACATTAGATACTCGTAACACTATACAAAAATTCACCTGCGGCCCTATTCACTAACTTATGTGAGTCATCGTGTAGGAGCTCTCTCTCTCTCTCACACACAATTTAGCTTTACTGCGCATGTTACTCTCCTAAAATTATAAAATTCTTTTCTGAAAAGTTAGAGAATGCTCATATACTACTATGGGAGTACTCTATTGGATAAAACCAAGAATTGTTAGATTTTGAGAGAATGGACTTGTGCACATTGTCTTTAGTCACATAATTAGATATATAAAGGCCAATAAAATGAAAATTGTAACCCGACATATGTCTTGTGTCTCTTTAGTCTATGATTAAATATTAAATTGAATGAATGTTTAGTTTTTGTCCTTTTTGGAGATTAATTGTTTATTTCTTGTTTTTAAAATGGATGATGACGATTTAGTGATGCAAATGCTAATAGACAATGTTGAAGATACCGAAGAACAAGCTGCAAATAACATAACTCGCCTGTATTACCAGCGACAAGATCCTTTGTTGGTCTTGTGCGATTTTAATTTTATTAAGCATTTTCGACTAAATAAAGCTTCACACAATCATCGTGAATATGGTTTTTAATAGACGGAGAGACAGAGCCCAAAAAGGTCTCTGAATTTATTAAGCCTGGTTTTTTCTCAGGTGATTTTAATCATTATATACAACAAAATGCTGCGGTCAGTCAAGCGGATATTAGAACAGGTGCCTCAGGTGCGCGGTCAAACATGTCATGATTACTGTCATAATAAAATCAATTTCTTAAGGCTGAAACTCTATGAACTTTTTTTGTTTGGTAGATAAATATAGATAAAGATATTTGTATACCTATATTTTCTTGTAAAGGTTGAATAATCACATCCTGTACAAGTTCTGGTAATTGTTCGCCTTTGAACCAATCATATTTCTCATCAACTAATTTCCAGCCGTAGTCAGTAGGAGGTCTCCGTTGGAATTTTACGGTGAGCATTACGCCAAATATTGGCAATGAAGCTCGCTCTTAGGAACTACTGCATCAATTCTGATTGGCATGGTGGCATACTCGAGCCATCTACATTCTTAATTTTAATTTTAAAATAATCGTTTGCAGCGCTAGAACATTTATACATCAGACGAGATTTTTCTATGCAAATGCAAAAGAACTAAAGTAGCTAACAGTACAACGGCCTATTGGACGGGATTTAATATTCAGATAAAATAGACTCTATATGTTCTAACTGGGGTTTTACTAACAAAACAACAGCCTATTGTACGAAATCAAATTTTCAGATAAAATAGACTAACAGTAGAATCGGAAAACCTCTTCTTCGTATCCCTGCTCATCAGCGAATACTCTCGAGACTATTTCGTATCTCTTAAATCAAATCTGTCTTAGAGGCCTCTCGAATTGATACCTGCTCAGCAGCGAATCCAGACGAGATTTTTCTAAGCAAATGCAGAAGAACTAAATTAGCTAACAGTACAACGGCCTATTGGACGGGATTAAATATTCAGATAAAATAGACTCTATATGTTCTAACTGGGGTTTTACTAACAAAACTACAGCCTATTGTACGAAATCAAATTTTCAGATAAAATAGATTAACAGTAGAATCCGAAAGCCTCTCCTTCGTATCCCTGCTGAGCAGCGAATACTCTCGAGATTATTTCGTATCTCTTAAATCAAATCTGCCTTAGAGGTTTCTCGAATTGATCCCTGTTCAGCAGCGAATCCAGACGAGATTTTTCTAAGCAAATGCAAAAAAACTAAATTAGCTAACAGTACAACGGCCTATTGGACGGGATTAAATATTCAGATAAAATAGATTCTATATGTTCTAACTGGGGTTTTACTGACAAAACAACAGCCTATTGTACGAAATCAAATTTTCAGATAAAATAGATTAACAGTAGAATCCGAAAACCTATCCTTCGTATCCCTGCTCAGCAGCGAATACTCTCGAGATTATTTTGTATCTCTTAAATCATATCTGCCTTAGAGGCCTCTGGAATTGATCCCTGCTCAGCAGCGAATCCAGACAAGATTTTTCTAAGCAAATGCAAAGGAACTAAATTAGCTAACAGTACAACGGCCTTTTGGACGGGATTAAATATTCAGATAAAATAGACTCTATATGTTCTAACTTCGGAATTGTACACAAATACTATGAATTCAAACGTTAAAAATAAAAGCGGCTAAGTGTTGGATGATAATAGTTATTCACAGAACAATTATATGTCCACTTACCTGATTCACAAAAACCAGTCACAGTATTCGGTGTAAACAAAATGAAATTTGCAAGCAGGAAAAGAAAGAAAAAGCCCCGTTTACCTGGATGCTACGTCCTTTTATTAAATTCTCCTACCCCACTAACGAAGTCTCCTCCTTAAAATTTTGAAAATGCGCGCACATTAGCAGACTGGTTTAAGTGAACTCGACAAAAGCATATACCGGATGTCTCAAAATCACTACATTTATATAAAAATAAATACTCATAGGTTAATTTTGAAAGAGAGGCGATTTAATTATTAAATAAAATGAAATGTATACTGCAAGGTAGCTGGAAATGAAAACATTAAAAAGTAACATCCTTACATCCCCCTCTTTCTTCGGTTAAAAAAAATTAACAAATGAAAGTGAAGGCATTTGTTATATTTTTTTTCCACTCATCCTTAAAACTAACCGTTACCACCTAAAACAAAAGATTATTCAAAAATAATTAAATACAGTATCGGGTCTTGCGACAGGGACATCTATCCAAATTCCTCACGGGGTTACTGGAGCCTAGAGCTCCTCGTACTTAGGCTGGGATACCGCCGGGAAGAACGTGTCCTCACTCTTCTTACGGTGGAGACGTTCCGCAGGATCGTATATCGCGGATGGGCCCTAGTGGCGTAGTCCGGAGTTTTCATGGCACAGTCACAGAGGTCACACTGAATGCCCACATCTTGCCGGAATCGGGATATTTGCGGTGCTTGGATTGTTACAGAACATTTTCCTGGCTCCGGTGTAGGTCTGGAAATTTCTCGGCTGGTACAGGTACAGTCTTTCGTCGGCCGCCCGGAACGACCGCAGCTGGGACACTCAAGAGACGTCTTCATTAATGTGGTTCTGAGAGTCAGCTTCGTACAAGAACAGTCCCGGGACATCTGACCAAAACGTACGCAACGGGAGCAGAATAATGTTGTTACTGGGCAAATCCCCGTACTTCGTTGCTTCGGCCCCTTTCTTGTCGGAGACGTGCGGCTCGGTCTCGTACCGGGTTCCGAGTAGGTAACGGGTCGCTCCCTCGAGGCGGGGCATCACATCTCGGTCTCATTATAAAAAGTAGTAATTACTAACATTACTCTGAAATCGGTTTCAAGTCTTTAATGTATTCGGTTATAACGCTTGCCTTGTGCATCTTTTAAATCGTACACAAAGGGAGATAAAACTTTCACCACTTTATACGGACCGGAATATTTCGGGGCAAGTTTCGCGGCCACATGATCTGAGGCGGATGACAGGGTATGTTCTTTTTTCCTTACTGAATCCCCTACTGTACATCTCCAGTCACGGCGGCGTAGATTGTAATATCGGCTTTGTGTCGTAAAGGCTCTAGACAGATTAAGCCGGACTAAATCGAAACACTCTTGTAATTTGTTCAAGCGAAGTAGGTACTGTTCAGAGACTTCATTTTCGGTATTTCCAGCATCAGTGAGTGTTTCGGATTCTTCATCGGTATTTCCAGCGTCTTTGGGTGTTTCGGATTCTTCAGTCGTCTGATTTCGTTCCACTTCTCGGCGTAGTGTATTCGGGACGTCGAGATCTCTTCCAAAATTGAGAAAGGCGGGTGAATAGCCGGTAGAGTCGTGCTTAGAGTTATTAATCGCAAACTTTAGGTCGGATATTCTCAGATCCCAGTCTCGGTGGTCTTGTTCGCAATATTGAGCTATCATGGTCTTTAATGTACGGTTAGCTCTTTCAACGGGATTAGCTTGTGGTGTATACGGTGGGGTGAATCGATGGCATATTCCCAAGCCTTTCAAAATTTCCTGAAAGAGCTTACTATCATATTGTGTCCCATTGTCTGATAATACGGTACGTGGACATCCAAACGTGGTCAGAACTTCTTCGTGATTTTCCTGTAAAACACGGGATCTTTGTGACTTCGTCACACATAGCTTCCACGGGTCAGACAGTTCAGGCTCACTCAGATCATTCAGGTCCCAAAAATGTCGGTACAGTCGTCCTTCTTTGATGCAGTAATCCGGAAATTTACCTGGGTCTCTTAGCACTTCCTCTCTCTTGTTTCGGTACCAGAAACATTCCTCTGGAATATCGGCTATGCACACTTCCGCTGATTGCTCAGGAGTGTCCGGCAGCGGGTTCCTAGACAGTGCATCGGCCACTCGATTTATGGCACCTCGTCGGTATTGGATCTCGAAATCGTATTGTTGCAAAAAGATGCTCCAGCGGGCTAGACGGCCAGACGGACTAGATATAGAATGCAGCCATCTTAAGGATTGGTGGTCAGTTAACACCGTGAAATGATATCCCTTTAGATAGGGGCGCATCTTATCAATCCCCCATACTATGGCAAGACACTCTTTTTCGGTCACTGAACAGTTCTTTTCGGCTGGACTTAAGGTTCGGCTCGCGTAAGCTATCACATGTTCATTGCCATCTATCTGTTGTGTCAGGGCCACCCCTAAACAGTGTTCGGGCGCATCGGTCTGCAGAGTGAACGGTAAACTGAAATCCGGGCAACTTAGTACAGGCGCTTCAGACAGACATATCTTGATTTTAGCGAAAGCACCCTCCTGCTCTTCAGTCCATTTCCAACGGTGCGCTTTACGGAGTAAGTTGGTTAGCGGAGCTACTGTCTGAGAAAACGCGAGCACAAATCGGCGGTACCAGGAGGCTACTCCTAATAATCTTCGTAGTTCTCGGACGTTTCTTGGCGCTGCAAACTTCAAAATACTTTCCACTTTTTCGGGATCGGTACGGATACCTTCTCCGGCAATAACATGGCCTAGATATTTCATCGACGGTAGGCAGAAATTACATTTTCCTGTATTGATTTTCAACTTGGCTTCTCGGAGACAGCGGAAAACCTCAGCTAGATTTTGCAGATGTTCTTCAAACGTTTCTGCTAATACGATAATGTCATCCAAATATGCAAATGCATTCGGATCCAAGTCAGGACAGATAATTCGATCTACTAGGCGTTGAAATGTGGCGGGCGCTGAATGTAGACCAAACGGCATAACTGTGAAATGGAAAAGTCCACGTCCTGGTACCGTAAAGGCAGTGATGGGTTTGCTTGCTGGAGCTAATGGGACTTGCCAATATCCACTCTTCAGATCTAAACTAGAGATATACTTTGCGCGTCGCAATTTATCCAGAATAGCATTTATGAATGGAAGAGGGTAGGCGTCCTTCCTTATGACCTCATTGACTTTTCGGAAGTCAATACAGAAACGGTTCTTCCCATCCTTCTTCTTAACGATAACCACCGGAAAACCCCACGGACTGTTTGAGGGTTCGATTACCCTTTCGTTCAACATCAGGTCCACCTCGGTGTTACAAATCTCTTGCATCTTTGGATTCTGCGGACGGTGCCGTTGCTTGATCGGGGTTGAGTGCAAGAGGCGAATCTCGTGATGGACTAGGTCTGTCGGTCCTTGAACTTTCTCGAATTTCGGTAATTCTATGTCTAGGAGTTTCCTCAGCGTTTCCTCTTCTCTTTCAGTCAAGTCTCGGTCTTGTAACGGTGTTATAGCTTCTTAACGTCTTCGCAGATTTTTCCATCAGTGGATCCTAGAGGATATTCAGAACTAAATCTCCCTCTATC
The DNA here is from genome assembly GCA_963921935.1 of Galeruca laticollis. NCBI lineage: Eukaryota > Metazoa > Arthropoda > Insecta > Coleoptera > Chrysomelidae > Galeruca > Galeruca laticollis. Next base: position 116,871,269 of record OY998175.1, read on the forward strand.
ACCTGGGGGTCCTTCCCAGGCTAACGGGAAGATATCGGTTAATATCCTATCAGTTTTTCCTAGAGGACGCTCAGTACTAGATCCCCTTTCATCACCTTGGTTTCCTTCCAAGGCTGACTGGGAGATAGTGGTCGACATCCCATCAGTTTTCTCTAGAGGGTATTTCGTGTTATAACAGTCCGTATCCTTATCAGTTTTTCCTAGAGGATATTCAGTACTAGATCTCCTATCACCTTGGTTTCCTTTCACGGCTGACTGGGAGATATCGGTCAATATCCTATCAGTTTTTTCCAGAGGGTATTTCGTGTTGTAACAGTCAATATCCTCAACAGTCTTTACATCTTCAGAGATTTTACTAGCAGTGTCCAGTTCTAGAGGAGTTTTCGCATTAGATCCTCTTTCCTTCTTCGGGATATCTCCAGATGTCCTTCTAGTGGGGTCGATAACAGAAAAATTTGTTGGGCCAACAACTGGCAAACTCTCCCTAGCAGTTTCTGCAACCATACCATTTGTTCTAGTGGTATCAGCAACCATACAGTTTGTTCTAGTGGTATCAGTAATCATACAATTTGTTTTACCGGTATCAGCAACAATCATTTCGCATGATAACCCAGGATTGTTCTCTCCTGGCGGTAGCATTACTACGTCTATAATTCCTATGGGAGAAAACACTGTATCTGGCTCTTAACAGTTAACTAGCTTTCCGTTCTGGTAGATCTTCCCTGTACCTAGTTCTAAGCAGAAATTATACTTCTTCAGTATATCAAGACCAAGAACCATATCAGCGACCAAACCTGGAAAATGTTCCAACGGTTCTTCCATGGTGACGTCATTTACCATAAGCTGCAGATCATAGATGTCTGTGATAGAAACCAAATTTCCATTAACTAAACGTGCTCTTGTCGAATGACTGACCGTTCGCTTTCGTTTGGAAAATTGCTTCGCTACCGGATCACCCACGTACGATCTGATAGCTCCAGTGTCCAGCAAGGCTTTAAACTTGAAGTGTTCCATTTGGACGTCAATTTGGGGTCGCAGATCTGATGGTTCGGAAGTCGGATGTTCTTGAGAGGCTAAAAGATTAGCAAACTGTGACGGCCTCCCTTCGGGATAGTTTCGGTTTAGTTTTCCTGCTTCGAGCATGAACAGTCTCTGGTAAGGACTCCTTCCTTATGGCAGCGGTAACAGAATATTTTCGGCTGGTTTCTACAGTTTGTTTGGACGTGGCCTGTCTCACCACAGCGCCAACACAGTGTAATAGAATTTCTCGGTATAAGTGTTCGACTGACTGGATCAACTGGGCGAGAGCTACTGGTACTAGCTATGGGTTCTCGGGGCGGACTGGGAGCTGCATTCGTATTCCGTGATATATTACCTGGTTGAAAACGTCCATTTGTCCCTCTTTGCCATCCACTGGTGTAAGGAATATTTTGGAGTTCCTTTCGTAGCAACTCGTATTCCTTTACCTCATGGCAAAAAGAAGTAAAATCTTTAAAGTCAGCTTTACGAATCTGCTGTCGGTATTCTAGTAGCAGGTTACGATATAACCAAGCCAACTGTTGTTCGTCAGATAACTTCCCATGTCTACACATCAAGGTTTGCAGATCAGTGATGTATGCCGACACTGCCTCGCTTCTCCTTTGCAGACGCTTGCTAATTTCCGCTTCTAGGTCCACCTCGTAATTAACAGGGTAGAAGAAAATGCGGAAAGCCTTTTCAAAATCATCCCAGTTTGTCCATCGGTGCCGGTTGTTGCGGAACCACAGTGCTGGTTCTCCAGACAGGAACTCGGGTAAGACCGGAAGCAAATTATCATGTTTCACCTTCTCAGCAGTGCAGATTTCTTCAAGTCGTTCTAAGAAACTTGCCGGATCATCGCGATTTCCAAAAGATACTTTCCAATCGTGGACGTTCAGCGGAGGTGTAATTGCCGGAGTAGTAGCCATGGTTACTTCAGAACTCGGGCCTACAGCAACAGATTCCTTGAGAAAACTCACTAGTCGTCTTCGTTGTTCTCTTACAGATCCAGACGAAGATAGTTATCGCTTATTTAATTCGGCAGAGAGTTCTCCTTTCTTAAAGGTATATACCCAGCCTACAAGCGGTGTGTCTTTAGCTACCTGTTCGTATGTACGGTGTTCGTTATTAACAGAGCAATCACTATCCTCACTAGCTGTCATCAATTCAAAATCCTTAAACCAGTACGGATGGTATATCCGAACAAAACCAACACCCAGAGAAAGTTGTGGTATTAGTCCACTCTGTACAGTAAGCAAAATAAAACAAGTCCAGTTCGGTTGTTCAACAATAGGGAATTTAATCAACAACAATTCAATCTATGATTTCAAATTAAATAAAAATAATTAAAACCAATGAAGACCAGGCATATCCAACCTAAAAATACTTTCCCGTAAGAAAAATATATATATATATATATATATATATATATATATAAACAAGAATGCAAATATAAATTTGGAAAAGGTATTCTCTACGATATTTTCTATATATAAAAAAAAAGTCTAAAATCTGGTTTTTTTCTCACCTATTCTGTACTAAAAAAAATTACAACTAAAACGAAATATTAGTTTTCACTTCCAAAATATTATTACTAACAATAAAAGATGATAATTATCGTGGGACAATCGGTACAATAATTATTAAAATATTGGCATGCAAAATCTATCGAATTTATTTCAATAACACTAATTACTTTTTAGAAATCAAAGTTCACACAAATAATAAAAAGCAATTGTTATTGATTGTTATCTAGAACTGGCCCACAAAACAAAACTGGTCTTTTTACCTGATAGAAAAAAAATTCAGCTGGCAATATTTATTGTAACTTCAAAATATAAACTTCCACGTCGTTATTCGCTTATAAAAATGAAAGAATTGTTAATAAATACTTAATTTTTAAAATAAATCAATCACAGGTGGTTTCGGACTGTTGACCAAAAATGTAATTCCAGATTTAAGTCGGTTTGAACAATCGTAAAATTTTTCAGGTTCAATTACTTCGGATTTGTACTTTTATATTCAAAATTTACTCAATTTCAAATACAGGGTTATCCCGGTATACAGAACAAGATTCTTATTACAGCGGCAGTTGCACGGCTTTCCCTTCTTTTCCAAACAACGCTTGTAGGTAAAACAACGGTTTCTGTTGTGCCCTTTTTGCACGCTTTCCTCTATTGCTTAAAAAAACGATTATTCCTTTACAACAAGGGTCCCTGCTCGGGCGCCATGTGTGACGTGCTTCCTTTCCTTAAAAGAATCACGGACGTCACTATGACACCCACGGCTTCGGTACTTCCTAGATTTCCTCGGGCGCCAGATTTTTGGGGTGGTTTACTCCACCAAACTCTCGAAAATACGGCGTCGAGAGTTACCAAGGTAGCCACAGATGGAGGTTCAGTAATTCCAGGGGTCTGTTGTTATTGACCTTTCCGAATACGTAGTGTGAAAACAGGTTTTAATTGCTTACCACTATCAGAAAATGAAACTACTCGCTACTGGAGAAATTATAAATTTTAATTCCACAAACAAAGTTGAATTTTACATAAATGGGAAATTATACCAATTTTAGTGTTTTACAAAAATATCAAAATCTACTGCTAAAGATCTACGTTATTAATAAAACCAAAAGCGGCCTGACACCTAGCAATAAATATTCTAACTATTTTACAACGGAGGCGGAAAATAACGTGCAGAATTCTACTAGTACGTAGCAGGTGAAAACAGTACAAAGTTTCTAGTGATAATATGTCAAAATGCACAGAGAAAGCGTTATGGTTGCACTAACAGAGCGTACTAAATCGGTTTCTAGTATTTGTGTACTTTTTAAATGAAGCGGGAGAAAATAATCAATTAACTAGTCGCGGCTGCCGGTTTAATCTCAATAGCCACCGGAATTTCTTAGCGATTTCACTAGATTCCACTAAACTAGGTTTTACTGAACAACACAACGGCCTATCGTACGAAATCAAATATTCCAGATAAAGAAAACTACCAACAGAATGCGAAAACCTCTCCTGGGTATCCCTGCTCGGCAGCGAATACTTTTGAGATTATTTCGTATCCCTTAAATCAAATCTGCCTTAGAGGTCTCTCGAATTGATCCCTGCTCAGCAGCGAGACCAGACGAGATTTTTCTAAGCAAGTGCAAACGAACTAAATTACCTAACAGTACGACGGCCTATTGGGCGGGATTAAATACTCAGATAAACTAGACTCTAAATGTTCTAACTAAGGTTTTACTGGCAAAACAACAACAGCCTATTGTACGAAATCAAATTTTCAGATAAAATAGATTAACAGTAGAATCCGAAAACCTCTCCTTCGTATCCCTGCTCGGCAGCGAATACTCTCGAGATTATTTCGTATCTCTTAAATCAAATCTGCCTTAGAGGCCTCTCGAATCGATCCCTGCTCAGCAGCGAATCCAGACGAGATTCTTCTAAGCAAATGCAAAAGAACTAAATTAGCTAACAGTACAACGGCCTATTGGACGGGATTAAATATTCAGATAAAATAGACTCTATATGTTCTAACTGGGGTTTTACTAACAAAACAACAGCCTATTGTACGAAATCAAATTTTCAGATAAAATAGATTAACAGTAGAATCCGAAAACCTCTCCTTCGTATCCCTGCTCGGCAGCGAATACTCTCGAGATTATTCCGTATCTCTTAAATCAAATCAGCCTTAGAGACCTCTCGAATTGATCCCTGCTCAGCAGCGAATCCAGACGAGATTTTTCTAAGCAAATGCAAAAGAACTAAATTAGCTAACAGTACAACGGCCTATTGGACGGGATTAAATATTCAGATAAAATAGACTCTATATGTTCTAACTAGGGTTTTACTAACAAAACAACAGCCTATTGTACGAAATCAAATTTTCAGATAAAAAATAGATTAACAATAGAATCCGAAAACCTCTCCTTCCTATCCCTGCTCAGCAGCGAATACTCTCTAGATAATTTCGTATCTCTTAAATCAAATCTGCCTTAGAGGCCTCTGGAATTGATCCCTGCTCAGCAGCGAATCCAGACGAGATTTTTCTAAGCAAATGCAAAAGAACTAAATTAGCTAACAGTACAACGGCCTATTGGACGGGATTAAATATTCAGATAAAATAGACTTTATATGTTCTAACTTCGGAATTGTACACAAATACTATGAATTCAAACGTTAAAAATAAAAGTGGCTAAGTGTTGGATGATAATAGTTATTCACAGAACAATTTTATATCCACTTACCTGATTCACAAAAACCAGTCACAGTATTCGGTGTAAACAAAATGAAATTTGCAAGCAGGAAAAGAAAGAAAAAGCCCCGTTTACCTGGATGCTACGTCCTTTTATTAAATTCTCCTACCCCACTTACGAAGTCTTCTCCTAAAAATTTTGAAAATGCGCGCACATTAGCAGACTGGTTCAAGTGACCTCGACAAAAGGATATACCGGATGTCTCAAAAGCACTACATTTATATAAAAATAAATACTCATAGGTAAATTTCGAAAGAGAGGCGATTTAATTATTAAATAAAATGAAATGTATACTGCATGGTAGCTGCAAATGAAAACATTAGAAAGTAACATCGTAGCAATCCTCTATGTCAAATACTTGAATAAGGATTATTTCATTTCATTCATGAGTGAATAGATAAATCATTTCAAAGCATTAACTTACCATATACATATTACTTTTCCGCCCAACCCTATCTAATATGCGAGAAAAGTATTGGCTTACCCCAAAAAAAGTTGGAATTTTGGATTTCTTTGAGTTATTTTTTCGTTTTTCAGCAAGAGCAACACGAAAAAACGGTTTTTAAAAAAATCCTGTGTGTAAGTCCTCGTCCACTTTTCGTAACATGTACTGTTAGCACGATGCAGCCTCCGGAGTGAAACAAGTCATCAAGTTTATGACTTAATACTGTTCAGGATGTCTCACAAATGAGCCCAATTGATTTTCAGCTTAACAGATCCAGTTCAACGGGTGCTATGGTACTTGACGTACGACATTTTGGTAGAACGATACAGCCTCCAAAATGTATACAAGTGACCAATTTTATAGTTGGATAATGCTCAGAGCGTCTCACAGATGCACCATATGAATTTTCAGCTCTGTAGATCCAATACGACAAGTGCTATGGTACTTGAAGTACTAAATTTTTACTATTTTTGGAGAAATTTCCGATTGTGAGCACGATACAGCCTCCAGAATGTATACAAGTGACCAATTTTATAATCGGATAATTCTCAGAGCGTCTCACAGATGTACCCTATGAATTTTCAGCTCTGCAGAGCCAATACGACAAGCGCTATGGTACTTGAAGTACGAAGTTTTATCATTTTTGGAGAAATTTCAGATTGTAAGCACGATAGAGCCACCAAAGTGTATACAAGTAACCAATTCTATACTTGTATATTGTTCAGAGTATCTCACAGATGTATATTATTGATTTTCAGCTAACCAGAGCCAATACGACAAGTTCTATGGCACTTGGCACTTGAAGTACGAAATTTCTATCATTTTTGGAGAAATTTCAGTTTGTGAACACGATACAGCCTCCGGAGTGTATACAAATGACCAATTTTATTATTGGATATTGTTAATAGCGTCTTACAGATGAACCTTATTGATTTTCAGCTCACCAGAGCCAATACGACAAGTGCTATGGTACTTGAAGTGCGAAATTTTTATCATTTTTGGAGAAATTTCAGTTTGTGAGCACGATTCAGCCTCCGGAATGTATACAAGTAACCAACTTTATGATTGGATATTGTTCAAAGTGTCTCACAGAAGAACCCTATTGATTTTCAGCTCACCAGAGCCAGTACGACCAGTGCTATGGTACTTGAAGTACCACATTTTTGAAGAATTTCCAGTTGAATTCAATATTTAACTTAAAACATATAGCATTTAACTGTACACCCTTATTACTAAGTTAATTTCTAACTGAAGTTTTAATTCATTACAAGTTTTTGTATATTTTCAATAATTTCATCAACTTATGTAGAACAAGTGTACAATTTTATGTTTTTAGACACCTTTAGCAAGTTTTTTGACGACAGCTTTGATAATGGCCTAGTGGCTGGAAGCGTTTAGCTGGATGTTACAACAAAGTGCACATTTAGTACTCGTCGTTATATTCAATTATTATTATTATTATGGTAAAATATGGTACTATACACGGCTACTAGGTTTGAAAATTGAGATCCTATCCTGGTTTTATGAATATTATTCTACAATAGTTTTTAATACTGTGAGTCCCTAGTAATCATTACATTATTGCTGGTCTCTTTTCAATATATGGACCTCATGGTACTCGCCATTCCTTATTATACCTTTCAACGTTCTTATCACAATTCTCTAATCAGCTAAGTGAATTTCTCCGAACCCGTCTTTATTTTTGTTTAGAGTTTCAGGATCTATTTCTACCATCCTAATAGCTCATATTAATTATTTTCATTTTATTTGTTGAAGATTTTGATCTTCAATTTGTGCTAGTAATAATTTTTTATAATCAACTTAACAAATGTATAAATTCATATTTTCATAGCTCCGGCGGAAATTTTGACAGAATTTTATTTTATTTTTCAGAAGACCAATTGGTCATGGTTTGCTTAGACTTATTTATTGGAGGGTCTCAAACAACAAGTAACACATTGGGTTTTTGTTTATTGATGATGATTTTACGTACGGACATTCAAGAGAAAGTAAGAAGCTGCTTGAACCAGGCATTTTCAAAACAAGAAGAAATTAACTATTGTGATAGACATAAGTAAGTGAAATAAAAAAGACGAGAGATTGTTTTAAAAATTCCCTGTACTGCCAGCTATAGCTGAATTATATCTAAAACTGGTGGAAGAATGTATTTTTGCAATAAGGCTGAGATATTGTCGGTAGATACTGCAGAGTTGGTATATAATTTTTAATCCTTTACTAATAAAATTGGAAGTCTGGATAGAATATTCAGAATTTTCTCGGTCATGGAAAATATTGCCCCATCACACATAGCCCTGGTGTAACAACATCGTTAACATTGATATTTTTACATTTGCTAATTATATTTGTTTGCATTGATTTTATAATGTTACAAATATTCGATTTGTACCAGCTGTTTAGGCAGTTTTTCTCATTTTTCAGCGAATTTTCCAGCCTCCTCTATGTCTGTTGTTTCTGACACTATATTTCTGTTCGCTTTTCTCTATGCAATAAACATATTTATGAAAAACTTTACGAATACATTGCCATTGACAATTTGAGAGTAAGTATTGTGCTAGTAATACTTGACTTACATTAATATTATACTAAATTTAAAATAGAGAAATGCCTACTGAAAGATTCCATTTAACTTTGCTTACATTTGACATTATTTAAGTAAGATTTTCACGTCGACATTGTCCCTTGTACAAAGCAGACCTAAGCTCATGGATTTCAGCTTTCCCTATGCATTCGAATCATTTGTAGATGTAGCATATGTGGATCAACCGCTCTATGAACTGCTACAGACAATTTCTTATTATTTATAGGGTACCTTACGTAGAAGCAGTAATATGTGAAATAGAAAGGTTGTGGTACGTTACTCCAGTCTCTGGACCAAGAAGAGCATTGCAAGATACAGTATTAGAGAATTATTTTATTCCCAAAGTAAGTATTGACTCAAGTAATATTTAATATGATAAAAACGCCTTCATTACTTATTTTACATTATCTTATTAGAGACTTGACAGAAATATTGAGCAACATTTTTCATATGAAAGAGACTGCTTATATACTCAGTGACATAAAAGCCCGAACACCCAATAAAAATTATTTTATTTCGGTAAATTTGGCATGAATATCAGGAAGTTCTTTAATATGTAAATGATTAGAAGTTCACTCCAATCGGATAATCTAAGTTTCTGCTCAACAACTTGAATAATGCGTTGATGCTCCTCGATTTCTTTCCCATTCCCTAATGCGTTTAGGCATTCTCATAATCAGTTGATAAATATCCGCCACCTCTATCCTATGCTGAAGAGCCGTCAGAGTTTGAGGAGTATGCTGAAAATTTCTTAACCTTCTACCGGTTATGTCCGTTCAATTGGGAACAAATCCGAGGCCAAGGTATGAGATGAATTTTAGCTTGGTGGTAATAGTCAAAGGTTTATACGTGATCAAGCGTTAACTTGCTGAAAAGTGGGATTTTGAAGTATCCTAAGGTAATGAATCAGATGAGGTTTCAAGATTTCTAGAACGTATCGATGTGCATTCATATGGCCCCTGATGACGACTAAAGGTGACCTTGAGTCATAAACAATGGTACCCTATATCTTAACTCAAACAGTGCGATGTACATGCTGCTCAACAAAAACCCACTATCACTTATATGCATTTCTAGGCAGAGCCGGGATCATCACTAAAGACGATTTCTGATTCCACTCTAGTCGTTCTTGGCACCACTGAAGTCGATGTTCCAGAGTTAAAGGTAACTCCAAATGAGGTCAGTATGAAAAAAGTCCAAATCTTCTTATCCATCTATAAACACTACGCATTCCAAGGTACCTTTCATGATTAATAAACCACTGAGTTGCTATGGCCCTTGTCGATGAGAAACGATCTCTTAGAGCTATTAACCTTAGGCGACGATATTGGCCCTCGACTGTCCAGCTAACTCGGTTTGTGCCTCTGGCTCTTAGTGTTCGGCCTTCTTGGTGCCATGCCTGATAACATCTGACAACAGTGTCTACACTTCTGTTTATTCTACCAGCAGTTTCTCGGAACGACAGCTCACCTTTCCGAAGACCAATAATTCGACCTCCCTCGAACTCAGTTAGCTGCCGATAATTTGCATTTCTTCGCATTCTGTGCATGATAAACACACGTGAATTCTTGTAACGCAACGTTTAAAACCACTGTATTCGTATTAATTCCGTATTCTAATATCAGAGTGGGCCGGTTCGTCCAGTACTTACAGCAAAAAAACATAATTGAATAAAAACAGGAATGTTCAACTGAAAGTGCTCAAATTATAATCTTTAAGACTATCATGATAAACATGTGTGAGAAATATTTTTGAAATAAAATAACATTTACTGGATGTTCGGGTTTCTGTGTCACTGATATATGCTGATTGAAAATGGGAATTTTGATCTCCGTCTGTCATGAATCCTATTTTATACAAATTATTTTCATTCATTTTTCAAGCTTCCCTCACAAACTCTAGTATCACACATCTTCAAGAAACATTCCTAAATTACGCATACTTTTAAATTGGAATTATATTTGCAATATCTAGAATGTATTAATTTCCAACACCTACAATTGTGTTATTACTTATTTCTAATACAGTTCATTTAATTTTTTGAACTGACTTTTACTGATACCAGAATTAAAAAGACCGGTAGTTCATGTTTATATTTCTAAGTATTTACAATAATTCTTCATAACATCACCACTTTTTTCGAAATCCTCCATTTTAACTGAAGTTGCCATTGAAACCATTTGTTTTCTGCTTAATGCTTAATAAACATATTTAAAAAAAAGTAGGTAAATAAAGTGGAATTTTTATTTCTATATTTTTATCTGTACCTAATTCCAATATAAATTGTACTTTTTGAGAATATAAAATTTTTAAATCGGAGTCATCGATGCTTCCTACAGCACCAACAACAAACAGTAATTTTATTTTTTTGCATAATTCAATCATCATTTTACTAATCACACATTTAAAATAATAATATATATATATATATATATATATATATATATATATATATATATATATATATATATATCCAGTAGGTGTTGCGGTTTTAATTCAGTCATAATCTAGGTAAGTTAAAAAAATTCCTAGGCTATCATGGACATTATTTCGATTCACTTACTTGTAAGTAATAGAAATATATTCACTTAAAATTACTGTACATAAAATGTGAGAAGAAGAATAATACGGAAAAAATTACTTACTCATTATGAAATTCTTCTCATTTAAAAATATGTATGTACGTATATGTACTCATCCAATTTCGACATCGAAATGACAAAAAAATTCGTTAACTTGCATAAAAAAATGCATCCAATTAGATGAAAAGATTATCGTACCAGATCAAGTGGGCGGACCATTACTAGACAAAATCAACGTATTCCTTATTTAAACGTTTTTATTACGGGTGGGATAAATTAATACACACGGTGGGTTCACTTACTTAATTTATTTGAACACTAAACTACTCACTAACACTTAATTTATATGCACACAGACATTTATATCAACACTTCACTGTTCGCTATTTCGGTGTATACTTGTTTATTTATCGCGATCACTTTATCAACTAAACTAACTCTCCATTGTCGGTCCTTTATATATGAGTGCCTTTTTACTAGATAATTCTAGATTGCGGCTTACACAAAAACAATTGGCTCCGGCTGGTCACAAAAACATTGTATAGATAAGATAGTCACAATCGTAAACAATTCTGAGAAATCCCTGAGCGTCCGCCATAATTTGAAGTTTCATACATGGCTTAGACAGAGTCGGATTTAGGAACTATACCAGGGTGCTGTTTCGTAACAGTATATGCTGTTAAAATCACTTATTTAACTACTCAAAAATCAAAAATTTTGGTAGAAGAAGTAAAAATTTATTAACAATGAAGCATACATTAACAAAGCTGACAATCGAATGAATATTCTATCGATGTCGATGTCTCTACGTGCTTGTAAACATCCGCCGATATTTCATAACGACCCATATATTTAACAAATTATAAATAAACACTTGACAGGGGCGTCCATGACCTTTAACATTCGGCTATCCTGACCTGGGCACATATTTCAAAACTGCACATTGATACGAATCCAGTAGCTAAATGCTGCGCTGCCATTGGCTGTATTGTGTAGTTACCGTTTACGATGTCAATTTTCGTCAATTAGATCATAGATAAATACTTTTAATACGGTACTAAGTCCGAAGCCACAAAGTTATGTCGAGTGCTGCGTCATCTATTGTGGTGGAAGGTTACTATTCACCAACAGGGAAAAAATAAAGGAAGAGACCTGCATGATTAGTCACAGTTTACTAGCTACTACTGGATGGCAAGCCAAGCAATTACTGAAATTTTTTTTAATTATGCCTATATTGTTTTTTCTTAAATAAACAAATAAAAACAGTCACACAAAGTTTAAACACTTTTTGAAACAACCTGTTATTTTATTTTGGCTTAAAAGTAGGATAGGTTGTTTCAAAAAGCTGTTTAAAGCTTTTATTAACCAGGATAGTTTATTAACAGACGAATGTCGACAAATAGTTAAAAAAATTTAAAATTAAATTTTGTTTATAAAATAGTACATGTGATTTTCTTTATTTTCTTCTCAAACTTAAGATAAGAATAATTCATTGATAATAGCATGTGCTAACAAATATTACACATATGATACAATATAATGGATACACATTTTCAAAAAGTTCAATTTTTTTAAAGGTTTCAGCAGCATACCTTTTTAACAGCAACTGACGACTTCTTCTAAACTGGGTATCTCTTTTTTTAAATTGAGTGGCTATTTGATAGAGACGTCTGGCTCTTGGTGATAGGTCTTTAACCCTAGAGACATTCACCTCAGCAAGTAAATCAGATCTTTCTAAATTAAAAAATAATATCATTAGCAATAAAAAAGAATATGAATATACAATATACATTGCATTTAGATTAACATTTTTGTTGAAATGTTAAATTTTTAGCCCTATTTTAGACAATATTCTAATAGAAGTATACAGTCAAAACTTGATGTAACTAAATAATATGAAAGTATAAATGCATTTCTAAGTACCTAATAATTTTTCATGTTTTTTAATAAATCAAAATATTGACCTATACCTGATATCTACTATTTCTGTGAAAATTTCTCTGTTAAACACCTATATATTAATATATCAATTAATTATTCACTCACTTCTTTTTGGAGTTACTGTGGCATTCAAGTCTGCTGGTGTGACAGAAGTAGAATCTTGAACAGCATGTGTTGATAATTTCAGCTCGGGTTCAACTGAATAGCTACAACTAGCCTCATTAATAGCACAGGATTCTTGTGCTTTTTCAGCTCTCAGTTTTACAAACTGAGCATTTACAGCTTCCTGTAACTTTAAAGTCGTAGGACTCTCAATTACAGATGCAGTGCCAATTTGTGGTACAGCTAAAGAGGTTGATGGTTCAGCTTCAATTATTGAGGAAGGAACATCATCAGTTACTGTTTCTAAAAATTCTAGAAAATAAAAACAATTATTGAATAAATGTATCCTAGTTAGTTGTTAGTTTTTTTTCTTCAATTATTATGGATTTACCTGGTAAATTGACTGATGGGAAAACTCCTCTTTTCAGAACTTTATTTGGACCAAAATCTTTAGGTAAAAAGTGTAAGGCACACACTCTACAATTGTTGTAAATATTCTCAGATGTCATTTTCTCCTTCAACCTTCTGTTTCCGCATAAATTTATCCATTTGTCAAAAATTACTCAATTTTTTAAAATTGACATCCAAACAGCATGGTTTGGGTACATTCACAGATGACGGTATTACAGCAATCAGTAAAATAAAGTTCGTTAGTAACCTTCCAAGCGAATAGATGGCGTTAAAAATGCAGTTTAGCAGTGGCTATAAAAGATCGCAGGGCATGAATTAGATTTTACTTTTCATAATAGCATTTTGCAAAAAAATGTACTAATACCATGGGATCACCCTGCATAAAAATATTGATAGAAATTTTACTTAAATGTAAATTAATAGATAATTTAGTAATTGTCATTCCATAGTGGCAGCCACAGCATAAAACCAATTGATATATCGCATTCGAATAAAAACGGTCGCAGTCGCATAGGGAATGTCAGTAGAAATCCAGCAAATGGCAGCGCCGCATTTAGCTACTGATTTCGTATCAATGTGCACTTTTGAAATATGGGACCTGGGCACGTCCCGGGCCTGCTCACATAGCACCTAAATAAAAAAACCGCAGCAATATTTTTTTTCTAACAATGATATACAGTTTAATTAGGACAGTTTACTCTTAATAGTTCTTAGATATGTGGATGGATAGACTCAACAGTTCATAATCTTTCTTTTATTTGTACTCGATAAAAGAAATCAACTCAGAGTATACAGCAATCCAACCTCAACAGAGGAGAAAGCCTGGAGGAAAATTTTGGAATCTGCTAAACTCGACAAGGATTAATTTGAAATACACAAATACAATAATAAGCTTCTAAACTTACGACAGTACGTTGCTGGAGCACACATCCACATAAATCCAACAACTCAAAAATATAGTAAATAAATTAGAGACCGTGAGTTTCATTTAAAAACACTAATAGTAAATAAACTCGGCATGAGCTCAACTGGAATCAATTGACTCGATAGGAGCTAAACCGGAGTTTATCAATGAAATAATTAAGTACTCCATAGTTCAGAGGCCACAATTAAATAAAAAATGATAAGCGTGTCTGGTACCTAAATTTGTACACAGCTCAGAGGCTCTAAAATTCACATTTAAAACATTGTAAATAGAAAAAAACAACAACAGTTACTCAGCTCAGAGGCTTGTGAACAGTGGCGGCCTTACCCATTGCGAGGCTCCGGGCAGCAGGTCTTTGCGAGGCCTTATGTCCTTCGTGAAAAGTATGTGATGTGAAAGTAGGTCTGGTTGTTTGGTTTAGGTATTTGTCATGTTTAAGGAGAAATGCTAAAATTATACAAATAAATCAAATTTGAGTTTTAAAATATTTTACATTGAAAGATTTACAAAATTAACAAATACAGAGATGATAAATTTTAAAAATTATGTTTGCGGCTTTTCTTAAGACTAAAATCTTTACTTGAAGCACAATAATCCAACGAATGAGCTACGCCATTTTCGATTGAAATAATAGCTAGGGCTGAAAGCTGATCTTGTGTCAACGAATTCCTCAAATATGTTTTAATAATTTTAAGACTCGAAAAACTTCTTTCAGCAGACGCAACTGTAACATGTGTGGTAGCAATAATTCTCAGGACTATTTCGATAGTGGGGTAAACTTCAGTTAATTTTTTTCTATTATGTATTTTGGCATCGAGATAATGTCCTCGTTTCCTTCATACAGTTCTTCGTACAATTCATGTCCATCAATATCACATGATTCTCTTACTGTCATAGATATTTGCAAGTCGCTGCATTGCTTCAAAAGTTCACTATCACTAATGTTCCTCAATTTTTTTATATTATACATGAAACCAAATATGCTCTCACTATGTTTAAGAGCCTCAAATGTAGGATGTCAGCTTGTGCACACATTGTCGACAATGATAAAAAAATAGTCTATTTTTAAAATTTCTTCCGCTTTCAATTCTTAATCTTGCCCCTCATAATCAAAACTGTCTGTCTATATCATTTTTCTCGGCTATTTCTCTTGCTATTACAAGGGATCACTGAAAACCATTTTCTCGATAATAAGCGAGCCAATTTGTGAATGCGTCTAGGTGTATAGCCACATCTAAGCGCATGTTTTCGCTTTGCCACATTTTACTTATAATATTTATGTTTGTAAGAATGTCGTACCATATGACAAGTGAAACTTCAAATTCGTAGTTAGTTAGTTCTTTTTCTATAGAATGGCATTCACTGACCAACTGACAATCTGTTGTGTTTTCTGATAAATCCTTTAAAGCTCACATATATCACTTAGTTGGTATTTAACGCCCTTCACCGATGCTCTCCTGCACTCCCATCTAGTTTCAGAAAGTGGTTTTAGCGACAACGATTTTACATGAGCATTTAAAATAGCCCTTTGTAGCAAACCAAAAAAAAAGATTTTGCTTGGACACAAGACGGTGCTGCATCTCCTAGGATGAGATTCCAGCTATGACTCCCACAAGGTAAAAAATAAGCAAGTGGATTAATTTCAAGAATACGTTTTTGAACACCACTTTTTTCATCACGCATATTGGCACCATTATCATATCCTTGGTCTCTGCAGTTTTGCAATGATATACCTAACTGTTCTTATTCTGCGCTTATATAATTAGTCAAACTCTCAGCTATGGTTTTTTCGACGGCTAAGAAACCAATAAAACGCTCTTCAATTTCAGCTGTATTTGCATTAAAAAATCTTATAATAATTGAAAGTGGCTCAACACGAGAAACGTCGCGAGTACAATCAAGAATAATCGAGTAATATTTATTATTTATTATTTTTTCAACAATAATTTGAGTCTTCACGTGACTTGCCATTAATTGTATGAGCTCATTTGAATACTTTTTCCGATATAGTAGTCATATATTCATCGTAGTCATTAATCGCCTTATCCTTTACTTGTTTTAGGTGAAGTCTCAACACGGGATCAAATCGGGCTGTTAACTTTACTAAATCTATAAAGTTGCCGCTTGTCTCACTCGAATCTGAGTCAGATGTTAACTTCTCTCTATGACCGCTGAAGGCCAAATTGTGAGATGCTAAAAAATTACAATTGCGAGCAATCGCTCTAAAATATCTCTCCAACGTTGCCTCTCTTGTTCAATTTGTGACTGGGCCAAGAAGTCAATAGTGGAACAGCTTTTTAAACTATTCTCTAAATTAATCCATTTCAACATACAATCTTTGTGCTGTCGACTAGATTCGTGACACTTTAAGTAATCACCCAAATGTTTCCAATCACACACTCCTTCACTTGATTCAATCTGTATTTTCTTGCCCGAATATTCGACACGGAAAACAGTAAACGGCATCCTTTATTTGTGAATAAATCATCCAGCACCTGTGAAGCTTTTCACCGTTAACTAATATCTTATTATAATGATATTCGCTGCATCGACGTCCATTGTCATTTACGGGGAATAAACCAACTTTAACCCGGATTGGACAATTTAATACAATCTCAGTTCGGTCTACATCAGTAATTGTTATGGGCCACAAACCGGGGTCATTTTGAGGATTGAGATTTTCCGTTCCAGCAGTCATGGATGTAGAAATAGACTCGGGCTCAGATTCGTGTTCTTGACTGGATAGCGTTGACGGTGGCATCGGTGAGTTAAGAAACAATGATGTAGTTAATTCATCATCATCCTCGCTGTTTTCACTTAATGACGGCGGCGGCACCCATGATGATGGGGAAGGCATGTTTTCAGCTGGAGCAGGATTAGAGTCACTTTCAGTCAATAAATGTTTTGTAGAGGTTTCTTTATCATCACTTTTTATATATTTATATAAAGATCCACGTAAATTTTCGTTTACCTGTTTTATTTTGATAGCTCGTTTCCTTTTTGAACTCTCTGACTCAAATTTTCTACCGGCATCACGATCACGCGAACTCATTTCGTAAATCTTGTTTTGTTTCGCACAAACAGTCGGAAATAAATTTTTATGTATCACAATATAAAATGTTTTGAGCAAATTCGAGCGTACATTAATATACTCTCAGTGAAATATTATCTTTTTAGGGCTGCAATTCATTTTTTTCGTAATTTTTTCAAAATATTCAACTTTGGTTTATATTTGTGCTTAAACACTGAAGGTATTAATAAATAAAAACTCACTTTATCCCCCATTCCACGGCTTTCACAATCAACGAAATCACAAAAACTAGGCATTTAAAGGTTCAAAACATTCAAAAAATTTTAAATAAAAATAACTGCCTATTTACTTTCGTTATAATAATCCCTTTGTTTGTTCTCTGGACGCCATTGAACAACTGATAATGACATTAGTGTAGAGTAGCCTATTGACAAAAGTATTCAACAGTAAGAGCAGAATAAGCTTTTCCTGTGGTCCTTAAATCGTCCGCGGTAAATAAAAATAATGAATCAATTCTCAATCAAGTATACGTATTACAGCGATCCTGAATTGGTTATCAAGTATTTCGTAATAGATTCGATTTGTGACTCGCGAACAAAGCTATTATATTTCGATTTGATCGGAACTCAAAAAATCGAAGTAGCTATATTAAACATGATATCAATAGAATATTTGCAAACAATGTGAAAACTCCTATTACGGAAGGGGCTTTGTAGAAATTATTGAAAATAATCGATGTATCAATATTTTACCACTATCAGTATTTTTGAAATCCGAAGAAACTTTATCTAGCTCTCATCAGATTTTAATCCTCTTCCTATTGCCAATAGTTCTGACTACAGAATAAGGAGCTTGGTTTATGGGAATCGATTTTTCCTATACAAGCGCATGAAACATCTACACATTTTGTAAAATGAATCAAAAGTTACATAAATAAATTATATTTTTCTAGGATACAACAGTATTAATCAGTGTATATTCCGTACATCATGATAAAGACTATTGGATAGATCCTGAAGTATTTAGACCCGAAAGATTCCTAGACTCTGAAGGAAAACTTATCCATCATGATAGATTCATGCCATTTGCTTTGGGTAAGATATATATTTGTATGCAAGATCGAGCTATAAAGTACTTTATGAAATGCCATTTTAGCGCCCGTGGGCACTAAAGTAAATGTTTTTGTATGTGTTCGAAATTGACGATACAGCAGGGCGAACCCTATGTAGTGGATTGACAGCTAACAGATTTACAGCAACTGTTTTATCATTATTTACAATAACGTTGCACCTTTCCTTGTACTCTCTTTGGATGCAAAAGTTAAAGTTGTTGGTTAAATAATTAATTATTTTCCTTCGTTAAAAACTCCTGTAAAATACTGCGTTATTTCCAAGTCCAGTAGGTAGTAATCTCCCTTCCGGAGTTGCTCCAAAAAATCCGGAATTTATTTCAGTAGCCTGACAATTTGAACGTCCGCCAATTCTACTTCGTATGGAATGAACACATGTTCTTTGTGTTTCCTTTTAATAATTTCCAAATTATCTCCGACTAGTTCTCTTGTTCCAATGGCAAGCGGGTTCTTAATAAGTAAAAGTAAAGTACAGGCGGAACCGTAGCTGCAATGGGGCGATCAGGGCATCGTCTTGGCAAACAAAATGTTTGCCCTGGCAGAATATTTCTACGAAATTATACTCACGAGTCGATGATAGTGCAATTGTAAGCCTATAAATCAAATTACTCTAAGAGAATATCCAAAACAAAGTAATGGTCGTGTTTTTCGATCCTGTGGGTTTAAATGATTTAAATGACTTAAGTATTCTCTAGAAATCGATGCCGCTATTTGTTATGCCTGTCGCCACACCCTTTCTTGGTTGTACCGTACTGAGGACGGCTAATGAGCCAGAAACATGCATGTCTGCGGGGACCACTCTTTTCAGTAGCCCCTTTTTCTATTTGCGTGAAATACGCACTAATCTATATATATATATATATATATATATATATATATATATATATAGTTTATTTTGTATTCTTGGGATTGAGGACCATTTTTAAAGACATTTAACTAGTAGTTAATACATTTTTATTTAACGTTCAATGAATGTCATGTTTTTTAAAATGTTCGTTTTGTTTGGGTGTGAGTTATGTTCTGTTATGTGATACGTCCTAAACATCTATAAAGTATATGAATAATCAAATGAACGTTCTGTCGAAGGTAAGATTTATTTGTTTTGCTTTGAAAATTCTTTTTGTAACTTGTACCATTTCTTTTAGTTTTAACAAAAAAATTTATTTTTGATGAAGGTCATGGAAAGACCGAAACGTTAAATAAAAATGTATTAACTACTAGTTAAATGTCTTTAAAAATGGCCCTCAATCCCAAGAATACAAAATAAACAATATATAATCAAATAAAAAAGACCAAGAACCAAAAACTATATATATATATATATATATATATATATATATATATATATATATATATATATTATATGTACCATAGCAGTATATTATAGCACTTGTTTGGTTATATAATTCGCCTAACGGGTCATTCTATAATTTCCAGACCCGTGCTAAAAATAATGCATTTGGCACTGATAATATAAATACCTATTATCCCAACTTTAACGTACTTATCTAATCTTACTTTACGTTTAATTTTGATAATACCACCGTGGAATTTCATATTTCTAAAAGGACGGGAGGATTAGTCCCGTGGTGGCGAAGTTATTTCTTCGATTTATTGGTTCTTATAGCTGTTTATTTATATTTAGATTTTAGGTACGATTTAATAAAAAACTTGTTTTACATAAATATATAATTGATATTTCGGCACAACTTTGGCCTGTATAAAAATATTTTGTAGGTGATATTTATTACGTTGTCAATGTTTATGAAAATACAATACTTCTGTTTTCATTTTAGGCAGAAGAAGATGCCTTGGGGACGTTTTAGCTAGAAACTGTATCTTCACATTTTTCTCAGAAATCATCAGAAATTTCACAGTAACAAAATATCCAGG
Source organism: Galeruca laticollis (assembly GCA_963921935.1). NCBI lineage: Eukaryota > Metazoa > Arthropoda > Insecta > Coleoptera > Chrysomelidae > Galeruca > Galeruca laticollis. The sequence continues at coordinate 116,891,599 of OY998175.1, forward strand.
AAGTGAGACCCCAACTGGAATACCTATAACCGGAATAACTTTATCGCCGGAAAAATATAAAGCTAAATTTAGTCAAATACTCTAATAGTAGGTTCAATGTTAATGAAAATAGCTTCGACTTTAATAAATAAATTGTTTACAATTACTTTAATACTCTATTAGTTCATCAGCCTAATCGCTAATTAAAGCACAAATTTTAAATTGTATATAATCCAATAAACAAATTCAAAGCTCTATTATGGATCTACGGAAATTGACTAACCAATCTAAGGATATTTGATCAGGTGCATGTGGCAGCTCTGTTTACATTTTAGTCTTAGAATATTGAATTATATAGATACGCTATTTATAATCATTTATTGCAATAAAATGCATTTTAAAAAAATAGCAGATAGTATGTACACTTTGCCATTTCACTACCGAGTTTTCAGAGCACGCTCTGATAGATTACAGAAATCATCTAAAATCTACTCTGGACTGAGAAAGATGGTCATATTTGCTGTACCTATGTTTGTGCAGAAGCAGTATTATCTAATACCTATGCACTATTAAGGGTCAGTTGTCTTAGCGACGGGCCTGGCACAGTGGCGGATCTAGGGGGGAGTGGGCCTCGGGGCAAAATATATTTGTGGACCCCTACCCTATCCCTTGTTTATTTTAAAAGAACGTTGAGCCATTTCTCATAGGTACACTGAGTAACACGTAAAAAGTAAGAAAATAAAAACATTTTTTATTTAGGATAAAAACTAATACAGAACTAAAATCTAAATGTTTTTGTATCATAAAAAGTGCCAAAACAAAGACATGTTTTATGCTGGATAACAGCTACTTAATACCAAACCAATATCTAGATTGGTATTTTCAGTATTACATTAAAAGGAAAAAATAAAAACACTTTAAATAAAATAGAAAAACTAATAATAAACTAAAATCTAGAACTAGAATTGTCTTTCTCTGACTTAACCCTTTCGGGGCCAACTGCGAAGAAGTTTTTTGCTTCAGAATTGATTTATCATATTTTTTTATGATTTTTAGTACAGTAGTATAGTATACATATATATATATTTCACATTTTCAAACATTTTCACGTCCATTGGAATGGACAAAACCGACATAAGGACATATTTGAATATGAAATAAATTTGACAAAATCACAAAGTAATATGATTTATTGTGAAATTTTAAAAACCAATTCCGTCCCTTAACGAAACATAAATGAGCTTTACACTTAATAGAAAAAATATGAGTTTTTTTTGTACATTCTTCCAATTTACAACGTGCGGCTTCCTTCTTTTCGTCATATTCTGGAAGATGTCCATAGCCATCAAATCTAAATTCATTCAGAGGTTTTGTTTCAACCTTTTTCTGTTGCAGTGAAGTATTGCCTTGAGAAGGTCGTCCACGTTTCTGGGGTTCTTTATGTAAAATTAAGTACTCTCCGATATTTTGTCGGAATCCCAGCAAATCCAGTGTCTTTTTTTTTGGAACATTTTAGCTTGTTGGCGGTACTCAAGCCAAGCGTTAACTAATGCTAAATCTATAGCGTGGATTATTAGTCTCAGGATCCACTTTTTAGATCTTATATGGGAACGGTATAAACTTAGTAAAAAATCTACTTTATCTACGCCTCCCATGTTGTTATTGTAGATTTTTACACACTCAGGTCGGTTTACTTCAATATATTTTTTTTTCAGTTTTGTTCCAACGACGACAGTTGTCTGAAGTACCTTGTCCAATATAATTAGATGCAACGATGACTGGCTTGTTATCATACCATTTTGTGATTGCCACTCCATCTTCGCTAACTGCAGTATAACAGGAACCTCTCCCCTCTTGTTTCATTACTTTGTCAGAAGGTAACGGTGGATTACTGAATCTGTTTAGCCTAACAGTTCCTATTGCAAATATAGGTTTCTTATTTAGATATTGGAACTACTGATAGTTACTGAAATAATTATCAAAATAAAGTCAGTGATTTGGAGATCCGATTCTTTTTGCAAGATGCATGACAACGCTAGCACTTGACCCTAAAGTCTTCAACTCAGGCTTTGTTTCAGTTGTTGATTCTTGATAAATGAGAAAATCATAGACTAATCCGCTTTGACCTGCCAATACATATATTTTAACACCCCATTTTTGTGGTTTGTTTTTTATGTATTGCTTGATGTTGATTTGTCCTTTAAAAGGAACGATTTGTTCATCTATGCAAAGATTAGTTTCTAATAAAAGTTCAAGACACCTGTTTCGTATGCAATCGTAGAGTGGTCTGACTTTCCATACTCTGTCTGAATTTCCATCTTCTCTAGCAGTAATGTCAACCAAGTGAATACTTTGTCGCAATTTTGAAAACCGTTTTAGTGTCATGTTATGTGTTATTATAGGAATTCCTACTGAATTATCCCAATACATTCTTATTCTCGGAAAGTTCAAGTTACCCATTATAATGTGAATACCTACAAGTTTTTTTAACTCTGTAGCATTTGTAGGGATACATTTGGTGAGTTGCTTCTGATTGACATATAAATTAGTTTCATCCGACATTTCTGCAAATATATAGCTTGGAATATATCTCTCAAATATTCTTATAGGTTCTGGAAGATCAATCACGTTTTGACTGTGCGGTGTAGCCCATCTAATTTGCCTTGTTTCATAAACTGCATTTTTCAACCATTTTACGCATTTTTTATCTGTCAAGCTATATTTTTCATAAAACATTTAAGAATTTCCCGAATCTGCTTTTTTACGCAGCACCTGCTTCTCTTGTGGTAGTTCTGTCTCTGTAGTCACCTGTTCTGATTCTAATGTTTCTACATTCGTGAGTTGACTACCGCTGATTTGCATATTTTAAGCACCTTCCACTCTTAGCTGACTTTCACTGGTGTTCATATCTTCTGCATCAGTCTCCCTTACACAAACTAAAAAAAACGCTTACCGTTTGGACATCTAAAAACATTTAAATCTTTACCTAAGTCCGGCTCATTTTCAGAATCTTCGTCTCCCTCTGAAAGCCTCCCATCTTCCATACTTTCCCATTCCCAGCCATCGTCCTCATCAGATAGTAGTTCAATATCACAGAGATCATCATTTTCTAATAATTTTAGCAGTTCGTCTTCGGTCACAAATTTTTTTCTACTACTCATCATAAACTGAAAAAAAGAATAAACACTTGAAACTATTGACCTAAAAGATTTTTGTCCATCCCAGTGGACGTTCAAATGAAAACAATAATATTTATCAATAATATTTCACTGCAAATGGTTAGTTGTAATAAAAACTACTAATTATTCATATACTTACGAATTATCACAAATTCCGGTCAATTTTGATTATTCACAACGTTTTCTAACCTAAACTGCACACCCGTGTTTTGCTTACTATCGCTGCATCCAAACAACTGACTGAACATTGGCGGGAATAAAATTTGGTAGTCAATCAGAGACGTCATCCGCGATTCTGACGTATTATATGCATGTGTACATTGCAGTGGACGAAATGTGAGCTTAAAATATTTTTTATTACTTATATACAAGGTGTGAAAATTTTGTACACTGCAGTGGACGCTGCGTCCGAAAGGGTTAAGTATTAGCAAAATAATCTATTAGATATTTTAAATCTAATTTAGCTGCGATATTATATTCTATATTTAAACTAGATAGATAACGCAACCTTTGTTCGTTCATTATTGACCTAATGCAATTTTTCAACATTTTCAAATTACTAAAGAATATTTCCTATTGCGCAACAGATATAGGACATGTAGGGTAAAAAATAGAAGAAACATAACATAAACTTCAGAAAAAACAACTTATATATACGAATATTTATTAAAAACTATTTCATTTCATATCTTTTTTGATGTCAGCTTTAACTAGTTCAAGGAACATAGCAAACTGATTGACAAAACCGTTAGTAAAAATGTCTCCATATTTTTGAAATAAGCATTGTTGCAACAAATAATATTCATTTGATTTTTCAAGCATATCATTAAGTTCTAAAAAGACAAAAGATTTTTTGATTGATTGCGTAGCAGAAAACTTCGGTTCAATTTGATTGTTAGTGATATCAATTGAATAATAATATACCTGGACTTTGAAATATTCTCCTCTATTATCAAATGGGTATTTCAAAGCAAGCTCAACAATTTGTTTCGTCACTTTTCGTTGCCTTTTAAATTGAATTACTGGCTCTATATTCCATTTAATTGTAACAGTTTTTGCTTCAGATTGTGACGTGCTTTCTTTCCTCAGAAGAATTACGGACGTCACTATGACTCCCGTGGCTTTACTATCTACCAGATTTTTTCGGGCGCCAGATTTTTGGGATGGTTTACTCCACCGAACTCTCGGAAATGGTAGCGTCAAGAGTTACCAGGGTAGCAACAGATGGAGGTTAAGTAATTCCAGGGGTCTGTTGTTTTTTGACCTCTATGCCGTGCGAAGTGGGAAACAGGCTTTAATTGTTTACCACTATCGGAAAATGAAACTACCTGTGCTTTATAAAATTTCACAATTTATTTCGGTTTCGAAAGAATTTGGGAAAAAGGAAAATAGAACGAACTTCTTAACTATATAATTAAAACAACTAAATTTTAATGAAAGCCCTTCAGTATTTGCGATTTATATTAAATTACTGCCCAGACCAAAGCACTTTATTACAGAATAAATGTTTTACGCTTACAAGCCTAACGTGCAAAACTCTAATAGTTTTCGGCGATCGCCGGTGAAAATCAGCGAAGATTTACTAGCAGTACGGTGAGAATTACACAGAGAAAGCGTTATAAAGGCACTAGCAGTGTTCTACGGGAGCGTTTCTTGGCATTTGTGTACGGTTTAAGATAGGAGAAACGGTAAATAATAGAGTTATCTCGGTTTTTATGCAGATATTTCTCCGGCCGTTGGTGCTAAAATCAATCGTGCAAAGATCAGTTAGTCGGCAGAACCCGAAAACCTCTCTCTGGCGAACCTGCTATGGCAGCGAACGCACGTGAGATTATTTCGTTTCACGCCTTGGAAAACCCTCGAAGATGTCCCTGCTATGGCAGCGAACACAGACGAGATTCCTCCAAGTTGCCTATTATCAAATATTTTAAAGTTACGCTACCAAGGCCTATGGTACTAGATTCAACACACCCCCGAAATAATTTGAGAGTCCCTCAAGAATTTACCTGCTTTGCAGCGAGAATGCTTGAAAGTTTCTCAACGTTATTTCCTTTTCCTAGGGTTGTATACCGGAATTGGGATTCCCGAAATATCTTGAAAATCCCCCAAGAATTTACCTGCTTTGCAGCGAGAATGCATGGGAATTTTCCAATTATATTTCTTTTCCCCTGAAGTTACAGCCAACAATAAATTCTTACTTCGGAATCGTACACAAATACGCGGAAAATCACTCAAATTAAACAAGCAGTAAGCAAAATAAAATCTATTAATACAATTACTAAATACGCTAGAAGCAAAATAAATCTCAACACCAGAAGAATGAAAAATAATTTCTAAATTCGCTTACCTCGCTGGCGAAAATCAGTCGGCGTTTTCGGTTACGGCGGAAACGGTGGAACTGTCAGAGCAGGAGTCAAAAGAGCACAAGAATCAGGAGTCAAAAAGAGCTATTCCGTTTCGTTTGCCGGTTTTATACATTCTTTTTCGACCCCACTCAGGAGGTACCCTACTTAGCAATTTTAAGAACGGCGTCGACTGGCGTGCGCGAGCGATGCAGTAAGAAATACACATTAAATATATACCGGATGTATCACTATACATATTTAAAATTATTAGGAACAAATAAATTTACAGCTTTTGGTGAAAGAGGGGTGTATAAGCAAATAATGACGGAACTTAATAATAAAATGAGAAATAAAATAGGTACAGTTGAATGTCTGAACGAAAGAAAAAAAAAATAGTAACATCGTTACATCCCCCTCTTTCTTCGGTAAAAAAAATTAACAAGTGAAAGTGAAGCTTTCATTATATATTTTTTTTCCCAATCTTAACCTAAAACGAATATTTTTCACACAAGACTAAACTTCTTTACCCAAGAAAACTTGCAGCGGAGTGGATTCCAAACCTCGCTGGCGTTACTGGAGTCTGGAACTCCTCATACTCAGACTTGGATACGGGCGGGAAGAGCGTTGCCTCACTCCTCTACAGGTGGGGCGGTTCCGAAGCATCGAGTACCGCTGACGAACGCCGGTGATGTCTTCTGGAGTTTCCGGGGAACAGTCACATAGGTTGCATTGAATGCCAACATCTCGGCGGGATCGGGAAACTATGAGTGCTTGAGTTGCTACAGAGCGTCTTCCCGGCTCAGGTGAAGAACGGGACATGGATCGGCAAGTAGCTCGGCTTACAGACGGTTGATTCCAGCGGGAACAACGTAAGGACGGCTTCATAACAGTAGTCCTAACTGTCGGCATCTTGCACAAACAATCTCGGGACATCTGACCAAAACGTCCGCAACGGGAGCAGAATAGGATGGCTTTTCTGCGAGTACAAGCGTCACGGCGGTGTCCGGGATATCCACATTTCCAACATAGATCCCTCTCAATGGGCAAGTAAATGTCATCGCATGTTGGTTCGCTCGATAACTGGCATGTATAGCTGGACTTCTGACCGGTTCCTCGTCTAATTTCTTCCGGTATTTTGTCTAGTAACGAGGACGTACTGGGCGCTGCAGGAATCTCCGGGTCCATTTCGTTACACTCGGGCACCGGGCTCACACCCTGCGTTACTTGGACTGACGGTCCGGCGGTCGTATCTAGATTGGCACTAGGTAGGTCCTCTGGCGGGGCCGATTCGGGCGGGAGGTCATCTTCATCCAAACTCTCCATCCCAGATATGTCTAACACTTCAAATGAGGACTCGGAACCCATGGTGTATAGATTAAGAGGCCGAAAATCTATAAACGAAAAGACAGTTTAATTCTAGCCGGAACTGTATGCACGAACAAAGTTTCGGGTGCGGGAAGTGCTACACTTGACGTGAGTCTGACTGACACTAGGTTCAAACGGTTCTCCCCATAAAACAAAAGAAAATTCTTCAAAACATCCCTTAATTACAAAAAACTAAAAAAAACAAAATCCTACACAGAACACGCGGACGCACTCACACAGTGCTAGCGTTCGTTAACCGGCAGTAGGTATACCTTACGCAGAACCCCTTGGTCATCGAATAGGTACACCCTACACCAACGTCGCGGATCGGAATTTGCGGGCCGGAATGGACGGCTACGGTTGACCCATTCGGTCGGCCACGGATGGTCCTTGGCTTGTTGGAGGGCGAAGGAAATCAGCCGTTGTTGTTCCGTTGGACCTGCTACCAACCGGGGTGGAACAGATGGGGCAGGAGGCGGCGGAAATAATGGGTCGAAGGCGTACTGGACATCGGACCGTTGGGTAATTTCTTCGCTGCACTTGACCCATTCATAATCCTCTGCCGGCAGGACTATCTCTCTCCGGATAACGGTTTCCAGCGTGACCGTCTCCACGTACGTGCCGGCTTCCGGATAGGGGGGTGACGGCGGCGGTGTGTTGCCCGGGACATACGGCGCTACAGCCATCAGGTCTTCCATGGAGGAACGCTCGGTATCCGGTACCCATTCGAAACCGAATTCAAAGTCCGACACGTCCTCCCAGGTCGGGACAAAATCTTCCGAGAACAGGGGCGTTTCCGGGAACGTCGAGGTAACAGGCGAGGGAGAAGCTGCGGGGCTGGTCACAGGGGAAGTTAGATCTATGATCTCTTCTTCCCGTTGCAGGTGTTCTCTTACTTCCGGGGTACATTCCCGTACCTGGGTATCTCGGCTTCTATCTGGCTGAGGTCGTTCGGCTCGGTCTGTTACTAGGTTTCGGAGAAGTGTGGGATCATTCCCAAGAGGCGGTACTTCATAGTTCGGTTTCATTCTGAAAAGTACTAATTACTAGCGTTTCCTGAAATCGGTTTCAAGTCTTTAATATGTATCCGATAATAACGCCTGCCTTGTGCATCTTTTAAATCGTACACAACGGAGGATAGAACTTTCACTACTTTATACGGACCGGAATATTTCGGGGCAAGTTTCGCGGCCACATGGTCTGCGGCGGATGACAGGGTATGTTCTTTTTTCATTACCGAATCACCTACCGTACATCTCCAGTCCCGGCGGCGTAGATTGGAATATCGGCTTTGCGTCGTAAAGGCTCTAGACAGATTCAGTCGGACTAGCTCGAAACATTCTTGCAATTTGTTCAAGCTAAGTAAGTGCTGTTCAGAGACTTCATTTTCGGCATTTCCGGCATCATTGGGTGTTTTAGATTCTTCTTTCGCCTGATCTTGTTCCACTTCTCGGCGTAGCGTATTCGGGACGTCCAGATCTCTTCCGAAATTGAGAAAGGCGGGAGAAAAGCCTGTAGAGTCGTGCTTAGAGTTATTAATCGCAAACTTCAGGTCGGATATTCTCAGATCCCAATCTCGGTGGTCTTGTTCACAATACTGAGCTATCATGGTCTTTAAAGTACGGTTGGCTCTTTCAACAGGGTTAGCTTGTGGTGTATATGGCGGGGTGAATCGATGGCGTATTCCTAAGCCTCTCAACATTTCCTTAAAGAGCTTACTATCATATTGTGTCCCATTGTCTGATAATACGGTGCGAGGACATCCAAACGTGGTCAGAACTTCTTCGTAAAAAGCGTTACTTATCGCGCTAGCGGTCGCTTTTCTGATCGGTTTACACTGTACCCATTTTGTGAAACGGTCCTGGAACATGACTATGTAGCAGTTTCCTTTTTTACTGCGCGGCAGCGGTCCGACAATATCGGTACTGACAGTTTCCCAGGGGCGTCGATTTCGGGACGGTTGCATCTTCCCAGCTAACTGCTGTTGAGACGGTTTGTACTTTAAGCATTGCATACAGTCACGGACGTACCTGGTTATGTCCCTAAACATTCCTGGCCAGTAGTACATCTTAGCAATCTTCGCTATTGTTTTTGCAATCCCTAAGTGTCCGGCGGTAGGGGCATCGTGATTTTCCTGTAAAACACGGGATCTTTGTGACTTCGTCACACACAGCTTCCACGGGTCAGACAGTTCAGGCTCACTCAGATCATTCAGGTCCCAAAAATGTCTGTACATTCGTCCTTCTTTGATGCAGTAATCAGGAAATTTACCTGGGTCTCTCAACACTTCCTCTTTCTTGTTCCGGTACCAGGAACATTCCTCTGGAATATCGGCTATGCACACTTCCGCTGATTGCTCAGGGGTGTCCGGCAGCGGGTTCCTAGACAGTGCATCGGCTACTCGGTTCATGGTACCTCTTCGGTATTTGATCTCGAAATCGTATTGTTGCAAAAATATACTCCAGCGGGCTAAACGACCAGATGGACTAGATATAGAATGCAGCCATCGTAAGGACTGGTGGTCAGTTACCACCGTGAAATGATAGCCTTCTAGATAGGGGCGCATCTTATCAATCCCCCACACTATGGCAAGGCATTCTTTTTCTGTCACTGAGTAGTTCTTTTCAGCTGGACTCAGGGTTCGGCTCGCGTAAGCTATCACATGTTCATTACCATCTATCTGTTGTGTCAGGGCCACCCCTAATCCATATTCGGAAGCATCGGTTTGCAGCGTAAACGGTAGACTGAAATCTGGGCAACTTAAAACAGGCGCTTCAGACAAACAGGTCTTGATTCTGGCAAAAGCACATTCTTGTTCTTCAGTCCATTTCCAGCGGTGTGCCTTACGTAGTAACTTGGTTAACGGAGCTACTGTCTGAGAAAACGAGGGCACAAAACGGCGGTACCAAGAGGCTACTCCCAAAAATCTTCGTAGCTCACGGACGTTTCGTGGAGCTGCAAACTTCGAAATACTCTCTACTTTTTCGGGATCGGTACTGATACCTTCTCCGGTAATGACATGACCTAAATATTTCATGGATGGTAAACAGAAATGGCATTTTTCTGGGTTTATTTTCAGCTTGGCGTCTCGTAGACGGCGGAAAACCTCACCTAGATTTTTCAGGTGTTCTTCGAACGTTTCTCCTAGTACAATAATGTCATCCAAATAGGCGAATGCATGCGGATCCAAATCAGGTCCGATAATTCGATCTACTAGTCGCTGAAAGGTGGCCGGCGCTGAATGTAGACCAAACGGCATAACTGTGAAATGGAAAAGTCCCCGCCCTGGCACGGTAAATGCAGTGATGGGTTTGCTTTCTGGAGCTAAAGGGACTTGCCAATATCCACTCTTCAGATCTAGACTGGAGATATACTTTGCGCGTCGCAATTTATCCAGAATAGCATTTATGAATGGAAGAGGGTATGCGTCCTTCCTTGTGACATCATTCACCTTCCGAAAGTCAATGCAGAAACGGTTTTTTCCATCCTTTTTCTTAACGATTACCACCGGAGAACTCCACGGACTGCCTGAGGGTTCTATCACCCTTTCCTTCAGCATCAGGTCCACTTCAGAGTTACAAATCTCTTGCATCTTTGGGTTCTGTGGGCGGTATCGTTGCTTGATCGGAGTTGAGTGCAGTAGGTGGATCTCGTGTTGTACTAGGTCTGTTGGCCCTTGAACTTCCTCAAATTTCGGTAATTCCATATCGAGGAATCTTCTCAACGTTTCCTCTTGTATTCCTGTTAGGTTTCGGTCTTGTAACGGCGTTATAGCTTCTATAGGAGATTCTTCGGTAGGTAACTCCCTACTGTCATCAAACTCTCCTAAATCAGACCGGGTTAAGCCGGTAAATGTTCCAAGTTCCTGGCAGTTATCAGTATTGTTATCAGAGTTTACATCTTTGCAGATTCTTCTAACAGCGGATTCTCGAGGATATTCTATACTAGATCTCCCTCTATCACCTTGGGATCTTTCCATGGCTGACTGGGAGATATCAGTCATTATCCTATCAGTTTCTCCTAGAGGATATTCAGTATCAGATCTCCCTCCATCACCTTCGGCTTCGGGTCCGTTCAAGGCTGACTGGGAGATATTAGTCAATATCCTATCAGTTTCTCCTAGAGGATATTCAGTATCAGATCTCCCTCCATCACCTTCGGCTTCGGGTCCGTTCAAGGCTGACTGGGAGATATCAGTCAATATCCTATCAGTTTCTCCTAGAGGATATTCAGTATCAGTAAAGCTTACTCTAGCGGTATCTGTAACAGCACCATTTTCCCTCGCAGTATCATTATCAGTAAAAATGGAACTAGCGGTGTCAGTAACGGTCATTTCGCAGGACAACCCATGATTATTCTCCCCTAGCGGTGGCATTACTGTGTCAATGATTCCTATGGGAGAGGACAGTGTATCTGGTTCTCGACAGTTTACTAGCTTTCCGTCCTGGTAGATCTTCCCTGTACCTAGTTCTAAGCAGAAATTATACTTCTTCAGTGTATCCAGACCAAGAACCATATCAGCGACCAAACCTGGAAAGTGTTCCAACGGTTCCTCCATGATGACGTCATTTACCGTAAGCTGCAGATCATAGATGTCTGTGATAGAAACCAAATTTCCATTTGCTAAACGTGCTCTTGTCGAATGACTTATCGTTCGCTTTTGTTGGGAAAATTGTTTCGCTACTGCATCACCCACATACGATCTGATAGCTCCCGTGTCCAGCAAGGCTTTAAACTTGAAGTTTTCCATTTGGACGTCAATTTGGGGTCGCGGATCTGACGGTTCGGAAGTCGGATGTTCTTGAGAGGCTAAAAGATTAGGAAACTGTGACGGCCTCCCTTCGGGACAGTTTCGGTTTAGTTTTCCGGCTTCGAACAGGAACAGTCTCGGGTAAGGACTCCTTCCTTACGGCAGCGGGAACAGAATATTTTCAGCGGATTTCTACAGTTTGCTCGGACGTGGCCTGTCTCGCCACACCGCCAACACAGTGTACTGGAATTTCTCGGTATAGGTGTTCGACTAACTGGATCAACTGGGCGAGAGCTACTGGTACTAGTTATGGGCTCTCGGGGCGGACTGGAAGCTGCATTTGGATTCCGAGATGTATTAGCCGGCGGAAAACGTGGATTAGTTCCTCTTCGCCATCCACTGGTGCTAGGAATATTTTGGAGTTCTTTTCGTAGCGACTCGAATTCCTTGACCTCTTGACAGAAAGTAGTAAAATCCTTAAAGTCCGTTTTACGGATCTGCTGTCTATATTCAGGTAGCAGATTACGATATAGCCAGGCTAATTGTTGTTCATCGGAGAGTTTCCCATGTCTACGCATCAAAGTTTGTAGATCAGTGATGTATGCCGATGCCGCCTCATTCCTCCTTTGCAGACGCTTGCTAATTTCCGCCTCTAGGTCTACTTCATAATTAACCGGATAGAAGAAAATTCGAAAAGCTCTTTCAAAATCCTTCCAGTTTGTCCATCGGCTTCGGTTGTTGCGGAACCATAGTGCTGGTTCACCAGACAGGAACTCGGGTAACACCGGTAGTAACTTATCTTGCGGCACATTCTTAGCAGTGCAAATTTCTTCCAGTCGTTCCAGAAAATTTGCCGGATCATCGCGATCTCCAAAGGATACTTTCCAATCGTGCACATTCAACGTAGAAGTAACGGGAGTAGTAGTAGTAGTCATGGTTATTACGGAACTCGTGCCTCCAGTGGTTACTGCAATACGGTCAAGCTCTGGAGCTACCGGGCTACTTGGGTTTAACCCTTTGCCTCCAGCCGGAACGGAATTAGTACTCCTTTGTACAGCTGATGATTTTTTTAGAAAACTAGCTAGTCGTCGGCGTTTCTCTCTTACGGATCCAGTTGAAGACAGTTGTCGCTTGGTTAGCTCTTCAGAGAGTTCTTCTTTCTTTAGAGAATATATCCAGCCCACAAGCGGCTTATCAGTGGTTTCCTGTGGGGATGTACGTTTATCGTTACTATCCGTGGAATCGCTGTATTCACTAGTTGACATCAGATGTAATCCTCAAATCGGCTCGGTCGGTATATCCAGACAAGCAAAATACCCAACGCCGGTTCACCCTCGTTGGCGAAAATTTGAACTAGTTACCTCGAATAAACAAGTCCAGTTCGGATAATCAACAATAGAGAAAATTTCTTCAATCAACAACAAATCAATCTCGTATTTCAGATAAAATAAAACTTAATACTTGGTGTATTGTAGAAACCAATGCAAAGTTTCTCGCAACAGGAAATACAACTCAAGATACAAATGTAAATTTAGAAAAGGAAACCTTTTCCTATAAAACAAATTCTAAGTCAAAATCAGCTCTTATTTCTATTCAATACACAGAATTGTACTTTCTATTCAAAATTGTATTATCCGTAGTGAACGATAATACCAAAATTGCAGGACAGCTGGTATAATATATTATTGCTAGCGGTAAATAATTATCAAAATATTCGCAAATAAAAAGTCTAAGTATCAATCACTTTTTGCTTCACAAATTTTTAAGTTTAAATCAGCTTTGATTTCTATTCGAACCCCAAAATTACAATACCTATTCAAAATACTATTATCAGTAGTGAATGATGATAACAAAATTGTGGGACAACCGGTATAATATACTATTTCCAGCAGTAACTAATTATTAAAATATTCGCAAATAAAAAGTCTAAGTAAGAATCACCTTTTGTTTCTATTTAATACTGAAAATTGTAATCCCTATTTATTGGTACAACCGGTATAATAATTATTAAAGTATTTCCATGTAAAATCTATTGATTCTATTTTATTAGCAAAATTACTTTTTAAAAGAAAACGATTACAATTCAATATTTCAGTTAACAACAAACAAAACTAAAAAAAAGCAATTATCGTTAACAAGAAACGACTAAAAAAAAAGAAACTGGTTCTCCTAATTTGAAAAATATTTCTATCGGCAATATTTTATTGCAACTTCCAAAATATATTCTTTTACGCACTAAATTTAACAAATTAGATCCTACGAGATTTTCGAAATGTTGGTTGAAAATTTTAATTATGGATTTATGAAGGTTTACACACTCGTGTTTCTGATTCGGAATTTAACATCAAAATTCTCTAAATAATTCACAATATGCGGAAGAAAATCCTTAATACAGTTACGACAACGGCTCCGGTTTCTATAACGACGGTCTCTGCTCCTTCAACAACGGTATTCGCTCTTACAACTACGGTTCCTGCTTCAATGACAACGATATCTGCTCTTACAATAACAGTCCTTGCTCCTACAACAACGGTTTCTGTATTTTTCTCACAACAACGGTCCCTGTATTTTCTTACAACAATAGTCCCTATATTTTTTTTACAACAATAGTCCCTGCTCGGGCGCCATTTTGTGACGTGCTTTCTTTCCTCAGAAGAATTACGGACGTCACTATGACTCCCGTGGCTTTACTATCTACCAGATTTTCTCGGGCGCCAGATTTTTGGGATGGTTTACTCCACCGAACTCTCGGAAATGGTAGCGTCAAGAGTTACCAGGGTAGCAACAGATGGAGGTTAAGTAATTCCAGGGGTCTGTTGTTTTTGACCTCTATGCCGTGCGAAGTGGGAAACAGGCTTTAATTGTTTACCACTATCGGAAAATGAAACTACCTGTGCTTTATAAAATTTCACAATTTATTTCGGTTTCGAAAGAATTTGGGAAAAAGGAAAATAGAACGAACTTCTTAACTATATAATTAAAACAACTAAATTTCAATGAAAGCCCTTCAGTATTTGCGATTTATATTAAATTACTGCCCAGACCAAAGCACTTTATTACAGAATAAATGTTTTACGCTTACAAGCCTAACGTGCAAAACTCTAATAGTTTTCGGCGATCGCCGGTGAAAATCAGCGAAGATTTACTAGCAGTACGGTGAGAATTACACAGAGAAAGCGTTATAAAGGCACTAGCAGTGTTCTACGGGAGCGTTTCTTGGCATTTGTGTACGGTTTAAGATAGGAGAAACGGTAAATAATAGAGTTATCTCGGTTTTTATGCAGATATTTCTCCGGCCGTTGGTGCTAAAATCAATCGTGCAAAGATCAGTTAGTCGGCAGAACCCGAAAACCTCTCTCTGGCGAACCTGCTATGGCAGCGAACGCACGTGAGATTATTTCGTTTCACGCCTTGGAAAACCCTCGAAGATGTCCCTGCTATGGCAGCGAACACAGACGAGATTCCTCCAAGTTGCCTATTATCAAATATTTTAAAGTTACGCTACCAAGGCCTATGGTACTAGATTCAACACACCCCCGAAATAATTTGAGAGTCCCTCAAGAATTTACCTGCTTTGCAGCGAGAATGCTTGAAAGTTTCTCAACGTTATTTCCTTTTCCTAGGGTTGTATACCGGAATTGGGATTCCCGAAATATCTTGAAAATCCCCCAAGAATTTACCTGCTTTGCAGCGAGAATGCTTGGGAATTTTCCAATTATATTTCTTTTCCCCTGAAGTTACAGCCAACAATAAATTCTTACTTCGGAATCGTACACAAATACGCGGAAAATCACTCAAATTAAACAAGCAGTAAGCAAAATAAAATCTATTAATACAATTACTAAATACGCTAGAAGCAAAATAAATCTCAACACCAGAAGAATGAAAAATAATTTCTAAATTCGCTTACCTCGCTGGCGAAAATCAGTCGGCGTTTTCGGTTACGGCGGAAACGGTGGAACTGTCAGAGCAGGAGTCAAAAGAGCACAAGAATCAGGAGTCAAAAAGAGCTATTCCGTTTCGTTTGCCGGTTTTATACATTCTTTTTCGACCCCACTCAGGAGGTACCCTACTTAGCAATTTTAAGAACGGCGTCGACTGGCGTGCGCGAGCGATGCAGTAAGAAATACACATTAAATATATACCGGATGTATCACTATACATATTTAAAATTATTAGGAACAAATAAATTTACAGCTTTTGGTGAAAGAGGGGTGTATAAGCAAATAATGACGGAACTTAATAATAAAATGAGAAATAAAATAGGTACAGTTGAATGTCTGAACGAAAGAAAAAAAAAAATAGTAACATCGTTACAAGATATTATATCATTATACCACATTATAAGGTATCTTGTGCGTCGCCAAGGTCGATATCAATTCTTTGTAAAAATACATGGTTTACTTAAAATAAAGTTTTGAACGTAAACGCTATCTTCTACTCTCGGAACCATAATCGTTTCAAAAAGCCTTCTTCCAGGATAAGGAAGTCCCACTCAGCCCAATATGACTTGAACAATGGCGAAAATTTCGATGCCTCTTGCCATCTAGGTTGTCGATTTTCTTCCTTCTAATGCCGGATCTTCTTAAAGAGAGGATCGTTCTCCTGTTATTTTCTAATTCTTCTATAAAACAAGTCGGCATTTCGGCGACTCACACCAGCTGGATGTTCGATGTGAAAATCAAACTCTGAAGTTTTAGAGTATTTTTTCCATAAGTTTCTAAAATGTCGCTGGTTCATTACATAGCCTGAATGGCATAGCCATATCCCAGATCCGGTGGTAAACGCTGTTTCTTTTTTGTCATTTGGTCTATTTCCACTTGCCATTAACCAGACTTCGAGTTCAAGGTGAAAACCAGTTTTTCAATGTATTCCGCGTATCGTAATTTTCTAAACATGAACAAGGATTCTAGCCGGCGAGATACTGCAGGTGAATAACACTGAGAAAGATAATATGTATTTTTGAAAAACAACAACGGATTGTTTACAGAACACTAATCCCACGCTCAAGTAGAGGCTTCATAATATTAACAGCATAAGTCATTGTATTATACGTTACATTTCAAATATCAATAATAAAATTGTTTCAAATATTTATTAAAAGACCACGTAACATCGATTAAGGGTGTATATGTTACTTACACATATGTTTGCGTCACTAGGACCTCTCATGTCCTCGTGAAATTGGATTCAATTAACTCAAACCTCGTAGCTATCTGAAAATGTGGAGACCTCACAAAGATAGTTTCCTACTGATGAAAAATATTTTTTTGGAGTGTTTGCAGTGTGTACCAACATATTCGAAAATACGAAGTTAGAATAAGGAGTGTTTGATGATTTGTTTAATTATTAATTCGTTTTTTAGGGTAGACCTCGTAACATATCCTAGATAGCAAATACCTCTCAAGACCCCCCAGCCCAGTATAGGTGTGTGTGTGTGTGTGTGAGGGTGTGTAAGTGTGTGTAGTGATCTCCACAATTCGCTGTTTTGTGATAGGTACCATGATGGTTTTCGAGGGATTGACAGACAATCCCTCCGCATCACACCATCTCTCCACTACGGACTTGGCCCTCTCCATTAGTTCCTGGCAGATGCCCACGTGTTTTCCACGTATTAGAATAACAATGTCGTCAGCATATCCTTGAGCATACCGTCCCTGTTCGTTTAGTGCAACAAGGAGGTGAGCATTCCTTTTTTATCTATTCTAATAAATATTAGATAGTGTTTTCTATTCGCATTTTTAATGTGCAAAGTTGCTCAAAATAAGAAATAGCCTATTACTTTTCGAAATACTCATTTACTTTTTTAGATAATTATTTGAAGTCCACGAATTAATGAAATTAACTGTCTCGACCCTTACTTCGTGGAATTTACTCATTTTACTGTTTTAAATTCAACTTACTGTTGATTCCACAATATATTGAAAAGATTTTAAAAATTCTAAGATAATTGTGTCGATATTAAATATTATCACTAGTAATATCACAAGAAAGTGAGAATAAATTGAAAATAATTCGACAGATTTTAGAAAACTTGTTGCCAGGCAATAGACACGAGAGCCCGAAGGGCTCGAGTGGCTATTGCCCAATGGCAACAAGTTTGAGTAAATGCCTGGTGAATTATTATCTAATTTATCGAACTCTCGTGTGGTATTTGAAGAAAATCCGTTCTCATGTGGTTGTCATTCAATAAAAACAATGTACATTGAATTATTCTCGCTGGAATAATGTAAGCAGATTATTCCCACTATAATAATGTTTTGATTGGCTAGAACGTATATGAATTACTGAAATGGAAAATTTCTATTGGTTTCGAGAGACGTCAACAAATAATCGTCAGAAGGATAGAAGTTACATTTCATTTGAAGCATATCTGATGTTTGATAATTATTTTGGCTAGACCAAGAAGTGACCTACCTAGTGATTGAATTAATATATGTTAATAGAAAAAAGAAGAAGATGTGATGTTACAAATATTAAAGCTTAGATATTATTAGTCCTATAGAGATATCCTGGATATCTTTTTTCCAATTTAGATCAGTATAACTGTGCAATGATATAGAAAACCAGGAAAACAATATTAAACCCACAATATCAAATTGTCAATGAACAGATAAATCTAGGTTGTTCTCCACTTTTAAACTGTCTTCTTAAGTGATAATTGTAAAGATCAGCAGATATATTATTAGATAATCCCATTCATGTATAATAATTCCCATTTGTGAATACAAAAATCGTAGTTTGCTGTCGGCTAAATAGGAAGGAAGAGAGTTTGCAAGTGGATAAAAATATCGGATAAATTACGTTACCGTAGCAACCCTAGCATTTAGGTACTGTCTGTTTACCAAGCAATGCACGTCAATTTGACAATTATGAATGTCAAAAACAGAATGAATTAAACAGCATATAACAATTCCAAAAAGTATGTCTAGATTTGGAAATATTTGCAAGGCAGAAATTGTTAAATAAAGTTTAATTGAATTGAGTTTTTTATTCATGGGATTGTCTTACCAAATACCACGCGAGCTCAGATTTAGCAGGATATTTTTTCCGGTGGTTTTCTCATACTTACTTTCATTGGCAATTTAACTCGATCTGTTCAGGCAAAATCACTCGAGCTACGCTCTCGTATTCGAAAACAACCACAAAAAATATCCGGCTAAATCTGAGCTCTTGTGGTATTACCCCCGAACATTTTTTCATAAGAAAATTTATCCCACATTTTCAGTTAATGACGTAATATATTTTACCTACGACCATTCCTGTGAGTAGTCAAAAACACACAGTCGGCAATTAGTGTAAGACATCTATTACGCACGGTAAAACAAAACGCACGGCTGTGAAGAAAATCGCACGGCTTCCATAGCAACCACTTGGCAACTGTCAATAGACGTAGCCATTTTATTCAAAATTTATGACTTAAATATTAGACGTTGAATTTTATTCTATATATAAATTTATTAGATATGAGATTGCATTTAATACTAAGAGTTATTTGGAATTATATGATAATTGGTTCCGTTTCATTAAGTCCGCATCTTTTAGCTGTCTGGATGTATCTCATATTAGTAAACAATACTATAATATACACCAAGCGACTAAAGTGGCCCATTTAATCCCGCGGGTGGTGTTTGATTCCTGAGGGAAGTAATCCACCTAAGGGATTAATGTCACTTTAGTCGAGAGGTGTATACGCTATTTTATGCAATTCCGGTAATTCTACATACATTTTTAATAAAAATAAATACTACTTAGGACGGACTTTTACGAAACTTGGCTGAGCATCGAGGGTGAACTTCTAAGATGCTTGGCTGGGCATCGAGGAGCGACTTTTATAAAACGTGGCTGGGCATCGAGGATGTACGTTTTTATTTGTACTTTAACTCCCTTAACAAGTATGTCGTAGGTAAAGTATAGAACGTAACTCGTGTTGTAACGCATTTTACGCACTCACGGAATTACTTACTTTTCCGTTCGTGCGTAAAATGCTTCTTACAACACACGTTACGTAATATACTATCACAATATTGTTTTAAGTTCCGAAACTCGGTAATACATTATTTACACATACATATTGTTACGAAACAACACACTGGTATAGTCCCTAAAACCGACTCTGTCTAAGCCAGGTATAGAAGTTAAAATTTTGGCGGATACGCAGTTATAAAAAACTGTTTACGAGTTCACGACTATCTTATGTAAACAGACTTATCTACAAATGGCGAGAAAAATTATTTGTGTGTGTAAGCCGCAGCCCAGAATTTACTTGTAAAAATGGCTTTAATATAAATAAGGACCGATCAGCGGAAGAGTTAGTTGATAAAAGTGATCTCGTGAAATAAATACACCGAAATAGCAAACAGTAAATATAAATTAGTTAACTGTTCATATAAATTAGTTTAAGTGAATATACTGAGTATATATAAATTAAGTGTTAGTGATTGGTTTAGTGTTTCAAATAAATTAGTAAGTAACCATACCGAGTGTTTGAAATTAATCCCACCCGTAATAAAAACTTTTAATAAATAAGAAGAACATTACATTGGTGTCAGGTGTGGGGTAATATAAATAAATATCTACGTGAAAATGGCCAAGAGATTAAGGGACCTGAAAGTGGCGGAATTACGAGCGGAATTGGAAGATCGTGAGTTGGAAACGTCCGGTAAGAAAAGTGAATTAGTAGAAAGACTTAAAGTGGCACTGGAAAATGACGGCTTTGATCCAGAAGCAGTTTTATTTAATGACGAGGCTTCCACCTTAATCTCGTCAATTTCTGCTAACATGGACGAGAAGATTTCTGCCATGCAAGAGAACATGCACGAGAAGATTTCTGGCATGGAAGAGAAAATTTCATCGAATGTGAAAAACGATATTTCTGCCATGGAAGAGAAGATCTCAACTAATGTAAAGAACGATATTTCTGCTATGAAGATCGACATTTCTGTTAATATGGACGAGAAGATCTCTACTTTGAAGAACGATATATCCGCCGACATCTTATTAATGAAAAACGACATTGCTGCTGACGTTGAAAATGAAATTTCGTCTCTAAAATCTGAAATTGAGAATAAAATGTCAACGATGGACGAGAAAATCGAGAATAAGATTACAACGATAGACGAGAAAATCAAGGAGTTGGAGGAAAAGATTGCCGATTCAAGAACGCGAATCACGCCAGAGGAAGAAAAGAAGACCGAGCAAACGAAACCTTGCAAGCCAGAAACAGTATCTAAGTTTGAAGACATTGGCAGTTTTACCCGAGTCAAGGCTCCAACATTCGATGGAAAAATGTCGTGGACCAATTATGTGAAACAATTTGAGGCAGCCGCTAGAGTGAATAATTGGTCCGATAGAGAGAAGGCAGTGAGCTTAACCATCGCGCTTCGCGGAGATGCTTTAGATGTACTCCAGACGATACCTCTGGAAGAAATGGATGACTTCGAGCTGCTGAAGAAGAGGTTGGACATGCGATATCGTCACGAACATTTGGAACAGTTGTACAGATTCCAGCTGAAGAACCGAAGGCGGAAACGTGACGAACCCCTTCAAGAGTATGAAATGGATATTGCCCGACTAGTTCGATTTGCTTATCCATCAGCACCAGAGAACATGATGGAATGTTTAGGCATCCAGACCTTTATTGACGGCTTGTGTGACCACGATATGGAGAAGACGCTTCGATTAGCCCATCCTAAAACATTGGCCGATGCATTGACGGCTGCTCTTGAATATGAAGCAGCCACGATGGCTTCGGGATACAACAAAGGTAGGACCATACAGGAAAAAGGTGACGATGACAGACTTGACCAGATCGTCAACTTGTTGAAAGGTATGGCAAACAAGAAGCCGAAGAAAATCAGGTGCTGTAATTGTGGCCAGCCAGAGTATGCACGCAGTTTGTGTAAGCGTCCTACGACTCCTGCAAACCAAGAACCTCTTAAATGCAAAGCAGCCAAGAAAAGCTCGCGGTACAACAAAGGTAGGACCATGCAGGAAGAAGATGACGATAACAAACTTGACCAGATCGTCAACTTGTTGGAAGGTATGGCAGACAAGATGCCAAAGAAGATCAAATGCCGGGAGTGTGGCGAGCTAGAGCACGTACGCAATCCGTCTAAGCGCCCCAAGATTCCTGTAACCCAAGAACTCCAGTCACAGGGGAAATCAGACAGGGGTGAACATCCTGCTGATGTGAGTCACCAAAAAGCCAACTCCTTGCCTAGACGGCCACACTGCGACAAGGCGGAATCTAGGGAAGCTGCAGTTTCAAGAACTACTGTAGTCAACGAGGAATGGTCACCCACCAGGATGACATGACATCAGGAGAATGATCCTCACCTGAAGATGATTCGGCAATGGAAGAAAGAAAACCGGCGACCTACCTGGCAAGAAGTATCAAGATTTTCACCGAAACTCAAGGCGTATTGGGCTCAGTGGGACTCCCTTGTCCTGGAAGAAGGCATATTGAAAAGAATCCTTGAGAACGATGATGGTTCCGAGAAGAGAAGACAGATAGTTATCCCGAGAGCGAGAGTAGCTGAGGTACTGAAGAAGTTACACGACAGTCCATCGGGAGGTCATCTGGGAGTGAAGAAAACCCTTCAGCGAGTCCGTGAAAGGTTTTATTGGATGAACAGCTCCGACGATGTGAAGGACTGGTGTAAGAAATGTACGACTTGTGCTACGAGTAATGGACCACATCGCAAGAGAAAGGCATCCATGAAACAGTACAATGTTGGAAGCCCTTTCGAAAGGATTGCTTTAGACATCGCTGGACCATTTCCGACAACAGAAAATGGTAGCAAATACATACTGGTTGTAATGGATTACTTCACAAAATGGGTGGAAATTTACGCTATCCCGAACCAAGAGGCCACAACTGTCGCGGATGTATTGGTGAAGGGATTTATCAGCCGATATGGAGTACCCATGGAAGTCCACAGTGACCAGGGAAGAAATTTCGAAAGCAATCTATTCCAGGGAATTTGCGACAAGCTGGGAATGAAGAAGACCAGAACAACAGCATTACATCCACAGTCAGATGGAATGGTCGAGAGAATGAACAGGACTATTGGAAAATACCTGTCCAAAGTAGTATTCAGCCATCAGAGAGATTGGGACCAATATCTTTCCCTATTCGCATTGGCTTATCGATCTGCTGTCAATGAGTCCACGGGTGAAACACCTGCGAAAATCCTGTTTGGACGTGAAATGAGGCTTCCTTGTGACCTGGAATTTGGCTGTCGGCCTGGAGAAGATATAGCAGGCGAAGACTACGTGATCCAATTGAGAAGAAGGCTGGACGATATTAATGAACTAGTTCGAGCAAATCTTCAAGTTGCCAGCGACAGATTGAAAAGTCGGTACGACACGCAGGCCACAGAAGGCGGTTTAAAAGAAGGGGACAAAGTATGGTTACACAACCCGGCGAGGAGAGAAGGATATTCTCCAAAATTACAAAAATCCTGGGAAGGTCCATACTTGATCAGGAAAAGGATCAATGATGTTTTATATCGCATAAGCAAGATCCCCAACGGAAAACCAAAAGTAGTTTACCAAAACAGACTAGCGCCATTCGAAGGAGACCATGACCTGGAGGAAGGAGTAAACCTTATTCGAGATGTGTCTGACCCTACCTTCGATGAATTTATGGGCACGTATGGAGGTACCGGGAAAGCTAGATATGGAGTCACTTCGGAGCAACAACAAGATCTGTTCACTCTCCCGGAAGATTATTCACTGGCATACAACATCCCCGCCCGTATCAAGAACGCACGAGGGTTGGCAACCGTCTTTCGAAAGAAGTTCGGGCAATTAGAAAAACTGAAAGACCAGATTTCAGCCCCTGGCAAGACACTGAAACTGAAACATAATTCGCGGTACGTCTTCTACGTGGTAACTAAAAATGAATTCCAAGATCGATCTACCTACCGCGATGTCTGTGAAGCACTTCGAAACCTCCGAGACCATGTGTTGGAATCCAACGTGAAGAAACTGGCTATGCCTAAGCTAGCGAGTAACCAGTTGAATTGGCGAATCATCAGGAACATGGTAGAGGTTATCTTTCAAGGTATCGGTGTCCAGATATTAATTTGCAGCTACAACCCCCGTTATCAATATCCGATGAAGACGGTGCCCTGCTATTTCCATAATATCGGAAAGTGTAGAAATGGGGCCAGTTGCCGATTCAAACATCCAGTCTCGGCTACACAAAAGTTCCAGGAGGAACTTCCATTTAAGGAGGGGGTAATGTTACGGAACAGCACACTGGTATAGTCCCTAAAACCGACTCTGTCTAAGCCAGGTATAGAAGTTAAAATTTTGGCGGATACGCAGTTATAAAAAACTCTTTACGAGTTCACGACTATCTTATGTAAACAGACTTATCTAGAAATGGCAAGAGAAATTATTTGTGTGTGTAAGCCGCAGCCCAGAATTTACTAGTAAAAATGGCTTTAATATAAATAAGGACCGATCAGCAGAAGAGTTAGTTGATAAAAGTGATCTCGAGAAATAAATACACCGAAATAGCAAACAGTAAATATAAATTAGTTAAGTGTTCATATAAATTAGTTTAAGTGAATATACTGAGTATATATAAACTGAGTGTTAGTGATTAGTTTAGTGTTTTAAATAAATTAGTAAGTAACCATACCGAGTGTTTGAAATTTATCCCACCCGTAATAAAAACTTTTAATAAATAAGAAAAACATTACAATATAATACTGCTTTAATGTATCAACCACCACTTAACCCACTACGGCAAAATAACAGTGGATAATATAAAGTACTGTTTTAATTTGAGAGAGCATGTTAACCCTCCATAACTTATTATTGCAAAATTGGAATAATGTTATTCGAAATGCTTCAAATGTATCAAGTCTGGATTAAAATATTATGGTAAAAATCTGTTCGTCTTTTGGCTCGTCTATTTACGGAACTGAAATTAGATTAGATTAAAATGGGTCATTTATTAAGTTTTTGACTCCCTAAATAACAGAAAGTTAGAAAATAATTATATACAATATATATATATATATATATATATATATATATATATATATATATATATATATATATATATATATATCATCATCATCATCATCATTATATGCAGCTTATTCAACCATTTTGTTATGGTTTAGCCTCCCTTTACATATTTATATATTCCATTTCCATGTGGGCCCATTGTTGTCTATTGCTAGCTTTGCGGCCCCAAGTTGATCCTGCGAGTTTCTTTATGTCGTAGTCCCATCTTAAGTTGGGGCGTCTTCTTGGTCTTTTCACGCCTCGGGGATACCATTGCGTTATCTTTGTGGTCCATCTATCGTCTGTCCTTCTAGCGAGATGCCCCGCCCATTGCCACTTTAGGGATCTGATTCTATTTATGACATCTATCACTTGGGTCTTTTGTCTGATCCAATCAAGCCTTTTTCTATCTCTCCTTGTTATTCCAAGCATGCATCGTTCCATAGACCTCTGCGTTACCTGGAGTTTTCTAATGATATCAGTTTTCAGGGTCCAGGTTTCACAGCCGTATGTTAATACTGGTAGTACGCACTGATCAAACGCTTTCTTTTTCAAACGGAGTGACATTCTAGACTTGAAGATGATAGAGTTCTGTCCAAATGTTCTCCATGCTAATTTGATTCTTCTGTTTATTTCTGGAAGTAGAGAGCCTGATATGTGTATCAGCTGACCCAGGTATATGTATTCCTCTACTATTTCCAGGGCAGTGTCATTAATTGTTATTTCTTGTGCGTTTATCAGTTCGTTATACATTATCTTGGTCTTGCTCAGATTTATTTTAAGGCCTACTTCGTTGCTTGCTGTATTCAATTCATTTATTTGTTGTTGCATTTCGCCAGGGTTACTCGCTATCAGGATGATGTCATCAGCGAATCTTAGATGGTTCAAGTATTCTCCATCTATATTCAGACCTGTGTTGTTCCAGCCCAGTTTTCTGAAGATGCTTTCTAGTGTTGCTGTAAATAACTTTGGTGATATTGCGTCTCCTTGTCTAACTCCTCTGCTGGTGGGGAATTCTGGTGTGCCCTCATATATCCTAACTCTCGCTTTGGCTTCCCTATATATATTTGCTAGGGTCTCAATATATGGCTTGTCGATGCCTTGTTCTGTTAGGGCATTTATTACTGCTCTGGGATATATAGAGTCGAACGCTTTCTCAAAGTCAATGAAGAAGGAGTTTGCCACATACATGTTTTGAAAGTGTGCGAACTGTTTTAATCTCTCTCCTCTTTCATTCCTTTCTCCAAATCCATATTTCCCCATTCCTTTTTCTTGGTCTTTCCTGTGTCCTACTTTGGCATTAAAGTCTCCCATTATGTATTTGAAGTGATTATTGTCGTTGCTGAGCGCTTGGGTTATTTCATTATAGAATTCTTCTATTTCGTCGTCACTATGGCTGATTGTTGGGGCGTATACCTGAATAATCTGGATAGTATATCTTTTGGAGAGTCTTAGTGTTACGCTGGCTACTCTGTCTGAGGTGCTTGTTATCCTTATGATTCTATTTTTCCAGGTTTTCTTAATTAGGAATCCTACTCCGCTTGTTCTTCCTGTTGGTGTTCCTTGGTGGTATAGAAGATTCCCTGATTCAAGTTCTATGAGTTCTTCATTTTTTCGTCTTACTTCGCTAATGCCCATGATATCCCACTTTATTTTTGCTGCCTCTGTTTCCAGTTCCATAATCCTAGCTTGATTAGAGAGTGTACGGCAGTTATAAGGTGCTAGGTGTAATGTATCTAATGGGTAGTGGTTTAGACTCCGCAGATTCTTAGCACCCTCTGCCCTCGTGTCTGGTTCCCAGGATCTACCCCTCCTAGGGCCCTTCGGGCTTACGGAGAATGAGGGCCGTAACTTGACCTTGTCTGTCATGCTGGGGTTGTGAGGCGTACCTTACCACGCTGCCTCAATGCGGGTTGGCAAGGGGCGAGGGATGTCGTCCGCCAGTTTTCGCCATTTACTGACGGATCCTGTACCCCCAGATTTTTAGTGGAACTTTTTATTTATGAAAAAGCCCTTACTAGAGTGAGATTCGAACCTCCGTCCTTCAGGTCAAGAAAACCCAATTTCTGGCGCTCTAACGCACTCCGCCATCTGGGGGATATATATATATATATATATATATATATATATATATATATATATATATATATATATATATAAATAACTAATGAAAAGATGGAAGAATAACGCGTGGAATATAAAACAATATGTATAAAAGTGCCGGTGTTCTGGCGATTTTCTTCCCCTCTTCTCTCCGGTTCGTACTCACGGCTCCTTGCTGATAGCATTATCCGTATGTTGTCTCTGGATGTGTAACTTTGGCCCTAATATAAACATTTAGCTCCTACGATCTTTCGACTCGGGTTTTCCCAGAAAAACAGCTGAAAAACTGGGTTTTGAATTGATACGGGGTAGTAGTTTTCGAGAAAGCAACATGGCAGACGTTGATTTGTTGTTATGTAATATGTAAATGAATAAATAAGTTTGAGTTTTGTGGAGCAAAGGCATCGCTGTATAATTACTGCGAGACTTTTACTCCCTTTGTGAAATATGTGGTTTGGAATTCAACAACCTAATTATGTGATTAACGATCCATGCAGAAGCCTACACCCACTATCTCGGATGCCTTCTGCGCGATTTGCGTCTGTTTCGAAGATCTTGTGGCAGACAATAGTTATAAAAATTATCTGAGATTTTGTTGATAAAGTCTTTGATAGTGGGTATATTCGCCTTGTCATGTAACCAAGAAGTTTTAGGTAATTTGGGATAAACCGAATTATGATTTAATGCCATTCTGAGACACTTGTTCTGTATCACCTGCAGGCAGTGAAAATTGTGTTTAGTGCCCGTGTAGTATATGGGTGCAGCGTAAGTGAGTATGGGTCTTATGATTTGTTTGTATATTAATATTTTGTTTTGGCTTGTGAGTTTACTGTGTTCACATATGAGTGGGTATATTCGACACATTGCATAGCCTTTAGGGCTTTAGGGTATTGTTAGGGGCAATGTAATGCCCATTTACGCAAAGCTGAGATTGCAGTGGATCGGCTTTTCTAGCCTTTCTTCTGAGTAAGAAATACTCTGTTTTTGAAGGGTTAATAGCTAGTTTGTGTTCATTGAAATAGGGTGTAATTTTGGTGGTAATATGGGTTTGTACAGTGTTGAGTGCTTGTTCTTGATTCTTTGCTGTTGCTACAAAACAAGTATCGTCGGCGTACATTGCCGTTAATAATTTAGGGAATGTTGGGAGATCTTGGACAAATAGGGAGTATAACAAAGGTGATAAGACAGAGCCTTGTGGTACTCCAGCCCTTATGTCATATGGACCTGCTATGTGATCATAAATTTTAGAATAAAACTTCCTGTTTGTAAGATATGAATGTATGATTTTTATTAAGCTATCTGGAATTTCTACTTTCATTAGTTTATAGCCATACGGAGTCAAAAGCTTTTTGGACATCCACTGTGACCATGATCGATTTGTATTTTTGTTGGAATCCCTCCCGGATGTGATTTATAACTCGAATGATCTGGGCCACAGTACTATGTCCACTTCTGAAACCGTATTGTTCGGGGGGGATGATATGATTTTTGTTTACAAATGATTGTAATCTTTTTAGAATTATTCAGTCTATCACCTTTGTGATATTGTTTAGAAGGGAAATCGGCCTGTAGCTATCCACATAACTAGGCTGTTTGTTAACTTTGACGATTGGTATGATGTTGGAAATCTTGAGCATATCGGGATACTCTCCGGTTTTGATGATATAATTAGTTATATATGTTAATTGTACAATTACTTTTCTTTGGAAGATTCTTTGATAATATGTTATGTATTTCGTCCAAACCGGGGGCTGCTTTGTTTTTTAGTTTTTGTATTGTATTGTAGACTTGTGTAAATGATACAAGATCTTTTGTGTTTATTGAGTGTAAATGTTGATGTACTGAGTGAATTATTTTGTGTGTGGGGTATATTATTAATGAAGTTGTTTTGGAAGTACTCCCCGAATTTCTCTGCGATCACCGTCATGTTTGTGATTGTCTGATTGTTATCAATTATTTTGTTTATCTCACGGTTAGTTTCACGGAACCGTCTGGCAATTCGCCATAGGGAATTGTCCTCTGGTTTTAATTTATTTAAAAACTGTGTCCATTCATTATTTTTTTGCTGGGATATTAACTGATTTATTTTATTTTGATAGCTTCTTAGTAACCGATGGTCTTCATCACATGTGGTTATTTGCCAAGAATTCCTTATTTTGTTTTTTTCGTGGATTAAAAGTGTAATATTATCTGGTAATTTATTTTGTGTTTTTGTTTTTTCTTAAGTTGTTGACTCATTTCTGGCGTCAATGATTTTTTTTTGCGAATTTTTTATAGTATTACTAAGATAGTTTATGTTTTCTATATTATCGGTGATTTTAAAATTATTATTTATGACTTGTCTGTATTTAACCCAATTGGTTGTGTTGTGGTCGAAATGTGTGTTATTTTGTGTTTGTGTATGATGGGATATTTTGAGGTTTATGAGGACGGGGTCGTGGTCGGAGTTGAAGTCTTAGGATTTTTAATTTTGTGAGGTTATTGATGTTTTTGCCTATTGCTATGTCTTTGGTACTGGGGGAATGATTTGCGTAGGGAAAGTGTGTCGGTGTAAAATATGTTACAATCCGAATGATCGCAGAACTTCAGGAGAGTACTTCCGTTTGTGTTGGGGTGTTAAGTGTAGTGATCCCACTGCGGATGTTTGCAGTTGAGATCTCCTACAATTAACACCTTGTTGTGTGTATTTATAATATTAAAGAAATCTTCCTCCTTAAGCTTGTTGCCCGGAGGGCTGTATATACCAACGATCTCAATTTTATTATCAAAGAGTATCGGTATGGGCTCAATTGAAGTATTATTTTGTTGCAGGAGTTTGAAATTTATGTCTTTTTTAATTAGTGATGCGATACCACCCCCTTTGACATCGTTGGGGCGGTCTTGTCCAAATAGACGATATCCGGGGTTTCTGAAGTTTATTTTTTTGTTAGGTTTAAGGAACGTCTCGATTAGAAATAATATGTCTGGTTTATGAATGTCAAGAAAGTGACGAATTAAGTGGATTTTATTAAGTATACCTTGTACATTACAAAAAATTATTCTGAGATTGTATCTTTTCTGAAAGCAAAGTTTTTCACCTACCTGCCTAGATGTCATAGTTGTCTATATTAGCTACAAATTTGTTGAATATCGTAAATTTATCAATCTTGTTCGTGGCTAGCTTCATCTGTTGGATCAAGTCCGAAACGGCACTGGATACTTGATCGAGATTAACAAGAGTTTGTAGTTCCTTGAAGAGGTTATTTACATCTGTGAATTTCGTAATATCATTGCTGCTTGTTGTAGTTGTGGCTCTTATGGGGCTCTTCGTGATTGTTGAGGAGTAATAATTTAGGATGTACGTGGGGTGTGCTTGGAGGGGAGGCTAGGAAATTCTGCGTCATTGGCGTTTTTCTGCCAGGGGTTTTTTTTGGGAAGGGGTGCGGGAAT
The DNA here is from genome assembly GCA_963921935.1 of Galeruca laticollis. NCBI lineage: Eukaryota > Metazoa > Arthropoda > Insecta > Coleoptera > Chrysomelidae > Galeruca > Galeruca laticollis. Next base: position 116,921,778 of record OY998175.1, read on the forward strand.
ATATTTTGTGAGAGCGGGTTTAGTTTGTTGGTTTTTCCTGTCTTCTAGCCATATCTTCCATTTCACGTATTCGGGGCACACCTCCGCGTTTGCTGGTTGGTCCCCCCCCTTGCAATTGGCGCATTTGGCGGGTAGTGTTCGGTCCTTGACACATTCGGGGGTGAGATGCTGTCCTGCACATTTCAAACACCTGGGCGCCCTACCGCAATTGCATGGCCCCAGACTTGGCATATGTGACATTGTATAATCGGCTTTGTTTGTCTTCTGTGTTCCCATTGTATCCTTGTGTGCTCGATTACTCTAAGGTTCTTATTGAGAAAATCGAGCGTACCCTCGGCGTCGGTTACTACTAAATAAAGTGGTCTACCCTTGGTTGTCATGCGATATACGTCCTTGATGTTGATTTTGTAGGTGTTTATTAGTTCATCTTTACTGTCGTCTAGTTGTAAATGTGAGGCCTCTTAGCACGAATACGTGGGTTTCATCTTCGTGTCTACTATACGTATGGAAGGGGACTTTTTCATCACTTAGTGTTTTTTTCAAGTGTTCGAAATCGTTAGTATCTTTCGTGAAAATAATTGTCGAATTGGTTGTATATTTCAATTCAAAGTTTTTCTTTGTTTCTTCTTTTAAAATCTTTACCATTTCTTTGTGTTTCTGTACATTTCCATCTATTACTATTGGTGGACAAGGGGGCGTGGCTTGTTTTTTTTCATTATTGTTTATGTTTTTTTCTTTTTTTCTTTTAGCGTCTTGAGCTGCTCCTTCTTCTGAACTCAATTGCGTTTCGTTGAATTTTCGGAATCTGGTTTTCTAGCATTTTTTTTGTTGTGCTTGTGTTGGAGGTGGTTCATCCTCCGAAGAGTCCGATAATGAATTGTATATATTTGCGGTTTCAATACTTTGTGTTCTATGTGTGTTTCTTTTAATTATGTTATTTAATTTGACTATTTTTTTGGCTTTTCAAAACCAGGGGGTGGGATCTACCTCACTTCCATCTGTTGAGTATCTGGGATGGTGTTAATTTTATTGATGTCTTCACTGTTCATGTCAAGTTTTTTTGCCGCTATTTCTTTGTTTTTATTTATTTTAGAGTATTGGGAAACAAACGCGTTTTCTATACTCTTTTCGTTTTCCACCTCATTTGCCCATGATGTTTGCGCTGGACCATGCATTATCGCTTAAATCTTCATTTGCTTATTTTTATTTGGTGTGGAATCGCTAGATTGCTCTCCAATTGAGTCCTCTTCCATTTTAGAGTTATTTTTATTTGTTTCCGTGGTTAGGTTCTCTTAGGGATGGATGTTTTTTCCGGGTTTAAACTTCGACAGGTGGGTATAGAAAGTCCGGAACTACCTTCGTTTAGATCGGTGTGTTTTGGTGTCTGTTCTAGACACTTTTTATTTGTACCTAGACACTTTTTTTCAGAGTTTTCTAGACACTTCTTTTCGCTGTTTACTAGACAGATTTTATCATGTGTTGTGTCTACGATCACGTCTGTTTCCTGACACTTATTTGTCCTTTCTAGACACATTTTATTTTGATTAGAGGCGTTTAGTGTTTTGTTTATTATATTTATGTCTATCTCATCTAAGAGCTTTTTTGAAAAGTTTATGTCTGTTATAATGTTATTGTCTTCACTAACCTGATTTGGGTTTTCGTCCTCAATATAAACTAATTTTAGTCTTTATTTTCATTCCTCAATTGTTGAGTTTTGTTCTTAACTCTAGTAATCTCGTTACTATATTTCGATGAACTGTACTATCCGAAGTACAGGCCAATGGCCTTTGTACGCCGATTAATTCGACTTTCGCGTCACTTTTATTTGTTGTTACTTTCTTTTTCACCGCGGAAAGTTTTGGGTGTCGACCGGTCTTTTTTTGTTTATTTTAAATTTGGACGTACCTTTTACTTTGATTGTTTTGGGGGACGTTTTCACCGACACAATAGATTTCCGAACACACACGTTTTGATTGTAACTAAGGTTTTCACTTATAAAAAGATCGGGTTTTCTTTCATTCAGGGAATGAATTTTAGCTTTAAGCCGGCGGGTATACTCAGTCTGAAAGGGAATGGTTCCCGTTGTAGACGGAGACGGTAGTATTATTGAATCAATGAGTATATACTCTCTTGATTCTTTTTACCAAACACAGTAACTTCAAAGAAATAACTTTTAAATATAATGAACACTTTTATTCGCAAGAAAGATAATTTTCGATCCTATTGGGATGAGAATTAGCATGAGAATATGTTAAGTGGGTTAAAACTGTATGGTAAAATTTCAATTAGGACGAATAGAACGAATTGAATGTTTTAATCAAGTGTTGTGCATGTTCTCGACAACGCAACGTGAGTTTACTTAAAAAGACATAACAGCTAGTTTGTTTCAGTATTTCTTAAATAAAAATTTATAGTGAGAATTCATCTGTGTGATCTAATGTTAATTAACTTACATAAATAGGTGAGTAAACTATTGTTACCACTACTAGCTATGAAGTTGACAATTATTGCATCTTCTAGCCAACTGAGAAGTTGAATTTCTCTATTAAGGGTTAACAATTTTTTCTATTGTTACCCTAGGTCAATAATGGACAAATTCAAATGTTTTAAGTATCCAGGGATAGTAGTTTAACAAAAACATAACATAATTTTTTTTACCCAGGAGATTGTCTTTAACATATTTGCTTTTTGAAATTACCTAACACGATAAAAATATTTGAATAAAGATGCCATTAGTTTATAATTCGCGATCAACCAATAATGACTGATGACATCCCGTAACTACAACATAGTGATAATTACAAATGTTGGGTGCGTTCAGAAAACACAACCGTTGCGTGAATATTCTGTGAAATCATTTTAATACATAACATTATACGTTGGAATTGTTTCTTCATAATAATTCCTGTGTTTTTTCACGAATACCACGTCTTCTTACATTATAATCATGTGGTAATGGCTCCTGCAAATCTTCTATTGCATGGGGTATAATATTTCTGTTTGTATCAATTATATAACCAACATCTAATAACGCAAGAATTATATTGAATCTAGCCATAATTTAAATATTGATGTTATCCAAAAAAATTATCGTTCAGCAGACACTCGTCAACCATTATTATTTGTTGCTCAGTGAGCGCTCATCAACAGTTGAGTTATAAGTTATGTTTTATGCACGCACCTGTTTACAAATAAATTTTACTAGTGGAAATGTCAATCTGTATAAGACTACTTGATTATTGTTTTATTAGTGGAAATGCGAATCTACATTCCTGTACTCGATTATTACAAGAAATATTTTCAATTTTCTTCTTAAATTTGGCGAGTAGAGGACAAAGTTGTATATACACCACGGTGGTGAAGACATTTATAGGCCTCGCACCTTATTCCGCTCGGGGCAAAGCCCCTCGCGAATTAATCTTAGTGCTCGGTCAATAATAACAGTCTTCACCACCTTGGTGTATAATATACTATTATTTCCATAAACAGTTATTTTAACCTCAAAATATGCACCAATTTCGTCTAATCACGCCTAAATCCCGCTTCTACGAAAGCTTGAATGTTGTGAAAATAATATGACTTTATTGATTTTATGGTGTTTTTTTTATTATTCAAACCTTTAATAATTCGAAGTTTGTTAAATAGGAAAAAAGGCGTATATTCGTATATCAGGCCCGGTTTTAGAAGAAGTTATTCGACAATACAAATTATTGCTTTATTTTCGACAATCAGTTTATTGCCAAGATTAGTACAAAGTTTACGAGATGTTTTCCAATTACCTACTAGCTTTTGTCATTCGACCTCGGTTGCAATTAGAAGGACCATCAAGAACTTCTTTATTTAATTTATTTATTCTTAATTTATTCAAACAGTCAATAAAATACTGCCACTGGACAATCTATTTTATAAATTAATTTTCAATGCTTCAAGTTATTCTTTATGTTTCTCAAGATTAGAATCCTCTTCTGGGATAATATCATCTATGATCGATTTTTCTCATTTACAGAAAATGTCCAGATTTCGAAAACTAATTCAATTGTGTCTCCAAAGAAATAATCCATGAAATTCCTCTTAATGAGATACTTATGCAAACCGAGACAAACGTTGAAAGCACCACTAGTCAAGATGGTCAAAGAAGTGATTTTTGATGAAAATGGATCTCAAGTGGAAACAGATGGTTCGATTACACAGGTTCCAGATGAAGAATTAGCTTAAGCATTAGAAATTTTGGCTGAGCAGGAAAATCAAATACCATTAGATGCTAGCTCTACGAACTTTTCAATTTCAATGAGTGACATGAACAATTCCATTAAGTTCAATAGTTCTAGATGTAGTGGTATCTTTTCTGAGCTGTCCACTAATACTGAATTAGAAGAGAAAATCAGAGGTTCAGACTCCACCGGAGCGATACAACTGTTGGCCAAAGCTACCGAAGTTGAAAAAGCATCCGGTAACGATTCATTGATTATTACAGACAATTAATCGTTTCCGGCTCAATCTTCATCGAGTGCCAACACATCTGCTAATATTAGTCAGGAGACAATCTCTCAAAAAAAAGAACGACCAACAGAGGAAGAAAAAGAAAACATCCGAAGCAAAATAGGGCCATAAAAAAGAAGCTAGTTAACACAGGTCTCAGGAATATATCAACTGCAAAAAAGAATTTCGAGGTGAAAATTTTGATTGCAGGTGTCCAAAAAACTGTACAACAAAAGTAACTGTTAAACAAAGAAGGGGCTTCTTTGACAATTTTTGGAAATCAGGGTCATACGAATCTAGATGTGCGCTAATACAAAGGTACGTAACACAGAAAAACAAATCTCGAAGTTATTCAAATTCTTCTAAAAGGTTCTTTTCAAGATTGTACAATATTTGCAATATTTCTGTATCTAAGAAAACATTTATAAATACGTTCATTATTAGCCAATCTCGTATTGATGTAGCTTTATCAAAGACGGATCCATTGAAACCGATAACCGATCAAAGAGGATTACATATTTGTGGACAAAATAAACTATCAGAAACGAAAAAGAATCAATTAAAAGAATTTCTAGATGCTTTTCCAAAATACAAATCTCACTACTGTAGACAAAATTCTACTGTAAAATTTGTGGCTCCCAATCTAAATATGCAAATTATTTAAGATCTCTGATAGTGTAAGTCTATTAAATTTTAAAAAATATTTCTATAAAAATTATAATTGACGGTTTAAAAAACCTCAAAAAGACACTTGCCTTCGGTGTGATGTTTATAATAGTAATAAGGAAAATGGTACTGGACAATCTCTTGAAGAGTTATAATGCCAGCATAAAGAGCATTTGCATAAGGCATCCAAATTAAGACAACAATTGCGCGATGATTCAAAATTTGCTAAAACTCACGATTGTACGGCATTATTTATTACAAAAGGCAAGTAAACTTATATAATTTGGGAATACACAGTGGTAGTACTGATCGTGGTTTCTTCAATGTCTGGTTGGAACCAACTGCTAGTAGAGGCTGCCAAGAAGTTGGTTCCTGTTTAAAGAAACATATAAATGAGTTTTTAAAACCTACAGTGACACATCTCATTTTATGGTCTGATGCTTGCGGAGGCCAAAACAGAAGCATTAAATTAGTAGGAATGCTTCTTCATATTCTTGAAAATCATACGAAACTGGAAAAAATGTCTTTAAGGTTCCTTCAATCAGGACATACATTTTTACCCAATGATTTCGAATTCGGAGACCTGGAATGTGCCCTGAAACTTCAAACACGACTCCATACAGACGATGACTATATGCACGTAATGGCAACTTGCAGATAACGAAATAAAAAAACAAATTGGGAAAAGATGATTTTTTTTCTGTTGAACCTTTATTAAAGGCAATTATTAACCGTAGGGTAGACATCAATGGAGCAAAAATAAACTGGCTGAATACTTTTGAAATTGAAATGAGAAAAAGTCAGCCTCTACTGCTCTTTTTTTAAGGGCAATTCTCACTTTCGTGCAAGCCACGTGCTCGGCACAGGCAAGGCACCGAATCGGCAAAATATCTTTTTCATTGATCATATGGTTTTTGTGTGGTTAAATTCACATTATGCCAGCAACGTCTCGGCAAGCGACGGCCTTTGCCCGCGGGGTTCTTCTCAAACAATATTTGCCGAGCATGTTCCGTGCAGGTTCAGACAAGTATGAATACGTTACCGGCTTGGTAGTATTTGCGTTCCTGGGATTTTAGGAGTGTAGTGCTGACTGATTATGTCGTCTCGTCAGGAGGACACTTTTTCATTGGAAGAAGATGAAATTCTTATCGAATATGTTAGAGAAAATGAAGCTCTTTATGATTTATCTAATAAAAGATACGCTCACAGTATGTGTAAAAACACATTTTCGAACACAATTGACACAAAATTACAAAAAGGTAAGTGTATTTATTAAATATATATATCATTCTATGAATACACATTAAACGAAATATTATTTTTTCTTAAAAGTATAATAAGTACTTAGGTAGATTATATTTTTTCATATTGCCAAGGCACAGATTAAAAAACCTGGTAAATACTCTCTGCTATTAAACGCTGTTTGTTGTGCATTACTACCCTGTCCCGGTAGATTTCTGCTCTCTTCTTGTATGTTTACGTTGTTGCTACGCAGATAATTATGTAGTATGCATGTTGTTAGAATAATTGTTTCGACATAACCAGGTTTTGAATTAATTTTTCTGAAGTATATACGAAAGCGTTGAGCTAAAATGCCAAATACATGTTCGACTACACGTCTTGCACGACAATGGCGGTAATTAAATACGCGTTTCACAACGTCATTCAGTGTTTGGACCTGAGAAAAAGGCCTCAAAAGATAGGTTTTGAGTGGAAAGGCTGAATCTCCCAACATTACATAGGGTGCTACAATATCTGTTTCTGGTAACGTTTTATTGGGAGGTACTTCAAGGTGCCTTTTACTAACTGCTCCCCCAGTCTAGAATTTTCCAAAATGCCTCCATCGCTGTTTTTCCCGTAGGATCCTATATCTACTGGGATTGATATATTGCCCATCTATACAGAGCTTTAATTGCAATGAGTTTTTCCTTGATCTCCTCCTGAGTAACAAGTACTCTGTTTTGGAGGTGTTAATTGTGAGTTTATTATCTCTCATATAAGGTAAAATGTGAGTGTTTATATGTGTTTGAACATTGTGTAATGCAGTTTCTGATGTTGGTGTAGATGATACGAAACAGGTGTCATCCGCATACATGGCTGTAAGGATTTGTGGTGAGGTGGGGAGATCGTAAGTAAAAAGTGAATACAACAAAGGTGATAAGACAGACCCTTGAGGGACCCCAGCTATCGTTGACTTTAGAATAGAATTGCCGATTAGAAATATATGAATTTATAATTTTTATTAAATACTCTGGTAGTTTTGTTTTTATGAGTTTATATAATAGCCCCTCGTGCCATACGGAATCAAAGGCCTTTTGTATATCTAGAGTCACCATTACTGCCTTATTTTTAGAGAAAAAACCTTCTCTGATATGGTTAAATACTCTGATTATTTGGGCTACAGTGCTATGCCCACCTCTGAATCCGTATTGCTCGAGGGGTATTATGTTATTTCTGTCTACATAAGATTGGATTCTGTTGAGTATGATTTTGTCTATCACCTTTGCTATATTATTTAACAGTGAAATTGGCCTGTAACTATCCACATAACATGGTTGTTTGTTGGCTTTGACAAAGGGGATAACATTGGCAGTCTTGAGCATATTTGGGTAGTTACCTGTTTTTATTATAAAATTCGTTATATAGGTTAGCTGAACAATTGCTTTTTTTGGGAGATTTTTGAGAAGAATGTTAGTAATCCCATCCTTCCCGGGGGCAGTTTTGTTTTTGAGAGAAATTATTGTATTATAGACATCTTGAGTGGTTGTTAAGTTTTTCGTGTTTATAGCTTGTGTATTGAGTAAGTAGTTTTGAACAGTGTGTGAGATGTTGGTATGATGTGGTGTATTTCGTGTATTGTTGGTGAAATTGTTCTGAAAATACTCCCCAAAGGCTTCTGCGATTCCGGTATTATCCGTAATTGTTTTGCCATTTAAAGAGATTTTGGTGATTTTCTCTTTCTTGCCTTTCAACTTCTTTGTAACTTTCCAAAGTGAATTGTCTCTGTATGAAAGTTTTTCGAGGAATATTTTCCAGGTGTAATTTCTATATTCACTAATTAAACTATTTATTGTATTTTCATAATATTTAAGTAATTGCTTATCGTTGTCTGTTCTAGAGGTTTGCCATCTACAGCGAATTTTATTTTTTTCTTTAATTATTTTTGTTATATAATCAGGGAGAGAGTTGTGGTCTTGGGATTTAGATTTGATGGATGTGGTTTTGTTTCTTGCAGTGGTGATGATTTCTTGAATATTGAGTATTATATTAGTGAGGTGAATGACGTCTTTAATGTTATCTGTGATTTTTAATTGATCGTTTATATTTTTTTTATATTGAATCCAGTTGGTGGTTGTATAATCGTGAATTTTTTGAGGTGAGGGGTGTAGGGAATGTGTTATATTTAATTCTAAAAGGATGGGATCATGATCGGAGTTTAGGTCTGGGATTGTTTTTAATTTGGAAATTGTATTTATGTTGCGACCGATAGCTATATCTATTGTGCTTGGAGAATAGTTGTTAAAAGGGAATGTCTGGGATCTTCTGTGCTGTATATATTACAGTCCGAATTGTCGCAGAACCTTTGAAGAGTATTTCCATTTGTGTTGGGATGAGTAGCATATGAGTCCCATAGTGAGTGTTTACAGTTTAAATCGCCCACTATGAAAACCCTATTGTGTGTTTTTGTTATATTGAAGAAGTCAATTTCGTTTAATTTGTTGAATGGATGGCTATAAGCGCCAACAAGTTTGAGTTTATTATCAATTAAAAGGGAAATATGCTCAATCGAAGAATTGTTCGGTTGCAGGAGTTGAAAGTTGATGTCTTTTTGATTAATACTGCGATACCACCTCCGCCGACACCTGCGGGGAGGTCTTGTCTAAGTAGACGATAGTTAGGATTTATAAAATTTACGGATTTGTTTGGTTTAAGGAATGTCTGGATTAAGAAGAATATGTCAGGTTTATGAGCGTCGAGAAAATGTCTGATAAGATGGAGTTTGTTTGTTACTCCATGTACATTACAGAAAATTATTTTGAGTGAATTAGGTTTTTGAATGCCTATTTTTCTACCTACCTGTCTAGATGTCATATTTATCTATACCTTGGACAAAATTGTTATAAATTGAAAAAATTTCTAGTTTGGTGGTAGCTTTCCTCATTTCATGTAGTAGGTCGGTCACTGCTCTTGTTAGTTCTTCAAGATTTACTATGGAACTCAACTCTTGAAATAGTGCATTTAAATTGGTAAATTGCGTGATGTCCACTGCTTGTGAGTTGGCTTCTTGTCTTTGTCTAGGCTGTGGGCGGGTGTTTTGCGGTGGAGCTGCTATTGCCGGCTTTGAGGGAAGACTCGGGAAATCTTCTTTTTCGTTTCTGGAATTTTTGTTCCACGGATTAGTTGTGGGGGCTGGAGCAGGAATTAACCTGTGCCTTCTGGTTTTTTACTAGTTTGTTTAATGTTTTGATGCCGTCTCTGTTCTAACCATTCACGCCTCTTCACGTACTCGGGGCAGATCTCTGCATTGACAGGATGGTCACCATTGCAATTGGCACATTTAGCTGGTTTTGATCTGTCCTTCGGGCACTCGGGGGTTAGATGAGAAGCTGCGCATTTAAGGCATATGGGTGCTCTGCCACAGTTCGAGGTTGCGTGCCCCCACAACTGGCAGATGTGGCATTGTATAATGGGTTTGCCCTGCCTGCGAAACTTCCATTGGACTTGTGTATATTCTATTACCTTAACGTTTTTGTTGAGATAATCTAATCTAACTTTTAGCGTCAGTAACTACCAAGTATAAGGGTCTGCCTTTTGTAGTCATACGGAAAATATCAATAATTTTAAGTTTGTAAGCGTTGGTGAGTTCTTCTCTGATCTAATCAAGCTGGATGCCTTCTGTTAGTCCTCTCAACACAAAAGCGTGGGTCTTTTCTTCTCTCCGCGAGTATGTATGAAATGGGATTTTTTCAATGCGAAGTACTTTGTTTAGATTTTTAAAATCAGCTACGTCCTTCGTAAAAATGATAGTGGAATTAGCGGTATATTTTATTTCGAAGTTGTTTTTAATTTCAATTTTTAATCTATTCACCATTTGGCGGTGAGCTGAAACATTGCCATCTATAACAATTGGCGGACATGCGATGTTTGATTTTTTGTTGTTGGGTGTGGCATCTTTTGATTTTGTTTTCTTTGTTTGATGGTTAGCTACATCCTCTTCTGAAGAATCAGCGTAATTCTGGAATTTTTTGAATTTGGTTTTTTTTCTTTTTTTTGTGCGGTAACCGTTAGTTGGATTTCGTCGTCAGATGATTTCGATAGTGTATCAAATTTGTTATTAGTATTAGTTGGTTGACGAGTTTTAATTGCTCGTTGGATTAAAGTATTGAATTTCGTATATTTTTTGGGTTTTATGAAACCCGGTGGTGTGACATCAGACACATCCATTTGATCATTCGGTATTGTAATGATTTCATTGAGGTTTTCTTTTGGTTTCGTTATATCTAACGTTTTCGCAATTATTTGCTTTGGGTTAGAAATCAAGTTTTGGTATTGGGAAATGAATTTGTCGTTTGTGTTTGTTTGTGCGCTTTTTTCGACTTCCACTTCTTGGGCCCATGAAAACCCTGGTGTTGAGTGTACCTGGGCTTGTATTATCGTGGATGATTGTTGATTAACTTCATTTTCATTTTCGGAGTTTGCCTCGCTGGAATTGTCGCCCGCTGTGTCTTCTTCCATTTTTTGATTGTTATTTGTATTTATATTTAATTCTGTCCTATCTGGTGTATTGGATTGATTGATACTGCTCCCTCGAATGTTTGGAATTGACAGATCGGGAATAGAATCAGGTTCAATACACCTTTTTTGGGTATATTCCAGACACTTTTTCGATGTATCCCCTATACACTTTTTAACTGTGTTTTCTAGACACTTTTTCTTGTGACTTTCTATACACTTGTTTTCGTTGAATGAGCTGTTTTCGTGGTTCTCTTCAATAGGATTGAAACTTTGATTGTTTTCAGTGTTTTCTATACTCTTTTTAATTGAGTTAGCGTGTTCTAGACACTTGTGAAGAATTTCGGTATCTACCAGTTCTAGACACTTTTTATCAAAATTTAAGTTTATCTGATTTTGGTCAAAATTAGCTGGGAATCAATTCGTGGCCAATATAGGAAGGTCATTGAGTCCAAGAAGACCCAACAGGACAATCAGCTGATATAAGGTCAAAATGGAAATATGTGGATCAATTGGAATTTCTCAGGCCGCACATGAAAGATAAGCAACGATTGACCTCTATTGTAAATGAAACTTCAAGTGTTAGTATAGATACCGAGGATGAATATTTAAGCCAAAATCAGGATATCTCAAACACCGAAAATCTTAATGTGCCTGAAGTTACCACCGTTGACATACCACAATTGCCGTCGAAAAAAAGAAAACCGGTACAAAAGAACGCTAATAATTCCAATGCAACTAATCAGACAGCAAATGGCACTCTTATGAAGTACTTACTGGAGAACGAAAAAAAAGTGGTGAAAGAGATGAGTTGGATCACTTTTTTGACAGCATTAAAGCTACCGTAAAGAAATTTTCACCCGCAGACAAACATCTTGCAAAAAAAGAAATATTCAACATTGTTTCAGCTATTGAACGTATATATATCGGCCAACAGATTTCTTCGCATATTTCCACACATTTAACTTATTTCCATCGCAATGTACAACCTAATATACCACCCTAAATAAATTCCCAATTTCAACAATTTCAATATCAGCCACTACTATCTTCAACACAGTCACCTGCTTCAGTAATCCCAATGGCATCTCGTCCACCATCAAGTGTCTCGGTACCTCAATCATCATCCACCTTGTCACATTACGAGAATGTTGCTCCCACAGACAATAATTATGAGTAGTTATATTACATTATGTTAAGTATATTCTGTATTTTATTATATAATATGTTGTAGGTTTAACCAGAGTTGTTGATTAGGAGTTGACAGTTTTTATTAATTCAAGAAGTCTTTCTTTCAAATCTGACATTTTTTTCTTAGTGAAATATATAGGGTGATAATAACAACAAAGTATTCCTAACATTCTCCCCCCTTAACAATTTCAATTTCTAAATAAAAATTGATAAGGAACAAAAACATAAAATTCAATTAAATCATTCAAATCCATAACGCTTTGGTGCCACTATTGCACGTCCCGCTCAGGTTACTCACCGTACTTCATCTTCATTTTTGGATACAACATCGCTTTGTGGTATATTTCTTCCTTCTCTCAATGTGTCTTACTCTTCTCTTCTCTTATCATGTCGATGCTCCTTTGAAGAAGTCCAGCTCTCTTGACTGGTGATTTCCAATGGGTATAGTCGTTGGAACGAACGTAGAATTTCCCCGTGTTCTGTCTTCACTTTGGCCACTCGGTGTAGATAATCTCTTCTAGGATATGTTTCAAGTATTCTGCCCAAGGGCCAGTTCATTCTTTTGACATTATCGGCTCCAATATATACGATATGTCTCCAACATTCAGGTCGCGTATTTTGCCTTGACCAGCTCCGCCAGGTATTCTCTTTTAAATCTTTGTCGAAAACTGTCTCGAATCCTTTGAATATATCGATGTCTGGTTATGAGATGATTTCTGTCAATTTCATCCAAATCTGATACATCACTGCTTGGTATATCACTGATAAACAGAGCCGGAGTTAGAGGGCTCAAATCATCATTATTGTTCGATGTATATGTAAGAGGTCTAGCGTTGATCACTGTCTCACAATCGCACAATAAAGTTAAGTGTTCTTCATACGTTACTGATGCTCTCCCTACATTTCTTCGTAAACGTTCTTTGATGACACGAACTAGGCGTTCCCACCATCCTCCCCACCACGCAGCTATTGGTGGATTGAAATTCCACTTTATTCTTTTGATTGTAGAATATTCTAATACTTTATTCCAATCAATTTCTTTAATTTGCCTATAAGCACCAGAAAAATTCGTTCCATTATCCGAGTAGATGGTAGAAATCCTTCCTCTTCTTGCTATGACTCGTCTTAATGCAAGGAGAAAAGAGTCCGTTGAGAGTGATTTTACCAGCTCAAAATGGACTGCTCGGTAAACGGCGCAAGTGAATAATAATATCCAAGAATTCTCGTCACCTTTCAAGAATAAAGGTCCAGCTAAGTCTATTCCAACTATCTCAAAAGCTGCCTTGCAAGTTGTTCTATCTTTTGGTAATGGAGCAGTGGGAGTGTTCACAAACTTTGCATTGTATCTCTTGCAAACTACACATTTGGATACGATTTGTTTAACATTCTTCCTACCTTTTAAGATCCAAAATTTTTCTTGAAGTATTCCAAGTAGTGTCTGTACTCCTACATGAAAATTCAATCTGTGACTTTCCTCAATCAGTTTCCCGACAATTTGGTGTTTGCTCGGTAATAATATTGGGTAATTAAAATCTTCAGAGTAATCTCCAAGAAGTAATTTTGTTTGGATTCTCCATAGTCCATTTTTATCTCTGAATAGTTGCTGATTTTCAACAGATTTTACGTCATCCCCAAATCTTTTTATCTGAATTAATTTCAATAAACATATTTCTGCTTCATCAATTTCTGCGCATGTTAGCTCACCTAGTCTTTTTGAAGAAACATATCTCGCATTTTTAATGAATCTCAATATCCAAGAGATCATCCTGATGATTTTAGAATACTTAGAGAAATAATTGAATTCATTAGTCGATGTGCTTACCTTTGAGATGAGTGTCGTGATCGTCTTTCTCTTTTCTGTACTAACATCCTCTACTGGACAAGTAATATCATGGTGAGGCCAATCATTCGGATCTCTCTTTAACCAGCTCGGGCCATTTATCCAACCACTTTCCAGTAGTGATTTAATATTACAACCTCTTGATGTAATATCCCCTGGGTTAATTTTTCCTGGTACGAAATTCCACTGTTCTGAATCGGTATATTTTCTTATTTCATTGACTCTATTGCCTACGAATATATTCCAGTTACCTTTGGTAGTTATCCATGATAAAGTAACCATCGAATCACTCCAATAGTATGTCCTCATATTTCTGAATCCTTTGATGTCCCTGATTGAATGACATAATCTAACTCCTAGTAATGCAGCTATTAGCTCGAGTCGAGGGATTGTTGAATTTAGCGGAGCTAATCTTGACTTTGCCTGAATTAATCTGAGAGAAGTGCACTCTACTGTTGAAGTTCGCAGAAATATACAACAGGCAATGGCCAATTTACTCGCATCACTAAACACATGAATCGTAGAGTTATGGGGAACGTTGATGTTGAAGTTTTCACCAAGTGTTCTGGGAATCTTCAGAAGAGAAATCATGTTAACCTGTCTAAACCAAACTTCAAAAGGCTGACTTATATCTTCTGGTAAACGTTGATCCCAGCCCAATTTCATTTCCCAAGTTTTTTGTAACAGTAATTTGGAAATGAGGGTAACTGGACATAAAAATCCGATAGGTTCGAAAATTCTCTGAGCTGTTGACAACAACCCACGTTTGGTTCGTGTTATACTTTCCAGTTGCGTCAGAGAATTGATATCGCAACAGAGAGTATCTTCTTTGAAATTCCATAACAGACCTAACACGCCTGCAATAGTGTCTTCACAGTAGGTATCAGCGGGTGTGATATTATCAGTCCATCCTCTCAGATTAAACATTGCAGTAGAAATTATGTGTGTATACTCTTCAACGAATTTCCTTAGTTCTTTTTCGTTATCGAGACTAGTCACACAATTATCAACATAAAGAGAATATTTTAGTTTTTTAGCTGTTTCCTCATATTCTTTAGAAACTTTGTCGAGATGATGTGTAATAGTTGCTGATAAAAGAAATGGACTTGGTTTGACACCAAACACAACTCTGCAGTGTCTATAAATTTTTAATGTTTCAGCTTCGTAATCATCCCACCAAAGGAATCTCAGAAAATCCAAATCGCACCAATAGATCTTAAACGAAATTTACATAGCAAATTGGGAATTAATTCTAGAAAATTGGGTCCTTTTTCCAAACAATTGTTCAATGAAACACCCATTTTATCTTTAGCAGACGCATCGAATACTGGGCGTATCTTACTAGTTTTACTTGTTTCTTCAATATCTGCATGATGTGGGAAATAATGAACCCTGTCTTTCTTTTCAAAATTTTCAGTGTCTTGCTCAATAATTCCCAACGTCTCCCATTCTCGTAAAACATTGTCGTAGTCATCAAATTTACCTAAACTAATCAACTTTTCTGAATTGAAACACAGTCTACTTTGTGCTATATCTTTGTTACTTGAAATAGTTGAATGACCTTCAGTCCATGGTAACTGAACTTCATATCTATTATCAATATTAAATTTGATGGTATCATAAAATTGTTTCAAAGTATAATTCTCTAGAGTATTATTCTATTTAACTTCGGCAGATTCTCTGATTCCCAATAATTCTAAATTCCACAAATCGGGTATTGGAAATTCAGTAAAAACAAGAAATAGTTCCATATTTTTGTTTCTAGAATCATATCTTCCCATTATCGTCCACCCAAGATGTGTTTCAATAGCAGTTAAATCATGGGTGATGTTTTCTGTATTTCCTGTAAGAAGTTTACCAAAAATATCCCCTCCCAGTAATAATTCGATTCCATGTGGAAAATCTTTGACGTCAATATCATAGATTATTATATTTTTTTTCTTCAGATAATCAATACAAGATGCATCATCAAGTCTTGGTATAGAGTTGCAAATTTTATTCTGATCCAAAACTTCTAAACTACATGCAAATGAGTTATCTAAACTTTTTATTTGAATATTGAACGTGCTGTGTACTTGTGGTGAAGATTGATAACCTCCGAACACCCCTTGAATGATAGTTTCTTCACCTATTTTTTCCAATTTCAAATGTTTTGTACAAGAAGACAGAATATATGAACGCTGTGAACCCGAGTCCAATAATGCTAGAAAGAGTTTCTCATCATTTCCATTTAAAAATTTTACAATTATAGTTTGCAGTAGTACAGTCTTTGTGTAATTACTTGTTAAAATATTGTCCACCGCTTTCTCTTCAGGTTTTTCTTTCTTGGCATTCAAATCAGGGCACATTATCGGGTAATGTTTTCTTGAACAAATCAGACACCTAACATAAGACTTACAATTTTCACTAGTGTGATTTCGTTTGAGACATGCAAAGCAACCCTTTTTTTCATGATAAGATTCTTCTTTTCATCGAATGATAATTTTTGTGCCTTCAAACAGTCCTGACTAGAATGCGACTTCTCACAAAATAGACAAGATGGAAATTTCTTACCGTCTTTTTCTTCCTCCTTAGAGCTAGCTGAGTATAAGGCTGCTGCTGTATAAAGCTCACCCTCACCTAGTTGTCGTTGGTTCCTTCTAGACGTATACTTGATGTTCTCCTTTCGAAAGCTTTCCTATGCCAAACTGATTCTTTCTTCGGATTCCACTTCGCTTCTCAAAAAATCTAGTAATAAAGATAAATTATCAGTTTCCAAAATAGCATTTCCCTTAGTTTTGTCCTGAATAAATGAATATTTATTTCTATTTGCATTTCTATGCATTTCCCAAAACTTTAATAGGTCTTCTGGTAACGCAGACTAGACGAGTGGAAATAACATAGCTGCATACTTCTCCTTTGTAACACCCAGTGTTTCCAAAGCCCTGAATTGAGTTTCTAACTTATCATATAATTGAGAAAGTGTCATACCTGTATCTTTCATGGCCTGTTTCAGGACCAAACTCAACAACTCTCTTACATATACTTCAATAAGGAATTCGTCCCTGGTGAATCTGGCCTTCAACTGGTCAATAGCAATATTGTAGTTCGCGCCTGACGGTGGAAAGCTCTCTATCAGTTCTCTAGCGGCAGAACCCTCTTCAGTGGACTGGAGCAGGTACTCAAATTTGTCCTCCAAATCGATATCATCGTCGCCATGGATTTTTTTGAATTACCCCCAAAAACCAATCCAATTTTTGACATATCCGTCAAATTTTCTCAACTCAATTTTCGGAAGATGAAATTTTCTCTTGGTGTGTTCGCTGCAACCGCGTGAACTGCATTGGTCCTCTTCTATCTCTTTCTTAAGGAAAAATTCACATCTTGATCTGTATTCAATCAATGCTTCCCGAAAATATTCAACTTGATTGTATTCTTCCTCAAAAGATGCGTCATCAATGTCTGTAGATAGTAGTAGTTCTCTTATATTTTCGTCTGCCCTGAACAATCTATCGCTCTTGTCTTCCAATTGTCTCGAAACTGCTAACAGATGTTGCTCATTTGTGGATTCATTGAGTAACATCTGGTCCAACTCTTTGCAGATTTTTGAAAAGTTTTTTCTGATGAATTCTCTTTCCTTCTTGATATTTTCCATTTCTTAACTTATTGAGTCCTGTCACGGTCGCCAAATGTTGATTAGGAGCTCAAGAAATGAATAAACTGCGTCGAAATAAACTTATGTGTTTGACAGTTTTTATTAATTCAAAACGTCTATCTTTCAAATCTGACATTTTTTTCTTAGTGAAATATATAGGGTGATAATAACAACAAAGTATTCCTAACAAGAGTTGCAATTTTTACGTTCTACATTGTATATGGTAAAAAAAACAGTAATAAATATAGTATTCAAAACTAGTGTGCTAGTTTTTGGGTTCTGATGTATTTATACAAATTCTGTTAATTGAGACTAAAACATTTTCTAAAATAAAGAATATTTAAAAAAATACTTACCTTAGGCAGCCGCCAGTTTTTGAACAGGTGAAATTGATTCACGAAAGGTTGTGTTCTGTTTTTGAAGAGGTTCCCTAATAAGGTTTAATAAACTGTCAACCTCATCCCTAGACATTCGATAATATTGGAAAAATTTTGTCTGGTCATCTAAAAGTTCTGGGTGCAACGTTGCAAATTCTCCTTCTTAATTTCGTTTTTTTAGCATTTTATGTACCCAATAACGTCTTTGTCTATTTCTAGAATTGTTCATTTCAAGCTCTTCTTCATCTAACAACAATTTGTATTAACGTAGAAGTCGGGAACATTTCACTTTTCACAGAGCCGAAACCTACTTAACCCACGGCAAGCCTATTGCAGTGTGAATTGCCTCAAGAAATCTTGCTCGCGCCGAGCATGTGCCTTGCCATTGCCGATTCGGTTCCTGGCGCGTCTAATGAGAATCAACCTTAAATCAAACATTGATTCGAAGACTGCGCAACACGTAGATATTGGGAAACATTTGAAAAATAAAAAAAATTAAATATCTTAAAGATATTGAACTACCCTTACAAAAGACTTAAAGGACACATTAAAATTAATTCCTTCTGAGGATAGGAGTTTCTATAACTTTTTACGTAATACAAGAACGTCTTCCTTTACTGATGACGTCGAGGGTTTCGGAGAAACACTAGATTTTGAAGTTGAAGAAACCGCAGATGAGAATTAATTTCTCATAATCGTTCTTTTTCAATTAAAAAAATGTTTTGTAATGTTTTTATTCCATTTGTTAGAACTGAAAATATTTTTACTTTTCCGCCTAACCTATCTAATATGCGAGAAAAGTATTGGTTTACCCACAAAAAAGTTGAAATTTTGAAAAAAATTTCTAGTTATTTTTACGTTTTTCAGCAAGGACAACACAAAAAAATGGTTTTTACAAAAAAAAATTCTGTGTGTATGTCGTCGTCGTCGTCGGCCACTTTTCGTTAAATGTCTTGTTAGCACGATAGAGTCTCCAGAGTGCAACAAATCACCAATGTTATGATTGAATATTGTTCAGGACATCTCACAGATGAACCCTATTGATTTTCAGCTCACAATAGCAAGTACAACGGATGCTATGGTACTTGAAGTATGACATTTTTGTCAGTTTTTGAGAAATTTCAGTTTGTTAGCACGATACAGCCTCCGGAGTGCAAAATGTCACCAATTTTAGGATTGGATATTATTTAGAACATCTCACAGATGAACCCTATTGATTTTCAGCTCACCACAGCCAGTACAACAGGTGCTATAGTACTTTAGGTACGACATTTTTGGAGCAATTTCAGTTTGTTAACACGATACAGCCTCCGGAGTATATACAAGTGACCAATTTTATGTTTGGATATTATTCAGGGCGTCTCAAAGATGAACCCTATTGAGATTAAGCTCACTAAAGCCAGTACAACGAGTGCTATGGTAACCGATGTGCCACATTTTGGTCTTTTTTGGAGAAATTTCGGGTTTTGTACGATGCAGCCTCCGAAGTATATACAAATGGCCCATTTTATAATTGGATATTTTTCAAGGTGTCTCATTCAAGGTGTCTCACAGATGTACCCTATCGATTTTCAGCTGACTATAGTAGAGCGGGTCCTATAAATCCAGATATACTGCACATTTGGTTACTTTTGGAGAAATTTCGGTTTGTTAACACGATACATCCCCCGAAGTGTATACAAGTGAGAATTTTATGATAGAATATTAATCAGGGCATCTCTCATATGCGGAAAAGTTAGTTTTAATCTTTAAAACCGTTTATTTTGTATTTATTTGTTTAATAAAACTTGTTTGATTTTGGAAATTTAGTAGTATAATCTGTTTATATTACATTTTGAATTAAAACGATTACTAATCGCAATATTTTTTTCTCTTCACGTTCTGGATACTATCTATTTTTTTATAAATATTATACTACACAAGTTAAGCCACACGAAAAACCAAAGCCTGTCTTTAAATTAATATAACAATATAGTGTTATATGGCTTAACATTTATAATAAATAAAACATACTGAAACTGCTATAAATGAATTTTGCAATAATAGACTTTAGCATTTTATAAATGTAACATGATAAATATTGCAATATTAGAATCATTTTCTAGTGTATTTAGGTGTCTCCTATTAAAAACCGGTCAAATATTGCTTTTAATGGAACCTGATTAATAAATCTAAACCTTTTTTGTCACTTAAACTTTAAACGGGTCTAGCTCAAAATGGCTGTGATGTGGGTTGAAACTTTAGAGTAATAATATACATAGAGAGGGCTATTCATTCATAAACACGTTTATTTTTGCGGCCAATAATTCTAAACAACAGTAGTAAAATCATGAATGAATTACAAAAAGTGGGGATTGTATTGTGGATACATCGCCTTGGCGTCATCGTCAAAGCATAGGCGTACCAAATCTATTTAAAAACAACAAATATAAAATTATATTATTGGAATTTTGGTGTTTATAAATATTTCAGTTGATGAAATTGAAGTCTGTTGATTTTAATTAATATATTTTTTCACGGAGAAGATTTTTACACTATTCTCTTTGTTGTAATATCTCACCAGGTAGCGCTGCAGCATATAAAATTCTACACCGTTCAACTGGGTAAAATGGGCATATATTTGTATTTTTCTATTCATAATTTGTATTTCCTATCCTTTTTGTTGTAATTTCCTACCAGGAGATGTTGCAGCATATCAACTTCTATATCGTTTACTTTTCAGGAGCACAAATGTTTGTACCACGAACCGTAAGGCGAGTCCTGCAGATCAAGGGAGTGCAAAAAATGCCTTGCATACGAATTGTACACAATATTTTTTCTACGACCAAGTTTCTTGATGAAAGCCAAAAGTAACTTATATAGGTATTTTATTTAAACGTTGAACAGCAAGGATTTAAAAAATTAAAAACAGTTAAACCTAGGTATGGTTAATTTTGAAATTTTAAAAATTTTGAATTGTTATGCCTGGTGTATCTTTTTTTAATTGCTTCTAATATTAATATTTGTCACCTAAATTCATTATAAATATAATATTAGATTGTCAAAAGGGGTTTTGACATTGAGATTTCCTTCCCACACCAGGTCAGCATATCAACTTCTATATCGTTTACTCCTTCCACGAGCGCAGAAGTTTGTGGCACAACCCGTAAGGCGAGAGCTGAAAATCAATGGAGCGAGAGAAGAGCTTTGCGGACGGGTTGTGCAGAATACTGTTTCTACGATCACGTTTAGCCTGGTCTATCTTTTTTGATAATAAGTTAGAATTAATTGTAATATTAGTGTTTGTCAACGAAATTCATTACAAAGATAAGTTTAGATTGTCAAAATAAAATTTGACATTGACATTTCCATTCCAACAGGTAGCGCTGCAGCTTATCAACTTCTATATCGTTCACTGTTTCCACTAGTGCTGAAGTTTGTGGCACGAGCCGTAGCGAGTGCCTCAAATCAAGCGATAAACTTAACGCGGGAACGGTCGCGTTAATAACCATGACTTAAGATGTCGCGTGTTAGATTTGATCAAACATATTCTCATCTGAAAAAAGTCTATATATTTTTGATTCAAATAGAAAATAGTAAATGCATATATTGCCCACAGTATTCATTCAATTATCCGTCAGAATTCTCACCATGGGCTGCACAGTTGGTACATGTAGCTAATGTAGTTATGGTACTTATGTTCTTTACATATAGGGGAGGCATATGTTCCACATTGTTGTATCGTAAATCTGTTTTTCTGTCAAGACAGTATATGCATATCATTTTAGATTGATTACCTTGTGATTTTATGAACACTGAACCAACTTTCTTCTCATATACACACACGTAAAATTTGGAATAAATAAGCGATTGCGTGATAGATTTACAGTAACAAGTGCCTTTATTTCTCGTAACAGTTATCTGTACACCTTCCATTGTTGCAAGCGTTGGTATGTGTCATCCCTGGAGGCATTCCTAGATGGCGACAGAATTCTAGTTACTTAGTGAGTTTTTATAAGAGAAAACCTAAAAACGTTAGACAAAATCTAACAACGTGACTGTTTCCGAGTTAATTTTACCTTTTTGTTATTTTCACCATTTTCAATGCACCTCTAAAATCAGATAAAGGGCCTACAGCATATTCGGACAGCTTACTTGAGTTTTCTTTCAAGATTCCTGTAAGTTGTTTTTCAGTTGAAGAAGCAGTGCTGGTAGTAGGAGATAATGACTCAGCTGGCGTATCATATTTGATAAGTCCTGAAGGACCAGGTTCCGTAAACCTAAAACACATAAATCAGAATAGGTCGTTAATTCTAGTCACTGGAACAAACTGTAAATAAATTTTATTGCCTATTACAAAAACCTTTAAACGTTTAGGAGAAAATATATACTACAACAAACCAAACTAAAAAACTAACCTATATGCAAGTATACGAGAATCTGAAGTAAGCAATGATAGACCACTTATAAATGAATGATTCTCGGTTAATGTTACTAGATCATCAACAACTTCTTCTACTGGTAAACTAAAAATAAAACACAATTAACAATTTTTTTGTTTCAATAACAAACTTTTAAAAAGCATTACTTTTTTAAATGAAACTTATTGTCAATTTCTTAGAATTTTCAATATATTGTGGAATTATCTAGAAACATTTAGTTGCATTTAAAAAAGTAATATGAGTTGATTCCACAGAGTAAAGGTCGAAACAGTGAATTTTATTATAAAGCAGTTTAAAAAAATATACTCCCTAATTTCAACATAAATTACTTAAATATTCCACCTTTCGACATCACTTAGAGTAGCATTAAAAGCTTGCTCAGACACATTTTGTGCTGATAAATCTTTTTGATGGTAATCTGAGTTATTTGTTCAAGACCTAAAACAGACATATTCTTTTAACAAATTAATGTAAGTCGACTAAGTCATCATTACTAACTGAATAAAATGGATCATATGAGATCTTAAAAAAATTAAAATAATAATTTAATTTTTAAATACAGTTCAGTTCTTCCAAAATAGTAGGCACTAAATTCTTAGAAATATTGCATTAAACCAAGAACAATTGTAGTTTAGTTTAGTTTAGTGCCTACTATATTGGAACTGAACTATACTTATCTAGACAGCCCAGAGTGTCACCAGTCGCCCAATAAAGTAATGACCTATAATTAATAAACTGTTTAGAAATTGTCTTTTATGGCCGCTTTATTAGCTGTAATAAAAAGAACTTATTATATTGAAAGGAAATTTTGTTTATCAGGACAGCGACTTTTTTATTTTGGGCATTACTTTAAGGGCCCATTGTACCAAGAAAATGTGTAGGTACTTACATTACATCTGGTGGATTAAATTCAAAAACTGACATGGGAAGAGCATCTTTGTTTAGAAACTTACGGCCACACTAAACAAAGATGCTCTTCCCATGTCAGTTTTTGAATTTAATCCACCAGATGTAATGTAAGTACCTACACATTTTCTTGGTACAATGGGCCCTTAAAGTAATGCCCAAAATAAAAAAGTCGCTGTCCTGATAAACAAAGTTTCATTTCAATATAATAAGTTCTTTTTATTACAGCTAATAAAGCGGCCATAAAAGACAATTTTTAAACAGTTTATTAATTATAGGTCATTACTTTATTGGGCGACTGGTGACACTCTGGGCTGTCTAGATAAGTATAGTTCAGTTCCAATATAGTAGGCACTAAACTAAACTAAACTACAATTGTTCTTGGTTTAATGCAATATTTCTAAGAATTTAGTGCCTACTATTTTGGAAGAACTGAACTGTATTTAAAAATTAAATTATTATTTTAATTTTTTTAAGATCTCATATGATCCATTTTATTCAGTTAGTAATGATGACTTAGTCGACTTACATTAATTTGTTAAAAGAATATGTCTATTTTAGGTCTTGAACAAATAACTCAGATTACCATCAAAAAGATTTATCAGCACAAAATGTGTCTGAGCAAGCTTTTAGTGCTACTCTAAGTGATGTCGAAAGGTGGAATATTTAAGAAATTTATGTTGAAATTAGGGAGTATATTTTTTTAAACTGCTTTATAATAAAATTCACTGTTTCGACCTTTACTCTGTGGAATCAACTCATATTACTTTTTTAAATGAAACTAAATGTTTCTAGATAATTCCACAATATATTGAAAATTCTAAGAAATTGACAATTAGTTTCATTTAAAAAAGTAATGCTTTTTAAAAGTTTGTTATTGAAACAAAAAAATTGTTAATTGTGTTTTATTTTTAGTTTACCAGTAGAAGAAGTTGTTGATGATCTAGTAACATTAACCGAGAATCATTCATTTATAAGTGGTGTATCATTGCTTACTTCAGATTCTCGTATACTTGCATATAGGTTAGTTTTTTAGTTTGGTTTGTTGTAGTATATATTTTCTCCTAAACGTTTAAAGGTTTTTGTAATAGGCAATAAAATTTATTTACAGTTTGTTCCAGTGACTAGAATTAACGACCTATTCTGATTTATGTGTTTTAGGTTTACGGAACCTGGTCCTTCAGGACTTATCAAATATGATACGCCAGCTGAGTCATTATCTCCTACTACCAGCACTGCTTCTTCAACTGAAAAACAACTTACAGGAATCCTAAAAGAAAACTCAAGTAACCTGTCCGAATATGCTGTAGGCCCTTTATCTGATTTACGAGGTGCATTGAAAATGGTGAAAATAACAAAAAGGTAAAATTAACCCGGAAACAGTCACGTTGTTAGATTATGTCTAACGTTTTTAGGTTTTCTCTTATAAAAACTCACTAAGTAACTAGAATTCTGTCGCCATCTAGGAATGCCTCCAGGGATGACACATACCAACGCTTGCAACAATGGAAGGTGTACAGATAACTGTTACGAGAAATAAAGGCACTTGTTACTGTAAATCTATCACGCAATCGCTTATTTATTCCAAATTTTACGTGTGTGTATATGAGAAGAAAGTTGGTTCAGTGTTCATAAAATCACAAGGTAATCAATCTAAAATGATATGCAGATAGTGTCTTGACAGAAAAACAGATTCACGATACAACAATGTGGAACATATGCCTCCCCTATATGTAAAGAACATAAGTACCATAACTACATTAGCTACATGTACCAACTGTGCAGCCCATGGTGAGAATTCTGACGGATAATTGAATGAATACTGTGGGCAATATATGCATTTACTATTTTCTATTTGAATCAAAAATATATAGACTTTTTTCAGATGAGAATATGTTTGATCAAATCTAACACGCGACATCTTAAGTCATGGTTATTAACGCGACCGTTCCCGCGTTAAGTTTATCGCTTGATTTGAGGCACTCGCTACGGCTCGTGCCACAAACTTCAGCACTAGTGAAAACAGTGAACGATATAGAAGTTGATAAGCTGCAGCGCTACCTGTTGGAATGGAAATGTCAATGTCAAATTTTATTTTGACAATCTAAACTTATCTTTGTAATGAATTTCGTTGACAAACACTAATATTACAATTAATTCTAACTTATTATCAAAAAAGATAGACCAGGCTAAACGTGATCGTAGAAACAGTATTCTGCACAACCCGTCCGCAAAGCTCTTCTCTCGCTCCATTGATTTTCAGCTCTCGCCTTACGGGTTGTGCCACAAACTTCTGCGCTCGTGGAAGAAGTAAACGATATAGAAGTTGATATGCTGACCTGGTGTGGGAAGGAAATCTCAATGTCAAAACCCCTTTTGACAATCTAATATTATATTTATAATGAATTCAGGTGACAAATATTAATATTAGAAGCAATTAAAAAAAGATACACCAGGCATAACAATTCAAAATTTTTAAAATTTCAAAATTAACTATACCTAGGTTTAACTGTTTTTAATTTTTTGAATCCTTGCTGTTCAACGTTTAAATAAAATACCTATATAAGTTACTTTTTGCTTTCATCAAGAAACTTGGTCGTAGAAAAAATATTGTGTACAATTCGTATGCAAGGTATTTTTTGCACTCCCTTGATCTGCAGGACTCGCCTTACGGTTCGTGGTACAAACATTTGTGCTCCTGGAAAAAGTAAACGATATAGAAGTTGATATGCTGCAACATGTCCTGGTGGGAAGTTACAACAAAAAGGATAGGAAATACAAATTATGAATAGAAAAATACAAATATATGCCCATTTTACCCGGTTGAACGGTGTAGAATTTTATATGCTGCAGCGCTACCTGGTGAGATATTACAACAAAGAGAATAGTGTAAAAATCTTCTCCGTGGAAAAATATATTAATTAAAATCAACAGACTTTAATTTCTACAACTGAAATATTTATAAACACCAAAATTCCAATAATATAATTTTATATTTGTTGTTTTTAAATAGATTTGGTACGCCTATGCTTTGACGATGACGCCAAGGCGATGTATCCACAATACAATCCCCACTTTTTGTAATTCATTCATGATTTTACTACTGGTGTTTAGAATTGTTGGCCGCAAAAATAAACGTGTTTATGAATGAATAGCCCTCTCTATGTATATTATTACTCTAAAGTTTCAACCCACATCACAGCCATTTTGAGCTAGACCCGTTTAAAGTTTAAGTGACAAAAAAGGTTTAGATTTATTAATCAGGTTCCATTAAAAGCAATATTTGACCGGTTTTTAATAGGAGACACCTAAATACACTAGAAAATGATTCTAATATTGCAATATTTATCATGTTACATTTATAAAATGCTAAAGTCTATTATTGCAAAATTCATTTATAGCAGTTTCAGTATGTTTTATTAATTATAAATGTTAAGCCATATAACACTATATTGAAATATTATTTTAAAGACAGGCTTTGGTTTTTCGTGGGGCTTAACTTGTGTAGTATAATATTTATAAAAAAATAGATAGTATCCAGAACGTGAAGAGAAAAAAATATTGCGATTAGTAATCGTTTTAATTCAAAATGTAATATAAACAGATTATACTACTGAATTTCCAAAATCAAACAAGTTTTATTAAACAAATAAATACAAAATAAACGGTTTTAAAGATTAAAATTAACTTTTCCGCATATGAGAGATGCCCTGATTAATATTCTATCATAAAATTCTCACTTGTATACACTTCGGGGGATGTATCGTGTTAACAAACCGAAATTTCTCCAAAAGTAACCAAAAGTGCAGTATATCTGGATTTATAGGACCCGCTCTACTATCTAACTTTCATTTAAGCTAACAGAGGCTGATTATTTGTTTAAGAAATAGAGAAATTGTTAAAAGAGTGTTCGAAGAGCTTGATTGTGACACTGTAAACAATGTTATAATGAAGTCTCTCTTATACGCGAATGATAAAGAAATATTTGATGGTTTCTTCTGAAAAAAAATGTGCGGGGTTCGCTAAGCTATAAATCGTAGTAAATTTTTTTTTCTATAACTGCAATATAAGTTTCGAAGGCATAACACATGCGCACAACTGTTTGAGAACAAAGAAGTGTGATAGAAGAATGCAGTTGATGGTTGTTGTCTCTGTTAATCGGCAACACTTCCACTTACAGGTACTAGCAATAAAGTAGTATATACCTATGACATCTACCCATTAAAGTAAATCTGAATGATCCCTGACTTGTACACAGATTTATCCAATGATAATTTGTTCAAATATGCGCTGTTGTAGCTGGTTGGAGAGTTTTAGAGTACAAAAATTTATTCAAAAATTCTACATTTTTATAACATCATAACGGATAAATTCATTCTCTACGTAATAGGAGAGTTATATATAATGGTGATGCTGCCAGCTTAACAACAAAAAATAACTCTATTTGAAGATAACAGGTAAGGCACATAAAGGGGCTATATTTTTATAATTTTTTTGGATTCTATAGTATATCCCAATGTCCTTTATACATAATATTGTACACGAGAAGAAACCTGGTCTTTTTAATTTAGGTTATTTTATATTATACAGTTGAAAAAATTGTCGATGTCAATTACTGTTATTACATACTTGTTGTCAAAACCAGCACCATATTGTAAAATTGAAATTCGATTTCAAGTAGCGCGACGATTTCACATTTTGTAGGTTAACTCAAAATTAGAATATAGAAAATGTATTGTAACACATAATACTCGCTGATAAACAAGCTAAACGTCTTAAAATAGGCAAAAATCAAAAATATTCGACCGTAAACGATGGTTTGATACACAACATCTAATGTCAATAATTATAATATGGAAGTCTGCATGAAAAATCGTTGTAGCGCGAGTGTCGACGTAGTTGAACAAGACCGGTTTTTTGTAATGGTGCCAAAATTAAATTTCTCAATTCCACACAGCTCGATCCATTTTTGACATTTACTACATCTTCCAGGTTTAGGAAACGCAATGAACTTTATGGCTTTTCTCATTCTTTCTTTCATCATACGCTATGTATTATTTTTACAATTCTGATATGCACAACTCTTCATCGTTTATCTCAGGCGTGTTTAGGATATCTAATATGTCTTCTCGTATATGTTTGCAATAACAAAAGCAGATCATAGATTTGTACAATAGTTATTTGTAGAACAAGTTTCACACAATATTTTTTATGATTCGCATTTATTCAATTTTTTAAATAAAATAGAATTACATATAATCCCAGTTTTTAAACTAAGAGGAGTGGTTTGAATTTAAGTTGGCAATTCTATAGATTTCTGATTGGTCAGATCACTTTTGACATATTATAATCGAATAATTGTAAGGAAACTTTCATTTAAGCAAACAGAGGATATTTATTTGATTAAAAAAGAGCTTCTTCATATATGCTTGGGATCTATTTATATTGTGACATAAGTTTTACAGAATATTTTTTAGAATTCGTATTTATTCGATTTTTTAAATAAAATAGATTTACATATAATCCTAGTTTTGAAATTAGGAGGAGTGGTTTGAATTTAAGTTGGCAATTCTGTAGATTTCTGATTGGTCAGATCACAGATTGTTTTATTCAGCACTTTTGACACATAACCGAATAAATGTAAAGAAACTTTCATTTAAGCAAACAGAGGATGATTATTTGGTTAAAAAAGAGCTTCTTCATATATGCTTGGTATCTAATTTATATTATATGATGAACATAATTATTTCTATAATACATCTTCACATAGATATTTGGTAATTTATCCCAAAACTCGAACGTTATGTATACCTATATAACTATATATGGGATCGTATACAATATAAAAATGAACAATTGACAAATCATTGATAAATAAACGTTAGCGTAGTATATTTATTAATTTTTTTGTTATATTATTTATTCAAATTTACTTTTTAGACCATTTAATATAATAATTTGCTAGCTAGAACAATGCTAGACCATTTCATAATTTGTTTCAAGGTCAAAGTCAAATAAAAATATACATTATATTACAATAACCAATTGTAGGATACTAAAAATTACTAAGAAAGTAGTATTCAAAGAGACTTCATTGTGACACAATAAACAATGTTATAATGAATTATAAAAATACTTTCAAACAATGAGCACTAATAAGGCTAGACAATAAAAATGCAACGGATATTCTCACTATTACATCTATGTAATGACATTAACTGGTATTGACAATTTTTACTATATAATATACCAAAAATTAGAAAGATCAGCATACTTTTCGTGCAAAATATATTTTTTTTATTGATGCCGCGTATTACCTTTTTAAAGCACGCGTCAGCGTGTTTAAATCGAACTTTCAAACACGCGCGTTCTTTAAAGTCCCCATGGTAACAACAACAACTTAAGAAACGTAAGTATCAATGACAACTTCTTTTATTAGTTTTTAATTTGTATATTATCATTGGGAACCAATGTCTTATTTGGTTTTTTCTGCAAAATGTATTTATATATTCATATATACATTGTTTCCCTTTAAATATAAATAAAGAAACTTTTTGATTATTGATCTGAGAGCCCGTAACGTCAACTAAAAATAAATACTATTTGACGTTCACGAAACTTGGCTGGGCATCGAGGATGGACTTCCATTTTTTTGTAGTAATAATATATATTTTATGATTCCAAAGTACACCAATAAAAAAAAATAGCGTAAAGTATTCGTGGATAACTGGTCTTTCAAACACTTGCTCTATCTCGAGCACTCGGCTGCGCCGTCGTGCTCGAAAAATCGCGTGTGTTTGAAAGACCTCTTTATCCACTTATACTTTAATATACTAATATATAAGAACCGTTTTACACGTACGAGAATTATTGTGAAATTTACTCTGAAAATAATATTGATAATTTTGATATGAATTTTAAAAATATTTCATCGCTTGTATGCTTGACACATAATATTTTTACAAGAAAAAATTTCATAATAATTTATGTCATACGCCGGCGCAGAGAGATTGTTTTCGGAAGAAGTTGTCACGATTCACATTCTTTAAGAAATCAGCTGTTTTTGAACCATTTATTTTAGCTTAGTTTGGGTATTTTGTAAAAAATTTCAAGTTTTCATATTATATAATTTGGCAATTTAATTGGTATTTACAGCCATGCCTTCAAGACAACAAGAGTTGCTGTTAGGTGCTATAGCAGTTAGCCGTTATTTACTACTTTTATGAATTAAACGCAAAAAAACAAAGATTCAATGGTCAAAAATTGGCTTCAAAGAAGAGAATGTAGATGTACCTTTGCTCTACTAAATAAAGAATTAACGGTTGAATATCCTGATGCTTATAACGACACATGAGACCCTTATTATTTTGATTTTATTTATGGCTTCAGCGTCGATTCTCGCGCACTTTCTAAATTATTCTTACGAAAATTTTCAGAGTAAATTTCGCAATAATTCTCGTAAGTGTAAAACGGTTCTAAAGGAATATACAGTAACATCCAAAAAATTTTCAAAAATGTAGTTTCTTTATGAGCCCTACATTTTATCTGACATTAGTTATTTTTTGCTGTTAAGTTGGCAGCATCAGTCTTATATAGAACTCTTTTATTATGAATGCAAATGGGAAAACCTGAAACCGGTCAATTCATAAATATGAAACTACGTATCACATAATAACCTTGTTTCACTTTGTCATAACTTTTGGGTTTCTTTCTAACTCATATGTTTGAAGCCACAGAAAAAACGGTACATCCATGAAAGCACAAGCCATCTTTACGTACAAACATTTTATTGGTTGGCGTTTAAAATACGTCCAGCCGCTAACCAATCAAACATGCGAATTAGAATTTCGCCACAACACTGATTATATTTTGAATTAGCCTTGTCACTGTCTTGAATGGAGAATTGTCAATCAGGTCAGGATATTATTTTGTTTTGTAAACACGATGTCAATATAAAGTTTTAATTAATTGAATATTCATTTTGCAATTAAAATTAATACAAATATATCAAGATATACAGAAAAAGGTGTTACTATTGAAACTGCTACATCGTTTTTATTTAGAAGATAAGATGGAGAATATTTTTTACCGATATCTACAATTTGTGAAGTTGAATCGTCTAAACGAATATTTCATCTAATTTGTGTTTTAGTGCGTTGTCGCAGTATTAGGAGAGTATTTGCCTATTGTGAAATTATTGTTATCTGAATGCATCTTTATCTCTGTTCTAGACCTACGTATATTAAATATACCAAGGATTGTTTATATAGAATGTTTGGTGAAGGTAGACATAAAACACTCAATAGCTTACTCAAAATTGACAATTAATAAGTTCACACCAAGGTCTTTACATATACTTTATTTATATACAGTGTGTCCATGTCCAGGGATGGGGTATCCTATAGGTGAAATTTATACAAATTTCAGTTTTAGCGAAAAATGTCACTCTTTTGTTCTACCCCATAAAATGAAGTGAAATTCGACATTTGCAAAGAATTTTAATGACTATTAAAAGTAACAATACAGAAATAATTTAAGAAAAACTAACATTAAATAAAGAACATCTATTCAACATATGTCCTCCTCGAACTTCAGAGCATCTCTCAATTCTCCTTCTAAATTCTTTATAAGCGTTTCATAGTATTTCTGGAGTAATTTCATTTATGGTATCACACTGTGACTATGATAGTACCTATAGTTGTCAATTTTTAGAATTTTCATTATTTTTTATTATATTGTGGAATTATTTAGAAACAGTGTTTCATTTAAAAAAAATAATAGATTCCGCAAAGTAAGGGTTGAAACAGTGAATTTCAATAAAGTTATATGTTAATGTTTCTGCTTAACACGAATAAACGTTTTTCACAAACATAGCCTGAAACATTAAGGAAATAAGTAGAAGTCAACAATGAATATGATAAGCTTCCTAGTAAATAACAATTGCTGGAATATTTCATTATTTCATCACAATGGTTTGTACTCTTTTATTTTTTGGTACATCCAGAGTGCGATACAATACCTACCTAGTTAAATGAAGAAAAATATGTATTTTTAATAAACTTATTCTTTTGAGTACAGAAGAGCACATGCATAATATGTGAGTTTCCTCAACTATGGAATACTGGGTTATCATAAATTCCCGACCCTGTTGAGATCCGGATTAGAGCAGGTAGAATGGGCGCAATGGGGTTATACCCACTCAAACATCTATTAAGAATCAAATCATAATATTATTATAGATAGGTATAGTCCAAAATTCACTGGCATCGATACAAGGTCACAGGTCGGCTTTGACAAACAAACGGTTTTATTGCATTCCTTTGTTATAATACTTTTTCAGTATTTTGGGTACACACAGCTGTGTGTTTAATATTTAGAATTTATTACTTGTAAAGTTAAAAATTTATTAGGGTTTCATTTGGTAGTCTAAGCATACATTATTTATCAATAGTATAGTATTTACACAATTAGGCGTCTATTCAATAATATTTCGTTCAGCAAAGGTTTCATTTACAAGCGATTTGAAGTCTGAACAAGAAATTTTTAAATGTTATTCTGTTTCTTTTTTGTTGACTTTTGATACCCAATGTCACGTTTCCGGCTGTCGTTCATGAACGGCGATTTCTGACGAGGAAGTCGTTAGTATTTTGGATACTGAACAACATAAAAAAACAGTTATTTAATAAATATAAAATCAATCAAGGTACACTTACGTTATAAAGCTCGGAAAAAATGCAACCGAAAAGGCCAAAAATATGCGCATTTAAATGCATCACAAATTGAGAAAAAATGCAAGGATTTTAGAAAAAAATGCAAGGAATTTATAAAAAAATGGAAGAAATGATGTATATTATAATGTTGAATAATACTATTATTTCATTATTTTACTATGGTAGGGAGTGGGTGCGGGATTTAATAATTAGGTATACGACGAAAATTTATATCAAGTATCAGATTTTATTAATAATAATAATATAATATATAGGTACTAATAAAATTATTATGGTAACAATAAAAGAAAATAACAATATTCAAACAGACATAAGTCACGACTTACAAATATTGTAAAAACTATTAATAATTATGTGTTTTCCAAGGTTTTCTAGGAGGAAACTTTGTCTCTTGTCAGAAAACATGTGCTTAAAAATTGAAAAACTTCGTTCAACATCTACTGATGTAATGGGAGCATATTTATATTTACAAATGATGTTTAATTCTAAATTTGGTATATTTACGTCGTTTCCGCCCATAAAAATGTTCGACATATTTTTCAAAATTTGAAAGCCTGTATTATTTTGAGCCACAGAATTGAATTTATTTAGAACGACGGTCCAATTTGGCCACCGACTTTCTTACAATTTTACTCAAACTGGCTAATTAGAGCTACTGATTCCGTTAATGGAATACAAGATTTTTCTAAATTTTTAATAGTTGTAGATACAAACATATAATTGGTTTTTATAAAATATTAAATTATTCTTCATTAATGAATTTTTAAAAAGATTTTTTGAGTTAAAAAGAGATGTAGATGAAGAGTCGCTAAGATTGTCAATCACATGTTTAACCCTCCGTTCCACGGGTGGACGATACGGACACATTCAGACGGGTGGGGTCTATGAGGAATCTATTTTTTTTTCAATGAAACACTGTTTCTCAATAATTCCACAATATAATAAAAAATGATGAAAATTTTAAAAATTGGCAATTTTTTTGATATTATAGGTACCATCATAGTCACAATGTGATACCATAAATGAAATTACTCCAGAAATACTATGAAACGCTTATGAAGAATTTAGAAGGAGAATTGAGAGATGTTCTGAAGTTGGAGGAGAACATATGTTGAATAGATGTTCTTTGTTTAATGTTAGTTTTTCTTAAATTATTTCTCTGTATTGTTATTTTTAATAGTGATTATAATTCTTTGATAATGTCGAATTTCACTTCATTTTATGGGGTAGAACAAAAGAGTGACATTTTTCGCTAAAACTGAAACTTAAATAAATTTCACCTATAGGATACCCCATCCCTGGACATGGACACACTGTATATAAATAAAGTATATATAAAGAACTTGGTGTGAACTTATTAATTGTCCATTTTGAGTAATCTATTGAGTGTTTTATGTCTACCTTCACCAAACATTCTATATAAACAATCCTTGGTATATTGAATATACGTAGGTGTAGAACAGAGATAAAGATGCATTCAGTGAACAATAACTTCACAATAGGCAAATACTCTCCTAATACTGCGACAACGCACTAAAACACAAATTAGATGAAATATTCGTTTAGACGTTTCAACTTCACAAATTGTAGATATCGGTAATAAATATTCTCCATCTTATCTTCTAAATGAAAACGATGTAGCAGTTTCAATAGTAACACCTTTTTCTGTATATCTTGATATATTTGTAATATTTTTAATTGCAAATTGAATATTCAATTACCTCAAACAAGGCTATTATGTGATACGTAGTTTCATATTTACGAATTGACCGGTTTCAGGTTTTCCCATTTGCATTCATGATAAAAGAGTTCTATATAAGACTGATGCTGCCAACTTAACAGCAAAAAATAACTAATGTCAGATAGAATGTAGGGCTCATAAAGAAACTACATTTTTGAAATTTTTTTGGATGTTACTGTATATTCCTTTAGAACTGTTTTACACTTACAAGAATTATTGCGAAATTTGCTCTGAAAATTTTCGTAAGAATAATTTTTGCTGTTTTACACGCCATAGAATTATTGCCAAAATTTTCAAAGTAAAAATATAGAACGTGTTCTATATTTTAATGGCAATAATTTAGAAAGTGCGCGAGAATCGACGCAGAAGCCATAAATAAAATCCAAATAATAATGGTCTCATGTGTCGTTATAAGCATCAGGATATTCAACCGTTAATTCTTTATTTAGTAGAGCGAAGGTACATCTACATTCTCTTCTTTGAAGCCAATTTTTGACCATTGGATCTTCGTTTTTTGCGTTTAATTAATAAAAGTAGTAAATAACGGCTAACTGCTATAGCACCTAACAGCAACTCTTTTTGTCTTGCAGGCATGGCTGTAAATACCAATTAAATTGCCAAATTATATAATATGAAAACTTGAAATTTTTCACAAAATACCCAAACTAAGCTAAAATAAATGGTTCAAAAATAGCTGATTACTTAAAGAATGTGAATCGTGACAACTTCTTCCGAAAACAATCTCTGTGCGCAGGCGTATGACATAAAATTTTTTTTCTTTTAAAAATATTATTTGTCAAGCAGACAAGCGATGAAATATTTTTTAAATTCATATCAAAATTATCAATATTATTTTCAGAGTAAATTTCACGATAATTCTCGTACGTGTAAAACGGTTCTTATATATAATATATTTTGCACGAAAAGTATGCTGATCTTTTTAATTTTTGGTATTTTATATTATATAGTTGTAAAAATTGTCAATACCAATTAATGTCATTACACAGATGTAATAGTGAGCATATCCGTTACATTTTTATTGTTTAGCTTTCTTAGTGCTCATTGTTTG
Organism: Galeruca laticollis; assembly: GCA_963921935.1. Lineage (NCBI taxonomy): Eukaryota > Metazoa > Arthropoda > Insecta > Coleoptera > Chrysomelidae > Galeruca > Galeruca laticollis. The sequence continues at coordinate 116,957,566 of OY998175.1, forward strand.
AAAGTATTTTTTTTTTATTTACAAGCAAGTCGCATCTACCACTGGGGTAATTAGCGACACAAATATGGGTTGTTTATAGTTTAGTTAAAATGTTAATGTCACTTAGATATTTAAAAAGGTTCTGTGTATTACAGTTTTCGCCAAGAACTTGGTCTAAATTGTTGCTGAGGTTGTTATCTTATCTTGATTGTTGGAATTTTGGGCAATCGGTTATTAAATGTTTGACAGTAAGCTGGATCTTGCATAATTCACATTTTGGGGGTTCACTTTTAGTAATTAAGTAACTATGAGTAAGTTTGGTGTGGCCTATTCGTAACCTAGTCAGTTTAACTTGAAGCGATCTTTTGTTTGTTGGCTGCGCTCGAGGTTTCACTTCCGGTTTCACGTCGCGTAGTTTCGATTGGGACGATTGCCACTCGATTTGCCATAATTTTAGCACTTTTGATTTAAGTAGCGGTTTTATGTCGTTATACACTACCGTTTGCACTTCACTTACGGTTTCACTAATTGCTGCTTGTCGTGATTTGCGATCGGCTTCTTCGTTTCCTTGAAGGCCAGTATGAGAAGGAACCCAAAGTATTTCCACAAAGTTATTGGAATGTTGCAACTGCGATAATTCGACTTTAATTTGGAGGGCTATTGGATGTGTGGGATAAAGTTGATTGATAATATGGATTGAGTTAAGAGAGTCTGTTATTATGAGGGATCTTGAAGTATTTTTGGTTTTTATGTGAATAAGTGCTTGAAGAATGGCGTATAGTTCTCCAGTGCAGACGCTGCTTATTTCGGGTAACTTGAATTGTAGTGTACTGTTTTGCATGATCACTGCCGCGCCTACGCCATCAGAGGTTTTGGATGCGTCTGTATATGCGAGGTGAAATTGTGGATATTTGTCAAGTATGGAGGCAAATGTTTTCCTAATTAGAGTATGGGGGGTTTCTAATTTGTTAAATTTGCACAGTGAAGTGTCGCTGGGAGGGATATTGATCGACCATGGAGGGGGAGTTTTAATTTTGTTGGAAAGGAAGCGGGGACGTTTGATTTGGAGTTCTGTGAGAATTTTACTAGCTCTTGCATAGAATGGTGGGTCTGTTTTGATATTTGCCGAATGTAAAGTTTTGTAGTGCTTGGTCAGTAAGTTAATGTAGACTGGATTCTGCTGGTTTGTGCTGATGGATAGTGCGTATGAAGCGGCAAGGTATTTTCTCCGGAGTTGTAGAGAAGGTTCCCCGGTTTCGCACTGTAGGCTTTTTATTGGACTTGAACAGAATGCTCCTGTTGCTATTCTCAGTGCTGTGTTTTGAATGGTTTCGAGTTGGTTTAGAGTAGTTTTTTTAGCTGTTGCGTATACTATAGAGCCGTAGTCTATCTTTCAGCGAATGAGTGTTTTATATATGTGCATTAGACAGGTATAGTCAGATCCCCAGGATTTGCTTGAGAGTGTTTTCATAAGGTTTATACCGTATTGGCATGATTTTTTAATATGTAGTATGTGTTTCTTCCAGCTGAGTTTTTTGTCAACAATCATTCCAAGAAATCTGATGTTATCGACATAGTTTAGGAAAATGTTGTTAAGTTTGAGTTCAGGAGACACAGGATTGTGTTTTCTAGAAAATAATATGCATTTGGTCTTCTCTGTTGAAAATTGCAGTCCCGTGAGTTTAGACCAGTTTTGAAGTTGGTTTAATGTTTCTTGGATGTGTTTCTGAATTGAGTCGATGTTCTTACCTTTGGAGAATATTACCAAATCGTCAGCATATAACCTGCCTTTGACTAGTTTGGAATGATGGTTTAATATGTCGTTGACCGCGATCAGGAAAAGTGTTGAACTAATGACTGATCCTTGGGGAGTCCCGCTAGTTTGTTGTTTTAGAGTTGAAGTTGTGTTATTGGTACGAACACGAAAGAAACGATTATTAAGAAAATTTTGTATGAATTTTAGGATGTTTCCTTTGATGCCCCATGAATTAAGAGTTTTGATAATGCCATGACGCCACGCTGTATCGAAGGCTTTTGTGATATCGATGAAAACTGCAAGGCAATCTTGTTTGTTCGCGAAAGATTCGTGGATTTCGGATTCCAAATCAATGAGATTGTCTAATGTTGACCTGTTTTGACGGAAACCGCTTTGTTCTTGTATTAAAAGGTTTCTGTCTTCTAATGTCCACAATATGATTTTTTCCATTATTTTGCTTAGTGCGTTGGTAAGAGATATTGGTCGGTATGAAGTTAACTTAGTTCTTGGGTAGTTTGCCTTTGGTATGGGTATGACGATTGCCTGTGACCACGTGGATGGGAAAATATTTTTTGTCCAGATTAGGTTGAATATTTGGAGAAGGTATGACTTGGCAATATGAGGGAGTTTTTGGAGAAAGATTAATGGAATATTATCAGGTCCTGGGGCAGAATTTTTGGTTGTGTCTAAGGAAAAATTAAGTTCGTCTATAGTTAACGGGATATTAAGTATGAGGTTGTCATGGTCATCGTAATCTAAGAATTCGGCTTCTTTAGTAGTTTTAAATTCCAGAAATTCTTGTGAGTAGTTTGAGTTGCTCGAGTTGTGCTCAAAATGTGTTGCAAATAATTCGGTCATGTCTTCGTTAGTTGAGACTGTGCTATTGTTGTGAGCTATAAAAGGAATTTTTGTAAATTTGTTTTTTCCTAATATTTTTCTTAGATTTTGCCACACGGTACTTAAAGGTGTAGAGCTGTTTATGTTGGATGCGAACGCTTTCCAGGAGTTTTTTCTAGCATTCTTTGTGATGTATCTTGCTTGGGCTCTTCTTCTCTTATAGTCTACTAGGTTCCCCAGTGATTTATTTCGTTTTAATTTATTAAATGACGCTTTGTATTGTTTAATAGCTTTATCGCATTCAGTATTCCACCACGGCAGTGGTGTATGTATGTTTTTTTAGTGCTTTTGTTTTTCCTATAAATTTTTCTGCTGCATCGGTGATAATTTTTGTGAATGAGTTCAAAATGTTGTCGATGTTATGGTTTTCTAGATTAACGGGAAGTAGAGCGACGTTTTCTTCAATGTAATTACTGAAATTTGGCCAATCAGCATGTTTTATTTTCCATTTTGAAATAGTAGGGTATGTAGTGACGGAGTTTTGATCGGAGATCGTGATTTTGATTGGATAATGGTCGCTTCCATATAAATATGGTATAGTGTCCCAGGAAATTAGAGGTGAGATAGTTGGATGGCATATTGATAAATCGATTGCTGATTTCGTGCTTGAGTGAACATTAACTCTTGTAGGCCTACCGTCATTTAAAATATTTAGATTATGTGCATCTAGGATGTTTCCGATTGTTCTGCCTTTTGCGTTGAAACCTGTTGATCCCCAAATAGGATTGTGGCTATTAAAATCACCCAGTAAAATTAGAGGTGATGGAACTTGTGACAAAATGTTAGTGATGTCTTGTGAGGTAATTACTTGATCAGGAGGGATATATATGTTGCAGATATTAATTGTTTGAGGAATTTTGATAGAAATTGCTATTGCTTCTAAGTTTGTATTAAGTGTTATATTGTGTGCTTCGTATGAAGTATTTACATAGATGGCTCGCCTCCGCTTGCTTTTCCCGCGTTGTTTCTGTTTCTGTAAAAACAGGAATAATTGTTGAAGTTGTGATTGTGTTGTCCTTTGAAATTAGTTTCTTGAAGACAAATAATTGATGGTGAAGTTTCGTGTATAAGTATTTTGAGCATTTCATAATGGGTGTAAAACCCATTTATGTTCCATTGCAATAAATTGAAGATAATATTATGCAAGTTCTGTTAGGGATTCCTGAGATGTGGCAAGGGAAACGTCTGATTCGGCATCTTCACCTGATTTTAAAAGCTTCAGTTGTGTCATAATTCTCTTTTTTGTTTTAGTGCATTTGGTCTTTATTTGGCGGTCAGAGGTATATGAATGTATTTTGGTTAAGAGTTGTAATAGTTCTAGTATATCAGAGGTATAATCTTTTGCTGTACTGAGAGGGTCTACTGATCCTTGTACGTTCTCAAAAAAGTCGATTGTTTGTTCGAAAGATATGATTTGAGTTTCATTGTCGAATAATTCTTTGATAGGTGCCATTTGATTTTCCAGTATGATAGTTGATTTAGAAGTGGATTTCGCTTTTTTGAGTTTAGCATCTAGTTTACTGAAGCTTGTGTAAGATGTTGTAGTATCGGAAGGAGGTGTTATGATTTCGGTAATATTTCTTTTCGAAGCTGCTTTATTTTTTGGGTTTTCGATGTCAGTAGCCGTCGATGTTTGTGAAGAATTTGATATTATTTCTAGGGATCTTTTGATGCCATGTGTTTCAGCAAGGTGAGTGATATTCGAAGCTGTGGTAGCTGTTGTTACATTTGCTTCGATGGGCATGGTGGTTGAAATTGAAGATATATCTGTTAGTGGCTCAGCGATTTGCTCGTTTACTGAGTTTAGAGTAGACTGACTGGTTGTAGTTGTTGAGTTTGGTGAAGAAGTGTCGTCTGTTGGTTGGGGAGGCAACTTTGAAGTGCAAGTGCTAGATAAGTGACCATGTTGTTTGCAATGATAACACAAATTATCTACAGCGAGAAAAATACGGTATGTGGTGTCATCATAAGTTATCAAAACTGAGTCTGGTATTGGAATTGTGGGAGGTACAATGTATACTTGCCTCCTGAAACTGAATATGTGTTTATAGTCGGGGTTGGTGGTGCCTATTCTTAAAAAGGAAATTGCAGAAGACAGCTTGAAGCCGAGTTGTTGAAGTTCCCTCTGTAGTACGTCGTGTGGAATGGTGGGACATACATTGGATAAAAGTAGCCTTTCGTTTGGTGTGATAAGTCTGCGTGCTTGTATCACTTCGTTATTGATCTTTATGCGCCCATCATGCTTAATGATAAAATCATCTACGATTTCCTTACTTGAGAGGTAAATACATATCCGATTGTTTGAGATTCTAGATGTGAATAATATGTTCTTCGGACTTATCGTGGAGCCAATAGCCAGGAGATATTCTTCTAATTTAATATTGTTTAGAGAACTAAAAACGATGGCTTGAAGTTTAGATGGGAGAGTGGGTATGGTAGGTTGTTGAGGTTGGCTAGCTACTTTGGAGTACGAAGGTTGAGATGAAGGTGGAGGTTGAGGTAAGACTTGTTGTTTTGGTATCGTTGAATGTTGAGTGGGAATTGAGTGTTGAGCTGAAGGTACATGTTGAGATAAAGGTGACTGATTATTGATGTTGTCGCTGGTTATAATATTGTCGGTTTCCATGTTCCGCTAAGGTTCGTTTTGCCTGAATACGGCTCTGTCCCGCATCGGACCCAACTGATAAGGCTGGTAAATGGTACGATACCGGTTTTAATTGTTATTGAATGAATGTGTTTATGTTGAAATATAACACAATTTCTTAATAAAAAAGCAAATTTAGGCTTACTTTGTTAGTCCGTGTCATTCACTATGTAGTTATGATCACTTGTATACTGTTTTTATTTAAATTATTTATGATATTTCACTGTGATGTACGAATTTCTCGGAGCTGATTTTAAAAACACGTTGTGTAGTTTTCGATCAGGGCCGACCTCCAAAAAGTATTTTTATAATTCATTATAACATTGTTTATTGGGTCACAATGAAATCTCTTTGAATACTTTTTTAGTAATTTTTAGTATCCTACAGTTGGTTATTGTAATATAATGTATATTTTTATTTGACTTTGACCTTGAAACAAATTATGAAATGGTCTAGCATTGTTCTAGATAGCAAATTATTATATTAAATGGTCTAAAAGGTAAATTTGAATAAATAATATAACAAAAAAATTAATAAATATAGTACGCTAACGTTTATTTATTAATGATTTGTCAATTGTTCATTTTTATATTCCCATATATATAACGTAACGATAGAGGGCGTATTTTTTAACGGATCGAAACCAAACTCCCTACATAAATCGGTTAGGCCAAAATCTTGGACGAGTTCGTTAATAAGCCAAATCGGCCCAGGAACAACAAAATGGCGGCCTGTCAAGTTTGAAAAAAAATCGTATTTCCTTTGTTTTTCATTTGACGCAAAAAAGTTACTAAGCTTCTTCATAGACCTTAACACCTTCTACAAATTTTATACTTAACATTTTTCTCTAAATCGTACATTAAAACATTTATTTGAGAAAATTCAAAAATTTACCAGATTTTTTTTTTAGGATGCCAAAACGTTACTTTGGTTTTTTGTACATCTCAAAACATTCTATTACTTTTGTATCTAATTTTTTATTTTGGATTTTATGCAAAAATGTTACTGAAATAAGCCTGTCCAATTGGTCCTGTGCCATTGGGATTTTTTTGTTTATAAACAGGTGTTAAACAATGATTAAATCGAAATTCTGCAAATTGTTTATATAGCTTTTTCATGGAAATTTGTTCTCTTGAACCAAGATTCGTGTTGTATATTTGGTTGAATAGTTTTATAGTAAAAACCTTTCTGGGATGTATTAAATAATTGTTGCCATTTCTGCATTACACTTTTCTTGATCAATGGATAAAAATCTCCCACCGGACATTTATATCCCCCATTATACATATAATCTCTATAGTTTTTTGCAGCTTCATCGACTATTTCATTATAGTTTATTCCACAATGTGCCTCAATCCAACATAATGAAATACTTATTCCTCTGGATGACACAATGTGGAGATAAGTTGTATAATTTCGACTACTATGTATAGTCTGTTTCTTATTGACTGACAGCACGCGAAAAGGTCACCGATGCTAGTCAGGTAGTAAAGCATAAGCGTCACAGTTCATCTAAGGAATTTATTTACTATTTAATTTTTTACCCGATCTGATATATAAAGGTAATATAAATGTAAATTCGGTTAGTTAAAACAACTAACTGACCTTCATACATTTGTAGAGTACATACAGTTAAAACAATAAATTATTTTTGAAATAATCTTGTAACGCAACTATTCTGACTGAATATTTCATTAATTATCTCGAGAATTTGGAGCACGTCAATTCTTGGGAGACATATTAACAAACCATTTATCAATTCATTCTCCAGATAATTACTTTCTGATTTTCGAAATATTGATAATAGCATTTCCAAGAAACATGACAATAGGGTCCTACTAGGGATTGTCCCAGTGACTACTTAGAAATTTTGCAGGTATATACGGTGAAACTTGGTCTCGCCCAAATTTGTATAATTTGTTTTGCTTAGAGTCGCTTATGTTCCATAGGTGTTAATTGTGTTGTGAAAAATGTCTTCAAGTTTTACCCCAGTAAAGTGTAAGAGCGTGATTAGCTTACAAACGAAGACTGTAGTGTTAAATGTGCATGATGTTGTTGTACATCACATGCTGACTGCTACTGTTAGAAATATAGTTTCGACATGTTCCAATATGACAGGAGTTAGTGAATCTACTATTTACAGGCTTCTAAGAGAGACGAAAAATGGAAATATATCTCCACCTAAGAAGTCAACTGGAAGAAAACCATTTGACCTTGATGAATATATGCAAAATACAATAAGACGAAAACTACATGAATTATATTTTAATAAAGAGATCCCAACCCTTAACAGAATTCTAAGAATGGTTAGGACGAGAATTTGCCTGACATAGGGCGAAACACTTAGTGGAAAATATTACACAAATTAAATTTTACTTGGGAGAAGCAAAGTCGCAAATCAGTGCTAATCGACAACGAAGAATTAATATGTTGGAGACGCCAGTATTTACGAGATATCCGAAAATACAGACAGGAGGGAAGACAAATCTATTATCTAGATGAGACATGGCTCAATGAAGGACATTCAGTGAAAAAAATATGGCATGACAAAAGTATTCAAACCAGTCGTCAAGCTTTCATAGAAGGTTTATCTACTGGACTGAAAACTCCTATCGGTAAAGGTCACCGACTAATAATAACGCATATTGGATGCAACCAAGAGTTCGTTGAAGGTGATTCTTGTATGGCCAGCGAAGAGGATGATACTATAGATTGAATTTTATATTTCCTATAAATGGTATGTTTACTTTACTTAATATACATTAATTCATTGTCAATAAATTTGAATTCTGAGAATTAAACTATATTTTCTTTAATTAATTTAATAAAAATTAAAATGTAACTTGTTAATAGGCCTAAGCGAATGAATTTTATTTCAACTGTAATGTTGACCGAACCTAAGTAAATAAGCAAAATGAACTAATATCGTAATCTCCGCCACTGCCGCACTGTTCATCCTTTTGCTGGCATTGTTCAGTTTTATTACCATATTGTATTTTGAGCTGAAGCAGGGATGTGCAGATAACCAATATAGACACCTACTTGTTTTGCATTATAATTTTAGTATTTACTTGTGTAGGATCACTCTGTAAGAGATAATTTTCTATTTGAATATTTAATGAGGCTACTGTCCTGTCAGACATTAAGAAATAGACTATAACTGAGACTTCCTTTAGATTTTTTTGTGATGTTTTGGATCGAAACAATTGCATTTTTGGAGTCCGAAAATATAATATATCTGTCGATTATTTCCTCTAAAGAATTGATATATTTAAGTGCTTCTAGAATCGCAATTAGTTCTGCAGAGAATATTGATAGTTTGTTATTTAGTCTTCGGATCATACAGTGCTGCTGGAACATTTAATTGAGCTTTTGATGCATCTGTAAAAATAAAACAATGTTCAGGGAAAAAGTCTTCAACATCATATAGGAACATACTAACTATTTCTTATTGCAAATGGGAAATTAGAGTAATCTCTTAGACAATACACATTCGCAGGTTTAATATATTTCCAATTTACAGAGTAGTATGGTAAATTATTTGAGATGTAAATGTCTTCCTCTCAATTTGTTTTATCTGTGTATGAGGATACTAACGATATCGTATTTTTCTTTTTCCAATAATTTGCAATCAGATCTTGTATAGATAATTCGTAAATTTTCATCAATATGTTACTATTTTTTGAGATGAGTTTTAGCAGAAATTTGTCTATAAGGTACTCTCTTCTGAGATTTAATGGTGGTTTGATATTGGAGTGCTTTTCATAGTTCCTAAACACAGACGAGGTGATTTATTAATTATTCTGTCCAGCTTTTTCAAATGAGTTTCCGCAGCTTGAGAATAGAAAATGGATTCATAATCTATAATTGATCTGATGAAAGATTTATATAATATAAGTGAAATATTTGATTCAGAACCCCACTTGGTATGGCACACGGATCTTAATATATTGAGTCCCTTATCTGCTTTTGTTACAATACGTTGAATATGTTCTTTCCATAACATCTTTCTATCTAATACTATCCCTAAATATTTTACTGTCGACTGTACGTCAAACATAGTATTATTTAATTATATTTGGCTCGGTATATTATGTTTTTTGGAGAATATACATGTTTGCGTTTTTTTAACTGAGATAGTTAGAACTTTATTAAATCAATATCTTTCTATTTGTTGATATAATGTATTCATGGCGGTTATACCTTGTAAAATTTCCAATCCTTCTGAATAGAGACAAACGTCATCTGCAAATTGCAGAATCTTTCCTTCATGCGAAATACTAGAGTTTAAATCAAATGTATATATTAAGTATAAAATTGGACTCAAAATACTTCCTTGTGGTAAACCTATATTAATAATTCTATTTCCTACTATTTCGTTATTTACCTGTAGAAATATTTTTCTGTTTGTGTAAATTGATACAACTTTTTTATTGAATTCACCTGGAAGTCCAATTTTTTCCATTTGTTCGTAAAGAATGTTTAATTTTACATTATCATAGGCACCTTCTATATCTAGGAACATCGATATTAACGATTTTTGTTTTGAAAATGATAAATTAATGTCCAAAACTAAATTTGCGGTATTTTCAAACGTGGATCTTGATTTTCTGAATCCATACTGAGTTTCTGAGATCAATTTATTTTTTTCCAACCAATTTTCCAATCTCATTTTAATAATTCTTTCGAATGTTTTAAGAATACAAGAGCCCAATGATATACAGGAATCGGAGGATTCCGGATCTCTGTTCGGTTTTAATATCGGGATAATAATATATTCTTTCCAATCATCCTGATACTTACCAGTAATCCAAATTAGAATAATTAAATTTAACAGATACATTTTTTGTTGTGTGGGTCAATAATATAACATAATATAATGTATGCTATCTATCCTTGGGCCTGTGTTTTTGTGATTTTCTAGACAAACGTCTAATTCCCATATTTCGAAATTTTTTGATAGTTAACTTACATCATTTACATTACCAGTGTAATCAAATAGATTTGGCGAAACCCAGGCTGGAGCTAACTTATCAAGAAACCTTTCAGACCATACGTCGTTAACAACTATATTTTTTGGAGAATTATATACATTCTGAATTTTTTTAACTTGTTGCCATATCTCAGTGATAGGTGTATTTCTGCTTAACTTATTACAATATTCCTCTTTTACTTTTTAAAATTACTTTCTTTTTATGAGCTTCTGCTTTCTGATAATTTGGATAATTTTCATAATTTGAATTTTGTTTATAAAGTAAAAAGGCATATTTCTGATTCTTTATTGCAAGATCACGCTTTGAATTCCACCATTTTTTGTTAAATTTACTGTTGGTTAACCTTTTCTTTTTCGGAATTGATATATTACAAACATTGATTAGTTTTTCAACAAAAGTAGTGTAGGCATTTTCCACAAAATTCTTCGTTTTCGTTATCAAATGAAGAAGAAAATGTATCTCAGCTAGCATGATTTAAGTTCCATCTTACTCTTCCCTTATTACTAACTGTTGGCTCTAACTAAAAAGATATTTGAATTGGGAAATGGGAATTGGGAATGATTGTTGTTTCTAGCAAATAATGGTGAAATGAATGAAAATAATTTGTAAAGTGTTGTAGCTATTTTAGCCTCCAGATCTCAGAGTAGCAGTTTATCTGATAGTTCCGACGATGAAATTAGAGGAATGTTTTTTTGAGGTTAAGTTGTCATTTTGTAAACCACCAAATTTATCCACCACCTCAAAACAGCGTGGTTTGCAATTTTGGTAGATGCAACAGTAATAAATGAACGCGTCACTCCTTCAATTTGAAATCCACCAATGAATATAAAAATGCAGTTGGTGCATTGGCGGATCTACCGGTGAATGAAAAAACATGCCTTACATATAAAAATTCCACACCTAACATTTTCGACCAATTAAAGCCTGTGTTTTGTGTCGTTACCACAGCAACTAAAAACATTTCCGGCAGATTTTCTCCTACTTTGGGTAAGGAGCATGACATTATATTGGAAAATTTTTGATGATTATAGGTAAAAAAGTTCCTTGCAAAAAAATATATTTCTACCAACTTTAGCTAAATGAATTTGTGAAAATCTGAGAGATTGAGCTACTATCGACTATTATTTTGTGTAATTAAAGTAGGTAAATCTGATGTGAAATTTTCTTACCGAATACCACACGATGTTACATTAAATCCGGAACTAGTGACAATTTTTTTGCTTAAGTAGGAATCAAATTGAATTAGATAATTTAAGATCATCTGACTCAACACAACCAATCACACACACATTGCTATGGATACATTTTCATTTATTTATATTTGATGTTTCAAATATTTGATATTTCAAAATGTTATGATGTGGTTAGAATACTGACGAGAATATTAATAGTGCTATTCAACGCGACAATCGATTACAATCATTTCCTGTCATTTAAAAAACAACATGTTCAACAATACATTTTCGATATCAATCGATCACTCCGATTATAATCGGTCTAAAATTATGATGTTATTAAAAACAATCGTAAATTGGAAGCTTGTGATTGGTCGAAAAATTTAAATAGACTACCGTTTGTCTATGGGTTATGTGATGTGAGTGATATTTTGCAATTGTATATTACATTTTTAGTTAAAGAACGGCTTCTATCAAATTAAACATGATTAAACTAAATGAACTTGCGAAAAGTGTGAAATAACCTAACCAAAATTATGATGAGGTTATGTCAATATTGATTTGTAAAATGACAAGACAAATGACAATTTTTTTTGGTCGTTCAACAAACATCAATCCGTTTTCGATTTTGATTATAAACAAAATTGGAATCAAGATCGAAGTGTTGAATAGCACTAATGAAATTATCGTTTCAAATATACCAAAGAATACTGTTTCATACCTTGAGTTTTATACCTTGGTTTTACTCTATATTTCTCTCCATTAGCAAAAAATATTCTATCCGTATAACCCGCGAACATTGATAAATGCTCAAAAATTTTAAAACAACTTTGAATATAAAATAAAAAACACAACATTAGAATTGTACAATAATTTCTATCATTTAAAATAGATAAAATATTTAAAAAGCTATTTACTGACTCATGTAGGATTCGAACCTACGACCTCCACGTCGAAACAATCAGTGTGGCGCTCTAACCAACTGAGCTAACGAGTCGACATAAACACATTTGTAGGCAATTGAATAAGGTGTTTAAAGCTTCTATTTTTAGCTCGTGAATCAAAGTGTCATTATCTTTATAAAATAGTTATTTGTAAAACTAGTGTCGTAATGACTCGTCATTTTGACACAAGTTTTACATAAAAATTTTTATAATTCGCAATTAATGAATCTTTTAAATAAAATAGAATTACCTACATTATCCCTGTTTTTAAACTCGGAGGAATGGTTGGAATTTAAGTTGACCATTCTGTAAATTCCTGATTGGTCAGATCACAGTCGGTTTTACTCTGCACTTTGACTTTTGACATAACTATATTATAATCAATCAATTGAATAAATTCTAAACAAACTTTCATTTAAGCAACTAGAGGATTATTTAGTTAAAAAAGAGCTTCTTCATGTCTTGCGTCTTATAGTGCCATATTATCCAATAGGCTGACTAGGCTACAGCCTAGGGCGCCGTGAAAGAAATAGGCGCCGGACTAACCACTAACGATAGTCACAATTCGTGCAAATCATTTTTGATGTATACGTATTTTTTTCGTGGAGATCGAAAGTGTTGTAAGGCACCAATATTAAACAAAATTTTATTGACAACATTAGTGAATGGAGAAGAGATCATTTTTTCAGTCGGTTGGGTTTGAATACTTGGATAGATTGAAAAGCTCCGCTTTACATCCGTATAATTTGACCATCAATGTGGTATTGTGGTAACTATAGACCAATCTCTTTTTGCTGATTTGCGGCAGTGACGGGATGCCGCCAGAGATAAATATGCTATTATGCAAAGTACCGCCACGTGCGCCTTGCGCTCGCCAAAACAAAAAAACCGACAAAGGGTGATTGGAAACGCAACATCAAAGTTTATAAAAAAAATTTGTGAACTTTCCAAACGTTTATTTTAAAAATTGAAGGTAGTCAGTTGAGTTACTTCAGTCGCTGGCAGTAATCGAGTAATCGTCAATTAAAATAATATCTATCAGTTGCGGTATTTTTGTCTTGTTTATCATTTTATCGAAAACAATGAGTGGAAGTGGAGGAAGTAGAAAACTTAGTGGGTGGGAAAGGAAGAAGGCTGAAAAAGAAAAGCAAGAAAAAATGGAGAAGTTATTGAAAAAATACCCAAATTAAATTCTTTTTTTTTGTCAACTTGTTCGAGGTACGGAAGCCGATGAAGATAATGATGATATTATGGATAGAGGTAAGCAGATAATTGAATAACGCGGTGTAACAATGTGAATTTTATTTTTGTATCCTCTAGAAACCGCAATAAACTGATGCAATTCTGATACTGACGAAGTTCAGGACTGTGCATCTTCATCAAGCAATCCTCAAGAAACGTCAGAATTATTTTCGATTTCACAGACCCAACTGGATGGGCTTTAACCGAAAGTTTCATAAATTACAACCCATCTGTAATTGTACAAGAAATTTCTGAAATGGATTTCCAAAAATCGAAACGAGTTTATGATATTCATAGTAGATTTCCTTCAAAAAATATGTTTTCAAAACTTTGCACAACGGGGAAACTGTACGTCGTCCATGGCTATTAATCTAATGTGTAGGTAAATATTTTCTGATTTCTTGTCTAATACATTAATTAACATTTTAGCTCTTCCCTTCATTTGTTCAGCTAAATCTGCTAAATTATGATATTATATAGGATTAGGGGAGAGTGGTCGAATATCGACCACTTAAGCAAAATTGTTCATAACTGTATATGTAATATATGTATAAAGACGCTTTGTATATGAAATTACCTCAAAAACTATAAGTAACGTTATGGCAAAAAAAGATAATGGAATAAATAATGTTTGTTCTTTTCTAATGTACAAAACTCATACCGGTACTTTTCTGGATAATATCGACCAGTCGGATAAAATCAACCATAAAGTCGGGTAATGTCAACCATATCGGGTAATATCAACCAAATTTTTTAAATTTAGTTTATTCAAAAAGTAAGGTTACAACAAACTTTTTAACATTTACTACAAACATAATCTTTAGCATTTTCAATGATTGTGCAATCTGCATGCGTCCACACGGCACATGAACGGCATCTCCACCATACTTCATTTGATTTTCCAAACTCTTGACAAACAGAACATATGTCGGCATTTGTAGAATTATCTTTCTTTTCGGGAACTATACGTCGTGAAGCTTTTTTCAGCTTCTCCTGTTTAATATCTTTTTGTTTTTCTAACTTCTTCAGTTTTTGTTGCTTTTTCTCTTCTTTATTTTCCAATTCCTCTTTTAATGGCGTTGAGGTCAGTATCTGGGAATGCTTGGTTTTTCGCGATTTGGTTCTAGTTGTTACTGTTGGCAAGGGTAGAAGTTCTGCAAAGCTTCTATTTTCCACGGGTAGCTGAAGTGTCGGATCATCATCGTCGGTCAATTCATCGTCTACAATTTCTTCAAGCTCTAATTCTGAAGATTCACTACCAAAGGAAGGTGTACGGTGACGTTTTGTCTTAGATGGTCCAGGGATAGGCGACGGAGCTTTTAATGGAGATGGTTGTTGAACTGTGGAGGTAGGTGATATAGGAAGTGCTCTTTTCATGGAAGGTGGATCGTGTTGTTTTATCTTAGATGGTCCAGGTACAGGATGCAGTGTTTTTTCTAATCGTGTTATTGCATTTGTTTCAGCAATTATCGGTTCTTGATTCTGCTCAGCATTTGGCGCTGGATCGACTAGTAAGGTACTGAACTCTTCATCACTGAATACAGATCGGTTAAATGGATAAATGCCAGTAGTTTCGAAAGCCTTGACCCCTTTTTCTACAGCTGCCACTTTATTAAAAGCAGTTTTAAATAACTCCGCAATATCCGTTTGCAGAATCTTCTCGTGTTTTCTTGCTTTGATATATCTATCGCATTCTTGATTGTATGCACTCTTTAATGGTCCGAAAAAACCAACATCGAGCGGTTGCAACCGGTGTGAAGTGTGGGGCGGAACTGAAACAACTTTAATGCCATTATCTCTGCAATAATGATATGACCTTAAAGTTGAATGAGTGGAGTGGTTATTCATTAATAACAGGACCGGATCATCTTTACTAGCTTTTGTAAATTTTGCAAAATGTTGAATCCAGTCTTCAAAAATCTCCTCAGTAATCCATCCAGACTTAGAGCACCTATATACAGTTGGCCCGTTTCTTTCTAGAGCTTCTTTCATTCTCTTTCGTTTGAAAATAAACATCGGTGGAACAAACGAACCTGCAGCACTCATCGCTACAACAACAGTTACAAGTTGGCCCCTCTCACCACTTGTGACAGCTCCTACCTGTTTTTGACCTTTCTGGGCAATAATGCGGCTTGGCACGTGAACGTTACTAATCCCTGTTTCGTCTACATTGAAGATGCGATGAGCTTCAAAAGTGTGTTCAGAGTAGAGCTTATCTAAATTATCATCAAATATCGTAACTTCATCTTTATTGAATGCCAACACACGGCTCAGACTTGTGGCTTCCGGTTTACGGCAGCTCAATGTCGGGTTGCGCCGCATAAATGCATAGAACCAATCTTTTCCACACATTGCTTTCTCTTTATTAAAAGTGTTTTTTATTTTATTGGTTTGTGCAAATTCAAATGCAAGTTTTCTTATGGACGAAGATGTTAGTGCATAAAAAAGGCGAGAGAGGTTTATAACATGTTTTGCGAGATCTTCTTCTTGCTGAACAGTAAAAACAGATTTTCTGCCCATTTTGTACTTTTTTGTAGCGAAGCGACCTTTTAAACGGTCTTGTAATGTTCCATATGGAATATTGAACATTTGTGCAGTTTTTCGTATGGAAGCAACTTTGTCATGTATTGTCTTAAGCGCACGTTCCATATCCTTTTCAGACCACGAAGCGCGAGAAGTTTTGCGTGTATACTTTTGACGAGGCATCTGTAAAAGAATAAACGCCATTGGTACAATATCGATCACAGTAGGAAAATATCGATCACCCCGGTTGACATTAGCCGACTGCACGTGGTAGACAAAAAAGACGAATTACAAAAAAAATCTGTGAAAATGTAACGATAATTCATCACACATAATAAACACATACATATCTAATTACCTTACTGCACAAAAATCAAAGCTACAATCAAATTAAATCATTACTTACTTTCGTATCGGTGTCACAAATATTATAAGGAATAAGGCAAAATTTAACATCAAGCATTCACTACGGTCAAACATCGACTAAGTGCGTAGGTGACTGTATACATAGTAAATACCATCCCAGCGCATGCGGTCTCGCTCTATTAAGAAGTTGAAAAGCTTCAAGAATTGGGTAGGGGTGTGTGATCGATATTGGACAGCGGTTGATATTCGACCACTCTCCCCTAGTAGCATCATTTTCTATTAAACTATTTCTTAAGTTATAGAAATATTGTCTAATAGTATCTATTTGCTTACTAATTTCTCTTAAATCTATACAAGACTGTATGTTTTGTTTAAATAAGTATATAGGATCCTAGGTTAATAGGTAAAAGTAAATTATTTAATTTGGTTATTGTATATATTCCGCCTTACACCTAGTGTGAAGTTGAAGAATTAGGATTACCACAGCTATCGTTGTCACTTTCATCTTTCTGTAACAATATTTCAGAAGTATTTTTAGGTTTCCTGACTATATTTTCATGATACATTCCTTCATTGGTTCCTAATATTATACCCGAGTCTTTAATAATCTTTGCTTTTTTAAATTTCGGTAATTTTTTATCTCTAAATTTCGTTTATATATATGCTGTATCTTGGTTTGAATATATTGGTGGTTCAATTCTTGTTTCATTTCTCTTATTAATTATTTTTTCTTTAACTTGAGCATTTTTATCTCGAATTTTTTCATAAAAAAGTTTAGACGCTTCTTTATGGTTTTGCACAGAATAAGATAATATTAAATGATTCTTCAAATCAGACGGATCAGGATTATTAATATATCGTTTAATTATTTCGAATGGTGTAAATTGAGTGACAGAATGAATAGAATTATTATAAGAAATAATTGAATGTTTCATGAATTGATTAGGGGTTGAATCTCTATTATTCTCTGGAAGACATCGAAAATGTTCAATTATCAGACTAGAATGAAAACTTTCTACAGGTGAATTAGAATTACTGTTTTTCGCTGTGGTATGGTGAAGTTCAATCTTATGCAATTTACAAAAGTCTTGCAAGTCATTAAATTCTGATCTACAATCTGCTGTAATTTTATATAGAAGACCATGATGCGTTATATAACTCAATAAGTTTTCAACAATAGAAACGACTGTTATACTTTGAATTGGATATGCTTGTCCATAACGAGAAAATGTATTAATTATTGTTAAAAATGCTTGATTAGATATTTTAAAAACATCAATATGTATATTGTCAATAATTTTCGCTACAGTAGGAGTTAAGTTGAATTTAATTACAGGAGGATTCCTATCATATTTGTTTTTCTGACATACCTCACAGTTATTTATACAATTTTGTATGTCTTCCGACATCTTCATCCAATAATATTTAGAGCTAAATGAATTTTTAAGTTCATTAATGTCTTTTTTATATACATGATAATATTCCATTTCCGATTTTGGTTCTTCTATAGTTTATACATCTTCTAATACTTTTCTGCAATGAACGAATTTAAACATTGAGTTTTTAAATGCATTTTGAGCAGTTACTACAAATATTTTCATTCAAGATTCGTTTTGAAAATATTATAAGCGTAATTTGTTTTAGGATCAATGTATTACTTAATAAATTTGATCATATTTTGTTTCATATTAAATTTGTGTATTGTTACATATAATCTAAAATTTTCGAAAATTTTCTTTGAAAATTATTATTACATCTATTTCCATGTTTAATTATTTTAATGTCATTTATGTCTACTGTACTGTTAAAAAAATATTTTTTTATATTTTTATTATTGTCATTATAATATTAATTGCTATTATCTATTCTAATTACATATGTACATGAATTTTCCATATATTTTATGCCATTTAATTACTTCTTGCATTGAGAACCATCTTGATGCAAAATGTTCCTAATTTTTACTTTTCTGCCCAACCTATCTAATATGCGAGAAAAGTATTGGTTTACCCCAAAAAAAGTTGGAAATTAGAAATTATTTTTGAGTTATTCTTACGTTTTTCATCAACAACAACCCAAAAAAACGGTTTTTAGGAAAAAAAATCCTGTGTGTATGTCGTCGTCGTTGTTCTCGTCTGCTACTTTTCGTTACATGTCTTGTTATCACGATACAGCCTCCGGAATGCAACAAGTCACCAATTTTATGATTGAATGTTATTAAGGACATGTCACAGATGAACCCTATTGATTTTCAGCTCACCAGAGCCAGCACAACGGGTGTTATGGTACTAGAAGTACGACATTTTAGTCATTTTTGAAAAACCTCAGTTTGTTAGCACGATACAGCCTCGGGAATTCAACAAGTCACCAATTTTATAATTGAATATTATTCAGGACATCTCACAGATGAACCCTATTGATATTCAGCTCACCAGGGCCAATACAACAGGTGCTATAGTACTTTAAGTACGATATTTTTGTCATTTTTGGAGACATTTCAGTTTATTAGCACGATACAGCCTCAAGAGTATATACAAGTGACCAATTTTATGATTGGATATTATTCAGGGCGTCTCAAAGATGAATTCTATTGATATTCAGCTTACTACAGAACAACGGGCTCTATGTTACTTAGAGTACAAAAATTTTGTCATTTTTGGAGAATTTTCAGTTTGTTAGCAGCCAGTGTGTATACAAGTGACCAATTTTATGATTGAATATTGTTCAAGGTGTCTCACAGATGTACCCTATTGATTCTCAGCTGACTAGAGCGAGTACAGCGTGTCCTATAGATCCAGATATACTACATTTTTTGTTATTTTTGGCCAAATTTCGGTTTGTTAGCACGATACATCCTCCGAAGTGTATACAAGTGACAATTTTATAATAGAATATTATTCAGGGCCACAGATACGGAAAAGTTAGTTTTAATCTTTAAAACCGTTTATTTCTTACGAAATCCTGCTACCCCTGAATGTTGGATTGTCCCATTATTTCACCTTTACGATTTTGAATTTTCTTGTTTATTTCTATACTGCTTCCTTCATTTCTCTTGTTTAGACTCTTGTTACATTCTTCTATCTTCTTATTTCTATAAACAATTTTCTTATTTCTACTCTTCCTTAAATTTTCATTCGTTTTCTTGTTAGCTTCTTATTTCTATTCTTCTTTATATCTTCATCCATTTTCTTATTTCTATCAACAATTTTCTTATTTCTATTCTCCATTATATTTTCATTCATTTTCTCGTTCCTTTCTTCAATTTTCTTATTTATATTTTCATTTATATTCTTGATCCTTTTATCCATTTCATTATTTATCGAATGGTTATTTTCTTCTATATCCTTGTGAAAGTTTTCATGTTCCATATCGTTTTCATTCACTCGACTTACTTTTTCATTAAGAATTCGTATATTTTTATTTGGTTTGATTATTTCTCTATCTATTTTTCTTGCATATCATATTATTTTTAAATCAATGTCATTCAATACAATACTTTTATTTTGTGATTCAATTTGCATATCAGATATATAAACTTTGTTGATATCATTTTCATTATTCTCAATTTCATTATTTTCAATAACATTTTCAATAATAAATAAGTATGACAAATCAGGTACTGAATCTATTTCAATTGCTTTAAAATCGAAATTTGGTTTTATACTTGATAACGAATTATTCGTAAGATAAGATTTACCTAAATGTGTTTTATTAACTAAAATGTTTCTATTTGCTTTTTGTCAGGCATAGATTCTAATATTTTTGCAGTTGGTCCTACAAAAAATTCTAATTTATTATCCGCGGTTAACCTGAACTTTAAAGGAATAAAAACATTATTACCAATTAATTGTTTATTTCAAAAATTTATATTCAAATTCATTTTCATTATATCTTCTAAACCTATGATTCCATCATAAAATTCATGAGAATCGTACAATATAAGATTAATATTACCATTATAATTTAATTCTGCGAAAGCCGGAATATTTGCTTGAAAATTTATCTTTTTGCTAATAAATGGTGTTTTAATTTCAACATTTGAATTATAAATACAATTTGCGTAATATTCATCGGCACCTGAAGGTCGAAGTAAAGATTTTGTACTGCCAGCATCAACTAAGAGTTTTAATTTAGGTTTTTTTGTTCCGATATACCTCCCTACTACCTCAGATTTTTATTTTAGGGACTAACCGAAAATTTTGATTGTTCCGAATCATTTTCATAACTACTGTTATATAAATCATTTTCATAATTACTATAATATAATTCATTTTCATAATTGCTATTACATATATAGTTTTTCGGATGTAAAGTTTGGCCTTTGACCGTTATTATAGAAATATTGCCTATTATTTTGGAATCTATTATTATTATGATTACTTTGTGGGATAAAATTATGATTCCTTGGATTATCTGTAAAGTTTCTTGATGTTGTTGACATCGGTTCTGGTTTCGATTTTATTTTCAGGTTTCTGGTGAGGTCTAAATACATTACGCCTCGGTCCAAACACTCGACTATTAGTGAGGTAATTTCGTGGTTGGGTTGAATATTTATAGGTTGACTTGGAAAAGTTGGTCTTTGAAAATTGTTGTCAATATTATTATTATTATATTGATATTGACTATAATTATTATTTCTATGATTAAAATTATTATTTAAATTAATATTCGATGGATGATACAGTCATTCAAAATTTTCATATTCGTCTACATAAGCCATTGCGTATTCTAATGAGTTTGGTTTTTTAAGGTACATATTATTTTTAAGGACGCCAGTACATCCTGCTATAAATGTGTTTAGCGCCGTTTTTTCACAATGGTTTATATGACATCATTTGTCTTTCTCATTCAAATTAAAATCGTAACTAATTCTTTGTATTACCTTACTTCTTAGGGGAGTGCGGGGGAATTTAACGCGGTGAGTAATTGTACGCAGAGTCGATTCAAATGTAACCGCTCTTGCTGATGTGATGTGCGCAAGTCAAAATGTCTAACATAGCATACCGGCTTACGGGTGGAGAAATTTTTGCACGTGCCTAACATTTTTAGTTCCATAAATCATATAACTACTATTAAAAAAAGAAGATAGCTCACTTGAAGTAGGCTTTAGTTACGACTAACAACACGAAGGCGCTGCCATAGCAGTGATATAACAGAGCTTTTTGTTCTGTGAGTGACATAGATACTGTCATTGATCTCTGGCGGGAATATTTAAAATGGCGGGAGTTTTTTAAATATCAAATTGTCGGGTATATCTTTCAATTTTGTTTTCCTAGTATAGTATTTTTCACGACCTAAGAAAGTGACTAGCCTCCAGTTATTATATGAGAGGCATTATAAT
The DNA here is from genome assembly GCA_963921935.1 of Galeruca laticollis. Taxonomy (NCBI): domain Eukaryota; kingdom Metazoa; phylum Arthropoda; class Insecta; order Coleoptera; family Chrysomelidae; genus Galeruca; species Galeruca laticollis. Next base: position 116,979,427 of record OY998175.1, read on the forward strand.
AGATTTTCTTAGATCGTGAAAAATACTATACAAATCAACTAGCTATATTTCATATTGAGAACATTACTACTAGTAATTATATGCACCGTTTCCACCGTATTTTTGTCCTGGGAATTTACTTCAATATAAACTAGGAACAAAGTGATACATACCATTTTCAGAAAAATTTATTGGTAGATTTTACATAATTTATAACTTAAAATTGTAATTCAGAACATAACCATTACATTTAAATACAAATACACACAAAACAATTCTAATATTACTTCCAGCTATTCATTATTTAAAAAGAATTCATCTTTTTCTATGGCCCACCCAGGAGACGTAAGTTTAAGATTTCGGGCCTCATTAAGCTTCCCCATCAAAGACAGGCCTACATTTTGTGGTATCACAAACACTTATTCTAAAATTGATTGAAATGGTTCTTTAATTCACTAAGTGACGGCACAAACACTTATTTCAAAGTTAATTGAAACAGTTCTTTAATTCGTCATGTGGCTTCACGAACAAATTCCTTTGAAATAAATCAGAGGTTCTTTAATTTGCCACTGATCTGACTTAGATTAGGTTCCAGATCACTATATCAAAAACGAGATCTTCGAAGGCTCTTAAAGTCTAAAGCAACAATAATGACAACTTTTTTATGTATTTCCCTGACTAGCCACACAACAATGGGTAGAACATACTCATACATTTACTTACCTATGATACAATAAATACGGATTCAAAAGAGCTTAATTATTTCTAAATCAATTAACAATAATCAACATCCACTACACAGGTTGACAACATAAAAAATTGTTTCTATTCAACACTAAAAATGTACAATAAATTACCGAAGGTAAAGCGAACAAAAGATTTTAATGAATACATGTCTACTAATCTGTAACTACTGTTAAAGCTTGCCAGTTGTATTCCATTTTGTTACTATCAAGTTGTATTAGGATTCAGGATAAATTGAAAATTATTATTTTATTATATATCATCCGGTAAATGGAGTTTTTGTCACCTGAGTTAGTGAGCATAGATATTGACGTACCTATAAATATGTTTCAGCGTTAGTAAACTCCATAATATTTGTTAAATACTCTTGAATAGTCAAATTTTGTGTGTGTATATATTCAGAAGATGTTTTGATGTGTTGATCACCTTGCATGAGATTTTTCCGTGCTATAGTACATCTAGGGATTGTCTTGTACAGTGTTACTTTTTTGTAACGTTCACATTTTTTCAGAATGTCCTCACTTCTTTTAACTATAAATAAATAAAAACAATATAATTAAACTAAGGTACAAAGCCCTAAGACACGTACCTTTATAATATCACAATATTAAATTATCATTAAAATAATGTAATTTAATTTGTTAATAATTTTTAATGTTCTTATCACTTTGATTTTTGTACTTTTAAACCTGTAGGTGTGTTCCTTGTGTATACTATAAAATATTGCAATTTTATGAGTATTGTCATTGCATAAATAAATTTTTAAAATATATGTTAGTTTTATTAGGCCAGAAAAAGAACAATTTATTATTACTTTAACACAATCCTGCAGTATTATTTTTTGAACTTAACGTTTAAATCATCTTATTTTGTAATGAACTGTAAGAATAGATGAAAGTACAAATTATACTAATATATTACCTAAACCTTCCATTAGAACTTTGACTGAAATTTGGTTGTTGGCTGCCACTTTCTAAAACAACAAAAATAAAATGAAGTGGCTATCAAAAATAGTATGTTTATTTTTATTCTTTATCAAAAACCATTCATCTTCACAAAACACACTAAATTGTTAAAATAACCTCAATTATTTCAGGAATTCTAGTATATATCCAGTTTTCTAGTATATATCCACTGGTAATTAGGAATTTTACAGTATTTAATAATCAATCAACTACAGTATTTACCAGTTTGTCCCAAGTATAAAGTAGGTACTGTATCGCGTTTTAAATTTGTTGTTATTTTTGGCTTGGAATTTCCAATCCTCAGAAAAGTGGACATCACAAACTCTATAGTTCCGAATGACTTTATTTTTATCCTGGGTAAGTAAATATTCATGGTTAATGTTATTCATCCACATATGGAAAAGCTAACAAAAAAGAAATTGTTAATTATAAGGAAATTCCTATCGGTACATATGAAGTAAAATAAAGCAAAACACCTTATTCAAAACTATTTCTATTTTGAAAAATGTGACAAACAAATTTATAATGTGAAAGCTATGGGAATATATTTTTTATATACATAAGAATATTATATGTTTTAATGCGAAACGTTACGTTGACCAAAAAGTTATAAATATGATATGCTTCATCAGTCCTACATTTTTAGATCTTTATAAATAAAAGATTATGAGTTTTCAATTTAACTTACCTCAAGATCTTTAGGAAAAGCATGCATTGGCTTTTCAGTGTTCTTAAAAGAATAATTAGGTACACAACACGTGTAAATACCATTATTAAAATGAAATAAGAATCAAATATAATATCAATAATATTAAAAAAAGATAAAAATGATGGAATCGAACACACGAAATAACGAATATTCAATGCTTTGAAATTCAAACAAACAAACATGAAAGATAATTTATCTATTAAGTTGACGTTAAGATGGACACGGAACCACCTTGATATCGAAAACAGCAGATTTTACCAACAATAAAATATAATTTATTACCAACTACGGAACAGCAGCGCTTAGTTGTTGTTAGTCAGAACTAAAAAGTGAACAACCCCTGTTTAGTTCATTTCAAGACACCATTGAGAGGACACGTAAATTCTTATAAAAAATAGCCGTGTAAAGTGTAACAAGGTAAGCGTTAATCTTTCATATACGACTTTTTCATATTATCAAATTGAAACGTGATTCTTACTGGTAATTTGTATGTTAATTTCATGTTGATCACGATAGTTTTTCTGATATTTTTATATGATCTAAGTATTTGCTATGGTATGGGGTAATATTGCGCACAAAATGAGGGTAATTTTACGCTGCGCAAAATTACCCGATAGTTATCACTGTCTTGTTTACCACAAGGAAAACAACTCTAGATATACCTAATGTTGATTATTCAATTGCAGATGCGTTCGAAAAGTGCCGACTCGTGGCAATATCGCAGATGATGCCATTCAAACAGCTCTGCTATTGCCTCAGGCAGAAACATTCGAGAAGTTGGGCGAAGTTTCAACATCCCTGAGGCGACTCTTCGGTACAAAATAAGGATGAAATAGAGATCAATGTCCAAACTGGGTCGAAAGCCTATCTTTACCGAAAAACAAGAGAAATATTTAACTGAACATATCTTACAGCTGGCGAAAATATTTTATGGTATACTATTGGAGAGCTTAGACAATTGGTATATAAATATGCTGAGACGAATGGAATCCGACACAATTTTCGTAGAGAAACTGAACTTGCTGGAAGAGACTGGGTAAGTCTGTTCTTAAAAAGAAGCCAAGAAGTAAGTTTGAGAAAACCGGAGGGCACAAGTATCAATCAAATAATCGGATTCAGTAAAACCGAGGTCAATCGATTTTATTCCAACGTTGCTTCTGTGTTAGATAAATTTCAATTTCAGCCAACTCAGATGTACAACGTTGATGAGACTGGTATAACAATGGTACAAAGACCCTCAAGAATTTTGCGTCTGAAGGGACAGAAACTAGTAGGTTCTGCGATTTCTTTGGAAAGAGGAAAGACCGTTACAATTGTTTGTGCGATGAGTGCGGCTGGAGGGTACATTCCACCAATGTTTATCTTCCCCAGGAAGCGAATGAATACTCAACTTCAAAATAATGGCCCGATAGGTGCAATATATCACTGCTCCGATAATGGATGGATAAATAATGAGCTGTTTTATGTCATGTCTATCCCAATAAAGAGTCACCTGTTTTAATAATACTTGACAACCATACCAGTCATATTTCGATGGAGATATATTTATTCTGTAAAGCTCATTCAATTCATCTCGTATCCATACCTCCGCACACATCCCATAGGCTACAGCCTCTAGATCTGACATTTTACAGCCCTCTCAAGGGAGCCTATAATAGAGAGTGTGAATTATATCTCAGAACACATCCGCATCAGAGAATAAGTAACTTCCAGTTAGCTGATATTTTCATCAAAGCCTATTTGAAAGTTGCTAAAATTGAAAAAGGGATTGCTGGCTTTAGATCTGCTGGAGTTTTTCCCTTCGACCCAGATAAATTCACAGATGGAGATTTTTCACCAGCTCAAGAATTTCGTCCAGTTACCATAGAACATGAAGTAGAAGATCAGAACGTTACTGACACCGAGCTACTAAAAGATCAGGTTACTAATGAAAAGGGCAACATCAGTCTAGAGGCAACCCCACAGGTAAATTCTGAAATAGATCCTATACCAGGAGCATCAGAATCCAATGTTTCTTTTTCTGATTTATTGCCAATACCAAAGGCCCACATGATCTCAAGAAAAACTAGGAAGAGTACAAAAAAACGATCAGAAATCCTTATATCCACACCGATGAAGGAAATTCTTGAAGAATCTGACTTGAAGAGAGAAGAGAGAAGGCAGCTGCTGCCGACAAAAAGATAAGGAAACCAAAAGGAAAAGAGAATGTTTCACAGAAAAGAAAGAAATTACTTCATGTTAAGAAGATTAAATTTCAAGATAGTGAAACGGAGGAATCGGAATATGACGAGAAAGATATATATATATATCTATATATATATATATATATATATATATATATATATATATATATATATATGATGATGATGAACTGGACGATGTTGATCCTACTAGCACAGAGAATATCTGCCTAGTTTGTGGCGAATTCGGCAAAGATAGAGAACTGTGGTATCAATGTGTGTCCTGTTTGGATTGGACGCATGCCGATTGCACTGTGAGAGAAGATTATAAGCAATATGAATGTGACATATGCAAGAAAAAATTGTTTGAATCATAATGTTCTCTTTTCTCAATAAAAAATCAAAGCTGTCAAGTTTTTCAATTTGCGCAAAATTTCCCGGTACCCCGCGCAAAATTACCCACATGGGTGGGTAATTTTACGCATCCACCCAAAAGCTAAAATTGGTAATTTCAGAATGTTCATTTACGTTATGACTATAATGTGGTATACATGTTTAGAATGCCCCTTCAACTGGTAACTGTATCAATTTGAACAGTTTCAATCACTCTGTTAACAACAATACAGATGGTTTTGTTTATGTGCGTAGAATTCTCCCACCTTCCCCTATTAATTGAAGTCTCGCTCCAACATCTATGAGATTTTCGTTTTTGTACGGCCTTGTTCTTGTCAACTCTTGTAGTATACAATCTAAATCTGTTCTATCCGAAAAACATCGTTTTAATGCCTCTTTAATCTTAGGCCATGTATTTAACTTCAATCTATTGCCGACCATGGCCTCTGCTTTTCCCACTAGTTTTTATTAGATACATTCCAATATGTGACTATTTACCTCCACATCATTATAATATGAATACGTTTCAAATAATCTCTCACAACGTGTGATGAACTTGTTTAAATTGTTACAATCACCATCGTAGGGCTTAATATTTTCTAGTTTTAATTCAAATAACTCCCAGTTAATGGCAGATTTTGAAGATGCTGTAGCCATTCTTATATTTTTTACTTTACTAGATAAATCTAAACTCTCAAAACTATGTTTATCGATTTTTTCTTTAATATTTCACTCATCAAATATACTTAGTAAATCTTAATCCCATTTTGATTAAAGGCAAGGATTTCTGAATCACTTGAAAGTTATCTAATATAACTTTCAAGTGATTCAGAAATCCCGTCTTCTTCAGATGTTGACAGTTTTACTTTATTGAGGGTATCATCATCAAATGGATTTCTTATCCAAAGCAGCTCATCTTGAAGTTTTGGGAAGTATTTCCCACTGAACTAGTTGCTCATGCTATTGTTGAAATTATTGAAACGGGTATTCTCGTTCTAAACTTTTATTTTACTGCCGCTCTTTACACTTTATTTTGAAAATATATAGCTATCCTTTTTAGAAGAAAGAAGATTTTCTAATTCTGTAGTTAGAAGTTGAAATGAATCATATGTCATGAGATTTGTTCTATTTTCTTAACATTTCTGCGGAGAAAACGCGCCAATACTGTTAAGGTAAATGTACCAAATTCGGACATCTTAAGGAATAGCTTTACTCAATTTCTGGGTAACTTTGTTCGTATTTGTGACACCCGAATAAAAAAAATTAATCTGATTTCTTGAACATTTAATTTATTTATGTTAAGAACTGAAAACAATACAGGAAAATAAATTTTTTCTTAAAAAAAGAAATATAAAAGTATAAACCATGATCCTAATACGGACACAGATATCCAACTAAAGTGCTAAAAAATGACACCCCCAGGTACAAAAAACGGACAGTGTCGGTATTTCAGACACAAACTTGACCTAATTGTGACATGGGAGTACAAATTGTTATAAAAAGTTGGAATTATTGCACATTTATTAACTTTTCAATTGCAAGTACCCTGAATAGACCTCTTTCTGCTCTTTTGCCCGTTTCTTACCATTATAAAATGCCTTCCACTGTTCTGAACTAGCAACAGCAGGTATTTTAACTAAGGTTTTTTTCTTCGTTCCCTCTTTTAATTTCTCAGGCCAATATAATATACCTTTAAACGGTGACGGTACTATAAATTTACTAGAAGTAACTTCTTTTGGGCTTTGGTTATCACTTCCTTCTATTAAATTAACTTTTACTCCGGCTTCTTTCGAGCCATGGTTGTTACTTTTTTCTACTGAATCAACTTTCACTTTATTTGTGTCTTGGTTACTTCCCTTTTCTACTTGGATCATTGTTTCTGTAGTTTGCAACCTTTCCGTTTGTATTACTGATTTCTATTTCTTTTGGTTCTTTATTGCTTGACTATTCTATTATTTCTGTCGGTTGTAGCGTATCTCCCTCTATTACCGGTTCCCGTTTTGTTTATATTAGTTCATTATTGCTTTACTTTAATATTTCTGTTTCTTGTAGTGTATCATCCTCTATTACTGATTCCAATCTCATATCTTTTAGTTCTTTATCACTTGATTTCATTCTTTTCCCTTGTAGCATATCTTCCTCCATTAATGATTCCGGTCGTATTTCTTTTTTGCTCGTATCTGTAATGATTAACTTTTCTATTTCTATTCCTTGTTCTTTAACTACTACCAATTCCATCAATATTTCTTCATTAGTTTCAATACTTTCCCCTCCGGTGTCGTTTGCTAATGATCCCATAATTTCAATGTTCTCGTTTGTTGTATTGAACAAATACTCATCGAGCCACTCGGCTTCTAAAACAAAAGAATCTTTTGGTACATTGTCTGCAACTTGCAAGTTCTCATTAGTGTTCTTTCTATTTTGTATATTATCTGCTAAAGGTTTTTCTTCGACAAGCTGTTTCAATTTTTTCCATAAATTATATAGAGAGTCATCTAGTATTGGACCTGACCATTTACTCACAGTGGAAAGAGAAAGTTTACATTTCTCAAGTGTACCTTTCTCAATGAAATGGTGTGTATTGAATTCAACATTCTCCAGAGTTTGGAGCTTCACTGCATTGTCTGTAATTGTAGTATTTGTTGTAACTTATACAGTTACCAGCTTACTATAATCTATAATCCACAAGTTTTAAAGGCATTTTGCACCATTGTAGGTGTAATGACGTCTTTAATTACAGTATCCAATAACGGAGCAAAATTGTCATTTCGAATTTTTTGTTTATTAGTGTCTATTCTAAATTTAGCAACAGCTTTCTTCCAGCCAGTTTTGAGAGGTTTAAAAACCCCTACATCCATAGGTTGCTGTATATGAGTAGAATTAGGGAACAGACTAATTAAAATGATACCTTTTAAAAGTTGCTAAGATGCAATGTCAAGTGCGACTTGTGGCCATCTACATAAAATATTACAGGCAATGGTATTTAATTTTTAAGAATCCATGGGTACAAAATATTTGACGTATATGCAAAACAACTTTCGCCTGTCATCCAACCCGACTCCGACTTTCCCAGGCCACATCCGTTTGGCATTAGTGCAACAACACTTTGTGGAATTCTTTCATAGGGGAACATCGCCATAGGAGGCGCTAACTCTCCTGCCGCATTTGCTGTAAAATAAAAACAGTAGGTAAGTAACATAAGTATGTGAAAAAAATTGGAGAATAAGGGTTCTGGAATAAGACAATTACCTATAACAATTAAACATTCCTTCACATTGTTAGCTGTACTGTTGTAAACGTTTCACTGTTGTAAACGTTTCTACTTCCTTTGAGTGCAAGAGCTTTTGATCCTTTTGGACATAAGAAAAAAGCAGTCTCATCAGCGTTAAATGTTCGTCTAGGATCTTGTGTAATCTCCATCAAATTTTCGGCAAGAAGATATGATTCAATTTCTACAAACCAGTTTCGTAGGCTTCGTTCAGTGATTTGACCCTAGCGTGAACTAAATTTTGAGTCACTAGTGTAGAGATTTCCTTATGACGTCGCAGAAAGCCTTCATACCAGTGTCTGTCAGGTAGGCAAGTTTTTTCCTTGTTTTTAAACGGATCTGTTTTTTTCTTTTTTTTAAAGCACACATACACTTTCGAGTAGTTGTTCCTTGGTTACCGGAAATCCTACTTTAGCTACCGCTATTATCCACTTTGCTAGGGTGTCCTCTTCTTCTTTCGATAAAGTTGTAGGGGCTCCAGCTTTACACTCAACAGGATACTTTCCATAAAATTTTGAGTGAAGGGTAGTTTTGGGAATATTATATTTTCTACTTGCAACTTTAATAGCCATTCCATTTTTTATAGCTTCTAATGCGGATATTATTATGTCTGATGAATATTTACAATTTTTCTTTAAGGATATTCTGTAACAACGATAACATTACATGTATATAAAACGGACATCATTGGATATAATTATGACACCCCGTGTCAGAATTAGGACACCATACTTTAATTTACAAAAATTAACGAAAAACGTGGAATATAATGCTCCTTTTATCAGAAAAAGATGTAAGATACATAACTTAAAATATTGAAATATGAACATAATTCGGATTCGTATCCGAATTCTGGAATAGCTATTTCGGTTGACCGTAATACTGACACCCTAATAATTCGAGGTAATAATATAAAAAAGTAATTATTTCTTCAAAATCATGTACAATTATCATATAAAAACATACTACAGTAATAAAATATGTTTTTGCAACAAAAATGTAATAATAATCTTACCTGATAATATAACGATAAGTCGTTAGGCTTATAACAGGCTTATAACACAACGTCCTGTCAGTATCAACGAGCTGCTAGAAATGATTTGTTTGGTTGGCTAGCCTGACATTTCAAATATATTATGACCACATGATCATAGATGACTCAACATGTATCTAAATCGTCGTTTTATGAACTGAAATCTTATTCGAGGAAGTAACATGGAAAGTGTCCGAATTTGGTGCAGGGTCAGAATTTGGTACAATTACCTTAAGTGTTAAGTCTATTCCCGCGACCCACCCAAATTACTCCCGCGACCCATACTTTGGAAACTGCTGGTCTAAATTATTTTAGAACGTATTGATGAAAAAACCGACAAAGGATTGTTTTCCGAAGAGATTACAGAAAATAACTATAAAATGTGGATATAGACTTTTTTTTGTAAATTCATACAAAGGAAAAATATTTAGAGGAAATTGAGGCAGAAACACTGATAGGCCAAGAGAACAACCAAGTCAAACATAAGAGTACCTAGTGGAAAAAATCGAGAACAGAAACAAAATTGAGGAAAAGGTGAGTTTTTGCACAACAACTTTCCAACATCCAAACAACGGGAAATTAGAGAAGATTTGGCAGATAAACTAGCCCGAATATCTCCACTGGATATTTTTTTAAATTCCTTGACAATGAGGTTCACGAGATGAAAGTAATTTATTCTAATAGGGATCGAGACGGAACTATAGAGGCAGTACTTATGCCGAAAGTAGAGCGCCCTGATGTTAAATAAGGAAAACATTGTGATGTAAACAGTATAATAAACAACCTACAAAATGCAAAAAATGAATAGATCTTTTTATTTTCTTTGCCAGGAAAAATTGTTGGTATGTAAGATGGGTGTAGGGTAATACCAGATTTTTGATTATTGACAAAATGAGCACTGCAAATTCTAGTATTTTTATTTGGTTCCCAATCCTCCCGATGTTTTCTGAAAGGTAATAAAAAAACTTGAAGTCATTCGTTTTGTATAAATGTTTACTTTCTTCCCCTTAATAGTATTTAATTATTTGAACTTATTATATAATATTAAAGTCAGCAAACACATAACTAGTTTTTTATTTTATATAATCAATGAAATCGTACAGAAAACATTTTATTCTCTCGAAAATAATCTTTTATTTATGTAAAAAGAAAGTTTAGAACTTTTCTAATAGCTGTCAATTGTAGTATCATACTGATTATACACAAAATAATAGTTAACAAAATGTTTTAATTAGAACATTTTAATTACATACGTGTTTTTACTGCATTTATTAATTTTTGATGTTTCAAGGTCATCTACGCAGTGTTCAATGAATTTTCGGAGAAACTATAAAATTTCAACTGCGTAGTATTTTTATACAGCATATTAGAACAGTCATGAATACAGAAAGATACTTTTGATGACGACATCACAAACATTTAATATCAGTTTTAAAAAATGAACATTTAAAAACGCTGATTATACAAAACTACTGATACTACTAATAGTGTTTACATCACATTGTTTGTGTTTTTTTACGGCAGGTGGTATAAACGTCATCTTTCTCGGTCCCTATACATATGCGACATGAATTTTCGTTGTCGAAATCCGATTAGCAAAATTTTGTTGGAATATTAGTGCTATTTGGGTATCATTTTTTACCACAAACCTATATGTACGGATCCACAGCAGAAGACAAAGGTGCTGAAATTGTTAAACAGTGTATGAATCGGAATAAATTTCGGAGTATAAAACAGAACTTACTTTTCAATGATAACACAAAGTTGGACAAAGAGGACAAGCATTCGAAAACCAGACCCTTTTTGACATAATACAGAAGTTAGGTATCTTTTCAGAAAAATTAGCAGTGGATGAGGAAATTGTGCCCTATTTCGGTAGACATTCCAGTAAAATGTTTTTGAAGGAAAAATCAGTCAGATTGGGATTTAAATTATGATGCCTATGTTCAAGTGATGCTTATATTCTTAAATGTATTGCTTATGTAGGAGCTTGAAAAAATAAAACATGCTCTGGCTTCAGGACGACAGATTGTTTTAGAGTTATTGTAATTTTTGGACAATAAGAATAAGCATGAAATTTCCTTTAACAATTTTTCTCCTACTACAATTTATTGAAACAACAAACAATAAAAAGTTGAAGGATATTTTGCTACGGCAACAATTCTAGAAGATAGAACTCAACAAGCATTAAGCTTGCTAAAAATGAATTATTCCAGGGCTTCAGCTTCATTTCATAGCAACATAACAACTGATATTCGTCGGGATCAATAAGTTGTAGTGGTTATTAACCCCGAAGGTTAGAAAGAATTCATTCGAACTGATATAAACTCAGATCATGTCGAGGATGATTCAACTTGTTTAACTAAATAATTATATTGTAATAAATAAAACATATGTCAGTAAGATATATTTTCAACTAATTCTAAACATATTTCAAAAACATTGCACATATTATTTATTATAAGAATAAGAATCGTAAAAATCTAGAAATCAATTATTATTCTGTTCTTTTTAACGATAACAACGCATATACGAGGCATGTTTTTTAATTAAGTACCGTTTTGCGATTCCGCTGCCGCAGCGCTACGGTCGGTGTTCCGCGCATGCGTGCTGGTTACCTACATCTCTTGTCTATGCACTGACGCCATTACAGTCTGCTTCTTCATTGTATACGTTGTTTACTGAGTGTTTAAGATGCCTCCGACAATCGTGAGTCCCGCCGATTGTGAAATACGGGCTGTTATACGATTTCTTAGTGCTAAAGGCGTAGAATCGATCGGTCGTAATGAGACAATCAATGCAGCGTCTTATTGTGAGACATTGAACAATCTACGTCGTGCAATCCAGAACAAAAAACATGGCAAGTTGAATAAGGGTATCGTTTTGCTGCATGACAATGGCCGTCCACATGTGGCTAATCGGACCAAAGATCTTATCAAATATTTTCAATGGGAAACTCTAGATCATCCTCCATACAGCTCTGATCTGGCGCCCAGCGACTACCATTTGTTCCTGCACTTGAATAAACACCTGGGCGGTCAGCGTCTTCAAGACGATACCGAAGTCAAAACATTTGTTATACAGTGGTTAACAAGTCAGGAGGCAGAATTTTATGAAGAGGGTATTCAAAAACTGGTGCTACGTTATGACAAGTGCCTCAATACTCACGGAAATTATGTAGAAAAGTAGATTAAGGTACAGGCTATCATGTAAAAATAAAATTATTGCGATATCTTTGCACGTCTTTTTTTAATTCCAAAACGGTACTTACTTAAAAAACCTGCCTCGTATGTTATCGGTACCAATTGAACTTGATCGTCCTAGTAAGTTCCCAACTAGCAAAGTTGTTTTATAACTCATGGCTTATATAACAATTTTAATATTGATTTATTGTTGCTTTCAAGAATGCAGCTTACTATATAAAGCAAGTTTATCTTTTTGTCACAAAATTGTTTTATAAATTTATAACAAAAACAATACTTAAAAATCTAAACCTTTTTCGGTAATTTGAACGATTGTATACAGTCTAAAACAAAAAGAAGAAGAATTATTAGAAGTAACCTAATTTACGAATCAAACTAAACTGTAGCAAACTAAAGAAAAGTAAATAATTAACTCCATATTAAAAAACAAGTCTTGAATGCAAATATTTAAAATAGTACCTAATTGTACAAATAAAATCACTTACCTGACGGAATAACGTAATATGTACTTTCATAATTCTTATGGCGCCATCAACCAAATAATAAACAACAAATTTATAGGTTAGAAGTTAAACGAGATATTAAAAATGTTTTATAAGTGCAATAATGGGCAAAATGTCTGCATGAAATTGAGTTGGTTGATATTTTTAGACGCGAAAGAAGGTGATTTATTTTATAAACATCGATAAAATACGTTGATACCCCGAACAACAGAACGAACAGGACCGTACTGGAAGTTCTTAATACTATTTAATTAAAATCTTCACAATAGTATTTATTTATAATCTGTACATGAAGTCTCGTAAAATTCTTGACCAGGGTTGGCATTTCAAGTAATAATAATTAGAATGCACTAGATTTAAAAAGTGATTGTTGTTTTCTAATTTCTAAAAATACGAATTAAGTCAAAATTGTAAACCTGCGTATATCTTATAATAAATGTGTTTTATTAAAAATTGTCTGCTAATATTCAGGGACAACATAAAAGTGGCCTTAGACCAAAATCTTGGAATAGAATTATCGCCAATTTACAAAAACCTATATATTCAAAGGAAAATATATAAACACACGTGGAAAATATGAGTTTAAAATGGTCGCCCAATGGTGCTACAACTCTGATTAAATGGAAAATTTCTTTATTTTCAGGTTTTTCGGCATGAAGGGGTAGGTATAAAAATGTATAAAGGAAATATTTGTTTTCTTTAAACGTCGATAACTTTGCAGAATTTAACAATTTAAGTTCTGTTAATTGTTACAAAAGGCTCGAGAAAACTTGTCAATTGATTTAAATCCCGTTTCATACGAGACGTAGGATACGCGCCAGGTCGTATGCACGCTAGAAAATTGGTTGGCATTGAGTTAAGGAGGTCCAGGAGTGCTGTCATTTTTGGCCAAAACACGGTCTCATTCACTGATTAGAATGCGGTTTTCACCAATGTTATTTAAAACTATATCATTATAGCATCAATGAGGATCTATTACTTGCTATCTCCATCATATTCTTGAGAATGTAATAATGCAATTAGGGCTAAAAGAGACATACGTCTGGGATGTTATTCGCCATATTTCAATATTGGCTTAGCCCGACATGCCTTTCTTCAAGCTATCATTATTTTCTATCTCATCCACAAATACTAATAACGTATGCCTTGATGAGACTCAGTATGTACATAGCATTGACAGATCACGAAGTTGTCAGTAACTACTTCATCCTCTTAAACGTAACTTTTCAAATGAGATAAGCGTACATCTGTATGAATACATTTTGGAGGTCAATATTTAAGGACAGATGCTGTTTTCAGCGGCTTGCATCCCCTCGTTTAGTCATATTCACTCATCAAAATGTTATAGAAATATATAATCCTGTTAAAATTGATTATCAATTCCTTTATTCATTATATTTTTAAAATACGGTCCTGTTTTGTAGGGTTCTTTTGAAAATGAATTATATTTTATAAAATTTTAAAATTATCACAGGTGCTGGAAATAGTTATTTGTAAAACAAGTGTCACAATGACTCGTTTTGTAGTACGAGAGTAGTTTGCGCAACGAATAGCGAAGCGGTGAGTTGCGCAAATCACGAGTACTACAGAAAGTCATTGTGGCACAAGTTTTACGCAATATTTTTTATAATTCGCATTTATTTAATTGTTTAAATAACATAGAATTACATAGAATCCGAATTTAAGTTGGCAATTCTGTAGATTCCTGAGTGGTCAGATCACAGATGGTTTTGCAGTTTTGACATATTATGACCGAATAATTGTGTAAATTGTAAACAAACACTTACACACAACAACAAACATTTAAGGAAACAGAGGATGATTATTTGTTTAAAAAAGAGCTTCTTCGTATATGCTCTTGCGATCTATTTATATTATATCATGAACAGAATTATTTCTGTAATACATCTTCACATAGATATCTGGTAATTAATCCCAAAAATCGAACATTATGTATACCCATATATTGTCCCTATACAATATAAAAATAAACAATTGACAAATCATTGATAAATTAACGTTAGCATACTTTATTCATTAATATTGTTAATATATAATTCATTCTAATTAACCTTTAAGAACATTCAATATAATAATTTGCTAGCTAGAACAACGCTAGACCATTTTATTTATAATTTGTTTCAAGGTTAGAGTCAAATGTCAAGTAAAAATATAACTACGTACAATAACCAACTGTACACTAAAAATTACTAAAAGAGTGTTCAAATAGCTTGATTGTGACACTGTAAACAATGTTATAATGAAGTCTCTTTTATATGCGAATTATAAAAATTATTTTATAAATCCTACTTTGTCCAATAAACTGTTATATTACTGGCAGCCATGTTATTAATCAGATATAGAAAAAATTTAATAATATCTCTAAAGATTAAAATATATTTCACTCATTCAAATAGTATTATGTGACAATAAGATCGAGTGTGAACAAATTTAGAAGAAAACTACTAGTAATTTCAAATATTACTAGTAAAACTTGTATTTTCAATTTTTTAACCTCTAAAATTATTGAAAAACTTGATAAAATTGGAGCTCATGAAATATATATAAATCACAGTAAAATTTGTTTCACATCAAAAATTTTTCCGTCTGAAACTAATACTTGCACAAAAATTAAATTTAAGTTACAACAATCGGACATTTTTATTTTCTCTCTAAAGTTGGTGCTGTTCATGTATGCATTTATTTATTATCACCAGCAACTCTGCAATATAATTATTTGAAAACAATTTACCTTTTTACAAACGTATTAATAAAACAACGTTGATTTATTAATACGGTGACAATAGCAATAATGTGGCATATAATTCAATTATAAAACATATATACATTCTTTATATAATAATTTTTTAACTATTATTTAAGTATCGCGTAATAAAATTTAAGAAATTTTCTAGCACATTTATTAAACACACATGTTTTATAAATTATGCCCATTTTGTAGTTATAGATATTTTATAGACGCGACGTCGGAAAAAATTCAATGCGGCTTTTCGTTTTGGTGTTCCCTGATGCCAAAATCACCCGCCGTTCCGAAGGTTATATAAACTCATGGTCCAAATTATCGAATATTTTTTGTAATTATTATTATTTCAAAATAAATTTAAATAATCGCGATAATTTACACGTACTGACATTAGTTATCTAGTGGGCTGATTACTCACGTGATTTAACATATTTTGACGTTTAATTGACATTAATGGCGCAAGTTACGTCAATGAATATTGTATATTATGCAGTAATGCATTTTGTCTAATAAGCATTTTATAAAAGATATAAATATTGTTGTACCAAATAGAAAGTTAGAATGTATTGTTAAATTTAATTAATAAACGTCTCATTTTGTGTAGTTCGTTTTTAAAAAGGCCTTCTCGTAGTTCTAAAACATCATTGGCGCAGTCAGTAGGATATTTCGGAAGTTTAACATATCGCACGGGAAATTGATCGTTCTAACGATTAACCGAAATACTCGAATTAGTGTTCAGAAACTGTATTCGAGTGCATATCGAAGCTGCAGATAGTTCGAGCGGACATCGAGCTATTCCAGCAGTTCCAGTGGACGACACCAGAAAAAACTTCATAAGAGCAAGAAAAACGAAGACCACAAACCACCTGGGTTGAGAACTAGCATCGTTCAAACCTTTAGGACCCTAGAATATGATAACTTCAGTTATAACGTAAGTACTCATTATTATTTCCTTTATTTTCCATAACCATTCCTTTAATAGTTATAGTAGTATATATATATATATATATATATATATATATATATATATATATATAAATAATTCATATAATTTGATGAGTGAATCTGAACTAGAGAATATAAGTATATTACTTGAAAATATTTTAAATTTACAAGAAAGTGAAAACAATAATTTTGAAAATAATATAACTGAAAATAATTTAGAAAATTTAGACTTAGAAATACAAACTACCAACTACTTAGATTATATTTAGACTCAATTCCAAATTTTTATGGAAACCCTCATACACTTAATATTTTCATAGGTAATTGTAAAAGTTTTATTTCTGCGTTCGCTAGTAACACAGATGCTTCTTCAAATACATTTTTACTTAGAGCTATTATAGGTAAATTAATAGGTAGGTTCCCGCACAGAATTAAAAACGTGGGATGAAATTAAAAAAGGCTTGAAATTTAAGTTTTGGAGACCAAAGAAACATTGACTGTTTAGTACAAGATCTTATTAATTTAAAACCTTTAAAAAATGAAAGTCCTTATAATTTTGGTATGCGATGCCAAGACTCTAGGAGCCTCATTATTTCCAAATTAAATTCTTTAGACTTAGACATAAATGAAAAACGCCTACATCTTAAGAATTATGACAATTTAGCCTTAAAAACTTTTGTTCGTGGATTACCTGTACCAATACAAACTAACGTACGTTTAAGATCACCTGACAGCTTAGAAAAAGCTATGAGTTTAGTTGTAGAAGAAGAAAATTTTCTATATTCCACTCAAAGATTAAGTAACTTAAATTCTAATGTATCATTTAAGCCTAGTTTAAGAGTAACACCTACAAGGAATAAAAATTTCAATCAGTATCCTCCATTATAACAATATACATCCACATCAATCAGCAACACAATTTCGACGAACCCGACCAGTATTTCCACCTAATTTAATAACTCGTTCTCCAGTATCCTACCCACAGAGGTATACACAACCTTCTCCTCCAAATCAATCTTACAATTGGCGTCCAAATAACAATTATCCGACTCAACGTCATCCATTTTTCACAAATTAAACTTACAACGCAATACAACGACCCTCACAGCCAATTCCAAATTTCAACCAACAAAATGTTCGCCATGATAATCCACAATTCAATCGTCCAAATAATTCTCAAAGTTTCAAACCAGAACCTATGGACATTTCTTCAGGAAATAGGATATTTAAGTCCCCATCGAATCCCAAATTTACATCAGCAGAACGTTTCAATCAAACTGTAGACAATCCTTATCAAAATCAACAAATCAATAAGTTCCCTTCAAACAGATATTCAATTTGATACAGAAAATTACGAAAAATCATTTAATTACGAAAATTCATATAATTAAGAAACTGACGAAAATGCTGACAATTATTATACGCCGGAAACAGAATATCCTCATGTAAATGATCCGACAAGTTACAATAATTTTTACAGAGATTCTCATGTAGACTCTCACGTTACGGAAATATCAAATAATCAGATTCAGGATTTTCGTACTCGCACATGTCTAAACCAAATAACATAATTATGTTAATGCCTTGAAAACTAATTTGCCATTCATAGAAATTCCAGAAATAAGTGCAAAGTTTTTAGTTGACACAGGAAGTTCAAAGCCACTTATAGATCCGGAAATTGCGTATAAATTTTATAATAATTGCATTTCTAAAGAAAAGTTTAATATTCACACTGCTCTACTGCTCATAATATCACGTATCACGACGAGGTAGATCATATTCTATTGTTTGATATCTTTAATTTACAGGAAACTCATAAATATTATCTTTTCAAGTATAGTGAAAGATTTGATGGAATCATAGGCGTAGATTTACTTAAACAATTAAATGTTAATGTTAGTAAAAGAGAAATTGTTACCTCTAACACAGTTATTCCTCTAATATTTGGTTCAAATACTGAGGAAAATATAAAAAAGTATTCATTAATAATACCAGGTCGTACTCAACAAGTTGTTAAATTATCCCTTAATTACAAAAATGGCATTGGAATACTTGATTACGAGAAGTTAGGTAAGGGACTCGAGACACCAAAAGCTTTAGTAAATATAGTTGATAATTTTGCAATAACTACAATGATAAATTCTAATGAGAATTCGGTTAAACTTGATATTAATGAACCTTCTAACATCGAACCCTTGAGTTTAGTTGAAGTTAATTTCTTCGAAAAAATGGGAGTAGATTTAGAAATAAATTTAAGTAATTCCGATGATAATAAATTGAAATGAAATCTAAAAAATATCAGATTAGATCATTGTAATAAAGAAGAGAAAGATGCATTAAGAAATATTTGCTATCAATATAGAGATATTTTTTATTGTGAAGGTATCCCTTTGAGTTTCAAACATAAAATTAACTGACGATAGTCCAATTTATACCAAATTATATCGGTTCCCGGACATTCGTAGAGAAGAAGTAAAGAGACAAATGGGAAACATGTTACAAGATGGCATCATTGAAGAATCAACTTCAGTATTCCCTACTCCTATTTGGATTGTCCCAAAACGATCAGATGCTTCTGGCAAGAAAAAATGGAGACGTAATAGACTGCCGCAAGTTAAATGAGAAGACTATTCAAAACCGATATCCAATTCCCAGGATAAGTGAAATTATGGACCGACTTGGAAGAGCTAACTGTTTTACATCCTTGGATTTACCACCAAATTGAAGTTGATCCCGAAGACGCACCCAAAACTGCTTACAGTACCGCACAAGGCCACTTTCAATTCAAAAGAATGCCTTTTGGACTTAAAAACGCCCTTTCCACTTTTCAAAGTGTAATGGACAACGTATTACGAGGACTAACTGACGAAACATGTATTGTTCATCTTGACGACATCTTAATTTATAGTACTTCCCATCAGGAACATATACAACGAGTGAAACAGGTATTTCACAGACTGAGAAAATATAACTTGAAAGTACAACTTGACAAATCCGAATTCCTTCAGAAAACTATAGTATATCTAGGTCATATTATTACTCCCGAAGGTGTTAAACCTAATCCCGAGAAAATTTCTGTAATTAAAAATTTTCCAATTCCTAAAACTCAAACGGAAATAAAAAGTTTCCTTGGACTACTAGAATACTACCGTCGCTTCATACCCAATTTTGCAAAATTGACAAAACCCATGACTAAATGCTTGAAAAAAGGTATGCAAATAATTAATGACAAAGAATTTATAGACTCTTTTCGAAACTGCAAAGAAGTTCTAACAAATGACCCAATATTTACTAACTAAATGAATATTGTATATTATGCAGTAATGCATTTCGTCTAATAAGCATTTTATAAAAGATATGAATATTGTTGTACTAAATAAAAAGTTAGATTGTATTGTTAAATTTACTTAATAAACGTCTCATTTTGAGTATTTCGTTTTTAAAAAGGCCTTCTCGAAGTTCGAAAACATCATTCGCATATTATTGTCTCTTGTGGATTTTATCAACAACAATTAATTACATATTATATGAATTATAGTGAATTAAGCTTGGAATTATGTTACTGTAGTGTAATTAACTAAGTAATATCAAATAGTGCTTGTGTTTGTTGCTATTGAAAACATCAGTATGCCACCAGTTAGACACTACAATGAAGTTGAAGAGGTACAAATTGTAACTCTATATAACGGAGGATATAAATAAAAGAATAACGCACGACGTCTCAGGAGAGATCAATCTACTGTATCGAATATTTTAAAAAAGTGTGAAGAGACTGGAAAATTCGTACGTAGACCTGGTCAAGGGCGCAAGAGGTGTGCAACAGCCGTTGATGATCGATTTTTTATACTTAATTCTACACGATATCGCATATTGACATCAACGCATCTCAAAAATGACTTACTAAATGTAAGACAAATTAATGTAAGTTCAAAAACAGTTAGGCGAAGATTAAGAGAAGCAGGTTTAAAGCCAAGACGGCCCGCCAAAGTTCCACGTCTTCTCCAAAATCACAAAGCCCGACGATTAGAATTTGCTAGAAAACATATTCAGTGGGATATCGAGAATTGGAAAAATGTTCTCTTGACGGATGAGACTAGAATTCAGTTATGAAAACCAGATGGACGAAACCACGTCTACAGAAGAGTTGGAGAACGATATGCTGCCTGCAATCTCGTAGAGACCGTTTTGGTGGTGGCGGTATAATGCTCTAGGGCGGTATTTCTTGGGAGAGACGCACCGAACTCGTGGAAGTGGTTAGACGAATGACAAGTGACATGTATATTGGAAACATCCTGCAACATCATGTTTTGCCTTATGTCGGCTATATTAGATATGAAGGATGCATATTAATGCACGATAATGCTCGACCACATGCAGCTGACATAGTGACTAATTACTTTGATGTGGTCCAAATTCAAAGATTAGATTGGCAACCATATAGCCCCGACTTAAATCCAATAGAACATACATGGGACTATATTAAACGCCACATATGACGAAGAAATCGTGTTACAAGTTCAATAGACCAGCTTCGGATTGCTGCACAAAAAGAGTGGAATGCAATTACTCAACATTTTATCCAGAACCTCCTTAGCAGCATGCCGAGAAGAATGGAAGCAGTAATTAGAGCTCGAGGGGGGAATACTCGTTATTAACTATACTCTACTTTTAATCAAAAGACTTGTAATTGTCCTCCAATTAGTATTTAAATATGATGTAAATATCCTTAATTTTCATTACACTTAAAGTGACTGAGATTTTTCATAGATCTTAACACGTTTTACAACTTTTGTACTTAACATTTTTCTCTAAATCGTACAATAAAACATTTATTTAAGAAAATTCACAAATAATTTTTTTTTATTTTTGATTTAATGCCAAAATGTTACTTTGGTTTATTGTTCATCTCAAAACATTCTATTACTTCTGTATCTAATTTTTTAATTTGGGGTTTTATGCAAAAACGTTACTGCATATCCATAGCAATTGATTTATTTATTTGTGGATTGCTGAGACCTACTGTTGTTGATAGTAATATGTAGTGTGGCGCTAAAAGGGAGATCAAGTCTACCACCGCTGGATGCACGCAAGTTATTTAATTCTAAATTTTGATATTGTCCCTAATAATTGTGTTTTTTTATTTGTTATATTTAGAGTTTTTGATCGGTTATAAATTATAGAACTAGTAATTTCTATAAATAAATAATAATATTATGTTACTGTAAATAAGATACGAAATGCAAAGTTAACATATACTTTAATATATTGTTACGAAACAGCACACTGGTATAGTCCCTAAAACCGACTCTGTCTAAGCCAGGTATAGAAGTTAAAGTTTTGGCGGATACGCAGTTATAAAAAACTGTTTACGAGTTCAGGACTATCTTATGTAAACAGAATTATCTAGAAATGACGAGAAAAATTATTTGTGTGTGTAAGCCACAGCCCAGAATTTACTAGTAAAAATGGCTTTAATATAAATAAGGACCAATCAGCGAAAGAGTCAGTTGATAATTTGACATCGCGAAATAAACAAATAAATAAGTGAATTAGTGAACTGTTCATATAAATTAGTTTAAGTGAATATACTGTATACATAAATTAAGTGTTAGTGATTAGTTTAGTGTTTAAATAAATTAGTAAGTAGCCATACCGTGTGTTTAAAATTTATCCCACCCGTTTATTGTCTAAATAAATAAGAAAAACATTACAATATATATATATATATATATATATATATATAGAAATGTTTAAAATAGCGTTGTTATATTTGATTATATTTAATTAGTCGTGGTTTATATTTGATTAATTCTTGGCATTGTCGGTTCATTATTAGCTTTGTTGAATAGTTATTTAGCAAGTATTGTAATTTTAATTATATTGTGAAAATAAAGTTTAAAAATAGTTTTCGGTGTTAAAAAGTTATAATTTGGGTCGTCAAGATTTTTATACAACTTGCCAGGACTTGCGAAAGATCAAATTTTCCTTAATAGTTGATTACTCAACGGACAGAAGTACAATAAAACATTTAAGTGTTCATGATTTTAATCATGTTCAGGACACATTTTTGGCTTTTATTAAACTTTCTGGGGCAGATGTCATCACTTTGTACAATCAATAGTTCAATTTTTTAATGAAAATGATGTACCTTGTAAAGATAAATGATAGGTTTCGCGTCCGATTGTGCAAATGTAATGTTTGGGTGTAAAAATTCTGTAGTAGCATTGTTTAAACGAGATATACCTTCATTATTTTTCATGAAGTCCATGTGTCATTCCTTCAGTTTATGCGCATCTTATTCTTGCGAAAAATTGCGATGGTTTGTGAAAGATGTTACCAGAGATATTCACAATTACTTTAGTTCGAGCCCCAAAAGAATTGAGGAGTATAAAGAATTTCAAACATATTGTGGTGTTAAAATTCATAAAATCCTGCATCCTTCGAAAACTCGGTGGTTTTCTGCACAAAGTGTTGTTACTAGAATTTTAGAGCAATACGGGGCATTATAATTATTTATTACAGATGCAGTATTAAATAATGATCTTCTAGTTGCAGAAAATACACTACACAACAATTAAACGACCCTACAACAAACTTATTTTTACAATTTTTAGAATTGGCTCTGCCTTTTTAAAATAATTTAAATAAAAATATGCAGTCAGAATCTCCTAAATGGCACAAATTATATGAAAATATCGTTCATATACTTATATCAAGAGACTATTTAAATAATACACTAATTGAAAACGTGGAATATAAATATTCTGGTAATCACATGCCCGTTGAGGAAATCTATTATGGGGAAAACGTTCGGTTAGGCCAAAATCTTGGACGAGTTCGTTAATGAGCCAAATCGGCCCAGTAAATGGCGGCCTGTCAAAGTTGAAAGAAAATCATATTTACTTTGTTTTTCATTTGACGCAAAAAAGGGACTGAGATTTTTCATAGATCTTAACACGTTCTACAACTTCTGTACTCAATATTTTTCTCTAAATCGTACAATAAAACATTTATTTAAGAAAATTCACAAATTCACCAGATTTTTTTTAATTTTTGATTTGATGCCAAAATGTGATTTTGGTTTTTTGTTCATCTCAAAACATTCTATAACTTCTGTATCTAGTTTTATATTTTGGGTTTTATGCAAAAATGTTACTGAAATAAGCCTGTCCAATTGGTCCTGTGCCATTGGTATTTTTTTTATTAATATTTACTTTTATTTAATGTACTAATAAATAATTTTGAATAGTATTACACGGGTGTTGGAATAATTACAATATTTCTTCAAAAATCGCTATTTAATAATTCTACCACTGTCCCTCTCGCCGTAACACAATAGATTGAATGCTTAAAAATATCCAATACCTTATTTCTTTCTGTTATCGAATTTATATGCGCTTAGTCATACTTGTTTTTATAAAAGTACAACGCATTTATTACATTTTAAATATTTTCCACTAACTTATTCACTTAACAAAATATAATATGAATTCATATTATTTGATACTGAAATTAATTGTCTAATTAACTAAAGAGGATTATTAATAATTCAACTTATGGATTATGTGAATGAATATAAGTAATGCCTTTTTGTTTTATATACAGTGTCTAACAATAATATGGTTTGGTATATCTAATCTACTTAAAGGGTAACAAATACATAACAATAAATATTTAATTGCTTGACCTATTTTTTCTTTGCGTGGCCATTAATGGATTATTCCTCTTGAGATTGCAAAGAATTATAGAAAAAAGGAAAAGCTGGATTCAAGGAACACAGGAAAAATCAGGTTGCAGAAGATACTTCATCCATTCAGTATTGAAGAGTGCCTGGTAGTATTAATAGAGAATAAATCGCTTCCAGATAAGGTCGATTGTTTTATATCTGTTATTCGCCAGAGGTTGATTGTCTGTTAATAGGAAAATATTAAATTTAATCAGGCTGTGGTTGTCTATTATATATAATGTAAATAGAGCGGCTACGCCACTGTACGCCAACACACATATCTTGAATTGACAAATCAAAAGCAAAAACTGAACAGTCTCACTCACTCAACGTTGGTGTAACATGCTCTCGATATTAATAGTAGCAGTCGTTGCGGTGTCAATAATTTATTTATCAAATTGGAGAAGACCGGCTAATTATCCTCCTGGTAAGTAGAAATTAATTCGACATCGTTGCTATGATTCTAACATGTTTTTCTATTCACATAGAATTTTCTATTTGTTTTATAATAAAAATAATTTTTTTAAAGCAACAGTTTCTCCTCATCTACTTTTAGATAAATGTGTCAATTATTTGTCACAGCATTTATAACACAATATAAGTAATTCAAATATAAGCAAATTCAAGAGGATAATGTATGTCTACGATGCTAAAAAACTGAAAAATTACTATAAGTTTAGAGATTCGCTGATTGATAAACATCGCTTTATTTCACTCATAATTTCGTTGAAAGTGCCACTGCTTTATCAGCTGTATTAAACTGGAACCCGACTTAAATAAAAATAATCTCATTTTAACCCTATGACGTATACGTGAAATTTTTTACACCTATGCATACAATGGGTCCGCCGGACCCTCATATGTAGTAATACACAAAGATAAATTTCAATGAAACTTTATTGCTTTTTAAAACTTAAATTAGTCAACAGTAAATACAAATTGCATGACTATGTTCTTTACAAACACTTTTTTTTACATTTATTAAGTACAGATTTGTTTATTTTTCCTTGATAATTTGAAAGGACAAATGTAGCATCGTTTTTTTACTGCGGGCTCGTCGTCCAGAGGAAGTATTTCTTTTTGAATGAAGAGATCAATATATCTCTTTATATGAAGGCTAAGTCTAGGATTTTTAGACCGTCGATTCATAAAAGGTAGTACTAACCATTTGCAAAGGTCTTTGATGAAAAGCCTACGTTTGTGTGTTCGTCCAGCTTGGTAGTCTTTATTTTCACATGTATATAGCAAAAAGCCATTCAATGCTGCTACATCAATGATATTGCAAAAAATCGCAAATGGCCACCGTCTTGTTTGACGTTTGCAAGTATAGTTGCCAACCATCTGATCCATTTGATCGATACCTCCTTTCGTATAATTATAATATTCTATTATTTCTGGCTTTTTATTGGGGTTATCTTTATTTACTGATGCGTCGTGATGCATTGAACTAAGCAATATAACTGATTTTTTTTTAGGAACAATTGTAAGATTTTCATTGAAACCAAAAATGGATGATGAGACTTGTCTCCCTTTATTGGGCTTAAATTGGGGTGGAATTTCTCTCTTGTTCTCACGTAAAGTTCCAACTGTAGTTAGTCCTATCTCTAGCAATTGCTTAGCTAATGGAATACTTGCAAAAAAATTATCTATTGTCAAATTTCTCGACGAATATTTAAATGGCGCAATCAATGTCTCTACAATGTGAATTCCCATATTCCTTAAAATTTGCGCCTCAGCGCCTGGTTGCTTACCCACATAAATCGTTCCATTGACAGCATACCCACTCTTACTTTCACATAACCAGAAGAATTTTATTCCATATTTAGCCGGTTTACTAGGCATATATTGTATAAAACTACAGCGGCCTCTATAAGTAAGCAGCTGTTCATCAATTGTGACGTTTGTGTCAGGAATCATTACAGTTTTACATTGAGTTATAAATAGGTCCCAAATATATCTTATGGGTGCAAGTTTATCAGTTTGAAGTCTTGTTGGACTAGTTCTTTTATCGTCGAACCTCAAAAATCGCCTTATATATTCAAAACGATTAACAGACATAAGTAGTAGCTTTGAGCATAGAATTTGAACATTTATCCCTTACCGGGACATCCCAACTTTTTTCAACTCCTGCTAATAGAAGTAAGCCAATGAACGCATTCATTTCATCTAGTTCAATATCCTGCCATATCTTTCCCTTCTCATCACACTCTTTCCTTGCTTCCACATTTGTGCACAAAATTATTTCTTCCAATACTTGTTTAGTCATATAACAGCTCCAGGCATCTTTCAAAGCAGATAATATTGTGGCACCTAGTCTTTACTTGAAGAGGTGCAGTTCTATGCCACTCATAACCATTAGCACTTATCAAAGTAGAATTTGAACCTGCCCTGGACTCTACTATTTTTGATCCCCATCATCTTCTGTTGAAGAGTCTGAAGGCATCAGGTAATTATCATCTAATATCAGGATGTTGTATCTCATCAGATACTATACTGGAATTGGACACATCTGAATCCGCCTCTTCATACCACTGTAAAAGTGTTTCTTCAAAATTTGGATCATTTCTGCGAACACCGCGATTTCTACTACTGGATGCAATTGTTTTAAAAAATTTTTATCATGTATAAATTGTAAAATGGTGGATCTATAGATAAATAGATTTGTTGTACTCGTCCATGGAGTGAGGTTATGTGAAGTGATTTCATTTCTAAATCAATTATAAAATTACTATCTCGAGCACAGAGCAAAAATGATTATATAAAACAGAAAAACTTACCAATATTATGCTATGCAATAAAAGCGTATAATATACAATTTTAGAATTTATATAAACAACGTGTCACTTATTCACGTTCGCTATGAAATGAAGCACATTCTATGTTGGTCTGAATTGAATACCGACATCTGCGCATTAGATCACCAACGCCCTTGTCCCATCGATAGAAGAAGCGACAATATGTACAAAATGTATGAGGGTCTTGGAGTCCCTACCTATGCATTAATGTAGTAGCAATGGGAAATTTAAAATTTCTGCAAGATAAATTTTTTTTGTAAAATATTTCAATTGTAATTGTGTTGATTATTGTTCACTAAAAGCATTTCTAAACTGAATTAAAATTGCAACAAAAAATACAGAACATTTAATATCACCTCGAGTCTTTTGAACCCTACCTATGCATCCTAGGGTTAAGCTCACACTTACTACAAACGATGTAGGTAGATGTAGATAAATTTTTATTTTTGTAATAGAGATTCTAATGTCGAAAAATGAAATCGTCAAATTAACACATTCGCGGACACGGACTGCTATAGCAGTCATATAACATTTCTTAGCAGGGACGTGGGCTGTTTCTGCAGTCCATCTTCACATGCGATTAGATAGTACATGAACTGCAATAGAGTCGTTCTCTGCGTTTAAATGTATAGAGTTATGATTTGTGCATCCCGCTAGAGCAATATTTTCATTTTTGGCGGGAAATTCGGAGTGTAATGGGAATTTACCGGAATTTGTCTACTGATCATCACCGCTGCGCACTGCATATTTGAACAGATTGTTTACGCCTTACAAGCAGTTAGTAGTGTTAGTACGCTCTGTATATAACGATGAACAGAAAAGATGAAGAAAGGCTGTTAGGGTGGTACAACGAATTGAGTAGTGACGATGAGCATGGAATCGAATCGAGTGGTGAGTAGAATAATTTTATGTAACAACTGCAAACAATAACAATATTTGATTTTGAAGGTGACGAAAGTGAAATTCCCAGTTCGACTACTGACCCATTTGCGGATAGCGATAATATGACAGACGATCCTACATACATTCAGGAGAATTATTTTAGTTCCATCACTGAGAGTGACAATAATCAGGACGATGAAAATGCAGAAATTTTGGAAGGTGAGCATTTCATTATTCCGGAAGTTACTTTGGAAAACAATGGACTTGATGAAGTAGAGGGAGCTGAGTGGGCTAGAAAAACTATTGAGACACCGAATTTTTCATTCAATCAAAACTAAAGTGGCATAAAGGTGGATATCCCTGTAACACCCTTACCAATGGACGTGTTCTCTAAAATATTGTCTTCAGAATTTGAAGAGTTGATATTAGTATCTACTAACAGATATGGTAATGATCTTGTATCCAAAAACCGTCCTAAGCATAGTGGTAGCAGAAGTAAGATTTTCCACGACCTGGACTTAAATGAATTGAGAATCTTTATAGGTCTGTGCCTTCTAGGGGGACAAATTAAATTTCCTACATTACGGAAAATGTTCACCCTCGACCCACTATACTATCATCCCATTTTCAGCAGTAAAATGTCTGGTCGCATGTTCGAAGAAATTCTCAGAACGTTCTCATGTGAACTTCTCACAGGTAGTGATGACGCTCTTAGAAAGATAACCCCTTTGACGAGACTTATACTGGGCAATAGCCAATCTGCTATGTATCCATATGAACAACACTCTCTGGATGAGTCTCTCTTATTGTTTAGAGGACGTTTGCGATTCAGACAATATATCAAAGGGAAAAAAGCCAAGTATGGTATAAAACTTTACGAATTATGTACACCTGATGGATATGTCTTGAATATTGAGATATATAAGGGAAAACAAGATTAATGAAAATCCTAGCAAATCAAAATTGGAAGATTTGGTTTTGAGACTCATGCAACCATACTTGGATAAAAGCCATCATCTATTTATGGATAATTTCTATAATGGTATAGGAATGTCCAACACGTTACTGAGTAGAAAAACTCATTCAAGAGGTACATTGAGGCCGAATAGGGAAGGAGTATGTAAAGAAATGGCCAGGGAGAAATTGAAAAAAGGGCAACATATTTGGAAACGTCAGAATAATATTTATATTTCCAAATGGAAAGACAAGCGAGACGTCTATTCTATGACCACAGGCTACCATCCTGATTTGGTGACTGTGTCGAATCGGTATGGAAAAGAGAGAATAAAACCATTGCATATTTCAGAATATAATAAATATATGTCTGGTGTTGATCGCTGTAATCAGAGGATCGTCTATTATTCCAGTCCACGAAAGACTGTGAGATGGTATAAAAAAGTCATGTTCCATCTACTTGACATAACTATATGGAATTCTTTCTATATCTATAAACAACAAGTCGATAAAAAAATTGATTTCATAAAATTTCGAGATTCTCTGATAAGATATCTGATTGGTGTACCACAAGATGAAAAAAACGGCAGAAGTTACGCTAAACCACCTAGGAGACATTTCTTTCCACCACCAGCAGAAAGGCGCAATCATTATTAAGAAAAAATTCCGCACCCACCCAATTTCAAAAGGGAAACATATTTTCTGAGATGTGTTCAGTGTAGAAAGAATAAGCTGCAGAAGGCTACTTCATGGAGATGTCGTGATTGCGATAGCAAAGTACCCCTTTGTCCAGGCAAATGTTTCGATGCATGGCATAAAGAATAAATGTATTTTTGTTCCTGTTCAATACAAATTCTCATTTTATCCTTGATAAACCAAATTGTTGTTTTTTTGTTTAATAGCAGTACTCATTCATGATTAAATATGCTCATTTTTAAGTGCAGTTTATTATTGTACCGTTCGCTATTGCAGTCCTTGCACCCTCTAATTCCTATTCGGTTTGAATCGGAGCAACAGCTGCAAAATCAGCTGACTGCTATAGCAGTTGCTAGACCACAACTTCACTTTTGTCTATGTGAGTGCACATGGACTGTCATGACAGTCCCATTTTTTTCTGTCACAGAAGCATTACTGATGTATTCACGAATCCATAGCTATATAAATTTCTTTCTTATCAACACCAGATCAAGAAATATTTCTGTGCGTATTCTGTCCATCCTCCATTTCAGGGGTGTCCGCGAATGTGTTTTAAACCATTAACATATCATCAGATAAAAACTAAAACTACTTCAATACATCTAAAATCGTTAGTAGTATATTGTAGTACAATATAAAATTTTGTAGTGAGAATATTATTTACAGAAATTTCAACATAATCGAATAAACCGATAAAAAAATAATCTTACTTTATCCTCACACTACATACGATGTAGGTAATTGTAGTAAAATTATTATTTTTGCAGTAGAAATTGTAATGCCCGAAAAATAAAATTGTCAAATTAAACCATTTTAATATCATCAAATAAAAACGAAAACTACTTAAATACATCTTAAATCGTTTGTAGTGTATGGTAGTACCATTTAAAATTTGTAGTGAGAATATTAGTCCCTGAACACTTAAAATAATCGAATAAACCGATAAAAAATAGTCTCAAGCTAGCTTCACACTTACTACAAATGATGTAGGTAATTGTTGTAACATTTTCATGTTTGTAGTAGAAATTGTAATACCCGAAAACTAAAATCGTCAATTAAATAATCAACACATCATACTATGAAAACGAAAACTACTTAAAAATATTTAAAATTATTTGTAGTATATTTTAGAATTATTTCAAGTTTTGTAGTAGGAATATTAGTCCCTCAAAACTCAAAATAATCGATTGAATTGGTAAAAAATAACCTCATTATAACCTCACCATTACTACAAGCGACGTAGGTAATTGTAGTGAAATTTTTGAATTTGTTGTAGAAATTGTAATACCCGAAAAATAAAATCGTCAATTAAATCATTAACACAACGTCACATAAAAACGAGAACTAATTAAATACATCTAAAATCGATTGTAGTATATTGTAGTACAATTTGAAATTTTGTAGTAAGCATATTAGTCACTGGAAACATAAAATAAGCGACCTTCAGACGGTTTTAGATGTATTAAAGATAATTTAGATTTTATCTAATGATACGGTTAATTGATTTTTCGGGTATTACAATTTCTAGTACAAAAATAAAAATGCTACCTACTTCAATTACCTACATCGTTAGTAGTAAGTCCTTACTACAAAATTTAAAACTATGAATAACCATTTATAGTCCATCATTTGACATTTCATTCAATTTAACTCCATTAACTCAATAATGATTAGATGTTGAGTTAAATTAAATGAAATATCAAATGATGGACCATAAATGCATAAAATGGAGAAAATAAAACAATAATCGTATAAACAATTTATTTATTTTGGTATAATAATACACAACAAATAATTTTTTTCACAAAGTACTTTTCGTAGCAAACAGAATGACAATAAATAAACTATAATGTAAAAACAAAGCAATAATTAAAAAATAATTTGGGTAATATACATTCTAGATTGGAGTATCATTAGATTTTTAAATGATGTTAAATCAAGATAAAAGTAGAAAATTATTTATGATAAGTTTATATTAATATGTTTATTTATAATTATACTCCTATAAACACACAGAGCTGGACAAACTACTGGAGTATAACTGCTACTTACTTAATCAAAAAAAGTGTTAGATATGAGTAGTTAACCACTATTTTTGGCAAATTTCTGTGAAAGAAAACATTTGAGAATAATTACTGTGAATGTTAGAACAAAAGTAATTAAAATACTTTTAAAGGAAAAGTTGTCAACTACTGCCCAGCTCTGTGAATACAAGGTGCCAAGTAATTACATATAAGAATGCTAAACAGCACTTGTGACTGTACAAATTTAAAATAATATATCTAACATTTCATTTCCACTTAAAACACATCTTTATTTATCTACTAAAGTATTAAATAGGTTTATATCAAAAGCTTAAACCTAGTATATTGAATATTTGTATATTTCTACATTTAAAAGCATTCTGTTCTTATGGAACCATCGCATAAGGCAATTTAAGTTACTATGCAGTCTATGATTGTTAAAACGTTTCTTAAGGGCTCTTAAACATCCCTCCGTCTCGTGGAATTCCTTTCTCGTTTCTGGTTGAGCTTCAAAAAGTAAACACACAAAATAACAAAAATAAATAAGTAAACACACAAATATGTTTAAAAATTCTTATCAACAAAAGAAAACAAAATGCGCTTACTATTGAAATAATAAGTTTAAACATGTTTTTGTACTAAGCCAAAAAAATATCAAAAAATATTTGAATGTTTAATTTTTTTTGGTTTTTTTGAATTCCCTTTTCTGGAGTTTTCGATTTATTTACGAATTTTTGATTTTTTTGGTTTTTAACTACTTTTTTATTTATTGTTTTTTTTTATTTTTTATCATTATTGGATTTTTGGTTACCGCTAGACCAAATACTTAGACGTAATGACTCAACAAAAGTTAATACTCACTTTCATTTCTCGTAAATTGTCATACCATGGGCTATATATAAAAATCGGCAAGGGGTCAATACATTCCATCCCATAGCTGGTGGAGGAAATAACTATAACTTAAAATAAAACCCAGATTATTATTTTGTCAATGGGTACATTTTAAAATGGAATTGTCTGAATATCGTGTATACAGTACATATAAATTGAGTGAATTAAAATACGAGTACTGAGTGTGTCATTTTATTAAAATCCCAGCTAAGCGCTTCCAGCCATAAGACCATTCTCAATGCTGTCGTCAAGAGAAAAACATACAACAAGTGTCAAAAACATCAAACCCTGTAACTGCTACATACAATGAAATAAAATGTTTGATATTACATCATAATTTAAATAAAATTTGTTAAAATTACCCTATAAAGAGGATGTTCACACATATCATTTAGTTGATAATTGCAATCTAGACGTTTCGTTATGTGAATTACAATTGTACACCCTCTTTATAGGGTAATTTTAACAATTTTTTCTTGAATAATGATGTAACATCAAACATTTTATTTCATTGTATGTAGAAGCTACAAGGTTTAATGTTTTTTGACACCTATTATATGTTTTTTTCTTGACGACAGCTTTGAGAATGACCTAATGGCTGAAAGTGGTTAGCTGAAATTTCAATAAAATTACACACTCAGTACTCGTCTTTTCATTTACTCATTTTACATTTTAAAATGTCTAAAATTATAGCATACTATATTGAATACAATAAAACTTACCATTAATTTTTATTTACTTCCCTCATATGGGAAGGCAAATCAAACTGTCTTAATAACCTCCCTTCGTCTTTCTCTAATCTGAAGAAACGCTGTTTTTGAAAATGAAGGGAACATATCCTCCATCGTTTCCTCGTCGACAAATTTAATGATTTATTACCACTGGATCCCAGCCATATTAATTTTATCTTCCTGGGTTGGAGCAACAAAACTGTAAAAAGAAACATTTACTTTAGTAATGCAACAATTTTCAGTTTAGCTAATGTAAAAAACAACCATGATATTTAAAAGTTGTCGAATAAATTAGTAAAATTCTGTGTTTTATAAAAATAAAGAAAATGGTTGGTAATTGAGAAAAAAAATGCTCAAATTTTTTTAATAAAACTTACCAAGTACCGAGAGTATAAGACTCTTTCAGAATACACTTTGACATTGTCTTTTCAATTGATAACAATAAAGCAACGGAACAACTGATAAATATTACATTATAGCAATTAAAAAATACACGAAAATACCGAAACCTCATAATAACCTCAACACTTGAACTAAGAAATGATAACAGTATATAACAGATAACCTGTGGGGACAAGCAATATGGCATCGCGCATACGCAGTAATAATCATCAATAAAATTTGATTACTAACGACGTTACAGTTTCCGTTAATTTTTTGGAATTATCTACCGATTTCAGTTACTCGACAGGCTCTATAGATGGCACGGTCTGCAGTGTCCCTAGCCAGGTTTGCACGTATTTAGTATCGGTCACGAACTCGCCCCAAACGGGTGTGTTTACACTACGGTGTGTATGACCGTGTATTCATCATGAGCAGTTGATCATACGATGGAATTATAGCTTGTCTCAGACGCAATAGCCGACACAACCTCCACGTCCACCCTCTTTGCCTGCACAGTTTGCCTACCCATCATATACACAAGCACTCGCAAGCATATAGATGACATCCAAGCGTTTGTGAAGACTTGGAGCTTGTAGACGGTTACCATTCTCAACAAGCGTGTGAACGTAGCATTTTCCTGTATTCTCGGAATGTATCAGAAAAACGTCCGCAATTAATTCACCTGGTGGACATTATATTCTCTTTCGTTACTGTTATAAGCGCCGCACTTGCATATATATCACAATTACTATTAGAAATCATATTCTAACAACTACTTCTTATTTCCAATAACTCACGACGACTGGGAATCCATAATTCTTACAACTGCTTTTATATATGCCCCAATATGTGCCCTCTGATTGCTGGCTTGAGTCAATGCATGAGGCGGAACTTGATGCGATGCTTCGCTATGTTTTCACCTTAAAAATCGCGGAAGTATTACCTGAACATAGCCAAATTCTAAGTTTCAGAAGACAGGTTCCTGCACGATCTTATACATGGCAGCTCCAAATTATATATGGATCGAATTAGAACAAACCAGTTACCGAATTTATTTTCAGAGAGATGGCCCAACATGCTGGAAATGCAAAGCTGAAGGTCACATAGTCTCACATTGTAGGATCAGAATCCGACACATCTAGTTCATCACTAAATACAATACCTTTCTTACAACTCCAACCCAAACCTAGCTATTATCTTCTCCATAATCAACCTACAAAAGAGTTACCAACAAACAATATTAGAATACAAAATTTCTTCTGTGCTTAATCGTCTGAGATTCCTATTTAATTTACAGGATGATACATTTAAATTCCACATAATTTATACAGCATATGAAATTGGAGTGTTTTTATAGGAGAAAAATGTATGCGATGCTTTATGATGTTTGACCTCTCAACACTCGTAATTATCCTTTCATTAGCTTACCATACATATATTATTATCTAAAATCATGTTAAGATAAAAGTAGAGTGTTTATCTAGTAGTAATGAATGCGGATTGCAGGTCCTGTATGGTATCCTATAGTTGGAACAGCTCCTGTGGTGAAAAAATTGTCAAGAGCTCTTGGTGGTCAATACTTGGCGTTATTAAAATTAGCCGAAATATACAATACAAATGTGCTTGGCCTGAAATTAGGAAAAGAAAATGTCGTTGTTGTGTATTCTTATCCAGTTGTGAAAAAGGTTCTGACAGAAGAAGTATATGAAGGAAGACCGTATAACTTTTTTATTGAATTACGATGTATGGGGACCCGAAGAGGTATGTAATTATTTTTATTAAAAGATTATCAAAACTATAATATTTAGATATTTGTGGATATTAATTACTCACATATTTTCTCCGTATGTCGTAAATACCGTAAGTATATTTTGTTCAAAAATCTGTTCAAGAAAATACTCGCCAATACTTTAGTTAACTAGAATAAAATTATTCCAGTATTTTGAAATTCAAACCTTGCAGCTGAAGGTATGAACGATCTCAACTCAACTAGCAAATTATTCGCATATATAACAATATTATTTCAATGTTGATTTATTACTGCTTTCAAGAATGTAACTTAGTATATAAAAGTTTCAAACGAGCATGTTCAGCTTTTCGTAATAATTTTTTTTTAATTTAGCTTAACGTGCCTCGACAGCGCTGGTCATTGGCACAGAAAAATATTTACAAATATATACATGATATTAAATAACAACTATTACTATTTTTAAATTAGATTTTATGGTAGAGATGCGTAACTTTCATAAACTGTAAGACTTTCTTGATCTCGGTGGGGCAGTGGAGCATTTCCTTGAGGTTAGGCCTTAGGTCAAATTGTTTATATGTAGCGGAAAATTCTTTGCAGTCAGTAAGTAAATGCTTAACGGTCAGTATAGTATCACAGCTATGGCAAACAGGACTATTTCCTGAAGACATCAGATGACCGTGTGTGAGTTTGGTGTGGCTGATTAGAATTTTTTAGAATTTTCAATAACTTGTATTATATTGTGGAATTAACTAGAGACCTTGAGTTTCATTTAAAAACACTAATATGAGCATATTCCACGAAGTAAGGGTCGAGACAGTCAATTTCATTAAAAAATCTTCGAGAGAAGAATTCTTCTGATTATAGCGGCCTCTCTCTTGTCAAAAAGCTAAGGGAGAGAGGAGAAGTAAATGAATGAATATCGTACTATTGCGCAATAGATGTTGCCAATATTCTTCCGTGACGTTTTTGAACTGGAACTTGAGGTCGCTGGCGAGTTGGACTATGTGTTTTGGATTGTTGCTAGAGGCAGCTTCTTTCGCATGGCGATCCGCAGTTTCGTTACCAGCAATTCCAATGTGAGATGTTAGCCAGATGAGAGAGACTGTTATATCATGAGCAACGAGAGTATGATATATGTCATGTATGTTCTGGACAATTGGGTGGTCAGTGAATATTGATTTAATTGATAAAATGAAGGACAGGGAATCAGTGCATATTGCAATATTTTGTGGGGGAGGGAGATATATTTAAAAGCCTGAAGAATGGTGTGAAGCTCACCTGTATGGATGCTACACACTGAATGTAAAGTAGAGGAGCCTATGAGTTCATATTTCGAGGTAACTGCACAACCAACTCCGGAGTCAGTTTTGGAAGCATCTGTGCAAAGTGTTAAATCGAAAGATTTTTTTTTGTAGTAATTCAAGGAATGCTTTCTTTACAAGTGCAATGGGTCACTCATGCTTATTAAAAATGGTGAGTAAAGTATCGATTATAGGAATAATTTTGGTCCAAGGAGGAGAATAAGGTAGTGGGAGCGGGGATGTCAGAGAGAGGTCAGTATCTTTGAGTAAAGGAGTGAGTAATTGGGGAAGATATCTAATAATTGTTCGAGGGTTAGTAGGGAGATTAGTCGTTGAAGTGAAAAGTGAGTGAAAAGGATTGAAAGGATTGGAGGATACTGAGGCAGCATATGTAAGAAGTAGGGATTGTCGTCTTAAGAGAAGGGGTGATTCATTAGCTTCAATATGGAGACTATCAGCAGGGCTAGAGCGGAAGGCACCAAGGCAGAGGCGGAGAGCGGTATTGTGAACAGAGTTCAGCAAATCTGTGAAATATTTGTGGGCTGACATGTAAATAAAGCCACCATAGTCAAGCTTCGAACGGATGAGAGCTCTGTAAACTCGTAGTAGTACGATTTCGTCGGAATCCCAGTGAAAGTGACTGAGCGTTTTAATTATGTTTAATCTCTTTAAACAGATACCTTTGAGTTCATGTATATGGTGTTTCCAGTTAAGTCGAGAGTCGAAGAAGGTTATTCCGAGAATTTTACATTGATTTACAGTGGGTAAGGGTGAATTATTAAAGAAAATATGAGGTAGAGGAGAAGATGTTCTTCTTGAGAACTTGATTAGTTTGGATTTACTTTGAGATAAGGATAATCCCAGGTAAGAAGATCTATACTGTAGAAAGTTTACTGCGCTTTGAAGGAGTTTGCAAGTGTATGAGATCGATATACCATGACAATAAACAATTAGGTCATCAGCATATTGGACATGTTTTATGGGAGTAGGAAACTTGCAACAGAGCTCGTTTATTGTGAGGATGAATAGAGTAGAACTTAATACTGATCCTTGAGGGACACCAGCATTTTGTGGGTGAGGCAAGGAGAGTTTTATATTAGAGGAAACCCTGAAAGTTCTACAAGTTAGGATATTATGAATGAACGATAGAATGTTGTCATGAAGATTATATTGGGAAAGTTTATCTAGTATTGCCGTTCTAGATATCGAGTCAAAGGCACCTTCAATATCAAAGATGGTTGCAACGACGTCCTGGTGATTGTTTATTGCTGAGGTCTGAAGGAATTGGGCGATAAGGTGGATTGCTCTGCTTTTTTTATTGGAATAATTATGGATTTGCGCCATGCGTCAGGTAACTGATAAGCATTCCATATTAGGTTATAGATTTCGAGAACCTTAGAGAGAGATGGATTGGATAGTTTTTTGAGAAAGATGTAAGGAACATTATCAGGGCCGGCGGTAGAATTTCTACAAGTAAACAAGGCAGATTTAAGTTCATTTAGGCTGAAAGGGGCGTTGACGGAAGCAACGTCATGAGGGTTTGATTGAAAAGGGGAGGAAGCCTGAATATGAGAATTGTGATAAACAGAATTGGGGTTACGATTATTGAATTTGTCATAAAAATTTTGTGCGAGTGAATCGGCAATTGTTTGATTGTCGGAGATAACAGTGTCATTCAATATTAAGGAAGGAATTTCAGTATTGGTTTTCTTGCCTTGAATTTGTGAAATTCTTTTCCAGACTTGACTGGGATTTGTATTATGATTCACCGAGGAGGTATAGCTTTGCCATGAGGATTTTTTGCTTTGCTTGACTACGAATTTAGCTTTAGCTTTGAGCTGTTTGTGTAGGAGAAGGTTTTCTTGTGTTCTATTTCGTCTTAACCTATTAGGAGCATGTTTGGACTTTCGGATGGCATTTTCGCAAGCTGAATTCCACCAAGGCACAGTTTTTTGTGCAGAGGAAGTGACTGATTTAACGATATGAGTCTCTGCAGTGGCAAGTATGTTGTCAGTAAACGTTTTTAGAGTGTCATTCATATTTGCAGAAATAGCTAAAGAGGATAAATAAGTTTGGGAGAGAGAAGTAAACTCAGACCAAATTGCATTTTTTAAGTGCTAGGAGCTTCTAGTTATAGTTTCCTTATTATAATGATTGGATATAATGATAGGAAAATGGTTGCTATCATGAAGGTCATCTGAAACTTGCCAAGAAAGGGAAAGTGCAGTTTTAGGGTCACATAAGCTGAGGTCAAGGGCAGAAAAGGAGCCGGAGGAAATGTTAAAGTGATTGTTGAGTCCAGTATTCAACCAGCAGGTTCCGGAAGAGTTTATGACGTTTTCTATAACTTTGCCTCTAGTGCAATCACGAGTTGAGCACCACATGGTGTGATGTGCATTAAAGTCACCAACAAGGATGTATGGGGGGGAGCTGAAATACTAGGTCGGTTAAGTCTTCTTCATTGAGGGCGTGATCAGGTGGAATTTAAATACTGCAAATGGTAAGCTTATTAGGGCACCAAGCAGTTACAGCAATTGCCTCTAGATTTGAGGTTAGTGGGAAATGAGATGAGTATACATCGCTAGATACAAATACTGAAGTACCACCACTGGCTCTCATACTGTTGGTACGGATGTAATGATAACCTTCAAAGTGTTTTAGCTTGCACTGTTGGTCAATTTTGAAGTTGGTTTCCTGGAGGCAGAGAAAGTCAGGGGTATGGAGAGATACAATTTTCTGAATTCTTTTTAAGCGAGGATAAAATCCATCGCAGTTCCATTGAATTAGAGAGAATGGTACTAATTAAAAGGGGAAAGAGGTTAATTACTGAGATAGTGTAGAGGAGTCAGTGGTGGTACCGTCATCAGAAAAAGGATCGTCAGTAAGATTGTTTTGGTCGGGAGGAAGTTTACATTTGATTTTATTGGTCAGACGTGTAATGCGATTTTGTGTCGTTGATATTAGAATAAATTAAGGATAGATCTTTCAGTAGGGAAGCAGTGTCGGAGATAGATTTATTGGCTTCAGGTAGAGGGTCGAGGAACGCAATAAGTTGGATGCTATTAAGGGACAAGGACTTAGGAGACTCTTCAAAAAGTTTATGTATGATAGAACGTGATTCGGGGCTTATATTGTGACAATCATCTTCCGCCAGTTTGGATTTTTTGGTTCTTTTTTTTGTAGATTTTTTTGAATTACAATTTGGGAATTCTGGGGGAGGCATTGGATTGAGATTAGCGAGAGGAGTATTGGAAGGTGATATAGACTGCGGAGAGTCAAGAGTGCTACTATTAGGTCGGAGTTGTTTTTCGCCAGGTACAGGGGAGGAGGTAGCGAGTGGCACTTGAGAGGGTAAATCGGGATTGTCTGAAAAGGTATCAGTAGTAGCTGGGTCAGCTGAAGTGGAGGGTTCAAGACTGACGGAAATATTTAATAGGGGGGGAGGAAGGTCGTGGGAAGTTTTGGGACATGATTCAGCGGTATGTCCAGCCTGCTTGCAGAGAAAGCATTCAAGTTTATCAGTAGAATTGAATATTCTGTGTGATGTATTTTCATGCGTAATAAGAATCGAAGTTTGCAGTGCAAAATCGTTACTGGTGGGCAGAACGTAAGTTACACGGCGGAAGCTCAGGACATGTGCGTATTCGTCATCAGGCGAGCCACATTTGACGTATGAAATAGGGGAGGTAAGTATCAATCCTTGGTCATACAGGGCTTTTTCAATAACAGATTGTGGAATGGAAGGACTGACATTGGAAATAAGGATTCTTTTGGTGGGAGAAATAAGCCGACGAATAGAAATGACATTGGAATTAACTGAGATGTTTTGATTCGATTTTAGAAGGTCGTCGACTTGAGTGGTAGATGATAAATAAATACATATGCGGCCATGAGAGATTCTGGAAGCGATATGTACGTTTTTTGGAGAGACAATGTCACCTATTGCTTTGATATAATCGAATAGTACAGTGTTGGGGATAGAAGGCATAATGGTGGCTTGATCTCGAGATGGTACCGGGGGAGGAGGTAGTCTTGCGGAAGTAGCCGCGGCATAAGTTATGGGTCTTGAAGGGGTATTTGTGTTCATTGAGATAGATTGTTTAGCGGAGGTTGAAGAAGTGGTGGTATTTGAGAGCAGCGGTTGTGAGGGGAGGTTTGACATATTGATGTAATTCTGGATACCAAAATAACAATCAATAGTTAGAAATAGAAATAAAATTAAATATATAAGTAAATCTCAGCTCAGAAGACTGGCCTATTCATTTCCAACACAAATAAGTGAATTTAAAGAATATTCACCAATTTTGCAGAGAAACAGCACTTTTACAAGTTTTATTATCACTGTTCAAGATTGTAAAATCTTGAAATTTATTTGTTAAGATACATTTAAAATATGTGAGACATTTATATGCCTTCCCTTTTTTATTGTATATATTTGAGGCATAAATTCATTTTAGTTTATAGCTTTGTAGAAATATGTTGCAGAATTGATAAGATCTTTCTATTGTAGTAAATTCAAAGGATATTTTAATTTTAATTTCAGAATGCTTTGTAAATATCACGTTTTCCAACAATGATTGTAAATTCTTTTGTATGGGCAGATGAATGACACCTTTTTGAAAGTCGACATTGTCCTATAGTTAAGAAGTGAGAAAAAAGCACGTTTCACCCTATTTGTATACTGGATTGTAAAACCTTAATTTTAGTGTCAATTCTGCAAGTATTTTATGGTCGAGGTTCGGAAGACATGAAAAACGTTTTTGAATTACCTTTCTGAGTAAATAGGTTACAATTGCCATTGTTGTATTCCATAGAAACTCAACTTACTATTGGCGGCACCCATAGTTGAATCTTGTCTGGAAAAAACCGACAAGTCAGGTGATGCTGGCCAATAGGAAATATTTATTTTCGTTTGGTGAACCCAATCCACGTGTAAACACGCCCCTCACAGATTTCTACTTAACACGTCTCACAACGTGAAGAAGTCAGTTCTACACTCATCGAGTCGAGCGCAACGCTCAAAAGCAAAGTTTTTAACTCATCGTAACGAGCGCAAGGCTCAACAACCAAGTTAGTTTTTCACTCGTCAGTTCTACACTTCTAGACGCGAGTTTTGCATTCATCGACGCGAGTTTTACACACTCATTGCTCAACGCTCAATAACAAAGTCAGTTTAAAATTCATCAAATCGAAACATAAAGTGTCTTCCGATCTGAAACCACAGAAATTCAGCGTTCACAACTCAACTTTGTAACATTTTGTAAATTTGTACATAGTAAATTATTAATTTCGACATT
The DNA here is from genome assembly GCA_963921935.1 of Galeruca laticollis. Taxonomy (NCBI): domain Eukaryota; kingdom Metazoa; phylum Arthropoda; class Insecta; order Coleoptera; family Chrysomelidae; genus Galeruca; species Galeruca laticollis. Next base: position 117,021,544 of record OY998175.1, read on the forward strand.
AACTTTGTCAAATTAAGATTATTTATTTAGTTGAATATCCACGCCAGTTGACGAAGTTCAATTAAAAATATAATCAAAAACATTGGTCCTTCGTAAGCCGGATATAACAAGTATTGTTATATAACATTGTAAAGTGCCAGTATCAAGACAGCAGTTCAAATCGAAGTATAGCAGTTCAAATCATAGTGAAAGTGTAGCAGTCTAATTAGCAGCCCAGTTAGCAGTTCAATTAGCAGTCCAGTGTAGCAGTTCAATTAGCAGTCCAGTTAGCAGTCCAATTAGCAGTCCAATTAGCAGTCCAGTGTAGCAGTTCAATTAGCAGCCCACTTAGCAGTTCAATTAGCAGTTCCAAGGATTCATCACAACAGCAGCCAGGATAATCAAGGTAAGTTGGTCAGTTATCTATTTAAATGTGCCAATTATCCGTCCTGTTTCCATATTAGTATCGTATGAATATTGTTGAAATTCCTTACCATACTCACGCATAAACTGTATTTAAAATGGCTGAACTTAAGAAATTAAGACGACAACGCGATTATATATTAACAACCATTACGACATTGAGAAGAGTCGTCGACCAAGCAAACGATGAACCCGCGAACGTCAATGAATATTTTATTCAATCGACATTAGAAAGGACAACCAAAGCATTTGAAAAATTTCATTCACTTCAGGATATGATAGAGGAGCTAGATCAAGAGGAAATTGATCAACGTAGCTATTACGAAGATAGCTTTATGTGGGAAACGTCGCGTGCTAAAAGGTTTCTCGATAAATTCACAGCTTCAACATGCAGTACATTTAGGGCACAATCAGTAGATCCCGTGCAAACGGCCACCAACAAATCATGTTTGGCTGAGCTTACTAAACTAAAACGGCAACGCGGTTATATACAAACTACTATTACGAAATTAGGACAACTCATCGACCAAACAAACGATGAGGCTACGGGATTCCATAAACATTTGATTCAATCGACGTTAGATGACGCAATTAAAACGTATAAAAAATTTGATTCAATTCAAGATAGCATAGAGGAGTTAGATCGAGAGGAAATTGATCAGCGTAGCTGCTACGAAGAGAGCTTTATGCGGGAAACGTCGCGTGCTAAAAGGTTTCTCGATAAATTCGCAGCTCTACCATGCAGTACATACCGTGCAGTGCAACAAGTAGATACCGTGCAAACGGCCAACAAAACACGTTTAAACGCTGATAAAAAGACATCCGCCACTGTAAACTTACCAGTAATCTCTCACGTTATGTCACATGAATCGATCCAACGTGAGCAGATAAAGTTACCTGCTAACATCAAATTAGCAGAATCAGAGTTTCATCAACCGGAACCGGTTGACATCTTAGTAGGAACAGGCACAAGACTGCCTGTGGAACAAATCAAAGTAGCAGAAACAGAGTTTAATCGACCCGAACCGGTCGACATATCAGTAGGAATAGGCACTACACTGCCTGTAGAACAAAACATATTAGTAGGAACAGTACCACACTGCCTGTAAAACGAATCAAAGTAGTAGAACCAGAGTTTCATCGACCTGCACCGGCCAACAGATTAATAGGAACAGGTAATACTCTGCCTGTAGAGCAAAGTAAATTAACGGACCCAGCTGTCCACCGACCTACACCGGTCGACAAATTATTAGAAGCAGAGGCTACCATGTCTGCGGAAAAAAGCAAATTAGCAGCTCCTGATAATCAAGAATCGAACAAACTTCACATGTTCCATGTTCAGGACTATGCGTTGATATCAGATGGTTACTATTTATCTCATCACGCAATCAGTAAGGAAATGAGTCCAACTAAGAAAGTAAGTGTGGTATACGACGGTTCTTTAGAGACTTCTGCAGGCGTACCGTCGAATGACGCCCTGTATATCGGTCATAATAGTCAACCCAGTTTATTAACTACTTCTAGTCGAGATCGCGAAAAACCTATCGTGATTGCAGGAGATTTAAAGCGAATGTGTCAACCATTTTTAGTTAGAAACGAATACTGTAAGTTTCAATGTCTCATTTGGAGAGATCAAATGAAAAACTTACAAATTTTTGAATTAAGTATCGTCATATTCGATATTACATGTGCTTTGTATCTAGCAATTCAACGTTTACCTCAATTGAGTATAGATGAATGCAAAATATATACCGTGCGAAATGACACGAATATGTATATACTGAAATCTATTCAGATTAATGTTTCCAAACGGATAACACTATTCGGAGTTTTCAATTTATTCGAACCGTTAGGATTATTGGTTTCCGTGGTTGTACTCGGGAGAATAATCCTACAATACTTGTGGATCTATAATCTCGATTGGAACGAATCGTTATTTATTATATTGTATATTGAATGGCAAACATATTGCCAGCCATCACCGTCAAATGACCTGTTTTTATTTCGACGCACCGTAATTACCGCCGATGTTTAAGGCGTTCAATTACATGGATTTTCCGATGCAACTGAAATGGCATCCGACGCACGCGTTTACTTACGCACACTATATCTCTTGAGAAAAATTAAAGAGCAATTATCATGTATTAGGTCTCGCGTTGTACCTATCAAGAAGTTAACCATACCGAAATTAGAGCTCTTAGGGGCACACCTCTTGTCTACATTCATGGAAATTGTAAATACGGGCCTCCGAAAAGATATTCAAACTTTTTATTGGTCCGATTATGAATTTTCATTACGTTGGCCTCAAGCTGTTCCTCGGCGATTGATAAATCCTTTTCGGGACAAAGAAGGGATAATGAGGACAGGCTACCGATTGATTGTGTCTAATTCAACATTTGACGCTGAACACTCCGTTATCTTGTTTAAAATTAGACATGTGATCATTTTTGTTATGATGTATTTTCTGAAAAAATATTTGCAAGCTGAAATTCAGCAAAGTTGATGCTCGATACGCCGTAGATATGTGATTATTGACGGACGTAGTCGAATGTATATACATATAAAACTGTGTTGTGCCTGCTTCAAGGCAAGGTTTCCGCAGACACCACGTGTTGGGAAATTAGGTGAAGCAACATTGAAAGGGTTTAAAATGCATTTGTACAAAGTCGCCGGTCGCGACTGGTTATTTACGTATGGACGATTTAATGTGTTAATTATCGAAAACGAAACTAATATTTCTTCTGATCCTACCGATCCTATCACCCTTATTCCTGGCAATTTATTAATAGGTAATTTATTGACCAACTTGCAAAGTCGTGATTACCCCCCGACTACCAGTAAACATATGTCTCACGAGCAGCACATACTTAATGTTAAACCGCATTTCTGGACGCGGCGGGGCAAGGAATGCCCGAACGAGTTGACGGTTCGCACCAAATGGGAAAAGGCTGGTCCTGAAATCCACGAAGGGGCTGTGGCCTTACTACGAGAAGATAACATACCACCCTCACAATGGACCCTGGGAAGAATCATGAAGTGCTATCCCGGTAGTGACGGTGTGGTACGTACTGTTTTAGTGAAAACCGCGAAATCTTCAGTTGTCCGAAATGTGAAGAAGGTGGCGTTACTTCCGATTATACCGACTAATGCTGAAGATGAACATTCATAGACTTTATAATTGATCGTATTCTCTCAACGGGAGGAGTATGTTCAAGATTGTAAAATCTTGAAATTCATTTGTTAAGATACATTTAAAATATGTGAGACATTTGTATGCCTTCCCTTTTTTTATTGTATATATTTAAGGCATAAATTCATTTTAGTTTATAGCTTTGTAGAAATATGTTGCAGAATTGATAAGATTTTTCTATTGTAGTAAATTCAAAGGATATTTTAATTTTAATTTCAGAATGCTTTGTAAATATCACGTTTTCCAACAATGATTGTAAATTCTTTTGTATGGGCAGATGAATGACACCTTTTTGAAAGTCGACATTGTCCTATAGTTAAGAAGTGAGAAAAAAGCACGTTTCACCCTATTTGTATACTGGATTGTAAAAACCTTAATTTTAGTGTCAATTCTGCAAGTATTTTATGGTCGAGGTTCGGAAGACATGAAAAACGTTTTTGAATTACCTTTCTGAGTAAATAGGTTACAATTGCTATTGTTGTATTCCATAGAAACTCAACTTACTATTGGCGGCACCCATAGTTGAATCTTGTCTGGAAAAAACCGACAAGTCAGGTGATGCTGGCCAATAGGAAATATTTATTTTCGTTTGGTCAACCCAATCCACGTGTAAATACGCCCCTCACAGATTTCTACTCAACACGTCTCACAACGTGAAGAAATCAGTTCTACACTCATCGAGTGGAGCGCAACGCTCAAAAGCAAAGTTTTTAACTCATCGTAACGAGCGCAAGGCTCAACAACCAAGTTAGTTTTTCACTCGTCAGTTCTACACTTCTAGACGCGAGTTTTGCATTCATCGACGCGAGTTTTACACACTCATCGCTCAACGCTCAATAACAAAGTTAGTTTAAAATTCATCAAATCGAAACATAAAGTGTCTTCCGATCTGAAACCACAGAAATTCAGCGTTCACAACATTTTGTAAATTTGTACATAATAAATTATTAATTTCGACATTAACTTTGTCAAATTAAGATTATTTATTTAGTTGAATGTCCACGCCAGTTGACGAAGTTCAATTAAAAATATAATCAAAAACAATCACATTTTAATGATGACAAAAAACACGTTTCTAATTTGCTATGATATTGACGACTTAAAGATCCGACTCTGAGTTCTGACTCGTGAATGATAATAAAATTGTTTTATAAATTATTCACAAAAAGATTTTGGCAACAAAATATATAATATTTATAAAGCATCCAGAAACTCCAAGTCCTAACAAACGCTTGGATGCCATCTCCACGATTGCGTTAGAGTTTTCTAAACCGGCAAGTTGTGCAGGCAAAGATGGCAGACGTGAACGTTGGCACGTGAAGTAGTAAATTTAAATTACAATCGACAATTACAATTGACTTATATATAGGTATGGTATAGAAAATAAAATATGCTTATATTTAAATTTTGCCGTAAAACGTAGTGGCGAAAATTACATATTATCAAACTTACGCGTAAAATACGCAAACGAGAAATATGTATAAGATAGACGTTATACACATAACACATTTTGATGTGTTTTCAACAACTTGTGGAGACTAATATGTGTATGTGCGCGTCATCTATTATTTCTTGTTATCCTTCAAAGATACTAAAAATAGTACACTATGTAACAGCTCACTGGTTGATCCTGCCAGCTTATCTCAAAAATTAAGCCAAACATGTATCAGTACAAGTCAAATTAACGTCAAACCGCGGAAGGATCATTAAAGAAGTCTTGGGTGCTTGCCAAAACTTCTCTGGCGCATGAACACATCTTTAACATTTGAGGAATCCACCCCTTCTTCAACTCGAAGCTAGTCGACGGCGAGCACAGATTGTCGTCCGGGGCAATCCAGCATCTTAACGGACACTAGAGGTTTGTATGTTGGCTGAAGTTGTCGCGGTATAATAAAGTATGATCGAACAATTGTGTAAATTGTAATCAAACTGTGTCTATTTTAGTTACTGTTATGATGAAGTCTCTTATACGCGAATTATAAAAAATATTTTATATTTTGTTCATATTAATCTTCTAGGAGTGACCACAATTGATGGACCAGAATGGAAAATTCAGAGAAATTTTATTACGACTCATCTTCGTAATGTGGGTTACGGGAAAAAACCAATGGAAAAATTAATACGTGATGAAGTAGAAGATCTATTATCCTTTTTGAGAGAAAATGGAAACAAAGAAATTCAAATAGGTTCAATTTTGTCCATATCAGTATTACATGTTTTATGGGCACTTGTTACTGGTTCTAGATTGGATAGAAATGACGATCGTTTAAAAAGGTAATAAATAAAAAAATTGTAATTTTGAAATTGGAAACAATCCACTCTCTAAGTAGGCGGAACGTGGAGTTTTTCCAATGAATGTGTTAACCTTTTTGACCCTCGTAACATGAATTTCATTTGAAGCTGTTACGTATTCAAAGTCAACGGTAAAAATTCGAATAAAATAACTAATTCATTGTTAAATACATCAAAACTCTATTGGAGATCATAAAATAAAATATCATTCCTAAAATATGAAATTAAATATAAATGATTAATAATTTTCTTGGTAGCAACACAAAATTAGTAAATGATCGAATGTTCGGTGACAAAATTTGTCTATGGATCTCTTTCATCTGAAAGACATTAGCACTAGTCAATTCACTCTTTTACTGGTTTTAATGGAAGGAGATGGATTTATAAAGTTTTGAAAACTTACGGCCATCGCCGGATAATTTGATCTATCCTTAACTATATCGAATTTAGATTTATTTTGTTATTATGATGACATACTCGGTAGTTAGAGGATATTTTTGGGCAAATCTAGATTAGATTTATGAATAAAATCTTATAGACAATAAGGCCAAATCACATCAAAAGTATGTATTTCAGTATTAATTAAAAGTAACCCAATAAACACACAAACGTTTTAAAAACGTAAAATATTAACCATGTAACCTAACGTTTATAAATGGTTTTTAGGCAACTGGTTATATTACCAGAGTAATGTCGCTCGTTTCTACGTAACATATAACGATTTTTCCAACGTCAAATACAACGTGATTTTCGTAACGTCATTCAAACGTTACCGTTTTAATGTGATTTACCGCTTGCTTTTGAACGCAATATAAACGTTTATAAAACTGTCTTCTGAAACGAAATTTAGAACACATCTTACTAACGTCACTTAAACGTTACCTTTTCAATGTGATTTACCCAGTACTTTTATAACGTAATATAAATGTTTTTATAATGCAGTTTATAAACATTTTTGTATAATGATATTTAGCACATATTTTAACGTAATTTAAACGCTACTCATTTGATGTGATGTACCCATTGCGTTTGTAACGTAATATGAACGTTCTTATGCTACTTATAGACGGTCTTTTGAAACAAGTAATATTTGATAAATAAAACTTTATTCATATTAATAAAATAACAAATAACATTTTTTATACAAGAAATAAAGCATTTATGTATTCTTTACTTGTTACCGTCTTCGGTCCTCGATGGATCCCTTATACTGATGACCTACGCTTACGATTAAAAGGAGCTAGTCTATTCGTACAGCGACATCGATGAGCGGGAACCGGAACTCCAAGGCGACGTTAATAGGATTACTACCAACTCTTCAGGCGTCTCGTGCTGGCCGTTGTGGTTTGGGGTTGCGAGAATTACGGGCGATTGTTACACGTTTTATTTATTTTATTTGATAAATCCACACAAAAATAGTATACAATAAAAAAATAAAATTCTTGTAATTAACATAATAAAATAAAAAATGTTCTAAAAACTATAACATAAAATATATAAGATTTCTAGTTCTAATATTTTACAAAACAACGTGTATGTATATATATACTCGTATATATATAACGGGGTTAGAACGCGTTTTTGTAAATGCATATGAGTTCAATTAAGTCGTTGTTTTCAAATTTAAAAAAGCGTTGTATATACAACCTGTTAAAAAACATTACTGTATAACCGGTTATATCACGCGAAATAGTATAAATAATGTTAAAAATACTACGTTAAAATAACGGGAATTAAAAGCGTTTTTGTAAACGCATATGAGTTCAATTATTTCGTTGTTTTCAAATTTGAAAAAGCGTTGCATATACAACGTGGTAAAAACATTGCTTTTTAACTATTTATATCACGCTAAATAGTATGAATAATGTTAAAAATGCTACGTTGAAATAAAAAGCGTTTTTGTAAATACATATGAGTTCAATCGAGTCGTTGTTTTCAAATTTAAAAAAGCATTGTCAAAACAACGTTGTTTTCAGATTTAAAAAAGCGTTGTATATGTTAAAAACATTACGGTATAACGGTCTCTATCATGTGAAATAGTATAAATAATGTTGAAAATACTACGTTAAAATAACGGACATAGAAAGCATTTTTGTAAATACATTTGAGTTCAATTGAGCCGTTGTTTCCAAATTTAAAAAAGCGTTGTATATACAACGTGTTAAAAACATTTCTGTATAACCGTCTATAACTCGCGAAATGGTATAAATAATGTTAAAAAATACTACGTTAAAATAACGGCCATAAAAACCGTTTTCGAAACTACATGTGGGTTAAGCTAAGTCGTTGTTTTCAAATTTGAAAAAAGGTTTGGAATATAACGTTTCGAATTCAACCAATTTGTCAACGTTAAAAATTCAACGAGTAACGTTGGAATAACATTAAAACGTTTTAAAAACGTTTTTTACGTAGGTGTATTTATTGGGAAATTAGTATATATTTTGGTTTTAGGCCTTCTCCTTCTTTATCTTTTTCTTGCTTGCTGCTTCTTACTGCATGACTTCCTCTTGCTTGTTACTTTTCCGCCCAACCTATTTAATATGCGAGAAAAGTATTGGTTTACCCACAAAAAAATTGAAATTTTGGAAAAAAATTTAAATTTTGAAAAAAAATTTGAGTTATTTTTACGTTTTAAACCAAGAACAACACAAAAAAATATCCTGAGTGTATGTCGTCGTCGTCGGCCTATTTTCGTTACATGTCTTGTTAGCACGATACAGCCTCCGGAGTGCAACAAATCCCCAATTTTATGATTCAATATTGTTCGGGACATCTCACAGATGAACCCTATTGATTTTCAGCTCACAATAGCCAGTACAACGGATGCTCTGGTACTTGAAGTACGACATTTTGTCATTTTTTGAGAAATTTCAGTTGGTTAGCACGATACAGCCTCCGGAGTGCAAAAACTCACCAATTTTATGATTGAATATTATTCAGAACATCTCACAGATAAACCCTATTGATTTTCAGCTCACCACAGCCAGTACAACAGGTACTACAGTACGACATTTTTGTCATTTTTGGAGAAATTTCAGTTTGTTAGCAGGATACAGCCTCCGGAGTATATACAAGTAACCAATTTTATTATTGGTTATTATTCAAAGCATTTCAAAGATGAACCCTATTGAGACTCAGCTCACTAAAGCCCGTACAACGAGTGCTATGGTACTTGAGGTAACAAATTTTTGGAGAATTTTCAGTTTGTTAGCACGATACAGCCTCCAGCGTGTATACAAGTGACCTATTTCATAATTGAATATTGTTCAGGGCGTCTTATTGATAAACCTTCTTGACTTTTAGCTCACCAGAGCTAGTACGACGAGTGCTATGGTACCTGAAGTGCCACATTTTTGTCTTTTTTCGAGAAATGTCGGGTTTAGTTACGATACAGCCTCCGGAGTGTATACAGGTGCCCAATTTTATTATTGGATATTTTTCGAGGTGTCTCATTCAAACACATTCCTAAAATAGTATCACTACACCCTCTAGAGGGTAGAAAGGCTGAGAAGAGAGAGCCAGTAGAACGGGTCCTATGTTACTTGAAGTACCACATTTTATGTCATTTTTAGAGGAATTTCAGTTTGTTAGCAGGATACAGCCTCCGGAATGTGTACAAGTGACCTATTTTATAATTGGATATTTCTCATGGTGTCTCACAGATGAACCCTATTGATTTTCAGCTCATGAGAGCCTGTACAGCGGGTCCTATAAATCCAGATGTACTACGTTTTTTGTTATTTTTGGAGAATCTTCGGATTGTTAGCACGATATAGCCTCTGAAGTGTATACAGGTGACAATTTCATAATAGGATATTGTGCAAGGCGTCTCACAGATACGGAAAATTTAATTTTAATCTTTAAAACCGTTTATTTTTATACTGCTTTTGCTTGCCAGAAAGTAGAATCTTGTGGTTAGCACATGCTGTAGTTTTGAGTGCTCGCCTTAGCTTGGTACACGTAGCTCTACATACCCGTCGGGTTACAGGTTTTCTGCGGTTTTCCTGTAACACGGTGAATCTATTCAACAGGATGAATTTTTTCACCAGCCAAATGGACCGACGAACCAATCTCTCAATCGACGTAGGGAACAATGCAGCCGCAGCTGTACCCGCCCACCCCCAACGAGATTGTTGTTATTATTGCTTTTCAAGGTACAAAACAACGAGAATGCTTTGCCTCTGGAACATCTTCTAGCGACAAGCCCACTCCGAAACCTCGATTCCACCCCCTAATCTTCTAAGCCACCAACTCAATCTCCCAAACATCTTAACCTATTCACCAGACTCAGTACAAACGCGCACAAACTCCCCAAATACTCCCCCAACCCAGCCCCGCAGAGGAAATTACAACGTAGAAATAATAATATATAGAATATTAATAAAAGAAATTATAAATATTAAGAAGATTCCGGACTCAGTCAATTTCAGAACTGACATAGACAACTTAAGTTGTATATATACTATTATAAACGAATATCTACACCTTGCCTAGTTATTAAAAATTAAAAAATAGGTCTCTAATTCTAATTTTAATTTAATTAGGACACTCTGTAAATATATTCTATCAATTTTTAACATAGGTCATTGTTTAAATTTTTAGAAAGGTTTGAAAATGGTTTAAATAAAATAAACCGAAACGTTACCACTACAAGCAAGTGATTTTATTTCTGACCGAAGCCCATGAAAATATGAAAAACTAATTATAGCATCCATTCGTTTTTTTATATTGAGGTCTAAGAGGAATAGGGGGAGAACTCTAACAAATTTCTTTTGCTATAAGCCCGCACAAAAGGGTTTATAATAATTTATAATATAAGTTAAGTAACAATTTGGCGCCTCAGTTCTGATAGTTTCCAGCTGTGTGGTATACCTGCTTTGCCTTTTGCCAGATTTTGTATTTTAAACATTAAAACTACTTTGTATGGTCAGTTTTTTTATCTTGAATTATTTTTTGTTGGTAATTTACTTGGTAGCTGTTCATTTCTGGAAGAAATAATTCATTATAAAATATAAAAGACATAAGATTCCTTTTGAGGATATACCGAAAAAAAGTCGTTAACATTGTTGCTACTTGTTATTTCATGAGCTGTTAATAAGCTATATAGGATTACAGTCGCTAGCCATAAAATTATTATCTTAATAAGATTGTAGTTTTTATTTGTATTTGATTACATAATTCAAAATTATACATATGCACAGTAGTGAATATAATACTTCAGAAACGCGCAGGAAATTTATTTAGATATATTTGAAGTTTTCTAAAAAAGGTGAATATATTTTTTTGTACTGTAGTGGATTACTAAAATTTATATTTCCGCAAAAGGTTAATTTAGCCATGATTGGAGTTTTCCAGTTTATTTTTAATTTTGACTTGCGCGATATGTAGTTGGAAGTCATAGAGATGCGCAGTGAGTACATTTAATGGTATTTTTGAAGAGATTATTAATTCATATGTCAAACTGATATCTTTGAAAAATATTATAATAGATTATTTTCGTAGACTAAAACTATACTGTGGTCTCTTTGGGAAAAAACCTTCGTCGCATTAGTATTTTTTTTCGAATCTCCCATTAAAGTTAGTTTTGCTTCCTAGTAGGGTAAAAAGGACAAATTGCGGTCACTTAAGAAAAAAAATTTTTCTAAGCAGAAAAATAAGTCGTTATTTCAAATAATTTTAAGATAGCAATCACTAGTGCACTTAAAAACTTTTTTGATCTGAAAATCTTTCAAAATGTTTTCTATACTTTCATATGTATCCTACAGGTGTGTCCCATCCACTGCATTCAGAATGTACCCATCTTCCGCATAGAGTACATCTGTACCACTGCTCATTATTCTTTCCATAATCATTACATATCAAACATATATCTTCATCGACATCTTCATTATCATCATATTGAACATCAACATCAGAATCTGATGAGTTTTCATCAAATAATTTTCTTTTATGGGATTCTCTCTTATTTCTTAAATTATTCTTTTTTCATCAAGATTCATTTTAGAAGGTTGTACCTCTTATTTCTTCTTTTCCTTTACCTGTTTCTTGGCTTCCTTTTCTTCCAACTCTTTCTTCAATGGTGTTTTTGCCTGCCTCTGCTAGTTTAGGAACGGGAAGAATTTGTTGAAAAGAGAGAAATCCTGAAGAAGTTGAAGAAATTTCGTGTTTCTCTTTATTTGTAGAAGTCTTTGGTAGAGCATCATCGCTTGCTACAGCTTGGGGATCATTGCTGAAAGACATATCAGCTTCGTTATCTTGTATGGCAATGACATGCTGATTCAATAACTCGGAAGGCAAAAAGTCTTGTTCATTAAAAACGTTGCAGTTAAGAGGATAGATACCAACGCTCCTGAAACCAGCTTCTCCTTTGCTAATTGTAGCCACAGTTGAATAAGCTTTATTGAATAAAGACGCTACATCATAAGGAGTGATACTTTTCATCAACTGCGTCTTCATAAATAAATTGCACTGATTTCTGTATTCGGCTTTCAGGGGCCCGTAGAAGACCACATCTAATGGCTGTATTTTATGTGAACTGTGTGGTGGAATTGATACCATAACAATATGATTTTCTTTGCAAAACTCGTACGACTTCAAAGAAATATGGCTGGAGTGGTTGTCTACCATTAATAAAATCGGCTCGTCTTTCGTGGGTTTAGCGTGATTTCTAAAATGCGTTAACCAGTCATAAAAAATATTTTCATCGATGCAGCCATTCAGTGAACATTTATAAAGAGCTTCTGCAGGTCCATCTTTTTCGAGGAGAGGGCTCAGTCTCTTTCTGGGGAAGATAAACATGGATGGAATAAATCCCCCTGCAGCATTCATAGCACACATGACAGTAATTTTTCGGCCTCTTTCGCCGCTAGTTACTAGTCCTTTGGTTGCGAGTATCTTTCCTGGATCCTGGACAGTTGTGATTCCCGTTTCATCTGCGTTATATATTTTGCTAGGGGAAAAGTTATACTTTGACATCACTTCTTCCACCAGTTTATAAAATCTATCTATTTCATCCTTGTTGAAACCAGTCAAACGATTTAGACTGGTAGCTTCAGCTTTTCGCACTGATATAGTGGGATTGCGTCTGATGAAACTTCTCAGCCAGTCTGTTCCAGCCAGCCTTTGCGTTGCGTTAAAATTATGTATAATATGGTTTCTCTCAGCAAACTCAAAAACAAACCTTAGTTTTTTTGTGGTAACACCGTAAAAAATGGACGCCAAGTGTTTAATTTGATTAGCAATTTCCATTTCCTGTTCAGTTGAAAACACAGGTTTTCTTCCCATTATTGGTGCTGAGTCTTTTTTATTTTTTACCCTTTCTTGTAGCGTTGAAAATGGAATTGCGTATTTTTTTGAAGCTTGTCTTATACTCGTTCCATTTTGAATGTCTTCTATCGCTTGCTTCAAATTATCTCTGGTCCATTTTGCTTTCCCAGTTAATCTTTTTTGATTTCGAGACATCTATAAAGACAATTAAAAATGAAATAACCATTAACATAAACAGTGGGTAATGCAGGTCACTTGACCGGTATTACCCACCTGTGTTGACCGGCATTACCCGCCTGTAACAATTTTTCTTATGGGTCATTTTTTTATGAGAAAAAAATGTTTTTTATTCTATCTTTTTATAGGACACTAAAGAAAAAAGTCAACCTTTATGTATCAACTAAGTTTTTATGAAAAGAGAGAAGGCTTTTAACTCCAAACCTTATTTCACTTACCGTAAATCTTACATCAGAATTGCCGAAAACACGTGGTGATCTGCACTAACCAAAGTTTTAACACAAACTGAATATCAATCGGCTGTCGAAAATCGTAGGTCAGCTGACATATTTGAGGCCACATTGCATTGTTGCCAAACCTAGTACTAATAATTTTTAAGGTCTGACCGGCATTGTCCATCTGACCGTTATTTGCCCAACTTACCCTAGTGCTGTTATTTTTATTTAGGTAACTAGTTCACGGTTAATCTTTATAGTACACGGGGTGTTATTGCTGTGTGTTTTTTCGGTCGTATCTTTTTCTTTTACTCACGGAGGAATGTGGTTGCGCGTTCGCTTGTAACTACGATATTTAGACTTAGGAGAGTCGCAGTTCAAAATAGTAAGGATGTAGATGAACAAACTATACAGAGATAAACTTACGTATGAGTTACAAATCCGACGTTGTCTTGTAGGAAGTACAGTTGCGGGGAAAAGGATAACTTTACGGGATGCATTGCGTCAGGAGCGCCCAGGTAGTAAAAATCTTCCTGTAACTTCCTGCATGGAACCAAATTATGACTTACAAATTTGTGAATTGAATTTGATGGAGTTAGAAGAGAAAGTGAAATCCTATTGTAATGCAGCGAATAAGCTTAACGAGTTTAAGAAAATTTATACTCGGTTGCATCACGTCAGTTTTAGGTTGGGACGTATTGCGTTTGACGGCTCTAATGAATTGCGATGGTCCAAACTGAACGACTGGTGTGATAAGCTAGAGGAAGAATTGCAGCGGCTATCTGAAGGAGGAGAATAGGGTGAGGAAATGCCTGGTACTATCCTAGATCATCCTGTACCTATGACGAAATGTGTCAATTCTCGATGATACCATCACTTTATTACCTGAACTTATTCCGCCCCTCCAGTATGCTGTAGCCGAGAGACATCAATATCCAACGTCGCAGGTAATGACAGTGAGAAGTTTTCTGAATTCGACTGATACTATAGCTGAGAGAATGAATACCTTGCGAGTACTAGATTCGTCAGAAGCAATTAGATCCGGTAGAGAACCAGCATTTGAAGGTCAAACATATTCTGATAAACCACCTGAAACATGAACCAAACTCCCGGAGGATCTTAAGCAGTATTAATCGGTTATCCTTAGGACCTAGTGAAGTCGAGTGAAGACGAATTGAGGACTATGAACCACTCACTGTTGGGCGTGGACAAAGGTCTAGCAGCTTAGTTAGTATACCTACAACCCGTAACTCGTTGATGCGTTTTAATGATAACCTGACTATTCTGAAAGCACACCAAGCATAAGTCCGATGTATGGTACACTGGATGTATGGAGATGGATTATTCAATAGGATGGCATATAGAGTGCTACGAACTTCTTGAAAAGAATTGAGGAGTTAAGGAGATCTCGACTTGTTCCTAAGGAAAGACTTCTCGAAGAGGCACCTGAATTGCTCACTATAGACGTCTTTCTGTGGTTTAGGATGGGTAAATTTGATTCATGGGACCAACTAACAGAATGGATAAGAAGAGTCTTTCAACCTCATGGTTATGAGGAATTACCTTGGGAAGAAATTCGACGACAAACCCAAGGCGCGCTGGAGCGAGTAGTGAATTATGTGGCAGTTATGGAGGGATTGTTCCGAAAATTGACATAACCTCCTTCTGAAGAAAAGCGGGTTCAAATAATTCGGCGTAATTGACTACCTCATATGCAGACTAGTTTATCTCTTCAAAATGTGAGATCCCTCGCAGAATTAATTCACTTGGCAAAAACAGTAGAGACACATTCACGAATTAATAGATATTGCACACCTCCGACCAATCATCGCAACGTACTAGAGCCCGAATTAGCGTATAGGAAATCGAGCGCAACCACTAGCTCCAATCAAGAGATCGAATCGCTACAATCAAAGACAAAAGAGTACTATTCGAACAGATATTCGACTCCCCCAGAAGGCAATACACAACCCCCTACTACAACAGTAAAGTGCTGGAATTGTGGCACAGAAGGCCACAGATTTAGGATCTGTCAAAAACGAAGGCAATTATTTTTTTCCAGTGTGGACACCAGGGAGTAGTTGCTTGTACGTGTTTGAAGTGCTCAAAAAACTCCATAGCCCCCCCCTCAGCACAACTCTGACCACAACCCCTGAAAATGTAGCCATTTTGAATTACATATTAAGTCATTGCTAAAGGAGATACGAGATCATATTTAACACTTAGTATTTTTTGCGTGGATTTCCTTGTATTTTTGGATAGCGGTGCTACATGAACCATACACGGTGGCCCAGGATGGGATCAACTCTGAGGGATATGTCACAATAATTTTGCCAATGCATAAAAATTGAAAATGGGCGGTGTGCACAAACCACTGGGAAATTACGCTATCAAATATGACTTACAAGGTGCTATCAAATATAATCACAAGCTGATTAACCCCTTACGCTGAAGAGAAACTAGGGAACTACCAGTACGGCTTCAGACCAAAAAGATCAACAGTAGACCAGATCTTTACAATCAGGCAATTACTCGATAATAGTTGGGAGTTTAATAAGGACGTTCACCAGTTGATATATTTCCGCAAAGTTTTGTAAGGAATATTTGCGATGGAAAGTGTAGGTGTACCACGTATTTAAACACTGTTTCCTAGATGAGGATGAAGAATTTAACGTCGCTTGACAATTTCATGCGTATAATGACGACTTGTAAATATTACATTGAAGGAAGGTAAACCCTAAGCATTACTTAATACATTTCCTTTTTATATATCGAGAAACGTTTAGATTCGACAGATTCAAAATATCGGTTGCAAAAAGCGGAATCATTCGAGAAAGATATGCCTAAACGGCGAATAATATTTTATCAACTGCTTTAGAGAAGGCATTTTATGAGAGTGTTGAACTAATTTTCGGAGAGGTAAACACCGACATCCCGAATCTCTACGCAATATATAGATGGTAGCCAATATTTATGGCGTTCTCTCTGTTTGGATTGGCGAATGGACAGACTTTCTCGAATATTCGATGTAAGAGGGAAAGTAAAGAGGAATTTAACGATTATTTCGTGTCACGATGTCCTAGGCACCATGAGAGGGGAGGAAATTTGCTTGTGGGACTCTAGAGCAACCTTTGAACAGAACCGAAAAAGGGGAGCCGCTACTACGGGAAAATTTATTATGGTTTTGGCGAGAGATGAGAATTTTTCTGTGTTGTTGGAAATGATGAATAAGGAATTACAGAGAGGTTGCCGTCTAGAAATTGAAGTTAAAACCGTATTGACGTTTTTAAGAGTTTGCAGATAGAATATTAAAAATTATTATTTCAAATACAATAACTAACTGAGAAGAATTCTCATGAATTCTTAACAACGAATACGAACATCAACACGTTCGGAAGTAGCACTACCAAGATAAAGGAAATATTTTTAAAAGTACAAAAAAATTGTAGGCATCAACTTCAACGAAGAGAAAACGAAATACACATACCAGCCAAACTCTTAGACGCCCCTCGTAAAACAAAATACCTATTTGTATCAGCATAATTTTTGTATAGAAATAATCACTGAGGAATTGGCATTTTTAGGAATATTGCAAAGTAGACCAAAAACTTTTAGCCTGTTTTTGCCACAGCAGTTATCAAAATTTCACAGTTGGTTTTAAGCCGTCCGCTTAATGTGGGCTAGAGACCACATAAATTGACTTTTACCACAGTGGAGAAAAGTCCTTTTTTCCAACTAGTCCATGTTCAGATTAACTAATGACAGCAAACGTATGAGGGTATGGAGACAACCAGGATGTGCAGCACGACTAACTTTTGCTACAAAAGTTGTTCCTTTTCAGGGAGGGACCGAGATGTTTTGGGGAGGTATATATGGTCACCGGACAAGAGCAATTCCACATACCACAGACGTTGGTAGGAGACATCTACTTAGAAAGTGTCATTAGACCTCTTATGGTGTTGGTGAACTAGATTTGTTGAGTGGACTGCGTGCCTGTCGTTCACTGCTACACATAAGGTTGATGTTTTGTTCATTTTCGATAGGTTTTTGCAATGAAGGACCAGTCCTAATTTTTAGTAACGTATAATGTATATGTTACCCTGAAAGACCGAAATCTGGTGAATGTCGAGATACACCAGTGAATGTCAACATTCTCAACGTTGCTTGATGTATGTCCGAAATATTGTTGAAATTTCATTATTTCTAACTTACACCGGCGATTGTCGACATTCAGGATGCACTCGTGGTGTATGTTAAAAAGAATTTTTTTTTTGAAAAAAAACAAAATAAAATCCATAGGTCATTATTTATTAAAATAATATGAGAAAAGAACTTTGTTGAACTCAAAACAAACAGTAGAACATAAAAATACAAAATGAAATATAAAAAATTAGAACAACATCTTATTTATTGCAACAACTTAAACTACCGTGACACTTCGAATTGCACAAAAGTTCCTTGCTTTTACAGCTGCATTTAGTCGTGGAGCGCTTCCTTTTGCAGTTACAACGTGAATAGCCTTGCCCTCTCCACTTTTTGAATTAGGAGAAGCTGCTTCTCTTAGCGACATTTCTTTTGTTGAAACTTCGTCCATGGAACGTAACTTTTCTTTACAAATTACGAACTGATTACGGGTGAAAAGCTGCTTCAAAGTACCATTTTTGTTAGCTAATCTATAAAAGTCTAAATCCTCTATTCCAACAACAACCGCTAACACATTTCGAGGGTCTCTACGACCACGGTCGACATCAGGGACTTGAATTCTTACGGTATCACCAATTTGGGCAGGAGGAAACTTTTTTTTTGAGGTTCGCAACATTTTTGTTACTTGAAGTAGAAGATTCTCTTTTGCAGCTACTCTTTTTAAACAAATAAGCTCGTGTTGTTCAGTCAGTGCTTGAGATGAAGATGTGTTAGGTGGCGGATCAGTCAGTGCTTGAGATGAAGATGTGCTAAGTGGCGGATCAGTCAGTGCTTGAGATGAAGACGTGTCAGGTTGCGGGTCAGTCAGTGCTTGAAATGAAGATGTGCCAGGTTGCGGATCAGCTCCAATGGTATTTTCATTATCCATGTCTGTTTCAATATGGTCACTACCCAAAATTTCCTCAACATAAGCTTCTAGCTGTTCTTCGGTCTCAATGTTTGAAATTTGCCCGCGAGGGAGTGATCACGATGTTATACCCCTTTTTAGTTTAACGCCAAACAGGGCTTCATAAGGACTCTGACGTATTCCTTCGTAATAAGTTGTGTTTTTGACGAATTGGACAAACGACAAACCTTCTGACTACTTGTTTTAATAATTGTCTTGCATCCAAGCAGTTAACATATTTTGTATGTCCTGATAGGCTCTTTCAAATGAGCCTTGTGTTTGACTATGACGAGGCTTTCCGTGCACGATTTTAACATCTTTCCACATAGCGCATAGTTCAGATATGACTCGATTACTGAACTCTCTGCCATTATCCGAATGCAATATAGCGGGAGCACCAAATGTTAAAAAAATTTGGAGAAGGTGATATGCTACTTCTTCCGCTCTCTTGCTTTTTAAAGGTCGTAACTGGACAAATTTGGTTAAATGATCTTGATATACCATTATAAACTTGTAGTCGCCATCCCTGTGTAATTGCAAGTCTATCAAGTCGACTTGATATCTAGAGTTCAAATCGGAACTGACCATTAGTTTCACAACAATACCTTTTTTAGGCGCACTATGTTTCATTTGACATTGTTTACACAAATTTAAATACAACATTATAACTTCATAAGTAATATTTTTGTATCTAGCTTGCAATTCTTTAAGCATTCGTGTTCTTCCTCCATGGCCTGTTCTTATGTGAGTTTCGGAAAGTATTGTAAACAACTCATCATTAGTGACATAATACTGGATATTTGTTTCTCCTGGTTTTAATGGCACAATTAACTTTTCTTCATCACTAACTTTTAAAATGTCAAAAGTTTTAAACGTCTGTAGTCCAAAGGTGTACTACACTTACTTTTAGCGTAAATTACTTCAGAAACGATTTTAGAGTACTTTTCTTGTGAAAAATAAAAACAATTGTCTTCTCGTTTACTTCCAAGTAAGGCATGTAACTTTCCTACAAAACTGATCACGATTCACTGTAGTAACCATTGAATACAAATTATAATTTGGGAGCAAATTAGGTTTGGGAGCGCTGTCAAACGTTGCGTTAGACTGAAGAAGACAAAGCTAACTGAAACAAGGGGCTGGAACCGTCTACAAACTTGTCGCGATCTGCAGTGTTCGAGATTCACCGGGCCTTATTTGTGTTTGTCAACATATGCCGGTGAAACTCCTAATGTATAATAGAACTAAGAAATGTTTGGACTTTCACCATGGCATTTGACATTTGTCGACATCCACCGGCGAATGTTGACATTCACTACTTTCGGTCTTTCACGGTAACATATACACTATATACACAGTCTATTCAGATAGTCTAGAGACTACTTTTTCCAGAATAGCTGAATGGAATAAGCCTTTTTCCGGGTAGGACTCTATCAGAAAATGATCAGGAGTGACACATTGAAAATCAGAGGGATCGTTAGATAAGGTAATCAAAGAGAGTTTAATATCGCTTCAATTTGAGTAGTGATTGTTGTGAATTGATCAAAAGTTAATTTTCTGAATCCGATGATCCTTCGAATATGGTACTTGGCGCTTTTAAAAGCGGCCTCTCGAATTCCTCCCCAATGTGGGGAATGAATTTCCACTGAGTCTCATTTCGAGCCAGATAATTTTGAATTGAGTCTGTAAAATATTTATTCTGTAAATTGTTATAAAGTTCTCTAAACTGATTTGTAGCTCCAAGAAAGTTTTTTGCATTGTCTGAATATATGACACTAGGATTACCCCATCTAGCTACGAAACGTTTCAAAGCTGCTAAAAATGCGTCCATAGATCGGTACAAGTTATATATGCACGGGCATTACTGAAACTTTGCGCAGGTGAGATGATTTTATGAAAAAGGGCTTCCGAAGTCGACACCAACTTATTGGAAGGCTTGGGTAAGTGACTCTATCTTTCGATAGGTCGACCATTATCTGTTGAGCCGTCTATGCGTTTAATGGATAGCATGTTTTAGAGTTTCTAATCATATGCTTGCTTTGCCTTAGCCCATTGAGAGGCCAGTAGTGTAGTCGTACATTTGATAGGACATTTTGTCCGCCAGCATCACCTAAATGTGCGTGCTCCGATACAGAGATGACCGGATGAATCTAAGAATATTTTAAGCATATCAGCTGTTTGCTTGACAGGTTTTTATTTTTTGAAAGTTTCGCTATTTGCACTGAAAAGAACTGATTTTGAACTTACTTAACAATGAAAGATAGGGGTGGATTCAATTCACTAACATACAGATGTCCTTGAATTGTTTTTTTTGTTTCTCGAATTATACACAAATCTTAGAATGTACACCAATGTGCGTTGTAGTTTGTGAAATGAAGAAAAGTTTGAAAAAATATTTTGCCAAAAATTGTTTTGATTAGCAATGATTGGTAAAGCTACCTTCTTCCTTTCATCAGGTAGATTATCAAGGTTTTCTACATTTTCCTGTTGACAAAAATTCGAAATCAAATCATTAAGAAATTTATGTCCATTAAACCACATGTGGTGGATTTCAGGACTGAATTTTCTGCGTGACAGCATGTCAGCTGGATTATCACGTGATCGTACGGTGTGCCACTAGAAATAAAAGAAATAAAAGTTTGAATTTTTGATATCCTGTTTGATACAAACACCGACCATCGACTTGAGCGGCTTTTGCACCAACAGAGAGCAATTTTAGAATCAGTTCACAATTTGACTGAATTTATGTTGATTCTACTTTCTAAAACAAGTATAGCTTTTTGAGTTAGATTTGATGATAACTGCATGCCACAGAGTTCCAGTCTGGGAATAGAGATCGTTTTCAATGGTACAATACGCGATTTTGCAGATATTAGAAACTGTTTCATCAGTGTAAATAGTGAAATTAACTGTCTCGACCCTTACTTCGTGGAATCTACTCATATTAGTGTTTTAAATTAAACTCAATGTTTCTAGCTAATACTACAGGTATTGGGTATGTTGTACATGTTTTCTAGTTATTGGTTTGTTCGAAACCGATATTGCCATATCCCATCTACTTTAGGCCCATATATTCTCCTCACTATTTTCCATTCGAAGCGTTTTAATAGCAGTTCG
This sequence comes from Galeruca laticollis, assembly GCA_963921935.1. NCBI lineage: Eukaryota > Metazoa > Arthropoda > Insecta > Coleoptera > Chrysomelidae > Galeruca > Galeruca laticollis. The sequence continues at coordinate 117,043,349 of OY998175.1, forward strand.
ATGGTCAAGGCTTCTGAACCGTATATAAATTCCAAATATCTGTACTCACTGAACTCGTCAGTGAGGACAATATTATAAACAGAAATATTTTATCGCACAATGTTATGATCTCCCGTGTTTTGTCGATCCAGCGATTATGAAAGAAAAAGTGTCGATGCAAAAAATTTTGCAATCAAAATGTAACTGGGATGATAAAATTGCAAAGAAATTTTACAAAAATTTGAAGAATTCCTAAACACCAAGCATTTAATACTTCCTTGATTCATTTTAAACCACAAAGAAATAAACAGAATAGAACTTAAATCCTTTTCAGATGCGAGTACGGAAGCGTACAGCGTATATGTGTATATCAGAACTATTTACACTATTAGTGTTTTAAATATTTCTAGCTAATTCCACAATATAATGAAAAATGTTGAAAATTCTAAAAAATTGACAATTGATTCGATAACTGAGTATCATCATCACAATGACAGAAGTTACATTTCATTTGATGCCTACCTGATGTTTAGTAGTTATTTTTGGCTAGACCAAGAAGTGATGACCTACGTTGTGATTGACTTAATTTATGTTAATAGAAAAAAGAAGAAGATCTGATATTACAAATATTGAAGCTTAGATATTATTAGCCCTATGGTGATATCCTGGATATCATTTTTCCAATTAAGATCAGTATAACTGTGCAATGATATAGAAAACCAGGAAAACTATATCTGCTGATTTGTACAATTATCACTTAAGAAGACAGTTTAATAGTGGAGAACTCCCTAGATTTATATGTTCATTGACGACTTCATATTGTGGGTTTATTAAGTTCTTCTAATTTCCAACTCTTCAAGGAAATCCAGATCTTGTCTCTTTTCACAAATATGCAGCACTTCTAGTTCTGTATTAGGTGTCAATGAATGGTTGGTGTCAAGTAGATATTTTGCGTAATGAGATTTATCTTATTGTTTTAATCTGTATGCCGTAAGTGTTCACTGTATCGGAATTAAAAATTTCTAAGGGTCTGACCCAAATAGACAGCATTACATTCTGGACATTTGACTTTATATATACCTGATTTCATCAATGTTGGTATTTTTGTTTTAACATTTAACAATTTTGTACTTACGTTACTTTCTGTTTTAAAAGCAATTGTTATATTCGTTGCTAAACATATTATCTTTGGAATATTATTAGAAATATTTCCTGCATATGTGATGGTTTTATAAGTTTCTATTTCTTCAGTTTGTTTAGGAATTATTAGTTGTAATTCCACTTTCTACTCTTTCTTATCAATTATCTTATTTATCATATGTAATGAGTAACCGTTGGATGTTGCTATTTGTCCAATTGTATTAATCTCTCTCGATAAATGTCTTATGGAAGCCACAACACCTACGAACTGGAACAATGCAATCATAATCATCATGCATAACAAGGGCAACATTGCCGACCTGAAGAACTATAGACCAATTAGCCTGCTTTCTCATCTCTATAAATTGTTTACCAAAATTCTAACTAAGCGTCTTACATCGAAATTGGACTTCTACCAGCCGACAGAACAAGCAGGTTTCCGATCCGGATACGGAACAAATGACCATCTGCAAGTTATTAAGACATTGATCGAGAAGTCAGTTGAGTACAACAAGCCACTCGTGTTAATATTTGTGGACTACGAAAAGGCGTTTGATTCCATCAAGCACAGCGAGATGTTTAAAGCACTTGCCGACTGCCGAGTAGACCACAGATACTCTGCTATACTGCAACATATATACGAAAATGCAACAGCGAGCGTAAGACTCCGTGAAGAGACAGATAGATTCAGAGTGCAGCGCGGTGTACGACAAGGCGACACAATCTCCCCTAAACTATTTACCACTTTGTTGGAGTATATGTTCAAGAGTGTCGAGTTGGAGAATATGGGTATAAATATTAACGGTGAAAATTTCAGTCACCTTCGGTTCGCTGACGATATTGTACTGATTTCAAATAGCTTGGATAAGGCAGAGAAACTGCTTATGAGACTAACATCTGCTTCACATAAAGTTGGGCTTAAAATCAATCCATAGAAAACAAATTTCATGACAAATCTAGTCCCAAACCGAAACTACTTAGTAGAAGGAAAAGAAATTTTCCAAGTTACATCCTACAGATATCTGGGCCATGATATTACGATTGGCAGGGACAATCAAACCTGCGAAATCAAAAGAAGGATAGGACTAACGTGGGCCGCCTATGGGAAGCTGAAGCACATTTTTAAGTCCGAAACCCCCATATGCCTTAAGCGGAAGGTGTTTGATCAGTGTGTTCTGCCGGTTCTGACTTATGGTTCGGAAACCTTAACTCTAACACGAAAATCGGTAAATAAAGTAAGAGTGGCCTAGCGAGCCATGGAACGCTCCATGTTGGGAGTCACGCTGAGAGACAGGATTCCGAATGATCGGATACGTCAGAGAACAGGGGTTACCGATGCAATCCAGCGAATACCATATCTAAAGTGGAACTGGGCTGGACATGTCGCAAGAATTACCAACGAAAGATGGACCAAAAAGGTCATAGAGTGGAGACCTAGGCAAGATGCGTTCAGGAACAGAGGTCGTCCGCCGACCCGGTGGACGGATGACATAAAACGAGTAACACCAAATTGGATCCAGGATGCCCAGGATCGAAATAAATGGAGATCGTTAACGGAGGCCTATGTTCAGCAGTGGACGAGACAGGCTGTTTGATGATGATGATGATGATTAATCTCTCTAACAAAATTACATTTGTTCATAGGAAATGAAAATGCTCTATGTATCATTGAATTGTATTCCGCTAGTTTATGTGACATGGGGTGATTGGAACTATATGGAATTATCACATCAGTGTGTGTTGGTTTTCGGTAAATTGCATAATTAAGTACATTATTAACTCTTTGAATTCTCAAATCAAGAAAATTGATTGAGTTATTTTCTTAAACTTCTAATGTAAATTTAATTTTTGGGTGTAAATTATTAATGTGGTTCAAAAATATATTTAATTGTCGTTCACTACCTATAAAATAAGCTAATATGTCATCTACATATCTATACCAAAATAAAACATTTTTTCAAATATTACTTTCAAAGATTTTTTTTCTAAACTGTCCATAAAAATGTTTGCCAAAATAGGTGATATAGGGCTTCCCATTGGTAAACCTTCATTTTGAATATATATGTTATTCTCAAAAGTGAAATAATTCTGATTAATACATACATCAAATAAATTAAGTATATCTGATATTATTCCTGGATTAATATATTTATCTTCCAGTATTTTTCTTACAAGTATTAGACATTCTTCACGAGGAATTTTAGTGAACATATTAGTAACGTCAAATGAAATAAGCTTAGCGTTATCTTGTAATTAGAATGCTTTGAATTTTTTTATTAGTTCTATTGAATTTCTAATTGAGTATTTAGATGCATATCCGTAACTATTAAGTATATTGGTAAGCTTCTTTGCCAATATATTATTAGGAGTATTACCATAAGAAACTACAGGTCTAATTGGTTTCGTTATTTTATGTAATTTAACGGTTCCATATAATTGTGGACAATGAGGATTCTTATTTATAATGAACCTCTTTTCGTAATCACTTAAAAGATAATTTGAATGATTAACAATATCTCTAACATTATTAGAAAACTTCTTTGGGTCTGCTCTAAGAACTTTTACATCGCTAGATTCTATAAAGTTATATATTTTTGAATTATAATTTTCAGTTGTCAATATGACAGTTGTGTTCCCCTGATCATTTTTTGTAACTGTTAGGTTATTATCTTCTACTTTTTTTTATTGCATTTAAAACTGTAATGTCATTTTTTGTTTGACGTTTAACTTTTGAAGGTTCAATATTTTTGATTAAATTGGCAATTTTTAATTTCTCATAAAGAAAATTATTTGAATTAGATTTTAAAGCTATTTCTGACTCTGTAGATATAATTTATTCAAAATTATTTCTAAATTTTGGTGGTATGCTGCACTTTAAACCTTTATTCAAAAATTCTATTTCACTATCTGTAAAATTAGTGTCCGAAAGGTTTTCAAATCGTGGTACAAAGTGTGTTGGTATGTAGGTACTTACAGTTTCATTACGTTTAGAGTATTGAGTTCTATGTTGTGTGTGTTCAAGTTTATGTAGCTTTGGTTCTTGTTTCTTGAATTTCTTGTGCTTCATCGTGCTGACACTTTCTCTGATTTTGTCACCTAAACAGTCAAATTCTACTGGATGTAGTTTGAACGTGAGCTCTGAATGTAGAACTTTTATGTAATTGTCTAAGGAGTCTCTTATCTTAAACCATTTTTTACACTCTTCTTTTAGCCATACTCGTTGAGCACATTTTATTGCTTTTTGTGCTTGTGGTGTTTTAGTATGGCATTTTATATTCACATAATTTGGTATTACCTTTTTTCTAAGGCATTCTTGGTTAAACCAAATGTTTTGTGATGGTTTGTAACGTTTTTGTAGTAACTTCTGGTACAGTCGGGTCAAATCTTCTCTCGAAGATTTTTTAATGAAATTAACTGTCTCGACCCTTACTTCGTGGAATCTACTCATATTATTGTTTTAAATTAAACTCAATGTTTCTAGCTAATTCCACAATATAATGGAATATGTTGAAAGTTCTAAAAAATTGACAATTGTTTCGATAACTGAATATCATCGTCAGAATGACAGAAGTTACATTTCGTTTGATGCCTACCTGATGTTTAGTAGTTATTTTTGGCTAGAGTAAGAAGTGATGACCTACCTTGTGATTTACTTAATATATGTTAATAGAAAAAAGAAGAAGATGTGATATTACAAATATTGGAGCTTAGATATTATTAGCTCTAGCACTAATATAGCAAATAAATCATTAGCAGTATGTCTTTAGTCGAGTGTAGACGTCGAATTGAGGAATTTATGATGAAAATAGATCGATTGAATAAGGACGTTACTTTTTATGAAGATAAGAGAAATCTTATGAAACAGATTGAAAACATACGTCTTAGTGCCAATTCAAATCAAAATCATTGGGAGAAGCTCGCGATAATTTGGGTACCTGAAGAATTACAAAAATCATAGGATAGTCGTTGAAAAGGTTGAAAATATGCTTGAGAGGAATTTGTAGGTTGAATGATTTGTCGATGGTATTTGAGATGGGGTCTTTGGGATAACTCCACCCTGCTATAGCCATTTGAGAGAATCTTCTTGATTGTAGCATGTCATGGCACGTACAGCGCTAACGATTCCAGGATCTCGAACAGTTTTCATCTCTCTTGCACTTTCACTGTATGTACACGAATCGAAAATGAAAGCATCAACATTATTTGCCTGCTTCACATCACCCCCTCCATGCACATTGAATGATCCTTTAACACACAACAAAGTTTCATTCATCGCAATAAACGTATCAACTTGATTGATGCTGAATTCCACAATGTCACTGCAACTGGACGATTTGATGAACGGATCGTCAGTTCTGTACTCAGCTTTGCGAATCAATTCATCGAAACTCTGCTCACGATAAATATCAAACATTGGTGGTACATCTTCCATACAAGAACGTTGTACATATTTAGTCGTCATTGTTGTTTTTCTTTCAACAAAAAGCCTGAAGATTGAAAAAATAATTTGTTAGAAAATATAAGCCACTGACGCTGCTGATGCTGTTTTGAAGAATGCTGCGTAACTAATTACGTTGAACGTGCGACGGAAATTTTTTTTTATTAATTATCAATTCCATCTATTGATTCTAGCTGTAAGCTCTAACACCAAAGTGCTTCACCACGACAGTTTATAGGATGACCGTCTTGGTCCACAGCCAACACTGTAACGTTGGTTATTTCACGTTGTGGTATAACAGGTAAATAGAGTGAGTTATGTGGAGTTTCGTCAATAGCGTACCCAGGATCTACTTTTATGATAGATTCGTAAATAGTATGAGCAGGTCTGTCTCTGTCGAAGGCTCCTGTGGTAATGTTACATTCGAAACGTATGCTGGATACTTTTATAATTTTGACGGGTAGATCTAAATAGTACCATCATTTGGGTTCGAGTATCTCTGCAGAAAATCCTAATATCACTCCTAGACTGTTGTGCTGTGCAAACAAAATTCTATTTTAAAACTATGCATTGTATCGTATTATTATTGGGTTTTAGTCCAAATATAGTGACTTGCTGCCGCCTAGCTTGTTAAGTATGTACGTTTCAATATCAGCGATTTCGTAACATCCTGTAGGTAAATCAAAACTTTGTAGCTTGTTGTTGTCGTCATAGTAGTAAAACTTGCAATCTTCAATGTTTTGTATGCTGAGGTGTGAGTGAAATTAGCGCAGCACTATTTCATATTCTTTCTCCGAATGGAATACAATAGGTGTAGGAGGTTTAAAGGTAAATACGTGATTTGTGATATTCACTCTCAACCACTCTCAACAACTGCGACATGATGACTGATGAATGAATACTTTACATTACAAGATTGATTTAAAATTATCCTGAAATCCAATTATGACCCCTTTGAAGTGTATCGAATGAATTGAGTAGTAATTTCCTCTTATCATCGTAAGGACTTGACGCGATTTTCGTTTGTTCGATGCTATACACATCATGGGCGAAGGAACGTATCGTATTATGAGTTACTATCATTTGTTTCCAGTTTCTCAAGCAATCCACAAATCATCGAACATTATCCTATTTTTCACAATTCATTTCATTCCCTTTGACTTTTTAACGAATTTACCTCCCTGAACTCTGTAGCTGTACATTTTAGACCTTAAGCCGGCGAAATGAGTAATGATTTGTCCATTAGTCTCATCTTTCATCAAACCTAGTACTTTTTAATTCTTTCGAGGTATGTTGTATTGATTATTAGTGGGATAGTGTGATGTATCGAATTTATCAATACTGGTGTCGATTGCCTCTTTATATACCTCTTTGGATGGTAAACAAAACTGTCAGTGTCGGTGTACATTAGTTTACAATTGTCTACTCCCATTGTGGGAAGCATAAAATTGTAATGAAAATCATACATGATGGTTATGGAATTGTCGATAATAGCTATACCCACGTACATTGGTTTATTGAAAATGAGTTCGGAATTCTCAATTCGATTACCATAAAAGGTGGATCATCATCGAAAACTGTTCTATTGTGATAACGCAGACTAGCGATAAGATATTTAGCTCCATAACGACCCTCATACCTTTTTTATTAATTCTGTGTTTTTTTAATTAATTCATTAGTTTCCCTAGATCTTTCTCAAAGTCGCTGGTGGCTAAAGTCCCCAATCGATTGTTTAATTCAATGTATGGCTTTAGCCATACAGATTGTTTGAATTTCAAAACTTTGTGAACTTTTTCCAACACAAGTCCATGTTTTAAAGCTTGCTTCAAATTCCTATAATGCAAACTGTAACGTTTTTTATCGTGCACTGTGGTCATTAATTTTGCTAATTTTGAACCGGGCGGTTTGCAGTGTTCGGGATACATAGAAAATTCTTTGGGTGAATTATGTCATTTGTTTGGATACGTCAAATCAACTTGGAGAATATAGCCTTTGGGAGAATCATCTGCAATGGATCTTATAAACTTGGGATCATTAAATTTCTCGATATAATTTTCGATCCATTAGAAACCATCTTAAGGTGAATCATCGTACATTGCTTTTCCATACAAATTATTCACATCTGTAGAGCGTAGGTACGTTGATGGCTTTTCAGGATCATATTCTGGCATATATTTGTTGTTTGCTTCACTATATATGTTGCAACACTGTGGATATTCCTCCTCTAATAGCCTCTTCGATAAACATGATCATATCAATATTTTTTTAAATTTGCAGCTTACATTTTGTAAACTTTAGCATAGTGTATACAGGCATGATTTAGTACCAAGCTGATATAGACCATCCGTTGCTAAAGCCGTTTCTCTAAAATTTTCGAACACATCTGCTAGGAGACGAATATCTAGGCGCATTTATATATCGCTATATCCTTCAAGCGTTTTTACATTGAAACACTGCCAGACGTTGATAGTGTGAGCATAATCATCATCAGTTACGTTTGCATTGTTTAATTTATTGTAAAAACATTCAATCGGTGGTCATTTATCATTATTCAATTTTTCCAAGTTGTCAATATCGTCAAGAAGAAATATACGTTTGCGTGTCAATAATGTGAATTGATTATCAGTTAAATCGTGATTTTATTTTCTAAAAATTTTTAAATCATTGGTTTTCAAAGTTGTAACGACAGCCAAACATAACCCCAAAAACGAAATGAATCAATAAATCTGAATTTTATGTCTGTTTCCGAGTCATGTTGCGTGGATGGTATGTACTTTTCCTTATTTACTGGTAAAAAACTGACTCTACCAGGTTTGGCATTATGTCTAATAATAAAATGGCTATCGTAACCTGACAAATTGTGAAATACAATCGGCACAACAAACAGTTTTCTAAAGTTCAAATTGCAGGATTGGTGTGCAAATCCTCGAAACATGATCACGTACAATGATATATTTTCCATTAAACTTTTTTTCACAAATATGACAAACAGTTGCATCGATAGTAGTATTTGGTTTGACTATCATCAGTACAATCGTCTTAATTTTAGATTCCACAAATTTGGCTATTACCCATTTCGTTGGCGAACCAATCCATGCAATCTCCTCCCCCATAGCTTTTGTAAAACGACAGCGAATTCCTCGAAAGCAACATATCATATAGTAGCCGCACTGTACGCTTGATGTCGTTGATATCTGTTGTCGTTTTAGAAAAAAAATTATTACGCTGTGTCAATTGAGTTTCAAAATCAGCATACATATTAAAAGGACAATTTTGTTTGTATGTATAATTTTTTAATTCTACATGATCATATTTAGGAAATGAAATTTTTTCGTTGTTTAAATTCCCGCAAAGTTCAGACTGATCATCAAGTTTCTCTTATGAAGATTTTTATTCAACTGTGAGCTAATTAAACATGATAAATCTTTAATCCAACAATAAGGGTATTCAATCTCAGCATCATTATCATCATCACAGGGGCTTGATAATCGTTTAATTTTGGAAAGTATTTATCTTGAATGAGTAATAAGTTGACGTCACGATTTAATTTTTTTCTAGCCAATCGTGCTGGTACTACTGTATAAAATTTTTTTTTCCTCGTTCGCTGATTCATTATACTCTAACATGTAAACATTTATGGAAATCTCGTTGAGTTTTTCAATTGGAATAGTTCCATTGGCATATCCAAGCCTTGAGTTTTCAAAACACTGGAATAGTGTGGTTATGATGTTATCCGGCTCACCGTTACTGTGGGAGCATGTAGACTGGCAAAAACACTCCAGAAAAAGCATGCTCCATCATTGTTCTGAACATTGATGCAAGCTTGGTTTCTCTGTATTTGCTCAGGTAATCGAATGAAAAATTAACCATTGTCTATTTCGTATTGGTCAATTGCTACCTCTAGTGAAATAATCTTGCTTAAGGCCCAATCAGCCTGTTTATCTTGAAACTCAGATATCTTGTGTAAAATTGGATCAACAACATAATTTTTGAACCAATCCATCAAATCAGTTCCTTTGTCAATGATTGTATTGGGTGTACTGAATTGTTTTTGATCTAAAACTTCCCGATCATTTGATTGTTTAATGTAATCTCCAGTGAGAGTAGTATTAACTTTTATCTTTCTTAAATCCTTCAATAATTTTGAAATTTCATCTTTTAATGAATTAAACGCATCTTTGAAAAAATCATTAATTTCCTTATGCTTTAAATCACCAATAAGCCCCACCCTGATTCTGCTATTAAAAAAAGCACGCAAGTACCCATTTACACCCCATCCTTTCCTCAACCCATAACCCACATTTTTTGGTATCAGCTTAATTTGATATCGCATTCGCTTAAGCTCAACAATTTTTTTTTTTTAATTTTTCTCTTTTCGCCAATAGAGAATTCAATTTTATCTAATGCTAAAACACATTTTCTAACATGTCGGTCTATTAACTTAATTATTGAATCTGCTAGAGGTTTAGTATAGTTTCGTGTTGGGAATGCTAATGTCTCATACACTTTGTTCATTAAATTTGCCATCTCATTTTTAATATAATAAAATAAAACTCATCAGAAAAATTAATCATGAATAAATGAGTACTTTCGGTCTGTAAAATTTTCTATGAAACTCCGATATTGGCCTGTAACTCTTTGGGGTAAAAATGTTATGTGTTCCTACAACTCTAACAAAACCACTTCACCATATTACGTTTTGTATTAATTTTGCTTTCGCGATGGGTTGCGCTTCTCCTACAGACAAATTTTGCAGCTTAATTGTTGACTTCTTTTCTGGAATTAACGATGTGGCATTAAGTAATGATATATCCATCTAAAAAACGTTTAAAAAACCTTCATGCAACTCTCCCTTATTGATCAGTTTATTTGAAATAATTTTGAAAAGTGTACGTGAGAAATTTCTTACAAAATTTAACAACAAACTAGAGAGGTAATGAAAAAATAATTGTACTTACTTTTGCTTTATGTGTATACAGGTAAATTTTCGAAAAATTTATGTTGGTTATGTTGCTACTACTGATGTTTGACAACAACTAAATAAAACTGAGACTGCCGCAGCAAATTTATATTACTCGCAATACTTTGATAAAATTGTTGTCGATATAAAAGCATTAGGTGAATAATATTATGAAAGTTTATTCCAAAAAACCTCATTTCTCATAATTTGATGCGTAAACCAGAAAACCACAGTTCCCACACTATAAATTGCGTATTTTTGTCGCTTATCACTTTTGTGGTTACATATTGATAACAGTAATTCATTGTTTGTTTTCTCGATCCTGATTTCTTTCCGGTTATCAGTTATTGCGGTTAACATGTTTTGGTATTTCACATTGTCCACTTATTTTTTCAAAAATTAATTTTTATAGTTAATATTTTTTAACATTGAATAACGTACACGTCACAATTATATTCCCGTATACTGAATGTAAGCATCCCCTCCCTCATCCATCCGACTTAAAATTCAATAATATTTTTCTGCAATCATTTTTACCCCGCCGTCTATTGATCAATTTCACATATAGCCGTAATGTGTGTCCCTCTATGAATATTATCTGTATTGTTGTTATTAAACATATTTAATTATATATAATGTTAGGCATGCTGTTTACGTCACACACACAGAAGTTAGATGACACAAAATACATGACAGAATACAAGATGGACGACAAGGAACACGTGAGAGAAGACGCACATCACAGAACACAAGGTGAATGACAGATGACACACGTGACGAATGATAGTTGACACATATGACAGTTGACAGATGGCGCACGTGAGGGATGACGTCACAAAATACAATATGGACGTCGACATGCCCCCCACCGAGCATGACGTCACTTCCGGTACGCGCACTGCTAAGAAATCCAAGATGGCCGACTTCCACTCCCGTACCTGCAGAGCTCATAAACTAGCGACTTAAATGAATAAATTAGTATGACAAATTTTCTATTCAATTTCTAATTTCAATTGCAACTACATAGAATGTGTAAACAAAGCGGTGGAAGTGTCCGCAAGTGAATTTAGAATGTGACTCGATGTTTAGGGCATCAAAAATAAAAATAAAATCTATTTTATGTGGTAAACTGAGATACTGTCAGTGTCTAAAATATATTTCTTTTAAATTGGTTAAGTTGGCTGATGTTTAAATTATTTTTGCGAAGGTGTAAACATGATCTTGACACTGACTTGCATACATTGTTTTGTTCGCCATCAACTGATACGTTATTTTTTATTTTATGAAGCAAATGTGACATTTTATGTGTTAGGTGGTAATAGAAAATAAATAATAATAAGTAATAAGTAGAACGTAGCTCTTAATAGTCTTCTTCTACTTCTTGGAGATCTATCGATCTGTTACTTCTGAAGCTGCCTCTGCATCTTTTCCTGCGAGGTGGATTGCCAGCTATATTTCCACCTTTTAGGTGGTCTCCCGGGAGGTCTTGAGCCATACGGGTTGTTTTCGAGGACTATTCTCGGAAGTCTGTTCTCGTCCATCCGTTCTACATGGTTGTACCACTGCCTCTTACGTTGTCTTCCCCATCTCACAATATCCTGTTTCCCGCACTGCTCTCTGACATCTGTATTTCTTACTATGTCTCTTCTTGTTTTCCCCACTATTGTTCTCGGTGTTTTCATCTCGGCCACCCTTAGCATTTGTTTCGTCTTGTTGGTGTCCTCGCGGACTTCCGTGCCGTAGGTCATGATGGGTCTGATACAAGTCTTGTAGATTCTAATTTTGCTATCCTTGCGCATGTACGGGTTGGACCAGACTATATCTCGTAGGCATCCTGATAGTGCGGATGCTTTGTTAATCTGGCTTCTTAGGTCTTTAACTGAGTCGTGGGTACTTGATATATCTATGCCCAGATATCTGAATTGCATCACCTGTTCTATGGAATTGTCCTCCGCCACCAGCTTACATCTGAGCGGATCCTTCGCGATTGTCATACATTTGGTTTCGCTGATAGAAATGTTCATATTGAGTTGGCGGCCAGATAGAACTGGAAGAGCTGTCTCTGTAGGTCGTTTTCTGATTTGGCGATGATTGCTGCATCATCAGCGTAGCACACCATACCAACTCTTTTGTTGCCCAGTCTGTATCCGAGGTTAATACATGTTACTTTGTTTATAATTTTATCCATGAGAAGATTAAACAAAAAGGGACTTAGACTGTCACCCTGTCTAATTCCTCCTCTTAATAGTAATTTTATTAAACATTTTTTATGACTTTAGCATATAATAAATAAAATATCTTCAATACAAACCCGTTTTTCATAAATGCATAAAAATGTATTTTAGTGCATATTTGTATGCATAGTTTAGGGTTTTTGAGTGTATATTTCCCGAGTCATCAGCGTGATCAAGTGCTTAACGTCTATAGTAAAAACGGATCGGTCGGTTAATGCACTAGGGCTTGTTTAATACGTGATTCTGGTCAACCTTTACAACCTTCTATGCATGATTTGGTATGACTCATTTTCTCAAACTATAACATTGTAACTAAATATCCTCAATTAAGTGTTGAAATTTCGTAATTTTAAAGAGATGAGGAATTGAAAGAAGGCAACTGCTTCCTACATATATGTCCCTTTCAAATGATTTTTGCTGTACTTCAGTTCAATACCCAATATCAGAATAAAATATTTTTGTGTTACTGTATAACATTTTTATTGTTATTTAGGTTATTAAATTTACTTGACCAAAGAACTCGAGCATTCGACATGTCTGGCGGTACACTTAGTCAGTTTCCATGGTTGAGATTTTTGGCACCAGAAGGAACAGGGTACAATTTAATTAAACGGGTGAATTCTGGATTGAAAAATTTACTAATGGAAACGATTAGAGAACATTACTCTACATGGGTTGAAGGACAAGAAAATGACCTCATCTATTCTTATATTAAAGAAATGAAGAATGACAATGGACCAGACTCATCCTTCACAGGTAGTTATATTTATAAACGATCCCTCAAGGAGGTAGTCCATAAAAATTTTGTGAAGTAGAAGTAGAGAGAGTCCATAAACCACGTAGGTCGGTCATGAGGAGGGGGATCAGTTGGAAAGCTACGCTGAGCTATGTGGGAGGTGGGAAGTAAAATCAAGTTACGTAATTTTTTTTCTTGGATTTTATTTTGCTAAATGAGTTACCGAATAAATTGAATATTTGTTATCAAATATTGGTTACTTTTATATCTTAAAAACACCATATTTTTAAAATTCCCTTTATAGATACCACTGGTATGGGCTCAGCAGGTTTGAACTAGCCAACATACCGCACCATCTCAGAAAAATGTCCTCTACACGTCGACAGATGCGTCAGCGGACGTCGGCAGACGCATCAGCAACTAAATCATTACGATCTGTCCACGCGTCCGTCCGTGGTCAGTCTGTGTTAAATCACGATAGATACAACTCGCATGAGATATTTAAAAAAAGGGTATTGAAATTGTAGCTGCCGCTGCTATTTATTTAATTTAAATTTTTTTCATTAGTCGTGACGTGTGGAGTTTGAACGGTCACCGTACATTCGCGCCAGAACCCTTTAATGTGTGCCAAAAAACCAACAGTTAACGAATTCGTAGCAGACGCATCTGCCGACGTTGAATACCTCCCACAGACGATCAAATACCCCCATCTACACGTCGACAGATGCATCAGCAGATGCTATCTGTCGACGTGTAGAGAAGACTTAAAACATTAGACACTCGGTAACACTATACAAACAAGTTGGGCGAAAGCCCCAGTGCGGCGTAGATAGACTTCTAATCAAACGCGTTTCACACAAATTATATAGAAAAATTCAATAAATTTATTTTATAATTCATATACTTAATAAACGAAGAAACAGAAATTAAAAAAAAACGTTTTTTCTTGTTTTTAAGCCGGAAGTTCTATGCTCACAAAAATTACTTACATGACTATATTTTACGTGCTGATTAAGAATATATAATTTTTATATTTCTATTACTTATAGTTACGGACATACAGAGATTAGGTGATAGAATAAAGGTCAGAGGTCAACTTCCTCCGGGGAAGGTTTTGGTTTTGGACCATGCTGAATCGAATGGCGTTGTCCGTTTGTTTCTATCTATTACTGTTTGGCCGCTGAAACTCACGACCGACGGACAGACCGTCAAAGCCCGATCATAAGACTCCGTTTTTGAAAAAAATTCTTCGAATTTTTGGTTAGAAGTCGCTCGGTGAAAATTTTTTATTCTTATTATATATAAGTGAATATTAGTACATTATTAATTTTAGTATTTTTTATCCGTTAATTCAAGTTAAACATTTATGAAGCTTATCGGAAATTTTTCCAATAATTATTGATAACTTGCAGGAGTGGTTAGTGCCATTTGAGTCAGAATGTTTACAACTATAAAACATATACATATTACGAATATTAGTCTTATTCATTTTAAACGAAATAGCTTTTTAATAGTTCGTTAATACAAAATATATTATGGACGTGATAGTCAAAAACTACGTTCCGTCATTGCGGTGAAGGGGGTCACATATTCCGGTGAAGTGGAAATAGGACCACGTGGTTTATGGACGCTCCCGAAATAGAATTTTATCATTTACTTTAGTGGAGGCTAACTCACGTGATAGTCGAGTTCAAGACAACATTGGCGAGACGCTCAGTTACCAATGACTTACCGAGATTTTCAAATTATAATTTTTTGATATTTTTCAAGTACCAATGCTACTCTTCTCGCGGGAAATAGTTTAAGCGGGAAAACGTACTTCAGCGGTAAACATTTTACATCCAATTTTTGAAGAATTGGTCTTTTGTCTCTATTTAAACTATTCTTAAACGAGTTTCTAACTTTTTCGATACTTTTGAATGCATCCAATAATAGATTGTTGGATACATTTTACAACAATTTTACATAACCAAAACTTATTGAATTATTATTGATAGCATGTTCGACGATACTCGATGTTTCTGCACGTCTATATGTTAAGTGAGCTAAATATGATTTCCGTCACAATCTTTGCAGCTAATTTCGTAAATACCACTGTTTTCCAAATTCAGTATTTTATCATTAGGGTTACCTAACCACTGATTCAAAGTGTTATTTGATTTATAACTTAAATTTAAACCTACGCTATGTCACGGTCTAAATTGATCATTAAGTCTTGCTAAACGCTCATTCGAATAACTTCTCTATATCGATTACGTCGTAGTCATAATATTTGAATGATACCTTTATCAAAGCTAAGTTACTACTGTGTTTATTATAGTAATTATCATCACCTTCACCAGATTAGCAAGGTTGTTTCAATGTTGATGTTTTTTTTTATCAATAAGTTAACTCCAATTGTTATTCTATTTTATTTAATTAAAATACCTCACAATTACATTTAATTTAGAGTTCAGTTAACGCACTGTTTATATCTAAGTTTCGATTTTCATTTTGCTGTAACTACTTTTCTTTTAACCATATTATTTTTGTCAATAGAATATTATTGGTAACTAAACGTTATCGATTGTTGAATTTATTAACCTCTTTCATTTTATTTAGCAAACTCACCGACGAACTTAATCCATATCTAATGTAAATTTTGTATATAATATTGTTATTTGTCTTTGTTAGCACATCCATATAGTTGTTTCCAGGTGGTAATTCGAAAAATCTCTTGTGAATAACTGGGATGTGTTTATTTATAAACTTCTCTATGTGGTATTCGGCACTAACATTCTCTATTGATATGTATATTAGGCTGTTTAGTCTGAAATTGGGAAAATACAAATAATATTAACCAAAATGGAAGTTATTTTGGTTGAGAGTTTGAGTGTATCGACTTTTGATTGTCTCCACTCCTGGTTTTAGGTTACTGACCTGATACTCCCGGTGGGTTTTGTTCTGTTTCACTTCCTTTTCCAGTACTTAAGTTGATATTTGATAATTCTAATTTCTTAATTAAATTCAGACACATGACGAACACTTCGTTTTAATTTCTAGGCCAACATGTGAATAAACACTTGGAGGAAACTTTTATATCACTTTTCTCCGTGGTTATCAACTCCGGTTATTGAGCGCTTGTTTTCTCCAAGAGATCACAATATTCGAGTAAACAATCCTAAGTATGTTTATTTATAACGAAATATAATGTTTATATCGGTTCTATTTGTCGTGATGGTGTGCGCTATGAACACATGTTCTTCCTTCTGCTCATACACTGGCTTAGTACTATTAGGAACGATTTTATTGACAATTTAACACATGTATAGAAAATCGCATATGCCACAGTGCAATTGTCACTTTGACAGCGGCAAAAGTTAGCTTTAACTTTTACAGCGACAAATACACTAGTGGTTTTTTCACTTATTCATTTGTTTATCAATTATCGCGGTGTTGATTACCAGAATAAATAGTTTGGCATGTTTGTCAACAACTTATTGAATTTTCAAGAACTAACAATGAGTCGATTCGTTGTGTCTACGAACGCCGAAATTAGTCAAACTGTACATTAAAATAAAAATGTGTTTATTTTTAATGTTTCATAAATAAAGTTTGCATTGATATGTTTCCAAATTTCTCATTCAATAAATTGTCCTGCCGAATTACACTCGAGGTTTGTATGTATTGATATTGGGTAAATATGTGTTGTTCAAATTCTAAACTGTTTCCTTTAGCAATTTGATTCGAATCACTGTCAACCTAAAAACACTCCACCTTCGATGTCGTGTTTTCAATAGTTGACAGTTGAGGAGCAATCTGACAAAACGTGATAAATCCGCTTTTCATTGTTATGAAATAAATGCAATAAACTGTTACATCGTGTGTCAGTTGATAAAGTACATACATATAAATATTAAATAATAGCCAATGTCAAGTACATAAGTAAACCACAAGTTTAAATAAAAAATAACAATTAGTAATAATAATATTAAGAAAAACAAAATGGATTTATTGCGCTTTGTTGGTCCAATACGGATTTAATCCGATTTGTATGGTTTACTTTGGGATTTAGTGCGTTTTGTACATAGTAAATAAATGAACATAAAAATGGTAATACAATAATTTTAATAAAAATCAAACAAAAATAAAAAATACTCCGCAGATATATATAATTTTTTTCTTTTATATATACTGTGCTCCGGCATCCTCCTCTAAGCAATCACAGTGCTCGTCCTCTTGATCATCGTCATCATCACCTTCATGGTGATTCAGACCCTGGTTTTCATTTTCGTTTAACAAAAATCCTTTGTACCAACTTAGGGTTTCATTTTTTGCCCAGTCTTCTCCAAATTGCTGCTCCAAAAGATGTTTCAGACTTTTCTTCTTCTTTTCAGGGATAAAATTATTAAGTGGTAGTGTCCCCAGATTAGGCAAATTCTTGTCTGACTTGCCCTTCTTCAATAGGTTTTTTGGAGTTTCGGAAAGGGTTTCAAATCTGAAATTTTGGTAGCAAAAAATTTCTATTGAATTTCTCCTTCCTTTTTTTAAATTAATTCTTTTAAGATCAAGGATACCATCCAGTTTTTTAAAAGTGTTTTGCAGTGATTTGATATCATATAGGTGCCAATCAACACCAAGTTCCTTCACTTCCCCACATTTTGAATATATATTTTTATACTCATCTTTAGTTTTTACGACGGAAGTTTTTCTTAAGAGCTTCTCCACCCTTCCAAAAACTCTGTCAGCGGGCAGAAAACTATGCCCACGAACTGGATAAGTAATTCTTATTTCCTTCAAATTCTGCGGCGATTTAACTTTGAGCCAGTAGTAGAGGGCATGTACTATGTGAGCATTCTTATTCTGGCCGCCACAGCCATCACAAAATAGTCTAAGAGTGTGTATATCATCCAAATTGAGAGAGTCTAAGTGGTGCAAAAGGGCTGAACCGATTTGCACAGAACCTCTGCCAGCTTGGTCTTCGCTCCAGGTATAGAATGAAGGGTGCCTCGAGCCCATATCTACACAACAAAAAACGTAGTAACTAACTTGCTGTGCGTAGAATGCGTCTGATATTGGAGTTCGAGGCAACGGCTGTACCTGTTGCAAATCAAAACAAAAGGTAAGCGAAGAAGGTGGATTTTCTTTAGACAGTTCATAAAAAGCTTTCGCCCTGGTTAAATGAATCTTTTTCTCCAAAACAAATTCATTTTTCTTCTCATTACTTTTTTCCATCTTAATCTTATACTCCAACTTCATGCATGTACCACAAGCATCGGAAGCTGGTGAGGAAAATCCTATATGAAAGTCGCCTCTGAAAATTCTAGAAAACATACTAAGTGAAACTTTCATACTATCATTTTTTGTATTATACAGGCTATGGAGCTTCCTGATACTTAAACTAGAATCCAGGTATATTTTCTTGGATTTAGAGCGATTATAGTGACTTTCTTTGCCCTTAAGGTTCCCGATAAATTGTTTTACACTTTGTATTCGGTCTGACGAATTCTGTGATCTCTTGTCCCCTCCTCTTTTTTCGATAGGAACTTCCCCATTGTTTATTAAATTCGCAACACGATTAACACGTCTCGGAGATAAACCCAAAGCTTTTACAAAAAAACTGTGGCAGACTTTAAGTGGATGCTTATGATGCAGACTTTTTAAAAAATAACTCACGTTAACTTCACGTTTTTTGGGTGCTTCCTTGACAGGTCTTCGTCTGCTGACTGTAACAGAACTCATTAAGTGGCATAGCCGAATTTCTTGGTCGCTTTTGTTACTCGTACTGTATATCTTACGTTTATTGCGTTTGATATCGGTCAATGTAATATTATTGCACTTGTATGTGCTTTTATTATTATGGTTGCATGGTCGTTGGAAATTTTTTAAATCAACATCGGGCTCTTGATATCTGAAAATCATAATATATTAATTTACACCCGTTTTCAATGCTCTAACCTATACGTTTGAGTTATAGTAATTTTATGGATAACTACCTTTTATTCTTCAACAATTCCTTCGCATTACGCTTAGTTTGTTTTCTAATTTTTTTGCCTTTGTCACCCACACTCACAAGATCCATTTTAATTTCCGTTATAAGTAGCCTTTTATAACACAACAGGGACAATAAATATAAACAATGATAATAGCCGCAGTCCGCTTATTCCAAATTGACAAAATTGACGTTACGAACACCACAGAAATAGTATAACCATAAACAACCATAGACAAAGAAGAGAGTAATATCTCTATTCAAACCACTTCTCTGAAAATTGCACTAATATAGAAAACTGCAAGACATATTTATCATATTTATATTGCAGAAAACTTCGACAAATGTTTATCCAAGTTACAGACTTCTATTATTGGAATCATAGTGTGCAATCTAGCGGTAAGAAATTAAACTGCAAGAAATATACAGTTACCTGCAAATTTATAAATTTCGATTACATTATGGATTTAATGCAGTTTGTTCTGTTTAAGAGCAATTCATGGATTTATGTCGGTTTGTTTGAATCAGTCACTTTTAAATGCATTTTACTATAGGATATATTGCGTTTAGAACACATTGGAATATGGCAATGGATTTATCACACTCAAATGTAATAGAAATCATACCTAACTATTTTTTTGTCGGAGATGGATTTATCACGTTTTGTCAGATCGCTCCTCAGTTATTCTCGTCAAATTGCTAGGAAACAGTTTCTCATTAAACAACTCAAATTTACCGGATAAAATACAAACCACTTGTGCAATTATAAGTGATAATACTACTACGTAGGATTTTTTGCCGTTCTTCAGGTAAGCTATTCATATTTTATAACTGAAGAGTAATTTTCTCGATTCTGCTTGTTATGCTAAATTCAGCGCTTTATTTATTTTGCTTTCTTCCTATTAGAATTTTATGGTGGATAATCGAATAACGTTTTTTTGGACTTGTCGATTCGATTCCAGACACTCAGTGGTTACATCCCGTCCTTGACTTGGATACCGTATTTAGTTATTTCGTTGTTGAATGGTTTGGACAAGCGCAAGCATAATATAAAAAACCCTCCTGGCCAGAGGTGAGTTAGGTTTTTTTAATGGTTATTGTTTACCACTTCTTCTATTTTGCTAATTGATTTGAGTTTAAGTTGACTTGATATTTGATTTCTTAATTAATGTTTATTTCTCAGTTGTCAATAATAAACAGTTTTATTGTTGTTCCATAGTTTGTCAACGACTTCATAGGTGGGGGTCAATGTTTTCGTGAACTTTTTTGTTTCCTTTTTTTTTAAAATGGGGATCAAATAATTTGTATAATATAATAATCAATAGGTATTGGACTTTCTTTTAACTGATGTGTTTATAATCACAATGATTTAATTTTCTTATTTTCTGTGATTATTCCATTTTACTTTTTGAATATAATTAAGTAATTCGATAATTAATTTTGTACAATTATTATGAAAGTATCCTCCGTTTTCCCTGTATCTTGTGTTGAGATATTAGAGATTTTCTATGTTTTTTTCTCTAGGGTTTTTTTTTGGCGAAAATTTGCCTGGACATTGACTGCAATACCCAGGGCTTCACGCCCTCCAGTTTCCCATAATTCAGCGATTCTCAGGGACAAACGGAAATCAGCTAAGTCTACTTTATTATAAATCTTTGTTTGTTTCGTACTTTGTTTATTTTCCCTTTTCAATTTTCCTAGTAGGCCAGTCGAGGCCATAGTTATTATTGCGCACTCTTTACTTTACTTTAAGCTAATTATTAAAGTTAACTTGTTGAAGACGTCATCACGTTGCGGTTTACAGCTTTAAAGATATTATTATAATAAAAAAAAATTTATTGTAACTTTAACACCTATATCTTTCTCTATTTCTATGTTTCTTACCTATTTTTATTAAATTGGTGACATTTGAAGAGACTGTGTTTTACTTGGCAGACTGTCCAGGAGCCATTAATTGCTTTGATTCCCCCCCCCCTTTTTTTGGAGTGGCCTTGTAGTTTACGGTGGCTTGTAGAGTATCAACCAGTTCGTGATCAACTAAAGACTTCCAGTTTAGTCGGTAAACTGGTGGCGCCGAACCTACTTACAGAATACTCCCTAGCCGGTGTTGCTCGCACCTTTTTAAACCACTGGTCGATACTATAGCATAGCTTATTAATTCTGCTAATTTGCCTTTAGTCTAAATTCAATTTAGTTTCTAAATTTTGTTAATATATATATATATATATATATATATATATATATATATATATATATATATATATATATATATATATATATAGAACAGTTGGTCTTCATACCACCTGTAGAAATTCAAGTAAAGAAAACTTCTTAATAAAATAGTGCGTGGCGTGAAAATATTCCTAAATCCCTTTCTATGAGTTGGATCAAAAGGTAATGAAGCTAATTTATCCTGCTTATCACTTCGATTTTGAAAAAGTAGTCTCACGAAGACACTTTTTTAAACCTATGACGATTATTTATTTTATCTACTATTTTCTTATCACCACCGTTCAGAACAACTATATCCTCAACCAAATTCTTTTCCTTGTTGTATCTTTCAATATTAAGTAGAAAATTAATCAAGCGATATACGAAAAAATGGTTACTAGGCATTTTATATTCGACGCAATGGAAATAATCAACCGGGATCTATCTGCGTCTAGCGGTGTTTTTTCTAAATATATCAAATTCTAACCTATGTTTGTTCTTAGTTACTAACATACCTAAAATAGTTTACTGTCCGTTATTTTCCAATTCGTAAGTGAACATTTTTTTTTATAAAGAGGTTTAGGAAATCTGCTAGCAGACTCCCCAGGCATTGGTATTTCGCGCTTGTGGGAGTGTGGGGATGGGGTATCCCCCGACCCACTAAAACCCTTTCCTCTTTTAAGAGCTTCCACTTTCCTTCTTGGACCCACCGCTAGGACATCTCCTCAAGAAAGAAAAGAATATTGCCTAATCTTCTGCATTTGCCTGGACTCGTAACTGAACTTTTTGTTTTGTGCTTATCACATAAGTTATAAAATATGTTACCTCATTCCACCCATTTTCACATTTAAGTATCTTGTCAATGACGTTGTTTGTACTTATTTCCCTTAAATCTGAGCAGAGTTCTTGGCGCTTCTCTGCCCATTGTGGGCATTCGAAGACAGTGTGATTTGGGTCATCTACAGTTGCCCCGCAGCATATGCAACTTTCATCTCTCTTTTTTTTTTAAATTAAAAGTAAAAGTGCCGAAAATGCAGTGGCCTGAGAGGAACTGAGTAAGATGGTAGGATACTGTTCCCCATTTCCTATTGTGCCATGGTCGGATATTCCGGATAAGGCGTCTGGTCCAAGTTTCTAGGCCGCTTTGCCACTCTTCCTGCCATTGCTGCAGAGTCCTCTCCCTTTCCATCTGTTTTTGGGCATCAGAAGCTGCACCAGCTATGTGGAATATTCACCTCCTCTCTTCCGCCAAAAGGTGCAGCGGAATGAGACCAGCAATAATCATTGCAGATGCACCTGAAACGGTGCTGTAAGCAGAACAGACTCTAAGCGCAATGCTTCGCTGTGTCTTCATAAGTCTTATTTTGTTGACTTCTAAATATGTCTTGGGGGCCCAAATTGGCGCACCGTATAAGATTACACTTTGACACACCATCGCCAGGATTCGCCGCTTCGGTGCAGATGGTCCTCCTATATTTGGTAAAAGACAATTTAGAGTCTTTATTGTTTTTTCAACCTTCAGACAGGTTTCTCGGATGTGGTTTGTCATATTCAGCCTTCGTTCTAGGTGGAATCTCAAATATTAAACTGCTTCCTGGAGTTTCATTTCTTGGCTTTGCATTTTAAATTTTATCGCATCGGTCTTTCTTTTGTAGCTAAGAAGAATAGCTGCGGTCTTTTCAGGCGCAATCTCTAGACGGTGTTGAGTCATGCAATGAAATACAAGATCAAGAGTACGGTTTGCCTTATCAATCATTTCGTTGGAGGTCCAAGAAGCTACGAATACTGCTAGATTGTCGGCATAACACAATATTACAACTCCACTTGGCGTTGGCAGGTTCATTACTTCGTTATATAGAATATTCCAAATACTAAGGCCGAGAACCGAGCCCTGTGGAACGCCACCAAAAACTTGTCTTTCAAGGTCCCTCTTCAGGATAATTACTCTTTTATCCATGTAGGAATTTAAAATATTCTTAAGATATGCACTCACCTCTATTCTGTTAAGCTGGTCGCTGATGACTGTCCAGGAGGCGTTGTTAAACGCATTTTTAACATCCACCAAGATTAATGCACAATGTTTTTCTTTATTTGCTGCTACCATATCTTGAATCTTTTCCATTGCATATGAAGTAGACCATACTTTACGGAATCCAAATTGGTTTTCGTGGAAGCCGTTAGTCTTGTTTTGCAGTTCCGCAATCAACCGGGTATTTAAGAGTCTTTCGTAGACGTTTCCAATTTCGTCTACTAAACAAATTGGGCGATATTTTGCAGGGTCGTCGGGTGACTTTCTTGGTTTCTCGATAAGCGATAGTTTGGCTCTTTTCCATTCTCCTGGAAAGCACTGCCTGGTATATTATCTGGGCCTGGGGATTCACCAATCTTGATTCTATCACAGGCATCCAATATTTCCCGGTGTCATATCACAGTCTTGTCAGTTAGTTCTTTTTGTCGCTGTTTTCTATTTGGGTAGTTGGTAACAAACAACTCCTTAAAATGTCTCTCCTTTTCCTCTCTCGACATTTCAACACGCGTGGGCATTTTTTGCAATTGAGCTCTTATTATTTGGAATCCCTGCCCAAATATGTCTTCTTCGAGGTCATTACAAAGGTTTTGCCATTCTCGCCTTTTTAATGTTTTGATTTCCGTCTTTAGCAGATTTTTTGCAGTCTTGTATACTCAATATTTTTTTTCACGCCTGTTTGGGTCATTTGGTATTCTCTGAAAGAGACGCCTCTTGTAATGAACATCTAAGAGGCCTCTTGTATTGACTCGTTCCACAAGTAGGGCAAGCGATAGTCCTCATTGCAGCAAACCCTCGGTGTGCATTCTTGGTAAGTCTTGCGGATGCGACTTACCAGATCAGGAACACTCGTCCAGCATACCTCTGGTCTTTTCCCTAAACGTGTGAGTAAGTATTTATTTATTCGATTCACCAAACATGTTTTTCTTTTTTTGACTACAGGCTTCGCGCTTAAGAGTTCGGTTGAAATAAACCTTTGTTCCGTCATGTCAGGATCCACAAGCACGGTCCAATGTATTCGGTCAGATACCACAGTAAGATCGATGTATGATGGCCCAGTGTCTCTAACAAGCGTGGGGACAAGTCCATCATTAATGACATTTAAGTTCATAGCATTGGACCAGGACAAGAATTCCCTGCCCCTACGGTTTGTTACTCTGCCTCTCCTCCCCAGACTTCGTTTTTTTAGTTGAAATCTCCAGTGATCCCAAATGGTGTGTTTTTGTTCCTATGCCGAAGACGCGGGACTACATCCTGCAGCTCCCCTAAGCAGTTTTGGAAGCTTTGAAAAGGGATGTTTGGGGAGATATACACTGACATTACAAACAGATTTGTATACTGGACACACACAAAACAGTTCCCACTGAACACATCTAAAACAGGCATGGAGATATTTACATTAACAATTAAAGCGCCTTTTATACATTTCTACTTTTTGATATCGGGTTCGCTGATGCAAATCACATTTCTTGTTAGCAGTAGTAAGTGCAGCACTGTCATGAACTGGGACACTACGTAATATTTTCATTACTGGAGTAAAGTTTTTGACGTTTCATTCTTTTAGTCGTACTCAGGGCTCTACGCCTCTCTGCAAACTGGTCAGAACGGTTCATATTTGCATTCTTTTGACATATGTCCTTCCTTTCCACAATTATAGCAGCAATTTCTGAGATCTGGACCCTTACACTCTTCAGTCTGGTAATTGTATAACCAGCATCTTTTGCAACGATCGACTCTCACTCTGGGTTCGGTCCTGCAATTCGATAGCCCAATATGAATATACGGGTTTTGGGTTAATTCACGGGCCTTGTCTTCCAATACAGATATTGTGACTGCCAAAGTGTTGCCAGCATTCGGCCTGAGATTTCCAATAGAGCAGTTTTCCTTAATCTGCTCCCCGACCTTTCGCTCTATTGCCCCAGCCACATCTTCTACTGTGGCTGTTGCATCGATCCCACGAATGTGGAGAGTTTTCATTTTAGGCCAATGGGTACCCCTCGTGCTCACTTTCATATTGGTGGATTCCACTGCTGCTTTTCAGGAATCTACTGCTTCCTGGTCCTTGTCCATGGTTATTAGCACCTTGCCGTTTTTGGTTTCTCTGATTTGCCTCATGCTTTCAGCATCTTTTGTATTTTTAACAGCTTCCTTTATGGTCTTTAGAGCTTCTAGGTACGTATTACTGTGCTTGTTGACTATAAGGGCGTATGATGTTGGTTGTCGTTTGCTTACCTGCATACCACACCCTGGGAAAATACAGAAGCATCTGATTAATATGTTTCTCAATTGTACTCATTAGCTATAAACGGCGATGGACAATTGCCCATATTATTTATAAAATTGGTTTTAATATTGAAAGTAATTTTTTTTCATGCACAATCCTGCCAGACGTAAATTCTGCCATATCAGCACCAAAATTAGAGTTCAGCAAGTTCTCAAGATATTGCAAGGTCTGCGGAATCGGTGCACAGGGGAATGATGATTTTAGTTCCATTTCTCATTCCCTCTATTTCTCCATTCAATATTTCTTCCCAATAGTTTAGTTCTACTTTTCCGCCCAACCCAATCTAATTATCTAATATACGAGAAAAGTATAAGTTTATCCAAAAAAAGTTAGAATTTTTTCGTTTCTCAGCAATAATATCACGAAAAAACGGTTTTTAGAAAAAAAATGTATGTATATCGCTGACCACTTTTCCACTTGTTAGTGCGATACAGCCTCCGGAGTGCAACATGTCACCAATTTTATGGTTGAATATTGATCAGGACATCTCACAGATGAATCCTATTGATTTTCAGCTTACCCGAGCCAATACAACGGGTGCTATGGTACTTGAAATACGACGGGTTTGTCATTTTTGCAGGAATTCCAAGTTGTTGGCACGATACAGCCTCCGGAGTGTATACAATCTGATGATTGGAAATTGATTATGGTGTCTCACAGATTGATTTTCAACTCACTGGAGTCAGTACAACGGGTGCTATGGTACTTGAAGTACCACATTTTTGTCATTTTTGGAGAATTTTTAGTTTGTTAGTACGATACAGCCTCCGGAGTATATACAAGTGACCAATTTTATGATTGGATATTGTTCAGAGCATCTCAGAGATGTGGAAAAGTTAGTTTTATTCTTTAAAACCGTTTATTTTTATAATAATTTTTAATATCCAAAAGTAGTACTAAACAGTGCTTCAGATATTTCTAGACATATTAATTTCAAACAATGAATTCCTCATTACTATAATCCCACCTTGGAACCTTTGAACTTCATGTGCGTTCTATTACGAAATTACTATCGTTTTGGTATATCTGAAATATCCCTTATTTTCCAGAGGTGACAAATCGATGTCTCTAAATATATAAGAGTTAAATCAGTTAGATTTACATCGTTCAATTATTGTTTTATGGTAAAATATAAAATATATTTGTCACGCTCTGTTTCAAATACTTAAATTAAGATTATTTCATTTAATCCATGAATGAATAAATAAACCATTTCAAAGCATTTACTTACCACATATTCATTACTTTTCCGCCCAACCATATCAAATATGCAAAAAAAGTATTAGTTTACCCCAAAAAATAGAAATTCGATTATTTTTAGTTATATTTTAATTTTTCAGCAAGAACAGCACGAAAAACGGTTTTTAGAAAAAAATCCTGAGAGGTATGAAGTCGTCGTTGTCGTCGGCTACTTTTCCTAACATGTCTTGTTAGCACGATAGAGTCTCCGCAACAAGTTACCAATTTTATGAATGAAAATTGTTCAGGATATCTCACAGATGAACCCTATTGATTTTCAGCTCACCAGAGCCAATACAACGGGTGCTATGGTGCTTGAAGTACGACAGTTTTGTAATTATTGGAGAATTTTCAGTTGAATTCACCCTTATTACTGGGTTAATTTTTAACTGAAGTTTTTTTAATTCATTACAAGTATTTGTATGGTTTTAATAATTTTATTCACTGATGCAAACAAGTGTACAATTTTATGTTTTCAGACACCTTTAGTAACTTTTTTGACGGTAGCTTTGATAATGGCCTAGTGGCTGAAAGCACTTAGCTGGATGTTATAATTAATTGCACACTTAGTACTCGTCGTTTCATTCATTCCGTTATTATTATTATCGTAAAAGATGATACTCTACACGGCTACTTGGTTTCGAAATTGAGATCCTTTTCTGGTTTTATAGTTTTATTAATAGTTTTCGACATTGGTGCTTAATACTATGATTCCTTAGTAATAATTACATTATTGCTGTTTTTTTTCCATATATGAACCTTATGGTACTCCCCATTTCTTATTATACCCTTTCAACGTTCTCATCACAATTTTCTAATCAGCTAAGTGAATTTCTTCGAGCCCTTCTTTCTTTTTGTTTAGAGTATCAGGATATATTTCTACCATCCTAATAGCTCATATTATTTATTTTCATAATATTTGTTGCAAAAATGTTGATCTTTAATTTTTGCCAGTAATAATTGTTTATAACCAACATAACAAATCTAGAAGTTGTCATATTCATAACTCCAGCGGAAATTTTGAAAGAACTTTATTTTATTTTTCAGAAGACCAATTGATCATGGTTTGCTTAGACTTATTTATTGGAGGCTCTCAAACAACAAGTAACACATTGGGTTTTTGTTTATTGATGATGTTTTTACGTACGGACATTCAAGAGAAAGTAAGAGACTGCTTGCACCAGGTATTTTCAAATCAAGAAGAAATTAACTATTGTGATAGACATAAGTAAGTGGAATAAAAAAGACGAGAGATTGTTTTAAAAATTCCCTGTAATGCCAGATATAGCTGAATTTTATCTACTAAAAGTGGTGGAAGAATGTACTTTTACAATAATACTGGGATATATGTGATATTTTCAGTTGATACTACAAGGTTGGTATCTAATTACCGACCCTTTCTTAATAAGATTGGACGTCTGGATAGAACATCCAGAACTTTCTCGGTCTCGGAAAATATTGCCCCATCACACATAGCACTAGTCTAAAAACGTCGTTAACATTGATAGAAATGCGCTAATTCCTACTTTTACATCTTAGGATGTAACGAATATTCTATTTATTAACACTCGTTCAAATAACAAATGATGATAATCAAGAATGAAATAACTTTATTATAATTGCGTAAAATAATGGTATAACAGAGCAGTATATTATTCGGAGTCCTATCATAGAATGTTCACCTCATCGTCCACGAAAAACAGCCCGTCCTTCAGTCTAGGAATAAAAATGTTACGGCACCCTTCAGATAATGAAACCCAAACATTTTGTGTGAAACGTGGTGTTTTTCTTGAACGACCGTACAGGGTGATTACAGTCGGCTAACCTGACGGTCCCTCACATCCTCGTGAGCTACGGTCCATTCTGTAACATACAAATGTGATATTACAAATATTGAAACTTAGATATTATTAGCCCTATGGTGATATCCTGGATATCATTTTTCCAATTAAGATCAGTTTAACTGTGCAATGATATAGAAAACCAGGAAAACTATATCTGCTGATCTTTACAATTATCACTTAGAAAGACAGTTGATTAGTGGAGAACTCCCTAGATTTATCTGTTCATTGACGACTTCATATTGTGGGTTTCTTAAGTGTCTTCTAATTTCCAACTCTTCAAGGAAATCCAGTTCTTGTTTCTTATCACAAATATGTAGTACTTCTAGTTCTGTGTTAGGTGTCAATGAATGGTTGGTGTCAAGTAGATGTTTTGCGTAATGCGATTTATCTGGTTGTTTTAATCTGTATGCTCGTAAGTGTTCACTGTATTGGATTTAAAAATTTCTAATGGTCTGACCCAAATAGACAGCATTACATTCTGGACATTTGAGTTTATATATACCTGATTTCTTTAATGTTGGTATTTTTGTTTTAACATTTAACAATTTTGTACTTACGTTACTTTCTGTTTCAAAAGAAATTGTTGTATTCGTTGCTAAAGATATTATCTTTGAAATATTATTAGAAATATTTCCTGTATATGTGATGGTTTTATAAGTTTTTATTTCTTCAGTTTGTTTAGGAAATATTAGTTGTAATGTCAAAATTACATTTGTTCATAGGAACTGAAAATGCTCTATGTACCATTGAATTGTATGCCGCTAGCTTATGTGACATTGGGTGATTGGAGATATATGGAATTGTCACATCAGTGTTTGTTGGTTTTCGGTAAATTGCATAATCAAGTACATTATTAACTCTTTGAATTTTCAAATCAAGAAAATTGATTAAGTTATTTTCTTCAACTTCTAATGTAAATTAAATTTTTGGGTGTAAATTATTAATGTGGTTGAAAAATATATCTAATTGCGTTTCGCTACCTATAAAACAAGCTAATATGTCATCTACATATCTAAACCAAAATAAAACGTTTTTTGAAATGTAATTTTGATAGAGAGATTAATACAATTAGACCAATAGCAACATCCAACGGTTATCCATTACATATGATAAATAAGCTAATTAATAAAAAAGAGGAAAAAGGGGCATTACAACTAATATTTCCTAAACAAACTGAAGAAATAAAAACTTATAAAACCATCACATATACAGGAAATATTTCTAATAATATTTCAAAGATAATATCTTTAGCAACGAATACAACAATTTCTTTTAAAACAGAAAGTAACGTAAGTACAAAATTGTTGAATGTTAAAACAAAAATACCAACATTGAAGAGATCAGGTATATATAAACTCAAATGTCCAAAATGTAATGCTGTCTATTTGGGTCAGACCCTTAGAAATTTTGAAATCCGATACAGTGAACACTTACGAGCATACAGATAAAAACAACCACATAAATCCCATTACGCAAAACGTCTACTTGACACCAACCACTCATTGACACCTGACACAGAACTAGAAGTACTACATATTAGTGTTAAGAAACAAGAACTGGATTTCCTTGAAGAGTTGGAAATTAGAAGACACTTAAGAAACCCACAATATGAAGTCGTCAATGAACAGATAAATCTAGGGAGTTCGCCACTATTAAACTGTCTTCTTAAGTGATAATTGTAAAGATTAACAGATATAGTTTTCCTGGTTTTCGATATCACCATAGGGCTAATAATATCTAAGCTTCAATATTTGTAATATCACATCTTGTTCTTTTTTCTATTAACATATATTAAGTCAATCACAAGGTAGGTCACTTCTTGGTCTAGCCAAAAATAACTACTAATCATCAGGTAGGCATTAAATGAATTGTAACTTCTGTCATTCTTACAATGATATTCAGTTGTCGAAACAATTATCAAGTTTTTAAAATTTTCAACAGTTTTCATTATATTGTGGAATTAACTAGAAACGTTGAGTTTCATTTAAAACACTAATATGAGTAGATTCCACGAAGTAAGGGTCGAGACAGTTAATTTCTTTTCACAGTTAAAGCATCGTACATTTGATTCATCAGGCTTCGCATCAGGCAAATTATGATGTTCCTTCGAAAGCGAATGACGTTAATCTACTTTTGAGGATCTTCCTAACGACCTCTCTGCCTTTTACGTAGATACCTCAATGATACTTTCCTCTCGTAATATTGAAAGATATTCTCCAAACAATGTCTCAGGTTTTTCGTAATGACCTGCTCGTGCTGCATTTTGCATTGTCACATCAGAAATCCCATCGATTATGTAAGCAACTGCGTTTTCCCCCGTGATCTGACAAGTTCTTATCAATTCTATTTTGTGGAAGTATTACGATGTCATAGTTTCGGTTGACTGTTTTTCTCCATTCAACATTTTCCGTAATGCTTTTGCATAGTCAACATGATCTGGAAAAGTTTTATCAACTAAAGCCTTCCATTCAGGCCAGGTGTATCTTACGGAACTTAAATTATGATACCATGTTCTCGCCATTCCTGAGAAACGTATTTGCATGTGGTAAATTTTTGTGGCATCATCCCAATTATTAATTTGTTTCAGTTCTTCAATTCTCTCTAACCACTTAGTGGCAGACATGTTCTCATTTTGTGGGTTGAACTCCAGTATACAGTCACTTCGCAGACTCAACCGAAAAGAATTTGAATTGCAATTTTGAGCTGCTAATTCTGCAATCATGTCTTCTAATCGTTTAATTCGAGCCTCAAAAAATTGGCGATCAACCTCGAATAATGATGGAGTTCGAGAATAGTGTGGCTGGCTTTCATCAATGGATGTTTGTTGAACATTTGGTACGCGAGCGGAAATTTCAAACGGCTTGAAGGGCTTGCGATATTTTGCAACGATTTACCTAACTATCGTTATTTCGTATTCGCATGTCGGATATTTTTACGTCGACCCTCGTACAAGGGTGTAGTATGTCCACGTCCCGATCTAGTTTTTCGGTACCTGTGCTCAAAAGAACCGGAGGATTCACTGCTCGATCCACTTGATGAGCTTGAACTGCTAGTTCGGCAACGTCGTAACTTTGCCCATCTTATACGGACACACCCACAGTACCTATATGTTTATGAACGCCCGGTATATCAACTAGCACACGCTTTTGCACAACGAAAGTTTAGAGATTCACTCCGCACCAGAACTATTAACACTAGTTCAAATAACAAATGATGATAATCAATAATGAAATAACTTGATAATAATTGCGTAAAATAATGGTATAACAGAGCAGGAGTCCTATCAGAGAATGTTCACCTAATCGTCCCCGAAAAACATACCGTCCTTCAGTCTAGGTATAAAAATGTTATCGCACCCCTCAGATAACGAAGCCGAAACATTTGGTGTGAAACGTGGTGTTTTTCTTGAACGTCCGTGCAGGGTGACTACATATTTGTTCTCATTGTTTAGACAGTTTTTATAATTTTTCAGCGAATTTTACAACCTCTGCTATGTCTGATGTTTCTGACAATATGTTTTTGTTTGCTTCTCTCTATGCCAGAAGCGGTTCCTTTTGCTTATACATGTATATGATCAAATTTACGAATGCATTGCCATTGAAAAATTATTGAGAATAAGTATTGTGCTAGTCAAAATTTGACTTACATTAATATTATACGATCATTAAAATAGAGAAACACCTACTAAAAGATTCCATTTAACTTTGCTTACATTTGACATTATTTAAGGAAGATTTTTACGTCGATATTGTCCCTTGTACAAAGCAGATCTTAGCTCATGGATTTCAGCTTTCTCTATTCATTCGAATCATTTGTAAACGTATCATATGTGGATCATCCGCAATATGAAATGCTACAGACCTTATTGTTTGTAGGGTACCTTACGTAGAAGCAGTAATATGTGAAATAGAAAGGTTGTGGTACATTGCTCCAGTCTCTGGACCAAGAAGAGTATTGCAAGATACAGTATTAGAGAATTATTTTATTCCCAAAGTAAGTATTGACTCAAGTAATATTTATTATGATGAAAACACCTTCATTACTCAGAGTTGGATTGACAGAAAAATTGAGCAGCCATTTTTATCTGGAAGAGACCGCTAATATACTCAGTGACATAGAAGCCCGAAAACCCATTAAAATTATTTTATTTCGGTAATATTTCGCATGCATATTGTAACGTTTTTATTTTCCCTATATTTCGCCCTACGAAATCGAATAATTTTTATCCCAGTGCGGCCCTGGCGTAACAATATTTTCTCCGGACTGTGTAGAATATCGTTTCTTATGACCAATAAACATAAAAAAATTGGGAACAATACATCTCTGGACGCCGAAAAGGTTTGTTACGGCTCAATCTTGACTTTCAATTCAACAAAGTGGCAATTGAATGTACAGTTTTAATATAGCCTCTTAAAAAATGTGCGATGTGTACACAATAATTTTAGTATCGGCTTTGGAAAAAAAGGTACTTTTGTTGAAATTCTGCGTAGACAGCGTAATTTGTGCATTTACGGCCCGATTCTTTTTATATGGTTTGTTATATGGCTTTTTTCTAGAACTAATTTTACAGTTATTTTTCGGAAAGAATTTAAAAAAAAAGGCTGTCTATCCCCAAAAATCCCGTCACGAGAGGCAGTCAGCGACCGATTCTTAACCGAAGAAGTTGAAAAGTTCCTGGAGTGTCAGCGTGAATTATCGTATCGTTAGTTAGTGCCGCTATCGAAATTGAGCCTACGAAGCTTACTTGAGCGAAGCATTGGTGATTTTTTTAGTTATCAAGATTAAGTTATCGTATCGTATCGTACCAAAGTATCGATATTTCCTGTGCACACTCGTCGAATTAAAATTACCGGAGTACCTGTTTATTGTGTTTATTACCGACATCAAGTTACCGAAGAATATCGAGTGTCTGTGATTTGTTCCATCACGCGATGAGAGTAGATTACTTATTACAAGTACAATCCTAAATCCTTAAATCGACCTAATCGAGAAACCACGCCACCGGCGTTGATGCAAGTATCTTCACCTGAATAGTATTGTGGTGATTGGCTAGAGACTGTTGGACTCAGGTATCGTAAATGATTATTTAGTATCTCTCATACCTGGAGTAATCGCACCCATTCACAGTCGATGGTGAAAAGACTAATTTAGTGTCACGCCATTTCTTTAGCGAAAGAACCATACGGTATCAGAACTATTTTATTATGATAACGAGCTTATTCATAACTAATATTGTCATTGTTTTAGAGAAATTTTGTTTATGCTTTATAGAATAACCGTTAAGAAATTCGGCGTGCACGTCAAATCTAGATTAAATTATTTTCCAATCACTTATATTGACGTAACTTTCACAAAGCCTATTTGTTTTTTGTTTTCGAGTAATTCAGTAATCTAATATCCTACATTTTCTTTTTTGAATAAACGGAAAATAATTTCGTTAATAAACTATTTTTTTAGTTCGCAAACTCTGCGACATTTATCGTTTGTGTATTTATATGATTCTGATTTGTATATTTGTTGTTCCTTGGAGACCATTTATTATTAAAACAATTACCGCATGACTCGCCGTGTAGTGTTGAGTGATAATTTGTTTTATTGTTTTTATGTATATATTAATATTTTTGCGGTACCCGGTTATGCATGTACCCATATTGTAATTTTTTTATGTTCTGTTCACTGACGCTGGTCAAACCTGTTAATAAACTAGTTAACATAATAAACCTCGTTTTAGTGAGTACTTCCCTAACCTCCACAGACACATTACCGAAAATACCTCGCTTTTTATAATTCCACCCGCTTCTCGCAGTTTGTGAATGTTTTCCTGTGAATTAAAATTTCTGGCGCCCTTTAATTACCTTTCCGGTTGATTAATGTTCCTAAAAGAAACCCACGACTCTTAGCTCTCCAACCAAAACAAGAGTGCCGTTCGCATACGTCTTAATTGTTTATTGTCCAGTATCGTTTCAAATAATAATACGCCATCTTGGTCTCATCCAAGGAAACTTGGAGAAATTGGTACCGAACAATTAAGATTTTAACAATATCAGGAAGTTCCTAATATGTAAATGATTAAAATTTTACTCCAATCGGGCGAGGATAATCTAGTTTTCTGCTCACCAACTTTAATAAAAAGCTTGATGCCCCACGATTTCTTTCACATTCCCTAATGCCTTTAGGCATACTTATAATCAATTGATCAATATCCTCCACCTCTATTCTATGTTGAAGAGCCATATGATTTTGAGGAATATGCTGCAAACTTCTTAACCTTCTACCTATTATGTCCGTTCAGTTGGGAACAAATCCGAAGCCACGGTATGAGATGAATTTTAGCCTGGTGGAAATAGACCAAGGTTTGTCTGGCTATACGTCACAAAGCGTTATCTTGCTGAAAAGTGGGATTTTGAAGTGTCCTGAGGTAATGAAGCAGATGCGGTTCCAATATTTCTAGAATGTATCGATGTGCATTCATATTGTCCCTGATGAATACTAAAGGTGACCTTGAGTCATAAACAATGGTATCCTATATATCAACTCCAACAGTGCGATGTACATGCCGCTCAACAAAAACCCACGCTCGACTATTATGCATGTCAAGGCAGAGCCGGTATTCATGACAGAAGACGATATTGTTCTATTTCTGATTCCACTCTAGTCGTTCTTGGCACCACTGAAGTCGATGTTCCATAGTTAAAGGTGACACTAAATGAGGTCGATATAAAAAAAGTCCAAATCTTCTTTCCATATTCTACAAACCACTGAGTTGGTATTGCACTTGTCGATGAGAAACGATCTCTTAGAGCTAATAATCTTTCCTTAGGTGACAATATTGGCCTTCTATTGTCCTGCTGACTCGTCCTGTGTCTCTGGCTCGTAGTGCTCGGCCTTCTTGGTGCCATGCCTGATAACATCTGACAACAGTATCTACACTTCTTCAAGCAACCTAACCTAACCTAACCCAACAAATCGACTTGCCTCGAATTCAGTTAGCTGCCGATAATTTGCATTTCTTCGCATTCTATGCATGATAAACACTTGAGAAATTCTTCTAACGCAACGTTTAAAACCACTGTATTCGTATGGATGTATAGATTATGTGTTCTGATATCGGAGTGGGCCGGTTCGTCCAGTATTTACGGCAAAAAAATAATTGAATAAAAACAGGAATGTTCAACTGATAGCGCTCAAATTCTAATCTCAAGACTATCATGATAAACCTGTGTGAGAAATATTTTTGAAATAAAATAATATTTACTGTGTGTTCAGGTTTCTATGTCACTGAATATATAATTAAAAATGGGATTTTTGCTCTCCGTCTATCATGAATCCTATTATTGTTTTCATTCTTTTTTCAGGCTTTCCTCACAAACTCTAGCATCATACACCTTCAAAAAAGACTCTTAAAGTAATAACATAAATGTAAAATTTATTAGCATTTTTTATGGGAAGTTGTTACACTATATCATTACGCATAATTTAAAATTGGAATTTAGTTCTCCATCTCTCATGAATTCTAATATTCCATTGATTTTCATTCCTTTTATAAGTTTCCTCACAGACTCTAGCATCCGGCTGATATTTTCAAGAAACACTGTTAAGAGAACAAAATAAATGTAAAAATTTTCATGGGAATGTGTTTTATTACACTTTGAGAGCATTACGCACTGGATAAAGTCCACGGATATAGGAAAACAAAATGGATTGCCAGCCCGTATAGAAAATATTTACTAAATGACTGGCATGCAAGTCGCCATCGCGTGACTATTTATGCTGGCTACATTGAATTTACCTTTACCAAAAAATACTGCTGGTACTGAATAAGTCAAAACATTGGGGATTTGAAGGGCATCTGATTAATATTGGATGAATTTATATTGTTTCTTAATTTTATGTTTGTTTTGTAAAAAACTAATAGTTTATTTAAATAATAATTTAAAACGAAGCGTAGCAGCATGGTTGTGTTTACTAAATCAACCGCTTTTTCTTAATAATAAACCATGGCTATGGTTTAAAGTAAATATTAAATTTCAAAATTCCAATTTTGACTTCTAGCACCACATAATATATTAAGGCCGCATAACCTATGGTATTCCAAAAAATAACTACTAAACATAAAAATTGAAAAATCAGAAGTACCTTCTTAAGGTTCTCTTCAATTAGTATGTGAAGTATACATTATTTGGTTGATGGATTACGGAACAGCTCTGAATAATTAGGTTTGAGAGTAGGGGTGCTTGCTATCTACTGGATATATAGAATATTTGAGACACTTTTGCTATATAAATTACACATTTATAATTATGTTCATATTCTCTTTTCTTTAAATTCCATTAACAACTGTGTAGTAGGGATCTGGAATAATAAAAATAAAGCTAGCATTGAGATAAAAACATATATTGATATTTTAAAGCAACTTACTGAATATATTCTTAACAACTTAACTTATAAACTTAGTTAATTCTAATACATTTATTTGAAATGGGAAAACACTGGAGATTGTCCAAGGTTTTTATTGATTTTTAACCAATATTATATAGTTTTGAATATTTTTTTCTGGCAGTTTCTGTAGAAAAGGATTTGTTGGCCTTATTTGGATCAGTTGAGATCTTAACGGGGTTAAAATGCACTGAAACCTAAGGTTTATTGTGCCCCCCTATCAGAGCTGTTCTCGCTACTACTACAGCTCGCCCTTCAGTTCCAGTGTTCTAATAAACTCTATCTAGTATTTGGAACGGCGTCAACGAGATTATATCCTCACTCTTACAAGTTTCTTGTCCGAAGCATTTCTTGCCTTGGCTTGCAATGGCGAGGCATTCCAGAACTAGGTGATCCGGAGTTTCATCCTCCACCCCACAGAATCTACACTCGTCAGTTTCTGCTAGATCGATTCTCATTAGGTGCTTCCTAAGGAAGCAGTGTCCTGTAGAAAAGCCCGTGAGGAGATGTAGCTTATTTTTACTGAGGTCCAAATATTTTTTGGATCTAGCAGTGTCAAATTTCCGCAGGAACTTTTTGGAATGTTTCAACCCGGGAAGATGCCGCCAGAGTGCTTCTCTTTCGGTTTCCTCCGTCTTCCGAAACTCTTTCTTATAGGAGCATTTTCCTACACCACAGAAAGGCTCCGGGCCAATAAAGGGCATTTGTGCTCCTTTCCTAGCAAGTGTATTGGCCTCTTCATTTCCTGTGATTCCCGAGTGGCCAGGAACCCAGACTAAAGAGACCCTGTTATGCTTACTCCACAGAAGCTTACTGTCTAGAGTTATCCCTAGATATTTAACTTCTGATTTCCTTTCTATAATTTCCCCGTTTAAGGATATGGGTTTCATGGCTGGAAGTTTCTTTTCCGGGTAAATGGAATTACTATGGTCTTGTTTCGGTTAATGTTTGGCCCCAGTGACAAGCACCATTGCTCAATGATTCTGATGCCCTTCTGTAATGAATCACACAAGGTGCTCTCGAACTTGCCTCTGACTATTAGAACTATGTCATCAGCATAGCCCATACATTCGAAGCCAAGCTCCGTTAGCCTGTAGACCAACTAATCTACTACGAGGCTCCATAGAAGGGGAGATATCATTCCCCCTTGAGGTATCCCCCGAGTGGCTTTAACTGAGGTGGTTTGATTCCCCACCTGTGTCTCAGCTATCCTCGTCGTCAACAACTCATACATCCATTTTACAATGGTTTCATTTACTCCTCGCCTTTTTAGTGCTTCTGTGACAGACACATGAGCTGTGTTGTCAAAGGCGCCAGATATATCCAGGTATGCGCACATTGCGATTTCTTTGTTGTTCATCAGAGTTCTCTGGATGACTTCAGTCAGCTGATACAGAGCCGTCTCAGTTGATCGACCCACTCTGTAGGCATGCTGACATTTATGAAGTGGTATATTCTCCTGATTCTCTGTTCTTATGTAGTTATCCACTACTTTCTCCATCGTTTTGAGTAGGAACGATGTTAGACAAATGGGTCCAAAAGATCGGGGATCAGTCCCATCTTTTTCCCCATTTTTGGTATGAAGGTTTCCCTTGCCCTTCTCCATATTCTATGTATTAGACCCACTGCTAGACTGCTTCTTGTGATCTTTAGCAGGTGAGAAAGAATCTCCTCTATCCCTTGCTGCAGGAGTGCTGGAAATATTCCATCCACTCCTGGTGATTTATATGGCTGAAAGGGACTTATTGCCCATTCCAACCGTTGTCTGGTAAATATTTTCTTAGTAATGTCCTAATTTTCCTTGCGGGATTTTTTGGTGTAATTCATTGCTATTTCAGTGCTTGTTGCTGGTTCACTACCTGGAAAGTGGGTTCTAAGAAGAAGAATCGATCGCTCCTTTTCACCTTCCATGTATGATCCGTCTCGCTTTTTCAGCGACATTGTGGGGTTAGTTCCACCATTTGCCATGACCTTTTGTAGTCTGGCCGCTGTGTGAGTGAAAGTGATCTTTTCGCAAAAGGCTTTAAAATTAAGCCTTTTGGCCTTCCTAATCTCTTTATTGTACTGGGTAAGCTACTCAGTGTACCTCTGCCAATTAACGTCACGTTTGGCTCTATTAAAGAGCCAACGGACCTCTTTTCTGAGGTTTGACAGGCTCTCATTCCACCAAGGAGCGTCCTTTTCTGAACCAGCTTTTGACAGTGGGCAACTGGAATGAAAATCTTCCATTATTGCCTCACTGATCTGTTCGACTCTTTGTTCCAGGTCGTAGAGCGGGTGATTTACCCCATTCACTTCGACTTGTTCCAAATTGTCCTTCAGATTGGTCTTGTAATGAGACCATCAGTATTTCTAGGATTTCGGATTGCAGGAATTGAGGTGGTACTTCCCTCTATCCTAAATTCGATGATTCTATGGTCGGAAAGTGATGGCCCGCTCATCACCCTCCAATCTTTTACATTTTTTCTAGAAGCAACATGAACAATTGTTACATCCAGGACATCTTTTCTTGCTTTCGTGACAAAGGTGGGGGTTGTCCCCACATTTAAGGTCTCAATGTTATTTCCTAAGAGGTATTCTAATAAACACTCACCTTTAGCGTTGTTATTAGTGCTTCCACACGGTATAGTGTGCGTTGGCTTCACAACCAATTATAATTGGCAGCCGTCTGCCATTGCAGTGTCTCACTAGCTCTTATACTTCTTCTGGCGGTGTCATCGGCCCGCCTTCAGCGAAGTAGGCAGAGGCAATGACGATGGCTCGGTCGATACCCCCAATGTTGAGGTGAACCATGATTGGAACAAGATCCCGTGACACGTATTCGGAAACACAAATATATTTTATGTTATTTCTTATGATTACACAGGCACGCGGAGATACTTGCCTTTGATCATAAATCCTTAGAATCCTTGCACGTCAAACCTTTGATTTGGCCTTCTTTGTTGATCCATGGTTCTTGGATCAGTAAAATATCCAGTTGTAGTCCAGCGAACAATCTTGCAATCACGAATGAAGCTCCCTTCGCGTGATGCATAAAAATCTCTATAAGTTTCTACATAGATATCTAGTAATGACTCCGCTAAAGGCAAAAAGTGTTTGTATGCATTTGAAGAGCATATAGTAACAGTACAAAATAAGAGAAGAAAATGTTGGTAAACCTCTTTAGATAACACCTTCTTCAAAATTCCAATGCCAATATACAATAAAAATGTACGATATTCTGTACCTTTCCAGTGAGCAAGTACATCTAATCCGCGAACTGCCCTATGAATTTCAGTAGGCATCTTACAATTTAACAGAAAATTAGAGACTAGACCCAGACAGCACACAATATCCACTAGATATCCAGTGGATAGCCAAATATCCACTGAATATCTAGTCCATGTAAGATATCTAATGGGTATCCACTGAATGTATTTTATGGATATGGAAAAAAAATTATTTTCTATTTTACTGATCATCAATAATCACATAAAAAATGATTGAGAAGGAAGTTCTGATACATAATACCTTCAATACATAAATGTCTTAATCTCCTGATATTATATCCATTGTATATCCATGGATATCTATTATTATTTTCTGTCGCATTTTTTGTCTGAGTTCAATGTATTGAAAAAAGATAGGTACACCTAAACTGTATCAGACTATAATGAGTTTAATCAACAATACGACTGCGGCATAATACGTGATGTTCTTAACACAACAAAAATATGCCATGACTTAACGTTTAATGCTATAATAGAAATAATGCATCATCAGTGGATTTCCATATTAATACCCGCAAAACTATGCTACCAACTATACACTGTTCTCTCATTGGTCGATGCCGCGTTTGACCGTTTGATGTAGCATCGTCCCCTCGTCATTTTGGTTGTTAGGTTATCATAGTTCTATAAACGTGCAAAAGTGGTTAGTTATTTTTATCGGTAGTTTGGATTTGGGAAAAAATTAGGTATGTATATGTTTCTTACCTTAATTCTGAATATTGTTACGTCTCCTATATTTTATTGATATTTATGATTGATTACCTACATTAAAAGCGTTTGGTACATATATACAATGTGAAAGAGCATGGCGTAGAAATGTAAAATAAGTTTTACCTCGGCTTTTACTTTGTTTCATGATAAACTGAGCTGGTGGCTCGGCTGATTTGAGTAAAAATTCTTTTGAGCTAAATAATAATGATAGTGTTTAGGTGGTGAGAAATGTTCTTATTACAATTATGTGCTCGAATACAAGACGCAGGCCAATTTTCAAAATGTTATTTTACAAAAAAAGGTGTATCTTTTATTCGGGCGTATACGGTATATAGTTGACCTTGAAAATGGTCAATCTTTATTTTCTCGTTCTTACAGAAATCACCGTGCAGAGTTGATGAGCTGGGTGATGAAGAAGAAGAATTATTGTTGTATATGCAAATATGTATATTATATAAAATAAATTATTTTCTATCATTCTATTCCATAGTATATCATTTCATTATATGTCAAATAATACTACTATTATAAAGAATTTAATTCCATTTGTACCTTCTTACTCACAGATGAATATCTGACTAGAACCTGCTGGTGGAAATACAAGACGGTCAACAAAAACAATGCTTATCAAAAGTTGTATATATCCACAGATCTGGAATAAAATTAACTGGAAATAATAGTTCTGGTCAATCAGTACAAAATATAACAGACATACGCGATGAGTATTTGAATCTTTTTCATTGGACCACAATATTCTACAGTTGTCCACTGAAATATTACACTATCCATCCTGTGTATCTATTATATTTTGTACTGGTTGACTGGATTAACTATTTTCTCTTAATTTTATTCCATATCTGTAGACATAAAAAACTTTTGATTTGCGTTTTTTTGTTGGACCACCTTGTATTTCCATCAGTAGATACTAGTCATAGATTTTCATGTTTGAGGAGGAAGGATATACCAAATGTGAATATAAAATATCCTATTAATATCCATGGGACGTTAATTGGATATACCAAATGTGAACATAGGATATCCATGGGATATTAACGAGATATCCAGTAGATATCTCCAAAGACATCCATAAGATATTACATATATCCTAGATATAGGCGGACATATGGATATCCATTGTATGTCTATAGGCTATCCATCTATATCCAGTGGATATACTGGATATCCATGAAGGATATCTTGTGGATGTCTAATGGTTATTGTGTGCTGTCTGGGGAGTAGTATCGTTGGCGCGCCATTTTGTAGAATAATTTCCAAAATTTCCGTCTTTCCAGCCCATCAGACACCTCTTCATTATTCCTAAATCTATACGGTGTAAGGAATCACCTACAGGAAAATCCTCGATCAAAGTTCCTCTAATGGTGTATCTATTTTATGATGACTGCCATAAATACGATTTCTAAATCCTTCATCTGTACGTAAAGTACGTCCATTTCTTTGAAAATATACAGTATGAGACAATTACGAGTATTCGCCCACAATTGTGCACTTATTGCAACCATTCTTGGCGTTAAAATTTGCTATTCCTAAAAAAAGAAAGAAAATTAAAGAAAAGAAATAAGTATATATTTATCATCACTATATACTATACTCACCTTTAATAAATGCCCTGGCCGGAGAATCGCAAATAAAACAACGAATTTTAACTCCTATATTTTGATTGCCATTAGAACTTTTAACAACAATGCCATCATTCAGTAGTTGCTTTGCTTCGTTGACAAAATTTTGAAGATATGATTTCAGCGGGGGTTTTCCGTTACCACAATAGATTACAATA
This sequence comes from Galeruca laticollis, assembly GCA_963921935.1. Lineage (NCBI taxonomy): Eukaryota > Metazoa > Arthropoda > Insecta > Coleoptera > Chrysomelidae > Galeruca > Galeruca laticollis. Next base: position 117,086,622 of record OY998175.1, read on the forward strand.
ACTAGGGGTTTAACTTCCGGAATTTCGTGAATGTTGCATAATATTGGCCAAAACTCGCACCTGGAACTTTTATGTATTGGCAGGCCGTCAATGTTGAAGTTGAGGGAAATCGATTTTATGTTAGAAATATTCTCCAGAGAGTTCAGTGCCTCACCAAGTAGCGAGATAAAGCAATTGTGCCAGTAAGTACCATTTTCTAAGGAAACTAGAACTATAGATTTGGAAGTCCTCAATAATGTTCAAGGATCTTTTGGTAAGAAATCTGGAATAGCTTCATTCCATATAGTAAAAAGCTCTCTCAATGCTGAATTTGTAATATTATAAGAGGTTGCTCAAGTAATCAGAAAGCAATTTTGTATTTTCTTCTTCGTCACTAGAAGTCGTACCATCAATTACATTATTAAAAGAAGTATCTTCAGATTCAAGATTTTGAACAACCATACTATAACTATTATCAGTATTGATGGGTTTGTCTTGTGTGATTGAAGGAATTATGTTCTCAGCCTCGGTGGAATCAGGCTTACTTTCATTGTAATTAGGACATAGAATATCTGGATTACTTGCAAGAATTTGTTGAAACTTTTTCTTACACGCTCTGTTAATATTGCCACTGTGTCTGTTAACTTTTTTCTACTGAGAATTCATACTTTAATTGTATGTGTCACCCATCAAAATAAAATATTTCAATGCAAAAGTCACTTCAGTCTTAAAACGCAGATTTTGAAACGAATTTATTCTGTCATACACAGTTTTATCCTATAAGACATTTATAAAGGAGAACGGCTTATTGTATTCAAAGTTCACGTATAAAAGTGTTTCATAATGCAACGCAATTGAATGCTATAAAATATTCATTATACAGCTTTAATAAGACAAGCTTAAGTAAATTGACTGTCTCGACCCTTACTTCGTGGAATATGCTCATATTAGTGTTTTTAAATGAAACTCAAGGTCTCTAGTTAATTCCACAATATAATACAAGTTATTGAAAATTCTAAGAAATTGACAATTGTTTCGATAAATCAATATCATCGTCAGAATGACAGAAGTTACATTTCATTTTATGCCTACCTGATGTTTAGTAGTTATATTTTTTTGGCTAGACCAAGAAGTAACCTAACTTGTGATTGGCTTTATATATGTTTATAGAAAAAAGAAGAAGATGTGATATTACAAATATTGAAGCTTAGATATTATTAGCCCTATGGTGATATCCTGGATATCATTTTTCCAATTAAGATCAGTATAACTGTGCAATGATATAGAAAACCAGGAAAACTATATCTGCTGATCTTTACAATTATCACTTAAGAAGACAGTTTATTAGTGGAGAATTCCCTAGATTTAACTGTTCATTGACAACTTCATATTGTGGGTTTCTTAAATGTCTTCTAATTTCCAGTTCTTCAAGGAAATCCAGTTCTTGTTTCTTTTCACAAATATGCAGCACTTCTAGTTCTGTGTTAGGTGTCAATGAATGATTGGTGTCAAGTAAATGTTTTGCGTAGTGAGATTTATCTGGTTGTTTTAATCTGTAAGCTCGTAAGTGCTCACTGTATCGTATTTCAAAATTCCTAAGGGTCTGACCCAAATAGACAGCATTACATTCTGGACATTTGAGTTTATATATACCTGACTTCTTTAATAGTGGTATTTTTGTTTTTACATTTAACAATTTTGTACTAACGTTACTTTCTCACACAGACTAGGAGCATATAATTCAATGATACATAGAGCTTTTTCAGTTCCTATGAACAAATGTAATTTTGATAGAGAGATTAATACAATTAGACAAATAGCAACATCTAACGGTTATCCATTAGATATGATAAATAAACTAATTAGTAAAAAAGAGAAAAAAGTGGCATTACAACTAATATATCCTAAACAAGCTGATGAAATTAAAACTTATAAAACCATCACATATGCAGGAAATATTTCTAATAATATTTCAAAGATAATATCTTCAGCAACGAATGCAACAATTTCTTTTAAAACAGAAAGTAACGTTAGTACAAAATTGTTAAATGTAAAAACAAAAATACCACTATTAAAGAAGTCAGGTATATATAAACTCAAATGTCCAGAATGTAATGCTGTCTATTTGGGTCAGACCCTTAGGAATTTTGAAATACGATACAGTGAGCACTTACGAGCTTACAGATTAAAACAACCAGATAAATCTCACTACGCAAAACATTTACTTGACACCAATCATTCATTGACACCTAACACAGAACTAGAAGTGCTGCATATTTGTGAAAAGAAACAAGAACTGGATTTCCTTGAAGAACTGGAAATTAGAAGACATTTAAGAAACCCACAATATGAAGTTGTCAATGAACAGTTAAATCTAGGGAATTCTCCACTAATAAACTGTCTTCTTAAGTGATAATTGTAAAGATCAGCAGATATAGTTTTCCTGGTTTTCTATATCATTGCACAGTTATACTGATCTTAATTGGAAAAATGATATCCAGGATATCACCATAGGGCTAATAATATCTAAGCTTCAATATTTGTAATATCACATCTTCTTCTTTTTTCTATAAACATATATTAAGCCAATCACAAGTTAGGTTACTTCTTGGTCTAGCCAAAAAAATATAACTACTAAACATCAGGTAGGCATAAAATGAAATGTAACTTCTGTCATTCTGACGATGATATTGATTTATCGAAACAATTGTCAATTTCTTAGAATTTTCAATAACTTGTATTATATTGTGGAATTAACTAGAGACCTTGAGTTTCATTTAAAAACACTAACAAGCTTAAGTAACTATTTTATAATGTTGTAGCTGTTAGTTATATAGTATATTATAGAAGAATAGGTATAAAAGTCTTATAATATGATATTTTTGATATTGTATAAACTTGCGCTTATAAGGTATATTATTTTAAAAGAAATGATCGTATAATGCGTTATAGCATATATTGTAGAAGTCACTATAGAATCATTTAATACAACAATTTTCTTTAAAAAAAATTATCCCCACAAAAGGCTTAATAAAAACAAGCAGTCCTTAAAACAACGCTATTCGACTGTTATACAACAATTCAGTCCTCTTAGAATTCCATTTTGCTAGTTGGGTGCTAGGTAGTTCCGGGAATTCGTTTTACCTTCTTCTAAATCCCTCTTATTTCTATTTTAGCCTTTTTGCCTCGTAAAAGGATATGTTATCCAGTGAGATCGCCTCTCAAATTGGTTGCTCTCTCTCTCTCTCTCTCTCTCTCTGTGTCTGGACAATTCGCTAACGCCGTTGTGCTCCAAGCTCGCGCAGTGTTTGCACTTCATTATGCATTCTCCTCTGTCTTCCTCTAAGTGTGTTTCTCCACAATTCAAGCATTTTTCTTTTTGGGTTTACTATGTTTTTTAATATGTCTGAAATTTAAGCAGTTATAGCATTGCAAAATTGGCATGATGTATGGCAACACCATGTGTTCAATTCCGCAGATCTTCATCCCCCTCCTTCTCGAAAGCCCAAACAAGAATCTTCCGGTGGTCCCTAAACCGTTCGCGGTAAATAAAAATCCTGAATCAGTTCCTAATCAAGCATGCGTATATTACAACGATCCTGAATTGGTTATCAAGTGTTTCGTAATCGATTCTATTCGTGACCAGCGTACACAGCTATTATACTCGTACTTCGATTTGATTGGTATAGTAAACATGATATGAATGGAATATTTGCAGTGTGAAAACTCATATTACGGAAGTTGCCTTGTAGAAATTATTAAAAATAATTTAGTTGTTAAGATTACCCATGTTTCAATATTTTACCACTATCAGTATTTTCAAAGTCCGAAGAAACTTTATCCGGCTCTAATCATTTCAGACGATAGAATAATCCGGTTGGTTCATGGGAATCGATTTTTCGTATACAAGCGCATGAAACCTCTACACATTTTGTAAAATGAATCATAAGTTACATAGAAACTATTTTTTTTCTAGGATACAACAGTATTAATCAGTGTATATTCCGTACATCATGATAAAGACTATTGGATAGATCCCGAAGTATTCAGACCCGAAAGATTCCTAGACTCTGAAGGAAAACTTATCCATCATGATAGATTTATACCATTTTCTTTGGGTAAGACATGTTTTTATGCACGATCAAGCTATAAAGTACACTTTATGAATCAATTCAGCGAGCGTAAAATGCCGCTATAGCGCTCACGGGCTTCTTTAGCGTCCGCAGGCGCTAACCTAAATGTTTTTTGTGCGTTCAGAATTGGCGATACAGTAGGGCGAACCCTATGTAGTACATTGACAGATAACAGATTGCCTTGTTTACAGAATAAATTATATTTGAATGTTTCTTTATTGGTTTTTATTGTTGTTTCAGTGATTTGCTTCTATTTTAGTGTATAATAAAAGTTTAGTTTTCGAAATAATCGATCTTATTTTGTATCGCCAATTCACATTCAGTTTAGTAAATAAAACACAGAAGAATAACGTTTATTACCGAAAATTATTACATAGATCTATATCTACCTAATATTATTTTATTAAAAAACATAACAACAAAAACATATATTTCTTGTTGCACTCATAATTTTTTATTAATGACACAATTTGAACAATTATGTATAGTGATATTAGGATTTGCTACCTTACTAGAAACTTTCAGTAATTCATGAGAATATGAGTTACTGCTTGAAGGTGCATGCTCAAAAGGATCAGTGTCGGTAATAGCAAGCTCATCTATGCGACAAGTGGAAGCGACATGAACAATGACAATTTTTTGCTAATGTTAATTTTATTTACCACTGAATCTTCAATATATCCTTTCGCTACAGTTGTAGACTTCCATCCAGCATGTCGCTGTTAAGAATATCCTCTCCTACATCAGCTATCATACCGAAGAACGTATAAAAAATGGCCTATGTATTCTTTTGGAGTCGGTAATTTTAAATTGGTCCCTATTTTAGAAGGTATTTGGCCAAATGTATTCTTTTCAATCACCTGACTAGAACATTTTCCGTAATTATAGTACACAAAAATCGTTCGTGCTCGGTACTTTTAGTGGTATTGGTAGTAGTGAAGCATATTATCTTCTATAGATATCTAGATAACTTGGTGAAGTTATTCCTAAATATTGAATATCGTCCACTATAATATTGAAAATCAAAATATGGAGTGTTCACACTCTTATTCTAACAAGGATAAATTAATTTGTACAGACGTGTGTAATATTTTTTTATTAAATTAAGCCAAGCGCTTTCGACATTACGTCATCATCAGGGCTCTAAAATAAATTACATACACTACAAACTACTGTCCTACCAATCTAACATAACAGTACATGTAACTTACTTCGTCAATCGGTCCAGAGACTTATTAAAATTGTAAATAAACAACAAATTACAAACATTTATACATATATCAAATTAAAAACGACACTACATAAACCATGTCGACCAACTAATCGAATTTTTAATCAAGTTGTTGAAATAAATAAAAAAAAAAGTAATATTTTTGTTGACTCAAAAACCCGATCCTAAAACGAGGATTATTATGATGAAAAATGGTAGTGTCTAAAGTTACACAGTTCACAAATATATTGGAAATTACTGAGTGAAAGTTAATAAACTTAAAATAAAACAAAATAAAATTAAAATTAAATTGACTGATACAATTTAAAATTGAGCTCATTACAAAAAAATCCTGCTTAAGACAAATCTCCAATAGGTTCAAGGCTATATCAATAATACTGACATCCACACTTCTAAGAGTGAGTATTCTTCTAATTATAGGGATTGTTTCATCTCTGGAAACATTTGTAAAAAGATTGCTGACATCAAAGGAAACCGTGAAAAAATTGTTGGGGAGTAATTGAAATATTGTTTACCAATTCTATAGAATTTTTGACTGTATAAGTGCATTCAAATTGTAACACCCTATTCAAAAAAGTGTTCAAAAATTTAGCTAAGTGTACCGCTGGAGTATTTGTAAAACTGACAACTGGTCTCGTTGATATTTCATTTTTGTGAATTTTCAATAATAAAATTTATACACAACCCAAGGGTTTAGCTATGGGTAACCCCCTGTCTCCTCTGTTAGCGGACCTTTTTCTTGATTCTTTGGAAACAATAATTTTAAATACTAACCATAAAATAATCAGCTGGTATAGATATGTGGATGATGTTTTGGCCTTTGTAGAAGGTACATCTGATGATTGTTTCAAGATTTTAGATTTCATTAATGTTTTGCATTCATGCATACGTTTTACAGTCGAATTAGAGTTAGATAATCGGATTGACTTTTTAGATTTGACACTTACTAGATTAAACAATAAAATAGACTTCAATATTTACAGAAAACCAACTGAGACTGATTATATCATTCCATCAAACTTAATCATCCTTTTCAACACAAAATAGCCGCCATATACTCCTATGTACATAGGTTGATCAGAATCCCTATGGCGCCCCACAATTTTGATAAAGAATTTAACATCTTGAAGCAGATCGCAGTTAACAACGGCTATCCTTCAAAAATTATTGAGAACACTATTACGAAAATAAAACAAAAGGACATCAGACAACTGGCTTATCAAACCGTCGAGGTCAGTGATTTTCGATTTTGCTCAGTCCCATTCATAGGGAAGATTTCATATGAAATAAGCAACATTTTTAGAACCTGTCAAGATAACATTAGGGTTTTTTTTTCATCTCAAAATACCATAAAATCACTTCTTTCTAAGACCAAAGATAAGTTACCCAAACTCAAACAGAGAGGTATATACAAACTTCAGTATGGTGATTGTGAGGCTGCGTACATTAGAACCATAAGACCTCTTAATATACGTATCAACGAACATTTAAATAGGACAGAATAATCTGGCTTTGGTCATCACCTCACATTTAATAATCATAGTTTCTCACCCGGTGATGATAGCAGAATTTTGCACAAATGTTTTTCACGGAATTTCCACAAACTTAACCTTCTGGAAGATCTAGAGATATACAGAGAGTGCAGAGAAAACGACTATTGTATCAACACTCAGATTAATATTAATTCAACTTTCACACCTCTTTTCAAGTTGTTCGGGGCGTGCCTTCTGGATTAGTCCGTGCGATTTGTTTCGTATAATTTGTATCCGTGTTTTTGTAATGAGCTCAATTTTAAATTGTATCAGTCAATTTAATTTTAATTTAATTTTACTTTGTTTTCTTTTAAGGTTATTAACTTTCACTCAGTAATTTCCAATATATTTGTGAACTGTGTAACTTTAGACACTACCATTTCTCATCATAATAATAATCCTCGTTTTAGGATCGGGTTTTTGAGTCAACAAAAATGTTACTGTTTCTTTTATTTATTTCAACAACTTGATTAAAAATTCCATTAGTTGGTCGACATGGTTTATGTAGTGTCGTTTTTAATTTGATATATGTGTAAATGTTTGTAATTTGTTGTTTGTTTACAATTTTAATACGTCTCTGGACCGATTGACGAAGTAAGTTACATTTACTGTTATGTTAGATTGATAGGACAGTAGTTTGTAGTGTATGTAATTTATATTAGAGCCCTGATGATGACGTAATGTCGAAAGCGCTTGGCTGAATTTAATAAAAAATATTACACACGTATGTACAACTTCATTTATCCTTGTTATCACTATAATATTAGCCAATTCCTCTCGACTGCATGCTCCACAAACACCAAATATTAGTACAACCTACAACAAATACCCATATTGACGTAGGTATAGGTAAAAAATAACTAGTGTAACTTACTTTTATCCTCAGATATAAATTATCTGAGCATTCACTAAAAATGTATCTATTTATTCTCGGGTTAGAATTCTCGATTTTTTAGGTTTCCGTCTCGGTGAGTTGAGAATCAATAGGGTTCGTCTATAAGACAACATCCAATCATAAAATTGTATACTTGTATACACTCCAGCGGCTGTGTCGTGCTACCAAACCGAAATTTTTCCAAAAATGACAAAAATTTGATACATTAAGTACTATAGCACCCGTTGTACTGGCTCTGGTGAGCTGAAAATCAATAGGGTTCATCTGTCAGATGTTCTGAACAATAACCAATCATAAAATGTGTCCGGAGGCTGTATCGTGCTGACAAGACATGTTACAGCGACGACGACGGCAACGAAGTAACAGTTCTCAGTTATAATAAATATCACAAGATCATAGAAAAAAATCGATTATACTTCCGAGTCACAAGACGTATTCTGCGAAACACCACGATGTTTTAAGGATATACGTCGAGTGAACAGGTTAGTATAATGGATTATTTTCATTTTCTCGAGTGGTATTCGTTAGGATTATATCAAGAGTTTTCTAACAACTTTTTTTTTATTTTATGAAATTAAAAGTACACTTATTATAAAACATATTTGTTGTATTATCTTTAAAAGTTCAATTTGAGGTGCTGGTGACTGTAGAGTTGGCAGACTTTTGTTAATTTCTTATTTTTTAATGTATCTTGCCATGATGTTAATTAGTAAGCTTGAGATACGTCTTGAAAGATACAGATAATAATGTTACGAAACAGCACACTGGTATAATCCCTAAAACCGACCCTGTCTAAGCCAGGTATAATAGTTAAAAGTATGGCGGATACGCAGTTATAAAAAACTATTTACGATTGAGACTATCTTATCTAGAACTGGTTTTTGTGACCAGAGTTATCTAGAAAAGGCCAGAGAAATTATTTGTGTGTATAAGCCGCAGCCCGGAATTCTCTAGTACAAAAGGCACTAGTATATAAGGGGACTGATCAGGAAGAGTTAGTTAGTTGATAATTTGACATCGGGAGATAAGCAACTAAATAAGTGACTATAAAGTGTTTATATAAATTAGTTTGAGTGAATATACGGTTAATATAAATTAATAATTAAGTGATTAGTTAAGTATATATAAATTAAGTGTTAGTGAGTTATTGTTTGAATAAATTAGTAAGTAGCCATACCGAGTGATTAAAATTTATCCCACCCGTTTATTGTTTAAATAAATAAGAAAAACATTACATTGGTGTCAGAAGTGGGATAATATAAATAAATTGCTACGTAAAAATGGCCAAGAGATTGAGGGATCTGAAAGTGGCGGAATTAAGAGCAGAATTGGAAGATCGTGAGTTGGAAACGTCCGGTAAGAAAAGCGAATTAGTATAAAGAATTAAAGTGGCACTGGAAAATGACGGCTTTGATCCAGAAACAGTTTTATTTAATGACGAGGCTTCCACCTTAATCTCGTCAATTTCTGCTAACATGGACGAGAAGATTTCTGCCATGGAAGAGAACATGGACGAGAAGATTTCTACTATGAAGAATGATATTTCGGCTAACATGAACGAGAAGATTTGTGCTATGAAGAACGACATTTCTGATAATATTTCTGCTAATATGCACGAGAATATTTCTGCTATGAAGAACGACATTTCTGCTAGCATGGACGAGAAGATTTCTGCTATGGAAGAGAAGATTTCAACGAATGTGAAAAGCTATATTTCGGCTATAAAGAACGATATTTCTACTTTGAAGAACGATAGATCTGCCGATATCTTATTAATGAAAAACGACATTGCCGCCGACGTTGAAAATGAAATTTCGTCTCTAAAATCTGAAATCGAGAATAAGATTACAACGATAGACGAGAAAATCAAGGAGATAGCGGAAAAGATTGCCGATTCAAGAACGCGAGGCACGCCAGAGGAAGAAAAGAAGACCGAGCAAACGAAACCTTGCAAGCCAGAAACAGTATCTAAGTTTGAAGACATTGGCAGTTTTACCAGAGTCAAGGCTCCAACGTTCGATGGAAAAATGTCTTGGACCAATTATGTGAAACAATTTGAAGCAGCCGCTAGAGTGAATAATTGGTCCGATAGAGAGAAGGCAGTGAACTTAACCATCGCGCTTCGCGGAGATGCCTTAGATGTACTGCAGACGATACCTTTGGAAGAAACGGATGACTTCGAGCTGCTGAAGAAGAGGTTTGACATGCGGTATGGTCACGAACATTTGGAACAGTTGTACAGATTCCAGCTGAAGAACCGATGGCGGAAACGTGACGAACCCCTTCAAGAGTATAAAATGGATATTGCCCGACTAGTTCGATTTGCTTATCCATCAGCACCAGAGAACATGATGGAATGTTTAGGCATCCAGGCCATTATTGACGGCTTATGTGACCACGATATGGAGAAGACGCTTCGATTAGCTCATCCTAAAACATTGGTGGATGCATTGACTGCTGCTCTTGAATATGACGCAGCCACGATGGCTTCGAGATACAACAAAGGTAGGACCATACAGGAAGAAGGTGACGATGACAGACTTGACCAGATCGTCAACTTGTTGAAAGTAATGGTAGACAAGAAGCCAAATAAAATCAGGTGTTGTAATTGTGGCGAGCTAGAGCATGCACGCAGTTCGTGTAAGCATCCTACGACTCCTGCAAACCAAAAACCTCTTAAATGCAAAGCAGCCACGAAGGGCTCGCGGTACAACAAAGGTAGGACCATGCAGGAAGAAGATAACGATGGCAAACTTGACCAGATCATCAACTTGTTGAAAGGCATGACATACAAGAGGCCGAAGAAAATCAAATTCCGGAAAGGTGGCGAGCTAGAGCACGTACGAGGTCCGTCTAAGCGCCCCAAGACTCCTGTAACCCAAGAGCTCCAGACACAAGGGAAATCAGACAGGGGTGAACATCCAGCTAATGTGAGTCACCGAAATGCCGACTCCCTGTCCAGACGGCCGTGCCCAAAAGACTGCTCCCACTGCAACAAGGTGGAATCTAGGGAAGCTGCAGTTTCAAGAACTACTGTAGTCAACGAGGAATGATCACCCACCAGAATCAGAGAAGATCAGGAGAATCATCCTCACCTGAATATGATCCGGCAATGGAAGAAAGAAAATCAGGGACCTACCTGGCAGGAAGTGTCAACATTTTCACCGAAACTCAAGGCGTATTGGGCTCAGTGGGACTCCCTTGTCCTGGAAGAAGGGCTTTTAAAAATAATCCTTGAAAACGATGATGGTTCTGAGATGAGGAGACAGCTAGTTATCCCGAGAACAAGAGTAGCTGAGGTACTAAAGAAGAGACGACAGTCCATCAGGAGGTCACCTGGGAGTGAAGAAAACCCTTCAGCGAGTACGTGAAAGGTTTTATTGGATGAACAGCTCCGACGATGTGAAGGACTGGTGTGAGAAATGTACGACTTGTGCTACGAGTAATGGACCACATCGCAAGAGAAAGGCACCTATGAAACAGTATAATGTTGGAAGCCCTTTCGAAAGGATTGCTTTAGATATCGCTGGACCATTTCCGACGACAGAAAACGGTAGCAAATACAAACTGGTTGTAATGGATTATTTCACAAAGTGGGTGGAAATTTACGCTATCCCGAACCAAGAGGCCACAACTGTAGCAGATGTATTGGTGAAAGAATTTATCAGCCGATATGGAGTGCCCTTGGAAGTCCACAGCGACCAGGGAAGAAATTTCGAAAGTCATCTATTCCAGGAGATTTGCGAGAAGCTGGGAATGAAGAAGACCAGGACAACAGCATTACACCCACAGTCAGATGGAATGGTCGAGAGAATGAACAGGACTATTGGAAAATACCTGTATCCAGTCATCAGAGAGATTGGGATCAGTATCTTTCCATATTCACATTGGCTTATCGATCTGCCGTCAATGAGTCCACGGGTGAAACACCAGCGAAAATCCTGTTTGGACGTGAAATGAGGCTTCCTTGTGACCTGGAATTTGGCTGTCGCCCTGGAAAAGATCTAGCAGGAGAAGACTATGCAATCCAATTGAGAAGTAGGCTGGACGATATTCATGAATTAGTTCGAACAAATCTTCAAGTTGCCAGCGACAGAATGAAAAGTCGGTACGACACGCAGGCCACAGAAGGCGGTTTTAAAGAAGGGGACAAAGTATGGCTACAAAACCCGGCGAGGAGAAAAGGATTTTTTCCAAAATTACAAGAATCCTGGGAAGGTCCATACTTAATCAAGAAAAGGATCAATGATGTTATATATCGCATAAGCAAGATCCCCAACGGAAAACCAAAAGTAGTTCACCAAAACCGACTAGCGCCATTCGAAGGAGACAATGACCTGGAGGAAAGAGTAAACCTTATTCGAGATGTGTCTGACCCTACCTTCAAGGAATTTATGGGCAGCACGTATGGAGGTACCGGGAAAGCTAGATATGGAGTCACTTCGGAACAACAACAAGATCTGTTCACTCTCCCGGAAGATTATTCACTGGCATACAACATCCCCGCCCGTATCAAGAACGCACGAGGGTTGGCAACCGTCTTTCGAAAGAAGTTCGGGCAATTAGAAAAACTTGAAGACCAGATTCCAGCCCCTGGCAAGACACTGAAACTGAAACATAATTCGCGGTACGTCTTCTACGTGGTAACTAAAAATGAATTCCAAGATCGATCTACCTACCGCGATGTGTGGGAAGCACTTCGAAACCTCCGAGACTATGTGTTGCAATCCAACGTGAAGAAACTGGCTATGCCTAAGATAGCGAGTAACCAGTTGGATTAGCGAATCATCAGGAACATGGTAGAGATTATCTTTCAAATTACCGGTGTCCAGATATTAATTTGCAGCTACAACCCCCGTTATCAGTATCCGATGAAGACGGTGCCCTGCTATTTCCATAAGATCGGAAAGTGTAGAAATGGGGCCAGTTGCCGATTCCAACATCCAGTCTCGGCTACACAAAAGTTCCAGGAGGAACTTCCATTTAAGGAGGGGGTAATGTTACGAAACAGCATACTGGTATAGACCCTAAAACCGACCCTGTCTAAGCCAGGTATAATAGTTAAAATTATGGCGGATACGCAGTTATAAAAAACTATTTGCGATTGAGACTATCTTATCTAGAACTGGTTTTTATGACCAGAGTTATCTAGAAAAATCCAGAAAAATTATTTGTGTGTATAAGCCGCAGCCCGGAATTCTCTAGTACAAAAGGCACTAGTATATAAGGGGACTGATCAGGAAGAGTTAGTTAGTTGATAATTTGACATCGGGAGATAAGCAAGTAAATAAGTGACTATAAAGTGTTTATATAAATTAGTTTGAGTGAATATATGGTTAATATAAATTAATAATTAAGTGATTAGTCAAGTATATATAAATTAAGTGTTAGTGAGTTATTGTTTAAATAAATTAGTAAGTAGCCATACCGAGTGTTTAAAATTTATCCCACCCGTTTATTGTTTAAATAAATAAGAAAAACATTACAATAATAATTTCTTGCAAGTTTGCTCCAGATTGTGCCAAGATGCTAACAGTGGAAGAGCGATTCGAATGATATTTTTTTCTTCTTTGTATCAAGTCTTATACTTTCTGCCGCAGAACATGTCCATTTACTTAATTGATTAAGGCGTACAGGACAGTTTTCGTATCATATTTTAGTTTCCTGCCAATCAGGATTAGGTGTTAAAAATAGACGAATGGTTTGAATGTTTTGTGTTCTTTTTCTTAACATTTTCTTCAACAGACCTATTGGACACTGATCTTCACAATTTTTATTCCGTGTCAACCATTTAGATTCAGCTGTAGCAAAGCGCTTTCGACTGTCAATTCATCATCGGTGCTTACCTACAGCAAGTAAACCAATAAATTTATTGAAAAGAAAATTAGAATAATGAAGTGAGGTTACTTACTCGTCAGGCAATACTAAGATGTACCCGAATCAGCTGTTATTTGCGAGGGTAGACCGTGGTGGGTAATAAAATTAAATAAACATACTACTATAGATATTCCGTTTACAGCTGGTAGAGGGTAAGCTTGGCCATATCGAGAAAATGTATCTATTATAATTAAATAAGTGTTTCCTGAAATTTGAAAACAGTCAATATGAATGTGTTGAAAAGGACGTGAACAAGTTGGTGTAAGGTTGAATTTTACTATAGGTGGATTTCGATCGTATTTATTTTTCTGACAAATTTCGCAGTTATTTATATAATTTTCGATATCGTCCGACATTTTTGGCCAGTAAAATCGTTTAGTAAGTGCTTCTTTCGTTTCATTTATACCACGGTGGCAAGTTTTTGTTACGTGGTAAAATTCGAGTTTTTCTTTTTGAGCGTCTCTAGTCTGAATATCTTCTAATACAGTATTACTTTGAATTATTTTGAAGGCAGAGTTTTTAAAATAAGATTGCATAGTAGTCGTGAAAGTTCTAGATAGCTCAGGGTGTTGGAAAAAAATAGCATATTCTTTGTTTGGGGCGATATATTCTTTTACGAAATTTATTATTTCAGTTTGTGAAATTTTTGAGGGTAGTGTAACATATAATCTAGTATTATCAAAAAATTTTAAAATTCTAGTTTAGGTAGATTCTATATCTCCCAATGTTATGAATATTTGATTTTTGTACGTGTTTAATATTGGTATGGAAAAAATAGGATTTTCTGCAGATGTATGTTTAGTTTCAATGTCAGAATCGGAGTCAGAGTCTTGAGATTTATCTGGTTCTATTTGTATATCTGAAATAACGTTGATTTTTTGATTTTGGCTTTTAGTTGGCTCTACAATGTCTAGTATATCTTCCAGGTCAGGGCTACCGACTGGAGGTATTTTATCAGGATTTCTTAGGAAATTTTCTATTATTTCATCCGCGTCTCCTGCGTTATTTATTATAGATTCGTTATCGATGGCGTTCATTTCTACACATGGATTTCTACTTAATGCGTCTGCTGCTAAATTTGACGAACCTTTTTTATATTTAATTTCATAATTAAATTCTTCTAATTTTAGTCTCCACCTTACAAGCATAGAATTTTGGTCTTTTGTGGAGATAAGCCACTGTAATGGTTTTTGGTCAGAATATATTGTAAACTTCCGGCCGTAAAGATATGGGCGAAAGTATTTACAACTCCAGACTATTGCGAGAAGTTCTTTCTGAATTGATGAATAGTTTATTTCGGCTGAATTTAGGGTTCGTGATGCATAACATATAGGATGATTATTTTGCGATAGTACTGCGCCTATTGCATAATTGGAGCTATCTGTTGTCAATTCAAATTCTTTGTCAAAATCTGGGTGAATTAAAACTGGTTCAGATGTTAATATATTTTTACATGTTTCAAAGCAATCTATGAAATCTTTTGTGTGAACTACTTTTTTATTTTTCTTTAAATATTTAGTCATAGGTTTTGTAATCTTCGCTAGATTTTTTATGAATTTACGATAGTACCCTATTAACCCAAGAAATGATTTTATGTCTTTTTGTGTTTTTGGTATGGGAAACTTTTTAATCGCAGAAATTTTTTTTGGATTGGGTTTTATTCCCTCTGATGTTACTATGTGTCCTAGAAACTCTACTTCTTTTCGTAAGAATTCTGATTTATCCAGTTGAATTTTTAGTCTTGCCTCGCGTAATTTTGTGAAAACAAGTTTTAAATTTTGAAGATGTTCTTGAAGTCCTGTGCTAAATATAATGATATCGTCCATATAGACCATACAGACCTTATTTAGGAGGTCTTTTAAAACTTCATCCATAACGCGTTGAAAAGTAGATGGTGCGTTTTTTAACCCAAATGGCATTCGTAAGAATTCATAATGTCCGTTGTCAACTGTGAATGCTGTTTTTGATATAGAGTTTTCTTCCATTTGAATCTGATGAAAACCGGCCCAAAGGTCTATAGCTGAAAAATAATTTGATCTTCCAAGTTTATCGAGGATTGAATTGATATTGGGTATCGGATATCGATCAGGAATTGTTTTTTCGTTCAGTTTACGATAGTCGATAACTAATCGATATTTTTGTTGTCCCGATTGATCTTTTTTCTTGTTCACTATCCACAATGGCGATGACCATGCTGAAGTTGAGGATCGAATTATGCCTTTATCTAACATTTCATTTATTTGTTTATTTATTTCTTGTTTGTGTATGTAGGGGTATCTATATGACTTAGAATGTATAGGGATTTCGTCCGTTGTTTTAATTTCGTGTTTTGTCCGCGCCGTGAAGGATAATTTATCACCTGGTTTGAAAAAAATATCTGAGAATTTTCGACATAGTTTTATTATTTCAGTTTTTTCCTCCGAATTCATGTGATTGGTTCTAATTAAATCCGATATATCTATTTTTTGTCTTAATTTTTTATCGTATTTATCATTTAAGTTAAGGAAAGAATTAATATTGAATACATCATAACTGCATTTTTCGAATGATTCTACTTGAAAAGGTTCTTTAATATTTATTGAAACAGTTTTATCTGTTTTGTTTTGAGTTTCTATAAGGGCAAATCCGTTTTCGGCATTAGTCAAAATTTCAGGTATATACAGTGGTCCTAAATTACCTTCACGTATTAATATTTCTCCGTTGAAAATAGAAACAGGTAATTTTTTTAGAATTTTGTGCTGTGCTTCTATCGATAATGATATATTAAAATTTTCTTTTTGTCTGTATCTGATAGGGATTTCTGTATTCGAACTTATTAATTCATTGTTAATTAAATCTATATTAAAATTGATGTTTTTTAAATCATTTAATCCAATTATACCGTCGAAATACACATGAGAATCAAATAAGAGAAAAGAGATATTGTAGTTTGGATTCTGAAATTCTGGAAATGCTCTAAGTGTTGATTTGTGTATGATGTCTTGACTACCTAACGCTGTTTTAATTTGTGCACTGATTTGACTAACAGAATATGGATACAATTTTTCTATAATATTAGGTTTAATAATAGAACGTGAGCTACCGGTATCTACAAGTAATTTTAAATTAGGATTATGAATTTGAATGTACGGTAAGGCGTTATCTGAAGATATATTAATTTCTACTAAGGATTTTCTTGTTGTAGGCCCGTTTCTAGAAAATTTTCATTTTGATTTTCGTTATAGTTTACATTTTCGAAATAAGATGTTTGATTTACGTCTATATCAGGATTATTATCGTCACTATTAAAAGTATCGTAATTTTGGTAAAAATATTGTTCATTTGTGTATGGATCTGATTGATTGTATTCGCTTGTAAATAGTTCTTCAGAAGAAAAATTTTGTCCATTATTTCTAAATGAATGATTTTGATTATAATTGTTATGATTTTGCCATCTTTGTCATTGTGATAACATGGATGGGTTTCTAGAGGTTGTTGACATGGGTGTTGGTTTAGGAAATTGATTCGTGGATTTTTGATTTGGTCTAAAAACGTTTTGTGGGGGTCCAAATACTTCTCTGTTTGTAGGGTATTGTCTGGGAGGCATTTGTCTGGGTTGAATATTAATGGGTTGGCTAGGAAATTGGTTAGTTGGTTTGTTATTGTCGAATACGTTATTATTCATGAAATTTGGCTGCCATGAATAACGGGTTTGTTGGTTAGTGGGTTGCATTTGATTATGAGGATATAATCTTGGTTGTGAGTACAATTGTCGATTATTATTGTTATTAAATTTAGAAGTCGTTATTCTATTATTGTCGTTTAGATTACAATATAATTTTTCGAACTCGTTTACATAGGCCATTGCGTCTTCCAGTGAGACTGAATTTTTAAGA
Organism: Galeruca laticollis; assembly: GCA_963921935.1. NCBI lineage: Eukaryota > Metazoa > Arthropoda > Insecta > Coleoptera > Chrysomelidae > Galeruca > Galeruca laticollis. Next base: position 117,104,144 of record OY998175.1, read on the forward strand.
TGTAAATTATTCCTCAAGGTACCACTACAACTCGCGATAAAGGTGCTAAGTGCAGTTTTATCGTAATGGTTTATTTGGCAAATTCTTTCTGCATTATTAACGTTAGGATTATTACTAATTCTTTGTGCAATACTACTTCTTAACAATTGAATTCTGCTACCAAAGTTTATCAGTTGTTCGTTCCTAAATGGTCTCATTCTTGTTAGTTCCTGTACTAAACAATCAATATTTCTACGATCCGCAAAACATTGTATAAGGGCATCTTTTAATTTCATCAATGTCACTCATTAAATAACTAAAATTAATTAAAAGCTAATGTCTGCGATAGACTATTGTTCGATATGAACAGAACTAAACTATCTTTGCCAAAATCCTTATAAATAGGGGTTTGGAAAGGTAAAAGAGGAAAAGGCACTTACAGATTGTTCGTCAACTCGATCGCTCTGCTCTCCTGTTCCTTTTTTCGTGATTCCCTGCTCTCGTTGCCACTAAGTCCGAAAGTTTTGAGTTCGGTTATACGCACTTAAGGTGTATAAACTCCAAGGTCCCGAATTTCACTCCCGACACAATGCGAAACTGTTTTTTACTTATTCGAAACCCGCGCGTATCCTACTGACTGCGCAAATTATATATTAAAACTTCGAACTTGGGTTTTTAAAAACAATTTTACAACTATATTTAGAACTTTATTATACAATGGTTGAACAGAGAATGAAATTTAAGATAATACAGAGTTTTTATAATCTTCCTGTTTTACAAAGAGTCATCGTTTTATTTATATGGTGTCAGCTCTTTCTTCTTATGTAATTTGCATTAGTCCAGGAAAGTATGGAAGTTGAACATCAAATGTTTCCCAGCGCTGATTTTTCATTTTTAAATGAAAATATATCGACCCAGCATCACTCTCTTAGATTGTCTAATAATTTCCTCTGGAGCTTGCGACGTAGCTTGCAAGCACAGCTCGGACTACCTAAAATTCAAGTGATTTATGCTCATATCATTTCTGGATGTGTTCTTACAAAAAAATAGTGGAGATGAAAATTGCAGCAAATCTTATGCTCTTGAAGGTGACGTAAATAGTTTTTCCAAAAAAAAATTTTCCGATGTTAAATTTTTCAAAAATGGAAAAAAATTTCGAAAATCATATTTTTTGCTGGTAATTATAAATAAAATATTAATATCGAGGTCAAATAGTATATTAAGTACCAAGTGTCAAAAAGGTTACTTAAGTCACGAGTTTTACTAGGCACGAGTGGAGCGAATCGGAACGAGTTCCTTGTGAAATGAGTGACTAAAGACGATTTTAACACAAGGTGCTTACTATACTTTTTCTTCGCCCGCGCGAAGGAAAAAATTATATTATATTTTAATTATATTCATTACATGACGGACGATGGCTGACAGCTGACTGACGAATCAAATGACGCAGAATAACAAAATTATCACGGAACATGAAATTCAACATACAAAAGATACACTTCATTTGACGTTTAAAAAACAAACGATAAACGAGATGTGATTTTTCGCATTTTAAACACTAGTGTTTAAAGAGTCGTTTTGTACATGTCAAACCCGTGTTCGAAGTGCGGTTTTAGTAGCGGAAGTAGAAAAACAAAATTTTTAAAAAAAATTTTACATAATTTTTTAGAACATTTACCGATAAAAAAATGTCCTTCTAGTTTTAGTAGCGGAAGTAGAAAAACAAAATTTTTGAAAAAATTTTTACATAATTTTTTAGAACATTTACCGATAAAAAAATGTCCTTCTAGTTTTATCTCACTTTGGCGTTGAAAAATTTGTTAAAAATATCTTTTCACGTTATAAGTAAGTTTGTTTATGAAAGACGAGTATTTTGAAAAAAAAATTTTCAGATGCGACTTTTACAAACAGAGATAAACAAATTCAAATTCTGCTAGATACTGTCATAATATTAATTGAATCCCAACTCAACTTAAACCCAATTTTTCATTTTTCTACCGTTAATTGGTCCATTCAAAAGAGAACAGTAATCCTAGCTCGCTCGGCCAAACGGTGCGGCGGCAGCTGCTTGGCGTAGTGGTGGGGGGTCAGCGCTTATTCTCTCCGAAGGCAAAAACTGTTGTAACATCGAAATTGTAAGTACGGTATTTGACAATGACGAGGATGATAATGAATCTCTGAGTGATGAGCCAAATTTTGATACGAGTCAATTAGTTGATTGTGAACTTGCAATTGATAGTAGCAATAATATTGATGAGGATTTATTTGCTAATGATAATGACGAGGAAAATTGTACAGAGCCACTTCCTCAGAGACCAAAAAGAGCGAGAATTTGTAGAAAATAGATGTAAATTTGTAAATAAATATTATTCTTAGTATCTATGTTTCGAATTATATATAATATATAAATGGATTTATAGATATAAATTATACATATCATTGTACCTTATTTCTAGCAATATGTAATCATATTAATAATAACCATACTATAAATGCACAATTTTTACAAAGAAAACCAAAATAAGAGCTTGAGCTTCGTTGAACTGCGAACGAGCGCTGACCCCCCCCCCCCACAACGCCAAGCAGCTGCCGCCGCACCGTTTGGTCGAGCGAGCTTGGATTACTGTTCTCTTTTGAATGGACCAATTGACGGTAGAAAAATGAAAAAATTGTGTTTAAGTTGAGTTGGGATTCAACAACCTAGCGAAGTGATCAAAATTTGAAAATTTCAATTAATATTATGACAGTATGTAGCAGACTTTGAATTTGTTTATCTCAGCATGTAAAAGTGGCATCTGAAAATTTTTTTTCAAAATACTCGTCTTTCTAAAACAAACATATTTATAACGTGAAAAGATATTTTTAACAAACTTTTCAACGCCAAAATGAGAAAAAACTAGATGGAAAATTTTTATTTCGGTAAATGTTCTAAAAAATTATGTAAAAAAAAATTAAAAAATTTTGTTTATGTTATTTATATAAATATAACTTTCACTCTGTCGATTGCATCCAAGCGCTTCTTGATATCATTAATGTTCATAAATGTAAATGCGATTAAAAAAAAATGGTTTTCAATTTGAGCAGCCGCCATTTTGAATTTTCCAAATCTGAAAAAACGTAAATTTTTAGAAGTTCGCCCTCTATGTTTATCTATGTTTTGACCTTGATAATAATATTTTATTTATAATGACCAGCCAAAAGTATGATTTTCGAATAAATTTTCAATTTTTGGAAACTTTAACATCGGAAATTTTTTTTTTGGAAAAACTATTTACGTCACCTTCAAGAGCATAAGATTTGCTGCAATTTTCATCTCCACTATTTTTTTGTAAGAACACATCCAGAAATGATATGAGCATAAATCACTTGAATTTTAGGTAGTCCGAGCTGTGCTTGCAAGCTACGTCGCAAGCTCCAGAGGAAATTATTAGACAATCTAAAAGAGTGATGCTGGGTCGATATATTTTCATTTAAAAATGAAAAATCAGCGCTGGGAAACATTTGATGTTCAACTTCCATACTTTCCTGGACTAATGCAAATTACATAAGAAGAAAGAGCTGACACCATATAAATAAAACGATGACTCTTTGTAAAACAGGAAGATTATAAAAACTCTGTATTATCTTAAATTTCATTCTCTGTTCAACCATTGTATAATAAAGTTCTAAAGATAGTTGTAAAATTGGTTTTAAAAACCACATCCAGAAATGATACGAGCATAAATTGTTTGAATTTTATGTGGTCCGAGCTGTGCTTGCAAGCTGCGTCGCATATATATATATATATATATATATATATATATATATATATAAATGGTAGATAACATTTATTAGATATGAGATTGCATTTAATACTAAGAGTTATTTGGAACTCTATGATAATTGGTTCCTTTTCATTCAATCCGCATCTTTTAGCTGTCTGAATGTATCATATTAGTGTGACCCATTTATTCCCGCGGGTGGTGTTTGATTCCTGAGGGAAATAATCCACCTAAAGGATTAATGTCACTTCAGTCGAGAGGTGTATACGCTATTTTTGCAATTCCGGTAATTCTATATAAATTTTTAATAAAAATAAATAATACTACTTAGGATGGAGTTTTACGATACTAGGTTGGGCATCGAGGATGGACATCTAAGATGCTTGGCTAGGCATCGAGGATGTACGTTTTTATTTGTACTTTAAATCCGTTAATAAGATTATCAATACAAGTACAAGTAGGTAAAGTATGGTACGTAACTCGTGTTGTAACGCATTTTACGCACTCACGGAATTACGTGAGAAATGCTTCTTGCAACACACGTTACGTAATATAGTATCATCAGACATGCGATTATGTATATTATACGTCCCATGGCACTATATTATAGAACTTGTCTGATTATAGAACTAAAGGCTCGTTCTATAATTTCCAGATAATTTCTAGATTTAATGAGATACGTGTTTCACGTAAATATATTCTTGACATTTGGGCACAATTTTGGCCTATATAAAAATATTTTGTAGATAATATTTATTACTTTGTCAATGTTTATGAAAATACGATGCTTCTGTTTTCATTTTAGGCAGAAGAAGATGCCTTGGAGACGATTTAGCTAGAAACTGTATCTTCATATTTTTCTCAGAAATCATTAGAAATTTCACAGTGACAAAATATCCAGGAAGTGAAACCCCAACTGGAATACCTACAGCCGGAATAACTTTATCGCCGGAAAAATATAAAGCTAAATTTAGTCCAATACTATAATCGTAGTTTAAGTGTTAGTGAAAATAGCTTTGACTTTAATAAATAAATTGTTTACAATGACTTTAATACTCTATTAGTACGTCTCAACCATTTTAGTCTAATGTCGAAAAATTACCGGAAACCGGTTGATCATAGATAACCTTTATATACGGAGACGGTTGATAATAGATTATCGATGATTTTGCCTATAAACCTTTCAAAACAAATCGATAATGTATAAAAATCGCCATAAGAGCTGTTGTTCATTGTTGATTCTGTGGTTCAGCAGAAAGTTTGTTTTGATTTCTTTTATTTAATGTAACGTTTAAATCAAAATTAATTCAACTAAAAGAAAATAAACATCATTTGACAACGCCGCTAAAACTCACATGATGACAGAATAGTATCCTAATTTGTGACCCTGGCTGCCTAGGCATAAGATGTCAGTGTCTAATTTATAACCAATAAGTGTCAAGTGAAAATAATTATGCGTAAGAATATTTTTAAAAATTAGAAAAATTTAAGTATTTTCTTCCGGTTTTTTGTGTGGAAAAGACTCATATTTAGTTCAAGATAATAACCTTTACAATTTAAAGTGAAAATATTCATCGTAAAATAGCATTAACTAGTGTTGAAAAAGTACCATTTTTCGAACTAAATTCGTGATTTTTAAAGTAAATACTGAACGATCCAGCGAAATTTTTGTTCAAATCTGCTTTATTTAAGCTAAGCTGTCAAACAAAATTAAGATTAACATAAAGTTCCGAGGGTCGCGAAGTGCACCGGAACTATTAATGTACACCGTTATTTACATAAATTAATTCATACCAACGATGTGCCACTCGACCCTATTCAAATTTTATAGGTTGTTCGCCCCACTGCTCGATTGTTCAAGTGATGGTACGTCAGGTAGGACAAGAAAATGTCTCCCTCGAAAATAAAATCTGACCGAGGGTTTTTCCACATCTACGATATTATTACCCAAAACCTCCATGGCAAGTTTTCTATGGGTCACCCTGTATTTGTAAATAAAACGACTCTACTCTACCTATCGGAGTTATATTTAACCAGCAATATGTCCCTAAGATGTAATAAAATAAAGTGCAGGCGATTTGTCCTGTGAATATTGTAAATAAAACCAAAACATAACTAAATGAAACATTAAAACATTACTTAATTGGTTTTACCATCACTCATGAAAATAATAAAAATGTCCAAAGCAACAAGATAATTTCTTTTTTTATTATAACAAACATAATACTGGGTATTTTAGATTTCATTATTCACACCGTTAACCTTATAGTTAAACCGAGGCGAGTGGGTATTCCCGTCCATGAAAGAATTAATACAGATTTCACTAGTCTTATCAGCTGTGTGCACTTCTGAGAACACCAATTCCATTATGTATTTCTTGAAACCACAATAATAGTGCATGCAGATAAAATTATGTGGAATGTAGGAAATTAATCTGAAATTATGAAATTTCGAAAAGATAATTGGTCAAAATAATTAATGTAGTTCCTACATGTATAGTAATTAAATATACTGGCTAATAGCAAATATTTTTTATAGATAACCGAATTTTAACTGTTCAAAAAGAAAATTCCGTTTGTTTCCAAATTCAAGAAGGAATTAATATATGTAATAGAGTACTGGGGAATTTTTTTATATAAAAGGTTACTTTGATCATTACTGATTTTTGTCAACTGGGTTCTCTATCAAAAGTAATTTGAAAAAATCTTTAACACAACTCATGTAACACCATATTAATCTATGATATTAATAAATGTTCATGAGATACTATATCGACAACCTTCACAAGGTCTAAAAGTAGCACATCGATGGTTAAATTCTAACATGTCGTATCACCGTTAAATAGAATTTTACAGGAGACAAATAACTATTTCGGCTTTGCTAGATAGTACAATCTACTGATGTAATAATTTATTAAGTAATAAGACCTACTTAGAAATGTTTTTAATAACAAATAATATAATTTTTTGCAACATCTGTTTTACAAAATGGCATACGACATATTAGAATTTTATATTTGTGGTTTACGACGTTTAGTGTCTCATGGAGTGAGAATTATTATATTATTTTACTTATGTGGTTTGTAGAATGGATAAATGGGTTACGATAAAAGTAACAAACACCATAACAAAACTTTTATTTTATTCTGACTATTTCACTAGAGTAAATTGATAACTGACAAAATTTGAAGGTTTTGAACTGGCAATTTTTTGTCTTGTCGCGTCAATTTTTTGACGTTTAATATATCAAATCTATGTGTATAAAATTCTATCACTCTGTGATAAAATTTAATATAAAATCTTTGTTAGGGGTTTCTAAGGAAAGTAAGTTGTTTATTTATTTATTTAACTGTTTAAAAATTATTGAAACTGTTTCAAAAATTTAAATAAGTATTATTAACATGAATAATACAAGATTTGGAAATAATTCAATAAATGAAATAGAGAGTACAATTAAGCAAAGTATACCGCGAAATACAATGAAGACAAAAAAGTCTGCGTGGGAACAGTTTAGAATGTTTCTGGACGCACGTAATTATACGTTAGAAAAGGATACTTCTGAACAAGTTATAGCAAAAATTCTTGAAGATTATGTTTTTAACATGGAAAAAAGAGATGGAACTGATTATACTGAAGCTAGTGTGAAAACACTTTGGAATACGACTGCTCAAATGGTTCAGGAAAAATATTTTCTAGAATTTAACATCAAAATTGATCCATTTAAATATATTACCTATAAATTTGCTAGATTGGCCAGGGATACAAAACGTAAAAAGCTTCAGGCTGAACCGGAAACCAGAAAAAGAAGTTCTAACGCGTTTACCAAAGAAGAATTAATGGAAATGGTAGAAAGCTATTCTGAAGATAATCCTGATGGGTTACAAAAAAAGTTTTTTCATTTATGTTCGTTCGAATTAGCATGGCGTGGAAATGAAGCTGCTAATTGTGATATTAAAAAAGAGTATGATAATAAAGGTAATTTTACTGGCAGGGTAGAATATAATCCAATCTTCCAAAACGACACAAGGAGGATCAAAAGCTTTATCTGACAGTAAGTGGCTGGTAAGAAATAATGCTAACAACAATTTGTGTTCCATTCGTTTATTTTTAAAAATTATTGAAAAAAGAGAATCCAATCCTTATCTAACAACAACAAGATTATTTTTAACAGTACATCCAAATTGGGAGAAAGGAATATGGTACAAAAATTCACCATTGGGAATTAATACAATTTCAAAGTGGACGAAAATATCGGCAGAATCAATTGGTATAGACACAAAAAAAATAAAAATAACCAATCATTCACATAGAGCCTCTGCAATATCTGCATTAGCAAAAGAAGGAGTTGGTGAACAAGAAGTAATTAAGCTTACAGGACATTCTTCTGCCCATTCTTTGAAACCATATTTACAATTAAATGAAGAACACCATTTCCAACTTATAGAGAACCTTCGAGAAAATAAAAATTAAGAAAAGGAATCCTCAGTTTCTAACTTAAATTCATCACAGGTTATGATGCAAAACAATCCCTAAAATAATGCTACAACGTACAATTATAATAATTGTACTTTTTACATAAATAAGTAATTTTTTTTCATAATGTTATTATTTTTTTGGCTTTGTATAATTGAAGTTTGCAATAAATAAAACGTTTAAACATATGATTTTTTAGTTTTTCTCTCGTGAAATAGTCATGTCGAATACCACTCAATTAAAAATTTTGTAAGGTAAAATTTTTCTCTTGTATTCAAGTTTATTGCTTATAGGTAATTCTCAGGTAGGCTCATGACATTTAATCCAAAACCACTCGCCTGAAGGCTCGTGGTTTTGTTAAAAATGTCATTCGCAAAATTGCCAAGCAACAAACTTTCATGACAATCGAAAAATTTTGCCGACAAAATTTTCACTCTCGTGGTATTATATATGACAATTTCTTTACATAAGACAGAAATGAAATATGAATAAGTAAGTTTTATTTTACATGAACGAATGGTAAATTTTCATAAAAGCTGTGTACATCTAAATTTAATACTGTTTTTAAGTCTTGTTTCTTAGTTACTTTTATTGGCAGTCTTATTGGAAACAACTTTCTAAAGACTTGATTTTTTGGCAGGGGTGGTAAATGGGTCCGTTGGGACAAAATTTTATATTCTTCGTCGTAATTGACTTTATAGTGAATTGTTCCACACTGGTAACACAGTTGGGTCACTTTTTATTTTGCCTGGTCGTATAGATTCATACCGAGTAATAGCCTTTTCATTATATTCTAAGGAAAAATCGTGATCGAGGTACTCAACATCAAGTGGAAAAGGTTTTTTCTAGCTTCTCGAATTACTTGTGCGTATTGAGAGGGAAGGGTGATTTCGCGACCTTTTTAACACTTTCGGTTGAGTCAGTGTCAATTGCATTTGCCACCTCATTTCCTGCATTTGCTGAGTTGTTAAAAAAATCTTCGTTCTGCAGAGGCGTTTCATCATTATTAACCATTTCTGTCACTAAAAATATATTTTTAGAAAACCAATATAAACAAAAAATAGGTTCTTACCTGATAGCAAATTTTCGTAAGTAGGTTCTACTTCATGTTCATCAACGGGCAAAAACAGCTCACTATCGATAATGTTGCAATCGTACACTACATTATTCTCCAAACAAAGCGACAATATTTTCTTACTTCGACTTCCCATCTAAATTGTAAAAAAAAATATTATTACTAGTAACCCTGTAAAACTGTGACTAAATTATTCGATTAATGTTTTTTATAATAATAGTGTAAGCCCATTACAGTAGTTCAAAAGAGTCGTAACATTCAATTATCGACCTCAAAAATGTACTTCTAAAAGGACGTATAAACATAAACATGAAAACAGCATCAAATTCAGGTTTCTAATAACTTTCTATTGAATTTTAATAAAAGTAAATAGATCACCAATATACGTATACATAAGATAAATAATTATTACAGGTATATACTAACCTATTTCCACTAATTTTAACAGAGCCCAAGAGAAACACACACAACAACATTCAACGTGCATTGTTATCATAGAGGTTATGTGGGATACGACCAGTTGCTTTTAGTAATCTAGCCAATGATTATACGGCGTTTAGTAAAATTCAAAATTATACTCGTAGTATTTCTATTGGTCTGAAGTATCCGGCCTTTTAGAATTAGTTCCGGTGCCGTGAAAGTAGTTCGATAATGACGAAAAAGCCAAAGCGTAAAAACTGTGGGTTACGACATGTTAGAATTTAACCATCGACATATAAAAAAATTACACATAATGCTTATTTATAGCTTTCATATACATACGTTCCAGAACAGCTAAAGTGCCTACATGACAATGTTTGGTGTCAGATTCACTTTTGATTGTGCATGTTCTTTTTAGAGTAATTCACAATATTCTAATCGTAATATTTTTGGTATAACCTATGAGTTCAGTATACCAATCGATAATGAGCAGATTTAAAAACCTAACTCTTCTTTCTGTTTTAAAATTTCAGTTATAGCCAAGAAACTAGTACACCGATTGCTACATTTTGACACAACTCGTTTCAATGTAGTCTCTAACAAACGTGCATTCATCTATTTATTTAATATACTATACTAAGCTCAAACTCTAGGATATCTAGCTACAGGAGATTCATTTTCCACACTTGTTTCTGTGTACCGCATTTCTCTTTTTTTGTCCCGCCATTAAAAAACATCGATTGTCTGATACCAAAACAGCTTTGGCACATAGACTTTCTCTGTTCCGATACCACTTTTCTTTTATTCACAATTCTGTAAATTAATGTTATTTTTCGTACATTGATCTAATCGCCTTGATTTTATTCTTAATATCAGCAGTAGTAATCCCATTACTTTTACAAAACTTCAATGCATTTTCCCTGTGATTCTTGTATTTATATTTGCGATGAGACTTCAAAATACACTCTTAATCAAGCGAGGAAGAAATTGAGGATGCTGCGGTTCACACGTTTTAAGAAGGTTTCGGCTGGTCTATTTGTTGAACGATAAAGTTTGATTCAATCAAACTTTTGTTAAAAATATGATCAATTACATCGACTATTTTGAGTCAACTTAAATCGATCAACAAAATTAACTCCGTGAGGCGGCTTTAGTCTGCATCTGGTAGATCAATCCACTACCGAAGTGGCAATCGCTCTCGAAGAAAATTTGACCAATGGGAACATTGTTTTTACTAGTGGCCTCTATCTTAACCTATTCCTAAACAGTTTGAGCAGTGTTACTGCTATACATACTTGTTTTTATATTTTAACAATTTCCTATGTTGAATGCATATAGTACAGTAAAAAAATGTTTTAAACCATGATCTTGGAAACGAAGGTGCAAAGTATCAAAAAAAATGCTTAAACACGCCAGTATTAAGATTTGATACCAAATTTGATCGTAGGAATAGTGGATTTCGAGAAAAAAAATAACTAAGGGTTGAAAAATGTGTTTTTCACAAATATCTTGAGAACGGTGATTAACAGAAGAGAAAAGGTTGAAATAAAAGTTGTAGATAATAAAATTCTACATAATAAAGATTGTATCCATTTGTTTTATCTTCAATAGTTTAGCGGTAAAAAAGGAAAAAATGTTTAAAATTTTTAAACCCCTTCAAGCGCTTATTCTTACTACGGCACTGACGCACACTCCACAGCAGCAGATACGTCATCGCATGCAAGCGTGTTTTTATGTGTAGGTTGGTACATTACTGCTAGTGTTTATATTCAGTAATTTCTGTGTTTTTGGCATTATAATAGTGATATTAAATAGTTAACTTCATTTGCAGTAAGTATATAATTAATTGTAAATTTAATTTCATTAAAAAATTATGGTTATCAACGATAAATATTAACACTTGAGTGGTGAGGGGAAAGAACATTTTTTTTAAATATCTCATGTAAACCCGCGTTGATTTGCTTATTCTGTTTTAAAAACCGGTAAAGGTGCACTTTAAGTTGCCCAAAAATGACAAAATAGTTTATGGTTAAGTTTTGTATTGTTGTGATACGCGACGTTGTCACATACTTTTTTTAATAGATTTTTAAATAAATATGAACTAATAAGTAATTTATCGAAACTGTGAAATTGTTTATCAATAAAAGGGAAAAACCATATACATTTTACTCTACAGCTTCACACACCAAATTTCAACCATTTATTATCTTCGCACATGCATTCGGTTGTTGTGATTCCACGAGTGCTTTATTCCGAAAAGGAAAAAAATATGAATATGTTTATAATCCTGAAAGTTCTAGTGAAACAATTAGTTTAGTGCAGCAGCCGAAAAATTGATTTTCAATATATATAAATTAGATAGAACATCAATGGATACAACAATTGATCAATTAAGATACAATTTATTCACGTCATCAGTAGCAAAAACTAAAAATCTAAAAAAAGAACTATCGTTAGCAGCACTTCCACCAACTACATCGGCATTGCTCCAACACGCATATCGTGTTTTTCATCAAGTCCAACAATGGTTGGGGAACGACTTAAATCCTGAAGAATGGGGATGGGAAAAAACCAACACGATGATGCTACCCGTTGCAAACATTGATGATCCAGCTCCCAAAGATTTACAATTAATAATTTTTTAAGTTAATTGATATCTGAATTTATACAATTATTAGTACAATAATACACCTTACAATTATTTTATTTAAAGATCAGCTGTGAGTGTACAGCCGACTACGCAACTGCTAGATGCACATGCAAAAAGCTGGTTTGTTGTGCACTCAATTGTAACGACTCAAGTTGTCACAATATTTCTGGAGAACTGATATAGAAAAATTATATCGATGATGATGATAATGATAATAGTTTCAGCGAGGATGATAATGAGGCAACATTCCACGATGAATGGGATATCAATAGTGCCGACGAAATGGTTCAATTCATCGAATATGAAGAATTTAATTTTGTAGATTTTTAGATTAAATCGATTTAATTTAACTTTTAAAAATGTTTATATATAATGTAAGAGAAAAAAACTGATATATTATGAAAATACTTTTTACAATAATTAAAAAATAATATATATTTTTGTAAATATATAACAGTGTTAAAATTATTATTGCAACAAAAAAAAAGTTAACCGACTGATCCTCAAAACAATCCCAAACATCCTGTACTGAAATTGCTATTAACTATTTCATTTTATCGATTTGTTGTGTAGACTTATAACTCTTGTTACAAATTATGATAATACGCCAAAAAATATTTGTGTCATTCGTTATAACCGGAAAAATATTTTGCTATCAATTACTAATTAATTTTGAATTGTTTAAAACGAAAATTTCATATCAAGATTACATAACGTTTTCTTTAATAATTAAAAAAATATCGCAATTATTTATTTTAAAATTAATTCAAAATTTGCCTTGAAACTCTATTTAATCGTTTTTCTATTTTTTTGGTTTATTTTAGTAGATGTTGATGTAAAAAATCAATTTCAAAGTTGAAAATGGGTTTCAAATTTATATTTGGCAACCCTCACTTAAAGAGACGAAAAAGAACATTATACTGCCTGTAGAGAGAAATGTATCGATAGCAGTTTGTTAAACATAAAGAGTGACAGACAGTTTAAGTATGTCTTGATGTCTACAACAGAACGTTACTTTTTACGAAGTACTTTGGTCCTTTCAGTCACTCCATTAATAATAAATCGTGAGGTAGAGAGGGAAAAAAGTACACACAAATTAAGCGGTAAAATCGTTTCAAATGTAAGTACAATATTGAATTTACGATAAATCGAATATTAAGCATTTATTGAAATAAATTTTACATGTAACTTCAATATTTATGAGTTTTCTTCAGAAATAAATTAAAAAACGTCATTTTCTAAACCTGACGGGGCCATTCTAGAATAACAAGACGTTTGTTATCGCTTGTTTTGCATATTGCATGCAATGACGTATCTGTGGAATGTGCGTCAGTGCCGTGTTAAGAATAAGGCGCTTAAACGAGTTTAAAACTTATTTTCCTTTTTACTGCTAAACTATTGCAGATGAAAAAAAATGGATGGAATCTTTTTTATGTACAATTTTATGATCTACAACTTTTATCTCTACTTTTTTCTTCTATTAATCACCGTTCTCAAAATATTTGAGAAAAAGACATTTTTCAACCCTTATTTTTTTTCTCGAAAACCCCTATCCCTGTGATCAAATTTGGTATCAAATCTTAATACTGGCGTGTTTAAGCATTGTTCGTGTCCAAAATCATGGTTTAAAACGTTTTTTTACTGGACTACATAGCTATTTTCACAATATTAATAATAAAAATCACATAATTCGAGCTTATTAGTCTTTAAGGCCGTTTTCTTCATAGAATAGTTGAACCGTAGTTAGATTAGATTAGATTTTAACGGGGTTACAATGCACTGAAACCTAAGGTTTATTGTGCACCCCTATCAGAGCTATTCTCGCTAATACTACAGCTCGCCTTCCAGTTCCTCACTCTTACAAGTTTGTTGTCCGAAGCATTTCTTGCGTTGGCTTGCAATGGCGAGACATTCCAGAACTAGGTGATCCGGAGCTTCATCCTCCTCCCCACAGAATCTACACTCGTCAGTTTCTGCTAGACCTATTCTCATTAGGTGCTTCCTAAGGCGGCAGTATCCTGCAAGAAAGTCCGTGAGGAGATGTAACTTATTTTTACTGAGATATTTTTTGAATCTAGCAGTGTCAAAGTTCCGCGGGAACTATTTGGAATGTTCCAGCCCGGGAAGGCACCGCCAGAGTGCTTCTCTTTCGGTTTCCTCCTTCTTCCGAAACTCTTTCTTATAGGAGCATTTTCCTACACCACAGAAAGGCTCCGGGCCAATAAAGGGCGTTTGTGCTCCTTTCCTGGCTCTTCATTTTCTGTGATTCCCGAGTGGACAGGAACCCAGACTAAAGAGACCCTGTTAATCTTGCCTAATTCATCAAGTTTTCTTCGGCACTCCCATGCCAACTTTAAGTCAATGACATAGGAGCTCAATGCTTTGTAGCTGCTTGACTATCAGGATGGATCGATATGTCACATTTCTGATAGTTTCTTTCTATGTTAATTTCCACGCATCTTTCAATCGCAAGTATTTCTGCATGAAAGACACTCGGAAAGAAGCCTAACGATAATGAGTATCTAAGTGCCAGGCCGAAATACTCTAGCGCCTGCTCCATAGGTGGTTTTTGAACCATCCGTATACCATCTAATGGTGTTTTCATCGAGAGTTTGGGTGGTGTATTCCCTTTCCCAGTCTCTCCTCGTATTTAGCATCGTAGTGAAATTTTTTCCGATACTTACTTTCTTGATCATTTCGTCACTGGGAAAGTTCGCTGATGAGATGTTAGAGAGGACCAAGCTCCCTGATTTTTAATATTCTCATTGCCCGAATATTCCCTAGATATTCTAAGAATTGCCTCTTGGGCAGATCTTTCTATCACCAGATGTAGTGGTGAGAGATCTGTAATGATCTCAAGTGCCCTAGTTGGATACGTTCTCATAGCTCCAGTGATGCACACATAGGCAAGCCTTTGAACTTTTTCGAAGGTATTCCTCTTGCTGTACTGACTTGCTTTTGTATGCCAAACTATTGCCCCATACGTAATTGCTGGTCTCACAATCATGGCGTACATCCATCGCAGTATTTTTGGGTTACAGTCCCACCTCTTACCAGCTAGATTTGTGCACGCCATCAAAGCTCTTATTGCTTTACTAGCAGTTATTTCAACATGCTTATTCCACAGAAGCTTACTGTCTAGGGTTATCCCTAGATATTTAACTTCTGATTTCCATTCTTTGATTTCCCCGTTTAAGGATATGGGTTTCATGGCTGGAAGTGTTCTTTTCCAGGTAAATGGATTGACTGTGGTCTTGTTTGGGTTAATGTTTAGCCCCACTGACAAGCATCATTGCTCAATGATTCTGAGGCCATTTTGTAGTTGATCACACAAAGTGCTCTCGAACTGACTATTAGAACTATGTCATCAGCATCGCTCATACATTCGAAGCCAAGCTCCGCTAGCCTGTAGAGCAACTCATCTACTACGAGGCTCCATAGAAGGGGAGATATCACTCCCCCTTGAGGTGTCCTCCGAGTGGCTTTAACTGAGGTGGTTTGGTTCCCCATCTGTGTCTCAGCTGTCCTCGTCGTCAACAACTCATACATCTATTTTACAGTGGTTTCATTTACTCCTCGCATTTTTAGTGCTTCTTTGAGAGACACATGAGTTGTGTTGTCAAAAGCCCCAGATATATCCAGGAATGCGCATATTGCGATTTCTTTGTTGTTCAGAGTTCTCTGGATGACTTCGGTCAGCTGATACAGAGCCGTCTCAGTTGATCGACCCGCTCTGTAGACATGCTGACATTTATGAAGTGGTATATTCTCCTAGACTGCTTCTTGTAATCTTCAGCAGGCGAGGAAGAATCTCCTCTATCCCCTGCTGCAGGAGTGCTGGAAATATTCCATCCACTCCTGGTGATTTATATGGTTGAAAGGTACTTTTGTCCATTCCAACCGTTGTCTGGTGAACATTTTCTTAGCAATGTTCCAATCTTCCTTGCGGGATTTTTTGGTGTAATTCATTGGTATTTTAGTGCTTGTTGCCGTGTATGATCCGTCTGGCTTTTTCAGCGATATTGTGGGGTTAGTTCTCCCATTTGCCATGAAATTTTGTAGTCTGGCCGCTGTGTGAGTGGAAGTGATCTTTTCGCAAAAGCTTAAAAATTCAGCCTTTTGGCATTCCTAATCTCTTTATTGTACTGAGTAAGCTTCTCAGTGTACCTCTGCCAATTACCGTCACGTTTGGCTCTATTAAAGAGCCGACGGACCTCTTTTCTGAGGTTTGACAGGTTCTCATTCCACCTAGGAGCGTCCTTTTCTGAACGAGCTTCTGACAGTGGGCAACTGGAATGAAAAGCTTCCATTATTGCCTCGCTGATCTGTTAGACTCTTTGTTCCAGATCATAGTGCGGGTGATTTACCCCATTCACTTCGACTTGTTCCAAATTGTATTTCAGATTCGCCTTGTAAAGAAACCAATCAGTATTTCTACGATTTAGTATTGTGGTATTTCCCTCTATCCTAAATTCGATTATCCTATGGTCGGAAAGTGATGGCTCGCTCATCACCCTCCAATCTATTACATTTTTCCTAGAAGCAACATTAACAATTGTTACGTCCAGGACCTCTTCTCTTGCTCTCGTGACAAAGGTGGGGGTTGTCCCCTCACTTATGGTCTCAAGGTGATTTGCTAAGAGATATTCTAATAAACACTCACCTTTTGCGTTGTTATTAGTACTTTCCCACACAGTATTGTGTGCGCTGGCAACACAACCAATTAAAATTGGCAGCCGTCTGCTATTGCAGTGTCTCACTAGCTCTTGTACTTCTTCCGGCGGTGTCATCGGCCCGTCTCCAGCGAAGTAGGCAGAGGCAATGACGATGTCTCGAGCTTATTAGTTTTTATGGCTGTTTTCTTCATAGAATAGTTGAACCGTAGTTACGTATTTGTGCAGATAAACCACTTTCCGTTCATGTACGTGAGGAACAAGGTCATGTATGTGTACGTACTAATAGCAAGAACTGTCTGTGTGAAGAATTTTTTCAATTTTACAGGAAAATCCTCAACCGATAAAAATAAGAGTTACAGCCACTCTACATTCAGATAAAGATTCAATTTAGAAAGTTAGGTTGCTTAATATTTTTCTTGCACATGATGTACTCACAGATATGACTCATTTATATTGTAGACTAATTTAAACACTATTAACTACTGGCAATTACTATATACTGCTATCGAAAATCCTATCATCCTAATTTCCCAAGAGCTTATTTATCTATTATATGATATATTTTCTAATTTTATAACCGATGATAATTTAACAGAAACGAACACACCTAGGATTTCTATTTGTAATTACTCTAAAAATAAATAAAATCAGTATCTGAAGCTATATTTTTACCACAAATCATTGAAAACGATCACAAACAAGCAGAAATTGTGGAGAAGTATCATTCAATATGTTATAAAGGATTATCAACATTAACCCTGGAGTAGTGGCGCCGTCTCACAGACCCAGCGCTCTTCCCTCTCTATGCTATTTGATTAGAAAGGGAGCAGTACTTCCATGTACCTGTCAAAACCATTCGAATGTGCTTTCTATTATCTTTGAGAAATCAACCTCGAAGTCTGTGAGACTTGGCGCCATCGTTGACGTAACTTTTTTATTTCAAATTTGTGCGGTTACATTTCTCAGCAATGTCCTTTTATGGAAATTAGGTGAGATAAAACAAATTTCCAAATTAATTATGTTGTTAAAATGTTGTTCCTATTAATTTATTTAGATAATATCTTACGAAGAGGAAATCGCACGCCTTAATCGATTATTATTAGAAGTTGGGTATGATGAAGAACTTTTTGACGATGACGAGTCTGAAAACGAGGAAGATTTTGAAGCAGCTCCTCTAACTGACGTACAATCGGAACACGCACTTAGTGATGTTACGAACACACGTGGTGACGTTGAAAAACCTCAAAGGAGAAGAAGTGAATATGAGCTCCTATACTGGTAGTTACGATGAAAAAAACTAGAATCCCGTCATTTATTGGAAAAGATGAGAAAACAAAATAGAAGAAGCATATGGGTCCCAAGAATGTAAGAACACGGCAGTCTAATATAGTATGTCGTCTGCCTGGTGTACGAGAATATGGCAAGTCTGGAGCTTATTTTTTCTAACAATTTGTTGGTCATTATCGTCGAAAGTACTAATAAGTACATTTGTAAAGTCTCGATCAATTACGGGAGAGCGCGGGCAGCTAAAGAAACATATGTTTTGGAAATAAAAGCTTTGTTGGACTTACTTTACTTGCAGTGTTTCACCAAGCCAAGTATTTTGGCTTGAAAACAAAGAGCTTGGCTTGGCTTGAAAACCAACCTTTTTTAAAAGAAAAAGCTTGGCTTGGCATGGTTTTTGTAAGTCCAGGCTTGGCTTGATTATCAAGCTTTTACAATCTTTACCAAGCTTTTTTAAACCTTCAAGCTTTCAAGCTCCCCCCCTGACAGATCACGTGTTACGTCTACTAACCGTTCTCTCCTCCGCCCTTTGTTTTAACGTTCAATTCTCAGATTTCTCAGTCACAGTCACAGCTCACAGCTAACCTGTTGAAACAAGTTACACAAAATATGAGTGACAACAATACCGTATCAGATATCGTCGATATCGAGGAACCCTTTGAAGACAGCGGATATGTGGCAGAAGAAGGGGAAGAAAGTTAGTCTTCCAACAGTTCTCGCGAACATATTCGAAAATCATGAAAAACAATTAATATCATAAAGGTCTCTAGTTTCTTTAAAATTAGTCCAGGGCAGACAAAAACAGAGAGAACAGCAGTATGCACTTTGTGTGCAAGAAAATCAACTATACTCAAAATGAAAAATGGATCAAATACATCTTTAGAAAAACATTTATAAGGTAAACATAAGGATTCTTACGAAAAAGCCTTTCCACAGGAGAAAAAATCAATGAAAATCGAAATAGTTCTAGCTCTGTTTTAAACTGGCTGCAGAGCCGGGCAATTCCAAGTGAATATTCGGTAAGTTTTTTATCTTATATATTCCGTTTTGAATCGAAATGTCATTTTTTAAGTTGTTTTGCCTCACTCTCGAATTCACAAATTAATATGACTCTCCGGTAATTTAAAAAGTGATGTGAATTTATTTTTAAATAACGAAATAATAGTATTATTGTGCGGAGAAGAAATTATTTTAATTTGGTAGGTAGGATTGGTCGGACTTATTTGTTTATTTTAACTAATTATTAGGATCAAGAGTAAAAGGTCGTATAAAATTTGTTTAATAAAACTATATGGATCGTTTGAGAAGAAAAGGAAAATATTTAAAAAAATTTAATTTACTAGGTTTAAGGGGGGGGGGAAGAGTGCTTCATTCAAGAAACAAAAAAAATGGATATGTTGAACAATTTGAGTAAATATATAAAAGTACTTACTACTGTGTAAATAACGAAGAATTGGAAAACAATGAATTTAATAGTTGTACTGCACTTGAGGGCATTGACCCCGAAAACAATGGATTCGATATAGATTTTTTAAGTTTGTACAAAATATAGCCAACTAGGAATATTAATAATATTATAGCTTGGTGATATGAAATTGATAAATATCTAGAGATACAACGGATTCAAGGCTCTGAAGATATCCTTAATTGGTGGCGATGCCACGAGAATGCTTTCCCAAATTTAGCTAAAATGACAAAAGATTTTGTGTTCATTGCTGCAACCTCCACAGCTATCAAAATATATTTTTCCCGAGCCTCCCTTACTGTTGCCAAATTACGTAACAGATTAAATGACGAATCCATAAGGTGCTTGATGTTCCTAAATAGTTGGGTAGGACAAGAACTATTTTAGATGTTGGGAAAAACCGTCTTTATTCGTTAAGTAATTAGAATTAGAAAAAACTCTTTTTTATCTTCAAGTTCATTCATTATATATGTTTTGTTTACTTTTTAGAATTATTATTTATTTTCTTGTTTTATTTATTGTTTTTATTTTTACTTTTCTGCTTTTTATTCTAAAGTCATGTTGTATTTTTATAATAATATATTGTTTTTTATATTCATGTTCATTATATAAGTTGTGTAAAAAGAACTTCTTATTTTTGATTTCCTTTTTCCTTTACCGAATTATCGAATTAAGAAGACGCAATAACGATTTCATTATTATTTATTTAATATACCATTGCAAACTATGTAAGAAACCAGTTCAATACTTAGATAAAACAATGTTTGTCTTATTACGAACAATGGGTGTTTTGAGTTAAGTAAATATTATTTACCTACGACCACCCCTGTAAGTAGCCAATCAATGTAAGACGTCTATCACGCACGGTAAAACAAAACGCACGGCTGTAAAGTAAATCGCACGGCTTCCATAGCAACCACATAACAACTGTCAGTAGACGTAGCCTTGTTATTCAAAATTTATTACTTAAATATTAGACGTTGAAATTTATTTTATATCTAAATGGTAGATAACATTTATTAGATATAAGATTGCATTTAATACTAAGAGTTATTTGTAATTATATGATAATTGGTTCCGTTTCATTCAAACCGAATCTTTTAGCTGTCTGAATGTATCTCATATTAGTAAACAATACAATATTATACACCAAACGACTAAAGCGGCCCATTTTATCCCGCGGGTGGTGTTTGATTCCTGAGGGAAGTAATCCACCTAAGGGATTAATGCCACTTTAGTCGAGAGGTGTATACTCTATTTTATGCAATTCCGGTAATTCTACATACATTTTTATTAAAAATAAATACTACTTAGGATGGACTTTTACACAACTTGGCTGGGCAAGAGGGTGAACTTCTAAGGTGCTTGGCTGGGCACCGAGGAGCGACTTTTATAAAACTTGGCTGGTCATCGAGGATGTACGGTTTTATTTGTACTTTAAATCCCTTAACAAGTAGGTCGTAGGTAAAGTATAGTACATAACTCGTGTTGTAACGCATTTTACGCACTCACGGAATTACGCACTCGCCGCTACGCGGCTTCGTGCGTAACTTTTCCGTTCGTGCGTAAAATGCTTCTTACAACACACGTTACGTAATATACTATTATTGGAGTTATAATAATTTACTATAATTAATTTTTATAATTATCGTGAACGTAATATTTCTCATACATGCAAGTATATATAATTGAGCATGTTATGTATCTTTCTTGTACTGATACAGAAATATATGATAGGATAGAAATAAATGTAGATCGATAATGATAAGGTTTTATACCTAAAACAGTTATCCTTTTTGAGAGTTTCCTGTACTTCTATTGAACGCATATCCTAAGAGTTTCCTTATATTATAGAACTTTTTTGGAAGATATTCGACAAGAAAATTGGTAATTAAGCATAAAACCTTTTTTTCAACGCACATCCTAAGAACTCCCGTAGAGAACATTAAATAGATTATCTAGTTACTTTAAAATTTTTTATTACATTACTGTTAACAGTTAATATCTTCAGAAGCTTGAAAGATTGGCTTGAAAAAGCTTGGTAGTTCAAGCTTGTTTCAAAAAAAAGCTTGGCTTGGCTTGAGAAAAAATGGCTAGGCTCGGCTTGGTATTTATCAAGTGGTGTCCAATGTCAGCTATAAATGTCAGACTTTCAGCCATAAGTTAAACAGTACATTCAACTGTATAAAAAGTTACCAAAAACGATGCCGAAATGGTTATTATGTGAAATTGTTTTCGATGTCACAATATTTATTTGTAAACAAGTGTCACAATGACTCGTTTTGTAGTACGAGTGAAGTTTGCGCAACGTACCACGAAGCGGTGAGTTACGCAAATCACGAGTACTACAGAAAGTCATTGTGGCACAAGTTTTATACAATATTTTTTATAATTCGCACTTATTAAATTTTTTAAATAAAAGAGAATTACATATAATCCCTGTTTATAAACTAAGAGGAGTGGTTTAAATTTAAGTTGGCAATTCTGTAGATTCCTAATTTGTCAGATCACAGATGATTTTATTCAGCACTTCTGACTTTTGACATATTATAACCGAATAATGGTGTGAATTGTAAACAACCTTTCAAACAGAGGATAATTATTTGTTTAAAAAAGAACTTCTCCGTATATGCTCTTGCGATCTATTTATATTATATCATGAACCGAATTATTTCTGTAATACATCTTCACATAGATATCTGGTAATTTATCCAAAAAATCGAACGTTATGTATACCTTTATATTAATCATATACAATATAAAAATAAACAATTGACAAATCATTGGTAAATAAACGTTAGCGTACTTTATTCATAAATATTTTTAATATATAAATCATTCTAATTTATCTTTAAGAACATTTAATATAATAATTTGCTAGCTAGAACAACGCTAGACCATTTTATTTATAATTTGTGTCAAGGTTATAGTCAAATGTCAAATAAAAATATAACTAAATACAATAACCAACTGTACACCAAAAATTACTAAAACAATGCTAAAAGAGCTTCATTGTGACACTGTAAACAATGTTATAATGAAGTCTCTTTAATACGCGAATTATAAAAAAATATTTGTCACATATTTTTGGATCGCCCTGTATAATCAAAAATATATGAGAAAGCCGTATTATCATATCCTTATTTATAACTTTTGTAATTAAATATTTTATGTCACCACTTTGCTTATTTTTTATACTCTTCTTTCTTGGACGGACCGTGAGGTGTGACAATATCTTTTATAATTCTTCTCCTAACGGTTAAGGCAGAAATCCTGACGTTTTTAACACTGTCGAATTGATTTCCTAGCTCTCTACTAGTACATTTTCTGTTTCCTGCGTTCACCACGCTTTCTATGGTGTGTTACGGTTTCCCTAAATCTTCTAACCATTCGATTAATAATTGTTGAATGATTAACACTTAGTAAGTTGGCCACATAACGAATACTTCTTGCCTCTTCTAGCAAAGTTTAAGCTTCTAGGCATTCATCTTTGCTTAAATGACGAGCTCGATTCATCTTTTATAACTAAATTTTTAAATATTTATCTAGCGAACACAAAAGAATAACAACATTAAAACAGTAACTTTAAATAATACTGTTACGAAATAGCACACTGGTGTAGTCCCTGAATCTGACTCTGTCTAATCCATGTTTGAACATTAAAATTTTGGCGAACTGTTTACCATTATTTTTTGTGACTATTCGTATCTAGACATTTCCAGTCTTATCTAGACAATTTCAGGGAGGCGATTGTTTTTGTGTAAGCCGCAATCTAGAATTATCCAGAAAAAAGGGCACTTAATATATAAAGACTTCCGACCAACGGCAGAAGTCAGTTTATAATTTGATGTGATATAAACAGTGAACAAGTAAATAGTCTCAGTGAATAAACAGTAGTGAAATGTTTATATAAAATAGTGTAAGTGAATATACTGTATGTATAATATAAATTAGTGAATAAATAAATTAAGTGAGTAGACATACCGTGTGAATGAATTTATGCCACCCTTCGTAATAAATACTTTCAAATAAATAAGAAAAGCATTACATTACACTTAGCAAACTGAAAAAAAAGACGTTAGTTAGAGAAGTACTTAACTCTCTTTTGACTGTTGATAAACAAGTGAAAATTTCAGAATTTTCCAATTGGGATTCTTAGATAAATGTCTGTTCTTTCAGGATCTTTTTTCAAATTTTGATTATCTCAGATGGTTTTCGAAATATTTTCAAAAAACCAAACCATTATTTTTTTTTCTTACATAATTGTTATAACTTTTGCAATTTTTGCCGTTTCCAATAAATTGTCCAGTTGATCGTTTGTTCTAAATGCCATTTCGAATCGAATGAGACCAAAATCATAATTTTCGGTGGCTCAGACTAGGTTTATCACGAAGTGGCACTTGTGAACCATACTAATAAGCCAGTGCAATGATGTACGCGAACAATGACCTTCGGCAGTTAACAAGAAAACAAAATGAACCACTTGTTCTTGAAACAGCTATATAATATATTGCAGGTAATATCAATGACTGACTTAAAAACACACATGACGGCTATGGAATGTTTTTATTTGCATTAATTTATGGTCAACTGAAGTCATCGGTACATATAGGTACAGTTTTGCTAAAAAATATAAGCACTAATATTAGAAATATTTTTAAGATTAGCTGAAATAATTTACATAGGTGGTCCGTAAGTAATGGTCTAAAGAATGTAAGATTTTTGGGGTCAAAGCTTTACCATCTGACGCAACTTGCTTTTATAAAATATTGATAATAATAAAAATAATCAAAGTTGAAATGTAAAAATGGGTTTTCACAGTAAATTGAAAGATTTTGGATATATGAATGTATACATTTAAAGATAGGGAGTTTTATGGCATGAGAAATCATAATATGATATCCGTTTCGATGCATTTTCGAGAGGGCGCCACATGAGCTATGTTGTTGGTGTAACTGTGCGCTTAACTTTCTTATTGTTAACGTTATCTTGCTTTTTAATGAAAAATATTAAAATTCCACAATTGTGCAAAAAATATGTATCCCAACCGTTAGTCTGAAAAGTTACTAATTTTCGAGATATTCGCATTTAAAAAGCCCTTACATAATTTACATTCTATTTATAGGCACTTTGACGTATCAATAAAGCAACCAATATGAACTCTAATTTTTAATTAGGAAAAAAGGACAATCTATTTAAAAATACAACAACAAAATTTAAATATTATTTTATAGTAATTGTACAATATGTTCGATATTCATCTAGATACATTTATCAATACGTTTCATGAAAGAATCGCCTAATATTAAATAATGTCATTTCTTGCCACAAATGCATTAGATTATTTTTAGGGTTTTTGTAAACTATTTTTGTCATTGTTCCCCGTACTCTGAAATCCAAGGGGCTATATTCTGGACTGTGAAATAAGGTGTTTAAATAGTTTAGTACTTCAAAAGTATAATGTGCAGGAGCCCCGTCCTGAATAAGAAATGTAAATAATTGTTACCATTTAGTCTTTGGGGCAACTCTTATGATTCTAGAAAATGTTCGCCAATGACCCCACACCAAACATTGATTTGAACGCGTGCCATTCTGTTTTTACACGAGGATTTTCAACCTCCGAAAATGTTTTTTCTTAATTAGAAAATTCAACGGCGGGTAAATGTGTTCGTTTTGACAAAGCTACTGTGTTAGTGAAACGCGTCAACTAATTTAAATTGAACATTAGTTCAAATGTAATGAAGTTTTAAACAAATTAAATTGTTTTATTTCATCGTTCAGTATGGATCTTCATCAAGTAAAAGCTTCATCTATTCAAATGTGGCTTCATCTGTAAATAGTACCCTATTGACGAATGTGTGATCATTATCTTGTATGTTCCGAATATCACGTGCAAACAGATATCTCAAAGGCAGATCTTTTGGTAACAAATCTCGGATAGGTGTTGAATGAAACGGACGGTAATTTTCTACGTGCAATATATTTAAAATAGAATGTTTACTGTTGCTGCAGATAGTCACCTTGAACTTATTTGTTGATCATTTACAATGCGAACTACTATTTAGTCTTCTTCATCAGGCGTAATAATTTTCAAAGTACCTTATTTATTACGTTTAGCAAGAAATATTCCATTTTCACCTTAATTTCTAAGTAAGATCAAATACAAGAATCCTACTAACAAATTAACTAATATAGTTTATGAGATTCCTTGCAATATCTGTAATAAGAAATACATTGGTCACTCCAAAAGAACGCTAACCAATCGAATCGCCTCTCATAAAAGTGACAGTAGATTATATCCAGACAGATTTGCTTTAGCTGAACACGTGTTTTATGAAGGCCGTCCGTCCGTTTATTATAGATATGATTATTATTATTGTTTGTTTACTGTTAGAGTTAATCTTTTAAATTTGAATGGGACTTTAAATTATTTTTATTAATTAGTCCAAAATGATCATTTTACTTGAAAAGTTTTGCTTTGGCACCCAAAGAAATTAAATCACTGACCTGTAATGTCCTATTTGCAAGATGTTTGCACTGACGCTTCCCTTATGGCACTGCTCTAATCTTCCTTTATATTCCATTTACCAGAAATATTCTTTTTCTGGCGTGGAAAACTCGTTCTCACATAACACAACACTTGCCTTTATTGATCTATTTAATATATTTTATAGAAATTACAAATTTTACTATAATTTGGCAAAAAAAATTAATAGAACCCAGTAACAGGCTGCTCTCCATTCGAACTCCAACACCCGATTTTCCATTTTGTTTTCGAATCAGCAAGCTTTTTCAACAGGAAGTTCATAGCTTGCTTGCTGATATTTGTCTGACAATAATAGACTGTCTCTTTATAAATTGTTCAAATTTAGCAAATATTTCTCAATAATGTCTTGGAGGTTTCTTTTCACACTTAGATCATTTTTATCAAAAATTCTCATAATTCGTCCTTTTGTAATGTTATAATACCCTTTTTTCCTCAACTTCAACCTACTTAGAGGAGTTGATATAATCTTAATTTACCTAAATTCTATAACCTAATTAATGAAATGCCATATATGTTGTCTTTTTAGATGGTGATTGAGTCGCAGTGTCCTCTACCGTATAAGTCTTATTATTATACAAACCTCTTACTGCTGGAAATATATCATTTCCTCTTCTTCTTTCTTATGAATGCAATATTCAACCCCTCTGCATTCTTCTTTTCCATCTCAAATATTAACTATCACATCGGAGGCCATTCTCTAATGGGTACTTGATTTCATATTAATCTACTCAACTATTGGTTGGCATCATTGACTGTCAACGAATCCCTCCACTTTAGAGGAAAAACGATATCATTTCCTGGCCGGCTTTCAATAAAAAGCACTCGTGTTCGTTATGTCTGCAAAATGGTGTTAGATGTTGGCTTTTTTAGTCATTTTAATGTGATTGTGCTATTTTAACCATTGTTTAGTTAACTGGTTCATATTTTAAATATCCGTAGTTCAATTTTATATAACATAATGGAATCTAACCTCAACTCGGAGGTGAGTTCACACCTGTTGTGAGTTCGTTTCTATTGTATCTTGTTTGTTAACTACAGTATCTTAAGCTGTGTTTCCATTTCAGTATCCCTGATGATGAGGACAATCATCCTCGAAAGCTTGGAAATTTTCCGTTAAGAGTGCACTTTTTTCCGTTTCTCTTGCTGCAATACCCCAATATTCACCAGTTTTATATATATGATTTTTATTGCAATTTAATATGCGTCCTCTAAGGGTATAATTTAATAATTCGAAAAATTTAGTTGCTCTTTCATGATTTTGGTACTAGTTACATGTGTGAGGAAACATTCTCCAAAACAAAGTACAAGAAAAATGTTGTTGCATAATAGTAATTTATGCAACAAGTGTAAAAAGTGGCACTTTTTTTCACGAATGGAAAAAGTTGACCGCACGAGCCATCAGGCGAGTACAGCAATTTCATGAGTGAAAAAAAGACACTTTATGCACATGTTGTATACATTATTTCTTCTACAGCCTTACATAGAAAAATAAAACGCAAAAAGAAATTTGGGATATTTTAAATAAGCTACTTTGGTAAATTACAATTATATGTATTCGAAGATTCATGAAAGTTCATCCTCGATGCCCAGCCAAGTATCTTAGAAGTCCATCCTCGATGCCCAGCCAAGTATCTTAGAAGTCCTTCCTCGATGCCCAGCCAAGTTTCATTGTGTTATCTTATGGAAAGCGTGAAATAAAGTTAACGTTATGGCACTTTTTTAACGCTAATACAAGGTACTTTAAAGATAGGGCGTAGAAAAATTACTATTTTGATATTTGTTCTAAATTATAACATTAGATAATAAATCAATAATTTCCATTCGAGGTTCTGGGAGAAGAGCTTCAATGTCAGTATCAAAATATTTTGAAAATCTTAATTTCATTCGCTTTGAAATAAAAATCTGAAAAACGAGTGGAAGCACATTTCCTCGGCTACTGCAATCATGCATTGATCATTTCTTCATCGGTAAATAATTTTTCACGTCTCACCACACAGAATCTGGCACGAGGAACAGACTTTTGTTTAGTTTGAGTAATTTTAAGAATACTACGTTTCTTTGAGAACAGCTGCGGCTCGATTTCACTAAAACATATTGCTTTAGTACTGGATTTAATCACGAAATATTTGAAGTTGTATTACTCTTTAAATGTTAATAAATATTATATTTATTAGATTATAGATATACAGATTTTGCAACTTTACTAAACGCTTCTTTAAGTTCCATTTTGCACCTAGTTATCAAAGCTACATCGTAACATCCGCGTATCTTTTGTTTTCGTTGGTATATGAATCCCTGCGTTTGAATTTCATTGCCTCTAGAACTAAACAAAATGGCACTATAAACAGTGAGTTTGCTTGTCTAACTCCAGTTTTTCTGCGGCTAGAGCCCAGTCAAATTAGGCAAAAATGGGATCTTCATTGGAATGAGAGATAGAGGAAAGTCGCCTATTATGGGGTATATTCCCAATATGGGGTATGCATGTATTTTCGCAACCAGAAACGCGACATCCATGCTTCACTACCCAAAGCGCATCTTACAGGCTTGTTTCGATTTCTACTCAATATTGAAGCCATGCACTAATCAGCTGTCATTTTGGTTTATACGCTTCGAGTGTCGTCAAAGTTTTAACTTGTGCTTAATAAAAGGATTTTTTTTTCAAATACAAGGTAAGTCTGAAATAATCAGGCTTAAAGTAGGAGTATTAATATTTATTTTGTGCATATATGTTTTGTATTGTTTTCATTTAAACAAAAAAATCATTGTTTTCTTTTTTGTAAACAATTCCTATTATGGGGTATCCAAAGTATTCTCATTATGGGGTAGCCCATATTAGGATCAGAAATTAGGAATTAGGCATTAATATGGTTATCCATTTTTTTAAGATGCCAAACTAACGTAAAAGGGAAAACTGGGATGCCGAAAATATGATATCAGCTATAAAGGCCTGCAGAAGTAAAACAATGGGTTAAAAAAAAGTGCTAAAACACACGGGGTACCACAAATGACGTTGGAAAGGTTTGTTAAGATGAACGGGCCTCCTGAAGTTGTAGTCCAAAGCAAACTGGGTAAGAAACCAGTGTATTCTGCAGAAATGGAAGATCATATTTCCACACACTGCTTGCAAATGGAACAAAAATAATTTGAAATAACCAAAAAAGATATTTGCAGAATGGCATTTTCTATGTGCAGAGGAAATAAAATAAAAAATCCTTTTAACAATATAAAAGACTGCGCAGGCTCTAAATGGTTTAAAGGTTTTCTTCGGCGTCATCCAGAGCTCTCCTTAAGGACCCCACAAGGAATTTCATACGCAAGAATAAAATCAGTTACTCCTGATAACGTTTCCAATTTTTTTTAATTTATGTGAATATCAAATGAATAAAATTGGGCATAATCCATCCAGGATATATAACTGCGATGTGAGTCTGGGATATCAATTGTCCAACATAAGCACATTACAGTGATGGCTCGAAAGGGAAAAAACAAATAGGAGCCATTATATCGGCAGAACGATGATCTACTATAACTGTGGATTTTTGTTTTAATGTCATATGACAATATGTGCCACCATTGATAATATTCCCCAGAAAAAATATGAAGATTGAATTGATGAATTGTGCTCCGGCAGGTTCAATATACGCATGTCATCAGTCAGGCTGGATTCAACAGGAAATATTTGTTCAGTGGGTGCACCATTTTATAAAATTCACCAAGCAAACCGAAGAAGATCCCGTTGTCCTTATTTCGGACGGCCATTACTCATATACGAACAATTTGGAGGTAGTTAATGTTGCAAGAGCTCATCATGTTGTAATAATTTGCCTGCCACCCCATTCTACCCATAAGATGCAGCCGTTGGATGTTGCATTTATGTCACAGTTTAAAACATACTATGCACAGGAAACCTCTCAATGGCTTAAGCAACATCCTGATCGTGTGGTGACACTTACCAAGTTGCGGAGCTTTTTGGCATGGCATACAATAGAACAGCCACGGAGGAAACGGCAATTAACGGCTTTAGAAAGACAGGAATGTTCCCAATAAACTGAAATATTTTTCGAGATTACGATTTTGCTGAAAACAGTTTAGATGAAAATGTAAAAGAAATTATTGGGGATCTGGTGAATGATGGCGATGTGGTGAATGCTGGTGATTTGGCAAATGATGACGATATGGAAGGAATACCAAAAGATATTTCCATACCGAACATCTCTACAACAAATAGTTTGGATGGTGTTCTCTCTGCTAAGTCAAAATTAGTTGCAGATCCTGCCATTCCAAGCACTTCAAAGTGTAACTCTGAGAAGATGCTCCACATCACTCTTCCGAAAACTCCTCCTAAAAAACTGATTTTACCCAGAAACATATAGCCTATTCCAAATTTGAGCATCAACATTGATGAACAGAAAAAAACCAGAGGGGGCAAGTGCGTGGTGGTTACGAGTACACCCTATAAAGAAGAATTGGAAGAGAGTGGAAAAAAGAAAAAAAATTCCCAAAAGAAAAGTTTTTAGCGAATCAAAACCGATATTAAACAAAGAGAAAACTACCAACAAAATGAAAAATAAAAAACGCAAGAAACAGACTAAGAAAGACTCTGAGTCAGATATCGAGATGCATTTTCAAGAATCAGACGATTTTATTTGCGATGAAATTGAAGCAGAATGCATGTTTTGTCATATCATCTTTAAAGATGATAGAAGTGGAGATGAGTGGGTTCAGTGTGAAGGATGTTTGGAATGGACCCATGTCCACTGTGCCGGAAATGACACGCCTAACTACATTTGTGACTTTTGTAGGAGTTTTTAATTTATGTATGTTCCTATTTTAGATAGTTTGTTTGAATAACATTTAATTTTCTCTTTGTTTCTGGAAAAAAAATATCTTTCCATTTTCATGTGAATCTTTAGATACACTCTATTTGAGTTTTTATAACTGCATGATTTGATTCTATCTAGCAATAAAATTTAAAAGTTTTTGAGTAAGATTTATTATTTTTTTGTACCTACTAAGTACCTAATCAAGAATTAATTACTTACTTTAATTATATTCCAATACATATTAATGGAATTTTGAGTAGGAGAGATATAAAGGAAAATATTTCATAGTTTTATTCAATCGTATTGTGAGTCATACATTTCTTACAATATTATGTCCAATTCATTTAATTTTCTTATTTTTTATCATCTCCTTCAACATATATTATTCTTCATTATCTTCTACATCATCTTCTTCTTCCTCTTTCTCTGAAATTTCTGTTTCATTATTAACATCTTCGTTATTAACTAAATATGTTTCTAAATTTTCGCAGACTTCGGGGTCATATGTATTTTCTTCATCTACATAGTTGTGAAACAGTGAGGCATTGAGACAAGCTTGCCCGTTATACTGGCCACAAGCTGAAAAACATCGCAATAGCTATTTAGCAGTTGACGGCTCTTACCGTTTAGCTTATAAGTGCCTGCCTGCGGTTTTTTCTGCCAAACACACCCATTGTAATAGTTAATCGCACGAAAACATTGTGCTCAGAGTATGATACAAATTATACGTTTGTGTATTTATTTTGCTCACTTCTAATAACAGTTATTAATTTGGTCACTTGTAGAAAAAAGTTTTTTTGACTTTGATCAACAGCTTAGAAGTCATGTCAATATCACTCAATGCGGGCAATAATAAAATATGTTTTTCACAACAAGGATAATGATTAAAACTTTTAGAAGAGAATATTTCTGTTTTAACATTGCCTGTACCAACTTTTTTACAGAAAACTTCTTATTGATGTAATTGAGGAAATTCAATTAAATTGACTACTTAAAGTATCATTAAAGTATATTAGAGCACAATTAAAATGATTAAAGTACTAATTAATCGTTAATTACATGGAAACATTTTCCCATAATAATGGGTTTTTTTAAATTATTGAGGAACTTCGTACAACGTACGTACGCTTCTTAACCTTGCACCATGCCAACGGCGCTCAAAATATTTTTGTTCATGATATTAAAATGAACATCCTTCGTTATCACGGTGTTCGTTGGCCTAACGATTTTTTCATTGATTGAGAAAGTTGGCCAAAGAACGATTTCCCGTATTAAAAAAGAAGTTCTGGCAGGAAGTAATCCTGACACTGATGTGCCTACTAAAAATCAAAGAACGTCCAGTATCCGTATGGATCAATTCGACAAAACTGTGCTTAGAAGGTGCATGATAAATTATCACATATCCGATAAAAAAGTACCCACGTTAAGAAATGTACACCAAACCTTTGCAGATATTTATGGCTTCACAGGAAGTCGCGAATCTCTGCCGAAACAAATACATTCTTGGGGTTTTCGTTGGACCAACATCAAAAACCACAGAAGTTTGTTAATGGAACTTCACGAAATCAGACATTTACGCCTACTATATTTAAGAAACTTTAAAAAGTGCAGAGAACAAACAAACCTATCATTTATATGGATAAACATACATTCATTCATGTCACACGCACCTTAAAGGATGGAGCGACAAGAGTAACGAAGGATTGAGAAAACCCCGTTTCAAAAGGAAATAGGCTCATCATTGTGCATGCAGGAAGTGAAAATGGTTGTGTACCTAATGCTGGTATTATGTGGAGCTCCCAGTCAAAAACAGGAGATTATCATAATGAATTTGTGTACGAAAATTGTGAGAAGTGGGTACAAGAAAAACTTATTCCAAACCTACCAAAAAACACTGTTGTGGTAATTGATAACGCCTCATATCGCAATGTTCTAAATCAAAAATTACCTATGACTGCTTGGACTAAACAATCATTGAAAAACTGGCTTTCTGAGAGAAACATATATTACAGTGAACAAATGTTAAAACCGGATCTTTATAACGTTGCAAGAATGTACGAACCGCATTATATTAGTGTTTTAAATGAAACTCACTGTTTTTAGCTAATTCCACATTATAATAAAAATTGTTGAAAATTCTAAACAATTGACAATTGTTTCGATAAATCAATATCATCGTCAGAATGACAGAAGTTACATTTCATTTGATGTCTACCTGATGTTTGGTAGTTATTTTTGGCTAGACTAAGAAGTGACCTAACTTGTGATTGACTTAATATATGTTAATAGAAAAAAGAAGAAGATGTGATAATATAAATATTGAAGCTTATATAATATTAGCCCTATGGTGATATCCTGGGTATCATTTTTCCAATTAAGATCAGTATAACTGTGCAATGATATAGAAAACCAGGAAAACTATATCTGCTGATCTTTACAATTATCAATTAAGAAGACAGTTTATTAGTGGAGAACTCATTAACAACTTCATATTGTGGGTTTCTTAAATGTCTTCTTATTTCCAATTCTTCAAGGAAATCCAGTTCTTGTTTCTTTTCACAAATATGCAGCACTTCTAGTTCTCTGTTAGGTGTCAATGAATGATTGGTGTCAAGTAAATGTTTTGCGTAGTGCGATTCATCTGGTTGTTTTAATCTGTATGCTCGTAAGTGTTCACTGTATCGGATTTCAAACTTTCTAAGGATCTGACTCAAATAGACACCAATCATTCATTGACACCTAACACAGAACTAGAAGTGCTGCATATTTGTGAAAAGAAACAAGAACTGGATTTCCTTGAAGAATTGGAAATAAAAAGACATTTAAGAAACTCACAATATGAAGTTGTGAATGAACAGATAAATCTAGCGAGTTCTCCACTAATAAACTGTCTTCTTCAGTGATAATTGTAAAGATCAGCAGATATAGTTTTCCTGGTTTTCTATATCATTGCACAGTTATACTGATCTTAATTGGAAAAATGATATCCAGGATATCCCCATAGGGCTAATAATATATAAGCTTTATTATTTGTAATACCGTATCTTCTTTTTTCTATGAACATATATTAAGTCAATCACAAGTTAGGTCACTTCTTGGTCTAGCCAAAAATAACTACTAAACATCAGGTAGGCATCAAATGAAACGTAACTTCTGTCATTCTGTCGATGATATTGATTTATCGAAACAATTGTCATTTTTTTAGAATTTTCAACAATTTTTATTATATTGTGGAATTAGCTAGAAACAGTGCGTTTTATTTAAAACACAAATATGAGTAGATTCCACGAAGTAAGGGTCGAGACAGTTAATTTCGCATCATATTAATTAATGAATCGTTTATTCGACAGGAATTGCAAGTTTTTAGTCTACCCCCTTATCACCTGGACTTAAATCCGATCGAAAGAATATGTGGCCAAACGAAATGTTATCTTCAATTTTAAAAAGGTTATGTAATGAATTTTTTGACAAATTTTCTGCAAATGATTGGAAAGTTAGATGTGACCATGTTAAAAAGATTGAAGATGCATTTATGAACAATGAACCACATTTAGATAACGTTGTAGATAATATTATTAATTTGGCCCAAGACGGAGATAGCGAGGATGATAAAGTTGATATAGAAGAATCATTTGTAGATGCACATCATTATTTTACTGTTGATGATCCCTGTACATCTAAAACATATTTTTCATTATAGTTTTTGTTTGTAGGTGATATGACTGAGTACACTAAACGCAACAAATATAAAAATGTAAATAGGTATTATAAAATTGTAGATATTATAGAGACGAATTTTACTAGAGTAATATAATATTTGTAGCACATCTGTACATAGTTCTAAATAAACAATAATTGACGGCACCCAGAACCAAGATTTTCTTGTTTTGCCAGTCCTATCTGTATAAAAAGTGTGAAGGGATGTTCTAATTTCATAACAAATATTTGCAAAAACCCCAAAAATTCACATTTGAATTTAGAAATATCTACCACAAACAAGCTTTTATATTTTATTTATATTATTAGTATACCTATTAGACCATCTCTAAAGGCGATTTCCCCAATTTGTTTTTCAAATTTTATGTATAAACCCGAATTTTTACATTATTATCTACTACATATTATTAATAATAACAATTTCAGAAAGCTCAACAGGTATGTATGTCATTAACTATCACTACGAACAGATAGGTAAAATTGTTGGCCATTGTTAAATTTAGAGAGACGTTTAACAATCCTTATCCTTGTGTACGCTTTATCTACAAAATCTACCTGACTTACAATTTATATACAAATAACCCTCAATGACGAATATTAGGAAAAGACCACTTAATAGACATTAATTTGAAGTAAAGGTGAAAGTTTATAACTCTTGGAATCTATTTATTATTTATTATTTACATCACATAAAATAATAAAGGGTAATTATAGAATTCCATGTATGGTTTTTGAAGCAATAAATAATTATGTACGTACAAAAATACCCCAATTTTCGTAGAAAAATCTAATGGTTTTCATTTCCTTATTCATTTAATTAATAATAAAGAACACATTAATGTTATTTTGTGTTGTAAACTCGATTTTATATATTATTATATATGTGCCACAATTTATTATTTTTAAATCCAAATTAAAAATATTGTGTTACCCTCGTACGTATTAACAGTCTTACAACCTTAAAAACTTTGCATGCGGAATGTACGTCACCTGCTCTTCCCGGTAACTGCGTTTATAACGTCGTCAAATTGTATGGCTTTCTCGCGCATCGTCAAATGCCAAAATTAATTTGCCAACCTGTACACGTTCATATTCAACATGAAGCTGTTCATACAATAATGATGTCTTTTTCATTCAAACAATGAACTTGTTTTATGGTCGAATTTTTATGATTATATTCATCAAATCAATGAATCATTTTTTTGTATTTATGCTACAATTTGGTTGATTGCGGCTATAACAAAAAACCAAGTTTTGTTACCTTTGACCTTTAATATCTCACGTTCCTTAGACGAGATTTTTGAGACTTTTGAAACATTTTTTAGAATGCTAAAACAAAGATTTATTTATTTCACTGGGCTATTATAGACTAAAATTTGGTTCATAATTTTACTAAACAAATTTCAAAGTAAAAATTCAGGCTCAATATCAGTGAATATATTCTCCAAAACAAATGCCTTATGAGAAATAAATTTCTCCGCAACTCAAGGCTATTGAAAAAGTTAAGGTACAAGCAATCATAAAATATTTCATAAATGTGGGCTACTCGAGTTCTTTTACAGCTAAGTGATATCATAATTTCAATATTTTCACTAAATCTAAGTAAATAGTCTCTAAAAAGATTATAAAAGTACATCTAATTTTACGAATTCAATCTTATCTAAAAATTAATCTAACACTGAAGGGTTTCGGCGCCATTGTTACACCATCGTAACCTTCCAGTTTCAATATAGAGTTCTCAGCTTTTTCTATGAAAAAATTGTGCAAAACCGCTGTGAAAAATAAGAAAATGTTCGCTTTTCCTAGCGATTCTCCAAGACAACGTCTTCTACCTGAAAAAAAAAGAAACAAAATTTTATTATTCTTCAAAACATCGCTTCGAGTAATATTAAACAAAATGATTATTTATTAATAATGATATTATTGCTTCAAGGAGCTTGTAGCTATGTATAAAGATAGCCTATTTTTTATGACAAGTCAAATATTAAAGTAAAAAAAAATATGTCCATTTTATGTCAATAACCTATTTTCTTTCTTTTTGGTGCATAATTAAGGATATTTGTGATTCAGCTTATTAAATCGTTCAATAATACGTTTATTGAAATAAAAAAATAAAGCCCATTAAAGTCGTCTTCTTGAAAATAAATTGAAACCTTTTTCCGAAATCATTGATCGTATTTTCGACGCAATTTTTATCATTTTTTGCGGTGTCAATTCAACTGAAATTATTGTAGATCTGTTCCATGTTCGTACTGGCCGAAAAGTACTAAATGAACGGTAAATTGAACTGGTAGTAGCTGGTAGAGTACATGCTATTGTAAATGCCGTAGATAAACACTAAACTACTCACTAACACTTAATTTATATATAATTTACTAATCACTTATATGCACACAAACTTAATTATTAATTCATAACAACACTTTACTGTTCGCTATTTCGGTGTATTCTTGTTTATTTCATGAGTTCACTTTATCAACTGAACTAACTCTTCCTGGTCGGTCCCTTATATATTAGTGCCTTTTTCACTAGATAATTCTAGGTTGTGGCTTACACAAAAACAATTGGCTATCTGGCATTTTCTAGATGAGACTGGTCAGAAAAACAATGTCTAGATAAGATAGTCACAATCGTAAACAATTCTAAGAAGACCCGGCGCGTCCGCCATAAATTTAACTTTCATACCTGGCTTAGACAAAGTCGGATTCAGGGACTATACCAGTGTGCTGTTTCGTAACATTACCCCCTCCTTAAATGGTAGGAGGAACTCCTGTAACTTTTGTGTAGTCGAGACTGGATGTTTGAATCGGCAACTGGCCTCATTTCTACACTTTCCGATATTATGGAAATATCAGGGCAACGTCTTCATCGGATACTGACAACGGGGGTTGTAGCTGCAAATTAATATCTGGACACCGGTATCTCGAAAGATAACCTCTACCAGGTTCCTGATAACTCGCCAATCTAACTGGTTACTAGCTATCTTAGACATAGCCAGTTTCTTCACGCTGGATTCTAACACATGGTCTCAGAGCTTTCGAAGTGCTTCCCACACATCGCAGTAGGAAGATCGATCTTGCAATTCATTTTTAGTTACCACGTAGAAGACGTACCGCGAATTATGTTTCAGTTTCAGTGTCTTGCCAGGGGCTGGAATCTGGTCTTCAAGTTTTTCTAATTGCCCGAACTTCTTTCGAAAGACGGTTGCCAACCCTCGTGCGTTCTTGATACGGGCGGGAATGTTGTATGCCAGTGAATAATCTTCCGGGGGAGTGAACAAATCTTGTCGTTGTTCTGAAGTGACACCACATTCAGCTTTCCCGGTACCTCCATACGCGTCCATAAATTCATCGAAGGTAGGGTCTGACACATCTCGAATATGGTTTACTGCTTTCCCTAGGTCATAGTCTCCTTCGAATGTCACTAGCCGGTTTTGGTGAACTACTTTTGGTTTTCCGTTGGGGATCTTGCTTATGCGATATATAACATCATTGATCCTTTTCTTTATTAAGTATGGACCATCCCAGGATTTTTGTAATTTTGGAGAAAATCCTTTTCTCCTCGTCGGGTTGTGTAACCATACTTTGTCCCTTTCTTTGAAACCGCCTTCTGTGGCCTGCGTGTCGTACCGACTTTTCATTCTGTCGCTTGCAACTTGAAGATTTGTTCGAACTAATTCATGAATATC
Organism: Galeruca laticollis; assembly: GCA_963921935.1. Lineage (NCBI taxonomy): Eukaryota > Metazoa > Arthropoda > Insecta > Coleoptera > Chrysomelidae > Galeruca > Galeruca laticollis. Next base: position 117,142,701 of record OY998175.1, read on the forward strand.
TCCAGCCTCATTGATGGCAGATCGATAAGCCCATGCGAATAGGGAAAGATGCTGGTCCCAATCTCTCTGATGGCTGGAAACTATTTTGTACAGGTATTTTCCAATAGTCCTGTTCATTCTCTCGACCATTCCATCTGACTGGGGATGTATTGCTGTTGTCCTGGTCTTCTTCATTCCCAGCTTCTCGCAAATCTCCTGGAATAGATGGCTTTCGAAATTTCTTCCCTGGTCACTGTGGACTTCCAAGGACACTCCATATGGGCTGATAAATTCCTTCACCAATACATCCGCGACAGTTGTGGCGTCTTGGTTCGGGATAGCGTAAATTTCCATCCACTTTGTGAAATAATCCATTACAACCAGTATGTATTTGCTACCATTTTCGGTCGTAGGAAATGGTCCAGCGATATCTAGAGCAATCCTTTCGAAAGGGCTTCCAACATTATACTGTTTCATAGGTGCCTTTCTCTTGCGATGTGGTCCATTACTCATAGCACAAGTCGTACATTTCTTACACCAGTCCTTCACATCATCGGAGCTGTTTATCCAATAAAACCTCTCTCGGATTCGCTGGAGGGTTTTCTTCACTCCCAGATGACCCACCGATGGACTGTCGTGTAACTTCTTTAGTACATCAGCTTCCCTTGTTCTCGGGATAACTAGCTGTCTCCTCATCTCGGAACCATCATCGTTTTCAACAGCCCTTTTTCCAGGACAAGGGAATCCCAATGAGCTCAATACGCCTTGAGTTTCGGTGAAAATCTTGACAATTCTTGCCAGGCTGGACGCCTATTTTTTTCCTTCCACTGCCGAATCTTCCTTAGGCAAGGATCATTCTCCTGATCCTAGTGGATGACCATTCTACATTGACTACTGTAGTTTTTGAAACTGCAGCTTCTCTATATTCCTCCTTGTTGCAGAGGAAGCAGTCTGTTGAGCACGGCCATCTGGACAGGGAGTCGGCATTTCGGTGACACACACCAGCTCGATGTTCAAAGTTTAAATCGTACTCTTGAAGTCGTTCAATCCATCTAGCGATCTGGCCCTCGGGATTCTTGAACTGCATCAACCACTTGAGTGCTGCATGATCAGTCCGGATTAAAAACTTCCTACAATAGAGATGCTGGTAAAAGTGTTCCACGGACTTCACTACCGCCAAAAGTTCTCTTCTTGTGACGCAGTAGTTTCGTTCTGGTTTGGAGAGGACTTTACTGAAATATCCCAGCCCTCTTTCTTGCCCTCCTTGGATCTGTGAGAGCACTCCACCAATTCCTACGTTGCTTGCGTCAGTGTCAAGAATAAAGTCTCCCTCTGGTAATGTATATCCTAATATCGGCGCCGACGTTAAATGCCTCTTCAATGTTTCAAAAGCCGTTTAACAGTCTTCGTCCCATTGGAAAGCTCTTGCTTCTTCTGTAAGTTGAGCTAGAGGCTTGGCAATATCTCCAAACTTCCTGATAAATCTTCTATAATACGTGCAATGTCCAAGGAAACTCCTAATTTGATGTTTGTCGGTTGGTTGCGGCCATTGCTGAATGGAAGCAATTTTCTCTGGATCCACCACGCCACTCCTTCATTGCTCACTATATGACCTAGACAGTTGACTCGGTTTTGGAACAGCTGACATTTCTTCGGGTTTAACATGAGTTGGGCAGCTTGGAGTCGTTTGAATACGTCTTCCAAATCCTTCAGGTGTTCGTCAAATGTCTTTCCCAGTACTACGATGTCGTCCAAATAGACCAGGCATGTCTTCCAAAACAACCCTCTCAAGGCATTTTTCATGAGTCCTTCAAATGTCGCAGGCGCATTACAGAGCACGAATGGCATGACGTTGAATTGCCATAATCCAGATCTGGTAGTAAAAGCAGACTTCTCTTTGTCTTCTGTGTCCATTTCCAATTGCCAATAACCAGACTTCAGGTCCAAGGTGGAAAACAGTTTGATGCCGGCCAAAGTATCTAGCGTATCGTCAATTCGAGGCAGAGGATGGCTGTCTTTCTTTGTCACGTTGTTAAGCTGGCGATAATCCACGGAGAATCTCGTAGTTCCATCCTTTTTCTTGACGAGCACTAATGGAGACACCCATGAACTAGTAGATGGTTCTATTACTTTTCCTTCTGCCCTCTCTCGAATTATTCTTTCAGCTTCCTCTCTCTTCGCTCGTGGAAGTCTTCGACCTGATTGCCTAATTGGTTTAGCATTACTAGTATCGATTTTGTGTTTGACGGCTGATGTTCTACCAGTCTTTCCTCCTTTTGGTACGAATAGGTCTCGATACTGCAAGAGAAATTCTCTCATTTTCTTTTTTCCAGCTCGATCCAAAGATTGACCATCTACTGATAACATATGTTCGAATCTGGCATTAGAATTATCAGTGGTCATTGTTTGGCGAACTATAGACGTCACTGGTACGCAGGATACAATCCTGGTTTCCTTCTTGATGGTAACTGGGTAATCATTCACGTTTATCACACGTACTGGGATCTCTTTCGCCGACGTAACTAATCCTTTTCCAATTAGTACTCCTTTGCCAACCTCTTCGTCGTGATTCCTTGGCTCCATCATAACCGGTGTACCTTCCTCCATGATTCCCTGTAGCCGTACTACTATCATAGTTTCGCTTCGTACATGTAGAACGGTATCTCCCTGTACAGCTGCCAACACCGCGCTGCCTTTATATGGATGAAGGATTACCTCCTCGGAACCCACTTTAATGGTTCTGTTTCTAAAGTCTAATTGGAAACCATATACATTCATTACGTCCATTCCCAGAATCGCGTCTTCTCCAATGTCAGCTACGATTACCGTATGCGTAAACTTTTTTGCGCCAATTCCCAAATGGATTTGTGTTTCCCCGTGAATGTTGGTACTCTCGCCTGTGGCGTTCCGCAGTCGCAGTCACGTTGGTAGAAGCTTCTTCTTGGGGTTCATTTCTGGTCGTATAATGGTTCTAGTTGCTCCAGTGTCTACTAGCAGAGTATATCTCTTGCCATTCACTTTGCCATCTACATATACACTGTCGTTGCGACATCAGTATGAGAGAGTATTTGGAACGATAATTGGTCGGTGCTGCCCCCTCGTACGCATGAACTGCGTACATGCCCCAGCTCGCCACAATTCCAGCATCTGATCTTTCTCGGCTTCTTGTTCATCATACTTTTGATCCAGGTGACGATCTGGTCAAACTTGTCCTCGTCGCCTCCTTCTTGGATGGTCCTAACTTTGTTGTAACCCGAAGCCTTCGTTGCTGCTTCATATTCAAGAGCAGCTGTCAATGCGTCAACTAATATTTTGGGATGGGCTAAGCGAAGTGTTCTCTGCATATCGGGGTCACGTAAGCCATCAATAATTGCTTGTATGCCCAGGCATTCCATCATGTTGTCTGCTGCTGATGGATAAGCAAATCGAATTAGTCGTGCAATATCCACTTCATACTCTTAAAGGGGTTCATCACGTTTCTGTCTTCGGTTCTTCAGCTGGGATTGGTACAAATGTTCGAGATATTCGTGACAATATCTCATGTCCAACCTCTTCTTCAGCTACTCGAAATCATCCGTTTTTCGTCTGAAGTACATCTAAGGCATCTCCCCGAAGCGCGATGGTTAAGTTTACTACCTTCTCCCTATCGGATCAATTATTCACTCTAGCGGCTGCTACAAATTGTTTCACATAATTGGTCCACGATGTCTTTCCGTCGAACGTTGGAGCCTTGACTCGGACAAAACTGCTAATATCGTCTGTCTTGGGTTGTGTTCCTGGCGTGCATATCTCGATCTTCTTTTGTTCTGCTGGAGTGTCTTGTGTACTTAAATATGTTATCTTACTCTCTAACTTCTTGATTTTTTCCACGTCAGCGGCAATGTCATTTTTCGTTAATAAGATATCAGCAGCAAGTTTGTCCATGTTAGCAGAAATATCGTTCTTCGTAGCAGAAATCTTCTCGTCCATGGCAGAAATTGAAGAGATTAAGGTGGAAGCCTCGTCATTGAATAAAAATAGTTCTGGATCAAAGCCGTCATTTTCCAGTGCCTCTTTAAGTCTTTCTACTAATTCACTTTTCTTACTGGACATTTCCAACTGACGATCTTCCAATTCTGCTCTTAATTCCATCACTTTCAGATCACATAGTCTCTTGGCCATTTTTACGTAGAAATGTATTCATATTATCCCATTTCTGACACCAATGTAATGTTTTTCTTATTTATTAAAACGTTTTATCACGGCTGGGATAAATTCTAAACACACGGTATGACTACTTACTAATTTATTTAAACACTAAACTAATCACTAACACTTAATTTATATATACTTAACTAATCACTTAAATTTAATTTATATGCACACAAACTTAATTATTAATTTATATCAACACTTCACTGTTCGCTATTTCGGTGTATTCTTGTTTATTTATCGAGATCACTTCATCAACTGAACTAATTATTCCTGGTCGATTCCTTATATATTAGCGCCTTTCTCACCAGATGATTCTAGATTGCGGCTTACACAAAAATAATTGGCGTTCTGGCATTTTCTACATGAGACTGGTCACCAAAACCATATCTAGATAAGATAGTCACATTCGTAAACAATTCTAAAAAGACCCTGCGCGTCCGCCATAATTTTAACTCTCATACCTGGCTTAGACAGAGTCGGATTCAGGGACTATATCAGTGTGCTGTTTCGTAACACTATCATCGTCAAAATGGTAGAAGCTACATTTCATGTGATGCCTACCTGATGTAATGTGATTGACTTAATATGATAGCTGTTTTCACGGAGCGCATTCTGAACTAGTTCAGGATTTTTAGAGTTGCTGTGATTGGTGAGTTTTGAATTTCCTAATAAATTAATTGAAAACTCTTCAATCGCAGTAACTCAAAAATCCTGAACTAGTCCAGAATGTGATCCGCGAAAGCACCCAATATATGAATAGAAAAAAGAAGAAGATATGATATTACTGTTACGAACTCGCACACCGAAGTAGATACTGAGTACGGTCCTGTAACATTATGTTAACGGTGTTATAAAAAAGGCGAGCGCGCCGAATTCTGGAAAGGTCTATTGGGATTTTTTGTGACCGTTTTTTATAGACATGTTCTCCAAAGATCTTTTAAGGATAGAGCCGGCATTCGAGAAACATCTTGAAGAAGAAGATTCCAAAAGGCCCTCTAGTATATGAAGAGGCTACCTATTTGCAGTAAAGTGAGTTTATAAAGTGATCTCGTGAAATAAACAAGCCAATAGTAGCGAAGTGTTTATATAAATTAGTTTAAGTGCATATACTGTGTATATAATATAAATTAGTGAAAAGTTTGGTGAATAAATAAATTAAGTAAGTGAACTTACCGTATGTATGAATTTATCCCACACGTCAGGATAATCTGTTTTAAACAAAAAAGAAAAACATTACATGGGTGTCGGGATAATATATATATATATATATATATATATATATATAAATTGCTATGTAAAAATGGCCAAGAGACTATGTTACCTGAAAGTGACGGAACTAAGAGCAGAATTGGAAAATCGTGAGTTGGAAATGTCCGGTAAGAAAAGTGAATTAGTAGAAAGACTTAAAGTGGCTCTGGAAAATCACGGATTTTATCCAGAGACAGTTTTATTTAATGACGAGGCTTCCACCGTAATCTCATCAATTTCTGATATGAACAACGACATCTCTGCTAATATGGACGAAAAGATTTCAACTATGAAGATCGATATTTCAGCTAACATGGACAGTATTTCTACTAATACCGACGAGAAGATTTCAACCATGAAGATCGATTTTTCTGATATGAAGAACGATATTTCTGCTATGAAGCACGACATTTCTGCTGACATATTATCATTGAAAAATGACATTTCTGCTGACGTCGAAAATAAAATTTCGTCCCTAAAATTAGATATCGGGAATAAGATGGCAACGATGGACGTAAAAATCGAGGATAAGATGACAACGATGGACGAGAAGATTGAGAATAAGATGACAACGATGGACGCGAAAATCAAGGAGTTAGAAAGAAATTAGAACTCAAGATATGCCAGCGGAAGAAAAGAAGACCGAGCAAACAAAACCTTACAAGCCAGAAACACTCACTAGGTTAGAAGACATTGGCAGTTTTGCCGGAGTCAAGTCTCCAACGATCGACGGAAATACATCGTGGACCAATTATGTGAAACATATTGAAGCAGAGTGAATAATTGGTCCAACAGGGAGAAGGTAGTAAACTTAACCATCGCACTTCGGGGAGATGCCTTAGATGTATTTCAGACGATTACACTTGAAGAAACGGATGACTTCGAGCAGCTGAAGAAGAGGCTGGACATGCGATATGGCCACGACCATCTAGAACATTTGTACCAGTCCCCAGCTTCAATATTTAATGCGATAAAGGCTTCATGAAAACCCGTCTTAGAATCTATAATAATAATTATTTAATTATGTGCAAGGTTTTCTGTATTTCAGTTGTATCATTTATCCACAACAGTAATGAATGATTCACAATGTCTAATTGCTAGTATTTTTAATTATAATTTTATTCAAATTGAACAAACAAAGTATTTATCGGCTTCAATAACGAGGTTACGGAAACTAAATTAGTTTGAAAATAAAAAGAAAAACCAATGTATACATAATGTGTCTCCAATTTTTTCAAGTGGATAAAACTTCTGAGTAATTTTACTGTTTTAAATGAAACCCACTGCTTCTAGTTAATTCCACAATATATTGAAAAGATTTTAAAAATTCTAAGATAATTGACAATTGTTTCGATATTAAATATCATCGTCAGAATAATAGAAGTTACAATTCATTTGAAGCCTATCTGATATTTGATAATTATTTTGGCTAGACCAAGAAGTGATTGACTTAATATATTTTAATAGAAAAAATAATAAGAAGAAGATGTGATGTTACAAATATTAGAGCTTAGATATTATTAGCCCTATGGACATCTCCTGGTTATCTTTTTTCCAATTAAGATCAGTATAACTCTGCTGATCTTTTCAATTATCACTTAAGAATACAGTTTAAAAGTGGAGAACTTCCTAGATTCATCTGTTCATTGACAACTTGATATTGTGGGTTTCTTGAGTGTCTTCTAATTTATAACTCTTCAAGGAAATCCAGTTCTTGTTTCTTATCACAAATATGTAGTACTTCTAGTTCTGTGTTAGGTGTCAATGAATGTTTGCGCGTGTGTGTGTGTGTGCGTGTGTGTGTGTGTGTGCGTGTGTGTGTGTGTGTGTGTGTGTGTGTGTGTGTGTGTATGTGTTATAACGGAAATTGTAAGCACGATAGAGGGCGTATTTTCCGACAGATCGAAACCAAACTAGCTACAAAAATGGCTTGGCCCTAAATCTTCGACGAGTTCGTTAATAAGCCAAATCGGCTTAGTAGAAACAAAATGGCGGCCATTCAAAGTTAAAAAAAATCGTATTTCCTTTATTTTTCATTTGACGTAAAAAAGTTACTGATATTTTTCATAGACCTTAACACGTTCTATAACTTTTGTGGTTAACACTTTTTCCTAAAACGTACATGAAAATAATTATTTTGGAATATTCAAAATTTGAATATTTTTATTTTGGATTTGATGCTAAAATGTTACTGAAATAAGCCTGTTCAATTGGTCCTGTGCCATTGGGGTTTTTTATTATTTACTTTCTAAAGTGCAAACAATGCAAATTAATGGAATTAACTGTGTCGACCCTTACTTCGTGGTATCTGTTCATATTAGTGTTTTAAATGAAACTCACGGTTTCTAGTTAATTCCACAATATAATAAAAGTTATTGAAAATTCTAAAAAATTGACAATTGTTTCGATAAATCAATATCATCGTCAGAATGACAGAAGTTACATTATATTTGATGCCTACCTGATGTTTAGTAGTTATTTTTGGCTAGACCAAGAAGTGACCTAACTTGTGATTGACATAATATATGTTTATAGAGAAAAGAAGAAGATGTGATATTACAATTATTGAAGCTTAGATATTATTAGCCCTATGGTGATATCCTGGATATCATTTTTCCAATTAAGATCAGTATAACTGTGCAATGATATAGAAAACCAGGAAAACTATATCTGCTGATCTTTACAATTATCACTTAAGAAGACAGTTTATTAGTGGAGAACTCCCTAGATTTAACTGTTCGTTGACAACTTCATATTGTGTGTTTCTTAAATGTCTTCTAATTTCCAATTCTTCAAGGAAATCTAGTTCTTGTTTCTTTTCACAAATATGCAGCACTTCTAGTTTTGTGTTAGGTGTCAATGAATGATTGATGTCAAGTAGATGTTTTGCGTAGTGGGATTTATCTGGTTGTTTTAACCTGTATACTCGTAAGTGTTCACTGTATCGGATTTCAAAATTCCTAAGGGTCTGACCCAAATAGACAGCATTACATTCTGGACATTTGAGTTTATATATACCTGACTTCTTTAATAGTGGTATTTTGGTTTTTACATTTAACAATTTTGTACTAACGTTACTTTCTGTTTTAAAAGAAATTGTTGTATTCGTTGCTGAAGATATTATCTTTGAAATATTATGAGAAATATTTCCTGCATATGTGATGGTTTTATAAGTTTTTATTTCATCAACTTGTTTAGGAAATATTAGTTGTAATGATACTTTTTCCTCTTTTTTACTAATTAGCTTATTTATCATATCTAATGGATAACCGTTGGATGTGGCTATTTGTCTAATTGTATTAATCTCTCTATCAAAATTACATTTGTTCATAGGTTTTCTATATCATTGCACAGTTATACTGATCTTAATTGGAAAAATGATATCCAGGATATCACCATAGGGCTAATAATATCTAAGCTTCAATAATTGTAATATCACATCTTCTTCTTTTTTCTATAAACATATATTAAGTCAATCACAAGTTAGGTCACTTCTTGGTCTAGCCAAAAATAACTACATCAGGTAGGCATCAAATAAAATGTAACTTCTGTAATTCTGACGATGATATTGATTTATCGTAACAATTGTCAATTTTTTAGAATTTTCAATAACTTTTATTATATTGTGGAATTAACTAGAAACCGTGAGTTTCATTTAAAACACTAATGCAAATTAAATTTAATCATGAATAAACTTTGAGAAAGTTCCTAGCCCAGGGACGAAACGTTAGTAACAACAAAATGTTTTAATTAATTATACAACCAGACACCCAAGAATTAGAAAAATAAATTAATTAAAAAGGTTGAAGGAAAATAATACATTTTTATATAAATATCCAGAATTTTACGACATATTTGTGATGTATAAAACGCGTTTCAATTACATTCTTGCGATCGGTTAAGCCAGTTACCACTTTTATTCATAATAATCTGGATTTCCCTGAGTGGATGTAAACAGAGCACTTCTTCTAATCAATTCAAACATATAAATACGGAGGTCGCAGTCAGTAAATCAGTCCAGCTTTGTATTCCGTTAAGAAAACATCGAATATTAACGTTCAACTATAAAAATCGGCAAAAAGTAGCAAAAATGGTGAAAAATTGTCGATCAATGTTGTTATTGGTGTGTATCACATTTTTAGTAATCGTTTCTTCTCCTCAAAATGCGGTCCAAGCTGACAAACTTATCGGAAGCTGCGTATGGGGCGCTGTGAACTACACTTCAAACTGCAATGCTGAGTGCAAAAGACGTGGTTACCGGGGAGGACATTGTGGAAGCTTTGCTAATGTCAACTGCTGGTGCGAAACTTAATGCTTTTATATTCGAGACCAAACTTCACAATGAAGTTTTTTACTAGTTTTTCTTTTTTACTTAAGAATATTTACAATTAAGTACTGAAAATTTTATTTTATACTGATTGGCTTTAATAAAAATATACTGTCTAAATATTATATCTTTTATTCTATTTCAGTGTGTTCTGTATTTATTTTCATGTTTAGTGCTTTAATGGAAACGTTTTTTGTACAGATATACAATCTACACTGTTTTAATAGAAATATGAGCTCAGTTGTTAACGAGCTATGTTATAATAGGTTTATTGTATATTTTGACAAAATGTATTCCATATCTTAGAAGTATCAATTGTCGTTTACCTGGGTATCAAAAATCTCGTATTTCATAAAAATGTATTCAATTAAAAAACAAGAATAAATGAAATAATACAGGAGTCTTTTCTAATGAGTGTGGGTTACTTTATTTACAGAATACAATATTGATTGAATGTTTCGGCTACTTATTAACATTTTAGAATTAACTTACCTGGAATGGGAAAATATTAGTTTTTTTGAAAAAAGTGATGATAACGTTATTAATATCAAATTATTATTTCAACAAGTTGTATTTGGAACCGAATGTCAATCTGGCCTGAAAATATTTTTCAGTTATAAATTTGAAGTGAGTGCTCTGAAATATATATTAATTATGAATTTAGTGGATTAGACATTAAAGTATAGATCCTGATCGCGGTGGCCATTGAAATATCTCTGACCGGTCAAAGTACCGTAAATAAAGTATGGCACTATCAAATGATTGCCAACTATTCCTGCCCAAACATTAACCGTGAATCTATTCTGGTTCCTAGTTTGGATAATGCTGTTTGGATTCACATCATCCCATAAATGCATATTATGAGAAATAAGGACTCCATCTCTGGTGAAACCGGATCCGTCCGTAAAGAGAACGTTACTAATAAATGTGTTGTCTGCTTGTTGTTGTCGCAGAAATCACTGGCTATACTAAAGTCGTGCAGGATAATCAGCCACTGTCATACTGTGTACTTTTTTCATGTGAAAAGGATATAACAGCTGTTCGTTTAGAACGCGATGAACAACTGATTTCGAGACGTTAGGTTCTCTTGATAATTTTCGTAAACTCGTTGATGGTTCATTATCAACTGCATTTAACAACTCTTGTTCAACTGCCACAGTACGTACGCTTTGTACTGGACATTCTCCACCTTTTTGGCAAAAAACTTACTAAAATTTAAAATTTTGTTTTGTATACATGGAAAATTACATTTACTTATTCATACCTGTTTCTCGTAACCTGAGATCAATACGCTCAAACATTCGTCTGTCTATCAATGCTCTGTTTACAAAATGTTCTGCATAAAGCCTTCTGGACTCTAAACAGTTTCGAGAAGTCAGTCCATACATTAAATGCATATCTGCGTACTCAATAAAAGTGAGTTCTGCCATTGTAACTGTTAAATTAAGTACTTATGAATTATTGACTACGAACTATTCTACACAACGTTTGACAACTAATCCTATGGTTACTTGATAAACGGTAAAAACACTTTTAAAAAGTTTTTACCAACTTTCGAGTTGATAAGTCGTTATTGTTTTTCATCTTCTGCCATTGTTAAATTATTTTTTTGTAGTACTGTAGATAAATCTTGAACATCGTATTAATAAATTAGTTTTACCTCGTTGTTAGTTATAAAAACGGTGAATGCGTCAATTGGTACGTAGTGCATTAATAGAACTGTAAATATTAGCCAAACGGCTTATTTTATCGAATTTCAATAGTATCACCTTTTCGTTAGCCTAATGTGTGGGGAAGTTCATTTCGATAATTTCATACAGGGTGTGCAATCCCTACAAAAATTTTGGATCACTAACCATTGCGAGTAGTCTGTCCCTGACTTCAAGGCACTACTATTAATCTGTTTACCTTTCCAAAATAAACATACACGTACATTATAGCTTTGCCGTAAATTTTATAAAGATCAAATAACTGGTACAAAAAATAAAAATAAAAGCCGAATTCCAAATTAAAACTTTGGAGGCCTATAAGTCAAAAACGAGGGCCTGCATAGAAAAAGTTTATATGAAGTACTAACATTATTTTTTCTCAGATTATACGCTCCTGACTTTTTCCCACTTACTCCCGGGACACCCTGTATAGAGTCCGAAGAACTAATTATTTCTTGTTTACCTCTTTTTTGTTTACTACGACAGATATTTGTAATGTATAAAACGCGTTTCCATGATATTGTTGACATGGGTTAAGCCAGATACCACCTCTATTCCTAAAAATCTGGATTTTCCTAATTGGACGTTAAGCGAGCATTTCTTCTAATCAATTCAAACATATAAATACGGAGGTCGCAGTCAGTAAATCAGTCCAACTTTGTATTCCGTTAAGAAAACATCGAATATTAACGTTCAACTATAAAAATCTGCAAAAAGTTGCAAAAATGGTGAAAAATTGTCGATCAATGTTGTTATTGGTGTGTATCACATTTTTAGTAATCGTTTCTTCTCCTCAAAATGCGGTCCAAGCTGACAAACTTATCGGAAGCTGCGTATGGGGCGCTGTGAACTACACTTCAAACTGCAATGCTGAGTGCAAAAGACGTGGTTACCGGGGAGGACATTGTGGAAGCTTTGCTAATGTCAACTGCTGGTGCGAAACTTAATGCTTTTTATATTCGAGACCAAACTTCACAATGAAGTTTTTTACTAGTTTTTTTTACTTAAGAATATTTTAAGTACTGACAATTTTATTTTATACTGACTGACTTTAATAAAAATATACTGTCTAAATATTATATGCTTTTATTTTATTTCAGTGTGTTCTGTATTTATTTTCATGTTTAGTGCTTTAATGGAAACGTTTTTTGTACAGATATACAATATACACTGTTTCAATGGAAATATAAGCTCAGTTATTTACGAGCTATGATAGAATATGTTTATTGAATATTTGACAAAATGTACTCCTTATCTTGGAGGTATCAATTGTCGTTTACCTGGGTATCAAAAATCTCGTATTTCATAAAAATGTATTCAATTAAAAAGACAAGAATAAATGAAATAATACAAGAGTATTTTCTAATGGGTATGGATTACTGTATTCAGAGAATTCAATATTGATTGAATGTATATGAATAACTTTCAGCTACTTATTAACATTTCAGAATTAACTGACCTGGAATGGGAAAACATTAGTTTCTTTGAAAAATGTAATGATAACGTTATTAATATTAAATGATTATTTCAACAAGTTGTATTTGGAACCGAATGTCAATCTGGTCTCAAAATATTTTTCAGTTATGAATTCGAAGTGAGAGCTCTAAAATATATATTAATTATGAATTTAGTGGAAGAGACATTAAAGTACAAATTTTTACTTTTCCGCCCAACATATCTATATGTGAGAAAAGTATTGATTTACCCCAAAAAAAGTTGGAATTTTGAAATTTTTTTTGAGTTATTTCCACGTTTTCCAGCAACATCAACACGAAAAAACGGTTTTTAGAAAAAAAATCCTGTGTGTATGTCGTCGTCGTCGTCATCGTTGTCGTCGGCCACTTTTGCTTACATGTCTTGTTAGCACGATACAGCCTCTGAAGTGCAATAAGTCACCAATTTCATGATTGAATATTGTTAAGGACATGTCACAGATGAACCCTATTGATTTTCAGCTCACCAGAGCCACTACAACGGATGCTATGGTACTTGAAGTACGACATTTTTTTATTTTTTGAGAAATTTCAGTTTGTTAGCACGATACAGCCTCCGGAGTTCAACAAGTTACCAATTTTATGATTGAATATTATTCAGAACATCTCACTGATGAACCCTATTGATTTTCAGCTCACCAGAGCCAATACAACATGTGCTACAGTACTTTAAGTATGATACTTTTGTCATTTTTGGAGAAGTTTCAGTTTGTTAGCACGATACAGCCTACAGAGAGTATACGATTGATCAATTTTATGATTGAATATTGATCAAGGTGTCTCACAGATGTACTCTATTGATTTTCAGGTAACTAGAACGAGTACAGCGGGTCCTATAAATCCAGATATGATAAATTTTTGGAGAAATTTCGGTTTGTTAGCACAATACATCCCCCGAAGTGTATACAAGTAACAATATTATGATAGAATTTTGTTCGGTGCCACAAATGCGGAAAAGTTAGTTTTAATCTTTAAAACCGTTTATTTTATTTACAATACATAAAATTGGTAGGACTTTTAATTGTGGAAACCCTTAGTTGACTAATTCATCATTTAAAACTTGCTTTAGCAATACATTGATAAAACAATATTTTGAATAATAGTAGATATATTTTCACATTAAAGTCGCTCCTCATTTCTTTTATTTAGATTTTGATTTGATGGCGTTATGTTAATTTAAAATTTTTCACCAACAATTGCCATAAACAAAGCGTCCACAATGTCTTCTTTATTTCTGTAGGCAAACGTTGCAATTGAAAGTTTTGCAAATTTAATAGTTGCTTGCGTGAAAATAAATTAACTTTATATATCTTTCCAATTTTAATTCATACTGATTTGAAGTGAAATTTTTCACAGAATAAAGCAATAAAATGATCATAATTTTAGCTAAATGGTTTGTAATTGGCGTCTTAATTTCACTTTCCTTCTTAACAATAGAGGGTATTTTGATGTTAAGGTATTTTGTACAAATGGCCATTAAAAAGTAAATGTGATTAACATCATTTTCCAATGCATACTTATTCAAACCTTAAAGCAAATTATTTGTTAGAGCTTTGTTCATAACTGTGTTAGTTAACAATTCAAAGGACTTTTTTCTATGCAGATTATGTTCAAGAATTCTTATAACGCTTCCAGAAATTTTACAAATGCGTATAACATCATTTGAATGATATGTTGCTCCTCCTTTACTTTTATGGGCAATCAAATAATTAAGAAAATTTGCTTAAAGTCCAATTAATGCTCCAACTCATGTTTCACATATCAAGGTATTTGTCAGTTGTAAAATAAAAAATCCAGCTATATACGTAATAATTTGTTCACTACATGTTAACAAAATAAACGGATTCTTAATATTGTCTTCATCGTTGAAGATATTTTCAAATTGGTCAAAAATTGTGGTCATCCTTGCCTCTTCATCTTTATCAAATTGAGAAATACTATTATTTATCAAACAGATAGGATCTGCTTTTGCTGGTCTACAGGACACAACTAAAATGGAAATGTGTTCCAGAGGTGTACTATTAACAATGCCCTCCACTCCTAACTTCTGATCTGATTAACAAACTCTTATAAGATGACCTAAACTGACAAGCTGTTGGATTCTTATTCCATTTTCCGTTGCATCTGATAGAAAGTACATAGAGAAAATCAGACACGAAAAAGGAAGAGGGGTCGGACAACAATAGAAGTCGACGAAGATGTGAAATGTATACGAAGAACTGTCCATACGTTTTTTTATGAAAAATGACGTACCAACAATAGATAAAGTGCTGGAAGCTATTAGTGAAAACGAGATTATCCCTTAAATGGGTGATTACACGTTGAGGAATTTTAGTTATGAGAAAGTAAATAGAAAGAGGGGTCTTATTGAAAGATCAGAAATAGTATTGTGGATAAGAGAGTATCTAAGGAAAAGTAACGATTTTTAGAAGCAAGAAAGAAATATTTATTATATGGATGAAATATGGATCAATGAAGGGCACACGGTGAAAAAAATATAGCAATATGTAAATGCTATTGAAGGCTGATCTTTTGGCTTAAAAATTCCAGCTGGACAAGGCCGTCTATTGATAATTGGATATATAGGAAGTGATAGTGGATTTGTGTTAAATGGTGAGTTAATATGTAATTCCAAAGAAACGAGAGACTAACATGAAAAAATAAACGCAGAGGTGTACGAGAAGTGGTTTGGACGCATTACTGAAAATTTGGAATCAGGATCTGTCGTCGTTATGGATAATGCTCCTTACCACAGTTGACACTGATAGTGATATTGATGATGAAAAATCATGAAATGACAAATGGTAAGTTCCAACATTGTTATTCGGTGTCACGAGTTTTATTTCTGTAATTCTTATTTTTCTACATACGATTTCTTTTATTGAAAAATAAATTCCTTTTGTTTTCATTGAATTATTTTCTATACTTTATAAATAGATTAGGAAAATGTAACAATGCTATTTTTGACCCCGCAAAAAAACGTCCACGCTACTGTGCAAGACATGTGTCAGTACAGGTGGAGGTCATTGCACTTTCCAAACTTTATGGTTCGACTTAACCTTCTATTTATGTTTTTAAATTGGTTGGTTGTTCGGCTGTATATAGTAAGAGCTTTAAGCTGCGTTGACAACGGTCAACTCACTTGAATTTGAGTGAATTGAACGCTTTTTGAACGTGTAAACCCTCAATTCAACTGACAAGCTTCAACTTTTTCATTCAAGTCGACAAATTCAAGATGACCGGCACTAGGTGGACCGACGAACAATCGTTGAAATTTTTTTAGCGTATCAAAAATATCCATTTATGTGGAGCAGGTTAAGTGCGCTTATCAAAATAATTGAATAAATGCGAGAAAGCCGAGTTTTCGTGACTACGGTAGATGTAAAGAACCGTATAAAAAGTATTCGACCAATCTACGCTGCAGAGGTGAGAAAAATAAAACAAAATGCAAAGAGCGGTTCAGGTACGCATATTTCAAAACGGCACATTGATATGAAACCAGTAGCTAAATGCGATACATCAGTTTGTTTTATGCTGTAGTTGCCATTAGGAAATGACTAAATTATCTATTAATTAAGATTTAAGTAAAATTTCTCCTATCAATATTTTTATACAGGGTGATCCAATACCTCCTAAATTTGATATAGGAGGGGCTGGGCGATCCCATTGTATTAGTGCATTTCTTGGTAAAATACTTTTATAAAAAGTAAAATCTAACTGAAGAAAATTGACATCCCTAGGTTGTAAACAAGTGCAAGGAACATTTTAAATTCAATTTTAAAAGTCGGTAACTACACAATGATGTACCATGCAATAAAATAATTATTTTGTATGAAGCTTTTTTGTTATTTTAGTCACAATAATTCATATATTATTTTAAATTGTTGTGATATACAATATGCAACATGCACTTAGGGTTGTCATAAATTGAAAAGTGGTGCAGAAGACACAGAGAAAAAAAATCGCTAGCCATTAGCGAATATTCACTTGCAGTAGCAAAAAAAATCGATTAAATAGGGGACAAATGACTTATTCATTTACCACAGAAAAAACCTTATTGCTAAAATTAGAACATTTACAGTTAATATATAAATCACTTATCATAGATATATTTCAAGTAGTCTATTTCATTTACCGTAAATTATTTAGTCGCTTACAGTTATCGACCTAGATAACTTGCTACTAGCTACTAGTTCATTAAATCTGACATATTGTATACCTATCCTTAGTGATTTATTTATTTATCTCTAATAACTTTTTAACCTATACCTAATAGATAAAATGTATATTCACCTTAGTAATACAGGTTATGAGGACTAATTGAAAAGTTTATTTACAGTAATCAATTTATTTATTAACCTAAATTTTGGCATTTAGGCTTATATTTCCCCTATTATAACTGTCTTTAAATTCTAAACGGTTCATGAGGGAAATATGCGGTTTTCACGAAATTGTTTCATTTTAGTAGCTACAAGTTTCGTTTGAATAGATTGATTTTTTTCTATCAGTTTCGTTTACGAAACAACAGAAATGGCGAATTATTGACAATTTTTTTTTGACTTTGTTAATGGAACGACCAGTGTATTTTTTGTAATTTGATAAGTGATCATCACCTATATATATATATATATATATATATATATATATATATATATATATATATATAACGATGGAAACTTTTCAAAATCTAGCAACTGACGGAAATTGTAAAAATCCGACATTTTTGTTTTGACCTAATTGGAAGCGATGGAAAAAGTCCAATCTATTCGACCAAAACTTGTACCAAAATGAAACATTTCAGTAAAAACCGCATATTTCTATTCTGCACCGTTTAGAATTTATAAGCATTTAAAATTGAAATTTTATATACCAGGTATGGAATATAAACTTCAAATTTCATATTTTTTCCATCATTAGCTTTCCAGCTTTCCATATTTTCGAAACAGAAATGGGTTGAAAAAAGCAAATTTATAAGAAAACATTTATTTTAAACTTATAAAAAATTAACATATGTATTTTTTTAAGTAATTAAAAAATAACTTTTCAATATATACAATTTTCTCAAAGTAACCAAAAACAAATGTAAGTTGAAAATAATAAGGAACTTTTTCAGTCTAAGTACAATAATACAAATCATAGAAAAACATTTAAGTTTTAAAATGATTAATTTTCTTAACAAAAAATACGAAACTAATAAAAGTAACTTAAAAGTAGTAAGGAATTAGTTTTCAGTCTAAGTACCGACAATTCAAAAACATGTAAGTTTTAAAATTATTAATTTTTTTTTCAAATTATACAAAATAAAAAATAAAAATAATAAGGAACATTTTCATACAAAAAAAATCCTATACAGGGTGCGGCTAATAAAACCGGTGCTTAGAGAAATCTTGAAATCCAAAAGATTTCAAATCTGAAAATTGGTTTTAGAGAGATCTCTCTAATCGACAGCAGCAAACTGTAAGACATATTAAAATTTTCATTTTTCCTAAACCAAACGAAAAAGTGATTATTAATCAACCTTATATTACGGACATGGTAATTACACGATTTAGACGAGCAGTATCTCGGAACTGGACAGTAGTACAGAATTTTAATTTTGATGGTATAAAACAAGTGCCTCAGCTTTTCTTTTGTTACTATGACAATTTTGTTTTGGCTTATGTGACATCTGATTCAAACTTGATGAGACCACCTGCATATTTTAACATTTTTAAGTTTTTCTCGATAACACGATTCCAACAAACTAACACACTTGTGGTATTAAACGATTAATTACAGGTACAGCTGCTTAAAAATGCTTGCCCCTAGACAAATAAGACAAGCAATCTCTCAGAACTAGACAGTTCATTTTGAATTTGTAATTAAAATACAATCCTGCAACATTATAACTGTATTTAATTTATAAATTCAAAATAAACTGCCCATTTCCGAGGTATTGCTTATCTTAACCATCATAGCTCTTATATTAGTCGTTTTACACCACAAGTGTGCTAGTTTGTTGGAATCGTGACAGAGAAATGTAAAAATATACAAGTTGTCCCATTAATAAATTCGAATGAGATATAGGTACAAAAAGGTAATTGGTAACATAATAACAAGAAAAGCTGCAGAATGTGTTCTAATATACAGCCCCAAAATTACAATTCTGTACTACTGTTCAATTCCGAGATATTTCTCGTCTAAATCGTCGTGGGACACCCTGTATAAAGATTTGTTTTAAATTACGTAAAAAATAAGAAAATATTTAAAAAAAAGTAATGTAAGTTCTGCTATTAGAGTGTACATTCAAAGTGTCCATCTGAAAATAAAATTGAATCTCTGAAAAGCAAGATAGATTATCAGTTATCTTAACTTCATATGCAAACATATGTTCATTGAAGGAAATTACATTGCTTGTATTCCATTGTAGGCCTCGCCTAATAGTGAAACCAGAAACCACTCACCACACAAAGAAAGATCGTTCAGACATTCACTACACTCCACGCGACCACACGTGCTGTTTGTTTGCTGTCTTCCCGAATTTTAAAAATTAAATGATGCAATTTCTTGTCTAAAACCAACTTAATGGTCAGCCGATTAACCCGAGTGTTATCGGAATGTGTCGAAGACGTGATTCCAAATACTTAGATAACTAAAGATTAATATTGAGCTCACTTACGATAAAGGATAGATAGTTGAGGGTAAATGATTCAATTCTAGAAACTTTTTTTATTAAGTACAAATAACCTGGTGACTAATGTTTGTCGATCGCTTTAACGGACAAAACTAGCTATCTGTTTTTTCAACTACTGGTGAATAATGTTTCTACCACTATTAAAAATTTTTTTGCAGCAAGCGATTTTTTTCTAGAACCTTTTTTATTTTGACGTGTTTTTTCTGTGTACGTTTTCTAAATTTGTTAAGGCAATCATCATGGAACTAAAATATTCTATTGCAAAAGTCCATATACAGATGTTCTAACGAACATAGTTCTAATATGTATTAATAAACCAGCAAACAGGGGAGTACTTTTCACTTGTACCTGGACTATAAGACAAAATATTATACTGTTCTTTTACCGGAACTAAGCCTCATGATATGAGGCAAAAACTTATAGAATAATAATCACAAGTTTGTAATTCATAATTTTACAAGAATCTCAAGCTTGCTAGTTTTGTGTCTTGGACAAAAATAAATCTACAAAGAATTTCAATGAATCTATTTTCCGCATTATATCATAATGAAACTGTTGTTTAATGTGTATAACTAAGACTGAGAGCATTTTCAGATCAAAAATGTCATGAAATTATACTTAATCAAACTAAGAGAAACCCAAAGCTTATATTAAGGAAAAAAAAGTATTTAATGCAACTTTTCATTTGGTTGTTTAAATTTTTCTCTATTCATAAGATTATGACTCGATGAAAACCGCTTGCCCCCTCTTCGCTTCGCGTAGAGAATGACGTTGGTTGAAATCCGGCCATAAGCAGCGCGGCATTTGGTTACTGGTTTCGTATCAATGTGCAGTTTTGAAATATGATTCAGGTACACATGATGTATATGTATCCTCTCTAGTTCTTCTTCTATCAGATCTTGTATTAACCATACCGATGCCCCTTGCTCACTTCTCCGCTTAATTCATTCTATATACCAGAATCTTCATTTGCGTCGAACAGCTTAATTGTCAATATTTTTTTACTCCATTTGCAATACCTAGAACTGCTTGTAAAATAGCGCAATTAATCTTTCTCGGCGCCATTTTTTTACAGAAATGCTTTCATGTCAAATGAAACATGTAAACCTTTTCAAGCGTTCAAGTTACTTGAAATCAAGGGAGTTAACCAAGTCACTTGACCCATGTCAACGCAGCTCTTTAGTTATCAATGTTCCAATTTTCTCATTTTCAGATAAGTTTGATCATTTAAATTTAGCTTAGGTATATTTCTGGCCTGAATTATGATAAAGAAATCATTTGGATGATACTGGGTATTTTTGAAAATACAAGAATTTGTACGTTGTAAACAACTGTTGTGTAAAAAATTAATATTGTGGGGTAATACCAGTGATTAGAATATTGCTGAATAATTGCGAGTTCACGGAAGAGTATTGTGGGTATAAAAATTATGTTGGCAATGTAATAATCGATAAGTATTCTTTTAAATCAGGGTTTTTGAGAATGCTTTTATTATTGAGTTGTTGGATCACTTCATTCTTTTTTTCTTCTTTTTTAAATAACACATTAGTGTCATTGCGTTGATATCTGTTATTTAGAGAGTCAGTTTAAAACATGTATAATGAAGTAACAATAATAGCAAAAATATCCGAATTCCTATTTGTACTAAATATAAAGCAGACATTATAGTAGATTCTTGAGATTGAAAAATTATCAAAATTAGATCAAAGAAGCAGAAATTCATGGGTATATTCGTACCGGACAAACTGTTAATCATTGTTATAGGAACACTACAAATATTTATCAGGGATATTTTCAAAAATAATAATACAAAGTATTTTGGTACTCAATTTAACAGACTCTTTTCTATTTCACGTTCGAATAACTCGGGCCATATTATTGGAATTGAATGAAGGAAATAGGTAGCTTCTGTACAAAAAAATCCTAGAATTGTATAAAAAGCAATTAAAAAGATTTCTAAAAGAGAATTCACAACTTCCTCATTTTGTCTTTACCTATAAAATGAATTTTACCGAAAATTCCTGGTAGAGATCGATTTTTGATTTGAATTTCTTGCTCTTTAAAAATTTAATCTCCAGTTATCCCTATCTGAGGTATATCACAATATGCTTAGAAATACAGCGAAATATTAAAAACGTTCGATAAAATTTAAAATTTAGAATCCACATGCAAAAATTGATGAAAAGTACATCGGATGGATGATTAAAAATATACAGGGTGCGGCATTAGTGCGAGGAAGTCCAATTACTCACTTGTGAGAGATACCAAAATTTTTTATTTAGATAAAAGTTAAACCATATATAGGACGAAATTTTGAAAATATATAGTGCCACCCATATTGGCAGGATGAACTTAAATTATCTTTTTATAAATGGAACCCCTGTATATGTCCACATTTTTTCATTCCTCTAGATTTTCTTTCTTTGGGCGATATGAGATATTGCAATGTTCACTATTATCCAAAATTATTAACATAGCGCGATATTCGTTCTTTATATACAGGATTGGTCATAAACGGAATCAACATTTACTGGGTTTTCTTAAATGGAACAACCTGTATTTTAGTATCGTAATGAAATGGTATTGTATGGCACTTTATTACTTCTTAAGCATTCCCTAATTGCCCTAATTTGTAAGTTATTGATGATACTTTCAGCCAAACATCATTTGAAACAAATAGGTGAAATTTTATAAATTTTACGGTGGAAATACTTAACCAAAAATAATTCTCCAAAAAGAAATCAAGAAATAATCTAGTCTGATCCATAATTGATTAATATTAGGTGAATTACCAAAATATATGAGTACTTAAGAGATTGTTGGTGTATAAAACATTACTAAAATCACACTACTCATGTATTTTGCTAATTCACCTAATATTAATCAATTGTTGATCAGACTAAATTATCTTGTGATTTTTTTTGGAAAATTATTTGCGGCCAAATATTTCCACCGTCAAACTAATAAATTTTCACCTTCAATTTGTTTCAAATAATGTTTGGCTGAAATTATCATCAATAACTCACAAATTAGGGCAATTAGGTATAGGGAATGCTTAAGAAATAATAAAGTGCCATACAATACCATTTCATTAAGATACTAAAATACAGGGTGTTCCATTTAAGAAAACCCAGTAAATTATCGTCTCGATTTACGACCAATCATGTATATAAAAAACGAATATCGAGCTATGTTAATAATTTTGGACGATAGTAAACTGTACTAATATTTCCTAAATAAACTGATGAAATAAAAACTTATAAAACCATCACATATGCAGGAAATATTTCTAATAATATTTCAAAGATAATATCTTCAGCAACGAATACAACAATTTCTTTTAAAACAGAAAGTAACGTGATTACTAAATTATTAAATGTAAAAACAAAAATACCACCATTAAATAGTATATATAAACTCGAATGTCCAGAATGTAATACTGTCTATTTGGGTCAGACCCTTAGGAATCCGATACAGTGAACACTTACGATCATACAGATTAAAACAACCAGATAAATCCCACTACGCAAAACATCTACATGACACCAATCATTCATTGACACCTAACACAAAACTAGAAGTGCTCCATATTTGTGAGAAGAAACAAGAACTGGATTTCCTTGAAGAATTGGAAATTAGAAGACATTTAAGAAACCCACAATATGAAGTTGTCAATGAACAGTTAAATCTAGGGAGTTCTCCACTAATAAAATGTCTTTTTAAGTGATAATTGTAAAGATCAGCAGATATAGTTTTCCTGATTTTCTATATCATTGCACAGTTATAATGATCTTAATTGGAAAAATGATATCCAGGATATCACCATAGGGCTAATAATATCTAAGCTTCAATATTTGTAATATCACATCTTCTCCTTTTTTCTATTAACATATATTAAGTCAATCACAAGTTAGGGTCACTTCTTGGTCTAGCCAAAACTAACTACTAAACATCAGGTAGGCATCAAATGAAATGTAACTTCTGTCATTCTGACGATGATATTGATTTATCGAAACAATTGTCAATTTTTTTATAATTTTCAACAATTTTTATTATATTGTGGTATTAACTAGAAACCGTGAGTTTGATTTGAAACACTTGTCTCAAAAATCGTTTGAACGTAAATATATTTCTTGACATCAAATCTATACAATGGTACAGGGTGTTGATGTTACCAGGAAATTACTAAAAATGTGCTTATATCTTTTAAATTACCTCGTATAACATTGCAATACCTCATATCGCACAAACAAGAGAATCGAGGGGAATAAAAAAATATGGATATTTAAAATAATATAAGTTAGGTTCATCCTGTCAATATGGGTGGCCCTGACCGTTTTATCTAAATAAAATTTTTTCGTATCTCTCACGACAAAAGAGTATTTGGACTTCCTCGCACTAATGCCGTACCCTGTATACAATGATTTTCAATTTATATGGTATATTATAATTTTTGGGTTTAATTCCGCATACTTGCTAAATTCATAATAGCTGCCAAGGATTGTTAAATACAATAGAAACCATTTGACCAAGAAACTGTAATCAAATGTTTATATATATTCAGTATTTCCGTAAAAATTGTTGAGTCTATAGGCAATAATTCAGGTTACTCCACTGACTATATAATTTTCAGATGGAAAAACCTATATATGTTTACCAATTAACAAAATAACTAATAAAGAGTCCAAAGAACTAAGTATTTCTTGTTTACGGCTTTTTTGTTTACTACGACACATATTTGTAATGTATAAAACGCGTTTCAATGATATTGTTGACATGGGTTAAGCCAGATACCAGATATTCCTAAAAATCTGGATTTTCCTAATTGGACGTTAGGCGAGCACTTCTTCTAATCAATTCAAACATATAAATACGGAGGACGCAGTCAGTAAATCAGTCCAACTTTGTATTCCGTTAAGAAAACATCGAATATTAACGTTCAACTATAAAAATCTGCAAAAAGTAGCAAAAATGGTGAAAAATTGTCGATCAATGTTGTTATTGGTGTGTATCACATTTTTAGTAATCGTTTCTTCTCCTCAAAATGCGGTCCAAGCTGACAAACTTATCGGAAGCTGCGTATGGGGCGCTGTGAACTACACTTCAAACTGCAATGCTGAGTGCAAAAGACGTGGTTACCGGGGAGGACATTGTGGAAGCTTTGCTAATGTCAACTGCTGGTGCGAAACTTAATGCTTTTTATATTCGAGACCAAACTTCATAATGAAGTTTTTTACTAGTTTTTTTTACTTAAGAATATTTTAAGTACTGGAAATTTTATTTTATACTGACTGACTTTAATAAAAATATACCGTCTAAACATTATATGCTTTTATTTCATATCAGTGTGTTCTGTATTTATTTTCATGTCTAGTGGTTTAGTGGAAACGTTTTTTGTACAGATATGCAATATACACTCTTTCAATGGAAATATAAGCTCAGTTATTTACGAGCTATGATATAATATGTTTATTGAATATTTTGACAAAATGTACTCCTTATCTTAGAAGTATCAATTGTCGTTTACCTGGGTATCAAAAATCTCGTATTTCATAAAAATGTATTCAATTAAAAAACAAAAATAAATGAAATAATACAGGAGTATTTTCTAATGGGTATGGATTACTGTATTTAGAGAATTCAATATTGATTGAATGTCCATGAGTAACTTTCAGCTATTTATTAACATTTTAGAATTAACTTACCTGGAATGGGAAAGTATTAGTTTTTTTGAAAAAAGTGATGATAACGTTATTAATATTAAGTGCTCTGAAATATATATTAATTATGAATTTAGTAGAAGAGACAATAAAGTACAGATTTTTTTATTTACAATACATAAAATTGGTCGGAATCAGACAAAAATAAAAATTTGGTGGTGAGACATAGAAAACGAAGAGTGTAGTTAATTTTAATTGTGGACACCCCTATTTGACTAATTCATCATTTAAAACTTATTTTAGCAATACATCGATAAAACAGTATTTTGATCAATTTCCCAAATAACATTATGAACTCGATTAAAACTCAAATATAATCCAGGAAAAACAGTTAGTGAATGTTAATTCATTTATGTATAAGAACAGTTTTAAGGCATTTATAATTTGAAATACCTAGTTTTCTTGTTGATTTTTTTCTAGAAAGAAAAGAAACTAATAGTTTTGTTAAAAAACAGGTTGTTCCTCACCAACTTTCGTTTGCTGTGTATCCACTAACACATTAAAGTATTAATATGAAATACCTACACTGGAATACAATAAAACAATAATACTTAGACAGTATATTTTTACATTGAAGTCGCTCTCCATTTCATTTATTTAGATCTTGATTTGGAGACGTTATGTTAATTGTTAATATTTTTTATACTAACAAATATTAGCAACAAGTTTTTCACCAACAATTGCCATAAATAAAGCGTCCAAAATGTCTTCTGTATATCTGTAGGCAAACGTTGCAATTGAAAGTTTTAAAAATTTAATAGTTGCTTGCGTGAAAATAAATTAACCTTATATATATATATATATATATATATATATATATCCAACTTTCTCTGTTTTGATAGATTTTAATAGAATTTTAATTCATACTGATTTGAAGTGAAATTTTTCACAGTTGTATTTGATTTTTTCTCGTGTATATTCATGGAAATTGTTTTCGCTGAAACAC
The DNA here is from genome assembly GCA_963921935.1 of Galeruca laticollis. NCBI lineage: Eukaryota > Metazoa > Arthropoda > Insecta > Coleoptera > Chrysomelidae > Galeruca > Galeruca laticollis. The sequence continues at coordinate 117,168,990 of OY998175.1, forward strand.
ACACGCACTGGAACAGAATAATGCAATAAGATAATGATAATTTGGACAAAAAATATATTCGAGTCTCATCATACGCATTAAAATGTGTATATTGTGTATATTTAGTAAAACAAACTCTTAAGTTTCACACCAACAATTAACATAAGCAAAGCTTCCACGACATCCTCTGAATCTCTGTAGGCAAACGTTGCAATTGAAAGTTTGGAAATTTAATATTTGCTTGCGTGAAAATACATTAACTTCACATATCTTTCAAACTTTCTCATTTTTGATAGATTTTAATAGAAATTCTTACTGATTTGAAGTGAATATTCCCAAAGTTTGTTTGCATTTTCTACATGTATATTTAAGGAAATTGTTTCCGATTAAACAAAACACACACGCAGTGCAATAATAAAATGATAATTCTGACAAAAAATGTATTCAAGTCTCATAATACATACAATGTTATGTATATTTCGTACAACAAATTCTATCCAGATAAGCTAAGCTAAGTAAAGTAAAAATGTTTTAAAAGTAATCAAATAAAAATTTTCAATTTTGTTGGTTTAATTAAATTTTCTCTTATCAAAATTGTTAATGTAGAAAGTAGTAAGTATTTTCAATATCTTCCTACAGTTGATGACGGTCTTTCTAGTATTCCTTCTTCACTATCATATCATCAAAGTTTCTTCGTCTCCTTCCTCTTATGTTAAGACTATGTTTTTTCAAATAAGCAACCTAAGTTGTGATTCTGATGACCAACTCTCATACCAGCTCTTTGCTGATCTTCCCTAAGGTCTACTGGTATTAGGACTTCCATCCATACTCTTCTAGTTGTGACCCATCTTACTATATTTGAAACATTAGATGCCATTCTGATATAATTGCGCTTTGTTCTGTCTTTAAGCGTGTTTCCAGCGTTTGAGCGTAATGTTTTCATCTGGTCATTTTTAAAGTTTCGATATAAAAAATCTCATAGCTTTCTGTTGCTCTCCATCCATTCTCAATCCATTCCCGTATTTTGTTAGGCTCATCGGGCGTAGTCAATATTCAATGGTTCAAAAGTTTGGTCAAAATAATTGTGTACTTATTGTATTTTGCGGCATTACATAGTCAATACTTGTTGAAATATTACGTACCTCTTTTGAGCGTTCCATTTTACATGACGCAAATCAGCCATCCAATAAGACGAGATCAATAGGATTAAAGCGAATAGCAAAGGGAGATGTGAGGAAATAGAAGTACATCTCATAGAAGCGCAGCGTAAGCTACTGAAACTTGGATTTTTGATTCGTGTCCGAATTGCTCCACCAGAGGGGATAGCTATGAAGTATTATTTTTGTTTAAATACCTTATCTTATCGCTTCTTCTTAGGATAGGCTCTTAATAATAATACAAAAATTGAAATAAAGACGGCGTCTATCTTCAAATATTAATATGATCTTCACAAAATGAAATTTAGTATCGCAGCAAGGTACATAAATAATTAACCACCAATAAATATTTATAATGAATGGTTAACAGTTGGTTGTAAATCTTACCCTCTGTTAAATATACGTATATTGCCCTTTGGGTGTACAATTACAAAAACTATTTATATAACAATTCGATGATTAATTAATATAAGTAAGCGAAAATTATATCAATGTAAAACTTCCGTTCACATTATTAGAATGAATTTATTGAATTACTTATTATGTGTTACATACTTTAAGGTCAAATCTTCCACCGATAATAGCGAAGAAAACAAATATGTTTGATTGCTTCGCTTTTATCGCTTATCACTGCGTTCGCCGTCGCATTGCACAGTGCTCTTTTCCCCACTAAGAAATATTCTATTGAAATGTGTGTTTGTATGCAGACAGTGTTTTTGATTATATTTAAAGTTGAACTTGGTCGACTGGCGTAGACATTCAACTAGATTAATAATATTAATTTGACAAAATTATTGTCGAAATTAATAATTTATTATATACAAATTTACAAGAATGGTACAAAGTTATGAATGTTTGAACTTCGATGGTTTCAGATCGGAAGGCACTTTATCTTTCGTTTCAATGAATACTCACTTGCTCGTATAGAAAATAAGTAACGATAAGTTAGACTTAGTATCTCTGACTGACTTTGAGTGAAGTTCCTTCGATATGTAACGACGACTCGACGAACTCTATTGAGTGTTGAACTGAGTTATGAACTCGAAAACTAATTCAGAAATTCAATGTTAACAATAATTTTTCTCGCTTCTAAGTATGACTTCAGCCATGACATAAATTTGCCCCGAAATCCTAAAACTCGCAGGTTATTCATTGTTATGTCAGTACTAACCGAGTCAAAAGCCTTTGAAAGATGAAAGAAGAGTGCAACCACATACCTTTTCGTATCCAATGAGGTGTGGATAAAACTGAGTAGAGATATGGATGCACTCAACGTTGATCTGCCAGGCAAGAAACCATTCTGATGGTCTGATGCAACATATTTTTAAGGAAAGAAAACATTTGTTTAAAAATACATTTTTCTTTAACTTTACATACAACAGTTTGGACAGTCATTGGGCGATAATTGTCAAGACTAAGAAGGCAATCTTTTTGATGTATTGGTGTAACAATTCCTATCTTTACATTAGATGGAAACGTTCCTGTTCCCAATGAGTAATTCATTATGTCTGCTAGAGTACAAGCAATTTATATATTTTTGTCAAAAGACAGTCAATAATACCCTCGGCATTAACACTTTTTAGGCAATTAATTACATCCAATACATCTTCAGGGATAACGGGATGGAAATGGAAAGTATTAGGGACATACATTGTTCTATAATTTTTAAAACTACTGCCTGTAAAGTGAGTATTTATTGTTTTTTTAGTATTCGTTGCAAAAAAAGTGAGAAACAAATTAGCAATTTCATATTTATTTTGCATAATTTCCCCATTTAAATCAACGGTAATTGTAGAATGTCTCTTTTCTCCTATTTTTTGTTGTACTTTTCCCCATATATATTTTTGTTTCTCTTTTACATTTTTATTTTCTAAACTTTTTCGGTAGAACAATTTTTTTTATTTGTTGATTTCAGTGATATAATTTCAATTTCACCTTTTATAATTTAAGTGATCATCGGGATTTGGGGAACATTATCAAAAATAAATTCATCATCACCTAACTGTACGTATATTCGTCATTTAAAAAAATATATATTTATGGAATTATTAAGAAATGATTACATATTTTTTGTTAAATTCCTCAAACTGAATCAAGCGCTAGAATTATTTGGTTTGGATGGAATTTGTGCTTTTAGAGCATATTTTAACTGCTGTAGAGGCACATTACCAGTGGTTATGAATTTGCCTCTGTTTCATCTATAACTTTTTTACAGTGGATAGTTTTTTCAAGAATATCTCTCTTCAAAAGCTTATATTTTGAGTTTTTATTGAAATTTTTCAATTTACTACAAGTTACATGATTAAAAATAGAAAAATCGGTTTAGTATGAAAAATACATCAATATATCGATCAAAAATACATTAACATTATAATTATTCATTTCAATTAATTATTACTATAGAGCACCATTATCTAGTAAAGAGCGTATCATGATTGTCATGGAGGTGTCAGAAAATGTGATGCTATTGATATTAATTACTTACTCTGGTATTTCTTTCGTTTTCAAAACTCTTTATTTCATTATCTCTTACATGAATTTCAGTAAAGACAGACAAAAAATTGTACTGATATGAAGAAATATTCGTCCTTTTTTCCTACTATAAATTTTAAAGATGACAACTACACACAGTCCTCACATCAGCAAGAAGTTTCCATAAATTCTAGTCATTTTTTGGGTTTGTATCCAATACTTTCTAAATGTTAGTTATTGCCCATTGATATTGATAGAAGCAAGAAGTTTTTTGAAAAACAATATTATTGAAATGTTGGAAATCTAATAGTTGCCTGCAATGCATTAATTTGATATATATATATATATATATATATATATATATATATATATATATGTGATGTGATAGATTTTTCATAGTTCTATTTGAATTTTTGACTTGTATGTTTATGGAAATTGTTTCCGCTGACACACATGCACTGGAATAAAATAAAGCAATCAAATATCAAAATCATCATACACATTAAAATGTGATGTTATGTATATTTAGTAAAACAAACTCTTAAGTTTCACACCAACAATTGACATTAGCAAAACTTCCACAATGTCCTCCTCTGTATCCACGTCTTTTGCACTCAGCGTTGCAGTTTGAAGTGTAGTTCACAGCGCCCCATACACAGCTTCCTATAAGTTTGTCAGCTTGGACGGCATTTTGCGGAGATGAAACGATCACCAAAAATGTGACGCAGACTAACAGTAACATTGAGCGGCAACTTTTAACCATTTTTACGATTGTGAAGAAAAATTTTGTTCTACTGATACTTCACTTAAGAAACTCAAACTTGAACTGGCTTAATGTAGGAGGTCGCCTTATTTATATTTTGAAAATAATTGAATCAATTAGAAAATGTTGGTTTTATCAGTAATCAGAAACTACTAAACGGTTAGGAAAAACCAGAGATATAATGAATAAAAGATGTTTGTCTACGTTAATTCGATAATAATTTAATGTAATTCGAAAATTTTATCACATACACAGTATATAGAAACTTACAAAAAAATATTCCGAAGGTGAAACAATTATCTTTATCTAATTTTGGTCAATATAAAAGTCTGAGATTTTGTAAACAATCCAAATTGCGGGTACGTTTTCGTGTTATAAGGAAGGAAAATTAAGTTGCCGTTGTCCATTATTCGCAACTAATATTGGACCATTATTTTTCCCACAATCTACCAACTCTCATCAGCTTTGTGTTACATTTAATTTAAATCGCATGCTTTCTTAATGTGTGAAAATGTCTGCCAATATCTTTCCCAATATCCAATATCTTTCATTACTAGCAACATATCATCTTTGTAAGCCACTAACTATCCTCCTCTATTTCTAAGGGAACATTTGTCTTATTAACAATTGATTTTGATAAGCTGTGTGCACTATTTTGAAGTTAGAACTCAAACAAATAATTCTTTGTATAAAATGTGCAAAGTTTAAAAATAATAAGCAGAGCGCTTTCCCCTATAAGTCATCATCTCTAGAAAAGTATGAAGAATTGAATTTTAAAAAGTCAAAATGTCAAAAAAATACATCCTTGTCTAGTGGCATACAAAACCAAATCCATGATAAATTATATCAATCGACGAGGAAGTAAAATTCACATTAAAATATTAACATAAAATGACATAACGAGTTGTCTTGTATACAAATTCATTAAAAAGTTTGAATTTATGAGAATTCTTAAAATTTTAGGTGCATATGCATAGCACACACATTGTGATAGATGAAGACATAGAAAAAAGACAAAAATACATAGAGAGCGAACTACAAACATCAATATTCTATGGTTTTAATAGAAACGTTTAAAAATGGTCAGGACACTGTCATCGTGATAACAAGTCACGACAAAAGCCTGTGTAAAGGGATGATGTTTCTGTAAGGGTCTATCTGGGCCTTAAGGTAATTATTATCATTATAATAAGATCGGTTTTAAAACCTCCGGCGACGTTGTCCGATACCTAACTTCCACTCGTTTTTATTGTTCCAATGGCCATCTCAGGTCTTTAGCACTCATAGCTTTAGTTACACCTTCTTTCCATGATTTCCTAGGTCTTCCTCTCTTCCTACTGCATTGCCAGCTTTGGCAGTCTGTTTTCGTTCATTCGCTCTACATGTCCGTACCATATAAGTTGCTTTTTCTCAATATCTGTCGTTAATGAGCCGTCCACTCCCATATGTTGTCTGACGTCATCATTTCGGATTCTGTCTCTTCCGGATATTCTAAGAGATCGTCTGAACACGTCCATCTCGGTCGCATCAAGTTTTCTTCTATTGTTTTCTGTAATTCTCCATGTCTCTGCGCCATAGGTTAGATTACTTTTGACAAAGGTCTCGTAGATATTGTATTTCCGTTGTTTTCCAATATCAGAACTCCACCATATCGCATTTAAGCAGCTTATTGTACGTCTGGCTTGTGCTATTCGTTTTTTGATTTATCTGTCGTCTTTTCCTGTTATATTAAATTCAACTCCCAAGTATGTGTATTCGCTACATGGTCCTATTTCTTCCATTTCTAGTTTGATATTTCTTGATTCAGCTCCTATTGGGAGGTATTTTGTTTTCTGAGTTTCCTATACTCTTCATTTAGTTTTCTCGTCATATATTCAAGACCTTCTTTGTCATTCGCTATGATGACCTGGTCATCGGAGAACTGTAGAGTGTATAAACACTTTTCTCCAAGATCGATACCCATTCCGCTGCATTTTTTCTTCCATTGATTTAACGCTCTTGCTATATAGATTTTAAAAAGTGTGGGCGAAACACAACATCCTTGGCGCAAACCTTTATTTACCGGAAATTTCTTTGATATATTATTACCAATTTTGAATCTTGATGTTGATCCATCATAAAGATTCTTAAGTGCTTTTATAAGGGTGTGACTGATGTTGGTTTATTGTAGCGTCTTCCAAAGCATTTTTACGGGAACTGTTGTATCATACGCCTTCCGCAGATCCACGAACCACTGTTCATAGTGATCGATCCACTTTTTTGTTGATATAAGTTGAAGTTTCGCACAATTCTTTTCATTCGATCTAATATTTTTTATGAACTTCCATGATTCAGAGCATTTTTTACCACCGAGATGCATATTAATTTCCAGACATTTTTTGTCCCACATTTCTCTCTTTGCATTAGCTACAGTTCGTCTTGTAATTCTCTTTATTTCTAGATATCGGTCTCTATCTTCTTGTGAGTGAGTGTTAGTCCATTTTTGATACCATTGTTTTTTCTGGGTAGTTAGCTCTTCTATATCTTTGTTCCACCATATTTTTCTACTAGGGGTTCTAGCTTTAACACCAATTGCTTCTTCCACGGCCTCTTTGATACTATTCACAACATTCTGATAGACTTCTTCCACAGATTTCTGGTTTAAATCTGACACATCAAAGAGTTTCTCATTTAAACTGTTGTGATACAGTTGTTGTGTGCTTTCATGAATTATGATTATTACTTAGTTCAAACTCAATTTTAATAACAGTTTTTAAGGGAACTGAATTCAGACCAGTGTCAAAATTATGTTTATTAAATTTTAAATGGTGTCCAAAAGTGGCCTTGTGAGGACGTTTGAGATGCTCATTTATACAAGCTCTCTCTTATCTCTAATTAAGTTATCTAGTTCGTTTTTAACCCTCTTAAATTTAGATAACCTAACCCTTTCCAAATCTACGTCTAATTGATGTACGACGTCTAAATCATTCAGGAGTTACAGATTTTTTTGTCAACTTACAATAATCTGTAACTTATGGACTTCAAACAATCAAAATTTTCTGAATGATCTAGAGTTCGTACATCAATTAGACATAGATTTGGAAAGAGTTAGGACATCTAAATTTAGGAGGGTTTGTACGAATTTGACTTAACACTCAAATTCTTTCTGTAATCTTTATTTTAACTTCTCCCTGTATATCATAATTTATATATCCCACATACATCATAAATGAAATATCATTCTTCTCAACTATTCAAATATTTCTTTAAATACGCAATAATTCATTTTAACGTCCCTTTCATATAAAAACCAGTAAAACCACAGAAAATTATGGCCTTAAAATCACCTCCACTCAAAACCTCCCCCTCTATGTTGACCAGAGAGGGTTTCAGGAAGAAGTGGTTTTAATACTGTATAGTCAAATTTGTGCTCCGGGCTACTCGATTGCGGAGAGTGGGTGGGTCAAGACCACCTCTTATTGTACTAATGTACCGCACTAATAGTTCCAAGTAACAAAAAAATAAAAATTCAATTATCAATCGGTATAGGAGGAACTATATTTAATAATTTACCGTATGATACTAATTTGTCAGACAATAAAACTGATAAAAAAAAAGGAGTGAATGAATTTATAAAGCTATTAAAACAGATATTCCGCCGAAGTATACTTCACGGATTACAGGTGTTGAATTGTACGTATAAACGTTGATTTTATGAACAAAATTAAATTTAACTAATATATCCGGATCTCTATACACCAGGTACGATTCCCTATCAATTGACAATAATGGTTCCCAAATGGTAGTTCTCAACGATATAATTAACTGGACTGATCTTACTTGATTTTGTGGTGGTGGTGGTGGTGAAACAGCGAATTATGCCAATATCAGCAAGCCAATAACATAATATAAAATGGGAATAGAAGGTCTGAAAAGAAATTATGATTTATAAGTGCGATTGGAACATTCTTGAGGGGGGGGGAGATAATTACTTGATCAAAGACTTACCTTAGATGATGGGTGACCTCATGTGGGGTTTGACAAATCAGTGATTACGTCCATGAACCATCATGTAATCTTACACCAGATTATCACTGATCCGTTTTATAGTTACTCGAAGACCGCAGAGCCGTAAAACAACGAAATAAATACCTATAGTATTACTATGTGGATTTCGAGTTCATAACCAAAAAACCCATTCTCGAGGAATCTCCCACAAAAACCTGTTCCAATCGTTTATAAGCGAAGAAAAGGACTTGACCATTCGGACAAATAAAATCAAAGTCAGGAAGGTTGACTGGATATTTCACGAACATTCTTAATAAGGAGGCCAGAGTGATAGTACAAATATAAACATAGCCGTACCGTTTAAGGTGGAAAAGTTGTTCGATATAATTCAATCCACTTACTGATGTATGTTTAATAGTTTATGTTTCAATATGTATTGAGGTGATAAATAAATCTTTTATGTTTCCACTTTATAAACAGCGTACAAGTGAACCCCAATAAATATTAAATATTTACAAATACTTAAATGAAAAAAGGTAGTTTGTTGAATATGAGTGGAAGAGATCTGCTTGAGGAAGGGTTTCCTTAGGAAACCCGTAAAGAAATGCGGTTACTATTATTATAATATAGATCCTGCTAATATAAAACTTACAGCTAAACAAAATATTTACAAAGGTTCATCCTCGGATTGCAAATCATCCTCGTCCGGTGGGTGACTTTTCAAAACTTTGGCGTGCCACACGCCTTTTTTCTTTCCCCGGGCATCCTGTAGCTCATAGGACCATGGAGACATGATTCTGGTTACCGTAAAGGGTCCTTCAAACTTGTGGGCCAGCTTAGCCGTTATCCCTTGTGTTCTGTCAGACTGGGTGTAGACACGTTTCCAAACTTGTTGGTTCAGAGTAAATTTTTCATCCCTTCTTCGGAGATTGTACCGACGCCGACTCTTCTGGAAGGATAATTTGATATGAGAGGCTACATCTGAGAAGACGGTTTCCAGGGCCCTGGCTCTTACCAGTGGATCGTAGACGTCATCAAATCTCTTCGGAGGGTCGCGATTACATCCACGCAGGTTCACTTCTCTGGAAAACACAACAAAATTCGGAGATAACTGGGTTACCTCATGTCGACCAGAACGCATGGCGCAGGCTACTTTTTGTAAGTATTTGTCCCAAAGTCGATGATTCTCTGACACATATGCGCTAAGGGTGGTTTTTAGGACTCGGTGGTATCTCTCTACGGCGTTTCCCTGCGGAGAAAAATTGGACAAATATCCCTTGTGCACATAGTACTTATCTAAGACAGAGATAAATTGATGGCTACGAAATTGTTTACCGTTGTCGAGAATTACCTTTTCAGGGACTCCATACATAAGGAAAACATTACCCTCAACTATCTCGTCTATCCTGGGGGCGGTGGCATTCCTAAGCGGAAAGAACAAAACGAATTTGCTTAACAAGTCACTGACGGAAAATATATATGAAAATCCGGCGGTTGATCTAGGCAGTGGACCTACCAAATCCATACTGAGTATTTGGAAAGGCCTTGTTGTCGTCGGGGCAACACTGAGCATCAACCCTCTGGGTGCCTTTTGTTCCGGTTTGGTTTGCAGGCATATTACACAATGTCGAATAAATCTAGCCACATCGGCTCTCATTTTCGGCCAGTAATAAGTTTGAGTTAGGCGTCCTAGAGTTTTATAAACTCCTAAATGACCGCAAGTTGGAGGATCATGGTGTTCCTTGATGAGCGCATTGCGGTTCTCCTTGGGAACTACCTTCAACCAGTCAGTATCGGACAGTTCCGGATACGTCGGTTTTGCAAGTTTGAACAAATCTTGGTTATCTACTCTCCAATCGGGATACTTTGTCAAATTGTCGAAGGTACCAGGGGTCCTGGACGTGTTCGGTAACTGTCTGGACGGAGTCAATACGTGGCACGGCACGTGATAAAGTATCCGGAACCACATGTTCAGTTCCCTTCCGATGAATTATGTTGAAGTCGTACTGTTGTAGTCGCACCGCCCATCTCGCAACTCGGCCAACTTGGTCCTTGAAGTTGTATAGCCATTTCAAGCTATAGTGATCTGTTACTACCGTGAATCTAGAGCCTTCAACGTATGGTCTGAACTTTTCTACAGAATGTAATTCTTTCTCAGTTGTGCTGTACTTCCGCTCTGCTTTCGTAAGTGATCTACTAAAATATGCGATGACCTTCTCTCCGTCCTCAAATGTTTGTGATAAGGTAGCACCAATACCATAATCGCTTGCATCCGCTTGGATTACAAAGGGCAAATCGAAATTCGGACACGTAAGGATAGGAGCGGAGATTAAGTGCTCCTTAATTTCCTTCATCGTTTCGGAACATGTTTCGTCCCAAATGAATTTAGAATTTTCACGAAGCAAGGCAGTAAGAGGTGCAGTCAAACTGGAAAAATTAGGTACGAATCGCCTGTACCAGGAAGCGAGACCTATAACTCGTCGAACTTCAGTGACATTTTTGGGATCGGGAATATTGACAATTGACTCGATTTTATCTGGGTCCACCATTAATCCAGCGGAATTCACAACATACCCGAGATACTTCAATTCCGGTTTGCAGAAGTGACACTTCTCTTGATTTAAGGTCAAACCTGCGTCGCGCAATTTGTCAAGCACTTTGCTGAGAATTTCTAGATGTTTCTCGAAGGTGGAAGTGCAAATAATAATGTCGTCGAGATAAACAAAGACAAACTGTTCGAGTTCAACCCCTACGACTCTATCTATAAAACGTTGCCATGTAGCCGGAGCATTATGCAACCCAAAAGGTAGGCGTTTGAACTGGAATAAACCTCTGGTAGGTACAGCAAATGCAGTAAGAGGTCGTGAGGCTTCTGAAACCTTGATCTGCCAATACGCCGACTTGATATCAAGCGTTGTGAGGTATCTAGCATCCCTTAGCTTGTCTAAGGTAGCTCCAACGAAAGGTAAGGGGTAAGCATCTCGTTCGCTAACCTCATTAAGCCTTTTGTAGTTCACACAAAAGCGATACGATTTATCAGACTTTTTCACTAGGACTATAGGAGATCCCCAAGGCGAATTGGATGGTTCTATAATATCATCTGCTAACATCTTATCCAATTCGGTGTTCACGTAGCGTTGCAGGGTAGGAGAAATTGGGTAGTGTCGTTGCTTTATTGGTTGAGCCTTGGTTTTAATTTCATGCTCAACTAGGTGAGTGCAACCTAGTTTCGTTCCCATTGCCTTGAAATTAACATTGACTAAGGTATCTAACTGAGCCTTTTGCTCTCTAAGATGTTCTAACGATTGGATGGCACATATTTGACAACAGTCTGGCTCACTATCGGCTCTAAAAAACCATTGACCAGAGTACAAATCAGGTACAATACCCATCGTTAACCAAAAATCGATGCCAAGAATAATAGTGTGTGGTAGGCTTGGTACTACTAGAATTTCTAATAGTCTCACCTTGTCCTGCAGCTGTACAGGAACAGTTATTGACCCTAAAACGTCACATTTACCACCGTTGGCAACAACACAGTTTAAACCAGACGCTGACGGAACAAAATTATGAATATTTTTAAGTTGGCTCCAACCTAGAGCACCTAATACGGTTTTTTAACAACCACTATCTAAAAGTGCAAGAAATTTTTTCCCGTAAATACTAATGGATAAATAGGGACGATTATCGTTTTTAGCATGTGCAAGAACGAAATCCAATAAGATAGACATATACGGTGATGGGTTACAGGAGGTCGAATTTACGATAGATAAGAGCCTGGACCGACCTAATTCCGACCCGTCCTCCAGTTTTTTGAGCAGGAGGGGCAATTATTTGCCAAGACGTTATCACGTCCGCACTTAAAACAAAATCTTCTCCTTGGTTCAGGACAAGAACGGAACTTGTGGGAGTCTATTCCGCAATTCCAACACTTTGGGAGTGGCGTTGAGACGGTTGGCGTTACGACGGCTGGCGTCGAGGTGATTGGTGATGGAGTAGTCTCGGGGGAAACGAAAGCAGCAGCGGAACGTCGGCCGGTTACATCCACGGCTGACACATGGGACATCTGAGGGCGATGATATGCCAATTCAGGTTCCAATAAGTTTCTATGTGAAGTTGGAGGAGGAGCAAATGTTTTAACTCTCTCTTCTGTCTCTTCTATAGCTCTACCAAAGCGTAATAGTTGTCTTACAGAAGAAACGTGGTGAAGGGACAACCGTGTCTGGATATAGGGCAGTAGATTTCTCCTTATGATGTTGACCCTACTCTCTTCGGTCGGTGGTGTATCCAGCCGTTGAAACAGATTTTCCATGGCAGTGATAAATGACAACACCCTCTCTTGGGAACCCTGTGTTCTCCTTCTTATTTCTTCCCAGACACTATACTCATAATCGTAAAGTTGAAAAGCTTCCTTAAGCTGCGACACCAACTCATCCCAAGTCGAAAACCTACCTGTGCGATACCAATATAACGCATCCTGAGTAAATAATTCAGCAGCAGAGCGCAGTAGTTGTTCCTTGCTAATTCCTCGGGATATTCTTAACTCCTCTACACGTAACAAAAAATCGTTGACGCTAGTTCTTCCATTGAACTTAATATTCCACCGATGGACATCTGGATAGGGTTGAACATTGTTCAAGCCTTGTACATAACGTGGTGGAACAATGGGGGATATATTTAAATTTCCTAACTGATAAGGCAATGTATTTACCTGATACGGATCTGGGTGTATCCTATCGTAGTCCTGACAAGTCGCCAAACGAGAGTCGAAGGTACTGTAGGCTTGTGAACCGCATCCTGCCTGATTTTGCTCTCGAGGGAACGTTTGATTTCTGATAGGCATCATGGGAGCTAAGGGTGGTGGAAGTATGTTGGTCTCTAAGTGAACAGGTCTTTCTATAGGGATGTCAATAATATCTCCGAGGATAGGCAAACTTCGGGATTGTTGAGGAACTCTTGGATTATCTGTATCCAATAATGACAAGTGAGATTGTGCGACCCGGTCTTCAGCGTTGACTGCAGACGAAGGAAGTATTGAGTCGTGTCTAGCAGTTGAATCTCGGTCCATTGCAGAACATGTAGGTTGGGTATTTTGAGCAGTGTTTGGTTGTCCCTGGTCTATAAATGCTGTCCGCGGAGCCCTATTCGATTGAGATGCTTCGTAAGCTAGATTTAACTGTCCATATAATTGTTGGCAATTCCACCACAAGGAATTCCGTTTCCTTTCTTCCTCTTCTGTGGGACCCTTTATTCTATTCAACCTATCGGATAGGTGAACTAAACGCGAATATATTCTTCGGAGTTCATTCTCTCGATTATCAGGATCGAAAACTTCAATTTCTTGACTTAACTCCGTAACCTTAAGTTCACATTAACGAAATTCTTCGGTAAAATCCAAATTAACCAAAAATTCTTTCTTCTGCCCAGATTCCTTTTCGGATCTTAATGCCTGACCCAATACCATTCGTTTCTCATCAACAGTTGAGCCAATTGGCAAATTCCTAATATGTAACTCGTAAGTTAGCTCAACACTTTTCAGCCTATTAACTTCCATGATCAATATGAATGAAACTAGTGAAACTACTTGGTATTATCCTAATAAAAAAATTACAATATAAAAGTCGAAGATCAACCCCTCCCTTCCAAAATAAAAAAGGCGAGAAAGCGCTACCGTTGGTTAATCCTAGGTCTAGTTATATATACTAAGAACTACTTAAAATTTTGTATATAGTTTAGAATTTAAGTTTCGTATATAAAAATGATAAATAAATACCCGTACTAACTTATTTGTTAAAGAACCGGACTATCTAATTACTAATTACCTTAATGATGTGGTTGTGACTTCAATAGAAGAGGCCACTCGATATGCAAAGTTTGCAATCTAATTTGGACTGTTTCAACTTACAGCCACTCTACCACAAAAAATTTTACCTATTATACAGATTAGATACATGAAAGATTTTAAAGTAAATCATTAATTGTGTGATTCAGATTAAATGTATACAATGTATGAGAGAAAGAAAAATAAATAAATACATATTGATTTAAATCGAATACATATGAAAGTTTGATAAAATCTTACACTGTACTTAGCAAAGTAGGATGTACCCTGAAATAATTAAGAAAACCAACCAAAAAAAGAGAAGTAATAAGATTATAGATCATTATACACACGTTGGGCGCCAATTGTTACCTCCCCCTCTATGTTGACCAGAGAGGGTTTCAGGAAGAAGTGGTTTTAATACTGTATAGTCAAATTTGTGCTCCGGGCTACTCGATTGCGGAGAGTGGGTGGGTCAAGACCACCTCTTATTGTACTAATGTACCGCACTAGTAGTTCCAAGTTACAAAAAAATAAAAATTCAATTATCAATCGGTATAGGAGGAACTATATTTAATAATTTACCGTATGATACTAATTTGTCAGACAATAAAACTGATAAAAAAAAAGGGTGAATAAATTTATAAAGCTATTAAAACAGATATTCCGCCGAAGTATACTTCACGGATTACAGGTGTTTAATTGTACGTATAAACGTTGATTTTATGAACAAAATTAAATTTAACAAATATATCCGGATCTCTATACACCAGGCACGATTCCCTATCAATTGACACTAATGGTTCCCAAATGGTAGTTCTCAACGATATAATTAACTGGACTGATCTTACTTGATTTTGTGGTGGTGGTGAAACAGCGAATTATGCCAATATCAGCAAGCCAATAACATAATATAAAATGGGAATAGAAGGTCTGAAAAGAAATTATGATTTATAAGTGCGATTGGAACATTCTTGAGGGGGGGGGGGAGATAATTACTTGATCAAAGACTTACCTTAGATGATGGGTGACCTCATGTGGGGTTTGACAAATCAGTGATTACGTCCATGAACCATCATGTAATCTTACACCAGATTATCACTGATCCGTTTTATAGTTACTCGAAGACCGCAGAGCCGTAAAACAACGAAATAAATACCTATAGTATTACTATGTGGATTTCGAGTTCATAACCAAAAAACCCATTCTCGAGGAATCTCCCACAAAAACCTGTTCCAATCGTTTATAAGTGAAGAAAAGGACTTGACCATTCGGACAAATAAAATCAAAGTCAGGAAGGTTGACTGGATCTTTCACGAACATTCTTAATAAGGAGGCCAGAGTGATAGTACCAATATAAACATAGCCGTACCGTTTAAGGTGGAAAAGTTGTTCGATATAATTCAATCCACTTACTAATGTATGTTTAATAGTTCAAGTTTCAATATGTATTGAGGTGATAAATAAATCTTTTATGTTTCCACTTTATAAACAGCGTACAAGTGAACCCCAATAAATATTAAATATTTACAAATACTTAAATGAAAAACGGAAGTTTGTTGAATATCAGTGGAAGAGATCTGCGACCTGTAACACATTCCATATCAGTTAAACCTTATCGCTTCATAAAAACTATCGTCGAAATTCCCTTATCTGTAACGAACAACACTTTTTTCATGCAAGAAACATCTTTCACTCCCTGTATTTGTCCGTTACATTTTAAACTCTCGCCTCCCATTGGTCGATGTTCCCCGATATATCACATGATTTCCCACTTCGCTACCAACAAAATACGAATAAGACCCACTTTTTCACCACTTCTCAGTA
This sequence comes from Galeruca laticollis, assembly GCA_963921935.1. Classification (NCBI taxonomy): domain Eukaryota; kingdom Metazoa; phylum Arthropoda; class Insecta; order Coleoptera; family Chrysomelidae; genus Galeruca; species Galeruca laticollis. The sequence goes on from OY998175.1 coordinate 117,184,996, forward strand.
ACTTCTCAGTGACTTCTCAGCATAACTTCACGACTAAAATGGTACTCTCGTTTTAATAGCCGACCGGCGTTTTACTGGTATAACATTTAGTTTACAACCATTCATCAATATCATAAAGTGATAAAATAATACATCTTACCATCAACAACTCGTGATAGTCTTAATTGTTGCACGAAGTGAACAAAATGTAACTTATTTTTCCAATATACGTAAAGTGCAAGTGTTCAACGAATTTTATTTAACAAACCATCCGATTCCCACAAAGTTACAAGTAATTATTTGCGAATAGGCTGCTGGTCCTTCGAGATATAAATAATATTGATTGATGACTTGCCGCATTTTGCTTTTTCATTACAAAAAATGAGCTAGTAAAACAACGTTAGAAACCAATTACATAACTAAAGTCGAGATAAGAGAGCTACATTATTAAATAAGGATAAACAGAGAGTATTCTGATTTTAAATTTTTTCAATTATTTCAGATACAGATTTTAATGAGGGTGAGATGGACCTACTTAGATTTGGACTTGAACACTGTCTTGAGTCACTTTTTCCGAGAAGGCTCTTTCACAATCAGCAGTAGAATTAGATACCTAAAGTCATTGAATCTCTTCCTCCAAACTTTGATAAATAATTTTTTAGACTACTATAGCTTGAAAGGTTAGAGGAACTACACACTAAAATCCAATTGCCAAAAAAAATATTGAACAATAATTTAAAATCAGAAATAACAAACTTATTGTTACCAAAGCAGAGAAAGGACAATGCTTTGTCATTTTAAACGAAACTGATTATATTCAGAAAGTTGAGAATTTTCTCAATGTTAACGACTTTAATCTTTTGAATTATAACCCTTTTAATAGATTAATTAACAAAACCAAAGTTTCTATCAAAAATAACAAGACCTTTCTAGAATCTTCCGGAGCCTTATACCTCTATACCAAGTAATCTTAACATGCCTCGTTTGTACGGACTCCCGAAGTTACACAAGAATGGAATACTTATTAGACCAGTGGTGAATTGTGTTAATACTCCTGTAACTGAACTTACTCTTTTTTTAAACACACTTATACTATCTTTAACTAACTTTAAACCTTCTCACTCAGTTATCAACAGCTCAAATCTCATTAATAATATTGAAAAAAATTAAATTCCACCGAATACAATTTTAGTCTCCTTTGATGTTACCAATTTATTTACAAAGGTTTCGAAATTCGAGGTCATTTTTCTGGTCCGTGGTATCCTGGAGAATTCCGAGGTTCTACCGGTTCAAACTAACATAATAATCCAACTACTTATCCTTCGCCTTTCACAAAAGTTTTTCACTTTCAATAAATCTATTTATGAACAACCTGACGGCTTAGCCATGGGATGTGGTCTCTCTTCACTAATGGCTGACATCTCTATAGATCACAATGAAAGAAATTTGATATTACGTAACAACCCCGAAATTCTATTACATTATAGAATGTTGATGATATATTCTGCTTATTAACTGGTGATACGTATACTGCCAATACAATACTCAACAAAATTAATAACATTCACCCTAACATCAAGTTTACTCTTGTAGTGGAGGTCTGATTCCCATTCTCTTAAAATCTGTTACACATAAAAATTTCACTTTATTAGACTTCTTAGAGGATATTGAAATTAAGTTTGATCTAAGTAATACTAATAATTACCTTAATACCCAGGTGGACAGGGACTTCATCCCTTTACATAGGCTTTTGTCGTGACCTGTTATCATGATGACAGTGTCCTGATCATTTTTAGACGTTTCTTTTAAAACCATAGAATATTGATGTTTGTAGTTCGCTCTCTATTTATTTTTGTAGTTTTACTGTATATTGATACTTCATATGTCAGGATGTGGCTGATAGTGCTATGCACATGCACCTAAGATCTTGTAATGTTTTTCTCATTTATTTGAAACAGTTCATCTGACGGGTGGGGTAAATTTATACACACGGTAGGTTCACTCGGGATAAGTAGCTGTTTCTTCATCTCGGAACTATCATCGTTTTCAAGGACTTTTTTCAACAGCCCTTCTTCCAGGGCAGGGGAGTCCCACTGAGCCCAATACGCCTTGAGTGTCGGTGAAAATCTTGACACTTCTTGCCATGTAGGTCGCCGATTTTCTTCCTTCCATTGCCGGATCATCTTCAGGTGAGGATCATTCTCCTGACCTTCTCTGATTCTGGTAGGTGGCCATTCCTCGTTGACCACAGTAGTTCTTGAAACTGCAGCTTCCCTAGATTCCGCCTTGTTGCAGTGGGAGCAGTCTGTTGGGCACGGCCGTCTGGACAGGTAGTCGGCATTTCTGTGACTCACACCAGCTCGATATTCGATGTTGAAATCGTACTCTTGAAGTCGTTTAATCCATCTAGCGATCTGGTCCTCGGGATTCTTGAACTGAATCAACCACTTGAGTGCTGCATGATCAATCCGGATTAAAAACTTCCTACCATAGAGATACTGGTAAAAGTGTTCCACGGACTTCACTACCGCCAAAAGTTCTCTTCTTGTGACGTAGTAGTTTCGTTATGGTTTGGAGAGGACTTTACTGAAATATCCCAGCACTCTTTCTTGCGCTCCTTGGATCTGTGAGAGCACTCCTCCAATTACTACGTTGCTTGCGTCAGTGTCAAGAATAAAGTCTCCCTATGGTAATGGGTATCCTAGTATCGGCACCGTGGTTAAATGCCTCTTCAAGATTTCAAAAGCCGTATGACAGTCTTCGTCCCATTGGAAAGCTTTTGCTTCTTCTGTAAGTCGGATTAGAGGCTTGGCAATATCTCCAAACTTCCTGATAAATCTTCTATAATATGTGCAAAATCCAGAGAAACTCATAATTTAATGTTTGTCGGTTGGTTGCGGCCATTGCTGAATGGAAGCAATTTTCTCTGGATCCACCGCCACTCCTTCATTGCACACCATATGACCTAGATAGTTGACACTGTTTTGGAACAGCTGACATTTCTTCGGGTTTAACATGAGCTGGGTAGCTTGGAGTCGTTTGAAAACGTCTTCCAAATTCTTCAGGTGTTCGTCAAATGTCTTCCCCAGTACTACGATGTCGTCCAAATAGACCAAGCATGTCTTCCAAGTCAACCTTCTCAAGACATTTTCCATGAGTCTTTCAAATGTCGGAGGCGCATTACAGAGCCCGAATGGCATGACGTTGAATTGCCATAATCCAGATGCGGTGGTAGAATCAGTCTTCTCTTTGTCTTCTGGGTCCATGTCCACTTGCCAATATCCAGACTTCAGGTCCAAGGTGGAAAAAAGATTGCTGTCGGCCAAAGTATCTAGCGTATCGTCAATTCGAGGCAGAGGATAGCTGTCTCTCTTCGTCACGTTATTTAGCTGGCGATAATCCACGCATAATCTCGTAGTTTCATCCTTTTTCTTGACGAGCACTACTGGAGACATCCATGTACTAGTAGATGCTTCTATTACTTTTTCTTCTGCCATCTCTCGAGTGATTCTTTCAACTTCCTCTCTCTTCGCTCGTGGAAGTCTTCGAGCTGATTGTCTAATTGGCCTAGCATTACCATTATCGATTTTAGGTTTGACGTCTGATGTTCTACCAATCCTTCCTCTTTTTCGTACGAATAGCTCTCTATAGTGCAATAGAAATTCTCTCATTCTCTTTTTCTCAGCTCAATTCAAGGATTGACCAGCTTCTGATAACATATGTTCGAATCTGGCATTAGAATTGTCAGTGGTCGTTGTTTGAGGACATCACTGGTATGCAGGATCCAATTCTGGCTTCCTTCTTAATGGTAACTGGGTAATCATTCACGTTTATCACACGTACTGGGATCTCTTTCGCCGACGTATCCAATCCTTTTCCAATCAGTACTCCTTTGTCAGCCTCTTCGTCGTGGCTCCTTGGCTCCATCATAACCGGTGTACCTTCCTGCATGATTACTTGTAGCCATGCTACTATCACGATTTCGCTTCGTGCAGGTAGAACGGTCTCTTGCAGTACAGCTGCCAACACCGCGCTGCCTTCATATGCATGAAGGAATACCTTCTCGGAACCCACTTTAATGGTTCTGTTTCTAAAGTCTAATTGGAGACCATGTACATTCATCACGTCCATTCCCAGAATCTTCTTCAATGTCAGCTACGATTACCATATGCGTGAACTTTACTGCGCCAATTTCCAATTGGATTTGTTTCTCCCCGTGAACACTGGAACTCTCGCCTGTGGCGGTCCGCAGTCGCAGTCTCGTCGGTAAAAGCTTCTTCTTGGAGTTTATTATCTCGTGTCGTATAATGGTTTTAGGTGCTCCAGTGTATGCAATTCACTCCACCATCCACATACACACTATCGTTGCGACGCCTGAGAGAAGCTACCAGCATGAGAGGGTCTTTGGAACGATCGTGGGTCAGTGCTGCCCCCTCGTAGCCGACTCGTTCTAGTTTTCCTATGACTGTTCCTGTTCTTGGTTTGCAGGAGTCCTGAGGCGCTTACACGAACTGCGTACATGCCCTAGCTCGCCACAATTCTTTCTCGGCTTCTTGTCCATCATACTTTTTATTACACTGACGATCTGGTCAAGTCTGTCTTCATCGCCTTCTTCTTGGATGGTCCTGACTTTGTTATATCCCGAAGGCTTCGTGGCTGCTTCATATTCAAGAACAGCAGTCAATGCATCGACAAATGTTTTGGGATGGGCTAATCGAAGCGTCCTCTGCATATCGGGGTCACGTATACCACCAATAAAGGCCTGAATGCCCAGACATTCCATCATGTTCTCTGGTGCTGATGGATAAGCGAATCGAACTAGTCGGGCAATATCCACTTCATACTCTTGAAGGGTTTCGTCACGTTTCTGCCTTCGGTTCTTCAGCTGGGATTGGTACAAGCGCTCTAGATGTTCGTGACCATATCGCATACCAACCTCTTCTTGAGCTGCTCAAAGTTATCCGTTTCTTCCAGAGGTATCGTCTGGAGTACATCTAAGGCATCTCCCCTAAGCGCGATAGTTAAGCTCACTGCTTCCTCCCTGTCGTACTAATTATTTACTCTAGCAGCTGCTTCAAAATGTTTCACATAATTGGGTCACGATGTCTTTCTGTCGAATGTTGGAGTCTTGACTCGTACAAAACTGCCAATGTCTTCTATCCTTTTATATATTTAATCATCTTTTCTTCTGCTGGCGTGTCTTGTGTTCTCAAATCTGCCATATTCTTTCCTAATTCCTTGATTTTCTCGTCTATCATTGTCAACTTATTCTCAATGTCTGATTTTAGAGACGAAATTTTATTCTTGACGTCAGCAGCAATGTCATTTTTAACGATAAGATAACGGCAGAAATGTCATTCTTCATAGTGGAAATCTTCTCGTCCATATTAGTAGAAATATCGTTCTTCATAGTGGAAATCTTCTCGTCCATATTAGTAGAAATATCGTTCTTCATAGTGGAAATCTTCTCGTCCATATTAGAGGAAATATCATTCTTCATATTAGAAATATCGCTTTTTATAGTTGAAATCTTCTCGTCCATGTTAGTAAAAACTGACGAGATTAAGGTGGAAGCCTCATCATTGAATAGAAAGGTTTCTGGATCCAAGGCGTCACTTACCAATGCCCCTTCAAGTCTTTCTACTAATTCACTTTTCTTACCGGACATTTCCCACTCGCGATTTTCCAGTTATGCCTTTAGCTCAGTCACTTAGTCTCTTGGCCATTTTTACGAAGATATTTATCCATATTATCCCATTTCTGACACCAATGTAATGTTTTTCCTATTTATTTAAAACAGTTTATCTGACGGGTGGGACAAATTTATACACACGGTAGGTTCACTTACTTAATTTATGTATTCATTAAACTATTCACTAATTTATATTATATATACAGTATATGCACTCAAACTGAATTATATAAACATTTCGCTACTGTTTGTTTACTTAGACTTAATTTATATATTTACTTGTTCACTTGTTCATCTCACGAGATCACTTTATAAACTGACCCTACGGCAAGTAGGAAGTCTCTTTATATACTAGTCGGCCTTCTGGAATATCCTTTTTTCGGGATGTTTCTCGAATGCCGGCTCAATCCTTAAGAGATCTTCGGAGAACAAACATGTCTATGAAAAACGGTCACAAAAAATCCCAATAGACCTTCTTATAATTCGGCGCGCTCGCCATTTTTTAACACTGTCTACATAAGGTTACAGGACCGTACTTAGTATCTACTTCCGTGTGCGAGTTCGTAACAATCCTAAGATTTCTCATGAATCCAAACGTTTTAATGAGTATGTATACAAGATGTATGTGATAGCCAACTCGTTATGTCATTTTATTCATAATTTTAATGCGAATTTAACTTCCTCAACGATTGGTATGATTTATCATGGATTTGTTTTTTGTGACCCTGTATTTTCTTTGATATTTTGACATTTCAAAATTGAATTCTTCATAACTTTCTAGAGAAATACTGATGATGACTTATAGTCGAAAGAGCTCTGTTTATTATTATTAAACTTTGCACATTTTATACAACGAATTTGTCAATGTCATATTCGGTCTCTTCCTTTAGGATTTTCACAAGGCGATCATCGTCCATTCTATTGTTATGCTCTTGTTCTAGTTCTGGCGCATCTTACTATATCTGGAACATCACATATCATTCTGATATCATTGCGCCTTGTTCTGTCTTTAAGCATTTTGCCTGTCAACTAATGATTTCATCTCGATCGTTCTTAAAGTTCCTATATCAACAAACTTGTAGCTTATTATTGTTTTTAGAAATCATCATCGGGTTAGTCAATAATCAAAAGTTCTAAAGTTTGGTCAAGATAATTTCGAAATAATTGTATTTTGAGGAGTTGTACAGTCAATATTTATTGAAATATTACGTACCTCTTCTAGGCGCTCAATTCTTTATGACGCAATTAATTTAAATAATTTAGCCATCCAAGAAGAGATCAACGGGTTTTAAATCGAGACAATAAGGCTGCTCGCATAGTGGAGAGGCGGTGCAAGGGACGGTACGAGCAAAGAGAGGTGTCAGAAAATATAAGTATATCGCATATTTGTGCAGCGATACAAGTTACTAAAACTTTGATTCTTCTTGAATTTGGTAAGAGTCAAAACCATAGCGACGACGTGTTATTTTTGTTTAAATAACTTCAGTACGTTATCTTATCTATTCTTCTCAGCGTATATTCCTGATAGTTATACAAAAATTGAAATCAAGATGGTCCTTGTCTCAAATATTATTATATCAAATTTCATTCACAAAATAAAATTTGGTATTGCAGCACCTACATGAATTCCCCAAAACCCAACCTAAACGTCTTCGTCGTGAGAGATGGTAACAGCTTGCTACGTCGTGGATAGCATGACAGGAAGACATATCTGTCAGATGTCCTACGGAACAAGTAAGCTGGCTAATTGATGATGAGTTGTGCTACGTGTGTCTACGATGCAAATCAGTAATGGACTTGCGCAGCATCACTCTCATCGGGGCTCTGGTAAAAACCGAACCAAAAGTGTCAAGCAACCCGTGCCGATGGGTGCATGTAATCCGCACCACATTTTCACACACAGTCAGATAAGATGGTCATTGAATGTTTGGGGTGGAATTATTGGAAATTATGTTATCGGTCCTTACTTTTTCGAGGATCATTCAAAAGAAGAAATGTATCTACAGTTTATGGACAATGATTTGCCGGAATTAAACATACGTCAGAGAATGTGGATATTACATGACGGCCTGCAGTCTAAGTTATAATTTTCCTGGAAGGGGAGGACCTATAAGATGGCCACAATGATCTCCAAAGTTAAACAAGCTAGACTTTTTTTTCTGGGGTTATATAAAAGGTAAGGTGTATAGAACATCTCCTACAACTAAAGAAGATATGAAGGAAAGAATTAGAAATGAATTTATGAACTTAAACAGAAACGTGTTAACAAATGTGAGTCGCTCCTTTGGAGATCGCTTGCAATTATGTATCGACGTCGATGGAGGTCATTTTGAACATCTATTGTAAATTCAACGATTTTCTTGTTACCTTTGTCCGGTATATTAAACGTTAATTCCCTTTTTTGTTTATTTGATAATGGGTATCAAGTTTGGAAAAATTAGTAATTTGGATTTTGTATAATGATGCTTATGCTTGTGATGCAATAAACCATAACCTATTATTTACATAGCCAACAAGAATATTGTGTGATTTTAGTAATGTTTTATACGCCAACAATCTCTTAAGTACTCATGTATTTTGGTAATTCAGGTAATCTTAATTAATTATGGATCATATTAGATTATTTAGCGATATTTTTTGGAGAATTATTTTTGGTTAAGTATTTCCACCGTCAAATTAATAAAATTTCATCTATTTGTTTCAAATAATGTTTGGCTGAAAGTATCATCAATAACTCACAAATTATGGCAATTGGGGAATGCTTAAGAAATAATAAAGTGCCATACAATACCATTTCATTACGATACTAAAATACAGGTTGTTCCATTTAAGAAAACCCAGTAAATGATGATTCCGATTTATGACCCATCCTGTATATAAAGAATTAATATCGCGCTATGTTAATAATTTTGGACAATAGTAAACATTGTAATATCTCATATCGCTCAAAGAAAGAAAATCGAGGGGAATGAAAAAATGTGGAAATATACAGGGGTTCCATTTAAAAAAAGATAATTCAAGTTCATCCTGCCAATATGGGTGGCACTATATATATGAAAATATTTTCAAAATTTGGTAATATATATGGCTTAACTTTTATCTAAATAGAATTTTTTCGTATCTCCCACGATAAGTGTGTAATTGGACTTCCTCGCACTAATGCCGCACCCTGTATATTTTTAATCTTCCATCCGATGTACTTTGTCATCAATTTTTGCAAGTGAATTCTAAATTTCAAATTTTATCGAACGTTTCTAATATTCGCTGTATTTCTAAGCATATTGTGATATACCTCAGATAGGGATAACTGGAGATTAAATTTTTAAAGAGCAAGAAATTTAAATCAAAAATCGATATCTACCAGGAAATTCCGGTAAAAGTCATTATATAGGTAAAGACAAAATGAGAAAGTTGTGAATTCTCTTTTAGAAATCTTTTTAATTGCTTTTTATACAATTCTAGGATTTTTTGTACAGAAGCCTACCTATTTCCTTCATTCAATTCCAATAATATGGCCCGAGTTATTCGAACGTGAAATACAAAAAAGTCTGTTGAATTGAGTACGTAAATACTTTGTATAATTATTTTTGAAAATATCCCTGATAAATATTTGTAGTGTTTTATAACATAGATTCACAGTTTGTCCGGTACGAATATACCCATGAATTTCTGCTTCTTTGATCTAATTTTGACTATTTCACTCACCTACGAAATGAACCAATCAGAAGCTCTAGTCAAGTTCGGCTTACCGATAATACCAAACTTGACTCTTGACTCTGATTGGCCTATCAAGTTCGGTGTTTTCAGATTTGTTTACAGTGCATGTGACAGTTAAACGTCAAATATAAATGATTACGCTGTGCACGCATTCAAAAATGAGTAGATTTGGGATGAATTCTATCGAATCAATCAACGAAAAAATCGATGAAAATGTACCGAAAAATACGAGGAAATCGAAGGAGTACATTTGGAAGCAATTTACCAGATTTTGCGATGAACGAAAATACCTATTAGATTTTTTATCTTTCACTCTGTTTGTGAAATAGTCTAATAAAATTCCACTCGTGATTGAATTTATCTCATAAGTCTGTCTTTCATTTATGATCTCAACTGAATTGATTCGAGAAAACACCACTCGTCCTGCGGACTCGTGGTGTTTTCTCGAAACAATTCAGTTTCGTTCAAAAATGAATCGACAGACTTATCACTTGTGGTATTACTACTGATAATTTTTCAATCTCAAGAATTTACTATAATGTCTGCTTTATATTTAGTACAAATGAGAATTCGGATATTTTTGGTTATATTGTTCCTTCATTATACATGTTTTAAACTGACTCTCTAAATAACGGATATCAACGCAGTGGCACTAATGTGTTATTCAAAAAAGAATGAAGTGATCCAACAACTCAATAATAAAACCATTCTCAAAACCCCTGATTTAAAAAAAATACTTAACGATTATAACATTGCCAACATAATTTTTATACCCACAATACTCTTCCGCGAACTCGCAATTACTCAGCAATTTTCTAATCACTGGTATTTCTCCACAATATTAATTTTTTCTAAAACAATTGTTTACAACGTACAAACTCTTGTATTTTCAAAAATACCCAGTATTATCCAAATGATTTCTTTTATCATGATTCAGGCAAGAAATATAACTAAGCTAAATTTAAATTATCAAACTTATCTGAAAAGGAGAAAATTGGAACATTGATAACTAAAGCTGCGTTGACCCGGGTCAAGTGACTTGATTAACTCACTTGATTCCAAGTGACTTGAACGCTTGAAAAGGTTTACATGTTTCATTTGTCATGAAGGCATTTCTGTAAAAAAAGTGACGCCGAGAAATATTCATTGCGTTATTTTACAAACAGTTCTAGGTATTGCAAATGGAATAAAAAAAAATATTGACAATAAAACTGTTCGACGCAAAAGAAGATTCTGGTATAGAGAATCAATTAAGGGGAGAAGTGAGCAAGGGGCATCGCCATGGCTAATACATGAACTGATAGAAGAAGAACTAGAGAGGGTACATATATATCATGTGTACCTGAACCGCATTCTGTTTTATTTTTCTCACCTCTGCGGAGTAGATTGGTCGAATACTTTTTATACGGTTCTTTACCGTAGTCATGAAAACTCCGTTTTCCCACGACCACATAGGAAAGTAACACATTTCGCACTCTCTACTCACATGGAAAGTGACCTTTATTCTCACGCGTGCGGAAAGTTACTTTACGCACGGCTGTCAATAAGCCGTCAAACCTGTAAATTCTGTAAGATTTACAGATGTATTTATTAATTGCTGTTCCTTATTGATATTATTTACATAGAAACTAGACTAAAAACTGATTATTTATAAAAAATAAATTCGATTTTCGATTTTCGATTTTCGATTTTCGATTTTCGATTTTCGATTTTCGATTTTCGACTTTCGATTTTCGATTTTCGATTTTCGATTTTCGATTTTCGATTTTCGATTTTCGATTTTCGATTTTCGATTTTCGATTTTCGATTTTCGATTTTCGATTTTCGATTTTCGATTTTCGATTTTCGATTTTCGATTTTCGATTTTCGATTTTCGATTTTCGATTCTCGATTCTCGATTTTCGATTTTCGATTTTCGATTTTCGATTTTCGATTTTCGATTTTCGATTTTCGATTTTCGATTTTCGATTTTCGATTTTCGATTTTCGATTTTCGATTTTCGATTTTCGATTTTCGATTTTCGATTTTCGATTTTCGATTTTCGGTTTTCGATTTTCGATTTTCGATTTTCGATTTTCGATTTTCGATTTTCGATTTTCGATTTTCGATTTTCGATTTTCGATTTTCGATTTTCGATTTTCGATTTTCGATTTTCGATTTTCGATTTTCGATTTTCGATTTTCGATTTTCGATTTTCGATTTTCGATTTTCGATTTTCGATTTTCGATTTTCGATTTTCGATTTTCGATTTTCGATTTTCGATTTTCGATTTTCGATTTTCGATTTTCGATTTTCGATTTTCGATTTTCGATTTTCGATTTTCGATTTTCGATTTTCGATTTTCGATTTTCGATTTTCGATTTTCGATTTTCGATTTTCGATTTTCGATTTTCGATTTTCGATTTTCGATTTTCGATTTTCGATTTTCGATTTTCGATTTTCGATTTTCGATTTTCGATTTTCGATTTTCGATTTTCGATTTTCGATTTTCGATTTTCGATTTTCGATTTTCGATTTTCGATTTTCGATTTTCGATTTTCGATTTTCGATTTTCGATTTTCGATTTTCGATTTTCGATTTTCGATTTTCGATTTTCGATTTTCGATTTTCGATTTTCGATTTTCGATTTTCGATTTTCGATTTTCGATTTTCGATTTTCGATTTTCGATTTTCGATTTTCGATTTTCGATTTTCGATTTTCGATTTTCGATTTTCGATTTTCGATTTTCGATTTTCGATTTTCGATTTTCGATTTTCGATTTTCGATTTTCGATTTTCGATTTTCGATTTTCGATTTTCGATTTTCGATTTTCGATTTTCGATTTTCGATTTTCGATTTTCGATTTTCGATTTTCGATTTTCGATTTTCGATTTTCGATTTTCGATTTTCGATTTTCGATTTTCGATTTTCGATTTTCGATTTTCGATTTTCGATTTTCGATTTTCGATTTTCGATTTTCGATTTTCGATTTTCGATTTTCGATTTTCGATTTTCGATTTTCGATTTTCGATTTTCGATTTTCGATTTTCGATTTTCGATTTTCGATTTTCGATTTTCGATTTTCGATTTTCGATTTTCGATTTTCGATTTTCGATTTTCGATTTTCGATTTTCGATTTTCGATTTTCGATTTTCGATTTTCGATTTTCGATTTTCGATTTTCGATTTTCGATTTTCGATTTTCGATTTTCGATTTTCGATTTTCGATTTTCGATTTTCGATTCAGATTTGAATTATCGTTATCAGAGATATATGTACTTACATTAATCTAGTTATGATATAATCTTATATTTTTAAAGTTGAAATAATTAAGGGACAGCGACGAAATCCTGTTAATTCATTTGTTCCACAGTTATATCTAATAAGTACTTGTTAACATTTTTTCAAATATTAATTATCGTTATTTCTTTATTTCACTATAAAAGTAATTGTAAATTCATGTGCAATTTTCATAGAAATAATTTTCAAAAATATACTGTCACAAATAAAACTTAAGATTAGTCAAGCAACTCAATATATACGATCTGATATTTACATATTGTTTAATAAAATGGGTGCTCGTAGGAAAAATATTGTACATTACTTGTGCGAAAGTGACTTTTCACTCTCGTGGGATTGTCGCACTCGTGCTACAATATTTCCCACTCGTGTGAAAAGTGTCACTTTCCGCACTCGTAACGTAAAATACTATTTCGCGCATTTCTTCAATTATTTTGATAAGCGCACTTGCACGCTAATCTATATATCTATAATCTACACTTTTTTATTTTTGCTTAATGTGCTTCGACAGCGCTGGTCATTACAATACAATAATTACAAATATTTACTTGAAATTAAATAACGATTACTATTTTTAAATTAGATTTGATGGTAGAGATGTGTAGCTTTCAGAAACTGTAAGACTTTCTTTATCTCGGTGTTGCGGTGGAGCATTTCCTTGAGGTTAGGCATTACGTAAAATCGTTGATATGTAGCGGAAAATTGTTTGCAGTCAGTGAGTATATGCTTAACGGTCATAATAGCATTACAGCTATGGCAAACAGGACGATTTCCTGAAGACATCAGATAACCGTGTGTGAGTTTGGTGTGGCTGATTCGAATTCTTCTTATTATAGCGGTCTCTCTTCTTGTTAAAAAGCTAAGGGAGAGAGGAGAAGAAGATGAATGGATATCGTGAAGTGCTGTCGTACTTTTGCGCCATAGATATCACCAAGATTCATGCGTGAAATTTTTGAAATGGAACATGAGGTTGCTGGCGAGTTGGACTATGCGTTTTGGATTGTTGCTAGACGCAGCTTCTTTCGCGTGGCGATCCGCAGCTTCGTTGCCAGCAATTCCAATGTGAGATGGAAGCCAGATGAGAGAGACTGTTATATCATGAGCAACGAGAGTTTGATATACGTCATGTATGTTCTGGACAATTGGGTGGTCAGTGAAGATTGTTTTAATTGATAGAATGGAGGAAAGGGAATGAGTGCATATTGCAATATTTTTGTGGGGGAGGGAGATATATTTAAAAGTCTGAAGAATGCTGTGAAGCTCACCTGTATGGACGCTACACACTGAAGGTAAAGTAAAGGAACCTATGAGTTCATGTTTCGAGGTAACTGCACAACCAACTCCGGAGTCAGTTTTGGAAGCATCTGTATAGAGTGATAAATCGTAAGATTTTTTTTGTAGTAATTCCAGGAATGATTTCTTTACAAGTGCAGTGGGTGAGTCATGCTTATTGAAAATGGTGAGTGAGGTATCGATTATAGGAATAATTTTGGTCCAAGGAGGAGAAGAAGGTAGTGGGAGCGGGGATGTCAGAGAGAGGTCAGTATCTTTGAGTAAAGGAGTGAGCAATTGGGGAAGAGATTTAATAATTTTTCGAGGGTTAGTAGGGAGATTAGTCGTTGAAGTGAAAAGTGAGTGAACAGGATTGAAGGATACTGAGGCAGCATATGTAAGGAGCAGGGATTGTCGTCTTAAGGGGAGGGGTGATTCATTAGCTTCAATATGGAGACTATTAACAGGGCTCGAGCGGAAGGCACCAATGCAGAGGCGGAGAGCGGTATTGTGAACAGAGTTCAGCAAATCTGTGACAGATTTGGGGGCTGGCATGTAAATAAAGCACCCATAGTCAAGCTTCGAACGGATGAGAGCTCTGTAAACTCTTAATAATACGATTTCATCGGAACCCCAGTGAAAGTGACTGAGCGTTTTAATTATGTTTAATCTCTCTAGACAGATGCCTTTGAGTTCATGGATATGGTGTTTCCAGTTAAGTCGAGAGTCACAGGTTATTCCAAGAATTTTACATTGATTTACAGTGGGTAAGAGTGAATTATTAAAGAAAATGTGAGGTAGACGAAAATATGTTCTTTTTGAAAACCCAATTAATTTGGATTTTCTTTGAGATAAGGATAATCCCAAGTAAAAAGATCTATCCTGTAGAAGGTTTACTGCGGTTTGAGAGAGTTTACAAGTGGATGAGATCGATTTACCATGGCAATAAACACTTAGGTCATTAGCATATTGGGCATATTTCCATTGAAATAGTGTATATTGTATATCTGTACAAAAAAACGTTTCCACTAAAGTACTAAACATGAAAATAAATACAGAACACACTGAAATAAAATAAAAGCATATAATATTTAGACGGTATATTTTGATTAAACTCAGTCAGTATAAAATAAAATTTTCAGTACTTAAAATATTCTTAAGTAAAAAAAAACTAGTGAAAAACTTCATTTTGAAGTTTGGTCTGGAATATAACAAGTATTAAGTTTCGCACCAGCAGTTGACATTAGCAAAGCTTCCACAATGTCCTCCCCGGTAACCACGTCTTTTGCACTCAGCATTGCAGTTTGAAGTGTAGTTCACAGCGCCCCATACGCAGCTTCCTATAAGTTTGTCAGCTTGGACGGCATTTTGCGGAGATGAAACGATCACCAAAAATGTGATGCAGACTAACAGCAACATTGAGCGGCAACTTTTAACCATTTTAACGACCGTGAAGAGAATATTTTGTACTACTGATACTTCACTTAAGAAACTCAAACTCGAACTGGATAAATGTAGGCGGACGCCTTATTTATATTTTGAAAATAATTGGGAAATGTTGATTTAATGATTCATTTGGAAACTACTGAACCATTAGGAAAAACCAGAGACATAATAAGTAAAAGTTGTTTGTCTGCGTTAAATTTAATGTCATTGAAAAGTTTAATCGCATACCGAGAAAAAGATTCAGGAGATGAAATTTTAATGAGCAAACGTTTTCAACTTATTCTCTCACGATATATTCTACACAAAAGTAGATGAATTTTGAATGATTTCCTCGAATTTTGATCATCATAATAGCCTGATATTTTGTAATCAATATATACATTTGGAGACCTAATTGCGGGTGTATTTTTCACTTTATAAGGGAGTAAAATTGAGATGCCGTTTTCCATTCTTCGGAATGTCAGTCATTATTGTAATGTTTTTCTAATTTATTTATACAATAAACGGGTGGGATAAATTTCAAACACACTGTATGGCTACTTACTAATTTATTTAAACACTAACTCACTAATCACTAACACTTAATTTATATATACTCAGTATACTCACTTAAACTAATTTATATGAACACATAACTATTTTATATTTACTGTTTGATATTTCGGTGTATTTATTTCACGAGATCTCTTTATCAACTCCCTAACTCTTCCTGATCAGTCCCTTATATATTAAAGCCGTTTTTACTAGTAAATTCTGGGCTGCGGCTTACACAGTCACAAATAATTTTTCTGGCCTTTTCTAGATAACTCTGGTCACAAAAACAATGTTTACATAAGATAGTCTTAAACTCGTAAACAGTTTTTTATAACTGCGTATCCGCCATAATTTTAACTTTTATACCTGACTTAGACAGAGTCGGTTTTAGGGACTATACCAGTGTGCTGTTTTGTAACATTATTAAATCATCATTATTTTTCTCTAATCTACCAACTTTCTTCAACTTTGTTTGTTTCGCATTTAATTTAAATCGCTTATATTTTGTGCTTTTGTGCCAATATATATTTCCCGTCTATATAAGCCCCCACCTGTCCTCCTCTATTTTACAAATACAGTCGACTCCCTCTCGTTCGGACTCCGATGGTTCGGGCGCCGGATGGTTCGGGCACCGGATGGTCCGGACTACTTCTCGTAAATGAAATATCAGCGCACGCCGGGTTTTTCATGGTCGAAAACGAGAGGAGTGAGCGTGTCTGTTTTTGCGTTTCCCTGTATCGTCGAACAGTGTAGCAGTTTTTACTAATTACTACTGTACTGATATTGTTAGGTCCGTTAAGCTGACCCCCCCCCAGTTAGATTTTTTTTACCAAAAAGCTCCAAAATGCTAGCACAGATAAAGGACACCTAGCACAACCTAGCACACAATTTTCTATACCTAGCACACCAACAGCTTACAATAAAAATCCTTTGGAATTCGGGTGGAGCCAGGTTAACGCTAGCCCCCTCCGGTTTAGAATTTTTTCGCCAAAATTCTATCACAAATAAAAGACACCTTGCACAACCTAGCACAAAATTTTTTATAGCTAGTACATCAACAATGCTTTTGAATTCAGGGGGTGGAGGGTGTCTGCAAAATAACGATATGGTTACACGAATGAATGAAAATGTTGGATGTATTTGTCCCTAAACATCATTTTCCTATAAAAAATGGCCCCTAAACAGCATTATTGTTGTCATCTGTTGCCGGATTGTGCGTGATATCTATATTTTCCCATCTAGCAGGGTATTTGATTAATTAATAATTAACTATTATTTAATTAATGATTATCTATTTATTTTCAAGTAATGATAAAAAACGAAAAAATCCAAAAACCTTCACTTTTAAAAATAATTTTGTTAAAATCATAGTATTTTTAATAAAACAAAATAATTAAATTGAACCATTTAGTCCCGGAATCATTCAGTCACGGAACCAGAAATAATCCGTACACAAATAAGTTGCAAATTACGTCACACTATAAAAAAGGCAACGACAAATGTTTGCGTACAGACATGTTGGATAAATAAATGTCTAAAAAAGAGAAGCCGTTGGATATGTCCTTTGGACAAAGTTGTGCAATCTGGGAAGGGGCAGCTGAGATCTTTAAAAATGTTCCCATATATTGAGAATACATTTTTTAGTCTGATCGTGGTTAACTGTAGTCCTTATTTAAAAGAAACACTCAAACTTCATATTTAAATTTGCCGAAGTTGATGGTTAATTAACCATTGTAATGATAACATAAATATTGCATTTCACTATCATATTTTTTGTCAATTCTCAAGTTTACTTGGAACGTGCAGCTTTTAATTCTTAGAGCCGGTTAATCAGAGCTTCAAATATTGCTGTGGCATATCATAAGATACCAACACTACTACGTATTTTTCAAAGTTTTTACTATGTAACTGGCAATGTATGTTTGTTCGGTTGCAATCTTGCAATTCAGTTTTGAAGCAGATATCTTCAACCGATTGACCTGAAATTCTGTATATACGTCTAGTTTGCATGCCAATCCATGATTAGGTATGTGACGTCATTCTAAATTCAACGTGGCGGATCACCAAAGTTGGCGGACTAAAGAAAGTGGACTAATTTTTTATGCTTTCTTACAGTATGGAATGGAAGGAATTGCTAAGAATACGAATGTGAGTTATAGTCCGTTGCTCCAATCCGTCTACAATTTTGGTGTACTTGGGTTTTTTGAGTTCTTTATTATGACATGGAGGTCGAATTGTTCGACTGTGTTGCATCGATTGGTTCAAAACGGCGTGTGCGGCGAGTGCATTTCCTTGGAGTTTACATGCAGAAGCTTCCAGCAGACCAACCGGCAGTTAATGATTTTTCTGAAAAATTGAAGCGTATCATTGAGCGTGAAAAATTAACCCCAGAACAAGTGTACAATATTGATGAGACTGGGCTTAATTATAAACTTTTGTCTAAAAAATCATTTGCCACTACTCAAGAAAAGTCTGCTTCGGGCATTAAAGTAAACAAAGAACGGATCACTGTTGCACTATGCTCAAACGCAACTGGGACACACAAGATGCCGCTATTTATGATCGGAAAGTCGGCCAAACCCAAAAACTTCCTTCCCTTCTAGTGTATTACAGGTCACAAAAGTCAGCCTGGATGGAATCTTATTTGTATAAGGGTTCGTGGCTCAATTCGTTCGGTCTGTTAAAGAACATTTGACATCTTTGAAATTGCCAGTAAAAGCAGTTCTTGTGCTTGATAATGATCTGCCCATCCAGAGAAAGTTCTCGAATGTGATGGTCACAGTGACATAAAGCTTTTAAATATGCCCCCAAATGTAACAAGTATCGTACAGCCCATGGATCAGGGGGGTAATTGAATGCTTTAATAGGGAATATCGTAGAAAGCTTCTTTCAGAAATTTTGGATAAAATGGATGGTGATGACAATGCAAGTCTCATCCAGACGCTCAAGACAATTAACAATAAAGACGTCATTTATATAGCTGTTAAATCTCATATTGGAATCTCGTCATCTACTTTTACAAAATCCTGGAGAAAATTGTGGCAGATGTCTGAACTCTCGTTGAGAAGAGCTAAGAAGACAACCCAAATACAATAGGGTTAAATATTCATGCAACTGAACCTGATGATAACCAGTCAATTTTAAAGGATTTACAACGACTGCCTGATTCTGCTAGCATTAATGAGAATGTCGTTGTGGAATGGATTTCGCGAGCTGATGATGAACTGGCTAATGAAATCCTGAATGATGACGAAAACATCGAGATAGTCCTTCGTCAAGAGGAAGAAAAAGAATAAGATGACGACGAAGGTTATAGTGAAGCGGGAAACGGCGTGGGAATTTTGACTCATGCAGAGGATAGGGTAGCACTGGAACTGGCAACTACCTACGTCGAACAACAGCCTGGCCCATCAACAGTTGAAATAAAGAACCAGAAGAAAATAGCAGATTTCTTTTAATATTGTAAAGCCAAGCTTTAGGTTTTAGGTTTAAATTGATTTGTTTGGGACAATTTTATAAACCTAAAATTGTGTTCCGTTTCTTCATCAAAGAAATGTATACAATAAAGTGTGTATGTGGTGCTTTATAAATTGTTTTTCATTCCTATTGTCTTTACCGTACACATAAAAATTGTCTTAAAATGTGATTTACAATTATAGATACGCTATTGTAGGTTCAAATTTACGTAAGTAAAAAACCGCTGGATGGTCCGGAATCTTTTAAATGCGTACAGGGGTCCGCTCCCGAGGTGTTCGGATTAGAGGGAAGTAGAGTATGGGCTACCTTAGACCAACGTCATTGTGTGTGACGTCACATGACCACGCCCTATGGCGTAGCTGTCATCTATCATCTGTCGCACGTG
Organism: Galeruca laticollis; assembly: GCA_963921935.1. Classification (NCBI taxonomy): domain Eukaryota; kingdom Metazoa; phylum Arthropoda; class Insecta; order Coleoptera; family Chrysomelidae; genus Galeruca; species Galeruca laticollis. Next base: position 117,204,777 of record OY998175.1, read on the forward strand.
TCATCTGTCATATGTCAAATGTGTCATCTGTCAAATGTGTCAACAGTCATGTGTTCTGTACCATATGTCATAAGTGTCGTGTCATCTGTCAACAGTCATATCCATCTTATTTTCTGTGTCGACTCTCATGTGTTCCGTGTGTCATCTGTTAACCCCCGTCACGTGTACCAGCTGTCAAATGTGTCGTATGCCAGTTCTGTGATTTCATATTCTCTATGATTTTTCTATGTACCGTATGTGCGTTCCGTCGTATGTGTCATCCGTCAAATGTCTCATCTGTCATACGTGACGTACGTGCCGTATGGCCATCCGTCAAATGTCTCATCTGTCATATGTGACGTATATGCGTTCCGTCGTACGTGTCATCCGTCAAATCATTGCCATCTATCGTCGTCGTCGTCAACCTACACTATCCAACAGGTGTCGGTAATACAGTTACCTTGTCCTGCCATCTATCGTCGTCGTCGTCAACCTACACTATCCAATAGGTGTCGGTAATACAGTTACCTTGTCTTGCCATCTATCGTCGTCGTCGTCAACCTACACTATCCAACAGGTGTCAGTAATACAGTTACCTTATCCTGCCATCTATCGTCGTCGTTGTCAACCTACACTATCCAACGGGTGTCGGTAATACAGTTACCTTGTCTTGTCATCTATCGTCGTCGTCGTCATCGCCATAACGGCACTAACATATATCTATTTGTTATTCACCAGAGTGCCGTGGGTAGCTGGGTTAGCGAAGCTACTTTTTCCGTATACTGCGCATGTTTTCCGTTACATATTGGCCTAAAAAGACACATTTCAACATTCTGCGCACGTACAAAAGGCATTTCCCCATATCTCTGTTATTATTTGTCGGATTGGAGTCTAATAAACGGCAATATGATTTTTTTAGAATATTATCGTATACAGAATGTACAGAAAAATATGCAATTTGGGCACTAACGTATATCTTTGCTATTATTGGTCGGATTGAAGTCAAATAAACGTTATTATATTTGCTAGATTATTATCGTTTACAGGATGTGCAGAAGAGATGCCATTAGGGCACTAGCACATATCTCTGCTATTATTGGTCAGAATGAAGTCGATCAAACGCGCTTGAAGATGGACTTATACCAATAACAGAACCAATTTCGTGACAACATTATGATTGTAAAGTTATGCGGCTTAGAGGACTGCGATGGAAATACTTAACTTGTTAAATAAGAAATATGTGGTTCTTTTAAGAGTTATATACGTGGAAAGTTTGGCGAATTGGTTTCTGTAAAACACGGTGTTAAGGCTAAGCTGTCTTTCCTCTTACTAACTAACAACAAAGTAGGATTGACGGCCGTTAAACTTGATAGGCTACTTAAAGAAATACCAAATTTTCCGACAAACAACTTTTGTTAACTTTTGCATCCAAGAAGAGTACAAGGAAAGGTGCAACGTTATTGTAAACAACGATAAAACAGTTGGCAAAGATTTCCTCACTTGACTCACATCTAATGCAATGTTTACAATATACAACAAATTTATTTGTTAAATAACCAGTCCTGGACTTAACAAGGCATTGGAAACCAAATTATAGATATCGTCAACAGCATTACCAGATTGGAGTAAAAGTGAACAATATACGGTGGAGTGAAAAAGATAGAAGAAAAAATATTATTGAATTTTAAACAGCATGCCTTTGTACAAATAAGTCGTATAGGTAAGAAAACCACATTACTCTGCTTTATAAGGGCACTTTGTTATTAATAATCAGATTAATGTTGAATGAACGGTATTATGTTAGGTACGTCACTACGACGATGTGTAGTCGTAAAATGCTATACAGGGTGTAGTCGTAAAAATATTAGGGTGTAAAGGTATACAGGGTTGTGTAAAAGAAGCAAACCCCGCGAGGATGAGTCAAGTCGGGGCATCCTCGTCTCTGTTTGATCAGCGTCCTGGTGTATGATTGGACTCGTTCTCTGTTTGGTTAGCGTCCTCGTGTCTGATTGGCCAAACTACACCACCAGATGTCGACAATGCAGTTACCTTGCCATCTATCGTCGTCAACCTACATTATCCACTAGGTGTCGGTAATACAGTTACCTCGTCTTTCCATCTGTCGTCGTCAACCTACATGGTCCACCACGTGTCCTTAATACAGTTAACCTTGTGTCATCTTCTATCTAGCCGTGACGTCACCGGAAAGGTCGAATGGCGATAACCTAACATACAAAACCCACGAAATCTTGTGAAGCGGAAGTAAACCCAAATTATTATCGGATTAGACTCGTTCTCTGGTTGGTTAGCGTCATCGTGTCTGATTGGCCAAACTACACCACCAGATGTCGACAATGCAGTTACCTTGCCATCTATCGTCGTCTTCGTCAACCTACATTATCCACCAGGTGTCGGTAATACAGTTACCTTGTCTTGCTATCTATCGTCGTCAGCCTACATTATCCACCCGATATACAACTACTCTATTGGAAATTTCCATGTAGAAGGCTATACTCCTTTTAGAAGATTGCATAACTCTGCTACAAGATAGTAAATTGTACTTCCAGAATTCTCCGTTATACTCTGTGTCGATTGCAAAAATTTGGGCAAAGTTGTCAAAAAAAAAGTCTGCAAAACAGTTGCTGTCTTGTGTTTAACAATATGTTGCAATATGTTTATAGTGGGTAATAGCAATACAAGAAAGTTGACGGGGATACAAATAAATTTACTACTAAAAGAAATCGACGCAAGGAAGAAGGTTATAAATTACATTCTCTCTGCATGCACCTTTAAGAAAGGAGAACAGAGACAATGTTCGAAATATACAAAAGTGTTACATTATAGCTGGAGAGACTTACTTGTCTAGAGCCAGCACCCAATACCATAAACAATAAAAAACAAATATATATTTTCTAAGTGTTTCCAACAACAATAGAGCAGTTCTTATTGCAGATGGTTATGTTACAATACTTTATAATAAATGTATGGAGATAATATGTTTGCCTACAAAAGAAACGTTTTTTTAACATTTACTACAAATGGTATTACGTCTTACCTAAGACAACACATTCGCTAAGATAGAAAATATTTATAATTTTGTGTAACAGAGTAAGATGGAATGTATCGGGAGAATTGTAACGTAATTGTAAATAATAATAATAAAACAGTTGGCTTATATTGCCTTTACTTGGCTCACCTCTAATACAAGGATTAAAATATACAACAAATTCATTTGTCAAATAACCAGTCCTGGTGTTAACAAGAGCATTCGTAACCATATAATAGATTCCGTCAACTATCCCAGATAAGACTTCTTACCTATTAATTATATAGAGATCGTAGAAGATACGAATAATAAGGAGAAAAATGTTCGAACCTCTCAAAAATGCTATATTAAGGTTGGAGATACATTCTTTACATACAGGAGCTCGGACGGGGTTTATACATGTAATATTATACCCAAAGTTCTAAGAAAGAGAGAGTGAACAAAAATAGTAAGCTAATGCCTCTTGTGCTAGAAGAAGCAACACCAATTTCCCCCATATTTCTGTATTAAAGAAAAGGAAGATGGAGTATTGAGAAAATACAACTACCGTTAAAAAGGAATATAGACAGACAATATATAAATGTTTTTTTACCTTTCGAATTACTGGTTAGAACGAGAATTAGAAGAAATAGACTTAGATTGAAGGATTAAAATAAAAATTGACGTGGTAAAATATACACTCGACAGAAACAAAGAAAGAGTTGTATTTTGTGTATACGTTTTGTTAAACCTGTATTAATATTCTAATAAAAACTTTTAAAGATATCGTTGTTTTACAAATTTTTTTTTGTCCACTTTTGTTCTTATTCAATGTTAAAGAAATATATAATGAATCCCCATATTTTAATTGAGATAATGAAATGCAGTAAGACTTTGCAGTGACCTTTCTGTTATTAAAAAACCAGCCCACCCTGAGGCACTCGGAGCGTGAGTCTTACGCAATAGTGGAAATATGTATTTAATTTTTTATAAAATTTTAACATGTTTCTATATATATATATATATATATATATATATATATATATATAAAGAAGATGTATATATACATATATATATACCAATAAGATGCATTTTTATCGAACAAAAACAATAGGTCAATACATCGATTGGTCAATATACAGGGTGTCGACATGAAGATTTTAAAAAAAAAGACACTCTGCTATTATTGGTTTGATAACGAAAACAATACGTCATTACGACGTTCGATCAATATACAGGGTGTTGACATAAAGATGTCATAAGGGAACTCTGCTACAGTTGGTCGGATTTAAGTTGAACAAACGGTATTATGTTAGATACGTCACTACGACGTTCGTAGCTTCCAATCTGGTAATGCCGTGCTTCTTGGCTAATGCAGAAGAGAAAGTTTCCTTTAATCTCGCGTCTGGAGTAATTAACGATATCTATAATATGCCTCCCAATGTTCTTGTTAACTCCAAGACTGATTATTTGACAAATAAATGTGTTATATATTTTAAGCCTTGCATTAGATGTGAGTCAAATAAGGCAATCTATACTAACTGTTTTATCGTTGTTTACGATAACGTTGCACCTTTCCTTGTACTCTTCTTGGATGCAAAAGTTAAAGTTGTTTGTTAAATAGTTAATCATTTCTTTTTTTGTTAAAACTTCTTGCAAAAATCTTGCGTTATGTCCAAGTCCATTAGGTAGTAGTAATCTTCCTTCCGGAGTTGCTCCAATAAATTTGACATTTCTTTAAGTAGCCTGTCGAGTTTAACGTTCGCCAATTCTACTTTTGTATGGAATGCACACAGGTTCTTTATGTTTCCTTTTAATACTTTCCAAATCTTCTACGACTACTTCTTTTGTTCCAATGGTAAGTGGGTTGTTACTTAGTAAGAGGAAAAAATTTGTAAAACAACGATATTTTTAAAAGTTTTATTAGAATATTTATACAGGTTTAACAAAATCTGCAAATTCTTTATTCGATGACAATACCTAAATTTAATGCTATCCACAATTTCTTGCATTGTAACGACGTTAACCCTCTCCACATCCACTTGGACTGATCTATATTTTTCCATGCGTCTGTGTAAAATTGCAAGTTTTCGATTTTGGAAAATGTGTTATCGTTAAAACTCGTATATCTATTTGTAGTAAAGGTAGCAAATGGTTTTTCGGTTGCTAAATATATTAAATCCATTCCATTGTTATATGGTAATGTGATATAACCGTATGCAACAAGAGCTTCTCTATTATTGTAAACGCGAATAAACGTATTTTTGTGGTAATCCTTTAAATAGTAGTAGACGTATTTCGCCCTTCCTTATCCACCAAAACTCCTACATAAATATATTTATTTTTGTTGTTAACGGTGAACGCGGAAACGTTGTGGTATCCAGAGGGCCCCAAGTTTTTTCCACCTGGTGCAGAAATAATGTTCTAGTCTCACCTTTTAATTCTGCTATCTTCTGTTCTTCCTCCAAAAAAAAATGTTTATATCCCTTTTTAAACGTAGCTGTATTTTCTCAATTAAAATATGGGGATTTATTATATTTGTTTAACATTAAATAAGAACAGAGGTGGAAAAAAAATTTGTAAACCAACGATATCTTTAAAAGTTTTTATTAGAATATTTATACAGGTTAACATTGAAAGCCATATTATAGATTTCGTCAACTACCCAGACACATGATTAAACTTTCTCTTCTGCATTGGCCAAGAAGCATGGTATTACAGCGACAGGAATGGTAATTACAGCCATAAAGGAAGTTAAACACAGAGAGAGACTTCGTTACATATTAAAATTTGAGAATTCGGAAATCTTCTATTGCTCAAACTACTGGATGGAAAGAGAATTTGCAGAAATAGACCTAAGTAATAGAATTAAGAAAAAAAATAGAGGGAATATCTCTTTTAGGAAATTTAAATTATTGTGAATATTATTACAGTGTTATAGATTTTTTTTGTATAAATAATGCTAATGATTCTGTAGTGCAAAATGATTTGTTAAATGCGGTTCTCAAAGAATTTATCTATTTTTATAAAACAAGAGTTGTAAATTATTTGGAGAAAAAAATAAAAATAGATATTTTTCATGTGTGTTTTACTATTCTAATAAACAATCCTTTTGGAACAAAAAAAATCGAAATATTTTAAACATTTTTTATTTAAATTGTATAGGTAACATTTTTTTATATAATACATTTCTACCTTTTATGTTTTTTTTACATCTATCACAACAACACTTTCTAGTTAAAGAAGAGGGTAGATGTTTTATACCATTTAACTCTTTATGAAAATCTTTTAGAACACAATTCGTACATGTAGTATTCGGTCGACCAGTTTCACCTTTACACTTTACACAATTATACTCCACTGAAACTGGCATTTTTATTTTTCATCTATACTGTTTGACGTTGATGGTTTTCGAACACTAAATATAATTGGATCAGCTTCGTATTAATAGAACTGAATTTGACTGTAATAAAACTATTTCTTCTCTACACGAAGTAAAAATTATTTCTATTTACAATGGCTTAATTGGTTCTACACTCTTCTTAATTTTGGTTTCCAAGTGGATACCTAGGACCATCATATGGAGAATATCGACTGTCAGATGTATGTTAAGATAAGGCTGTTTATTTGTTGTTGAATGTACAATTGATTGCTAGTGACTATTGGAATTATATAAAATGTAATTTATTCATTTATACCATTTTGTCTATTTATGTGAGTGGGAGTTACCATGGAGGAGTATCAACAAGACGAAATAAATGATGTCATCAAGTCACTCTGCGCGCGGCGTACGTGACGTGTAACATTACACCGTGACGTTGCTTTCGTGGGAGTTTGCTATGATAGGTTACTCTACTTGCGTGCGCGCAGAGTGCCTAAGTCACAGACATTTTAAGGTGCAAAGTTTCTATAAATAGTAAAAATATATATTGATAATGCGGTTAGCAAGGAACCATAAGTAGATCTGCTACTATTGGTCGGATTGAAGTTGAACAAACGGTATTATGTTAGGTTGTAATGGTTTTTCGGTTGGTAAACATATTAATTCCGTTCCATTGTTATATGGTAATGTGATATAACCGTATGCAACAAGAGCTTCTCTCTTATTGTAAATGCGAAACCAGTAATTCGAAAGGTGAAAAACATTTATATATTGTCTAATTTTAATATGTACCAGATTCTACCTCTATGCATAACTTCTTTAATTCCAAATATTACCACTTCTGTACCTTCTACAAATTCTTCTAGTCGATGACAATACCTAAATTCAATACAATCCGCAATGTCTTACATTGTAACGACGTTAACCCTCTCCACATCCAGTTGGACAGTCTATATTCCTTTTTAACGGTAGCTGTATTTTCTAAGTACTCCATCTTCCTTTTCTTTAATAACGAAATATGGGGGAAATTGGTGTTGCTTCTTCTAGCACAAAAGGCATTAGCTTACTATTTTTGTTCACTCTCTCTTTCTTAGAACTTTGGGTATAATATTACATGTATATACCCCGTCCTAGCTCCTGTATGTAAAGAATGTATCTCCAACCTTAATATAGCATTTTTGAGAGGTTCGAACATTTTTCTCCTTATTATTCGTATCTTCTACGATCTCTATATAATGAATAGGTAAGAAGTCTTATCTGGGGTAGTTGACGGAATCTATTATATGGTTACCAATGCTCTTGTTAACACCAGGACTGGTTATTTGACAAATGAATTTGTTGTATACTTTAATCCTTGTATTAGAGGTGAGCCAAGTAAAGGCAATCTATGCCAACTGTTTTATTATTATTATTTACAATTACGTTACAATTCTCCCGATACATTCCATCTTACTCTGTTACACAAAATTATAAATATTTTCTATCTTAGCGAATGTGTTGTTTTAGGTAAGACGTAATACCATTTGTAGTTAATGTTAAAAAAACGTTTCTTTTGTAGGCAAACATATTATCTCCATACATTTATTATAAAGTATTGTAACATAACCATCTGCAATAAGAACTGCTCTATTGTTGTTGTAAACACTTAGAAAATATATATTTGTTTTTTATTGTTCATGGTAATGGGTGCTTGCTCTAGACAAGTAAGTCTCTCCAGCTATAATGTAACACTTTTGTATAATTCGAACATTGTCTCTGTTCTCCTTTCTTAAAGGTGCATGCAGAGAGAATGTAATTTATAACCATCTTCCTTGCGTCGATTTCTTTTAGTAGTAAATTTATTTGTATCCCCGTCAACTTTCTTGTATTGCTATTACCCACTATAAACATATTGCAACATATTGTTAAACACAATACAGCAACTATTTTGCAAACTTTTTTTTGACAACTTTACCCACGTTTTTGCAATCGACACAGAGTATAACGGAGAATTCTGGAAGTACAATTTACTATCTTGTAGCAGAGTTATGCAATCTTCTAAAAGGAGTATAGCCTTCTACATGGAAATTTCCAATAGAGTAGTTGTATATCGGGTGGATAATGTAGGCTGACGACGATAGATAGCAAGACATGGTAACTGTATTACCGACACCTGGTGGATAATGTAGGTTGACGACGACGACGATAGATGGCAAGGTAACTGTATTGTCGACATCTGGTGATGTAGTTTGGCCAATCAGACACGATGACACTAACCAACCAGAGAACGGGTCCAATCCGATAATAATTTGGGTTCACCTCCGCTACACAAGATTTCAAGGGTTTGCTATGTTAGGTTATCGCCATTCGACCTTTCCGGTGACGTCACGGCTAGATAGAAGATGACACAAGGTTAACTGTATTAAGGATACGTGGTGGACCATGTAGGTTGACGACGACAGATGGCAAGACAAGGTAACTGTATTACCGACACCTAGTGGATAATGTAGGTTGATGACGATAGATGGCAAGGTAACTGCATTGTCGACATCTGGTGGTGTAGTTTTGCCAATCAGACACGAGGACGCTAACCAACCAGAGAACGAGTCCAATCATACACCAGGACGCTGATAAAACAGAGACGAGGATGCCCCGACATGACTCATCCTCGCGGGTTTTGCTTCTTTTACACAACCCTGTATACCTTTACACATTTATATTTTTACGACTACACCCTGTATAACATTTTACGACTACACCCTGTATAACATTTTACGACTACACATCGTCGTAGTGACGTACCTAACATAATACCGTTCATTCAACATTAATCTGATTAATAATAACAAAGTGCCCTTATAAAGCAGAGTAATGTGGTTTTCTTACCTATACGACTTATTTGTACGAAGGCATGCTGCTTAAAATTCAATAATATTTTTTCTTCTATCTTTTTCACTCCACCGTATATTGTTCACTTTTACTCCAATCTGGTAATGCTGTTGACGATATCTATAATTTGGTTTCCAATGCTCTTGTTAAATCCAGGACTGGTTATTTAACAAATAAATTTGTTGTATATTTTAAACTTTGTATTATATGTGGGTCAAGTGAGGAAATCTTTGCCAACTGTTTTATCGTTGTTTACAATAACGTTGCACCTTTCCTTGTACTCTTCATGGATGCAAAAGTTAAAAAAAGTTGTTTGTCGGAAAATTTGGTATTTCTTTAAGTAGCCTATCGAGTTTAACGGCCGTCAATTCTACTTTGTTGTTAGTTAGTCAGAGGAAAGACAGCTTAGCCTTAACACCGTGTTTTACAGAAACCAATTCGCCAAACTTTCCACGTATATAACTATTAAAAGAACCACATATTTCTTTTTTAACAAGTTAAGTATTTCCATCGCAGTCCTCTAAGCCGCATAACTTTACAATCATTATGTTGTCACGAAATTGGTTCTGTTATTGGTATAAGTCCATCTTCCAGCGCGTTTGATCGACTTCATTCTGACCAATAATAGCAGAGATATGTGCTAGTGCCCTAATGGCATCTCTTTTGCACATCCTGTAAACGATAATAATCTAACAAATATAATAACGTTTATTTGACTTCAATCCGACCAATAATAGCAAAGATATACGTTAGTGCCCTAATGGCATATTTTTCTGTACATTCTGTATACGATAATATTCTAAAAAAATCATATTGCCGTTTATTAGACTCCAATCCGGCAAATAATAACAGAGATATGGGGAAATGCCTTTTGTACGAGCGCAGAATGTTGAAATGTGTCTTTTCAGGCCTATATGTAACGGAAAACATGCGCAGTATACGGAAAAAGTAGCTTCGCTACCTCAGCTACCCACGGCCGTTTTGGCACTCTGGTGAATAACAAATAGATATATGTTAGTGCCGTTATGGCGATGACGACGACGACGACGATAGATGGCAAGACAAGGTAACTGTATTACCGACACCCGTTGGATAGTGTAGGTTGACGACAACGACGACAGATGGCAGGATAAGGTAACTGTATTACCGACACCTGTTGGATAGTGTAGGTTGACGACGACGACGATAGATGGCAAGACAAGGTAACTGTATTACCGACACCTGTTGGATAGTGTAGGTTGACGACAACGACGACAGATGGCAGGATAAGGTAACTGTATTACCGACACCTGTTGGATAGTGTAGGTTGACGACGACGACGATAGATGGCAAGACAAGGTAACTGTATTACCGACACCTGTTGGATAGTGTAGGTTGACGACGACGACGATAGATGGCAGGACAATGTAACTGTATTACCGACACCTGTTGGGTAGTGTAGGTTGACGACGACGACGATAGATGGCAAGGATTTGACGGATGACACGTACGACGGAACGTATATACGTCACATATGACAAATGAGACATTTGACGGATGGCCATACGGCACGTACGTCACGTATGACAGATGAGACATTTGACGGATGACACATACGACGGAACGCACATACAATACGTAGACAACGTGACATCATAGGGTGTGGTCACGACGGAACGCACATACGGTACATAGACAAATCATAGAGAATATGAAATCACAGAACAGGCATACGACACATTTGACAGTTGGTATACGTGACGGGGGTTGACAGATGACACACGGAACACATGAGAGTCGACATAGAACATAAGATGGATATGACTGTTGACAGATGACACGACACTTATGACATATGGTACAGAACACATGACTGTTGACACATTTGACATATGACACATTTGACATATGACAGATGACACGTGTGACGGATGACAGATGACAGCTACGTCATAGGGCGTGATCATGGGACGTCACACACAATGACCTTGGTCTAAGGTAGTCCATACTCTACTGAGGAAGTCGACTGTATGAAATCATATATATTATTTTCGATTTAAGATCAATATAACTATGCAATGATATAAGAAACCAGGAAAAGTATATCAGCTTATATTTTCAATTATTACTCAAGAAGACAGTTTAAAAGTGGAGAACTCCCCAAATTTGTCTGTACTTTGACGACTTCATATCGTGGATATTTTAAATGTCTTCTAATTTCTAATTCTTCAAGGAAATGGAGTTTTTGTTCCTTATCATAAATATGTAGTACTTCTAGTTCTCTGTTAGGTTAATCTGTACGTTTGTTCACAGTGTCAAATTTCAAAATTTCTAAGGTATTGACCCAAATAGACAGCATTACTCTCTGGACATTTAAGTTTATATAGCTATACTAGACTTTTTTATTGGGGATATTTTTTATTAACATTTAACAATTTTGTACTGACATTACTTTCTGTTCTAAAAGAAATTGTTGTATTTGTTGCTAATTGTAATATTTCTTGTTAAATGTTTGTGAGATTGAATCCATTCCACTCATTTGTTGTGCATAATAACTTTTTTGTTTATTTTTTACGCTGATTAAAATATTGCGGTGTTACAAATATATGATTATTAATACAGTTACTCATAGACCTCTTGAAAGTCAGTAATCTACAAAAAAAAGAAGTGTGGCAATCGGATACTGCCGCGGTAAAGCTATTGCATAGAGTTTTACACTTTGACGTTCACAATTTCTTTTTCCTTTTAGCTCTTTTTTTAGTTCTTTATGCTTTTCTTCTCTATAAAAAGAAAATATCTAGGTATAAATAATTAGGTATTAAGAGTGTAATTACACACCAAAACAATTATTCATTCAAAAAATTTGAACAAAAATAACGATATCAAGAGTTTGATCATCGAATTTCGCGCGATGCACATTTATATAGATATAATATCATATATACTTTCTCTGCGCGACATTAATGTGTATTACCTATACATAAAAAGTGTGTGTGTGTGTCTATATATAAAAAGGGCTACTTTTAATATCGCTCATTTTAATATCAAAAATTTTGGTTATCTTTATAGCAGTTTTATATATAAAATAACAAAACAAAAAATAATACTGCATTTGTGATAATAATAATAAAATGTATGTATATAGAGTACTCACTCATTTTCTTTCAATATTTTTTCCTGACTTTCTTCATTAATAAATGCACTTTGTTTATTCATATTTAATTTAAAACACTTTGTACACCAATTATACGAGTACAGATATTCACTGTTGTACATAGATGATAAATACCTATACACCTATGGCAAAACTAAAAAGTATCACCGCTGTGCCGGTCGGAGTTGGGGGTGTTATGTTATTTTCGTTACGGAATTTCTGGATTCGGTCTCCACGCTCAAGGCCCGCGATAGAAGCTATGCAATAGATTAAAAAACCGCCATGTTGCGCAATTGGGCACATTACCCGGGAAAGCCCAAGTACTTAACATACCGCCCACCTTGAAACCGTTGAACAGTTTCAATAAACAAATAGCAAATAAGTAAATAAACAGGTATTCAAAAATTAAAAATGAACAATAGTAATTAAAAGAAAGTTCTGCAATAATAGCAGTGTACATATTTCACTTTTCAATGGAAAGTGGACATATTTTAGCTATGGAGCGTTTGAATGTGCCGTCTGCGGTTTTCAATGTAACATTTCTTACAACACCGTCACTACCGGGATGAATGTCAATTATGCGCCCCATGGTCCACTGAAGGAGATGTAGGTTGTCTTCCTTAATGATGACGAGTTGATTAACTTCGATGTCAGATGACTTTCTCCACCATTTGTTTCGGGACTGCAGCCCATGAATATATTCTGTGGTCCTGGACCAAAAATCTTGAAACATATTTGACAACATATGGAACCTTGTTACTTTGCCAATGTTCCGATTAGTCAGGTCAAGCTCTGACAGAGTATGAAAAGGACCTCCAATGAGGAAATGAGCTGGGGTTAATGGTAAAAAGGCATCGGGATTATCGAATATTGGAGAAATAGGACGCGAATTTACACAAGATTCGACCTAACATGCCAAAATGTGCAATTCCTCAAGAGTAAGGATTTGACTTCCGATGACGCGTCTTAAGTGATACTTCACATTTTTTATTGCTGCTTTCCAAATTCCACCCATGTGGGGAGAACGGGGTGGTATGAAATGCCACGTTATTTTTAATTTCAACAATTCGTTAGAGATTTTTTTATTTATCGATTTAAAAAAATCGTAAATACTACCGATCTCATTCTTTGCTACTACAAAATTTGCGGCGTTGTTAGAATATATATTTGCGACCAAGCCTCTTCTTGAAACAAATCAGTTAAAGGCATTAAAAAATGCTTGAGTCGTGAGATCGCTTACCACTTCTATATGTATTGTCTTTGTGGCGAGACAAACGAAAACACAAAGATATGATTTTAAAAATGTTTTTGTGCGCGTGTTATGCATTTTAATAGTGAGTGGGACAGCATAATCAACTCCACTGTTTAAAAATGGTCTAGAGGGGGTAATTCTCTCGCGGGGTAATTTTCCCATTAAGGTTTCGATACTACGAGTGCTACACATAAAGCAAATTGTAACACTCTCTTTAGATTGTTTTTGCCATGTATGGGCCAAATTTCTGTTCTGAAAGCGGCTAGTAAAACTTGAGGGCCTGGATGTAGCATTTTTTTGTGAAAATGGGAAATTATTAAATCAGTGGGTGGATGTTTATTTGTTAGAATAAGGGGACGCTTTTGTGAAAAAGGAATCGTTGCATTCTGGATTCTTTCGCCTACCCTAAGCAATTGGAATTCATCAAGAATCGAGTTCAATGAACGAATTTTGCTTTTAAGAGAGATGGTTTTTGAGAAATTGATGGCCTTGACTTCCCCAAAGAAACATTGCGATTGAGCTAGCTTGACAAGCATGTTAGAAGAATGTTGTAATTCGGACAGCTCGAAAGAGGGTAATACTGAGTTGGATCTTCAAAATGTTTTAAATCGAAATATGTATGCTGTGATTCGTTGTAATTTTGCAAAGGAAGAAAATGCATTGAATAAGTCAAAATCAGAGATTTCGGGAACTTTCAGGCACGTCTGTTTTTCTTTTCTTTTTTCCGGAATTTCTGTATTTAATGGAATTTCATGGGAAGGCCATTCATCCTCATTAAGAGATAGCCACGAGGGCCCATTTTTCCAAAGGGGTGTTTGTAATAATTGGTCCGGAGTAGTCCCTCTATACAATACGTCTGAAGGATTCTTGAGTGTCGAAATGTGACGCCGGAACGCCATAGTATTCGTTGAAAGTCGCGATTTTCAGGGTTAATACTAATTTGCCTTTACATTTTTGCACTATCGGCCGTCAAAACATACTAATGGTGCCCGAACCCAAACAATATGGCAACGAGATATCTTTGAATAACCGAACCAACCATTAATATGTCATTTAGAGATTGGTTAGTAGATGTTTTGTGGCTATCGTCAAAGACACATCTTATTTTTGTAGTAGTACTTTCTTCTTTGAAAACGGCGTGATGAGGTAAGTAATGCGTTAGTTTTTTGTCGTCTTTTTCAGGCACCATCTCCATGTAATCCAGGTCAATGTATTCCTGCATAAAGTTACCGTATTCAGTTTTTAAGTATGGTAGTTTAAAGAATTTTCTTTCCATTGATGTCAGTCGGTGAAGTGCAGAGTCTCGTGATTTACCAAGTACATTTGGATTTTCCTTGAATGGTAATGATACTTGAAACCTGCCCCGGGCTCTCTTGTATGAGTAGAAATGAAATGCTCTTCGCTTGTTTTTTCTTCTTTGGAATATGCGGGAGTAAGTGTGCTTGGTAGGCATTCCTCTATGGTCCAGAAAGCTTCCATCTGATTATGTAGTTCAATGTTTGAAAAATAAAATTGTGATTGATTTGATTTACTTTGAGTAATTACGCCAGATAAAATTCATCCAAGTTGAGTTTCTTGTAAAATGGGAGATCAAGCGTTAAGGGCATAAAAGATTCCAAAAGATAGAAGCACCGCGAAGCAAATCAACAGAGCCTGGTTTGTAAAATGTCTGATCATCCAGCTGGATATTGTTAGAAAGTTTTAAATGAGATATGTTAATGAAGTTTGACGCAGAAGTGTCACCAATTTTGTGCAAAATGAAAAAAGATTGGGCTGACCGATAAGAAGTATGTTTGGACTGAATAACTAGATTTGTTTTAGATAAAGTATTGGTTTTAACTTGATTTATGCCAGATATGGAATCTTCAGAAACTTCAATTGGTAGCTGCAGCTTTTCGCTCAGCTTTTGGGACATAAAATTCATTTGTGAACCTGAATCAAGGAGCGCGCGAGCTTCATGAGGTTTGCCTTCTTTATCCAATATATATAAAACAGCAGTTTACAAAAGTACTTTATCAATATTTTCGACTACATTTCCAAGTACTGCAGAAAAGGTACTATTTTGTGTATTCTCTGGAATATTCGATATTTGATGAAATTTCGAAGATAAGGCAACGCTAGCAGTCAAGGCAACCTTTTCATTCGACCCTTGATTATGGAAACCTTTAAAATTGCTGTCATGTAGACAAGTATTATGTTTTTTGTTGCATTTTCTGCAGCCTGAAGGATAGCATGCATTATTGTTGTGTCCAAACCTTCGACAGTTAGTACCAATATTCAGGTTTTGTAAAGTTTCAAATTTAGTTTTTGTAGACATGGCTTGAAGTGATTCACATTGATATATGTAATGATAATTTTTGAAAGAGGGCATGTATAATTTGGATTTTTATTTGTGGCTGTGTTTAGCAATGAAGGATTTTTTTTGTATGTTTGTGTATCACTTCGTTCGTATAAATGTTTAGACGGGCTTCCCAATTCGTATGATGACTTATTTATAGTTTCGTAATCATCCAAGAATTGAATTCGTTCATTTATAAAAGTTTTTAAATCTTTAACAGATGGCATATCTAATTTGTTTGTGAATTTTTTCCACTTCTTCCGAGTACATTCTGGTAGTTTTTTCAAAGTAATGAAATGAAGTAATGGGTCTCAATCTTAAGTTCAAGGTGTCGATAATCCCCTTTAGACGATTACACGATTCTCTATTGATAATTTCAAAATCGACAATAGATTTAGGATGTTTATATATAATTGCCTTTTTATTTTCAAATCGTTGCTTTAATAAATCCCAAGCAATTTTGTAGTTTTCGTTTGTTACCTCTAGGGATGCAATTACCTCAGCGGCTTCGCCTTTAACAGATCTGCACAATTAATAGTGTTTCAGGTAAATCACTCGAACATATCTCTAAAAGAAACCCGTTTATCACAATCTTCGTAAAAGTTGGTAATTCTATTTGAGGTAATTTAATATTTTGTTTAGTGTTGGGTTTATTTTCGGAAATGTCTGCGAATGAAGATTTATCGTTTTTTATTTCACCTTGTGCGGTGGCGAGGTGACTAAAATATGCGTTTTCAAATTGAATTCTCATATCATGATGTTCCTCAAGTTTTAACATTTCTGGATAACATGACGCTAGTATTTCAATTTGATCTTGTAGCTCCTTAAATGCTCTTAAAACTGAAATGTTATTATCTACGCGTAATTTTAATTGAGTTAATGATATTTTGTTGTCATTAAAAGCTTGGATTGACGTTTCAAATCTAGTTAGTTTTCCTCTAACTAGACCTCTCTTTACGACTAATTTTTTTAAATTTATCTTTACATCATTTATCTCTTTTTGTTGTGACTCTGTTGATATATCTGGCATTGTGTATTTTTAAAAGTTTATTTGAATAATCAAATTAAGTTGATGTTTTTTACAGTATGTAAATATTGATTTCTTGTTTGAAATAATTGTATGAAATGTACTATGTTAAAATATGCTGAAACTGTTGACTGTATGCTGAAATAAAAAATTCTTCAGTTCTTTTTATTTTATATTAGTATCTTAACAGATTCTTATAATTTTTATTGATTTTAGTGCTATTTTGTCACGATATTTGAAAAATGTCACACCCTGGCATGTGAAGCAATCATGCATAAATCTCACATTGTTTAAAGGAAATAGTTTAAAAATATGGAAAAGTCTGACCTTATTTTCGTGTTGGAATCGTTGAGATCACCTATTCTTCTGTTCTGATTATGGAAAACTAATTACCATGTACCAATTTTATACGTCAATGCTTGATACACTTTTAATTCACCTTTTTTGTAACATCCGCAGCTCCATAGGACCAGAAATTCATGTAATATTTCTTGTTAAATGTTTGTGAGATTGAATCCAAACTCAGTTGTTGTGCATAATAACTTCTTTATTTATTTTTTACGCTGATCAAAATATTACGGTGTTACCAATATATGATTATTTTGACAGTTGCTCATAGACCTCTCGAAAATCAGTAATCTACAAAAAACGCCATGTTGCGCGATTGGACACATTATCCGGGAAAGCCCAAGTACCTAACACTAATATTTGAAATAGTATTAGAAATGGTTTTGTAATTTTGTATTTCTTTAGTTGTAACGCCACTTTTTTCTGATTTAAGTAATTGATTCCATTATATGTAATGGAAAACGTTGGATATTGCTATTTGTTCAATTGTATTAATTTCTCTATCAAAATTATATTTGTTCATAGGAACTGAATTTGCTCTATGTATCATTAAATTAAATGCTACTAATTTATGTAACATAGGGATGATTGCAATTATAGAGAATAGTTACATCAGTGTGTATTGGTTTTCTGTAAATTGAATAGTTAAGTACATTATTGACTCTTTTAATATGAAGAAAATTGATTGAGTTATTTTGCCCACCTGATGTGTAATAATGTTTTTTGGCGAGACCAGAATAACTTAATATATATGAATAGGAAAAAGAAGGAACGATATTACAAATATGAATGCTTAGTTACTATTCACCCTATGGGGATATCCTGCATATATTTTCCCATTCAATGAACAGATAAAGCTAGGGAGTTATCCTCTTTTGAATCACAAGGCAGGTCTAGCCAAAAATAATTATTAAACATCAGGTAGGCATCACATGAAATGTAGCTCCTGTCATTCTGACAGTGATAGTAATATCGAAACAATTGTCAATTTTTTTACCATTTTTTCAATATATTGTGGAATTATTTAGAAACGGGTTAGTTTCATTTCCGAAGGTAATATGAGTAAATTTCACAGAGTAAGGGTCGAAACAGAAAATTACAATTTTGGTCATTTTTAGAGAAATTTCGGGATTTTAGCACGATAAAGCCTCTGGAGTAAATACAAATGACCAATTTTATGATTGAGTATTATTCAGGGCGTCTCACAGATTAACTCTATTGATTTTCAGCTCACCAGAGCCAGTCCGACAGGTCCTAAAAATCCACATATCGATACCTTACTTTGAAAACCTCGTGAGTTGAGTTTTGGGCAAAATTCAGATTTATTACCTTCTACGTTAAGGATACCGTACTTCACATACTCTGAGAAGGCCATAAGCTATATTTCAATATTTCACCATCTATGGACAAAATTGAAAACCTCGTATTGAAATCTGTGAAATCTGTCATATCTGCAAAACTGAAAACCTCGTAAGTTTCATTTTTTCATTAACAGTGGTATGTTGTGAGTTGTGCAGTCTACTTCCTAAGTAATTTATCAAAACCTTGTAACAATTTGAAAGGTAAGCGTTTATTGTTATTAGTTACTTTGTTGATTAATGTATTTTGTCAATGTAGAGATAGTGTGAGTGTCATAGAAGATAATTTAGTTGATAAAAAACCTCGTTTATACTTTAGTTACAAGGATTTCATTTACCGCTTTTCAAAAAAATGTATAACTTGTGAGGTTTTCATAATAAATGTTATTGTTTCAGACATGAGTTTTAGAATAAAGAAAATATTTCAACTATTGGAAAATACAAGTTTAACTAAAGAAAACAAAGAAAATGAACAAAACAGTTCAAATACATTATGTCCTACGTCTGGGCAGTCAGTATCTCACTTTTATTTAAATATGTCCATGCTAAATAAGGAACTGAATCCAAGTGAAATCATTTCGGAAGTAGCAGTTACAGAAGACATACTAATTTTACCTTTTGAGGATGGAATGTCTTTTATTGAAGACTTGTCATTTTTAGATACAATAAACCCACAAACAATAACGACAATAGAACAGGAATATGAAAAACAGCTTGCAACATTACTTGATGTTATAAACACCCCAAATAATTTTAACGGAGAGTTACCAAACAACGAAGAAGAAAATGTTCCTGAGGGTACAAGTTGTGAAACAAGTGACGTAAATGATGAAACATTAACCAGCGAATATGAGACTGACAATGAAAACGTAGAAGAAACAAAACGACGGCGCAAAAAACAGCTGACAAGGTAACGTGGGATTATAATCAAAACAAATATAAAAGGATGAGAGGGTTGGATTATAAAGGAAGAGGAAACTCCAACATAAAAATTTTGCATGTGCTCTGGAAGCCATAACGTATTTTACGAAAAACCTGACAATCCTTACGTAGGGGGGAAGAAAATAGGGCTTAAACCAACAGCTGGCAGCTCTGACCCGTTAAGCTACTGGTCCAGAAAGGGCCGATGACTGAGGATACCAGTAGAATAGGTGGAATTACGTAATTCGTGGTAAATTTCCGTAGACGGCGTTGGTTAGAAGGATTCATTATCAAGGGGGTTTTTTTGTGGATATTAATTCACTGATTGGAGCTTAATGAGTCACTGAGAGCAGTTCCAGGAGAGCTGGAATATTCTGGAGCGACTTCAGTTCCTGTTCTGGGTCCGGAAAAAGGATAAGAAAACATTTTTCCTTTTTATTCTGCATTCATTTGTAAATTCACATTTATGCGTCACATTTCACAGTTTTTTTATGTAAAGTTTTATTTCTCTTTTTGCGCCAATTACTATAGTTTCGCTTTACACTTGTATTTAAAATTTGTAATCTTTGCTTATAGTTTAAAATATTGGGCTGTTGGCTCTGAACGCTTGGATACTACGGTACGTACCTGGGTACTGCGTTATTTAGTAGATTTTTCAAATTCTGACGATTTTATGTATATAATTTTGCGCCGCACATAATTACGAGTTATATTTTCTTTAGCAACGCTAAGCTCGTTTGCTATTTAAATTTTATGCTTATGCATTTATTTATGGTTATATTCTTATTGGTATAAATTGAGGAAGTGTGAACCCTTGTAACTGTACATTGTTAATTTTTGGTATATATTATCATTGTATTTTGAGATACTGTACATGAACCATTTGGTCGTTTCTCTATAATTATAGAATTGAGTCATCGGTGTAGTTTGGGGCTCTCAGCTCTTCTGCACCCTGAGTTTGAAGCCTTCAGCTCTACCCAGCATTTATAGAACATGCTTGTCAGTTATTTACTTAAGCCGTAACTGACAATTTAGTTAGCAATTCTAGGATTTATGTAGATTCTGGCCTTCAGCCTATCTACATTCTGAATCTACAGCCTTCAGCAATTCATGCGTCTCTAACTGTGACTTAATTTTGTTTTTAGATTAAATAGATAACATTTGCATTGTCACTTTTTGATTATGTTTTGGATATCTTGTTAAATTGATTCGAATGAAATATTTAAAAATTGCTTCTTTAAAATGCGAGGTCGTTAATTTCCTCACTACATAAAGTTAAGTTAATTGTGCCTGATGAATGTATTGATATTCTTTTGATATTCGAATCATGGTTAAAATACGCTGTTACTGATGAGGAGTTGCATATTAGCGGTTTTGATTTATACAGAGTAGATCGCAATGTTAATGGAAAGGGCCTTTGTATGTATATTATAAAGACAATTAAATGGGAAATAATTGATATTTATAATTCAATTTGGGAACAATGTTGGATAAAAGTTACCATAAACAAGAACACTTTAGCTGTTGGAGTGATATATAAACCACATGAACAAAATACAAGTATTTTTTTAGATGAATTTGAAGATAGTCTAGCATCAATTTTTCCTACAGTTGACGAAATTGTTTGTATGAGGGATTTTAATTTAGAATTAGTTGATCTTGATAATAATAATGTGAATAGGTTCTACTCTTTAATTGAGTCGTTAAATTTATCTCAATTAATAGATGTTCCAGCTCGAGTTACAGCTAATTTATCCACTCTTTCAGACTATTTAATAATTCGGGAGGAAGCTATAGTTGATAGGGGCGTTATACAGCATGATATTTCAGATCATGCTATCGTTTACTGTAAGGTACAGGTACAAGATAGGAAAAATCCAAAAATGCATACATATAGAAAGTTCAATAATTTCGATGATGAACTATTTCAAGCCGATTTTTTTAATACATCATTTTTCAGAATCTATGATTAGGAAACAATCGATGAAAAAGTTTCATATTTTACTAACTCTATACACCAACTATTCGATAGACATGTTCCTATAGTTACAGCCATAATGACCAAACCCAAAGCTCCATGGTTAACATATCCCATAAAGCAAATGATGCGGGAGAGGGATAGTGCTCTGGAGAAATTTAGAAGAACTAAATCAAATATCCATCTTATGTCATACAGAGAATTGCGTAATTACGTTAATAAAGCAGTTATTCATGAAAAAAGGCGTACTTTGCACATTATATCAATGAATGTAATAAAAAAGAAATGTGGAAAACATTAAGAACACATAAGGTTTTAACGGATAAGAAAGCAGAACTACCGGATAATTTAAAAAATGCTAATAATATATATCGATATTTTGTTGATTCTGTTCCTAGATCTAATACAAGTGGTGAGATACTTAATTTTTTTTAGAAATAGTAGATAAGTTGCCTCGGATTTTCGCTTTACAGGAGTTAATGACTTTTGTATATCAAACAATTTGCGGAATTGGAACGAATGCGGTAGGTTCGGACCAACTAACTATCAATATGATAAAACTTTGTTGTCCACATGTAGTACCCTACATCACACATATTGTAAATTTCTGTCTTATTAAAAGTGTTTTTCGTTCAGTTTGGAATAGGGCCGTTGCGCGGGTGCTACCTAGAGTTAACAATCCTAAAGAATATAAAGATCTTCGACCAATAAGTGTATTACCGACTCTGTCCAAAGTAATCGAGAGAGCTATGGAAACACAAATTAAGGAACATTTGGAAAAATGTTCATTGTTACCGACGATTCAATCTGGCTTCAGAAAGGGACACAGCTGTACAACGGCTCTTCTTCACATTGTTGATGATATTGTCAAAGCTATTGATGATGGTAAATGTACTGTGCTTGTCCTTCTGGATTTTAGCAGAGCATTTGATACTATTGGTTATAGTTTGCTTCATAATATTTTACACTGTATAGGTTTTCAGGAAGTGCTCGTTTATTAGTGAATAATTACTTAAGATATAGAGAACAGGGTGTCTCTCTTGATGGGTCAATTTCACAGTTGCTGCCGCTTCTGTTAGGAGTACCACAGGGGTCAATATTGGGTCCCACTCTATTCACAATTTACACATCTCAATTGTTGACCTATATTCATAATTGCAGTAAACATTTATATGCTGACGATACGCAACTCTATTATACTTTTCCGCCTAATTCAGTGGTAGATGCTTGTACTGTAATTAATGATGACCTAGACGCCTTTGTGGCTGCGGCTAAAGACCATTCACTCAATATTAACTCTAATAAGTCAAGAATCCTTTATTTGGGTCCAAATCTAATCGTCAGAAAGTTCGCGATAATATTAATGTGAAACTAAATAATGAGAATTTAATAATGGTGAAGGAAGCTAAAAACTTGGGAGTAATAATTGACGACGACCTAAAATTTGAAAAGCACATTAATAGTAACCTCCAAAAAGCATACATAGCATTAAAAATAATTTATGGTGTCCGACATTTTTTACCGTTTCAAGTAAAAAAGACATTTTGTGACTCATTAATTTTATCATTATTTGATTATGCTGACATTCTTTATGGTCCACACTTAAGTGAGCAATATAAAAAGAAAATTCAAAAAATGCAAAACTGCTCCATTCGGTTAATATTTGGCATACGTAAACGACGTTCTATTTCTAACAAGTTAAAAGTAACGCAGTGGTTGAATATGGATAATAAACGAATATTACATTCTGCGTGTCTTTATAATAAACTAATTATGACAAAGAAACTATCATACTTATATAGAAAAATCTCCTTCAGGATGGACGTTCATAACATTAATATTCGAAATAAAGGGGTAATTACTATACCTCCCTTTAAATTGGAAATTTCTCGACGGTCTTTTAGATATCAAATTGGCTTTGTTTATAACGGACTTCCAATCAAAAATCAGCATTTTAAAAAATCCAAAGAGTCTATTCGGAAATACTTGTTTGATCATCAGAATTAATTGGGTTCAGAAGTGTGGGAGGCATTGATGGCCTTACGCATAAAAGTACTAATGTAATATAATACAACTTGTGTTGCGGTATATATTATGTATGTGTACTAGGTATACAAGGTTAAGTAGAAGAGCAAGTTTTACAGCGTTTTTTACGCAGTAAAGGTTTAACTTCGCCTTGCATCTCATATATTATAATTTATAATTTCTTATGTATATTAGTAAAGACGATTATTATTATTATTATTATTATTATTATTATTATTATTATCATTATTATTATTATTATTATTTCATCTACCTCCAAGAGGCGTGCGGTTTTAATATGCTAGAGAGGGAACAATTCAGTTTGTCTCTGCTAGTTTAAAAATTTCCTGACTATATGGCATGTTTGCAGTAAGACTGCTCTTTGTCCGATGTCCTCTATGTTATGTGGCAACTCTAATTCTCCTAAATTTTTGGAAAGCCGGTCACTGACGATCCCTTCCACCGAAAACACTAACGGGATTATTCTCACTGTATTCAGTTTCCAAGCGTTCTTGACTTCATAGGCGAGATTTTCATATTTGGTACACTTTTCTGTCTCGATCTTCCTGATGTTGTGACTGAGAGGTACATCAATGTCGATGGTAATTCCTGTTTTTTCATCTTTATAAATCAACATGATATCTGGCCTATTATAATCCACAGTGCGATCAGTTTGCATCGGTCTATCCCAGTAAAGCACCACGTCATGATTTTCTATAACTGGTAGGGGGTTGTACTTGTAGTACGGAGGTGGCATCACGTCAAAAAGTTTATACTTAATTCCTAATTACTGATGGACAAGTTTAGCTACTTGATTGTGCCTTCCTAAGTAGGAAGATTCTGCAAGAGCTGTACAGCCAGCGGTAATATGTTGGATGGTCTCACCAACCATCCCGCACTTTCGACATTTGTCGGTTACATCAATGTCGATGGTAATTCCTGTTTTTTCATCTTTATAAATCAACATGATATCTGGCCTATTATAATCCACAGTGCGATCAGTTTGCATCGGTCTATCCCAGTAAAGCACCACGTCATGATTTTCTATAACTGGTAGGGGGTTGTACTTGTAGTACGGAGGTGGCATCACGTCAAAAAGTTTATACTTAATTCCTAATTACTGATGGACAAGTTTAGCTACTTGATTGTGCCTTCCTAAGTAGGAAGATTCTGCAAGAGCTGTACAGCCAGCGGTAATATGTTGGATGGTCTCACCAACCATCCCGCACTTTCGACATTTGTCGGTTACATCTAACTTAAGACAGTGCTTTTCATAATTTCTCGTTCTTATGACTCTATCTTGAATAGCAATAATGAAACCTTCTGTCTTCGGGTAAAGTTCTTTTCTAGTAAGCCACTTCAAAGACGATTATTATTATTATTATTTTTTTGTAAGGCGTCGACTGCTATGGTCATTAGCCTTTCCTCTGTCCATACTTTGAAACCCTTCTGTTAGAAATCCTCATATAACAAAAAGTCTAAACTTCTAGAACTTAAGCCTTAAGTAAAGTTGACTATTTTTTCATATTTTTGAATAATGATTAGTCATTATTAAGAAATCTATAACTTTCTTCTGATCAATAGGTGTAGAAAAACAGGTGTTCAGATCATTTCCCAACCCGATCATTTGACGAGCTCCAACAAGACGTGTACAGTCAAGCAACAGGTGTCTAACTGTTAATCGAATTCCACACTCACAAATTGGTGGGTTTTTTCCCAGAAGAAGGTATGATGATGTTAAGTGCGAGTGGCCTAGGCGAAGTCTTGATAGAACGACTTGTTCTTTTCGTTTTTTCAAATGGTAAGCAGTTTGTTTAAGTTGTACTATTGGTTGTGTTATTTTTAAAAATTTGTTATCGAGTTGCCAGTCTATCTGCCACTTATTAATAATTTTCTGTTTGATGTCTATTTTAAAATCTTCCAAGTTTTGTATGGAGGCAAGTTCTTCTGCATGTATTGCTCTTTTTGCCGCCAAGTCAGCTCTTTCATTACCTGTTATCCCAATGTGACTAGGAATCCAGATAAAAATTATGTCGATTTGTTGTTGTTGAAGGTTTTATAAAATGCTTTGCATGTAGCTGGTTAATGTGTTGGTTTTTTCCTTGTTAGTTATTGCTTTTAAGACACTAAGAGAGTCAGAACATATTGCTGCATTCGTTATATTATTATTTTCTATATATTTAATCGACTCCAAAATTGCATATTGTTCGGCGAAATATATACTGGTCCAAGAGGGGTGTTTCCAATGAAAGGCCTGTTCTTTTACAAATATAGCACTTCCTACTCCTTGATTGGTTTTGGAACCGTCGGTATATGTCTCAAGAGGGTTATTATGGTTTTGTAAAATATGTTTTATTTCATTGATGAACGTATTAACTGGTGAACTGCTTCTATCATACTATAGACAGTTTTGGTGAAACACTGGATTTTTAAATCTCCATTGGGGGTAGGAAATATGTAGGAGAAATTGCTGAACCGGCATGTCATGTTGTAATCCTAGCACCATCCGTTTTACCCGGATAGGGAAAGGTATAGTATTAGTATGCCTAGATTGAAACGAATCTGTTTCCTCCTCACTAAAAATATTAGTTATAAGTGAATTATAGGGTGTGGAGTATTTTTTGCAGAAGTAATTTGCCATTAGAAATTGTCTTCTATACTTAAGAGGAGGAATACCAGCCTCGCAGCATAAAGAGGAGTAAGGGCTTGTTCTAAATGCTCCCAAAGCTAGTCTGATGCTAGTTGCTTGAATATACTCTAATGTTCTGAGGCTTGATTCACTAGCAGAGCTATAAACAATAGCCCCATAATCCATTTTAGACATTATAAACGATTTGTATATATTCAATAAGACATTAACATCAGAACCCCAGTTAATATTTGATAGACTTCTCGAAATGTTCAGCCTTTTTTTACATTTTGTTGCTAGATATTCAATGTGTTCTTTCCATAATAATTTTCTAGCGAAAACAAGACCTAGGAATTTAATAGACGGAGTCATTTCAATAGGGTGTCCATGAAGATTGATATTCGGTTCTGGATGATCCTTTCTTAACCTACAAAAGTGAATACACTGAGTTTTGGTTGTGGATATTCTAAAACCACGCTGTTCCACATACTCAACTATTCGATCAACAGTGTTCTGTAGAGTTTGAACTACATTTTTCATATCTAGGGATGAGTAGTAAATAGCTAGATCATCTACATATAAACTTTTCTGAACCTCTACCGGAATGACATACACTATACCATTAATTGCTACAAGGAATAGTAAAACGCTAAGGTTTGAGCCTTGAGGTACACCATTTTCTGGAAAATGTGTTTGAGATGACTCATTGTTCACCCGAACTCGGAATGTTCTATTACATAAGAAGTTTTGAACGAACCGAGGTAAGTAACCACTCAAACCCCATTTGTACAAATTATCCATTATTCCAAATCTCCAGGTTGTATCAAAAGCCTTTTCAATGTCGAAAAAAATGGCAACAGTGTGAGATCTATTTGAAAAGCTGTTTTTAATATAATTATCCAATAAAACAAGGTGGTCAGTTGTTGACTTTCCTTTTCTAAAGCCCATTTGAAAGTCAGAAAGGAGTTTTTTATTCTCCAACTGCCAAAATAGCCTTATGCTGACCATTTTTTCCAAAAGCTTTCCAATGCAGCATATTAATGAAATTGGACGATAATTGGAAGGATATTGTGAGTCTTTTCCTATTTTTGGAATTGGAACGATAATGACATCTTCCCACTGAGTAGGGTACATTCCAGTTATCCATATTTGGTTATACATATTAAGTAAAAATATTTTTTTGTTTTGGGGTAATCTCAAAAGTAGTTCGTAAGAAATTGAGTCATTTCCTGGAGATGAGTTCTTTTTAGCAGTATCTATCGCATGCTCTAGTTCTTCCAGTGAAAATAGGTCGTTATAAGGTAAATTCTCGTTGGTATGAAAATTAAAGTGTTGTTCTTCGGCATTTTTTTTGTGTTGTTTGAAAGTATTATCGTAGTTTTCAGAGGAACTGGTTGATTCAAAGAATTTTGCTAGCTCTTCGGCAATATTTTCGTTGCCTGTTATTTCCTTACCGTCCACTATAAGTAACGGTGACGGCTTTGAGGAATTTTTCCCCTTAATTTTCCGGATTTTGTCCCATACTTCTTTTACCGGAGTCTCACTGGAGATAGAGCTTACATAGTCCTTCCATGATTCCTTTTTACCCTTTACAATTAGAAACCTTGCCTTTGCTCTAAGTCTTTTGAAAATGATCATATTTTCTTTTGTTGGGCATTTTTTGAAAACATTAAAAGCCTTTTTCTTATTTTTTATTGCAGTCTCTAGTTCTGAGCTTCACCATGGCACCCTTTT
This sequence comes from Galeruca laticollis, assembly GCA_963921935.1. Lineage (NCBI taxonomy): Eukaryota > Metazoa > Arthropoda > Insecta > Coleoptera > Chrysomelidae > Galeruca > Galeruca laticollis. Next base: position 117,232,774 of record OY998175.1, read on the forward strand.
TTTATTTAGTGTACCTTTTGTTTTGGGGATAGATAATTCAGCAGAATTTTGGATTGCTTTGGTGAAATTTTCCACTTGTTCTTCTATAGTTACTCCTGTTATTTGTAAGTTTTCCATTGAATTGTTATATTCTGTCCAGTTGGCATGTTGAAATAACCACTTTGGGCGGGGTATACAATCACTCAGTTTATCTACTGCTGGTAATTCAATAGAGATTGGAATATGGTCTGTATTCCATTCAGATCTAACAGCCCATCTAAAATTGAATGCAATTTTAGGTGATGATATACTAAGATCAATTGCAGAAAATGTATTTGATCTAGAGTTTATAAAAGTTCCTTCTCCGGTGCTCAGGAGAACAAGGTCCAACTCATTTATGATATCTTCCAGTACTCTACCGCCAGGGCAAGTTTTAGCAGATCCCCATAAAGTATTGTGTACATTAAAGTCTCCAACCACCAAGAAAGGTTTCGGTAACTGTTGAAAACAGCTCCCTAACTGCTCAGGTCTCCACTTGGCGTTCGGAAGGTATATATTACAAATAGTCATTTTTAATGGAAATTTTATTTTTATTGCTACGACTTCTAAGTCACTGTGTAGTTGTACTTCATTGTATGATATGTTCTCTTTTATGAGTATCAAAACACCACCTCTTGCTCTTTGGTTTGGAACAGCATTATATCCAACCGATTTATATCCCCTTAAACTGAATTTTTCATTTTGTCTAAGGTGTGTTTCTTGAAGACAGATACAAAAAGGAGAGGCATTTAGAATCATTGTTTTCAGCTCAGGGTAGTGCAGCTTACACCCATTGCAGTTCCATTGCAGAATATTATGGTGTAAAGGCATTAAAATGAAATTAATTTGAATGAACGGTATATATGCCCATATGCACACACATACATATAAGATTTGATATTCGTGTTATATCTGCGTATTGAGTGTAAAAAAAACAAATTAAAATATTGAAATAAATATAGGTAGCGTGAAAAATAAATTAACAAAATTAGAATAAATATAAAATTTGTATAAATAAACTTTATGTATAACTGTATAAATAGGACAATAGACGAACAAGATAGGTAAATAGCAAAAATTATATATAAAAACTCGGATTATACATTTTCGGCACTATTCTCAGACTGTTCTTCTCTCTCTTTTGATGTTTTTCTTGGTTTGCCTTTTGGCCAACCCTTGCGAATTTTTTTGCGGGACTCACTCGCTACTGAGCTTGCCTCGGATTCACTGGTGAGTAATTCATCTGGACTTAAAGGTCGTTTTTCTGTGTTCACTTGCCTTTGGTTCGAGTCACGTGTAGGCTGTACAGCCAGCGGTAATATGTTCGATGGTCTCACCAACCATCCCGCACTTTCGACATTTGTCGGTTACATCTAACTTAAGACAGTGCTTTTCATAATTTCTCGTTCTTATGACTCTATTTTGAATAGCAATAATGAAACCTTCTGTTTTCGGGTAAAGTTCTTTTCTAGTAAGCCACTTCAAAGACGATTATTATTATTATTATTATTATTATTATTATTATTATTATTATTATTATTATTATTATTATTATTATTATTATTATTATTATTATTATTATTATTATTATTATTATTATTATTATTATTATTATTATTATTATTATTATTATTATTATTATTATTATTATTATTATTATTATTATTATTATTATTATTATTATTATTATTATTATTATTATTATTATTATCATTATTATTATTATTTCAATCTTCTCAGGCTTCATTCCTGGTGTTTGAATTTAGCGAGGTACGGGTGGGTTACCAAGCACTCTCGTCTATTCTTGACTCATGAATTTTCGAACAATTCTTGTTGTATTCAGTACAACTGCTTTCTGCATGGGCCTGTACAAATTGGCATTTAATGCCAGTGTTTTGAGGCTTCTATGTAGTTCCTTTGGGATCACACCAATGGCGGACAAGACAACGGGAACAATGGCCACTTTGTTGAGACTCCACAGGTATTTGATTTCATCGGCGAGGTCAGTGTACTTTCTTTTCTTTTCTTCGATACTGGTTATAATATTGTGGGTGTTAGGGACCGCTTATTATTATTATTATTATTATTATTATTGGGGGAGGGGCACTCTGGAGCCAAATGTACAGCAGAGCCTAAATGCCCATTGTGCACCGAGCTCGGAGTAGCATCAACCCATGTGCCAGGACGAAAAGGATGTGAAGCCTATCGGAGAGCATTGGACCAGGAGAGATCCTTTAAAAAGTTTAATCAACTTTCATGAAGGTCCTTCAAATAAATCTTAATAGGAGCAGGACGGCAAGCGCCTTAAAAGAACAAATTGCCCGTGAAAAAAGAGCGGATATTATGCTCATCAGTGAGCCCTACAACTATGACGACAAGAGAGATGGATGGATCGTGGACCCATCAGGTACAGCAGCCATATGGGTGGTTAATAGAACTGCGGTGCCAATAGAAGCAAAGGGATCAGGACCAGGGTACGCATGGATCAGAAGTAGGGGGACGTCCTACTTTAGCTGTTACCTTACACCCAATGAGGCGATTGCCGACTTTGAGGCGAGATTGGCAGGCATAGAGGATGAAGTCCGCAGTTTAAGGGAGAAGTGCTGGTTGCTGGTGATTTTAATGCCAAGGCTGTCGAATGGGGTGAACCCGCACCTAACGGTAGGGGGCGAAGAGTCACGGAGATGGTGGCAAGACTTGGGTGGGTGATTATCAACAGAGGAGAGGTGCCAACTTTCCGAAGAGCTGGATGCTCAGGCACAATACCGGATATCACGATGGGATCGGAGAGGATCGCAGGTCAGATAAGTGGATGGCAGGTGCTGGAAGACTACTCTGCCAATGACCACCAGTATATAGAGTATCAGATTGGGGACTCATATCCAAAACACGTGTCGACCCCTCCCTCACGGTGGAACGTAGAAAAGCTGGATAGAAATGTCTTTGACACTATGATCCATATGGGTAAAGGAACTCTTCGAAGAGTAAAAAGGGGAGAAATGGGGGGACAGTCTTCAACACTGCTGGTAACGGCGACCATGAGCCTGCTCACCAGGGCATGTGAGAGCTCCATGCCGAAGAAGTCAACTAGGAAAGATCGACTTCCAGCATACTGGTGGAACCCAGAGATAGCCGACCTGAGGAAGAATTGTTTCCGACAAAGGAGGCTAGCACAAAGGGCAGAGAGGAACACCCCTGACTTTGATCTGAAAACTGATCAGTACAAAATAGCTAGACGAGCCCTAAGTATGGAGATAGCCAAGAGCAAAGCCAGGAAGTGGAAGGAACTTTGTGACGACGTGGAAGGCGACCCTTGGGGACTGGGGTACAAACTTGTGCTTCAGAAACTCAGGGGTACTGACTCCACCTCTGAGATGACGACTGAGGTCAAAGAGCGTATAGTAGACGAGCTCTTCCCGATGCATGTCGTGGAGGAACGAGTACCGGTCCATGTCCTAACAGGCGAGATACCCCTTTTTACTGAAGAGGAATTGCAGAAAGCGGCAACATCAATGAGAAACAAAAAGGCTCCAGGACCGGACAGGATCCCAGTAGAGATTTTGAAGATCGTGGCGCAAACCGACCCGGAGCTGCTTCTCGACATGTACAACGCATGCATGGCGGAAGGAGTTTTTCCGGAACAGTGGAAGGTGGCTAACCTCGTACTTATTGGGAAAGGCAAGGAAGACCCAAACACGGCATCAGCCCACAGGCCCTTGTGTATTCTTGATACAGCTGGTAAACTCTACGAGAAGCTTCTTAAGCGAAGAATACTGGATGCTGTTGCAGAAGCAGGAGGGCTATCACCAAGACAATATGGCTTCACCACGGGGAGGTCGACTGTGGATGCGATAAACGAAGTAGTGGAATCAGCAAAGGCAGTGAGGACTGGGCATCACTGGTCACGGGACCTCTGCATGACAGTCACTCTCGACGTCAAGAATGCGTTTAACTCGGCCAGATGGAGAGATATTCTGAATGCCCTTAAAGATGATTTTCAGGTACCGGCGTATCTTTATCGAGTCCTGCAGGACTATCTGTCCGAACGGTGGGTTACGTTTGACACCCGAGAAGGAAAACGCAAAAAACGGATAACCTCAGGAGCGGCTCAAGGTTCAGTTCTGGGGGCGGACTTGTGGAACATAAACTACGACGGGATCCTACGCATAGAAATGCCAGACGGAGTGCTTTTGGTGGGATATGCAGATGACGTGGTCGTTGTGATCACTGCACGCACGGTAGAGTTACTTCAGTTCAAGCTGAATCAAGTAATGCGGAGGATAATGGAGTGGATGGAAACCAAATCCCTGTGTCTGGCTGTCCAGAAAACAGAAATCGTACTCCTCACCACAAAGCACATACATAGAGGCATAACCATGTACGTTGGAGACCAGCCCATTGAAGCGACAGAGGCAGTGAGGTACCTGGGAGTTATGCTGGATGGCAAACTCACTTTTTGGAACCACATCTGCGGAGCAGCAAATAGAGCAGCGAAAGTAGTGGCAAACTTGAGCCGACTTATGGCCAACATTAGGGGCCCAAGCGCAGCAAAAAGAAGACTGCTCATGCGAACAGCAGATGCCATTATGCTGTATGGAGCCGAGGTTTGGGCAAAATCACTACGATTCCAAAAATACAGGGCAAGGATGGACGCGGTACAAAGAAGAGGGTGCCTAAGGATTTGCAGTGTGTATAGGACGGTGTCGGGTGCGGCTGCTCAGGTGATTGCAGGAGTCATCCCGATCGATATATTGGCAGACGAGCGTCAACGAATATACCTTCGCAGGAGGGAGAATTCACCGCACACCATCAAAAGAGAAGAACGGGATCGAACTCAACAGGTCTGGCAGAGAAGATGGACTCAGGAAACCAGAGGAAGATGGACTACTACGCTGATTGCTAACGTCAGACAATGGATGGAGAGGAAACACGGAGAGGTTGGCTATTACCTGACACAATTCCTGACAGGACACGGCTACTACCGTTCATACTTGAAGAGGATAGGGAAGGTAAATGAGGCTACATGCATTTATTGCCACTCGGAGGAAGAGGACGCAAGGCATACCTTCTTTGCATGTCCAAAATGGGAGCACCTCAGACAAGAGGTTACGAAGAAGACCGGAGAGCTGAGCCCGGAGACAGCCGTTGCCAAGATGCTTCAAACGGGGGAGAACTGGAGTACCGTCACTACGTACATCACTCAAGTTCTCAAACAAAAGGAGATAAACCGAGAATGGGAAAATGAATGAACCAAATTAGGCGATAAACAGGTGCACAATAAGGAAGAAGGCCTTAAAAGGCAAGAAAAGGTCTGTTCCGAAGTAATACCAAAAGGAAGTTCCGGGACAGAACCAAAACAAGAAGAGAGGAAGGGTGTTTTAGTCGGTAAGAGTCCGACACGAAGGGCAGTCACTGACTCGCTGTCAGTCCATGAAGGATTTCACCTACCTATGAAAAAAAAAATTATTATTATTATTGCCAATCCGATTTGGAGTTCCACAGGGTTCAGTCTTGGGACCCTTACTGTTTCTAATATTTATTAATGACTTGCCGTCAGCCGTTAACGGATGTACTTGTATTTTATATGCTGACGACACGACACTACTTTATGATGAAGATGAGTCTGATGAATCTGAACATCTTTCATTAGCAAAAAATTGGTTTGTGGCTAATAGACTTCAATTGAATGAAAGCAAGACCGTCAAAATCACTTTCACCTCGGACAAGCTTACTCATAAGTCACAACCAGTTAAGCTTCTTGGGTTAACACTTGACTCGAGTCTTACCTGGTCTGCTCAAATTGAAGCCTTGTGCTCTGCGGTATCTTCGCAAATTTATGCACTGCGGCAGCTTCGGCATTGCTTGCAAACCAAGGCCCTTCGTACTGTGTATTTTGGCACCATTCACTCACTTCTCACTTACGGCATTAGATTTTGGGGAAACTCGAGTGGGGCTTATAAAGTTTTCGCTCTTCAGAAATCCGCCGTGAGGATTGTCGGGAATGCTCCTTATGGTTCGCACTGCCTTGCACTGTTTAGGGGGTGCAGGATTTTACCGGTTCCTTGTCTGTACATTTATGAAACATTAGTATTGGTTCACAAAAATAGATCCAATTATAATTCGCACTATAATATTCATACCTACGGCACGAGGAATGCGGTGGATCTTGTGGCCCCTTTCTCTAGGCTTAGGACTACCCAGGCGAATAAACTAAATGTTGAGTATTACAATGTTTTTAATAGTTTTTATAGAGGTCTCGATCTCCAAAATAGGAGTCTTCGTGAATTTTGTAAATTCGCTAAGATGTTTTTATTGGAACATTGTTTTTATTCTATCGAAGATTTTTTAAAATTTGCGCCCAGAGACCGCCGTTGTTAATTTTATTTTTAAGTTGATGTTTTATTACCTTTAACCCAGTTTTAAATTATTGTTACTTTTCTTTTATTAATTGTTCCAAATATTGTTTTATTCCTTTCATGATGACTGACTTCAAACATAATACATATGTACATGTTGTCAATAAACGTATATCTATCCATCTATCTATTATTATTATTAGTATTATTATTATTATTATGTTTGCACCAATTATAAGACTGAAAATCTTTCCCGAAGAGGTGTTCCTTGAGCACCAAAAAAGAAAAAAGATGCCAGAAAATAAAAAGAAAGAGACAAGATGGAAGCTAAACATGTTTATTGTGTGGGTTTACAGAAGGTACTGCTCTCACCACAGTCAAACGTTTCTTCATTGTATTATAAACACAAATTATGTGTCCGCAATTTCACAGTCTACAATAGGTGATATAACTCCTCATGAATTTGCAAGCATTCTATGCAAATTCATATCAAATGAACAAATATTGCCTCTGGAAGAAGTGATCATTCATAGTAATAACTGTAGCTACCAGAACAAAAACATCACTTTGTCTAATGCACTTTTGAATTTAGCGTTAGATAAAAATATAACTATTACTCAAACATTCTTAGTGAAAGGCCGCACACAGATGGAAGTTGATAGTATGTATGCTTGCATTGAAAGGAGACTAAAAAATCCCAATGGCACAGGACCAATTGGACACGCTTATTTCAGTAACATTTTTGCATAAAACCCAAAATAAAAAATTAGATACAAAAGTAATAGCATGTTTAGAGATGTACAAAAAACCAAAGTAACATTTTGGCATCAAATCAAAAACAAAAAAATAAAAAAAAAATTATGGTAACTTTGTGAATTTTCTTAAATAAATGTTTTAATGTACGATTTAGAGAAAAAGGTTAGATATAAAAGTTGTAGAACGTGTTAAGGTCTATGAAAAAGCTCGGTAACTTTTTCGCGTCAAATAAAAAACAAAGGAAATACGATTTTTTTTTCAACTTTGACAGGCCGCCATTTTGTTTTTACTGGGCCGATTTGGCTCATTAACGAACTCGTCCAAGATTTTGGCCTAACCGATTTTTGTAGCGAGTTTGATTTCGATCCGTCAAAAAATACGCCCTCTATCATTTCATTCTGAAATAATTCTAAAAATAGGAATATAAGTATTCCTGCAGAGTATGCATTCCACTGCCAGACAGCCCGAAAATTTCCTAAACCTTATAGCGTTCATTTTCTTGATCATTTATTTTTTTAAATTATTCATCTGTGAAATATTACAACTGGGAGAACCAGATTGGTAAATGATTTAAAAGCTATTAAATACACGAGAGAAAACGGGATTTATGTCAAGTTGAACTATAGTGATGAATGGACCTTGTTAAATAAACGTTTGGATAAAAAAGTTCAACTAGTTCCAAATGGCTCTTTGCCAAACTTGTACTCAGGGTCAAGAGAAATAACCAAAGAGAAATATGACAACTTGCAAGAATTGAGAAGTTCTTTGCTTTCAGACTTTCACACATTTTATGATCAGCTAAAGTTCAAATAAGTGTTCATCTGGATGCAATATAAATAATTGCTATATTTAGTTAGATTTATATTTTATGTTATTGAATTTTAACTTCATTATTTTTCATTTTGTGTATTTTTTCATGTGTTCCAAATAAGTTAATATAATCTGATTTACTTATACTTGACATTCTTTATAACCAGTTAGAATAACTCGTAAGGTTCTAGAAGTTTCACAATATATTAGGGTGTATCTATGTCGGCGACCCTAAATAAGAACATTTTTTTCTCTTTATAGAGAAGATAATCAGTTAAGTATATTATTTATAATAGACAATCACGCAAGCTGAAAAACTCGTAAGTATCGCATTTTCCCAAAATTAATTCGAAAAACTAGTAAGCTCCGGTGAAATCTAAAATAATTAAATTTTAGTGAATTCTTTACCAATTATATGTTGTCTTGCGCATTAAATACATGTAGAGAAAATTTCAATCCAAACCAGTTTTTTAATGCTACTGTGAAATTACCTAGAAGGTACTTGCGAGGTTTTCAAAGAAAGGTATCGATATACTACATATTTGGTCATATTTGAAGAAATTTCGGTTTGTCTTTGTCAGCCTCCGTAGTTTACACAAATGTCCAATGTTATGATTGGATATTGTTCAAGGCGCCTCACAGATTAATAGTATTATTGATTTTCAGCTCACCAGAGCCAGTAGATCGATGGCTATAAATCCAGATTTTATTAGAAATTTCTGTTTGTTAGCACGATACAGGCTCCCGAGTGTATAAGTTAGTTTTTCTACACTTCTATAAATGTTAAAGAGGAGAACGATACACAGTCCTTACATCAGCAAAAAAATTCCATAATTTCTCGTCGTTTTTCAATGTTTGTATCCGGTTCTTTCTAAATGGTACTTATACCCGTTGATATTAATAAAATGTTGGAAAATTAATATTTGCTTGTCTAAAAATGTATTAAATTCATATGTCTTTTCAACATTCTCTTTTTTTTGGTAGATTTCAAATTGATTTGAAGTGAAATTTTTCACAGCTCTTGAGTTTTTCACAAAAGATTGTGTATTTATGGAAATTGTTTGCCTTGAAACACACATTCTCTGAAATTAATAAAATAAAGCAATCAAATAATAATAAAGTAGACAAAAAATTTATTTTTCAGTCTCATCGTATACATTAAAATTGGATACTAATTACACACATAACTTATTTTTACTAAAACAAACTCTTAAGTTTCACACCAACAATTGACGTTAGCGAAACTTCCACAATGTCCTCCTTTGTATCCACGTCTTTTGCACTCAGCGTTGCAATTTGAAGTGTAGTTCACAGCGCCCCATACACAGCTTCCTATAAGTTTGTCAGCTTGGACGGCATTTTGCGGAGATGAAACGATCACCAAAAATGTGACGCAGACTAACAGCAACATTGAGCGGCAACTTTTAACCATTTTTACGATTGTGAAGAGAAGATTTTGTACTACTGATACTTGACTTAAGAAACTCAAACTCGAACTGGGTAAATGTAGGCGGACGCCTTATTTATATTTTGGAAATAATTGGAAAATGTTGATTTAATGATTCATTTGGAAACTACTGAACCATTAGGAAAAACCAGAGACATAATAAGTAAAAGTTGTTTGTCTGCGTTAAATTTAATGTTATTGATAAGTTTAATCACATACAGAGTATATCAAAACTTATAGAAAAATATTCAGAAGGTGAAATTATTATGACTCTTTTAATGAACAAATATTTTTAACTCATTCTCTCACGACATATACTACACAAAAATAGATGAGTTTTGAATATTTTCTTTAAATTTTGGTCATTATAAAAGCCTGGGATTTTGTAATCAATATATAGATTTGTAAAGACCTGAGGGTATATTTTCACGTTATAAGGAGGTAAATTTAAAATGCCGTTGTCCATTTTCTTCGGAATGTCCATCATTATTAAATCATCACTATTTTCCTCTAATCTACTATTATTATTAGGAGTAATAACATGAGAAACTACAGTTCTAGTTGGTTTTATTTTATTTTTTTAAATTCAACTAACTGTTTCTAAACAATTCCACAATATAATAAAAAATGGTAAAAATTCTAAAAAATTGACAATTCTTTCGATATTACTGTCATCGTTAGAAATTACATTTCATGTGATGCCTACCTGATGTTTAATAATTTTTTTCGGCTAGAACAACAACCGAATTTCACATCCTTATTTGTTAATACCGTGCTGTAGACGGCAAATGAGCCAGAAACATGCATGTCCGCGGTTACCACTCTGTTTCAGTAGCCCTTTCACGTTTTGCGTGAATTACCTATGAATCTCTTTGTTGTTGTTGTTGTTGTTGTTGACATATCACGCAATATTCCTACATCATCTTTATTATTCACTATGGGTCGGAAGGCTCAGGCGGGGGGGCTATATGCGCCTCCGTGTCGATCTTGGTTGTTGGCCTGAAAACTCGGGATCTTCCAATTGAAGACATAAACGAGCGTTTGGTTTCTCTGCTGAAATCCGTTGTTTTGTGTTTTCCCATGTTTCGATTAACATCTTTGCACCCCACCTTATTTGGTTATACCGTGCTGAAGACGGTAAATGAGCCAGAGACATGCATGTCCGCGGTTACCACTCTGTTTCAGTAGCCCTATTTTTTTTTGCGTGAATTACCCATGAATATCTTTGTTGTTGTTAACATATCACGCGATATTCCCACATTTTCTTTATTATTTTCTTTGGGTCGGAAGGTTCAGGCGGGGGGGCTACATGCGCCTCCGTGTCGATCTTGGTTGTTGTCCTGAAAACTCGAGATCTTCTAATTGAAGACACAAATGAGCGTTTGGTTTCTCTGCTGAAATCCGTTGTTTTCTGTTTTCCCATGTTTCGATTAACATCTTTGCTCCCCAATTTCACTTCCTTATTTGGTTATACCGTGCTGAAGACGGTAAATGAGCCAGAGACATGCATGTCCGCGGTTACCACTCTGTTTCAGTAGCCCTATTTCTTTTTGCGTGAATTACCCATGAATCTCTTTGTTGTTGTTAACATATCACGTGATATTCTTACATTTTCTTTATTATTTTCTATGGGTCGGAAGGTTCAGGCGGGGGGGCTACATGCGTCTCCGTGTCGATCTTGGTTGTTGTCCTGAAAACTCGAGATCTTCCAATTGAAGACACAAATGAGCGTTTGGTTTCTCTGCTGAAATCCGTTGTTTTCTGTTCTCCTATGCTTCGATTAACTTCTTTGCTCCCCAATTTCACATCCTTATTTGGTTATACCGTGCTGAAGACGGCAAAGGAGCCAGAAACATGCATGTCCGCGGTTACTACTCTGTTTCAGTAGCCTTTTTTCTTTTTGCGTGAATTACCCATGAATCTCTTTGTTGTTGTTGTTAACATATCACGCGATATTCCTACATCTTCTTTGTTATTCATATATATATATATATATATATATATATATATATATATATATATATATATATATATATGAAACATAAATTTCGATTTTCTACTACACCTGCTTTCAGTCGAAATTTCAATAATTTCGACGTATTGGCCTGACCGAAGAGAAAACCAACTACATTTCTGGCTAATACCACGCAGAATATTGAATTACATCCCCTTCGAAAACCGGATGGTTCGCAACTGAAAGTGAAGATGGCGCCAGAAGACTGCTTCTTGCTTGTGTGTAACTACACGAGCCAAGTGAAGTTATCGGAAGACGGTACCTTCAGTTCGTATTACAGACTCTGAACTGGAAGGCATTACGGCACTCTTAAAGAGACCCAAGAAGGTCGAAACGCGTCAGTGTACTATGCCATTCCGCTATCAGTTGCGAATCACCACAGATGTCCGTATCGGCAAAATGATTGATCGACGTCACGGTTTTCGAAGAGGATGTAATTCAATATTCTGCGTGGTATTATATATATATACATATATATATATATATATATATATATATATATATATATATATATATATAAATATATATATATACATATATACAGGGTGTCCCGGGACTAATGGGAAAAAAGTCAGGAGCGTATAATCTGAGTCAAAATAATTTTAGTACTTCATATAAACTTTTTTTATTCAGGTCCTCGTTTTCGAGTTATAGGCCTCCAAAGTTTTAATATTGAATTTGGTTTTTATTTTTATTTTTTGTACTAGTTATTTGATCTTTATAAAATTCACGGCAAAGCTATAATGTACGTGTATGTTTATTTTGGTAAGGTAAACAGATTTACAGTAGTGTCTTGAAGCCAGTGACGAACTACTCGCAATAGTTAGTGATCCAAAAAAATTGCAGGGATGGCACACCCTGTATGAAATTATCGAAATTCACTTCCCCACACATTAAGCTAACGAAAAGGTACTCCTGTTAGAATTCGATAAAATAAGCCGTTCGGCTAATATTGACAGTTTTATTGCACTACGTACATTCACCATTTTTATAAGTACACAACGAGGTAAAACTAACTTATTAATACGATGTCCAAGATTTACCTTCAGTACTACAAAAAAATAATTTAACGATAGCAGAAGATAAAAAACATTAAGGACTTATTAATTGGAAAGTTGGTAAAAACTTTTTAAAAGTGTTTTTACCGTTTATCAAGTAACCATAGGATTAGTTGTCAAACATTGTGTAGAATAGTTCGTAGTCAGTACTTGTCAATAATTCATAAGTCCTTAATTTAACAGTTACAATGGCAGAATTCACTTTTATTGAGTACGCAGATATGAATTTAATGTATGGACTGGTTTCTCGAAACTGTTTAGAGGCCAGAAGGCTTTATGCAGAACATTTTGCAAACAGAGCATTTCCAGACAGACGAATGTTTGAGCGTATTGATCTTAGGTTACGAGAAACAGGTATGAATAAGTAAATGTAATTTTCCATGTATACAAAACAAAGTTATAAATTTAAGGACGTTTTTTGCCAAAAAAAAGGTGGAGAAGGTCCAGTACGAAGCGTACGTACTGTGGCAGTTGAACAAGACTTGTTAAATGCAGTTGATAATGAACCATCAACGAGTTTACGAAAATTATCAAGAGAACATAACGTCTCGAAATCAGTTGTGCATCGCGTTCTAAAAGAACAGCTGTTATATCCTTTTCACATGAAAAAAGTACACAGTATGACAGTGGCTGATTATCCTTCACGACTTGAGTATAGCCAGTGGTTTCTGCGACAACAACAAGCAGACAATACATTTATTAGTAACGTTCTCTTTACGAACGAATCCGGTTTCACCAGAGATGTAGTCATGAATTCTCATAATATGCATTTATGGGATGATGTGAATCCACATGGCATTAGTCAAACTAGGAGCCAGCATAGATTCATGGTTAATGTTTGGGCAGGAAAAGTTGGAAATCATTTGATAGGGCCATACTTTATTGACGATACTTTGACCGGTCAGAGATATTTGGAGTTATTGCAAAATGAATTATGGATCCTGTTTGATGATGCGCTACTACAAACTCGTAGGAATTTATGGTTCATGCATGATGGGGCCCCTCCTCATTTCAGTTTAGATGTACGATAGCATTTACACACAAGGTTTCCTAATAGATGGATTGGTCGTGGAGGCCCTTTTCAATGACCACCGCGATCAGGAGATGTTAATCCTATGGATTTCTTCCTCTAGGGTTATCTCAAAAGTAAGGTATACGCAACACCTGTGCAAACAAGGCAAGATTTAATAGACAGAAATCTGTTACACTGCAATGTTATTAGAAGTGCAAAGAAACAACCGTCGTAGACTTAGAATGTGCGTGGAAGGAGCTCATATTGAACATTTATTAGAAGAACGTTAGTTTTTGTTGTTTAGGAATTAGTTTCAGTCGATTGTTTTATAACTTGTGTTTTATGAGGTTTTCTTAATGGTTTAATAATGTTGTGTTCGTAATTTTGATTAAAAGCAACTAATTACGTTGTCTGCGTACCTTTTTAATTCCCATTAAATAAGTTCCTAATGTTTTTATCATCTGCTATCATCAAATTATTTTTTTGTAGTACATCGTATTAATAAGTTAGTTAGGTAAATTTGTACGTAGTTCATTAATAAAACTGTAAATATTAGCCAAACGGCTCATTTTATCGAATTGCAGCAGGAGTACCTTTTCGTTAGCTTAATGTGTGGGGAAGTCAATTTCGATAATTTCATACAGGGTGTGACATCCCTGCAAATTTTTTGGATCACTAACCATTGCGAGTAGTCCGTCCCTGGCTTCAAGGCACTACTGTAAATATGTTTACCTTTCCAAAATAAACATACACGTACATTATAGCTTTTCCGTGAATTTTACAAATATCAAATAACTAGTAAAAAAAATAAAAATAAAAACCAAATTCAAAATTAAAACTTTGGAGGCCTATAACTCGAAAACGAGGGCCTACATAGAAAAAGTTTATATGAAGTACTAACATTATTTTGGCTCAAATTATACGCTCCTGACTTTTTTCCCATTAGTCCCGGGACTATATATACAATGTCCGCCATTAAGTAGGAACCATATGGGATTTTTTTTATTATTTTAGTTAAATAACAACTTTGGATAGCAATCACTTCTGCTTCTGAAAAAACTTAAAATGCGCCAAGTCAAAGTTGACAGGTAACATCTGTCAATTGTCAAGTTCGTAATTTTGGAAAAAATGTCCTAAAAACGAGTCAATTTGTTAAAATTTTGAAAAATGTTACTTGGAAATTATGATTCTAATCACATTTTATGCTTATGTGCCGATTTTGAGAGAGAAATTTTGATGTTCAATAAATTTAATATTTTCGTATTTTTTATTCACCCCGTATCTGGCTACTTTAAAATCATTTGAAACACTTTAAAGTAGTATAAAGGCTACCATTCCATTGCATATTGTTATCATAATATTCGTACGTAAGTTGGTTTTGAAGATTATTGATATTTTCAACTAAAAAAGAGGTAGTCTCTGGATTATTTTCCAAATTTCAAAAAAATCAGAAATTGATTTTCTTTATTAAACTTTAGTTGGACAGTACAAAAATGGTTTTAATTATAATCTGAATATCTTAACGCATAACGACTACTTCAAAATTACAAACAAAAAAACTTTAAAGGAACTTATGTACAAAAAATCAGTACATCCATTGAACGTCGTTGCTATAAGTAACCGAATGAAAGTTTTAAAAACAAAATACGAAATTGACAGTTTATTAGAAAATGTTAGTTGTTATTGTCGGCAATTTTGTAAACATGCTTACAAAAGCTGAAAAGGTTGAAATAATTTTAATTCATGGCGAAACTGCCGAAATTTTTAATACCAGACATCCTGAAAGACATATCTCCCAAGCGACGGTCGGCAAAATTATGTCAAAATTCAAGGACAGCGGTTCAGTGAATAATATTATTAAAAAACAGCATATTGCATGGAAAATTGCTGACAAAGAACAAGAAATATTGCTAGATGTTGTGGAGCATAAGGTTACCTCTGTAGCTGGAATATCGGAGAGGACAAATGTAGCAAATACAACTGTAAGGAGAATTTTAAAGAAACGCCATTATCACCCATATAAGCCTAAATTTATTAAACCATTGAAAGAAAGAGATTTTGACTCAAGATTAGAATTTTGTGGACGATTATAAGGTGAGATTGAAGACAGCCTACATTTTTCAAGGTACATTATGTTTACGGACGAAGCCACTTTTACCTCCAATGGAACGGTATCCTCTCAGAATTGTCGATGGTGGGCTGATGTAAATCCCAATTTCATAATAGAGTGTAGAGATCTTTTAAAACTAATGTGTGGTGTGACATTTTTAAGGAAAGGTTAATTGGACCTTATTTTTTTAGACAAAATTTAAATGCTAGACGATACTTAAACTTGTTACAACAAGAAATTGCATCATTTGTAGATGAAATGCCGTTGAATGAAAGGTCGCGTTTGGTTTTTCAACAAGATGGAGCATCAATTCACAGTACTGTTGCAGTCAGGGAATTTTTAAACATTTTGTTCAGAGGAAAATGGATCGGGAGGTTTTCTGAATTTCTTTGGCCGGCGCGATCCCCCGATTTGACCATAATGGACTTTTTCCTTTGGGGATATTTAAAAGAAAAAGTTTACAAAAGGATGCCTTTTCAAAATGTGGATCATTTGGAAGATGTTATAAACGAAGAGTGTGCAAAGATACCTAGGCAGTTCTTACTAAATGCTGTCAGGGAATTTAACCGTCGAACAGAAAAATGTATGGAAACCGAAGGGAGGCACACGGAGATGTAATTTCCTTTAAAGTGTTCTATTTATTGTTTGTAATTTTGAAGTAGTCGTTATGCGTTAAGATATTCAGATTATAATTAAAACCATTTTTGTACTGTCCAACTAAAGTTTAATAAAGAAAAAGTTGAAAAACAATTTCTGATTTTTTTGAAATTTGGGAAATAATCCAGAGACTACCTCTTTTTTAGTTGAAAATATCAATAATCTTCAAAACCAACTTACGTACGAATATTATGATCACAATATGCAATGGAATGGTAGCCTTGATACTACTTTAAAGAGTTTTAAACGATTTTAAAGTAGCCAGATACGGGGGTGAATAAAAATTACGAAAATATGAAATTTATTGAACATCAAAATTTCTCTCTCAAAATCGGCACAAAAGCATAAAATGTGATTAGAATCATAATTTCCAAATAACATTTTTCGAAATTTTAGCAAATTGACCCGTTTTAGGACTGCGTTTCATAAACATGAGAAACATTAAAAACATAAATTTCACTGTAGTAATACTAAAATAATAAACCAAGAGTCTAGTTAGAAGAACCTAACAATAAAATAAATGATACATACAAAAAAAGGGAACAATGCAGTGAACGGTAAACAAGATATCAGAAGTCTAAGCCAAATATATAATAATAATAATATCAACTTCTTGAATATCCCTTGTATATTGTAAGACGTTATTTCTAAGGCAGGTATTCTTGATATTATTATATGTGAAATTATTTTATCAGTTACTAGTTTTGTCGTCTCTGTGTTTGTATTTAATTTTAATTGTTAAATTTATTGTTTAAAAACATCTAATTTAAAATTTTTGAAAATGCTCCGAACTAAGGAGTGAAACGTCAAATACAAATATAAATTGTTCAGCTGATGTACAAGAAAAATGAAAAAAGTAGTTTATTACAAGGTTAAACAAAAACAATTACTTTATATATATATATATATATATATATATATATATATATATATATATATATATATATATTGTGACGATATTTATTTCTATTGTAATATAAATTTGGAAAATTAAAATGAAATTTTGTTTAATGTCACTGTCAAATTATAAATTGTCACACTTGGGCTTTAACAAACAGTTTATTTTATCAAATTTGAATTTCTGGGCTCCGGCTATATAATAATTTTCACTAGATTTAAATTTTAGTTTTATGTAACTTTATCTTAATTGAGAACTCTTTGCTTCCGCACTCTGGGCGTACGGGTTCAATATCTCATTTTTCCAGACCTATGGCCTCCAACTGTGTCAGACATTCACTATATTATAACACACAATAAACTACTCCAAATAAAAAAACTAATCAATTCCAAAATACGTCTATTACTTTGTTAAGTTTGTAATTTTGAATAACGAATAACCAAATTTAAGTTAACAATAAATATACATGAAGAATTAAAGATTGTTATTATTGGACGTAATAGATGGAATGCATTCTCTCTACTAAATAAAAGAGAAGAAACTTAACCTATAAATTTACAATGAAAAATACTGAACAATGATGATTTCTCGGACAAAATATTAATAAAGACTTGTTACCTTGCAGTTCAATTGTCAAATACACTTAATAAAGAAATCCTCTTCAATAATTATTGAACTCCTCACTAAACCAAAGCATAAGGTATGTACCATTTAACTTTTATTATTCTTTTTATGAATTTTGGGAAATTATCCCCTTTACCATTCATATATCTTTCAAATATTTTCTTATCTCTTCAATTTACATATCATCCAGGAATGTTCATGAAAATTTTTTATGCAAAACGAATCCAATTCAGCCTTCTTTCTTTTACTCTTTATATCTTATAGTGTATGTTCAAAAGACCTCCATTTCATCAATTATATCTCTTTTTTGAAATCTCTGACCTCTTTTAAAATTATTTTAACTCTTGACAGCTCTTTCAAATTTTTCTTAATGACACTATCCTATTTATCTCTTAGTCACCTGAATTTGTATCTTTTGGTTACCGCAAACAATCAGAGAGTAGTCATTAGACAGAACAAGTATCCTTTCTCCTTACTCATCACTAACTTTCTTCTATAACCTTAAATTGTGACCATTTGTCACCCGCACTTGACAAATATAAATTTTATAACATACTCTGTATGTTCGGGTAAATTACTCTACCTTCCTATAATTAAAATGCTACACAATATCTAAAATAATTTACAATCAATAAAATAATCTTCTATACTCCTGGACTTTGGTCAATGGCTTGTGAAGGTATGTTTCTATATTACACTGTACCATTTTGATTTCATTTCAATTTCAAAATCTTTACCTAACTTCTGATTAATTACTTTGGTACTTTTCAAATTTCTACAGTGTGTGCCAAATTTATCTAATATTTTATAAATCATTTATTGTTATTTGGTACATTATTCTAGCTAAAATTTTCTAAGACAATTTATTTGTCTTAATATATATATGTATATATATATATATATATATATATATATATATATATATATATGTATATAAACAACGAATAGATTGGTGGGTATTGCACGCAAATAGAAGAAGGGGCTACTGAAAGGAGTGGTAACCGCAGACATGCATGTTTCTGGCTCATTAGCTGTCATCGGTACGGTACAACCAAGAAAAGATGAGCCAGAAACATGCATGTCTGCGGTTACCACTCCTTTCAGTAGCCCCTTCTTCTATTTGCGTGCAATACCCACCAATCTATTCGTTGTTTATTGTTCATATGTCACGCACTATTCGTAGATCTTGTTGTTATATGTATATATATATGTATATACAGTGTGACCCATTTTTAATGGAAACACCCCCCTAAAATTTCAAGTTTTGAACCGATTTTAATAATTTTTTTTTGAAATGTCAAGTACTAAAAGGTCTACCTTGGGACAAACTTTGAAATGTTTATTCGCATTTTCAGGGCATACTACGATATTTTTTCTTAGTCGAAAATCGGAATTTTTTATTAGCGATATTTTTATTGAAAAAATCACTACACTACTGGATTCAGAGTGCCTCTAAGCAGGTGTAACCAAAATTTCATGAAAAAATATTCATTAATAACAAAGTTATGGCAACTCAAAAATTCGAAAACTCTCAGCTAACAGTCACAAAAACACCCTATATCAACAGATATAGCCATGAGAATATATTTTTTATGATTTCAACAATAAAGTGCCACCAGATGAAAAAAAAATTGATAGCGTAAATTTTTTGAATGAAAATAACGGGATTACATTCACACAATTCAACTAATATTAAAGCAAAAACTTAACTATGATAACTAATCATTGAAATGTTTCGAGTCAGTGCAACAATTAATTCTAACTCATATTCTAGTAGCCTCTATTAATCCACCATGTTTCTGATTACGTTCCTTAGTTCTTGAGGGTTAATATCTGCACATACCTGTCGAATTCTTGCACAAAGTTCATTTCTATCTCTTGAGCGGTTTTTGTAAACCTTTTGTGTGATAAGTCCCCAGAGAAAAAAGTCCAAAACTGTGAGATCTGGAGATCTGGGTGGCCAATCTAGAAACGGACTACCACGGCCTATCCATCGGTTTGGAAAATGTTCGTTAAGCCATTGCCTCACAACTCTGGCATAATGAACTGAACACCCATCTAACTGGACAATTAAATTTGATCGTTCATTGATTGGCAGCTCATGAATAGCATCCCAAAACTCTGTGTTTAAAAATTCTAGCAACCTCTGCGCATTAATGTTTTCCTCAAAAAAGAAAGTACCAATAATTCGTTCGTTAAATATCCCACACCAGACGTTGATTTTTTGGGAATACTGGCTTTTACAACTTATTACCCAGTTAGGCTGCCCAATAGCGACAATTCTGTGATGACACTACTCCATTTGTAATGAGAGTGGCTTCGTCGGTATATAATAATTTTGTAGGAAATTTCTATTGTTTAAATATTCTCCTTGGGCCCATAAACAATATTCCATACGTCTTGCTTCGTCGCCTTCTTGCAGTGTGTGTAAAAATTTGGGCTTGAAAGGTTTAATATTCTTCGCCTTGAGACATCTCCGAATAGTTTCTCGTGGAATATTCAAATCTAAAGTGGCATTCCTTATACTGGCACTAGGATTATTTCCGAAATAATCTAAAATGATTTGATCATTCCTGTTTGGTCTTTGTACAGGATTACTTTTTAACATCATTTTTGATACTGCACCAGTTTCATTGGATATTTTATTTATTTTATTCACCGTACCGCAGCTAATACGAGGACGATCTGAATGTCTCTCATTAAATACTCTACAAACCTCTCTAGCACTTCTAACGTCATCTCCCGAAAGGCGTACAATTTCAATTTTCTCTCTTACGCTCAATCTTGCAGCCATGACACAAAATAATCCGAAGAACTGTAAGGTGAATATTGTTGACAATAGTACACTTAAATCTTTCACTGTCAAACTGTAATATCATTTCCATGGCAACTAAGATTTAAATTGAAAAACCTATTAGGTCTTAGTTTTAGTTAATTTGCGTGAAAACTTGGATGTAATTCCGTTATTTTCATTAAAAATATTTACGCTATTTATTTATTTTTTCATCTGGTGGCACTTTAATGTTGAAATCATAAAAAATATATTCTCATGGCTATATCTGTTGATATAGGGTGTTTTTGTGACTGTTCGCTGTGTGAGTTTTCGAATTTTTGAGTTGCCATAACTTTGTTATTAATGAATATTTTTTCATGAAATTTTGGTCACACCTGTTTAGAGGCACTCTGAATCCAGTGGCGTACTGTTTTTTTGAATAAAAAAACCACTAATAAAAAATCTCGATTTTCGACTAAGAAAAAATATCGTAGTATGCCCTGAAAATTGGAATAAACATTTCCAATTTTGTCCCACGGTAAACCTTTCAGTACTTGACATTTCAAAAAAAAATATTAAAATCGGTTTACAACTTCAAATTTTAGGGGGGTGTTTCCATTAAAAATGGCACACTGTATATATATATACAGGGTGTCCCAGGACTAATGGAAAAAAAGTCAGGAGCGTATAATTTGAGCCAAAATAATGTTAGTACTTCATATAAACCTTTTCTATGCAGGCCCTCGTCTTCGAGTTATAGGCCTTCAAAGTTTTAACATTGAATTTGGTTTTTATTTCTATTTTTTGTACTAGTTATTTGATCTTTATCAAATTTACGGCAAAGCTATAATGTACGTGTATGTTTATTTTGGTAAGGTAAACAGATTTACAGTAGTTCCTTGAAGCCAGGGACGGACTACTCGCAATGGTTAGTGATCCAAAAAATTTGCAGGGATGGCACACCCTGTATGAAATTATTGAAATTGACTTCTCTACACATTAAGCTAACGAAAAGGCCCTCTAGTTGGAATTCGATAAAATAAGCCGTTTGGCTAATATTTACAGGTTTATTAATGCACTACGTACAAATTTACCTAACTAACTTATTAATAAGATGCCCAAGATTTACCCACAGTACTACAAAAAAATAAGGAAGTAAGGAAATCGGAAAACATAGAAAATATAATATCTACGAAACCCTCATAAAGAGCAGCCTATTATATGGGTCAGAAACGTGGCGAATAACAGAAAACATTAAAAGACGATTAGAAGCTGTAGAAATGGATGTATTCAGAAGATCGTTAGGAATCAGCAGAAGACAAAGAATACGAAATGAGGACGTACGTCTCCAAATGGGGATAGAAGGCTCCTTAATAACGGACATCGAGAGAAAACAATTAGTGTGGTACGGGCATGTTCAGAGGATGGAAGAGAAAAGACTTCCCAAGAAAGTAATGAACTGGATGCCGCCTAATCGTCGAAAACGCGGAAGACCTAGGAAAACATGGAAAGAAGGAATAGCGAAGGCGATGAGCTCCCGAGACCTGAGAGAGGGCCAATGGGACGATAGGAAGAGATGGAAGTTAGACATCGGACAACGTCGAAAGACGTTTTAAAACCGATATATATATATATATATATATATATATATATATACTACAAAAAAATAATTTGATGATAGCATATGATAAAAACATTAAGATCTTATTTAATGGGAATTAAATAGGTACAACGTAATTAGTCGCTTTTAATCAAAATTACGAACACAACATTATTAAACCATTAAGAAAACCTCAAAAAACACAAGTTATAAAACATTAGACTAAAACTAATTCCTGAACAACAACAAAAACTAACGTTATTCTAATAAATGTTCAATCTGAGCTCCTCCCACTTCCACGCACATTCTAAGTTTACGAAGGTTGTTTCTTTGCACTTGAAGAAGCAATTCCACATTATTTTCAATAACATTGCAGTGTAACACAATTCAGTCTATTGAATCTTGCCTTGTTTGCACAGGTGTTGCATAAACCCTAGAGAAAGAAATCCTTAGGATTAACGTCTCCTGATCGCGGTGGCCATTGAAAAGGGCCTCCACGACCAATCCATCTATTAGGAAACCTTGTTTGTAAATGCTGTCGTACATGTTAACTGAAATGAGGAGGGCCCCATCATTCATGAACCATAAATTCCTACGAGTTTGTAGTAGCACATCATCAAACAGGTGCCATAACTAATTTTGCAAAAACTCCAAATATTTCTGACCGGTCAAAGTACCGTCAATAAAGTATGGCCCTATCAAATGATTGCCAACTATTCCTGCCCAAACATTAATAATGAATCAATGCTGGCTCCTAGTTTGGATAATGCCATGTGGATTCACATCATCACATAAATGCATATTATGAGAATTTATGACTCCATCTCTGGTGAAACCGGATTCGTTCGTAAAGAGAACGTTACTAATAAATGTATTGTCTGCTTTTTGTTGTCGCAGAAACAACTGGCTATACTCAAGTCGTGCAGGATAATCAGCCACTGTTATACTGTGTACTTTTCTCATGTGGAAATGATATAACAGCTGTTCTTCTAGGACGCGATGAACAACTGATTTCGAGACGTCATGTTCTCTTAATAATTTTCGTAAACTCGTTGATGGTTCATTATCAACTGCATTTAACAAGTCTTGTTCAACTGCCACAGTATGTACGCTTTGTACTGGACCTTCTCCACATTTTTTGGCAAAAAACTTCCTAAAATTTAAAATTTTGTTTTGTATACATGGAAAATTATATTTACTTATTCATACCTGTTTCTCGTAACCTGAGATCAATGCGCTCAAACATTCGTCTGTCTGGCAATGCTCTGTTTGCAAAATGTTCTGCATAAATCCTTCTGGCTTCTAAACAATTCAGAGAAGCCAGTCCATATATTAACTGCATATCTGCGCACTCAATAAAAGTGAATTCTGCCATTGTAACTGCTAAATTAAGGAAATTGACTGTCTCGACCCTTACTTCGTGGAATATGCTCATATTAGTGTTTTTAAATGATGATATTGATTTATCGAAACAATTGTCAATTTTTTAGAATTTTCAATAACTTGTATTATATTGTGGAATTAACTAGAGACCTTGAGTTTCATTTAAAAACACTAAATTAAGGACTTATTGACAAGTACTGACTACGAACTATTCTACACAACGTTTGACAACTAATCCTATGGTTACTTGATAAACGGTAAAAACACTTTTGAAAAGTTTTTACCAACTTTCGAATTAATAAGTCGTTAATGTTTTTTATCGTCTGCTATCGTTAAATTATTTTTTTGTAGTAATGTAGGTAAATCTTGGACATCGTATTAATAAGTATTAATATTAGCCAAACGGCTCATTTTATCGAATTCCAACAGGAGCAC
This sequence comes from Galeruca laticollis, assembly GCA_963921935.1. Classification (NCBI taxonomy): domain Eukaryota; kingdom Metazoa; phylum Arthropoda; class Insecta; order Coleoptera; family Chrysomelidae; genus Galeruca; species Galeruca laticollis. The sequence continues at coordinate 117,256,725 of OY998175.1, forward strand.
CTTTTCATTAGCTTAATGTGTGGGGAAGTGAATTTCAATAATTTCATACAGGGTGTGCCATCCCTGCAAATTTTTTGGATCATTAACCATTGGGAGTAGTCCGTCCCTGGCTTCAAGGCACTACTGTAAATCTGTTTACCTTACCAAAATAAACATACACGTACATTACAGCTTTGCCGTTATTTTATAAAGATCAAATAACTGGTACAAAAAATAAAAATAGAAACCAAATTCAAAATTAAAACTTTGGAGGCCTATAACTCGAAAACGAGGGCCTGCATAGAAAAGTTTATATGAAGTACTAACATTATTTTGGCTCAGATTATACGCTCCTGACTTTTTTCCCATTAGTACCGGGACACCCTGTATATATATCAAATATGGTGAGATGCAATAATTTCACAAACTTAAAATTTTTTTCTCAGCATTATGAATAAAATATTATACTTACCGCTACCAAAAGGTATATAATGTTTGTTGTTAAGAATCAAATCACCCTTTGCATCTAAAAATCTTTCGGGTCTAAATTCATAAGGGTCGACCCAAATATTACCGTCCATATGAACACTGAATAAATTGGTTAGAATTATGGTATCTTCGGGAATCAAGTAACCACAGAGATCAGTGTCTTTTGTAGCACGATGAGCAATGCCTAGAGGGGCTATTGTTATACGTCTTTGAATTTCCATGAGTACTGCTTCCGTATATTTCAACCTAAAAATCAAATTTTAAGATTATACTTCTCATATAAAATGCTTATGAAGGCAAATTATATTTAAAGCAATCTTTTCACCGTCATTGGACACATTTTTGGATTAATACATAAGTTATTGGTGAATTTATGGTGAAAGTAAAATGCACATCATTGGGTAGTTTTACTCATTTTTCTATGACATTGACTACGATTTTCTAAATAGTATGCTCATGCTGAGATACATTAACTGGAATAAACATGTTTTAGATAACATTTTATTCAAGCAAGAATCTTTAAAAGTCAGAGCTTGCTTGAGCGTTCAATTTTCCAAAGAAATCGAAAACACGAATGCAGTACAACGTTAGAACACTTCTTAAGATTGCCGATTGGGGATATCCTATTAACAATGATAACTGAACAGAATGAGGAAATCAACAAGGTTCAAAAATAACTTGCCTGGTAAAGATTGGATAAGAAGTTTCTTTGAAAGACATAAAAATCTAATATGTTTTTGAAAAGCCCAAAATATAAATCCGAATCGCGCTGCTTAAAGCAGAGAAGTATTTCACACCTATTTCGATAATCTTGAGAAGTCACTAGAAGGCGTTTCTCCCGAAAATATTTATGATTTCGACGATACTAACTTAAGCGACGAGCTTGGTTCAACAAAGTGTTTCTTTAAAAGAGGAGTGAAGTACCCAGAAAGGGATATGCATCATTCCAAATCAAATATATCACTAATATTTTATGGAAACTCGAATGGAGAATTACTTCCCTTGTATGTCGTTTATAAAGCCCAAAATATGTGGAGCTCTTGGACAGAAGGCGGTCCAGATAAATTCAGGTATAACCGCACTACTCGTGGTTGACTCTGTGACTCTTGTGGACTGGTTCCAAAATATTTTTCCACCTTACGTGAAACACCAGCCAGCATCTAAATTGTCAATTGGAGACAATTTAGCCGGTCATTTCTGTGAGGAGGCAGTAGAACTCGCTGTGGGTAATGATATTCGATTTCTTTGTCTTCCCCCTAATGCCACACATATAGCTCAACCATTGGATGTGGAGGAGCATCTTAACAGATTTTAAAATGTCCTCCGGAGAAGTTGGATTAGAAAAAGATACATTTCTTGCACTGTTGAAAAAATTGGCAAGAGAAACCTTGTGAGCGAATTCAAGGCTACTGGAATATGGCCATTTAGCAGGGAGACGTTAATTACCAAACTACCATCTTCTATAGACCCTAAACATTTAAAATTAAAATTTATAAGCCCTAATTTTATGTGCAGAAAAGGTAAATAAACTTTTAGCTGATCTACTAATGGTTCATTAAGGACGTTTTTCTGGCCGGACACAATGTTTTCACGTAACGGCCAATCTTTAACTAAATAAGGTTGGATTCTGGCTCTGCTGTCCTATTGGTCTAAAAAGCAATAAGATTTTGTAAGGTCACTCTGTAGTCCTATAAACATTGCAAAAACTTTGATATTATCGGCATAGATATTCCACTTATAATATTCGTATTTTACGTTCTGCTTGGAATCAAATTGGATACGAAATCTGCCGATACTATTTCCAATGGTCTATTTGTCAATATGGATTTGGGTATGTTAAAATTGTGCGAATTCTTCTCCTTTCCTAATTGACATAACCTGCATGTTCTTGTAACGTTTTTTATTATATTTATATCCTTTTTACATATGTGATTCTCTCTGAATATAAGATATAATTTTCTTATTCCCACATGTTTATTCTTGTCGTGTAATTCTTTTACTAGTTTTTTAGCAAGTGTAGGTGATATCATATATGCTTCTTGACTATTTATAATCTTATAATAAATATAATTCTTCCTTAAACACTTACGTTTTTACTTCTCTTCTAAATTTGATTGATCTCGAATTATTTCCTCGAGTGAAAATATTCCTGTAGGCTGATTCATAACGCTTAACCCTATCTTATATTCATCAGTATCTTTTATTTTCTCTCCGTCCATCCTGCTTATTGCATCAGGTACTGTATTTCTCTCACCTGGTATGTATATTATATAGAATGAGTATTCTGCCAAAAGCAAACTCCATCTATGTATACATTTTACAGCATGACCAACGGTAACTGATAGCCGTTTGTTTTCATTCAACAACAAAACTGCCTTTAGACTTGTGTTCGAAGAGTCAATAAATAGTCGCCACTCGGTAGGTACATAGGAAATGCCAAGTTCATTCATTAAACCTGGAATATCATGACAGGAAACTAAGTCATTTTCTTTTGAGAAAATTATGTCCAGCATTGACTGTCTTTTCCGGAACGTGGAAATTTTCATACCTTTTTCTCTTACAAGAAAATCCCAGAATTTATGTTAAACAAAAGTAACAATCATAATTGGCCAAATTATTGACACTCTAAACTTCATAGGTCTGATGTATGATTACCCCGTAGCCATCCTACTAAGGTTCGTGGGTAAGAGCGGCAGCATATTTTGGGAGCCCTACTTTTGTCTTGATCGCCCGCTTTGAACCCGAAATATAACTCGTTGACTTTTCTTACATGTGGACTCAAGGTCTTTTGTTGAGTTTTCAGTGTCACCTCACCAGATATATAACAGAAACTGATCGCATGGTTCACACAGCATCGCAACGGCATCGCTTCGCTTATTATATCCACTGTTGAATACTGTAATATTGATCCTCCGACAAGCGGTTGGCTGGACATATATCCTTTTCGAACATCTGATATTTTTTAGAAACATCTAGAATCAATAGTATCGAAAATGATTTTTGTACATAGGGGCCCTTCAATAAGTAGCTGTCCCTCCGACGACTATGTGGTACAATGAAATCTGGAATTACATGGGGTTTAATGGGTATCTCCTTAGTAGGTATACTAAGTTAGTCCTGGCCCATCGGTACCACTGCTTCCAATTTTCGCCACTAGATGGCGCTACTCGTTGGTGGGTGATTCAAATGGGGCGCTGGTGTCGTGTGGTGACGACGTTCGATATACAGGGTGTCGACATAAAGATGTCAAAAAGGCACTCTGTTATTATTGGTCGGATTGAAGTCGAACAAACGGTATTATGTTAGGTACATCACTACGACGTTCGATATACAAGGTGTCAAACAGGCACTCTGCTATTATTGGTCGGATTTTCATCGAATAAACGGCATTGTTGATTATTTTTATATACAGGATGTATAAAGATGTCATATAGGTAAGACAACCACATTACTTTACTTTCGGCGAAGCAGTTTCGGCGACCCCCACCCCTTCTCCCACGCCTTTCTGCGATAGCATGAATACAGGAAGGTAATATTTTTAACGCTTAGTATTCGATTTTCGCTGAAAGTGTTAACATGGCAAGCTCCAAAATGTTTAGTGTTTCCCAACTTTACGGCAGGAAGGTCAAACCGACCGATGAAAGATTTGGATTGTGGCTACTGTTGGAAAATTTGGAAGGTAACAATATGGTTACAGATATTGGAAATATTAATTACACGGAAGGCGAACACCCACTGGGAGATGGACTTATACGAATTACAGAACCATTTTGCGATAACATAATACTTGTAAAGGTATGCGGCTTAGACGACTGCGATGGAAATTCTAAACTTGGTTTCTGCAAAACATGGAGTTAAAGCTAAGCTGCCTTTCCTCTTACTAAGTAACAACCCGCTTGTCATTGGAACAAGAGAAATAATCGGAGAAAATTTGGAAATTATTAAAAGGAAACAAAAACATAACGCAGGATTTTGCTTGAGTTTTAAGTAAAGAGGAAATGATTAATTATTTAACCAACAACTTCAACTTCTGCATCTAAGGAGTGTACAAGGAAAAGTGCACCGATATTGTAAACAATGATAAAACAGTTGGCATAGATAGAAATATACAACAAATTTATTTGTCAAGTAACCAGTCCTGGAGTTAACAAGAGCATTGGAAACCATATTATAGATTTCGTCAACTACCCAGACGCAAGATTAAAGGAAATTTTCTTTTCTGCATTGGCCAAGAAGCATGGCATTACTAGATTAGAAGCTACGATATATAACTACTCAATCGGAAATTCCCATTGAGAAGGCTACAGTCCTCAAGACGATTGTATAACTCTGCTAAAAGATAGTAAGTGGTACTTCCAAAATTCTCCGATATACTCTGTTTCGATTGCAAAAATGTGGACAAAGTTGACCGAGAGTCTACACAACAGCTGTTGTCTTGTGTTTAACAATATGCTACAATATGTTTAGTAGGGCAACAGCAATACAAGAAAATTGACGGGATTACAAATAAATTTACCAAAAGAATCCGACACAAGGATGAAGGTTATAAATTACATTCTCTCTGCATGCAGCTTTAATTGCCTCCCTCTTAACCATATAGAAGTTGTAGAAGAAAATGAAAACAGGCACAAAGGAGGGAAAAAGGAAAGAGTTGTATTTTGTGTGTAATAATTGTTTGTATTATACTCAACATGCTATTATTGTAAATAAAAACGATTAAAAAAATAGTGTTTAGTTACTGTTTTGTTTATCACTACTAGTGTTGTTTTGGACCTATTTCCTGAAGATATGGATTAAGGGGGGTGATGCATCACTTAATACATAACAGAAGACACACACCACAGGGATAGCAGAAGGTTAGCAGACACTCACACACCACAGAACACAAGAAGGTAGATAGGTGACACAGAACACAAGTTTTCTTAGGGTTTGCTATACAGATGATACATGGCAGTTGACATATCACTCATGACGTCACAGAACACCTGTTTTTGTGGGGTTTGCTATGTTAGGTTCCTCCACTTGCGCGCAATGGGGATAACCTATCAGCAAATCCTACGAAAACTTGTGTTGTGCGGTGCGTCATCTGTCACGTGTGTCAACTGCCATGCATGATCTGAATAGCAAACCCTAAGAAAACTTGTGTTCTATGTCACCTATCTACCTTCTTGTGTTCTGTGGTGTGTGCGTGTCTACTAACCTTCTGCTATCCCTGTGGTGTGTGTCTTCCGTCATGCATTAAGGGACGCACCACCTCCTTTAACCCATATCTTCAGGAAATAGGACCAAAGCAACACTGGTAGTGATAAACAAAACAGTAACTAGACACTATTTATTTAATCGTTTTTATTTACAATAATAGCATGTTGAGTATAATACAAACAATTATTACACACAAAATACAACTCTTTCCTATTTTCTATTAGGCGTATGTTTAATTTTATCTATTTTTATTTTTATTCTATAACTTAGGTCCATTTCTGCAAATTCTTTTTCCAACCAATAGTTCGAGCAATATAAGATTTCCGAATTTTCAGCATTTAATATGTAACGAAGTCCTCCCTATATTTAACTTCCTTTATAGCGGAAATTACCATTTCTGTTCCTTCGGCAACTTGTTCTAAGCGTTGGCAATGTCTAAATTTAATACGATCTTTTATCTTCTGCATGGTAATGTTTGCGGTTAACAATTGAGGGGATGTTGGGAGATCGTGGATGAATAGGGAGTATAACAAAGGTGATAATACAGAGCCTTGAGGGACTCCAGCTTGCATGGAGTACGGCCCGGCTGAGAAATTATCAATTTATGGAAAATAATTTTCTATTGGTTAAGTATGAGTTGATTATTCTAATTAAGTAGTTTGGAATTTCGAGATTAATAAGTTTGTGTATTAACCCCTCGAGTCATACGAAGTCAAAGGCCTTCTGTATGTCCAATGTCACCATAATGGATTTGTTTTTCATTTGAAACCCATCCCTTATATAATTGATTACACGTATTATTTGTGCAATTGTGCTATGGCCGCTTCTAAATCCGTATTGCTCGGGAGGTATAATGCTATGATTTTCGACGTATTGTCTCAATCTAAATAAAATTACTTTGTCTATCTATCACCTTTGCTATGTTGTTTAGTAGGGAAATTGGTCTATAGCTATCTACATAACATGGCTGTTCATTAGCTTTGATGATGGGTATGACGTTGCCTATTTTGAGCATATCAGGATATTCGCCCGTTTTGATAATATAATTAGTAATTGTACGATCACTTTTTTTGGGATATTTTTGAGTAAAATGTTGTATATGGTGTCTGACCCAGGGGCTGTTTTGTTTTTGAGTTGTATCGTGTTATATATTTCGGTGCATGCTGTTAAATGTGTTGTGTTACGTGTATTGAGTGAATTTATGTATTGATGAACTGCATGTGTTATATTTTGATGATATTGTGAGTGTTGCATGTGATTTACAAAATAGCCTTGGAAATACTCTCCGCACTGTTCTGCGATTTCACGGGTATTATTATATATTCGACCATTTTTGTTGATTTTATTTATTTCATTATGCTTTTTCCTTCAATGCGAGCTTCCACAATGAATTATCGTCCGGATTCAGAGTCTCTATGAATTTGGACCATACATTGTTGTTATGATCATTAATTAATTTGTTGATTAACTGTTGGTGTTCCCTTGATTCATGATGGTATTTTATGTTTTTAGTGATTCGCCATTTTTTTCTAATTTTGTTTTTTTTCTTGAATTTTTATAATAATATTATCTGGTAATGTGTTTTTTATGATAACTGTTGAATGATCTCTCTTTCGATCCGTGAAGTGCGCCAAGAATAAGCAACAGTCCAATATAAGCTTCAATCTCTGTAGAATCAACAGGTACAAAAACTTTAATTTTATTCGGATTTTCTATATTCCATTTATCATAATATGTTTGTGCCTTTCTGTTTGTTTCGGTTACTATTATGTTCAGAATATCCGGAGATAGGAAAAGAGGAAAAGCGTCTTTTATACTTGAGATATCCGAACTGTAATTTGTAAGGCCTAGAGCATGTCTCCGAATATTAGCTTTTGAACGTGTAATTTTTGTGTTTCCTGGAATTTTTGACCACTCAGTTCCATCTTTAGATTTATATACTGGAATGCCCTGGCTGTTACTAACTGTTGGTTCCTCTGGGTTCGTTTTCTCTATACTTTGATCAACAACTATTACATAATTTTCTTCCTCTACTTCTGTGACAATGTCTTCATCTTCTAAGTCACTCGATGTTTCCTCATTGATAACACTATCAAACTCTGGATCATCACTTTCAAGTATACGTAACATCTCATCGTCAGTAAGTCCCTTGCGATTGTTTGTAAATAAAAACTGACTCATTTTCAAAACGATGTACCCTACTCGCAATATCACAAGAGACTAACCCGAATATTCAAGTCTGAAAATTATATCGCAGTGCGGGGAATCCCCCATTTGAACTGGTAATTTACATTTTACAATTATATGGGTAAATTCCCTGTGAGTAAACAAACGTTAAATGTATGGGATTCCCCGATTTTACTAACAGTTACCGGGATTATTTTATCGGACGTAAAAGGCTGACCAGGGTCTGAAGAGACCCCTGGAATATAAAACTATTTTTTGTTTATACCAGCCAATAAAAACTACTAAATACATCATATTTTATCAAAATAATTCATAAACTGCAGCTAGATGAAAGATCAATGTTTAAAAATTTGCGTTTGCAAAGATACAGCAAAAACATACGTCATGGAGTACAAACGGACCCCGGCCAGTCCTATGAAGGTTAACAGAATATAAGCAGGTTTCTGAATATCAGAATACATTTACCAGTAAAAATTGGAAACAGTGGAATGAAACATATTAAAAAAAATTCAAATTGAACTGAAATATTGAGAATAGAGGAAAACGGAAATAAAATAACAGGCGAGGAAATCCTGAATATAAAAAGGATGAAGAGATAAATCAAAAACTTTTAACTGGTCAAGGTAAGATTTATACAGAACGAATACACAGTTTTTACAAAAATTACCAAAAACTGTAAGGATGATATTTGATAATGTTGAAAACTAACCAACATAAAAAAGTGATAGAAGAAATTTTATTTTATTTAGGAGTTACTCTGTGCCTCAATAATAACAATACTTGATTGCACTTTTCATTATTTAAAAAAATAGAAAAATTGACCAAATCACATGATTTAATGGAGGAATGAAGCACATGTTGCTACTATTGTATAACTGTATAACATAATAACAACAAAAACTTTATATATCAGAAACAACAATATTTGTACATTAATGAAATTAATACTAACATCAGTAAATACAAGTCTACGAAAATGATTGTACTCGTATATATAAAAAATAATTGATACATAAAAACTCTGAAATTAAATTTATACTAAAACATTGTCACTAATAAAATTCAATCCAATTGATTTGTGTCTAACTTCAATAATCTGTTTTCAATTATAGTGTGGATACAACTTTTGTTGGATAAAATTAGTTAATTAATATTCTGGAACAATATTTGTTAATTGAATAAAGGAGACAACATTTAGCGAGTGATGATTGGAGTGTCAACTTAATATACTTAATAGTTACGGATATACATCTAAATAGAGGAAGTTGGGGCAAGTTTTTTTTCTTGAATTTTTATAATAATATTATCTGGTAATGTGTTTTTTATGATAACTGTTGAATGATCTCTCGCTTTTGTGATTATTTTTTGAAAGTTTTCAATTATTTTAGTTAAGTGGTTTAAGTTATCAATTTTGTCAGTTATATTTAAGTTTAAGTTTATATATTTTATAAATGCATTCCAGTTTGTTTTTTTAAAATTATATAATTGAGGATCATTGAGATTTGTAATGTTGTGGGATAGTTTGAGGTGGATGAGGACGGGATCGTGGTCAGAGTTTAGGTCAGGGAGAGTTTTTATTTTTGTTACGTTGTTTATATTTTTTCCCACTGCAATATCTAAAATGCTCGGCGAGTGATTGGCTGCAAACGGATGGCGCGTTGGTTCTATGGTGTGGAACACGTTGCAGTCCGTGTTGTCGCAGAACTTCATGATAGTATTCCCGTTAGGGCGAGGCCCCATTAGTGCGTTGCGTAGTCGCTGCGTCGGTTTCCATATATTTTTTACGATATGACCCATTAGACCGTAGTGTCGTCGCGCGCGACAATTCAGCAGATCGACGGACGAGAGACGTAGCGAGAGGAAGGGTGATGCGCTGCGTTGTCGGAGCTCTTCTGCGACGACGGACAGTGATCCACTGCTAGAGGAGGAAGCTAGACGAGCGTAACGACATTTTTTAACATCATGAGTGAGCAGGAGATTGATATAGATTTTGTCATATCCTTGGTCCAAGAAAGACCCATTATATGGGATAAATCACACGAACACTACAGTGATAAATTTCGTAAAGCGAATGAATGGGCAGCTGTATGTAAAATCATATTTCATGATTACGAGGAATTTGAGGACCAAAAAAAGAACAAGATTGGTGAGTTGTTATTTATTATGATTAAAAGTTGTTTTATATCTTTTATAAGTTAATTTTATATCTTTTTCAACTGTCACGGTGAAGCCATTTTGTCTTGTTATCGTAAACCATCATGTTGTGTAACAAAATTGAGTAAAACACAACATGCTTTCACGATATTAATAGTTAAATCATATGCTGTATCAATTGGCCTATGTATTTATTTGCCATGATCCCAAATGCACATTCCACGTATCCACGAGCTCTGCTAAGGCGATAATTATAAACCATTTGTTTCACGTTGAGATTTTGTCCGCCGTATGGGCGCATAACATGCTTCCTTAAACCAAAAGCTTCATCACCGACTAGTACGTATGGGATTAGTGGCTCGTTATTACGATCATTTCCAAGTGGTTGAGAAACAGGCAATGGTAATTCATTTCTCATTAAAATCTTGTAAAGCGTCGAATTTATAAAAATAGTAGAATCACTTTCCTTTCCATATGCTCCCACGTCAATTTTTGTAATTATAAAACAGAGAACCACTTTTGTCCAGTTTTATTAAACTTACATGTTTCCCATCAATTGCCCCAAAGCAATGAGGAAAGTTGGCTTTCAGATCAAAATCTAATGCAATATTTTGTAGTTTTTCTACTGTCATCTCATCTATGTACTGTGGTCGAAGATATTTCCATATAGCTTGACAAACTGACGAAATAGTTGCCCAAAATAAAACTGACAGTAGCCTTTAAATTGTGCCAAAAGAAATGTCCTCGTTACCCCTAGGACCTTCTCACTACGTGCCTGCAAGCCGCAAGAGATCAAACCAAGCAATAGACGATTTCGAAGCGCAAACGTTAGAAGCGTTGCACGAGAAAGAAAACCGCCACTTATCATTTTTTAAAGGTATTTTGCCTTCTTTGGACGGCTTTACGGAATTACAGACTTTGACATTCCAAAGCAAAGTTATAAATATCATTACCGAAATGCGGTTAGGGGAACAGACTCAATCAACGCCATTGCAGTCACACGAATATCAAACTGGACAACAGTATCAGTATGGATATCAAACTGCACAACATGCCCAGTCACCATCGCCATCGGGGTATCGAACAGATTAATTCGACGCTACTTTCTCAGCCAACACTACAGTTAATATTTTACTGATGATAGTCAAGAAGAAGAATATAACTTTGCTTTGTTGACTTAGTAGTAATACTTAAATGAAACTGATTTTAAAGATAATAAATGAATAACTGATGAACATGAATATTAATATACGAGTATTTGAAATTTCTTACTTCAATGTAGTACCAATCATTTCAATTGGTTCTAAAGGGTTCCTGAATTTGGTATAGTGCTTCCTTACATGTGGTTCTAAGATTTTAACCAAATTATTAAAGCTGGCCTCACTCATCCTAAAAAAATTGAAAAATTTCTTTTCATCTAACAACAACTCCCTATATTCCTGCATAAAAAACTGACCATCACTATTTCTTAATGCTATCAAAGGAGATATCCAGAATCTTCTAAGGTTTCTACGTTTATTTCGGCGGTGGCGTGGTAAAAGCAACAAAAGAACACGTTTGTATATATCCATTGCGAAGGCTGAACTGAGACGCAGCCAGTGTTGCTGCGATGCTCTTGCACTGCAACATCGTGCGTCGTCGCAACGCAGGTGTGGCATACAATCCGCTGGTCCGTTGCGACGACGCGACGCAACGCAGCGCAACGCACAAATGGGGCCTCGCTCTTAGCGTTCGGGTAGTTGATGTATTGATCCCACTGCGGATGTTTGTAGTTGAGATCACCAACTACCAAAACTTTGTTGTGTGTGTTAAAAATGTCATGGAAATCTGTTTGTGTAAGTTTGTTGTCGGGCGGGTTATAAGATCCGACTATTTTAATTTTAATATCAAAAGGATCGCAATATGCTCAATTGATGAATTATTTTGTTGCAGGATTTTGAAATGTGTGCCTTTTTTTATTAGTAATGCGATACCGCCAACGTCGGCATCACCGGCGCGGTCTTGTCTGTATAGACGATATTCTGGGTTTCTAAAGTTTATTGTTTTATATGATTTGAGAAACGTCTCGATCAAAAAGAAAATATCTGGTTTTTGAATGTCGAGAAAATGTCTGATTAATGGGAGTTCATTTTGCACTCCGCAAACGTTGCAGAAAATTATTTTGAGATTATATCGTTTTTGTAAAGCTGTTTTGTCACTTATCTGCCTATATGTCATATTTGTCGGTTCCAGCTACAAAATTATGGTAAATAGTAAATTTGTCCATTTTTGTGGTGGCTTTCTTCATCTCACGAATAAGATCGCCAACTGCTCTTGCTAGTTCGTCAAGGTTGACCAGCGAATGCAGCTCCTGGAACATACTATTGATTTCAGCAAATTTATGTATGTCCGAGTTTTTACTGTGCTGCTGGTTGCTGTAGTATGTGATTGGGGTTGAGGGTGGGTGTTCGAATTTGGCTTTTAATTACCAAATTCTCCCGTGATTCTATTTCAATGTCCCCTGTATACTACAAGTCGAATATTATGCCCAAAACAGATAACTAAATATATCCTTAATTTCAACAGTTGATATTTCTTTACTTCACTAAAAAAGTCATTTAAATTTACTAACACCTAAGGAAAACAGATAAATATCGTTTTCTGAAATTCTACTGAATATATCAAAGTCCCCGACATCTTATCTCTTCATAAAAACTCTCTTCCAAACTCTGTTATCTGTATCTACGAAACCGTTGAAACCCCCAAAAAAAACATCTTCATATCTGCCAAATTCGCTTGTTGTTCGAACGTTACATTTTAAAATACTTTCATCCCATTGGTTAGTTTCTAATAGCTTGCTCATTCCTGGATCCTACGTCATTAAACATATAAATACGACATCTAACCTACATCCAGCCTCTTCTCATCCTTGAACGTGGTACACACAGGTACTGAGTTTAGAAGAGCACCCGGCGTTTACATATCGGGAACAAACATGTGTCTTTAAGGTTTAGTTATTTCATAAAACGTCATAGCATTCATCGCGTGAATATAAAGTGAATTCTTAATTGTCGACGCAAACAAAATCTAAAGTGACATAAGTGTTTCATTGCATCGTACAGTACATCATTTACATCATACCTAAAGTGAAAAATATCCATTTGGTCCTTCGAGTACATCGTATAACAACAAAGAAACTACATTCCCTCTAATTAACCCAAAGTAAAAGGGTTAATTTAGAACATGGTCCTGTCGAGACCGGATAGAACCAGAAGAAAGTGAAGCAGTCCTAGCGACCAGGAGAGAGCAGTGAAACAGCCCTTGGAGTCCAAGTGAATATAGACCCTCAGCGTTCCCGAGAACTCTTCGAGAATTTCAGTCAGCAGAAAACATTCATTAGATAATGTATTTATTGATAATAAAAGATTTTGTATATTTGCTTATCAACCAACGTAGAATTTGTAAACATAGTATATAGGGTGATTTAAATGGTTTCACCTTCATATTAATTTGGATTTATAACATTCTTTGACATTGTTGGCGTAAAATAGTATACAGTGCGGTTTAAATAATTTCACCTTAATAGTAATTTGGATTTATAATAAAAGTCTTTGATATTTTTTATGCAATATAAACATTTATATTATACAGTGCGATTTAAATAAGTTCATCTTAATATTAATTTGGATTTATAATAAAAGTCTTTGATATTTTTTATGCAATATAAACATTTATATTATACAGTGTGACTCAAATAAGTTCACCTTAATATTAATTTGGATTTATAATAAAAGTGTTTGATACTTTTTATGCAATATAAACATTTATATTTATATTATACAGTGTGACTTAAATAATTACACCTGAATATTGATTAATTACAATAACATCGTTGATATTTCTTATAAAACATACATTCATACTCTGTATTTGATTATTGAACTTTTGAAATTTACATGAGACATTGGGATTTAAATTATTACACCTGGATGTGTTTGATTATAATAACGCTAATTGACAAAGTAATTTCATATTTGTATATAACATACATTCATTGTACAGTGTGTCTTAAATAATTACATATTAAGATTTTCATGGAACCATAATTACACTAGTCGGTATTGTTGTGTGAGAAAACCAGGTACAATTACAGTGTCATTTTAACTTGCAACGAGCCGTAGAAAACTAAACAGGCACGGCTGGTAGCAAAATATATTACGCTAATACAAAATAAGCATTGTTCAAACATAGCTATTCATTTACACTTCATGTTAACCATATAATTAATACATCATTTACAAAATGGAATCATTAAAGACGCAACGAGCTAGTTGCAAAGCAGCAATTACTCGCATTTACAACTGGTTCCATAACAATCTGGACGAGTCGGACAAGTATGCTTTCAAATCCCGAATAGTCAACTTAGAAAAATATTACTCTAAATACTCTGAGATTCAAGACCAAATTGAAACCATAGCCGTAGATACTGAAGTAGAATTCGATGATAGAAGTCAGATTGATGAGAAATATTACTCATTACACTGCAAGCTACAAAATGCTTTCGAAAAATTAAACCCTAAATTCAATCAACCTAACCAATTACCTGTACAGTCTCAGAGTGAAACTCATATTAGATTACCTTCCATAGAAATACCGATTTTCTCAGGAGATAGCACTAAATACACTGCCTTTATAGACCTTTTTAACGCACTAATAGTGAATAACACCCGGCTTACATCTAAAACTGAAAAATTCTACTATTTGAAATCATACTTGAAAGGTGACCCGCTCAATTTAATTTCTCAATTACCGGTAAATGAAACCAATTTTGATGTAGCGTTGGAGTTACTGAATTCTAAATATAATAATACACGGCAGATTGTTACTGCCCATTTTAACCGTTTGACAGCCTGTAATAACATTTCAAAATGTACTGCCCAACAATTAAGAACATTCACGTCCGAAGCTAGATCTATAGTAAAGTCATTGTTAAATCTAAATATCAATAAGGAAGAGTTATTTGATGCACTAATCGTTCATATATTAAAAACAAAATTAGATTATAATACAAAAAGATCTCTTGAAGAAAAAGAGACTGATCAAAATTTAATTGCTAGTGATACCTTTTTTGATTTCTTGGAAAAAAAATGTACAGTCTTGGAAAACTTGTTAACCCAAGATTCCAAACCCGATACATCCCATCATCGTAACCAGTCTTCTAATGTGACTACACCACCCAACAGAGTAACTTTACTTTCAAATCAACATTCGCTTCCCGAACAAAACCCACCTCCAACATGCTCATTTTGCAAGGAAACAGGCCATAAAATTTATACATGCCCCCAATTCGGGATGCTTTCCGTTCCTGATCGGAACAAATACATTAAAGAAAACAAATTGTGCTTCAGGTGCCTAGGTTCCACACACACAGTTACTAACTGTAAATCAGTTAAATCATGTTCCATATGTCAAAAAAGACATCACACGTTACTCCATTTAGACAATTATCCCCCTAGACAAAACCTTGACACAAGACCTGTCGAGAGAAATGATACTCCGACCGTCGCCATGGCCTATTCCTTTCATTCCATATTAAATGAACCATGCAACCTACACTCTCTCGCAACACAACCTTCAACTCAACATTCACTCGCTAATCACTCGTTACCCAACTCACTTGAAAGGGACACCTTTACTCAGCTATGTTGTGGTACAACTCGTAGCTCTAACCCCATCAACATTTCAACATGCTCATTCTGTAACAAAGCAGGTCATAAAATTTATTCTTGCCCACACTTCAGAACACTCTCTATACTTGACCGCAAAAAATATATAATAAATAACAAAATGTGCACAGCATGTCTGGGTTTCAGACACACATTCGCCCATTGCTCGTCTACCGGTGTTTGTGCCATTTGCAGAAACAAGCACCACACTTTACTTCACTTCCCTCACACCCACAAACAAAACCCATCATTGAGACCTTTGAACATGAACCCTAACCACTCACCACCAATGCAACAATCTCCAGAATATTATCGTCAAGAAACGTACTGTTCTGGACAAGACTCATTCACAATACCTTACGGATAACACCTCTCATACTCATTATACTCATTCTTTTGGTGTGACCACACCACTTTCAAATCACAACTTACCCTCAAAAACATTCTTAATTCACAAAACACTCTTAACTAATAAATAAATAATTTTGAAACCAACACTTACACTCGAATAAACGATTCACTTTCATACTCAACGCTCTTTAAGTGCAGGAGAGCACTCATGCATTACTTAAGCTCTTTCTCGTCAAGAAAACAAATCCTTTAGTCCTCTGGAAGAGGACAGTGATACTTATATACTAGACACTTAAGAAAAACAAAAAAAACGTTGTAAAAAACTTAAACTTATACTTAAACATTGAGAAACGAATACTTTAACATTTAAAACCCTGGACGATTAACAAAAAAAAACTTGACACTTTGACATGAACATTACTCTTATGTGAATACCTGGATAAAGGTATTGAAATGAAGATGAAGATACTTGGTTGAAAAGATGGAGATACTTGGTTGAAAAGAAGATGATACTTGGTTGAAAAGAAGATGATACTTGGTTAAAGATGAAGATACTTGGTTGAAAAGATGAAGAAACTTGGTTAAAAAGAAAAGAAGATGATACTTGGTTAAAAAGAAAAGAAGATGATACTTGGTTGAAAATGAAGATACTTGGTTGAAAAGATGAAGATACTTGGTTGAAAAAGAAGATGCATGGTTGAAGAAGATCCATGGTTGACGAAGATGATACTTGGATAATATAAACACTTGGGTGACGTTTAGAAGAAAACGGCATCCCCCCTTACTCATATGTTACTTAAGCAATCACATTGACGATACTTTGAAGTCAAAAAGACTTGACAAAAACATTATATACATATTTTACCCTCCTTTTCTTGACGAGAACAGAAATAACTCCTTTACATTAATTAAAACATTTTAAAAAACTCATTCTTACCCGCAAAAGAGTCGGGTCCCCTTAACACAAACATCTATAATCATAAAAACATATACAAAAACAATCTCAAAAGAGTTAGAAAAAACTCTCTCATCATACTTAAACACTCGTGGTCACTACCTTACATTTACTTTTATGCTAACTCACACTTACATTATTACTTGCACTAGCATACAATTGCACCTTAATCATACTTATACTCATACTCATATTGGCACTCAAAGCTCACATTCGTAATACTTTCACACTTATTCGTACATACTCGTATTTACATTTGCATTCACATTCATTCGTACTTACTCTTACTCACTTGTTGTAGCACGCATTCGTACTTGCTCTAATCTCATGAGCATACTCTCTTACAATCACCCTCACTATACAAGTCATTCCTCCGCGTAGAAAGGGAGTAGCGCAAGCTACATTGGAGTTTTCACGTTCTCCGAAGAAAATCGTTCCCTTTCTTACCCTGCACCATTCATTCTGATACAATAACAACCCGGAAAAAACACCCACATGAGCTTTCCATGCTCTCTCATGGAATTTCACACCCCTTCACAACATGGCCCCCCTTTTCGTTTATATATGTCCGAGGTTCCTGGACCGTTACTCGTAAAACAAACTGGTACCACACTTGTCGAACAAGAATCGACTTACACATTCTCTTTCTTTTCTCTCATTATCTCATTACACACTGGGAAGTCCGAGGTTCCTGGACCGTTACTCGTAAAACAAACTGGTACCACACTTGTCGAACTAGAATCGACTTACACGTCCTCTTTCTTTGCTCTCATTATCTCATTAAACACTGGGAAGTCCGAGGTTCCTGGACCGTTACTCGTAAAACAAACTGGTACCACACTTGTCGAAATAGAATCGACTCAAACATTCTCTTTCGTTTCTCTCATTATCTCATTAAACACTGGGAAGTCCGAGGTTCCTGGACCGTTACTCGTAAAACAAACCGGTACCACACTTGTCGAAATAGAATCGACTTAAACATTCTCTTTCGTTTCTCTCATTATCTCATTACACACTGAGAAGTCCGAGGTTCCTGGACCGTTACTCGTAAAACAAACTGGTACCACACTTGTCGAACTAGAATCGACGTAAACATTCTCGTTCTTTACTTCATTTACTTAGCCTTTCATGTGAATACCTGGACAAAGGTATTATTCTTTTCTGTGAATACCTGGACAAAGGTATTATTCTTTTATGTGAATACCTGGACAAAGGTATTATTCTTTCATATGAAGTCCTGGACAAAGGTATTATTCTTTCATGTGAATACCTGGACAAAGGTATTATTCTTTTATGTGAATACCTGGACAAAGGTATTATTCTTTTATGTGAATACCTGGACAAAGGTATTATTCTTTTATGTGAATACCTGGACAAAGGTATTATTCTTTCATGTGAATACCTGGACAAAGGTATTATTCTTTTATGTGAATACCTGGACAAAGGTATTATTCTTTCATGTGAATACCTGGACAAAGGTATTATTCTTTTATGTGAATACCTGGACAAAGGTATTATTATCTTCTTATCGTTTACAACTCTAGTCCATTTCTAGAGTATATTGCTTACACTCTTATCGTTTACAACTCTAGTCCATTTCTAGAGTATATTGCTTACATTCTTATCGTTTACAATTCTAGTCCATTTCTAGAGTATATTGCTCATATTCTTATCGTTTACAACTCTAGTCCATTTCTAGAGTATATTGCTTACCTTCTTATCGTTTACAACTCTAGTCCATTTCTAGAGTATATTGCTTACACTCCTATCGTTTACAACTCTAGTCCATTTCTAGAGTATATTGCTTACCTTCTTATCGTTTACAACTCTAGTCCATTTCTAGAGTATATTGCTTATCTTCTTATCGTTTACAACTCTAGTGCATTTCAGGAGTATATTGCTTACATTCTTATCGTTTACAACTCTAGTCCATTTCTAGAGTATATTGCTTACATTCGTGCCCTTACCAAACAAGAACTAGAATGCATCTAGGCCTCTTGTTCATCGTTACATACATGACGTTAGAGTCCTTACAACACTCTAACCTCAAATCTTATTCATTCGTTACATTCATGACGTTAGAGTCCTTACAACACTCTAACCTCAACTCTTATTCATTCATTACACTCATGACGTTAGAACCCTTACAACACTCTAACCTCAAATCTTATTCATTCGTTACATTCATGATGTTAGAGTCCTTTCAACACTCTAACCTCAAATCTTATTCATTCGTTACATTCATGATGTTAGAGTCCTTACAACACTCTAACCTCAAATCTTATTCATTCGTTACATCCATGACGTTAGAGTCCTTACAACACTCTAACCTCAAATCTTAATCATTCATTACATTCATGACGTTAGAGTCCTTACAATACTCTGACACCGACATTAGGTTACTTTACAACCCCTATACACATATTTACATAGGTACTCCCACAATTATTCACTTTCATTCACAATCCTGCATCAACACTGTATACACACTCACGCTCCATACCCTTTCACTAACATCAGCATTCGATGTCTGAGAGCAGCCATCTCTCACCTCTCTTCCATTCTTCCCGCGCCCCCAATATGTTCGAATTTGGCTTTTAATTACCAAATTCTCCCGTGATTCTATTTCAATGTCCCCTGTATACTACAAGTCGAATATTATGCCCAAAACAGATAACTAGATATATCCTTAATTTCAACAGTTAATATTTCTTTAATTCACTAAAAAAGTCATTTAAATTTACTAACACCTAAGGAAAACAGATAAATATCGTTTTCTGAAATTCTACTGATCATATCAAAGTCCCCGACATCTTATCTCTTCATAAAAACTCTCTTCCAAACTCTGTTATCTGTATCTACGAGACCGTTGAAACCCCCAAAAAAAACATCTTCATATCTGCCAAATTCGCTTGTTGTTCGAACGTTACATTTTAAAATACTTTCATCCCATTGGTTAGTTTCTAATAGCTTGCTCATTCCTGGATCCTACGTCATTAAACATATAAATACGACATCTAACCTACATCCAGCCTCTTCTCATCCTTGAACGTGGTACACACAGGTACTGAGTTTAGAAGAGCACCCGGCGTTTACATATCGGGAACAAACATGTGTCTTTAAGGTTTAGTTATTTCATAAAACGTCATAGCATTCATCGCGTGAATTTAAAGTGAATTCTTAATTGTCGACGCAAACAAAAACTTATAATTTCATGACAATATAAAATCTAAAGTGACATAAGTGTTTCATTGCATCGTACAGTACATCATTTACATCATACCTAAAGTGAAAAATATCCATTTGGTCCTTCGAGTACATCGTATAACAACAAAGAAACTACATTCCCTCTAATTAACCCAAAGTAAAAGGGTTAATTTAGAACAGTGGGTATTTTGAAGGGTGGTTTGAGGGAGAGTTTTTGTTGGGAGACTGGGAAATTCGATATTGATATTGTTTCTTTGCGTCCATGGATTTGTTTTGGGTAGGGGTGCAGAGATGAATTTTTGTGGAATGGGTTTGGATTTTTGAGTTAGAGATCGTTGTTCTTCTAACCAAATCTTTCGTTTAACAACTCGGGACATATTTCCGCATTCGCTGGATGGTCTCCTTTGCAGTTGGCGGATCTTGCTGGGGTGGTTTTTTCTTTTATACATTCTGGAGTTAGGTGAGAGCCGGCACACTTCAGGCATCTGGGAGCCCTTCCGCATTTGGACGTTGCGTGTCCCCATAATTGGCAGACATGGCACTGGATTATGGGTTTATGTTGTCGGCGGTGCTCCCAGGGCACTCTAGTATATTCGATTATCTTAATGTTTTTGTTAAGGTAATCGTGGAATCCATGACAACTAAATATAATGGTCTACATTTGGTGGTCATCTTATATATGTCTTTTATTTGAAGTTTGTATGCTTTTCTAGGTCTTCTCAGAAGTCAATTGATTGTATTCCATCTGCAAGTCCTCGAATTACGAAGGCGTGAGTTTGTTCCTCCCGCCTTGCATATGTATGAATTGCACCTTCTCTTCTCTTAGCGTCCTTTCTCAGTTCGACGGCTTTCGTGAAAACTATGGAATAATTATTGGTGTATTTTATTTCGAAAGTGTGTTTTAATTTTTCCTTTAGTCTATTCACCATATCTCGGTGATGAGATACATTGCCGTTGATAACTATCGGCTGGGAACTTGCAGCGGTTTTTTTGTCGTTGTTGACGTGGATTTTTGTCTTTAGTGGTCTTGTTTTATTGCGATTTCCTCGTCATCTGTGAAATCTTCCGCGAGATCGAATTTTTTTAAATGTATTTTTTTTCTTTTTTTTGTATTGTTGATAAATTTTTTTCTTGTGTCGTCATCAGTCATGTCACTCAGCGAATCGTAACTGTTATCAACCCTTATTTGTGGTTAATTGTTCGATGTTTGTTTTAGGATTTTGTTAAAAGAGTTGAACTTTTTCGGCAGTTCAAATCCCGGTGGGATGGAATCTTTTACCTCTTGTGGCTCTATTATAATTTGATTCAAATTTTGAATTTTTGAGACCTTAGTTGTAGGCTGTATTTGCCTGGCATTTATTTGCTTCCTTTTGTTCATTTCCTCATACTGTAAGGAGAATTTATTTTTATTCATATTTTCTTCTTTTCGATTTCATCGGCATAAGACATATTCGCTGGCTTGTGAATCTTAGCTTGGACCGTTGACGTGGATGGGATGATGTTCTTTTGTATAGGTGGGTTCAGGCTAGGGACACTGAAGACCGTGCCATCTATAGAGCCTGTCGAGTAACTAAAATCGGTAGATAATTACAAAAAATTAACGAAAACTGTAACGTCGTTAGTAATCAAATTTTATTGATTTTTATTACTGCGTATGCGCGATATCATATTGCTCATGCCCACATGTTATATGTTATACTGTTATAATTTCTTAGTTCATGTGTAGAGGTTATTATAAAGTTACGGTATTTTGGTGTATTTTTTAATTGCTATAGTGTAATATTTATCTGTTGTTTCGTTGCTTTATTGTTATTAATTGAAAATACAATGTCAAAGTGTATTCTGAAGGAGTCTAATAAGTGGTGTACTCGATAAGTTTTATTAAAAAAATTTGAGCATTTTTTCTCTCACAATTAACAACAATTATCTTTATTTTTATAAAACACAGAATGTTTACTAATTTAATCGACAACTTTAGAGATCATGGTTGTTTTATACATTAGCTAAACTGAAAATTGTTGCATTAATAAAGTAAATATTTCTTTTTACAGTTTTGTACCTCCAACCCAGGAAGATAAAATTAATATGGCTGAAAAGCAGTGGTAATACATCATTAAATTTGTCGACGAGGAAACGATGGTGGATATGATCCCTTCATTTTCAAAAACAGTGTTTCTTTAGATTTGAGAAAGACGAAGAGAGGTTATTAAGACAGTTTGATTTGCCTTCCCATATGAGTGGAAATTAACAAAAATTGATGGTAAGTTTTATTGCATTCAATATAGCATGCTATAATTTTGGACATTTTAAAATGTAGATTGAGTGAATGAAAAGACGAGTACTGAGTGTGTAATTTTATTAAAATTCCAGCTAAGCGCTTTCAGCCATTAGGCCATTCTGAAAGCTCTTGTCAAGAAAAAAACATACAGAAGTTGTCAAAAAACATCAAACCCTGTAACTGCTACATACAATGAAATAAAATGTTTGATATTACATCATTATATAAGTAAAATTTGTTAAAATTGCTTTATAAAGAGCGTGTACAATTGTAATTCACATAACGAAACGTCTAATTTGAAATAATCAACTAAATTATATGTGTGTACACCCTCTTTATAGGGTAATTTTAACAAATTTTACTCAAATAATGATATAACATCAAACATTTTATTTCATTGTAAGTACATTGTACCTGTTGTATGTTTTTCTCTTGTCGACAGCTTTGAGAATGACCTAATGGCTGAAAGCGTTTAGCTGGAATTTTAATCAAATGACATACTCAGTACTCGTCTTTTCATATACTCAATTTATATCTAGTGTGTACACCATACTCAGACAATTTCATTTTAAAATGTACCTATTGAAGAAGTAATAATCTGGGATTTATTTTATGTTATAGCTATTCCCTCCACCAGCTATGGGATGGAAGGTATTGACTCCTTGCTGATTTTAATATATAGCCCATGGTATGACAATTTATGGGAAATGAAAGTGAGTATTAACTTTTGTTGAGGTATTACGTCTAAGTATTTGGTCTAGCGCTAACCAAAAATCCAAAATATCCAATAAAGACAAAAAATAAAAAAATCAATAAATCAAAAAATAGTTAAAAACCAAAAAAAATCAAGAATTCCTAAAAAAATCGAAAGCTCCAAAAAAAGGAATTCAAAAAAACCAAAAAAATTAAACATTTTTTGATACTTTTTTCGCTTAGTACAAAAACATGTGTAAACTTATTATTTCAATAGTAAGCGCATTTTGTTTTCTTTTGTTGACATAAATTTTCAAACATATTTGTGTGTTTACTCATTTATTGTTGTTATTTTGTGTGTTTACTTGTAGAACCTCAACCAGAAACGAGAAAGGACTTCCACGAGACGGTGGAATTTTTAAGAGCCCTTAAGGAACATTTTAACAATCATAGACTGCCAGGAGCTACAGAGTAACTTAAACTGCCTTATGCGATGGTTTCATGAGAACGGAATGCTTTTAAATGTAGAAATATACAAATATGCAATATACTAGGTTTAAGCTTGTGATATAAACCTATTTCATACTGACAGTAAAGATGTGTTTTAAGTGGAAATGAAATGTTAGATATATTATTTTAAATGTTGTACAGTCACAAGTGCTGTTTAGCACTCTTATATGTAATTACTTGGCACCTTGTATTCACAGAGCTGGCGAGTATTCAACAACTTTTCCTTTAAAAATATGTTAATTACTTTTGTTCTAACATTCACAGTCATTATACGCAAATGTTTTCTTTCACAGAAAGTTGCCAAAAATAGTAGTTAACTACTCATTGCTCACACTTTTTTTGATTTAGTAAGTAGCAGCTATACTCCAGCAGTTTGTCCAGCTCTGTGTGTTTATAGGAGTGTAATAATAAATAAATTAATATAAACTTATTATAAATAATGTTCTACTTTTATCTTGATTTAACATCATTTAAAAATCTAATGATACTGCAGTCTATAATGTATGTATTATTTTTTAATTATTGCATTGTTTTTACATTATAGTTTATTTATTGTCATGCTGTTTTATAAGAAAAGTACTTTGTGAAAGAAATTATTTGTTGTGTATTTTTATACCAAAATAAATAAACTGTTTATATGATTACTGTTTTCTTTTTTCCAATTTAATTAACCATTTATGGTCTATCATTTGATATTTCATTTAATTTAACTCAACATCTAATCATTATTGAGTTGAATTGAATGAAATGTTAAATGATGGACTATAAATGGTTATTTTGAAATAAAATAATTGAAATACAGTAAATTTGAATATACCACCAAAACCTAAAATTACGGAAATCTTTTCAAAATCACTCAACTGTTTAGTCGACAGGCTCTTTAGATGGCGCCACAATCAGTATCTCATCTATCTGTGGGTGGGTTTTCCTCTTCGCGTGTTGCATTCAGATTAACGTTTGGCCCTATGGTGTCTTTATCCATTTTTTTTATTTTTTTTTTGTTTTTATTGGCTTCGAGCTATTTTTGTTTATGTAACCACGGAACACTGGTATAGATACTTCCGGATTGAACGATATGTCGCTTTCGAGTGAATTTTTATTTTCTCCTATACACTTTTTATCGCGGTTGTTTCCTATACACTTTTCATTCTGGTTGAATTCTAGACTCTTCTTGTCTATATTATCAACTGTAAGGGACTCGTCGTCAATGTAGACTAACTGTAAGTAGTTTTTATTTTTGTTTTTAAGTTCCCGCGTTTTATTTTTAATTCTGTTTATTTCATCCTAGTAACTGAATGAATTTAAATTGTCAACTGAGTGGGCTGATTGCCCTCGTTCGCCGCTTTCACCGGCTTTCGCGTTTTTTGTTGTTTTTTTATGTACTTTAAATTTAGACGTACCCTTTTTTCTAGTTGATTTTGAGGACGTTTTGACCGACATTACAGTACTTAGAAGAAGCCCCTCCCTTGGCCCGCGAAATCCGCAGATATGTCGCCTATAGAGCATGTTTGGGATATGATCGGTAGAAAAGTAGGCTCACTACCAAATCCAACAATGACTTTGGCACAGCTACGCGATGCCGTACAAACAGCTTGAGATGAAACCTCATAGGATACATTTGACTATCTTATTCAAAGCACGCCCATACGAGTAGTGGAATGCATTCAACTGAGTGGAGGAGCAACTCATTACTAAATTTTCTAAGCTTGGGTGGATTTTTGTTTGACAAGCATTGCTGTATATATCGCATTAATTACGTACGCAAAATTTCAAGTTTCAATAAATTGTGTTCTACTAGGTGGTGCATTTTTTATCATTCATATATATGTAATTAGTAATCATGTCGATACCAAGCAATTAGGAATAATTACTATATAAACGGTTCAAAGTACAGTCAATAAAGTTAAATAATAATTAATAAATAATTATTATATATTTTCCTAATAATTAAATTCTTAGGAGTAGTTAGTTAAATCAAAACAAATTAATAAAAAAAAATAAGCCATGATAAGGATTTTCAAGAGTTTCAACGATTTGAATATACATAAAATGAAACATACAATATTTTACAGATCATTCTATTGAAATATAACTGATGGTTAGTTTTCAATTTGAGTTCATTCTCTACTACAATACGGAATAAACAGTTTTAAATATTAGTACTAACTTTTTCTCATGTATACACCCCAGAGGCTGTATCGTGCTAACAAATCGATATGTTTCCAAAAATGTAGAATATCTGGATTTATAGGACGCATTGTAGTGAGTAGTGAGTAACATATCAATATTACCTGATTTGACTAAAAGTCGGCAGGAGAGAAATAAAATACTCAAGAATTATCTGGAAACATAGAGATCGTTGCTATATTAAGGGCAAAAACTCTATAGAAACAATATAGCATACACAGTTGAGGATATTATTGGATTTGGCAGGATCAGGCAGCTGTTGAAATAAAACAAACTTACAGCGAATCGGAAACTTCGAGATAAAATGACCTTAATAATTTTGAAATAGCTGAAAATACAACAGAATTGGATTATAATATTATAAAACAGGCCGAAGAAAAAAAGGAAGTACGAAAGAACGTAGGAGCTGAGCTGAGAAAAAGAAAGAAGCTGAACTTAAAAATAAAGGTAAAACTAAAAACACCCCGCCTTCTTCAGTTAGAGGGAGAATGCCTTCATCAAGAAATAGAAATAATTAATTTTAAAACTGAATCCATTTATTGCAAACTATGAAAATGAGGAGATATCAGGAGAACTCTTATATGATATACAAAATTTCAACCAAAGCTATTTGACTCATGAACATCCAATTTTTAAATCTTACATCTGAACATCAGAAGTGTTGCAAAAAATTACGATGAGTGTCTGATATATCTTAATCAGTTGTCTGAGCTATATGAAATAATAATTTTAACGGAAACTTTCACTATCTTCGATAAGGATATAAACACAATTCCAAGTAACAGCATTGTCTACAGAGAAGGAACATTAAACAAAAATGATGGGATCTTAGTGTTTATTAGATGTAGTATAAAATACAATTATAATATTCTTAGAGTTGTCCAGAGTACTGCCATTGAATTACATATTAATGAAATTAACTTTCTCGACCCTTAGGTACTTGGTGGAATCTACTCATATTAGTGTTTTAAATTAAACTCACGGTTTCTAGTTAATTCCGCAATATAATAAAAATTGTTGAAAATTCTAAAAAATTGACAATTGTTTCGATAAATCAATATTGATTTATCGAAACAATTGTCGTTGTTGTGTTTTTTTGTTTATTACGTTTAAACAATTTCTTCAATCATTATTAAAATATACTTATGATAAAGAATTAGTTGTTGCAACTTCTTTAAACATCTATATATTATTTATTTATGAGACGACGCCGAATATAATTATAAGATCAAACGAACTTACCAAGTGATGTTCGATCTTGATTATATGAAGCCCTCTTCGAAATAAATAAAGTCCCACCCAACCCAATTTTAGAGCATCCCTTTTGGATTGCAATAACAACTTTAAAATAGACTAATTTATATGACCGTAGTTTGGGCAAGGATGGGATATTGTAGATATTTTCTTTCAAGGTTTTGGAACATCACTTGGTAAGTTCGTTTGATCTTATGATTTTATTATACTGCCATTAAATGCAGATGATGAAGGAAGGACAACATGTTATGAACATTACTTGGAAAACGTAATAACCACTGACGTATTTCATTTATGTACCTACCACTCAGTTTTTCTGAATTTGTTTTATGTTTAGTTGAGTGTGTCGAGTCTATTGTATTGTTACGAAACAGCACAGGTATAGTTCCTGAATCCGACTCTGTCTAAGCCATGTAGTAAAGTTAAAATTATGGCGGATGCGCAAGGATTTCTTAGAACTGTTTACGATTGTGACTATCTTATCTAGACATTGTTTTTGTCACCAGTCTTATCTAGAAAATGTCAGAGAGCCAATTGTTTTTGTGTGAGCCGCAATCTAGAATTATCTAGTAAAAAAGGCACTAATATATAAAGGACCAACCAGCGGAGAAGTTTAGTTTTATAAAGTGATCTAGACAAATAAACAAGAATACACCGAAATAGCGAACAGTAAAGTGTTGATATAAATTAATAATTAAGGTTATGTGTATATAAATTAAATTTAAGTGAATAGGTAAGTGTATATAAATTAAGTGTTAGTGAGTAGCTTAGTGTTTAAATAAATTCGTAAGTGTCATTAAAGTTTATCCCACCCGTTTCTTGTTTAAATAAATAAGAAAAGCATTACATTGGTGTCAGGTGTGGGGTAATATAAATAAATTGCTACGTAAAAATGGCCAAGAGACTATGTGACTTGAAAGTGACTAAGTTATGAGCAGAATTGGAAGATCGTGAGTTGGAAACGTCTGGAAAGAAAAGTGAATTAGTAGAAAGACTTAAAGTGGCACTGGAAAATGATGGCTTTGATCCAGACACAGTTTTATTTAATGACGAGGCTTCCACATTAATCTCGTCAATTTCTGCCATGGAAGAGAAGATTTCAACGAATGTTAAAAACAATATTTCTGCTATGAAGAACGACATTTCCGCTAATATTGACGACAAGATTTCTGCTTTGAAGAACGATATATCTGCCGATATCTTTTTAATGAAAAACGACATTGCCGCTAACGTTGAAATTTCGTCTCTAAAATCTGAGATTGAGAATAAGATGACAACGATGGACGAGAAAATGAAGGAGAAAAGATGACAGTTATAAGAAATCAAAACACGCCAGCGGAAGAAAAGAAGACCGAGCAAACAAAACCTTCCAAGACAGATGATATTGGCAGTTTTACCCGAGTCAAGGCCCCAACGATCGATGGAAAAATGTCGTGGACCAACTACGTAAAACAGTTTGAAGCAGCCGCTAGAGTGAATAATTGGTCCGACAAGGAGGAAGCAGTGAACTTAACTATCGTGCTTCGGGGAGATGCCTTAGGTGTACTTCAGACGATACCTCCGGAAGAAACGGATGATTTCGAACAGCTGAAGAAGAAGTTGGACATGCGATATGGTTACGAATATCTGGAACATTTGACCAATCCCAGCTGAAGAACCGGAGGCAGAAACGTGACGAAGCACGAGAATATGAAGTGGATATTGCCCTATTAGTTCGATTCGCTTATTCATCTGCACTAGAGAACATGATGGAATGTCTGGCCATCTAGGCATTTATTGATGGCTTACGCGACCCCGATATGCAGAGGACGCTTCTTTCATGCCATCCCAAAACATTAGTTGACGCATTGACAGCTGCTCTTGAATATGAAGCAGCAACGAAGGCTTCAGGTTATAACAAAGTTAGGACCATCCGAGAAGAAGGCGACGAGGACAGGTTTGACCATATCGTTAGCTTGATAAAAACTAGGATGGACAAGAAACCGAGAAAGATCAGATGCTGGAATTGTAGCGAGCTAGAGCATGCATGCAGTTCGTGTAAGCGTCCTACGACTCCTGCAAACCAAGAACCTCTTAAATGCAAAGCAGCCACGAAGAGCTCGCGGTACAACAAAGGTAGGAACATGCAGGAAGAAGATGACGATGACAAACTTGTCCAGATCGTCAACTTGTTGAAAGGTATGGCAGACAAGAAGCCGAAGAAGATCAAATGCCGGAAGTGTGGCGAGCTAGAGCACGTACGCAGTCCGTCTAAGCGCCCCAAGACTCCTGTAACCCAAGAACTCCAGCCACAGGGGAAATCAGACAGGGGTGAACATATAGCTGATGTTAATCACCGAAAAGCCAACTCTTTGCCTAGACGGTCATGATCTGTGGACTATTCACAATGCAACAAGTCGAAATCTAAGGAAGTTGCCGTTTCAAGAATTACAGTAGTCAATGAAGAATGGGCACCTACCAGGATCAGAGAAGATCAGGAAAATGATCCTTGCCTGAAGAAGATTCGGCAGTGGAAGGAAGAAAATCAGCGACCTACCTGACAAGAAGTGTCAAGATTTTCACCGAAATTCAAGGCGTATTGGGCTCAGTGGGATTGCCTTGTCCTGGAAGGAGGGCTGTCGAAAAGAGTTCTTGGAAACGATGATGGTTCCGAGATGAGGAGATAGCTAGTTATCCCGAGAACAAGAGTAGCTGAAGTACTAAAGAAGTTACACGACAGTCTATCGGGAGGTCATCTGGGAGTGAAGAAAACCCTCCAGCGAATCCGTGATATGTTTTATTGGATGAACAGCTCCGATGATGTGAAGGACTGGTGTAAGAAATGTATGACTTGTGCTACGAGTAATGGACCACATCGCAAGAGAAAGGCACCCATAAAACAGTACAATGTTGGAAGCCCTGTCGAAAGGATTGTTTTAGATATCCCTGGACCATTTCCGACGACAGAAAATGGTGGGAAATACATACTAGATGTAATGGATTATTTCACAAAGTGGGTGGAAATTCACGCTATCCCGAACCAAGAGGCCACAACTGTTGCGGATGTATTGGTGAAAGAATTTATCAGCCGATATGGAGTGCCCTTGGAAGTCCACAGCGACCAGGGAAGAAATTTCGAAAGCCATCTATTCCAGGAGATTTGCGATAAGCTGAGAATGAAGAAGACCAGGACAACAGCATTACATCCACAGTCAGATGGAATGGTCGAGATAATGAACAGGACTATTGGAAAATACCTGTCCAAAGTGTTTTCCAACCATCAGTATCTTTCCCTATTCGCATTGGCTTATCGATCGGCCATAAATAAGTCTACGGGTGAAACACAAACACCTACATAAATCCTGTTTGGACGCCAAATGAGGCTCCCTTGTGACCTGGAGTTTGGCTGTCTGACGAAGATTCAGTAGGAGAAGATTGCGTGATCCAATTGAGAAGAAGGCTGGACGATATTCATGAATTAGTTCGAACAAATCTTCAAGTTGCTAGCGACAGAATGAAAAGTCCTGGGAAGGTCCATACTTAATCAAGAAAAGGCTCAATGATGTTATATATCGCATAAGCAAGATCCCTAACGGAAAACAAAAAGTAGTTCACCAGAACCGACTAGCGCCATTCGAAGGAGACCATGATCTAGAGAAAGGAGTAAACCATATTCGAGATGTGTCTGACCCTACCTTCGATGAATGTATGGGCGCGTATGGAGGAACCGGGAAAGCTAGATATGGAGTCACTTCAGAACAACGACAAGATTTGTTCACTCTCCCGGAAGATTATTCATTGGCATACAACATCCCCGCCCGTATCAAGAACGCACGAGTAACCAGTTGGATTGGCGAGTCATCAGGAACATGGTAGAGGTTATCTTCCAAGATACCGGTGTCCAGATATTAATTTGCAGCTACAACCCCCGGTATCAGTATCCGATGAAGACGGTGCCCTGCTATTTCCATAATATCAGGAAGTGTAGAAATGGGGCCAGTTGCCGATTCAAACATCCAGTCTCGGCTACACAAAAGTTCCCGGAGGAATTTCCATTTAAAGAGGGGGTAAAGTTACGAAACAGCACACTGGTATAGTTCCTGAATCCGATTCTGCCTAAGCCATGTATGAAAGTTAAAAGTATGGCGGATGCGCAGGGATTTCTTAGAACTGTTTACGATTGTGACTATCTTATCTAGACATTGCTTTTGTGACCAGTCTTATCTAAAAAATGCCAGAGAGCCAGTAGTTTTTGTGTAAGCTGCAATCTAGAATTATCTAGTAAAAACGGAACTAATATATAAAAGACCGACCAGCGGAGAAGCTCAGTTTTACAAAGTGATCTCGACAAATAAACAAGAATACACCGAAACAGCTAACAGTAAAGTGTTGATATAAATTAATAATTAAGGTTGTGTGTATATAAATTAAATTTAAGTGAATAGTCAAGTGTATATAAATTAAGTGTTAGTGAGTAGTTTAGTGTTTAAATAAATTCGTAAGGAGCCATACCGTGTGTTTAAAGTTTATCCCACCCGTTTATTGTTTAAATAAATAAGAAAAACATTAAGGTATTAAACAACGTAAATTGTCTGTTTCTGTGAAAATACAATAATACAAAAGAGAAGAGGTACCATATTAATGATTGTTTCGATACTTGGTAACTTGTTCGGCTTTCAGCGAAAGATTTCGGAAAACGCTAACTTATACAGTGTACATAACTTACATAAAAATGAGTGAAATAAAAAAAGTGTTATGAGTGGTGCACAAAAATGAACAATCTATAAGGAAAAGGATCACATTATTAATACTAAATACGCGAAGCTAGACAGTTTATTCTCCATAGGCGCATCAAGTACTTCGAAAGAACCTGAGCAAAATCAATCGGAAATCATCATCGTAGTTTTAGATGTCAGTGGACGTGAACTTACGTAACAAACCGAACAAGCCGAGTATTCCGCAAATGAGGAGGACACATGCAATAAAATTATAGAAGCAATTAGCAGCGATTTGAATTTATACTCACTTATGACAAAGAATTGAGGACAACATTTTTTAAAACAGGACCGTGTCAGCCAAGTGAATACTTTAAAACAGATATTAAGGGAATGAGCTTTTCTTCATCGTATTACAGTTTCACTAGCAACACGTGTCAAAAGGTAGAACGAAAGTGGTTGTGTTACTCAACACGTTTAGGTGTAACTTATTGTCAGGTATGTTGGCTCTTTGCTGATAGAAGTAATATTTATTTCAAAGATACCTAGTGCAAAGGGGTGAAGGACTGGCAAACGATATCTATGAAAATTAAAGAACATGAAATCTCCGTCGTTCATAATCACGCTTGTCATGCATTCGACATCTGGAAACAAACTGAAACAGTAGATTTGTTGTTAGATTTTAGATACAAATAAGAGGATAATAACATGTGGCCGATCTTACGTAGGATTGTAGATGTCGTAATGACACTTGCGACGTGCAATCTAACTTTTAGAGTCCACATTAATGGAGGAAATAAATTTATTATTGATTTACAAGACGATAGTGAAGCAGATGATATGAGACAAGGATTAATAGAATTGTTTTATTCATTGTTATAAGATTTCTTAATTTTGTTATTTTTTCTTTGAATTTTGTTTTGTCCATAAAAACCGAAGTAAGAGGAAAAAGTGGCATTGAAACCAATTTTTTCTGAACAAAGTAACGAAATAAAAATTATAAAACCATGAAATATGCACTATGCCAGACACCTACTTGGCACCAATCATTCATTGACACCTAACACAGAACTAGAGAAGTACTACATATTTGTGATAAGAAACAATAACACAGTTTTACAGATCTTAATTGGAAAAAGATTTCCAGGATATCTCCATAGGGCTAATAATATCTAAGTTTTAATATTTGTAATATTCTTCTTCTTTTTTCTATCAACATATTTTAAGTCAATCACTAGGTAGGTCACTTCTTGGATTAGCGAAAATCATTATTAAACATCAGAGAGGCGTCAAATGAAATGTAACTTCTGTCATTCTGACGATGATATTTATATCGAAACAATTGTCAATTTTCTTAAAGTTTTTAAAATTTTCAAATATATTGTGGAATTACCTAGAAACAGTAAGTTTCATTTAAAACAGTAAAATAAGTAGATTCCACGAAGTAAGTGTCGAGACAGTTAATTTTATTTTCAAATTATTATTATACATTTTTAAATTTAACCAATGGATTATAATTTTTGCACGGTATTGTTTCAGAGCAACAACAACAAAGCGAAATCGTGCATGACTCTTCCGACGATGAATACGATGGCGATGACATTAGCAATGACAAATATCAACGCAAGCAAAGTTTACAGAATAAATCTGTAAACTTTGACGCAAGTCTGAAGGTAGATCCAGACCAAGCGCGCTGCTCCGCGCTGCGCCGCTCAAATCAGTTCAGGGCGGTGCAGCACTTTGGATTTGAACGACAACCCGCGTTGATTCGCGCCTACTTGCGCTAGCCTGCAACACGATCGAACGCGATTCGGCAGATGTCGGTACATCAAAGAAAAACGAATGTTTGTGCTCGTTTGTTTTGGACGTGAAAACGTTTACGTTGATTATTTGATGAAGTGTTTCGAGTTTTGACAAAGTTCTTTTGAAGTGGATTAAAATATGAGTGCCTCAATTGAATGGACACATGAGGCTATTGAAAAATTGATAGACCTATATCGCCAAAAACCGGAATTGTGGGACTCCAAAGATAACACATATCACATTAAAACTAGAAAGCATGATGCTTGGACCAACATTTCTTTGGACATGGGAATCGATGTTGATGCTGTTAAATCTAAAATCACTTCTTTATTGTCTTCCTATAGAAGGGAAAAAGGAAAAATAAGAAAATCGACTGGCACTGGAAAAGTTAGGAATAATACCTATATTTTATATCCCATATAATATACCTGATGTACACTTTTAGGGCGGGAGGATATTTACATCTCAAACTGGTTTGCATTCGAGTTTTTTTATTTTTTGTTAGAAAAGGACACACCAAGGGACACTCTTAACATAGAAGATGTAAGTAAAAACAAATAATATATTTTTATCATTCTAGAATATTTATTTAAGCACGGTCATTTTGCCAAGGTATACGCCCATTTGTAAAAAATATTCTGCAAATTCTTGCCGTATTTCTTGCGCATTTGATGGACTTTTCCTTGGTATTTGTTTCAACTTGCACATTGAGGTTTGGTTTACATCATCCCTCCGCCAGGATCCAGCAACAACTGTCCCATCATTTAGCTCACTATCAAAAGTTCCTGCAGGTGTATATGTATTTATGGAATTTTCACTTCTTCTTAAGTAATTGTGTAGATAAATAGTCGTCAATACTACATCTCTAGCTTTGTTAGGTTCAAGGAGCATGGGTTTTCTCGAAACTCTAAATACTGCACTAATTATTCCAAACGCATTTTCTGAAACTCGCCGTGCTCTTGACAATCGATAATTGAAGATCTTTTCTTTCGATCCTTTTTTATAAAGACCAAAATAGGGATTAATTACATTTTCATGGAGATCAAATGCTTCGTTACCCAGTATGACGTAAGGAATACGTTTTTCCCGCCCAGGAAGTTCTTTTGGTTCTAGCAAACACAAACTTGTCGCTTGTATTTTCTTCCATATTAGACTATGATTAAATATTCCTCCATCAGATATACAACCCTGAGTACCCACATCAGCGAAAATAAAATTATAATTCGCATCCACAAGTACAAATAACACAATTCTAAAATATGACTTATAATTGTAGTATTCGCTACCATTGTTCATGGGTGCTTGTAACATCACATGCTTTCCATCCATAGCAGCTACGCAATGCGGATAATTCCAATGTTCCTCAAATTCTTTAGCACATTGCAGCCATCCCTCTGTCGTATTTGGTATCTGAAAAAAAATTATTGATGATTTTTAAATGAAATTTTCTTTATTTGCAGATATACGCCGAAGAAAATTCGCAAGATAATTTGCAACCTCCTGTTGATGATCCCAATGATCAAAGTGAACTACAAAGTGAAGAACACTGAGCAATATATTGAAAATGTCATTGAATCCCTCTCTCAAAGCAATGGGAAAAATACGATAGCCAAGCGAAAGATATTTGTCTTCCCAAAGAAAAATCCAAAACGTAAAATGGTAACAGAAGACGGTAGATTGAGTAAAGCATATGACATCATCGCTAGCATTTCAAGCGAACCAGCGTCCAGTCGCGATGAATGCTCGGTATATGGAGAGCATGTCGCTAATAAGCTACGAAAATTAAATGAAAGAAGTAGAGCCATCCTTATCTATAAAATCAATAGCTAGATCTTTGAAGCTGAGATGGAAGTGTTCAATGAATTGCACAGGTATACATATGAAAATGTATACTCCTCAAGCAACGCTTCCTCAATTGTTGGTACGCCTCTAACAAGTCATATCCCTCCATAATCATCTACAACTCAATCTGTGTCTATATATAACATGGATGCACCTTCAACCTCTCAATATGATACAGCACATAGTTTTTTTTCAAATTTTAGTGTATCCAAAGAATTTTAAATAAAGGAGACTTACCTGCGCTTGGAGTTTTGATGCTTCATTAAGAGCCCGTTAAACTTCAATAACTATAGTCGAAATACTTTGTTTAGATATTTTGAAAAGTAACATGAAACTGCTGAATGAAGCTCCCGTGGCCAGGAAGCGTAGGGTTACAGCTACTCTTTCTTTGGGAGAAAGAGATTCCCTTTAGTTTGTATCCTTTTTTCGTATTACTGGCTCAATTAAAAGTAATAATATTTCGAAATACGGCAAAAATTTTCAAATTGTCCGATATTACCAATTAACATGTCACTTAATAGATTTGTTCCACTATAGACTAACTATTTCTAAGCATCGGTGTTACCCAATGTCGACGTTTTCTATTTCGTATTTTTCTATTTAAATGTTGATTAATAATAATTACAGTAGCAGCAATTTTTACCTTTTTGGAATACTCCATATTAATTCAAAATGCGCGCGAGCCAGTTGGAACAATGACGAATAAAAATTTTTCTCTGTGGTGTTATGCGCCGCTCTGCATCGAATTCAATAGTACTGCGCGGTGTTTTCCAGCACGGAGCAGCGCGCTTGGTCTGGATCCACCTTGATGATGAATGTTACACAACGACGAAAGATGAAGACGACCTGTTTAACGTTAATATGTTTATTTACGTGCTTTATTTTTTGATACTCTGTAATAAATATATTTTTATGACACATTATTCCATCTTTAATAATAGTCGCTCCTTTTTTCCGAATAAAAGTTTAATAATCACAGATTTAATAATATTGCGCATTGATTAATTCATTACAAATTTCCAAGTTCCAAAAAGTTTTTTTATATTTCAGCTTATATCTCGAGAAATAAGTAGGACAATTAAAAACGTCATAGTTCAAAAGATATCGTGCATTAATTGTTCAATCGGAGAATGGAGGGGGTATTTTCAAAATAAAGCGTGACATCAATATTTTTATACTTTATTTTTGTTTGAAATTATTTGTACAAGTTTGCGACGTATTTACAGGGTGTTATGTCCTGAATTTTTGTCTGACAATTAAATTACACTGTCAAAAAGATCTCTAGAATAACATATTTAGTTGTTAGACAAGACCGAATAATGAAAAATCATTTTTCTACGACTATTGTAGAATTTCTATATTCCGACGTAGTTTTTGATTATGGAATAGCTTCATTCTAGCACTAGTGCAAGAATATTCATTCTCGACCTTGTTATGGAATGAATACTTGTGGCGCCCGCTAAGTATCACGGTTCATTTGACAGAAGAAAATAGGCGTGTTCCGTTTTGTACACAATGCAGAGTAGAAGTAGTTCCGAAATACCAAAATGCATGAAAAATCCTCTAAACTTAACGTAAAATGACTAATATGGTCGTTGAATATTAATTGTTAGAGCCAGAAGTGCAGAATAAGTGTACTTTATGACACTTTTTAATAAAAAAGAAGAAAATACACTATCTATTAGCAACAATTGTCAACTGTCAAAATTGTCTAATTTTTTAAATTTTAAATTCAAATTCATATTACTTCATAAAAAGTAAGTAAATTTATATAGTTTTATTTAAATAATAGCTATTACATGGCTTCATTCCTTTTTAGTGTCTGATACTGACAGCAGTGGTAGTTTTGCCCCAACTGCTCCAGAAATTAGGGAGTTAGCAGAGGTGACAGCAGGCAATCTGTTGCCTGAAAAATCTAAACATATTAACCTTCAACAATATGACCTGTTTATCCAGTGGCGTAGATTAAAAAAAGCCCAATCATTTTCAGATAATGTATTTCTTGTATACTTTGCAGAATTAGCAAATTCACATAAACCATCTACTCTCTGGAAAATATACTCAAAGCTAAGAACCACTATTAACATAAAACATAAAGAGGATTTGACAAAATATGCCAGGTTTCGAGCATTTTTAAAAAGACAATCTGAGGGATATCGAGCGAAAAAATCAAAAATATTAACTATTTTATGAACAATGCGTCTGATAATAAATACCTCGCTACAAAGGTAAATACATTATTAGCTTAAGTCTAATTATAGTTATAAATAATTTATATTTATCAAATAAACCCTAGATTCGTC
Source organism: Galeruca laticollis (assembly GCA_963921935.1). NCBI lineage: Eukaryota > Metazoa > Arthropoda > Insecta > Coleoptera > Chrysomelidae > Galeruca > Galeruca laticollis. The sequence goes on from OY998175.1 coordinate 117,294,518, forward strand.
TTTCCATTATAGGATAATTTATATTAGCAGAATATCTAGCATTATTCTGTAGATAAGTTATTAGGAGCTATAAGAAATAAACTTGTTCGGATCGTGAATAACAACCGACTGAAGCCGATTAACTACGAATTGATTTTTCGGCGGAGTCGAATTGTCTCCCAAAATAAAAATATTACCTGCTCTCAAAAAGGTGACGGTCGGATGATTTTAATCCGTAATTAGCATAAGTACTTATAATACCTTAAAATCTAAACGTTGTTGCCAAATCGATCTTACTTATATCTTGACGAAATATTTGGAATGGTATTTCCTAATTTTGTTAAAATAAAACAGTACGTAGGAAATTATAATTATTTTATTATAATAAAACAAAGGAAAATATACAATGGTTTACTTATATATATATATATATATATATATATATATATATATATATATATATATATACATATATATATATATATATATATATATATATATTATTGTGAAAAAATAGTGCTACACCCTGTATATCAAATAATGAAGAATTAAGATTATGTATTGTAATCTAAAAGAATTTTTTTAAGTCAAAAAAAAAAATTTTTTTAAACATTTGAATGGAGACAATCTGTACGATCCACTATTCGATAGAGAAGACATACAGAAAGGACAGACTGTATAATGTAGGGATAATTGCGAATAGGTGTGATAAACAATTTATATGAAATAAATTACCTAACGAAAATTTTATCAAAGAGATCAAGTATCAAAATTTGTTCATAATAAGAAACTAATAATGCTTTATTCTGTAAAGTGAAGCTAATCTCGTAATATTTGTTGATTAAGACATTAAAATGAGATAGTGTAGATGTTTAGACATAACAGAGCAGGAAAATATAAAATAATGTGAATTTCAGAGAACATGACTTATAAAGAAAACGAATTTTCATTTTGCATACATATTTAAAGGTAACAGCTGTCATCTATTAAAACATTATGAATATTCATTTGATATACATACTGAGAGGTTAGGAAATGTCATTTTAACAATACTAAGAAATATTATTGAATGAAAATAATATAGGAAGTCTAAGCAATTAAAAACCTTAGAATATAATATCATGATATAATGGATGAACATTTCACTGGTTGAAATGAAGAATTTGAGTTATAAAATAAATAGTCAAATTTGATTGGTTAATAAACATTTAAAAAAGATCACATCGGCGACAACTGTGTTGCTAACGAAAAAAAAATCAGAATGTGAGAAAGTTGTTGATTATGGGGGCTATTGACTAGTAGGTTTTCTTTTTGGGAAGAGATTTTTGGAGCAGCAAAATTTTTTTGGTAAAGTAAATCAATTGAAATCATTTGGAAGACAAAATTTGACTATAGAATTTAAAACAAATACATTATACTTACAAGAGATATATCAGTGTAAGTAGTTTAGTTTATATTAATAATTAAAAAAGGAATTGTTGAATGTTGTAAAACACTAATCATGAATTTTATTTTATAATATGGTGTCTTGTGTCTGGTGGAAGTAAAATAGCCACAATAGTTTTCGAAAAACATTGAATAGTGGAATTTGTGTGAGCTGTTTGGACTTTGAAAGAAATACAGCATCGATTCCTGTTCTGGTAGAAGCAGAATGCCAACAGGGAGGTTTTCCAGGAGGAGAATCTGGAACAAATAAAAGAAACAGATCATTAAAGGTGAACAAACAGAAATCGTGAAGTAAATAAGGTAGTACAAGTTAATTTATTAATGTATTAAGAGGTCAAGCGTACTTACTAATTTGTGAAAAAAACTAAAATTTTGTGATGCATAGACGCTGTTAAGAGTGTATTTCGCCGTTTTCTGAAAGTCATATGTTTATGAAGTTATATAACTGTATTTTACTATTATAATAATATCTCACCAGAGTGCGTGTGATTTGTATGAAAGAGTCATCCTTTTAGATAGTTGAATTTCTTAAAAAAAACACTTGTAAAAGTGTAGTGTATTTATTTTCATTAAATTAAATATTGTTTTTCCTTTTGAAGAACGTTTTTTTAAATTACTTGAGTTAATCATTTCATCTGGTGACTTGTGCACCATCTACTTACCACAGGCAGAAGCTCTGAATGAAATCGATTGAACTATGCAGATATTTTTTAAGTAGGACAGGACCGTATTTAATTTGAAATCATTAAAAAAGTAACATATTCTGATTAACAAATTTATTTTTAAAAATATAAAGCATTTATTAACTTTGGCGCTAACATATATAAAATTATAAAATCATTTTATTTAAAATACTTGAACTCTACCCTGAGATGAGAAGTTTTCATGTTGGTTAAATAAACTGTTTATCATACATATTAAATCCTCAACATACCGGGCAAATTAAACTATTTTCTCACCCAATTCTATTCATAATAATATGTCGGCCCAACGTAGGGCAAATTAAATTCCCATAAAATAAACTATAATAATATATACTTATATATTTCAAGACAATAATATTTACAAAAATGATATAAAAACTTTTTCACTCTACACACTTATAATACAAATTAGATTCTGCATTTAAAAGAAATATTTTTTAAAAATTGAAAATTGGTAATCCTGCCGTCTTGTAATTTTTCTAAATTATCTTCCAAAAACTTTTTTTTCATTAATACTTTTCGATCATATACTTTGACCACGGTATCAATACTTTGAAGCTTAATATAGGTATCTATTTGAAAATCTAGAAGAACTTTTATAAACTGGTTAAAATTTGGGTGTGTATTATAAAATGAAGCATTATAACGCGAATGAAAAGATTCGCATGCGTTTGTTGTTCTTTTTAAAGAAGAAGAGTTTTCAGCCCAAATGTTAGGAGGAAAGGTAGAAATTTCATCTATGTAAGTTTCAACTAAATAGTCATTAAATTTAATCACCCTCTCATCATCTGGTTGAATTGCAATGAGATCAAGAACAAAGCAATCGCCAACGTCTTCTGCTTTAAGGAATGGTAAACCAAAAATATAAGTAAGGTGTTTAGTTATATCTGTTTCTAAATTGTCTTTTAACTGATACTCGGTAGAAAGTCCTAAACTTCGAATTTTTCTATACCAACTTTGACCCAGGTGAAATAGACATCCCTTAATTTCTGTTTTTGGAAAAATTTCGCGAATTGCTTTGTGTATTGCTAATTCAAAATCTGAAGTTATAGTTTTTGGAAGAAAGTCGTGACCTGTTGTAGATAGATATATTTCTTTTAAATATTGTAAAGCTAATTTATACGATACTGTATTTTTATTTTTTAGAAGAAAGAAAACCAAAGGAATATAATGATTATTTTTAAAGCCATGAATGGTAAACCATTGTAAAAAAAATTTAGGGCAATAATCGAAAGTGCCATCAACATATAATTCACTTATTTCTTTTAGAGCAATAATATTTGTTTTACATGAAAACATGACTATATTATTTATTTCATCATTTTTAAGAATAAAATATTCGTCCCTATTAGTTTTTAAAGTAACAGAATTTAATAAACTATGAAATTCAACTATATTAGTTGGAAGTTTTGATGCAATTTTGGACCTAGCAGTATACATATTTTTTCTCATCCTTTCAACGTCATGAGTAGTAATAGTTTCACAATGGGATTCTCTTACCTCCTTTCTAATTAGGCCCATTGGTTTTGCCGAAATATCTTCTATTGCTTTAATTTTTACAGCATTGCTTAGAGTCTGCCTATTTAGAAGTTCTTCTGATAATTTCTCATGGTTGTGGTTTAAAGAAGATTCGATCACTTCTGGACGGTCCAATTTTGTTTTAACAAAAGCTTTGCACTGCGTTTTCCTGGACGCACAAGCCATCTTTTTAGAGTGTCTCTTGCTAATAACTTGTGGAATGAAAATTTAAACCCATCGATCACTAACAAATCTTTGCCTTTTTCACTTTTAATTATTGTAGCCTCCATTATACGTATAGTTTCACTGTACCACTTTTAACTATTCAACAACTTCGTAAACAAACTTTACAACCTCTGAAACTTGTGAAGAATATGTGAAATATGGTTTACTATTTTTAATACCACCCTTTATAAGGCGAAGGAGGGAAAGTACCTACCTGTTTTTGGGTTTGTAAAATGTTGATGGATTAACTTAACATTCTTTTAATGTAAATTAAAGTAGATTTTAATGCAGATTATCACTAAAATAATCTAAGGAAATTTAATTAGTTATTTGTTAATGACAATTTAAACTGCAGGTTATCGTTACAAATAAATAAATGTAAGGATTATTTTCTTACTTTTCTATTTCAAGGTAGTTAAATGATTCTCATATCCTGAGAGACATTTTACAAAAAGAAAAAGGTATCAATAGTTCAACGTACTTTTAAAAATAAAAATTTTGATTTGGCAACAACGGTGTACTTTGTGAAAATTAATACCTTTTAATGTATATTACCTTGGGAGACAACTCGACCTATGATGGGAGACAATTCGACCTATAAAAAACTACCTGCTCAAGACGGGAGACAACTCGTCCTTGCCCTGATTTTTTTCTCTTTTTAATTAATTGTTTCTAGTATTGCCGATTCTAATCTAGTTTAAATTAAAACTGTCAGATTAATTTTTAAATGGACATTTTTAATGATTTCGAGGAACTCTAAGACCAAGAGATACAATAATAGTAGATTTTGTAAACCCAGAACGTGACGCATATACAGTGACAGGACGTATTGACCATGTTTAAAGAAGGGATAAGGGAGAATTCTTACACTGTTTTTGATACAATTACAGCAATAATTTGAAAATATTTATATAAAATATGAAATAGACAATATATTCCGTAAATCACCTCGGTTGCTTCGGTTCCAATTTTTGTATTCCGTAAATATACACCGGCTGAAATATATTCGATTAATGGAACGCGGTTGCCTGAAAATTCGGTCATTTATATGTCACCAGTAACACCAATGATTCGAGTAGGATGTTTTGATATTTTTATGTCATATCCATAGATAACCTTTATATACGGACAATTATCACTACAGCCAAGTTTATTTTTGTTGTTGTTTCCAAGAAAAATCAGATTTGTTTTTTATTTTCAAGATGGATGCAGCAAGTACAAAACTGTTATAAAAATAACCGAACAAGTCTTTGCAATATACTATATTTTCATTTCGTTTTCTAGGGTGACGAACTTTTTCGTGTGGGCATTGCAAAACGAGAAGAGGGACAATTGATTTAATTGTAGAACAGATAAGGATGTACCATCATGTTTAAAAAAAATACGCAGCTGTCTCATCCATTTCTTCTAAATGAATGGGTCTTGATAGCATATACGAACAATGGAATAAAAAAAGCACTTATTTGTTTATCCCTGAGGCTGATACCTGATACCACGTGGTTTGTGGCTGATACGAAATTCGAAATTGTATAGCAACTGACCATTGATATTTGACAATCGTTCCGTAAATCTTTGGAGGTCACCCACCAACAAAGAAAACCAAACTGAAAGACGCTAACCAATTATGGTAAGTTCCGGGTATATACGGAAATAATAGACTGATTTCAGTGCTATCAAGCAAGTGACAGCTAACTTATAATCTATTTTGCTATCTACAAGGCGACCGCGAAACATAATAATTATTTATCCATTTCTATCATATACACATTGTGCATCAAACTATCTTTTTGTGCACATATTATGAAGTCAGTTATTGTAATTTCAGTGCAGCCAACGTTAAAATTGTTATTTTTGTTGTGTTAATTCAACGAATAATGAATCAATGGTTAAAGTCAGTTTGAAAGACATTTATACTTCATTTGTTGAATAAGACCTCCTAATAAATTTATTTTCCTGTCATTTTATTCACACTTGAAAAGACCTGGCCTAACATTTAGAATCTAGTACAATATTAATTTTTTCAGGTCGCTATGATTTTTGGAATTATGGGAGCCTGTAGAAAAAATGAACTCCGCTCAATGAAAATACAGGATATTGAAGATTTGGGTTCTGCAGTAGTTATTAATGTTCCGGATACAAAAACCAAAATGCCCAGAAAATTCACGATTACCGGAAAGTTTTATCACTTATTCAAAAAATATATTCAAGACCTCCAGATATTATGACAAACAATTTTTTTATCAATTTTAAGAAAGGACGCTGCATAAAACAAGTTATGGGCATAAATAAACTTGGTAATATGCCTAGACAAGTGACAAATTTTTTAAATTTATCTGACTCAAAATTATGCACATGACATTGTTTCCGCAGGACCTCAGCAACTATGTTTGTGGATTCTGGGGCAAACATAGAAACCTTAAAGCGTCAGGGGGGCTGGAAATCCACAGGAGTTGCAGATGGATATATAGATAACTCCTTACAGAACCGCCTAAATGTATCGACAAGTATAATGTAGCAAATTGATAAAAACCAAGAGTCAGTCAACGAAACAAATTTTCAAGAACAAAATTTGCCTAAGTTACATCTGGGGCCTTCTTGTTCCAACCAGCAGCAACAAATTATATTTGCCTCATTGCGCACCAAAAAATATGAGTGATTCACCTAAACAAGTCACATTTAAATATATATATATATATATATATATATATATATATATATATATATATATATATATATATATATAATTATTTATAATTACGCCAGTAACTGTACAATTTTTAAATGTGACTTCAGGATGTAATCTACAATCACTCTTATGTGAAACAATACGATTAGAAAGTGATCTTAAAGTCTGACCAATATATTGCTTATCACAGTCCCCACATGGAACGCTGTACACAACATTGGTAAGAGCGGTCAACGGACATTTATCTTTAACTCTAGTAAAAATTGATCTAACTGTTAGAGCAGTTTTGTTAGCAATTTTGAAATTGCCATATGCCTAATGTATGGTAAGGAAGCGAAAATTAAAGGAGCAGGGGTCGTAACAGCGCCAACATCCATTTGGGCCAAGTTAGGATGGCTATCATCAGTCAGCAGTTCCATGGGATTAAATGTGCTGAACAATAATCTATTAAGTAAAGTTCTTGGGTGAGAGTTATCCAAGAAAAGGTTGAATAAAATGTTAAGATTTTTGTTGTGGAAGACACCATTTGAAATTCTAAGGACTCTCAGTTTCATTTGTTTTACCAAGTTCACTTTCATAGAATGTTTGTGGTAAGAATGGTAATTTAAGTATCTACCAGAACTGCAAGGTTTCCTGTACCAATCGATGATAATAGTATTATTTTTACGAATGAACTTAGTGTCTAAGAAAGGTACGGAATTTTCGTTGTCTTCATTTTCTAATGTGAACTGTATATACGGATCGTAACTGTTAAAAGTCTCAAGAATCTCATCTAGGCCCTCTCTAGGAAGTGCCACGATAATATCGTCCACACTTCTTAATGAACAAAGGAGTGAAAGAAAGTACTGGTATGACAGTATCCAGCAAATCGTCCATGACATATGCTGCCAAGATAGGTGAAATAGAGGCACCCATAGGAGTACCAAAAGTTTGTTTATAAAGTTCATTGTTAAAAGCAAAGTAAGTACTATCAAAAAGAAAAGAAATTAATTTCAAAAAGGCATCCTTGTGGATGGAGCAATGGACACTAATACGTTTCCAACTCTTATCGATAGCTCTCAAACAAGCATCAAGATACACGTTAGTAAACAACGAGACCACATCCAAACTAGCCAGAACATAACCTTCTGGAATCATAAAATTGTCAAACTTGTCCGAGACTTCAAATGAATCTTTAATATAATAAACGTTATCATAATCGTAAGCGTTAGTCAAAATGTCTGTACAAAACTGTGCAATGCGTTCAGTGGGGGCTTCTATCGAAGCCACTATCGGCCTCACAGAAAGGACTGGTTTATGAACTTCAGGTAGTGCATAGAACTTAGGGGGAACACCATTGTAACATGTGAGCTTTTTTTACATGATAAGTCAATTTGATGTTTGTTATAAAGAGATTTCACTAAGTTGTTACCTTTTCTCTGTATTGAAGAGGTAGGATCAGAGGTTAACTCAACATATGAATGATTGTTTAAAATGATGTCATTAGACAACTCAATATACTGTTGCCTGTCCATGACGACAGTGACATTACACCCTTATCTGATTGTGTTAAGATCAGATGTGGGTTTGACTTCAAAAAAGCTTTAGATTTAAGTAACAATCTGTGAAATAACGAATTAGAATGAGGTTTATGCATGTAGTTTGTAATTATATTAGTAGCTCGAGCCACAGTGATGTTTCTAACCTTAGAATCTGCAATGGTAGAGGCGAGGTAGTCCACATCTGATAAAATTGACTTCATAGAATTGTCTTTTAAGATAACAGGCTCTACACTAAACTTAGGTCCCAGAGCCAAAGATTGTGAAATATCATCTGGAATTATGGTGTTTGAAATATTTCGTATCCATGTAGATTTAGATTTTAACAACAACTTAAATTGGCTGTCAATCAGCTGATTAACCTTAGCAATATTTTTAATTTTAACTCTATGAAATAATCTGTTATATGTGACCTGCTGTTTACTAGCAAAATTATTAAAAAGGAACTCACTTGTTTCTGAGATAATTAACCTTCTCAACGTCGTCAAATCTTACTTTTTAACTACAGTATCTTAATCCTGTTTTTCCATTTCAGTATTCCTGATGATGAGGACAATCATCCTCGAAAGCTTGAAAATTTTCCGTTGAGAGTACACTTTTTCCGTTTCTCTTGCTGCATACCCCAATATTCTCCAGTTATATATATATATATATATATATATATATATATATATATATATATGTATAAAAAGATTGGAAGTATCTGCTGACCAGTTAGAAAAAATTGGCAAAATATTGGCGTAGCAGCAAATAAAAGTACACTCTTTATAATATTTCCAAGCTTTCGGAACGTTTATTTCCATCTTCAGGGAGCAATACAAAAGATCATAAAAACGTTACAACAACTAAATGCGACCAACACCACAATCCGCCGAGCCAAAACAACCCCGACCAATCGCAAAATCTCTCTCTCTCTCTCTCTCACAAAAAGCAGCGAACTAGTCAAGAATGTTCCAACCTAACAAAAAGCACTGATGGTGACACAAACATGAATTGTCAGAAAAGGTCAAATTGTGACAAAACATTACCCGACTATAATACTGAATAATCCTGTACGGAATTGATTATTTTTAATAACAAGACTAATACATTACATTGACATTTTTAGTCAAAGAGTTTTGAAAACTATTGTTAATTATGCAGAACAACTAGCTATTCAAGCACCACAAACTCTCATCTCTCACTTACGAGAGTGTATGTTACAGGAATCAACCAGATGAAAAAGATATATTTTATTTAATATATTTATGTGATAGAATTATTTCCTTTTAAACATTATCAAACTTAACAAAAATCATTAAATTGGGTATTATGGGACAACTCTAACCGTTCTATAACAAATTACATCTATTTTAAAAAATTGCATACTTACATTAGAAGATTAGCAGAAATTTTATATATGTATATATATATATATATATATATATATATATATATATTATTGTGAAAAAATAATGCTACACCCTGTATATCAAATAATGAAGAATTAAGATTATGTATTGTAATCTAAAAGAATTTTTTTAAGTCAAAAATTTTTTTTAAACATTTGAATGGAGACAATCTGTACGATCCACTATTCGATAGAGAAGACATACAGAAAGGACAGACTGTATAATGTAGGGGTAATTGCGAATGGGTGTGATAAACAATTTATATGAAATAAATTACCTAACGAAACTTTTATCAAAGAGATCAAGTATCAAAATTTGTTCATAATAAGAAACTAAATGCTTTATTCTGTAAAGTCAAGCTAATCTCGTAATATTTGTTGATTAAGACATTAAAATGAGATAGTGTAGATGTTTATACATAACAGAGCAGGAAAATATAAAATAATGTGAATTTCAGAGAACATGACTTATAAAGAAAACGAATTTTCATTTTGCATACATATTTAAAGGTAACAGCTGTCATCTATTAAAACATTATGAATATTCATTTGACATACATACTTAGAGGTTAGGAAATGTCATTTTAACAATACTAAGAAATATTATTGAATGAAAATAATATAGGAAGTCTAAGCAATTAAAAACCTTAGAATATGATATCCTGATATAATGGATGAACATTTCACTGGTTGAAATGAAGAATTTGAGTTATAAAATAAATAGTCAAATTTGATTGGTTAATAAACATTTAAAAAAGATCACATCGGCGACAACTGTGTTGCTAACGAAAAAAAAATCAGAATGTGAAAAAGTTGTTGATTATGGGGGCTATTGACTAGTAGGTTTTCTTTTTGGGAAGAGATTTTTGGAGCAGCAAAATTTTTTGGGTAAAGTAGATTGAAATCATTTGGAAGACAAAATTTGAATATAGAATTTAAAACAAATACATTATACTTACAAGAGATATATCTGTGTAAGTAGTTTAGTTTATATAAATAATAAAAAAAGGAATTGTTGAATGTTGTAAAACACTAATCATGAATTTTATTTTATAAAATGGTGTCTTGTGTCTGGTGGAAGTAAAATAGCCAAATTAGTTTTCGAAGAACATTGAATAGTGGAATTTGTGTGAGCTGTTTGGACTTTGAAAGAAATACAGCATCGATTCCTGTTTTGGTAGAAGCAGAATGCCAACAGGGAGGTTTTCCAGGAGGAGAATCTGGAACAAACAGAAATCGTGAAGTAAATAAGGTAGTACAAGTTAGTTTATTAATGTATTAAGAGGTCAAGCGTACTTACTAATTTGTAAAAAAAAAACTAAAATTTTGTGATGCATAGACGCTGTTAAGAGTGTATTTCGCCGTTTTCTGAAAGTCAAATGTTTATGAAATTATATAACTGTATTTTAATATTATAATAATATCTCACCAGAGTGCGTGTGATTTGTATGAAAGAGTCATCCTTTTAGATAGTTGATTTTCTTAAAAAAAAAAAACACTTGTAAAAGTGTAGTGTATTTATTTTCATTAAATTAAATATTGTTTTTCCTTTTGAAGAACGTTTTTTTAAATTACTTGAGTTAATCATTTCATCTGGTGATTTGTGCACCATCTACTTACCACAGGAAGAAGCTCTGAATGAAATCGATTGAACTATGCAGATATTTTTTAAGTAGGACAGGACCGTATTTAATTTGAAATCATTAAAAAAGTAACATATTCTGATTAACAAATTTATTTTTAAAAATATAAAGCATTTATTAACTTTGGCGCAAACATATATAAAATTATAAAATCATTTTATTTAAAATACTTGAACTCTACCCTGAGATGAGAAGTTTTCATGTTGGTTAAATAAACTGTTTATCATACATATTAAATCCACAACATACCGGGCAAATTAAATTAAATTCCCATATAAAATAAACTATAATAATATATATATATATATATATATATATATATATATATATATATATAAATACATATATATATATATTACAATGTTTTGTTGATTTTCGGGTTATTGCGGTCACTAGACTAATAAAACTCTTTTTATCTATTTATTCAATATTTCGCCATATTTCATAGCTTCATCAGGAATGAACTAAAATAACATAACAAATTTAAAATTACTTCACAAAACAAAACAATTAAATAAAAATAACTTACAGATATTAGAATACGTCCTCAAGTAATACAAACATTTAAATGGTTAAAACAGTACTGATTAAAAACGTTAATGTATAAAATATAAAATAATTATTGCTAATTGATGCTAGTTTTTTGCTGAAAGGGTAAAATATATAGAAATATAAGGAAGGATTCCTTATGTAAGTTCTTTAACAAACAGAATTGTGTCCGTTTTCAAAGAAATTCCAAATATGAGGATTGCAAAATATACCCCATTAAAGATAACTAATATATTTACGAAACTTAAGGATAAAACGCCTATTCTTTACAGCACTAACGTTATTTACGAGATACCGTGTGGTCAATGTCAATGCACATATATTGGTCAAACATCACAATGGCTCAAGCAGCGTATAACTTTACACCAGAGTGATTGCCGATTAGACAAAAACAGATGTGCTACTGTGGAACACCATAAAAAAATCGGACATATTTTCGACTTTTCTGGGGTAAAGATTCTTGGTCACTCAAATAACTACACGAGCCGCTTGTTTCTGGAAATGTATCACATAAAAAGATAACAAAAAAACAACATTAATTACAAAACAGACACTAATCAATTAAGTAACATATACTGTAACATTTTAAATCTGTTATAAATCTGTGTATCTTCCATTGAGTACATTTTAAATGAAATGTTTTGCAGACATATATTCTTTCAAGTACTCTATTTACGATATTTTACCCTTTCAGCAAAAAACTAGCATCAATTAGCAATAATAATTTTATATTTTATACATTAACGTTTTTATCAGTACTGTTTTAACAATTTAAATGTTTGTATTACTTGAGGACGTACTCTAATATCTGTAAGTTATTTTTATTTAATTGTGTTGTTTTGTGAAGTAATTTTAAATTTGTTATGTTATTTTAGTTCATTCCTGATGAAGCTATGAAATATGGCGAAATATTGAATAAATAGATAAAAAGAGTTTTATTAGTCTAGTGACCGCAATAACCCGAAAATCAACAAAATATTGTAATTTATAAATAACCACGGTCGAAATATCCACCTTGTTCTATTATATATATGTATATATATATATATATATATATATATATATATATATATATAATAAACAACGAATAGATTGGTGGGTATTGCACGCAAATAGAAGAAGGGGCTACTGAAAGGAGTGGTAACCGCAGACATGCATGTTTCTGGCTCATTAGCTGTCATCGGTACGGTACAACCAAGAAAAGATGTAAAACATGGGAGCAAAGGTGTTGAATGAAACATGAGAAAATATATCAGAATTCAGCAGGATAGTCAAACACAACATTTGTGTCAGTAATATTAGAAGATCTCGAATATTCGAGACAACAACCAACATAGACACGGAGGTGCATATAACACTCCCGTCTGAAAACTTTTGACCCCGATCAATGAAATAACAACAAGATCTACGAATAGTGCGTGACATATGAACAATAAACAACGAATAGATTGGTGGGTATTGCACGCAAATAGAAGAAGGGGCTACTGAAAGGAGTGGTAACCGCAGACATGCATGTTTCTGGCTCATTAGCTGTCATCGGTACGGTACAACCAAGAAAATATGTAAAACATGGGATCAAAGGTGTTGAATGAAACATGAGAAAATATATCAGAATTCAGCAGGATAGTCAAACACAACATTTGTGTTAGTAATATTAGAAGATCTCGAATATTCGAGACAACAACCAACATAGACACGGAGGTGCATATAACACTCCCGTCTGAAAACTTTTGACCCAGATCAATGAAATAACAACAAGATCTACGAATAGTGCGTGACATATGAACAATAAACAACGAATAGATTGGTGGGTATTGCATGCAAATAGAAGAAGGGGCTACTGAAAGGAGTGGTAACCGCAGACATGCATGTTTCTGGCTCATTAGCTGTCATCGGTACGGTACAACCAAGAAAAGATGTAAAACATGGGAGCAAAGGTGTTGAATGAAACATGAGAAAATATATCAGAATTCAGCAGGATAGTCAAACACAACATTTGTGTCAGTAATATGATATATTTTCTCATGTTACATTCAACACCTTTGCTCCCATGTTTTACATCTTTTCTTGGTTGTACCGTACCGATGACAGCTAATGAGCCAGAAACATGCATGTCTGCGGTTACCACTCCTTTCAGTAGCCCCTTCTTCTATTTGCGTGCAATACCCACCAATCTATTCGTTGTTTATTGTTCATATGTCACGCACTATTCGTAGATCTTGTTGTTATTTCATTGATCTGGGTCAAAAGTTTTCAGACGGGAGTGTTATATGCACCTCCGTGTCTATGTTGGTTGTTGTCTCGAATATTCGAGATCTTCTAATATTACTGACACAAATGTTGTGTTTGACTATCCTGCTGAATTCTGATATATTTTCTCATGTTTCATTCAACACCTTTGCTCCCATGTTTTACATATTTTCTTGGTTGTACCGTACCGATGATAGCTAATGAGCCAGAAACATGCATGTCTGCGGTTACCATTCCTTTCAGTAGCCCCTTCTTCTATTTGCGTGCAATACCCACCAATCTATTCGTTGTTTATTGTTCATATGTCACGCACTATTCGTAGAACTTATATATATATATATATATATATATATATATATATATATATATATATATATATATATATAAAGAAGATGTAGGAATATCGCGTGATAAGTTAACAACAACAACAAAGAGATTCATGGGTAATTCACGCAAAATAAAGGGCTACTGAAATATGTAAAGGGAGGCTACACCATAACAAAATTGTTGAATAAGCTGCATATGATGATGATGTTCCAACCAGCAGCAACAAAATATATTTGCCTCATTGCGCACCAAAAAATATGAGTGATTCACCTAAACAAGTCACATTTAAAATATATATATACATATATATATATATATATATATATATATATATATATATATATATATATATATATATATATATAATTATTTATAATTACGCCAGTAACTGTACAATTTTTAAATGTGACTTGTTTAGGTGAATCACTCATATTTTTTGGTGCGCAATGAGGCCAATATATTTTGTTGCTGCTGGTTGGAACATCATCATCATATGCAGCTTATTCAACAATTTTGTTATGGTGTAGCCTCCCTTTACATATTTCAGTAGCCCTTTATTTTGCGTGAATTACCCATGAATCTCTTTGTTGTTGTTGTTAACTTATCACGCGATATTCCTACATCTTCTTATATATATATATATATATATATATATATATATATATATATATAAGTTCTACGAATAGTGCGTGACATATGAACAATAAACAACGAATAGATTGGTGGGTATTGCACGCAAATAGAAGAAGGGGCTACTGAAAGGAATGGTAACCGCAGACATGCATGTTTCTGGCTCATTAGCTATCATCGGTACGGTACAACCAAGAAAATATGTAAAACATGGGAGCAAAGGTGTTGAATGAAACATGAGAAAATATATCAGAATTCAGCAGGATAGTCAAACACAACATTTGTGTCAGTAATATTAGAAGATCTCGAATATTCGAGACAACAACCAACATAGACACGGAGGTGCATATAACACTCCCGTCTGAAAACTTTTGACCCAGATCAATGAAATAACAACAAGATCTACGAATAGTGCGTGACATATGAACAATAAACAACGAATAGATTGGTGGGTATTGCACGCAAATAGAAGAAGGGGCTACTGAAAGGAGTGGTAACCGCAAACATGCATGTTTCTGGCTCATTAGCTGTCATCGGTACGGTACAACCAAGAAAAGATGTAAAACATGGGAGCAAAGGTGTTGAATGTAACATGAGAAAATATATCATATTACTGACACAAATGTTGTGTTTGACTATCCTGCTGAATTCTGATATATTTTCTCATGTTTCATTCAACACCTTTGCTCCCATGTTTTACATCTTTTCTTGGTTGTACCGTACCGATGACAGCTAATGAGCCAGAAACATGCATGTCTGCGGTTACCACTCCTTTCAGTAGCCCCTTCTTCTATTTGCATGCAATACCCACCAATCTATTCGTTGTTTATTGTTCATATGTCACGCACTATTCGTAGATCTTGTTGTTATTTCATTGATCTGGGTCAAAAGTTTTCAGACGGGAGTGTTATATGCACCTCCGTGTCTATGTTGGTTGTTGTCTCGAATATTCGAGATCTTCTAATATTACTAACACAAATGTTGTGTTTGACTATCCTGCTGAATTCTGATATATTTTCTCATGTTTCATTCAACACCTTTGATCCCATGTTTTACATATTTTCTTGGTTGTACCGTACCGATGACAGCTAATGAGCCAGAAACATGCATGTCTGCGGTTACCACTCCTTTCAGTAGCCCCTTCTTCTATTTGCGTGCAATACCCACCAATCTATTCGTTGTTTATTGTTCATATGTCACGCACTATTCGTAGATCTTGTTGTTATTTCATTGATCGGGGTCAAAAGTTTTCAGACGGGAGTGTTATATGCACCTCCGTGTCTATGTTGGTTGTTGTCTCGAACATTCGAGATCTTCTAATATTACTGACACAAATGTTGTGTTTGACTATCCTGCTGAATTCTGATATATTTTCTCATGTTTCATTCAACACCTTTGCTCCCATGTTTTACATCTTTTCTTGGTTGTACCATACCGATGACAGCTAATGAGCCAGAAACATGCATGTCTGCGGTTACCACTCCTTTCAGTAGCCCCTTCTTCTATTTGCGTGCAATACCCACCAATCTATTCGTTGTTTATTATATATATATATATATATATATATATATATATATATATATATATATATATATACATATATATAATAGAACAAGGTGGATATTTCGACCGTGGTTATTTATAAATTACAATATTTTGTTGATTTTCGGGTTATTGCGGTCACTAGACTAATAAAACTCTTTTTATCTATTTATTCAATATTTCGCCATATTTCATAGCTTCATCAGGAATGAACTAAAATAACATAACAAATTTAAAATTACTTCACAAAACAACACAATTAAATAAAAATAACTTACAGATATTAGAGTACGTCCTCAAGTAATACAAACATTTAAATTGTTAAAACAGTACTGATAAAAACGTTAAAGTATAAAATATAAAATTATTATTGCTAATTGATGCTAGTTTTTTGCTGAAAGGGTAAAATATCGTAAATAGAGTACTTGAAAGAATATATGTCTGCAAAACATTTCATTTAAAATGTACTCAATGGAAGATACACAGATTTATAACAGATTTAAAATGTTACAGTATATGTTACTTAATTGATTAGTGTCTGTTTTGTAATTAATGTTGTTTTTTTGTTATCTTTTTATGTGATACATTTCCAGAAACAAGCGGCTCGTGTAGTTACTTGAGTGACCAAGAATCTTTACCCCAGAAAAGTCGAAAATATGTCCGATTTTTTTATGGTGTTCCACAGTAGCACATCTGTTTTTGTCTAATCGGCAATCACTCTGGTGTAAAGTTATACGCTGCTTGAGCCATTGTGATGTTTGACCAATATATGTGCATTGACATTGACCACACGGTATCTCGTAAATAACGTTAGTGCTGTAAAGAATAGGCGTTTTATCCTTAAGTTTCGTAAATATATTAGTTATCTTTAATGGGGTATATTTTGCAATCCTCATATTTGGAATTTCTTTGAAAACGGACACAATTCTGTTTGTTAAAGAACTTACATAAGGAATCCTTCCTTATATTTCTATATATTTTACCCTTTCAGCAAAAAACTACCATCAATTAGCAATAATTATTTTATATTTTATACATTAACGTTTTTAATCAGTACTGTTTTAACCATTTAAATGTTTGTATTACTTGAGGACGTATTCTAATATCTGTAAGTTATTTTTATTTAATTGTTTTGTTTTGTGAAGTAATTTTAAATTTGTTATGTTATTTTAGTTCATTCCTGATGAAGCTATGAAATATGGCGAAATATTGAATAAATAGATAAAAAGAGTTTTATTAGTCTAGTGACCGCAATAACCCGAAAATCAACAAAACATTGTAATATATATATATATGTATTTATATATATATATATATATATATATATATACATATATAAAATTTCTGCTAATCTTCTAATGTAAGTATGCAATTTTTTAAAATAGATGTAATTTGTTATAGAACGGTTAGAGTTGTCCCATAATACCCAATTTAATGATTTTTGTTAAGTTTGATAATGTTTAAAAGGAAATAATTCTATCACATACATATATTAAATAAAATATATCTTTTTCATCTGGTTGATTCCTGTAACATACACTCTCGTAAGTGAGAGATGAGAGTTTGTGGTGCTTGAATAGCTAGTTGTTCTGCATAATTAACAATAGTTTTCAAAACTCTTTGACTAAAAATGTCAATGTAATGTATTAGTCTTGTTATTAAAAATAATCAATTCCGTACAGGATTATTCAGTATTATAGTCGGGTAATGTTTTGTCACAATTTGACCTTTTCTGACAATTCATGTTTGTGTCACCATCAGTGCTTTTTGTTAGGTTGGAACATTCTTGACTAGTTCGCTGCTTTTTGTGAGAGAGAGAGAGAGAGAGATTTTGCGATTGGTCGGGGTTGTTTTGGCTCGGCGGATTGTGGTGTTGGTCGCATTTAGTTGTTGTAACGTTTTTATGATCTTTTGTATTGCTCCCTGAAGATGGAAATAAACGTTCCGAAAGCTTGGAAATATTATAAAGAGTGTACTTTTATTTGCTGCTACGCCAATATTTTGCCAATTTTTTCTAACTGGTCAGCAGATACTTCCAATCTTTTTATACATATATATATATATATATATATATATATATATATATATATATATATATATATATATATATATATATATATAACTGGAGAATATTGGGGTATGCAGCAAGAGAAACGGAAAAAGTGTACTCTCAACGGAAAATTTTCAAGCTTTCGAGGATGATTGTCCTCATCATCAGGAATACTGAAATGGAAAAACAGCATTAAGATACTGTAGTTAAAAAGTAAGATTTGACGACGTTGAGAAGGTTAATTATCTCAGAAACAAGTGAGTTCCTTTTTAATAATTTTGCTAGTAAACAGCAGGTCACATATAACAGATTATTTCATAGAGTTAAAATTAAAAATATTGCTAAGGTTAATCAGCTGATTGACAGCCAATTTAAGTTGTTGTTAAAATCTAAATCTACATGGATACGAAATATTTCAAACACCATAATTCCAGATGATATTTCACAATCTTTGGCTCTGGGACCTAAGTTTAGTGTAGAGCCTGTTATCTTAAAAGACAATTCTATGAAGTCAATTTTATCAGATGTGGACTACCTCGCCTCTACCATTGCAGATTCTAAGGTTAGAAACATCACTGTGGCTCGAGCTACTAATATAATTACAAACTACATGCATAAACCTCATTCTAATTCGTTATTTCACAGATTGTTACTTAAATCTAAAGCTTTTTTGAAGTCAAACCCACATCTGATCTTAACACAATCAGATAAGGGTGTAATGTCACTGTCGTCATGGACAGGCAACAGTATATTGAGTTGTCTAATGACATCATTTTAAACAATCATTCATATGTTGAGTTAACCTCTGATCCTACCTCTTCAATACAGAGAAAAGGTAACAACTTAGTGAAATCTCTTTATAACAAACATCAAATTGACTTATCATGTAAAAAAAGCTCACATGTTACAATGGTGTTCCCCCTAAGTTCTATGCACTACCTGAAGTTCATAAACCAGTCCTTTCTGTGAGGCCGATAGTGGCTTCAATAGAAGCCCCCACTGAACGCATTGCACAGTTTTGTACAGACATTTTGACTAACGCTTACGATTATGATAACGTTTATTATATTAAAGATTCATTTGAAGTCTCGGACAAGTTTGACAATTTTATGATTCCAGAAGGTTATGTTCTGGCTAGTTTGGATGTGGTCTCGTTGTTTACTAACGTGTATCTTGATGCTTGTTTGAGAGCTATCGATAAGAGTTGGAAACGTATTAGTGTCCATTGCTCCATCCACAAGGATGCCTTTTTGAAATTAATTTCTTTTCTTTTTGATAGTACTTACTTTGCTTTTAACAATGAACTTTATAAACAAACTTTTGGTACTCCTATGGGTGCCTCTATTTCACCTATCTTGGCAGCATATATCATGGACGATTTGCTGGATACTGTCATACCAGTACTTTCTTTCACTCCTTTGTTCATTAAGAAGTGTGGACGATATTATCGTGGCACTTCCTAGAGAGGGCCTAGATGAGATTCTTGAGACTTTTAACAGTTACGATCCGTATATACAGTTCACATTAGAAAATGAAGACAACGAAAATTCCGTACCTTTCTTAGACACTAAGTTCATTCGTAAAAATAATACTATTATCATCGATTGGTACAGGAAACCTTGCAGTTCTGGTAGATACTTAAATTACCATTCTTACCACAAACATTCTATGAAAGTGAACTTGGTAAAACAAATGAAACTGAGAGTCCTTAGAATTTCAAATGGTGTCTTCCACAACAAAAATCTTAACATTTTATTCAACCTTTTCTTGGATAACTCTTACCCAAGAACTTTACTTAATAGATTATTGTTCAGCACATTTAATCCCATGGAACTGCTGACTGATGATAGCCATCCTAACTTGGCCCAAATGGATGTTGGCGCTGTTACGACCCCTGCTCCTTTAATTTTCGCTTCCTTACCATACATTAGGCATATGGCAATTTCAAAATTGCTAACAAAACTGCTCTAACAGTTAGATCAATTTTTACTAGAGTTAAAGATAAATGTCCGTTGACCGCTCTTACCAATGTTGTGTACAGCGTTCCATGTGGGGACTGTGATAAGCAATATATTGGTCAGACTTTAAGATCACTTTCTAATCGTATTGTTTCACATAAGAGTGATTGTAGATTACATCCTGAACGTTGCGCTTTAGCAAATCATGTTCATTCTCTTGACCATCTTATGAATTTTGAAGCTGTAAAGGTGTTGGCGACAGAGTCTAACAAGATTAAGAGATCATTTTTGGAAATGGCTTTTATTTCACAATTTAACAATGTCATTAACAAAAAAACTTACACATACCACTTGAGTGAGATTTATTCCTTTTTGTTATCCTTAGATTACAACTACAACCTTCCTTCCACTAGTGACAATCACGTTCCCTCAATTGACACTATCCTTTTTGCGGATAGCTAACATATCTCTTATTTTGGGTGCATTGGTGCTGGTAGATGCACCCATTATCACCTTATTAGTATACATATATATATTACATAATTATTATTTTTACTTTAATAATTACTATATTACAATATTATTATTACTTAATTGCTTTTGATTTTGTCTTTTTTGGCTGGTGGTGTTTTAACTTTGTCCTCCAAGGTATATGTTTTGTTGTTATACAAAACTCTTACCATTGAGATATATTAATTCCTCTTCTTCTTTCTTATGAATGCAATTTCTCAACCCCTCTGCATTCTTCTTTTCCATCCTTAATATGAACTTTCACAACGGAGACCATTCTCTTATGGTACTTGTTGCCACGTTTATCCACTCAACTATTGGTTGGCATCATTTCCTGTCAATTTAATCCCTCCAAATTAGAAGAATTTGATATCAGTTTCCTGCCGGCTTTTGACAATAAAAAAGCACTCGTGTTTCGTTTGTCTGCAAAATGGTGTTAGATGTTGGCTTTTTTAGTCATCTTATTGTGATTGTGCTATTTTAAACCTTTGTTAGTGAACTGTTTCATATTTGAATGTCCGTAGTTTATTTTTATACAACATAATGGATTCTAACCTCAATTCGGAGGTAAGTTCGCACCTGTTGCGATTTCTTCTATATTGTATCTTACTTTTTAACTACAGTATCTTAATGCTGTTTTTCCATTTCAGTATTCCTGATGATGAGGACAATCATCCTCGAAAGCTTGAAAATTTTCCGTTAAGAGTACACTTTTTCCGTTTCTCTTGCTGCATACCCCAATATTCTCCAGTTTTATTCCTAACAGTCAGCAAAGACTATTTTCCTTATATATATATATATATATATATATATATATATATATATATATATAACACTAATCCAGCCAAGGAAAATTAAAAAACTAATATAAGCAGATATCATCCATTTTCAATTATTAATAAAGTTATATTTGTTCGTTTGTTTTTATTTGATAGTCGTAGAAAAAGTATAGTCTAAAACGCGGGTGGAAATCAAAATTCTACACTCTTAGAACCTACTCGTGTAAAATTTTGCTTATTCCACCCTTGTTATAGAATATACTATTAAAAAATACATGTTTTCTTACACCCCCTTCTGTCTGAGATTTTTGTCTCCCAACTTTTATAGATATTCATATACTTGAATTCGAGCACAACGCGAAGTTTCAACCGACTTGCAATAATACAAATTTTGACTACTACTGTACGACTTTAGGGTGATCTTACACCCCTTCTGCCTATCCCCCTATCGAAACGTTCGAGTAGGCAGCGTATTACCTCTATGGTAACCTTTTTGAAAAATTTTAGCCTACTTCCAGTAATGAAAGAAAAATGTTCACTAGCTCTTAGACTAATAGAAAAGTTAAGTTTACATAACATGTCGATTTTTAGTTATATTTCAAATTGGTTATATGAAAACACCTACTTTTGATTAAAAGAAATTAATGGTTGATTTGAATAGACCACCACCTAATAATGTTGCTTCGTTATTTGATTTTGTTTTAGTAGTACAACGTAAAACCAGTTATTACAATAGTATATTATACACCAAGGTGGTGAAGACTGTTATTATCTTAGAGTTATAATAAACATAGAGAGGGCTATTCATTCACAAACACGTTTATTCTTGCGGCCAACAATTCTAAACGCCAGTAGTGAAATAATGAATGAATTACAAAAAATAGGGATGGTATTGTAGCTATACGGCCTTAGTAATTTCGGCTGTTTTGCTGACAAACTTGGCACCGACGAACCGTGATAATCCAAAAACATTGATTTAATTAACTTAAAAGTTTATTTTGTTACTCAAAGTTTTGGAAAACACATCAAAACGAAAGAACTAAATGTTTACTCTCTAGTTGTAATGGCGATCGTATAAACAAACCACTTTGACATTATTTACTACAATACTACGACGTATTCGAAATGATTGTCGATCACAGTCTGACGATATTTGCATCTCTCTTTATATGGTAATTAAACAAGGACAAAACTACTAATTATATTACTATTGACACATTAAACAGGTAGTGAAATTTTGAGCAATGTTGCCACTTTTAGTTATAACCATAAAGGTACCTAAGGATACAACAAATACTTGTTTAAATTTATATAAGAATATGCCTTTATTAAATAGAATTCAAGTATTATTAATTAATTTTAAAAATAGCGACTCAAATGCATAAATTAGTATGACTTTTTGTTATTTGCATAACTTTTTAACACATTTTCAATTAAACTTCTAATTTCATTTTTCCTGCAACTAAAGAAACTTTGTAAATATGGCAAAGCAGTGGAAGTGTTCACAAGTGAGCTTAGAATGTGACTCAATGTTTGGGGCAAGAAAAGATCAAAACAAACATACCTATTTGTTATTATTGACCGAGCATCAAGATTATTTCGCGAGGGGCTTTGCCCCGAGCGGAATAAGGTGCGAGGCCTATAAATGTCTCCACCACCGTGGTGTATATACAATTTTTTCCATTACTAACCAAATTTAAGACAAAAATTTAAAATAAACATTTTTCTTGTGAAAATCGAGTAGCACAGGAATGCAAACTCGCCTTTCTACTATTAAAACAAAAATCTACTGACATTTCCACTAGTAAAACTCATTTTCAAATAACGGGTGCGTTCAGAAAACATAACTTATAACTCAACCGTTGAGTGAGCGCTTACTAGCAACGAATGGTTAACGTGTGCCTTCTGAACGATAATTTTTTGGAAAGTATAAAGCTTCATATACAATGCAATTACAATATTAGTGCTTAGAAAAGTTAAACTCGGAACGTCATCTTCGATGACTCATCGAAATATTGCATTCACATTAGCTGATTTTTGGTCGCGCCCTCTTTGTCAACGTTGAAATGTCAAAGCCATTAAATCAGAGAAAGAAGAAGTGGAGAAACTGCTACGTAAAGTGTTAAGTATAATTACTAAAATTATGAATGATGAACTACATGGACTGCTTATATGGTTCTACGGCTAAATGTACTGATTGTAATTGTTAATTGTGGATGTATCTTGAATGTTGAAAAATGATATATTAAATGATGGTAATATAATTGATATAAACAGAAATATAATGATGCGATAGAAGATTTGCAGGAACCATTACTACATGATTATAACGTGAGAAGACGTGGTATTCGTGTTATAAACAGGAATTATTATGAAGAAATATTTCCAGCGTATAATATTATGTTGTATTTTATTTCTGTATTTATTGCACTAATATAAAAACATCACAATCTGCAACGCGTTCTACTCCGTGGGCGCACTTGAAAACTGCTTACAAAAATGGCGTCCGCTCACCAAACATGTTGAGTCTCGTTCACTGATCAAAGTGCGTTCATACAACATTCACCCAACGGTTAGGCAACAGTTGTGTTTTCTGAACGAACCCAACGTTTGTAATTATCACCATGTTCTAGTTACGAGATGTCATCAGTCATTATTGGTTGAGCGTGAATTTGAAACTAATGGCATTGTTATTCAAATAATTTTATCGTGTTGGAAAATACTTTAAAGACATTCTCTTGGGTATAAAAAATTATGTTGCATACGTTTTTGTTAAACTAGTATCCCTGGATTCTCAAAACATTTGAATGTGTCCATTATTGACCTAGGTTAACAATAGAAACAATTATTAACCACTAATAGAGAAATTCAACTCCTCAGTTGGCTAGAAGACACAATAATTGTCAACTTCATAGCTAGTAGTGGAAAAAATGTATTATGTACCTTATTCTGTCGTTAAGTGTAGGCCACCTATTTCGCCCAACTTCTCGGTCCATTTCTTCTTGGACTTTTTTCTGAACATCAGGATAAAGTACCATTGTTAAAATTGCAAAGCCCAAAGTATTACTGGTGGTTTCGGCCCCGGCCATAAATAAATCCAGACACACAGACATAAGCTGGTCACCTACAATAATTATTAATGTTACATGATATTATCCAAAAATGAATAATTTCTTTTAAGTGTTACCAGTGAATGTAGGATCAGTCTTGACGTCAATTTTTTGTAAAAAAGCATCAATAAGATCGCGTGGTTGTTGTACATCAATAATAGTCTTTCTATGCTCCGATATGGTTTCCTACAATTATAAAAAATTATTATATCGGTTTAAAAGTTCCCGGTTAGATATAGTGGTTTTAGTGGAACAACTTTTTTTTATTTTCAAAGAATGTCGAGCGTTGATAATAAATTCGTTTTATATAGGAAAAAGCTCCGTTAAAATAGCTTGATAAGTGTTCAAGATTGGGAAGTCTTGATTCGTATATATTATTGTATTTTTAGAAATGTGGGAAATACTGTTAGAAATATTTGCAGATATGAATTTCTTTTTATCCGTTCGCTATTGTTTGTATATTCAAAAGCATAACTTCGTTTAGGTATGTAACATTGTTGAATATTTAGAAAATATCACGTTTTATAATATCCTTTTTATTTATGTTATAAAAATTGTAATACCACAAAGTCGGATTGTTTAGACTAAACGAAATATCCTATTGTAAAGTTGGTAAGACTTATTGCCATATTATATTTGAACTTCTATAGTTGAAAGAGGCGGGATCTTTGAACAATGGATCGGTATCGGAATGTCTGTAATAAAGCCTTTCGCACCGTTGAATGGGCAATTCATGTTCTTAACAGGACGGTCTCACCATTGAAATATCGTTCAATAGTAGTTGAAAAATCTGATGAATATGTCCATTGTTTATTCTTGTCAATGGTTCCGGACAAGTCAACAATACGCACCAATCGGCAGGGTATTTTTCATTTAGTCCCACTAACATTCGTGTAAACACACCCCCTTGAAGTTTTCCTATGTAACACACCTTACAACTTAAAGAAATTAGTCATCACTAAATAATCAGTCAGTCATCACTCAA
This sequence comes from Galeruca laticollis, assembly GCA_963921935.1. Lineage (NCBI taxonomy): Eukaryota > Metazoa > Arthropoda > Insecta > Coleoptera > Chrysomelidae > Galeruca > Galeruca laticollis. The sequence goes on from OY998175.1 coordinate 117,320,337, forward strand.
TTACGAAGCAGTCACACTTAGTTAAGCAGTTAGTTACGCAGTTAGTAAGTTACTCGTTACACTATTAACGAGTTAGTTGGTTGAATAGTCTCCTCTCATTGATCTGCCATTCAAGCAAGGTTATGTTATACATTCTGCAATCTCGTTTAGAGGGTTTTATTAGCTGACGAATATCTCCAGAGCAGGCAGGTTTCGTAAAGGGACGTTGCGCGCGTGAACAGATCTTGAACTTGAGGCAAATTGTTGAGAAAGCTAGGGAACATTACTTCTCAGTCTATATCTGCTTTATGGACTACTGTAAGGCATTTGACAACATTAAGTGGCCTAAACTATGAGAAATTCTTCTCACCATGTGAGTTCCTTACCACTTGACATTTCTCATACAACAGCTCTATGAGTCCAAAACAGCTCAAGTAACAGTTGATGGTAACATTGTCCCATTCCTTTTGTTTAAGAGAAGAATGTCTTTCTTGATCGATATGTTATAATTCGATAGAGACAAACTCTTCACCCTTCCTCATAACCGAACGTACTCCTGTTTACTGCACTTCTGCTGACTCTGATTGTTCTATGATTAGAACTAACAGGCCATGGCAATTGGTCCTTTAGTTTGCACTTCCGGTTACTCCGATTGTTCTATGATTAGAATCAACAGACCATGGCCATTGGTCATTACGATTGCTTGAAGGTGTAACCACCACCACACTTTGAGTAAAGTATAGTTCAGTGCAGTAAGGAATGAGTCAATATTAAGTATCGAGTGTAAGGTATTGAGTGTAAATTACACCACGTGTGGGAAAGAGCTACACTTCGATACATATGAATGAACCTAACATTACCCTTGTTTATTGTGCAAGCCAGCTTAGTTTCCCAAATCTTATTGTGTCCTTGAATTCACCTCAACTATCTCTGGTTTTTCCACAACACTTAATTGTCTATGTCATTTGGCTAATGTCATATGCCTTATTGTAGTTATGTTGGTTCGGCCAGAGATGGCGTGATTGGCCCCTTTAAAATTCTTCTGGTCTTGCTATAACCATTATATTTCAATGACAGATGGCTGATTATTCGTTGTCTCTTATATCGAATACAATTGTAATAGGCATGATCTGCAGTAAATATTTGATAAAGTCATGACATTTGTATTCTACTCAATGTTGGCGTTGTATGTTCAAAGTTCCGAGTATGCTGCTAGCGCACCTTGGCGGGTGACAGATGACTTAAAGTACACATCTGCCCGACTGACCTACAGCTACAGTTAGAGGCGAGGAACAGTTAGAGGCACAATCTGTTCTGATCCCCTAAATTTCACCCCTAACAACATGTCTGGCCCAATTACAACAAGGAAAGGCGTTCGTCAGGGTTGTGTATTGTCGCAGATTTCGTTTAACATATATTCCGAATTTGTGATGAGACAGGTACTGGATGGCTGAGATGGTGGTGTAACTATTGGTGGAATCAGGACATCGAATTTAATGTTTGCCGATGTTGCTACCATCATTGCTGCTTCTCAGGATCAATTTACTCAATATCTTAGAACAATACAGCACAGAGTGTGGTCTCAGTATCAAATACAGTATGATCATAGTCATGATCATCGATAGAGAACATACAATCATCCTGATATTACATCGGCGGGTCGTGTCAGGTGGTCCAAAGTTTTGTATACCTCGGTTCCCTGATTTGACAATTCAGGCTGTTGCGAGGCTGAAATTCGTCGGCGCATTCAACAAGCACGGTCAGCCACGACAAAACTGAGTAAAATATGGCACGACAATAATATCACCAAAGCCACCAAGATGTCGCTGGTCCGGTCTCTTGTCTTTTCAATATTTTTGTATGTCTCTGAAACTTGGACTGTATAGACGCTTTAAAAATGTGAACCTGGAGAAGAATGCTAAGAGTTCCTTATACAGCTTACCGAACTAAAATCTCGTATCCTGTCGTTCTTCGGCCATATTCTAAGAGGTGATAATAGGGAAAAACTTGTTATCCAGGGCCCTGCTCCGAACAGAAGGCGACGTGGGCGCTCTCCTACACGTTGGGTGAATGCGGCAAAACAACTATTAGTCTGTGGTAGTGTAATTAAACCTAATGGGTAAGTACCTACACTTTTTGCATCTGGACTGAACCGCTGGCCGTAGTGACTAACAGTGCGGTAGGGTGTTTTCATTAAACGAGTCCGCCTTTTTTTATTTTCGAAGTATTGTGCTGTATTTCGACATGTAAAGATGAATAAAATCTTATTAGCAGGTCTTTTATAGGAATAGGAGGAGAAAGAACAATATTATTTAAAATTATTAAAGAAGAAACGTCAGAAAACTCAAGATTCTTTAAAAAACGAGGTTACCATAGTATCTTAATGAGAAATCATCTAGATGAGGATGAAAAGGAGTTCAGAGCGTTTTTTTTCAAACAATACGCCTATTTTCTCCCATGTTACGAAATATATGTGTTATCACACGAACTTTGTTTTTAAGAACTTTTATTGCACTTAAAATACAAAATATCGACTGGCAATAACAACAGTAAAAATATAAATTGTACTAACAGGATATGTAGATTAAAAACAATATGCAGGATAAATGAAATATATTTACAATCGTATGTGCTGAGGTTGCACCAACGGTCGTAGCAGTACCGGAAACCAGAGGGTACGTCGGCAATAAACAAGATGTAATTCCTCCATCCCCAAATAGATACATACAGTGTGGATTAATTACTCATCTTCTTCTACTTGGAAACTTTTCGGTTTTGGTTTTGGATCAGTGGTGACTTCATTGACCATTTTTGTTTTGGGTTGGCGTTTACATCTCGGCTTCCATTTGAAAACAACAACAAGAAGTGCGATCGCAATTACGATGTAGACGAAGCATGGGCGTAGTCGTGTGGAATGTTTCTCAAACTAACTTTTTCCATTCGATTTATTTCTTTTAGGATTTGGTGAACTTTGTCTAAGGAAATGTCTTCAATATCAATTTTTCCAGGGTGAAATCTTCCTTCGTTTTCAGTCTTTATTTCAGGAAGTAGTAAAGGTTGACCTGGGTTGACATCTTCTTGGTTGATGAATACGTTTCTTGAAGATGGGAACCTACAGCTCGGAGGTAGTTCCATAAAATAGCTACTCTTTAGAGATATAAAATCGGTTTTGGACAAGTAGTTTTGATTTTCATTTCTTCTGGGAATACTGCGATGTAATGCGCTGAATTCATATTCTCAATAATTTCGTTTTCTACGATAATTGGTACTGCAAATTAGTTGCAACAATTGGTGGATGCATTCTTCGAATTCGGCATCTACCAAGGGTTTTTCGTTGGTTGGGGAAAAATACAGTTGGTGGACATTTTCACATTCTTTATCTTCGTACTCATACTGATTGCCTTGCATTTCCAGAAAAGGTTTAGGTGAGATAAGGACCGTGTTATTTTTTGTGGGAATATTATACAGATGAAAATAAGTAGAAGTTTCGGGTTTAACTAAGGGAAAGTGAATAACGAAAACAATTCTGTATTTAGAATAATAACAACGGTTCAAATGTTATAGTACCTATTTAAATAAATTTTGAGAATCACTGCCAAAGATTAGAATATTAATTGTATAATATTTGAGTAACACTTTAACTATAAATTCTAGATGTTCAAACTTTAGAACACTATAATGCAACGTTTTTTATTTTGCAAATGCAATTAAATTTTCAATATTATTTAGTATTTATATTAAGATTTTAAGTGCTGCTTGTACTTGATCAAGAGTATGTTTTGCTAGGAAATAAGAGGAAAGTCATTAGCAAATTTTACGAGTTCAGAACTTAACTCATTTAGTTTTTCTGTTATCTCTTCTTCATTTTGTTTTATTAGTGAGATACTACTGTTGTAATCGTCTATAATTTGACTGGTTAATGATATTTGTTTGTTCAAAGTGTTTGTTATATATTTTTGATTTGAAGTTAATAAAACAATGGCATCATCGTAACGTTTGTCATCTTCTGGCAGATATGCTTTTGAATATTGTTCTTCTCTCAATTCTTTTACTGCCGTGTACAAAATTTAATTTTTTTTGCATCGCATCATTTGATATTTTATTAAATTAATTAAGAATTTAAATTCAGCTACAAAAACTTGATTTTGGATAATAATTACCTGCAAAACATTTTCGAACTGTTTTGTTATATGAAGTAATTTGGTTCTATAGGGTTTAGATGAAAGGAATGGTTAAAAGAATGAGGGGAGATTGTAATTTAGCATATCCTGATTTGTATGGGAGTATACCTGGATTGGATTCCAAACTAACAATTTTAATTTCCTGTGCCTGTCTAGCTATTACCAGCGAGAGGACGATTCGGTAATGGTAGAATTTTTTTATTAGCAAGTGGCCTTTTAAGTTATTTTTATAATAGGTGGTAGTAACTAATTTTTGTCTGCTATTACGAGGTGAGATTGTTTTGTAAGTTTTTACTTTGATTTTTACGTTTTGTTTTACTGGTTTGGCTTTAAATCTAGGACCAAGTTTATTACGAGCAGTAGTGTTATGATTTGCTAATGCGCCTGGGACAGTTGGTTTTTCCATTCTTTTTGATTTGCCATATGTTCATTTAATGTATTATAAATATCAGCGGTAGTTTCTTTATGTTTAGTTACGTAATTAGAATACAATTTTTGATTGATGACAGTATTAAGAGGGTTGTTTGTATCTAAAGGTCCTGAAATAATATCTATTGGACGTAATTTTGTACTCCCACAAATACCCTACTCTAATATTATGTTGGTAACAAATCAGTAATATTATTAATAATATTTGATATTAACGATACCTCTAAGAAATCCCACATTCTACGCAAAATATTCTTTATCTGATTATATCCACTAGCATTTGGAGCAATGTATCGCAAAAAAGGCATTTGATTCAGCATCCCCCCAGAAATATCCACCAGTCTAAAAGCATCGTGGATGATTTGAAGGAGTTTTCTTAACCTCTCGTCTTCTATAGGAAATCTTTCTCCTGCCATCATCGCCCACAAACCATTAAGAACCGCAACATCGAAAGCGTTGTGCATAAAAATTGGCTCGGAATTTCGTTTTTTGAAAATTTCTATGAGTTCTTGCGTCTCTTCATGAATTTTTTCTTCCATTTCTTTTCTTCCAAAACCAAAATTTCGTAAATGCTGGATAGAGAATTTTCTTTGATTCTGCCAGAACTGACCGTCGGAAAAAACAATACCTGAAAAATATTGTACATACAAAAACATTCAACCAATAAATGTTTTATATATATATATATATATATATATATATATATAATAAACAACGAATAGATTAGTGGGTATTGCACGCAAATAGAAGAAGGGGCAATACCCACTAATCTATTCGTTGTTTATTGTTCCTATGTCACGCACTATTCGTACATCTTATATATATATATATATATATATATATATATATATAAATGGTGAATATTGGGGTATACAGCAAGAGAAACGGAAAAAGTGTACTCTTAACGGAAAATTTTCAAGCTTTCGAGTATGGTTGTCCTCATCATCAGGAATACTGAAATGGAAAAACAGCATTAAGATACTGTAGTTAACAAACAAGATGCAAATAGGAAAGGAATCATAACGGGTGTGAACTTACCTCCGAGTTGAGGTTAGATTCCATTATGTTGTATAAAATTAAACTACGGATATTTAAAATATGAAACAGTTAACTAACAAAGGTATAAAATAGTACAATCACATTGAGATGACTAAAAAAGCAAACATCTAACACCATTTTGCAGACAAACGAATACGAGTGCTTTTATTGTCAAAAGCCGGCCAGGAAATGATATCGTTTTCCTTCTGAATTGGAGGGATTAGTTGACAGTCAATGATACCAACAAATAGTTAAGTAGTAGTTGTTGGTATCATTGACTCTCAACTAATCCCTCCAATTTAGAAGGAAAACGATATCATTTCCTGGCCGGCTTTTGACAAAAATAGCACTCGTGTTCGTTTGTCTGCAAAATGGTGTTAGATTTTGGCCTTTTTAGTCATCTCAATGTGATTGTACTATTTTAAACATTTGTTGGTTAATTGTTTCATATTTTAAATATCCGTAGTTTAATTTTATACAACATAATGGAATCTAACCTTAACTCGGAGGTAAGTTCACACTCGTTATGATTTCTTTCCTATTTGCATCTTGTTTGTTAACTACAGTATCTTAATGCTGTTTTTCCATTTCAGTATTCCTGATGATTAGGACAACCATCCTAGAAAGCTTGAAAATTTTCCGTTAAGAGTACACTTTTTCCGTTTCTCTTGCTGCATACCCCAATATTCACCAGTTTTATTCCTAACAGTCAGCAATGAAAGATATATATTATTGTGGATAGAATTGGGTGAGAGAATAGTTTAATTTGCCCTACGTTGGGCCGCCATGTTATTGTAGTTTATTTTATGTGAATTTAATTCGCCCTACGTTGGGCCGACATATTATTGTGATTTGTATTGGGAGAGGGAATATTAAAATTATTGTTTAGTTTAGTTTAGTTGATATTTAGTTTTTGTTTGCCCGGTATATTGTAAAATTTAAAATTAATTTGTAAGATAATTATACTTTTTTCATGAGAAACTCCATAATCTCAGAGTAGGGTTCAAATGTAGAAAAACAAAACAATTTTAAATTTCTAATATGAGCGCCAAAGTTTAAATGAAGTCCCTATATTTCAATAAAGGAATTTAGTTAATCAAAAATATACTTGCGTTATTATTTCCAAATAAACTCTAAAGAAGGTCCTGTCTGTTTAATGTTGAACCTCTCCACGATTCACAGATGTCAGTTCAAAGCTACTAACTGTTGAAACTAGATGGAGCAATCACCATAAAGAAATGAAAAATCTCAAGAATATAATTTCAAAATGCTTTTTAAATGGAAAAACGTTATTTAATGTTGTAGAAACAAATACATCATTCTTTTACAAGACATAAATTTGTGAAAACCTACTATCTAGTATGATCACTCATTCAAATAAAATCATACACTCTGGTGAAATATTATTTCTATACATGATTTAAAATAGGCAACATTTTATACAAATTTTATAACACGAAATCCGTTATATCAAAGTCTATGACAGAAAATGGCGAATAATAAAGCTTATGAGCGTCTGTGCAGTATCAAAGTTCAATTCTCTGTACAAAATCGGTAAGTTTACTCTACCTTCTTTATATATAATTAAAATAGTTTTAAATACCTTTGTTCACTGTATTGTTCAATTAATTCACATCAATGATTGGTTTTTATTATGTTTTAGGTTACCTCTTGGAAGACACCATACAATTTGTCCAGCTTGCATAATATCAAGAATCAATGCTATATTTCGTCCACATCAATACATTTTAGACAAATCCCATAATCCAAAGCTTCCTGAAAAGTATTGTGGATACACCGTTTCCACAATACAACATTTTACTTAATTACGTCGATAAATTTTATGGTTAGTATTCAATTATAATTACCAATTTTCTTCTTATAATGTGTATATCTACTTGATTAATTATATTACAGATTAGCTTTAAAGTATAATGTATTCCTTTCTCTAATTTTCATACCAAATTGTTGTTTCTCCGAAAGTTTTAATAATTTTTCTCAAAAATTTTGCTTCTTAATATTTTTCTGCTATCAAAGAAAAGTACCTAGTGAATAGTCTACATTATCAACAAAACTGTCCCCATTCAATTTTTTTTTATTATTAGCAATCTGCTTGTCGCTGATGAGAATATTTTAAACGTATTCCACCAATCAAAATTGGTTATCAAAATTCTTATTGAAAATCTTCATTTCAAATAGTAGATTGTCCATCCATCATTTTAGAACATTCTGTTTTGAGTTTCTTAAATGATTATAACCCATATATTACTTCCTTAAATTGTATTTCAATAAATTTTTAAAATGACAGTTCTTATTTTCTAAAATATTTATTCGGAATGACAAATCGTTTAACAAGTGTCATGTTCCATAAAATTAATGTTTTCATTTGACTTCCTACCTTGACATATTTTAAATAGTTACATAATCTTATCGAAAACTTCTTTCAATCTCTAATATTTACTTCTTTAAAACAAATCATAATATTATTTTACTTTGACAATGAGAACAATGGATTATTATTTTTATTTATATGGAACAAACGTTCTAAAATTCTCTCTCTTAAATATGGAAATTTTGTTATTTCATTTCACCTATATTCTTATAAAGCTTATTTAAAATCTTCTCCATAGTTATACATTTATATTCTTGTATACTTTCCATGTAAATTATTAATTTTTCGTTGCCAAAACTCCATCTGTCACTAACAATTATGATGTACAGGGCTCAGATTTGTTTATTTTGAATGTTTTTTCTGTTTTTTACAAATTATAATATTAAAAAGCCATCAGAACACGACACAATTAACCAAAACAACCTAAAATTGAATATGAAACATTTCTATCTTGCATTAAGCTAAATAGGTAGTATCGTTCTATTAATGCAAGATAGAAGAAACTTTCAATCACATTAATATTTAATATAACCATGTTATCCTTTTAAAATATAAAAATTCCTAAAAATAGCATAAACAGGTGTTAGAACTGTACGCTATAATATATATGTATTTATATATATATAACATGGTTATATTAAATATTAATGTGATTGAAAGTTTCTTCTATCTTGCATTAATAGAACGATACTATCTATTTAGCTTAATGCAAGATAGAAATGTTTCATATTTAATTTTAGGTTGTTTTGGTTAATTGTGTCGTGTTCTGATGGCTTTTTAATATAATAATTTGTAAAAAGCAGAAAAAACATTCAAAATAAACAAATTTGAACCCTGTACATCATAATTGTTAGTGACAGATGGAGTTTTGGCAACGAAAAATTAATAATTTACATGGGGGGAAGAGGGCTTTACGAAAAATTTCAGGTTGTTAAGGTTTGTGATATTTTGAAGGATGGATGACACTTCATAAATAAATATCCGAGGAGGGTGGTTTAAAATCATTCTGAGGGAAGATTGCAATATTTTGTATAAAATTTACGAACGACGTTACTAATAGGTTTTGTGAAACATATGTTGTACGTTGATGAAGATATTAAATACAAAATTGGACCGAAAAAGTATTTTTGGAATTTGGAAAATACTCTTATTGAAAATTTGGGGTGCAGGTGTGCGATTGTAACATTGTAGTTACTTTATGTTGAGCAGTTTACAACAAACAAATTGAGATGTAATGAGGTTATATTAACCACACGATGCTAAGATTAAATAGAGAATTAAGAAATACTAAAATATCACTTGTTTTCATTAAAAAAAATCATGTTATTTAAAACAATAAGTAGTAAACAATAATATAAAACATCACAGATATAAGATAGGAAATTGTAAATAGATTGTAGCCATGTAATAGCACAAAAATTAGTATATCTAAATAAGTATAAATAATAAACGAAGTAAGTACTTGAACAAGAACCAAGAAAATTGATGGGATTTGACAGGATATTGTCAGGGCACACAATGGGTTGAATTTACAAATAAATATAAGTCATTAAATATTCCAAACATTCAGAGACTCAATAACAATCATCAAACGTTAATGTCAGTGTTAATATTTAATTATAAGAAGTGTAATTGTTTCAAATGAACCGAACAGTTAATGGACAAACAGTAGACTTTCAAAATAAATTTTAATATAGTTATAGTATAATAGATTTAGAGAAATTTTTAGTATGCTGGTAATTCATGTTGCGAATTTACTCATGATTGAGAAATTTTTATTTAATTCAATAGTTTTATGTATAACTTTTAATTATCCTGGTATATAGCAATTGACAGAAAATTCAATTTATTCCATGAAATCAAGTGAACTTTTTTGGAAGTCTATATAGACCTGTATAGAATTTGACAGGTAGCTTATTATATTTGAATCGTCAAGGGAAGATGTAAAAAAAATGTGTCATAATTATTTGTAAAAAGAAGGCTGTGAAAGGTAATGGAACAAAGGAATTGAATATTGAAATATTGAAATTACGTGAAACAGGAGCAGGAAACTTGGAATTCGAGCAATAAAAACATGCCAAAATTAACAAATAACACCTAAAAAAAAGATATAAGAGATGCAGAATTTACCTCAAATAAACCAGGACTAAACTGTGAGTTATTTATTTACACATTCAACACTATATCTTGAAAGTGCATATCCTTTGAACTTTTCCCGTTACAAACCATCATTTCGATGAAATATCGAAGGCATATAACTGTAAAGAAACAGAAATGAAAGTTATTAGTGATAAGAAAAGTTTTTTTTGATGAATTCTCTAATATTAAATTGTAAATAATAAGAAATAATTAGATTAACTTACCTATTAACAATATGAGCTCATATAGAACATTTTTCTTTATAATTTGAACGAATTTCAAGCTTCCCATATTAATTTTAATCATTTCAATAAATGATATTCCTCACTAAATAATTTTATATGTCAAAGAGTAAATTTCAGGTTATAAGTAAGCCATACATCCATTAGATATCGCATGCTGATTTGGATTTAACCCTCAACTGGTATGGTTGGGTCAATGATGACCCAGAGCAACTTCAAGCATGTAATTTGTTCCTGAGTAGGCATCACTCGATATCGCGCGTTAACGTATTCCCCCACTATTCATTGCTCTGCCGAGCAGTACACTAGAAGTTCAGTTCCCGTTTATCGTTCAAGTACGTAAATAGCAAAACGGTGTTTATATCAAAATGACGAAATATTTTAGTGATCAAGAACTGGAATACATTGCTAATAACTTGGAAAGCTTGAGTGACAATGAGGTGAATCTCGAAAATACTTTTCAGGATAAACGGACACGGAAATTGAAGGATCCAGTGATGAAGAACCTATTCAGGATGAAATGAGAGAATACTTTTATGGTCGTAATAACTTCAAATGGTCAAAAAATCCACCGGCACCTTCTAGAACACGAAAAGAAAATATTATTACGAAACTACCAGGTCTCAAAGGTAATGCTGCTGTAAACAAACCAGGTTCACCTTTAGATGCATGGTCTCTGCTTTGTACAGACTATATTCTTGAAATGATAATAACGTATACCAATCAAAAAATTACACTAATTCAACCAAACTATGGAGGTACCGCTTTTTTTACCAATCACGTTGATAACATAGAGCTAAAGGCATTTTTAGGATTACTATATCTAACCGGTGTTTTCAAATCGCCTCACGAAGACGCAAGTTCCTTATGGGATACCGACGGCACAGGACGAGATATATTTCGTCTCACTATGTCTTTGAAGCGTTTTCTGTTTCTGTTAACAGCTTTGCGTATCGATGATGCAGAAGTCCGGCGGCAAGCAAGAAAAGCAGAGGATGATAAACTGGCTCCTATATCTGAACTCTTTCAGAAATTTATTGATAATTGCAAGGACAATTATACACCATATGCTTACACTACTGTTGATGATATGTTGGTTGGATTTCGAGGTAAATGCAGCTTTCGTGTTTATATATATAAGAGTAAACCTAAACGTTACGGAATAAAAATATTATGCTTGTGTGACTCCAAAACTCATTACCTTCTGAACGCTTTCGTTTACACTGGAAAAAAATTACATGCTGATAATCCTAAGAAGCTGTCTATTCCAACACTGTCAGTGTTAGAATTGGTAACTCCAATTATGCACACCAGCAGAAACGTTACTGCGGACAATTGGTTTTCATCCATGGAACTGCTGAATGAGCTTAGAAGCAAAGGACTGACATATGTAGGAACAATACGAAAAAATGAGCGAGAACTGCCTCCACAGTTTTTACCCAATAAAACTCGTATCGTGAATTCTTATTTATTTAGTGTTTTTAAATGAAACTCAAGGTCTCTAGTTAATTCCACAATATAATACAAGTTATTGAAAATTCTAAAAAATTGACAATTGTTTCGATAAATCAATATCATCGTCAGAATGACAGAAGTTACATTTCATTTTATGCCTACCTGATGTTCAGTAGTTATTTTTGGCTAGACCAAGAAGTAACCTTACTTGTGATTGGCTTAATATATGTTTATAGAAAAAAGAAGAAGATGTGATATTACAAATATTGAAGCTTAGATATTATTAGCCCTATGGTGATATCCTGGATATCATTTTTCCAATTAAGATCAGTATAACTGTGCAATGATACAGAAAACCAGGAAAACTATATCTGCTGATCTTTACAATTATCACTTAAGAAGACAGTTTATTAGTGGAGAATTTCCTAGATTTAACTGTTCATTGACAACTTCATATTGTGGGTTTCTTAAATGTCTTCTTATTTCCAGTTCTTCAAGGAAATCCAGTTCTTGTTTCTTTTCACAAATATGCAGTACTTCTAGTTCTGTGTTAGGTGTCAATGAATGATTGGTGTCAAGTAGATGTTTTGCGTAGTGGGATTTATCTGGTTGTTTTATTCTGTATGCTCGTAAGTGCTCACTGTATCGTATTTCAAAATTCCTAAGGGTCTGACCCAAATAGACAGCATTACATTCAATCACATTAATATTTAATATAACCATGTTATCCTTTTAAAATATAAAAATTCCTAAAAATAGCATAAACAGGTGTTAGAACTGTACGCTATAATATATATGTATTTATATATATATATATATATATATATATATATATATATAAATTATAATTATTTCAATTGGGCGTTTATTTAATTTGATATATTATTAGTTAATTTAATAGTTATTAATGTTACAAAAGTTATAAAAGTCGTAGTCTTATTTATAATATAGACTTGGCTTACCTTCGGCTAGCTCCTAATAAATATAAGTTAATGTTAATTTAAAAATTTTAATAGAGTCGGTAGCATGCAGACTCCTCCCTTTGAGTTCCGGACGCACAAATATAAGTATAATTCAATTTTGAATATCTACTTCTTAGATTGGCATATTTTACTTAATTCAGAAAATTTTTTATGGACATGAATTAAAATAAAATACCAACACTTTCTATAAAATGATTTAATAAATTGTTACTATCAAAATTTGCATTATTTTTATCATCAAAACTCCCTCATACCACTCCTGCATTCCAACCAGTCATGCGCACTGAATACCTTAGATGATTGCGTCGGCGCATAAGAGAAATATATGCTCTTATAGAGATACACGCGACACTGAACGTGGATTTACAGTCAATGTTATATGTATGAACTGTTTATACACTTTTAACGTTCATAAGTTTGGTGAAATTATTAATATGTTATTTAAATTTGAACTATACAATTACACATATATATAAAAGCAATACAAATGAATTGATATGAGGATAGTGATGCATAGAAAAAGTCAAACATGCATTCGAAGGAAAGAAGAAATGAAAGTTATATGAACATTTATGTACAACGTGAACAATTGATGAAATGATTTAATTTAACAAGTAAGTACTATTCTATCTATTATTAAAATTGTATGGATATCCATAGATATCATATGATATTCATCATATTATAAAGTTTTTGGCCTTTTTTGTGATATTATTTAAACGTTCAAAATATATATTTTATTGTTCACTATGTTCTTTTGGAATTCCAAAATTAATACTCAAAAACACAGACCTTTTTTCTCGAAGCTTCGGTACCTGAACTGCAGCAAGCGTCCCCCAAAATCTTGGCGATTTCTCAGCGGAGAAATGCACCTTTCTGTTCACTTCCGTTTATACACACAGTTTAATCAACATTAATATTACTCTTTCAATACCTTTTTTGGCTTAAAACTTTAAATTTTCATATTATTTTATAAAATTTTGTAGAGGAGATTTATATAGAAGCCATCATCTTCTCCACCCAAGCACGATTGTCTTTTTTTTATAAAATCAACTAACTTTCGACTCCTCAAATGCATAGCCTGCTTTTCCGTATTTTTGTCACAATAATTGTTGACTTGAATGTTTTTTTTGAAAAAATGTAAATTTATTTATTTCAACAGTTCTGGAGGATATGAACACTTATTGATATAAGTTTATATTGTATTAGGGATTATATAAAATGTCTTTTTTATGTATTATCATAACAAATTTTGTTATAATTCCCTTTTTAAGGTCTAACTATTTACATTTAATTATACAAAATCTACAACATAGAATAATTATCAATACATATGTAATTGTATAGTTTTGAACCTTTGAATTTTCACTAATTTTGTCTTACATAAACTCTTAGTTATTTCCAAATTTGTCTTTATTGTTCTACATTCAATTGGCTCTGTTCCGTATGTCTCCAATTATAAAGTTCTCTTTCAATTCTTTTTTTTTTAATTTAAACCTTTACTAACATCATCAGTAAATATAGATAACTAATTAGTGAGTTGAATATTAATTTTTTGTTATTTCAGGTTACAAGTGATACTACATTCTGTTTATCCAGATATTCATGTGGCAGTGTTCAGAGTATTTCAATATATATATATATATATATATATATATATATATATATATATATATATATATATATATATATAAGAAAATGTAGGAATATCGCGTGATATGTAAACAACAACAACAAAGAGATTCATGGTTAATTCACGCAGAATGAAAAGGGCTACTGAAACATTAAATTCAAGTTTTTCATCTCACTCCGTTTGTTGTAATCGTTGCTTCCTCAGATAACAAGATATTATTGTGAAAGAATCGGTCATGTATAAGTTTTTCACCAATCATCGCACAAAAGTCTAACCTTATGCCATAATCATAATCTTGTAAGGTATGAATAAATTTCGGTTTGGATGGATGAATTTTGTTTTGCTTAAATATTTCCTGTACGTGACTTGCCAAAACCAACCTCCACTGCTCTGTTTCGTAGACTCAACTTGAGAGTTTCCCTTAACGAATGCATAGCTAGTGCACTAGCTGGACCATCCTCCTCAACGTACGCCTCTTTCAATTTCTTTTTGTCTTGAACAGATCCTGTCTCATCAAACTTTTTTATTAATTTTTTTAATCCACACCGCGTAATGGGTACATCTGGATATTTTTCGTGAAATTTTGCAATTGCAAATCCTTTTAGAGAAATTGTACATGGAATTTTAAATTTTTTATAATCTATCACATGATTTATAGAGAAAACATGTTCAGCTAATGCTGATCTTACTGGATATAACCTTGCATGGCTCTTATGTAAAGCTAAACGCTTAGTTATTTTTTGAGACGTCTGATCCACATATACAGATTCACATGTAGAGCATGTTAATATATCTATAACATTTGAAAGATCAGTATTAGGATCAATTTCTTTGAATTTATTATAAACATAATTAATTAACAGAACATTTTTATTTGCAAGTTTTATATTAGTTACTTCATTTAAAATTTTAGAAATTCTAGGTGTGAGTTGGCCCAATTTTTGCACCCTTACGCCAAAAATTGGGCCAAGTCTTATAAACATTTTTCTTGTCAAATGGTTTTTTAGATCAGCTTAAAATTAGCTGGTAAATAAATATGTATATATAAAATTTTTATCTGGAAATAACTTTCAGTCAATAAATTGAGAATTATTTGGATGAATGTTTCTTTGTAAGTATCAATTGAAAATAGAAAAAGTTTGATAAATTTAATAAATGATATGGTATTTTACGTATTTCAAAAAATTTTGTGATTTAGATTCTATTACTTTAATTGTTAAATAGAAACTTTATTCTTCATACAGTCACTTGAGATGTGTACATGGCACAAAGATTTATTGACATACGTAGATGGCAGTTATGGCAGTATTTATAGTACTCGTCTATATATATATATATATATATATATATATATATATATATATATATATATATATATATATATATATATATATATATATATATATATTACATAGAGAGAAACCTGCAGCACTCTGTATACTATACTAAAATATGGAATAAAGGACTACACACTGTAAGCAAATACAAAATTTTATAATTTGAATTTTTTTAAAAACTGTCTGAAATGGAGACAATCTGTATTATTCATTATTCAATAGAGAAAGAAGACAAGAGTCAAACTGTAGAATTATGGAGGAAATTTTAAATACACTTTGTAAATACATATGTGAAATATATAACATGATTTTAACATTTGAGAGAGAGAATTTTTGAACGTTGTTTCATATAAATTATAACAATCTATTTCTCACATTGTAAAAGTAAAAAATATTATGATTTGTCTTAAAAAGTAATAATTAGATATTGAAAGAAGTTTTCTGATAAGATTATGTAATTATTTAATATATGTCAAGGTAAAAAGTCAAATAATAACATTAAGTTTATAAAGCATGACATTTGTGAAATGAATGGTCATTCCGCATAGATATAATTGAAATAAAAAGAACTGTCATTAATTAATATTTTGGAATACAATTTAAAGGGAGTAGTATATGGGTTTTAATCATTTAAAGACTTCAAACAGAATGTCCTAAAAGGATAGATGGACAATTTATAACTTGAAGTGAAACTTATCAACAAGAATTTTTATAGCCAATTTTGATTGGTGGAATACATTTGAAATATTTTCATCAGCGACAAGCAGATTAATAATAAAACAATTTGTTGATAATGTACACTATTCACTAGGTAGAATTCTTTTTTTGGTAGAAGTGAATGGGTGAGTAGCAAAATTTTGGGAAAAAATAATTCAAACTCTTTAAAAGGCAACATTTTTGGAATGGTAATTATAAAAAGAAATGCATTAATCTTAAAAGCAACTCAGCAATTTGATTAATCAAGTAGATAAACATAATTTTAACAAGAAAATTGGTAAATATAATAGAGTACTGACCGTAAAATTTATCAATATAACCAAGTAAAATATTGTATTGTGGAAATGGTGTCTCCACAATACATTTCAGGAAGGACTGGACTATGGAATTCGTCTAAAATGTATTGATGTGGACGAAGTATAGCATCGATGTTTGATATTACCCAAGCTGGACGGATTGTTTGGTTTTCCAGGAGGTAACCTAAAATAAATTTAAAAAAACCAATCATTGAAGTGTATTAGAACGGAACAGTGAACAGGTATTTGAAACTATTTCATTTATATATAAAAAGATCGAATAAACTTACTTGTTTTGTGCAAAGAATTGAACTTTGATATTTCATACATTTTTATCAGCATTGTTTTCGCCATTTTGTGTCATGGACGGTTTGTAACGGAATTCGTTTTCAAATTTGTATATAATGTTGCCTATTTTGTAATCACATATAAAAATAATATTTCATCTGAGTGTATGGTTTGTTGAATGAATGGTCATCATAGATAGTTTGTTTTCATAAGTTTTTGTAAAAGAATGATGTATTTGTTTTCAAAATATTAAATAACGTTTTTCACTTGAAAAATTTTTTTCGAAATTATATTGTTGAGATTTTTAATTTCTTGGTGATTGCTCCGTCTATATTCAGCAGTTGGCAGTATTGACCCGACGTCTTTAAATCGTGGAGGGGTTCGAAATCAAACATACAGGACCGTCTCTAGAATTGATTAAGAAACAAAAAGCAAGTATTTTTTTGATTAACAAAAATTTTTTATTTAAATGTAAGGATTTTATTTAACTTTGGCGCTCATATTTGAAATTAAAATTATTCCGTTTTTAACATTTGAACCCTACTTGAGATCAGGGAGTCTTTCATGCAAAGGTATAATTATTTTATAACTTATTAACTTATTTTAAAAATTAATAATATACCGGGCAAACAAAAACTAACAATAAATATCAACTAAACTAAAATAAAAATAATAAATCACAATAATATATATATATATATACATAATATGTATATATATATATATATATATATATATATATAATATGTATATATATACAAATAATCAATGAAAAGATGAAAGAACTGTAACCTCTTTTGCGTGATATGCCCGCTAATTCTGTTTTTGTGGTATGTATATATATATATATATATACGGTATCCGCCAAAATAAACAGTACCGAAACAGAGAGTGCTGTGGAGTTGTTTATGTAATATGGATTTGTCATATTTGACTTAATTGTCATTAGTTGATATATTAATAGTACGCTGCAGTTAAATTTGATTCGGAAATGGTTCTAACAACGGAAGAAAAAGTTTTTTTGGTAGAGCATTATTTTCTTTCATACGGAAAAGGTCGTAAGGATGGTCCAAGCTTAGAACAGGTGTCAATAAAATATCAACAAAAATTGAATAAGGCAGCTCCTAGTAATAGTGTGATGTTAGCTGTTGTTGAAAAATTTCGTCGCACTGGTAGTGTATTGTATCAACGTAAAGGTTCTTCAGGTCGTCGAAAAACAGTATGCACTAACGAAAATGAATGGACGTGTTTTTAACCAAGTTGTGCAATCACCTCAAAGAAGTCTTGTAAGAACTGCATGTAAACTCAACATTAGTGAAACGTCTTTACGTCGCATGTTCAAATCAATTGGTGGTTATCCATACCGTATTCAAGTTGGACAACGACTAAATGCTGCGGACAAACGTGCAAGAGAAATTTACTGTGGTCGCATGTTGAGTTTAATTTACGAATATCCCGAATTTTTGAAAAACATATGGTTTTCAGACGAGAGTCACGTTCATCTTAGCGGCTATATTAATCGACAAACAACCAGATTCCTGATGTAATTGTAGAGAAACCACTCCACAGTCTTCGAGTTACCGTTTGGTGCACGGTATCTGGTTATGGAATGATTGGTCCTTATTTCGTTGAAGATGATAATCAGAATCTACTTACTATCAACCAAGAGCGTTATAGAGAGAAAATTATTATACCTTCTGTGAGAGATCTAAATAACTTTTGCCGTGCACGAAATCTACAGTTTCGCACACAATGGTTCCAACAAGATGGTGCAACGAGCCATACAGCTGTGCGCACCTTAGACTTACTCCGTCAGCATTTCGATAATAGAATAATTTCTCGGGGAACAGACTTCGAATATCCTTCTCATTCACCTGATCTGACACCACCTGACGCATACATTTGGGGCATAATGAAGGACAAAATATTTCACTCGGAAAATCCGCCGGCGAATATTGCCGAACTACGGGAAAGAATACAAAATATTTTTTGGCAGTTACATCAACCACTCTCTATAAATATGTTTATTGACTTACAAAATCGATATGAAGCTTGTTTGCGTCGAAATGGTGAACATTTTGAACACTTACATTACAGAAATTAAAAATTAATTTCTATTTTTATTTTCGGTACTGTTTATTTTGGCGGATACTGTATGTATATAATTCGTTTAACTAAACATGTATGAGTAGTGAGCTTCATTCGTTGATTCTGATTAATAAGTGGATATTTATAAATTATTACATAATAAATAATTGGAAAATTGATTATAGTAATTTTTCTCGAAATAAATATTGGTAGAATTGAAGAAAAATGGTATTCAACTTCCAGTATTATTCTGATTACTTTATTACCTTCTAAATATCACAGGTATTATAGAGTGAAATTTGGAATACCCATGAATTCTTTAGTTTTCGATGATTATATAATCAAAAATTATCAGTTATGGCTGGTCCTCATGTGCGGACTACAAGCAGAGCGCACTGGCGTTCGATGATGTGGTTGGTTGAAATGATCATGTGGCCTGTCAGAAGTGCGCTGTCATTAATCCGCGCGGACTATGCCAATAGTCCGCTAAAATGTAGAATTTGTCTCTAGTTTTCGGCGTACTCGTGGCGTACTATTGGCGTTTAATGACAGAAGTGAACACGTGCTAGACAAAAACATTCTACTTTTAAGGTTATAACTGTTGTTTGTTTGTGTACTTTTATTTATTATTTTCATAATATTGAAACTTGAAAAATGGAAAACAGTCAGGTTAGTAAAAGTAGAGGTTCAGCTGATTTATTTATTCTTAAGATAAATTAATTTTATTTTAGCGGATGTTTGACGGCTGTTTTAAATGTGGATATTGTGGGTATTTAATTAACTCATATTGTGAAAACTTGTTAGAGCATGAGTGCTTGAAAAACATTTATATTGAAGGCGAGCATGATCTGGTAGAAGACCAAAACAAAGTTTTGACAATAGGTAAGAGATATAAAACTTATTGCCTGATCCTAACAGTACAATCAATTGTATCATTATCTAACTTTTTTATTTAAAATTTCAAAGCTATCATTTTTTAGTGCAAAAGCAGCAAGGACATGCAGTAGTAGGTAATCCTGACCTATCAGAGGCCTCAGATGAAATATTAATGAAATTAATTCAGGACAGGCCACCTCTTTATGACTGCAGTTTGCCTTTATCCCAAAGGACGGCAGCAAAGAAAACAGCTCTTTGGGTGGAGATTTATAATCGACTAGGGGGGAAGATAAGTTTAGAGGATATCCAAAAAAAATGGAAATACCTCAGAGACAGGTACAATAGAGCTAAGAAAAGGATGAATGAGTATAGGCCTAGTGGGTCAGAAGCTTCTGCATTTCCTACTCCAGGATTTAATCACTTTGAATTGATGAGATTTGTGGATGACTGTAGTAGTGATAAACAGTGAGTAAAACTTATTGATTCCCTCTTTTATTTACTTTTTTGAATAACTGTTTCTTAATAATTCCACAATATAATGAAAAAATGGTAGGAATTGTTAAAAATTGACAATTGTTTCGATATTACATATCATCATCAGAATGACAGAAGTTACATTTCATGTGATGCCTACCTGATGTTTAATAATTATGTTTGGCTAGACCAAGTAGTGACCTACCTCATGATTGACTTAATATATATGAATAGAAAAAAGAAGGTATATTACAAAAATTAAAGCTTAGATATTATTAGCCCTATGGGAATTTGGATATCTTCTCCCATTTAAGATCAGTATAAGTGTGCAATGATATAGGAATTATATGGTATAGTTGCATATCTTATTTATTCACACCTAGACACACTTTATCACAATATATAGGTATATAAAAGTAAATAACATGGATTCTAGGAAAGGGATAATAAATATTTCTAATTTATTCAAAATATTTTTATTAATTGTCGATCTTTTAATCACTTCTATTTTAGGACAGTATCTTCAGTTACTGTTATACGTCGTACAGATCTGGCAGAAAGAAACCGAATATCTCCCCCGCTACCAATAAATACTGGGTTGTTGGCTCCAACATGTACTGATGCATCAACATCGAGCGCATTTACACCAAGAACCTCCAAACGGATATCTTCAGAGGATTCCATAAGACAAGACCGATGCAAAAGTATGTATTTTTTGTGAATCACAGAGTAATTACTCATTTGGTGTTTTTAGCCCTTGACTATGTCTCAAACTCAAAAACTTTTATATGGAGTCATAATCCTTAATGTAGTATAAATATATCTTTTTGCTCAGCATTTTTATTGTTTTGTCTTGTTATAGAAAAGAAGGAAGATCCAAATGTCTTGGAAAATGAAATGGCCACAATTTTAAAAGATACCAAGCCCCCAGATGGAGTCGATGGGTTCCTAATACGATTGGGGGAGAGCCTTCGAAGGATACCATATAGGGAACGGTTTAAGTTGGAGCTCAATATTATGAATTTAGTTTATGAGACTGAATGTAATTTGGATACTCAATAAAAGTTAATTTAATAATAAATAAATGTATTGTTATTAAACATGTAAAATTAATAATCATTATTTAATGCTTTCTCCCATTGCCATTCAGTAGCACCAGGACCGCAAAAATAATCTTTAAATTTATTTCTAAGATTTCCAACCTCTTGCGAAAAAGTGTTTGATCCAGCACTTCCACTATCAAGTAAACCTTCAGTTGTTGAAACTAATTCTTCATCAGGATTGATAATAATGTCGCTCTCAGTTTTTTGAGATAACAAAAAATTATGCAAGCAAATACATGCCTGCACAATTTTTGTTATTGTGGCTTCACTTGCATGAATTGGTTTGCGAAAAATCCGCCATTTAGCCACTAAAATCCAAAAAGCATTCTCTACAACTCTTCGAGCTCTGCTAAGTCTATAATTAAATAATTTTTGAGTCAAATCAAGATTGCCTCTACGAGAGTATGGCCGCATTAGGTAAGATGTGAGGGGAAATGCCTCATCGCCTACAAGTACATATGGCATGCTATCTTCAGGGGGTGGAACATTAAAACGATTGTGCTCGAAGCCTTGACCCATTGCACTTCGCCTAAAAACACCACTGTCATTTAGTCTCCCAGGTGCACCAATGTCGACCATAATAAATTTGTAATGTGCATCTGCAATTGCCATAAGATTTATGGAATGCATCCCTTTATAATTGTAATAGTTTGAGCCGGATTTAGGTAAAGCCTGAAAGACAGTTATATTTGGGTAACAAAATGAAAATTGTATATCAGTTAATTACCTGTATTATGACATGTTTTCCGTCAATTGAACCAATGCAATTTTTGAAGTGCCATTTCAGCTCAAAATTCCTGGCTATTTCTTTCCAGTTTTCAGCATTAGGTTCAACAAAAACTTCTTCTTTTAGACTTCTCCAAATGGCCTCACATGTTTCTGCTATAATTGTAGACACAGTCTGTTTCCCAATTCTGAAATAATAGGATAGGGATACCATAGTGTCTCCTGACGCCAAATAACGTAAAGGTATTTCCAGTCGCAGCTTTGGCTCAAGTGGTTCTCTAATGACAGTCCGTTTTTTAATTAAATGTTCTACTTTGCACAATAATTTATCAAATGTTTCTGGTGACATTCTTAGAAAATTAAAAAATTTCTCTCTATCAGATCTTCTCATTAACTCTATTAAATTACTGCTTGCTCCTTGAAGCCATCTTTGTTCTTCTGTAAACATTTCTCTCACCCAAAACCTCTTTCTTCTACTAATTACTGTGGCTTCTTTTTTTTTCAATTTATAAATTAAATGCAAGTTTACCAAATTCTGCTTGATTTCAGGCCTTCGCCACGAAGGACATTTCGATAATTGTATTGCCAATGCACCCATTGCAAACAAAATTGTTTCACTATTAGCTACATCGCCTTCCATAAGTATTCAACTGAAGACGCAATAAAAAAAACAATATTATTCAACTTTTAACGAAGGCTATATCTACGCTCTATTTGTAAATAAACTGTCAACCACAACTGCGCTGTCAACGACGGAATAAACAGAAATTGTTCATCAGGATCCAGTACGCTGAAACGAGCGTATGCGCTGTCAAATTGAGTCCGCTCCAAATCCGCCCATGAGGACCCACCTTTTGGGTAAGCGAAAAACGTACATTTCATACTCTGTGACATCATCATTGCTTGAAGTTTATGTATATCGAATTGTTATTTGAAAGAACAATGAAGTCATATTAATAAAGTCTATCCACTTTGAGAATATTCCTTAAATTCGTTCAACAAATAATACAGTTTAGCATTAATCAAATTATTCATTATTTCATTTACATGGTCAATATTTATATTGTTTTCTTTAACTAATAATTAATATTACCACTTACAATACCTTAAACAATTTTCAAAACCATTACCTAATATAGTCAACACCAATTACATATAAAAGTTGCTGCCATCTAAGAGTGAAAATATGTACATACTTTTCTTCTTCGCCTAATAATATAGTTAACGTATCAAGAAATTATATTTTAAACCATGTTAATCTAACAGATGGCGATGTAGCTCAGTTCACTGGAAAACTTGTGGTAAAGCTTTGATTGATACTAACATGTCTTGTGTTGGTGTATTCTTTGATACTAACTACAGGTGATAGATAAAATGTTTCCATTGCGATTATTCAAATAAACTTAGAAAGTTTACAAATTCAGCTTGTCGACTACTGATAGTAAAAAAATAACGTTCTGGTATTAAAAAGAATAGAGAAAAGTGAGATAAGGGCCGATATATACTATATGTTTTTAGGAAACAAAAAAGACAATATATTGGTGTTGATAAAAAGAGTCCTTGTCTTAATAGTATCAATGTTTCTACAAATATGGATATTTTCAATATTTTCATTGAAAGGACAATTATATTCTTTCGTTTAAATCACAGGTCGTGTATTTTCTCCGTTCAATCGAGCAATAATTACTACTTCACACGATATTGGGCACTCCAAACATCAGATATCGGAAGTCTGTTGTGCGAATATTGCACAGATATCAAGAATTTGGTACAAAGGATAACAGACCAAGTAGTGGACGTCCTCGAGTGTCTAGCGGAAGGGAGGATCGTTATTTGGTGAAATATCCTCGCAGACACCGAACGGCTCACTTTCAGAATCATTGTAGTGACATTTGGAGGGGAGACAGTCAGGATGACAGCCGGAAGACTTTGTTCTCAAGGGGGAGTTCTATCGCCTCTGCCGTGGTCACTGGTTGTCGATAGCTTAATAGTGATAATGCACGAATTGGGTTTTACGACTCAAGGTTATGCCGATGACCTAGTTGTAACCGTCAGGGGCAGACAGGACGGAGCAATTTCCGATTGCATGCTAAAAGCCCTAAACATAATCGAAAGCTGGTGTACCAAGGAATGACTTAATGGCTGCGTTCATCTGGAAATTTTTGGGATCGCTCTGAAAGTAGCGCTACCTAATCCCCACCATATTTTACTTGATCGCTCTTTGAATCTGATGAACGGCTATTTCTCGGCTATTTCTTTGTGATCACTACTTGCGTGCGCATATTATTTATGTTATTCGTTGATTATTTTTCAGTTTCTTGCTTGTTGATTTCGTTATTACCAGAGAATACAATTAACTTTTATTACTTCTCAATTTCTATTGCTTTTTTGTGAGTAAAAATAAAAACTATCGCTGAAGGAATAGATGCAAATCTGTTTGCAAGGCAGATGATAATTTCAACTTGAACGCAGTAAATTCAATGGTTGAAAATCTTGTTAATCCTATTCCAGGACATATGTTAGAAGGTAGATTGAGAGAAATAAGACCAAGAAATGCAAATTTTGTTGAAGAATCAGTCCAAAGATTTGACGATGTTTTATTCAAAGAACATTTTAGAATGACGAGACAGGCATTTGAAGTAATTAATTCTAAAAATAATATACTTATGACTTATGACATTCTTAAAATGCAAAAATTTGTGAGTTTTAATTCCCAAAATGGCTATACCGCCTTCTTCGTTTTACTCTACCACACCGACATCATTTGTTAATAGTCCATGAACATTTTTATCTAAACCCGCACTTTCCATTCTAAAAAACTCTTCTGGATCAACAACTCGCTCGCAATTTGAATTCAAAATTCCCACTACTTGTCTTACGATCACCGATACTTGATCGACTGAGCAAAAATAAATATGATCTATAAAATGGCGACCGCTCCCTGAGCGCTCAAGTAGCAAAGTAGGGGAAGTGTCGCGTTCATCAGTTCTATGCTAATTCCCAGACTGACTGTTTGGTTTTTGGATTCTTAGCGATAAAAAAGTGTTTAAAATATTGTTATAATTCCTTTAAAATATACTGTGTTTGGTAAAAGGCATCAATTAAGCTAGTGCTTATTGATCCAATAGATCTTCCGTCTCCTCCAACTGCGGGAACCATCCCGTATGAAACTGAATACACGCGCAGATTGAAAGCCAAAATTCATTCTTTAAACGTAGTGAAACCAGACATTTTTACGAGTGAAAACTTAACAAATGATTCAAATGTGAGAGTTCGGAAAGCAATAGTAACGGTTAAAACATCACCTAAATCATCTAGACACTCTAAAGGTACATCCAAATTTAAAACTAATGAGCCCTCAGCCATAGTTAGTAAAAATAGCTATACTTCTAAATATAGTGAAGAAATAAAACGAATCAAAAATAAAGCTCTGCAACTCAAAAACAGAAATTATCTCAAACAAGTCTACATAGATGACGAAGTAGAGAACAAAATTACAGACAATAACGTAACATCAACTCTTACTATTCCACAAAAGTGCTTAGACGAAATCGATATTAACACAATAAAAGAAACATTAAAATCGGTTAATGATATTAAAAAGTGTCGCGAAAATGAAGAAAAGTGTATAGCAAACTTAGACAATAAAAAGTGTATAGAAACAAAAGAAAAGTGTATAGGAAACTCTATAAACAATAAAAATAACAATAATTCTTATAATACGGAATCTCCCCGGTTATATGTCGTGGTAACGACTCCAATAAATCGTCCACTCCCATTCACCCCAATTTGGTTATTAATAAAAACGCAATAATGGGAGATGATACCGCAGGGCCGAAATCCAATTCCAACTCGTCGGAGGAAGAGGATGACAGCCAGAAATCACAATTAAACCCTGTGCAAACAACTTCGGAGAAGCTTTGGTGCATATACCTGCGAATCAATCCTGGACACAGGAAGTTGAAAATGCTGAAATCGGCGAAAAAGACAACTTTACATCTCAATATACGAAAATGAATAACAACTCTAAACCAATATACGCCAGACAACTGTACCCGCAAATCCAAATTGAATCACAAGACATAAATGCTATTACCGCAATACCAATGGAGACGGGGGATGACAACCCCACCGAATTCACTTATCCAAGAAAAGTAGCCACTTTTCGTAACATATTGCGTCAATCGATAAATAAACAAGACTCGATAACCGTACACAATAGCTACGATTCGTTATCAGAAATATCGGATGATAACACAAAAAAAACAACAATACAAAAAAAACGAAAAAAAACTCGTTTTCGAAAATTCGAAGTTTCCGATGCATCGTCAGAAGAGGAAGACAATGCAACTCAACAAAATATTAAAAAATCCAAAACTACCCCTGCTAACAAAAAAATCAACCAACTGTCCACCCATTGTGATTGATGGGAATGTCTCTCATCATCGCGAAATGGTCAACAAAATTAAGGATGAAATTAAACAAAATTTTGAAATTAAATACACTAACAATTCTTCAATTGTATTTATGACAGACGTAGAAGATTTTGAAAAATTGAAAAATGTATTGAAAAACGAAAAAATCCAATTCCACAGCTATGCCAGACGTGAGGACAAATCTCACGCATTTGTCCTCAGAGGGCTGACAGAAGGACTGCAATTAATAGACATACGCGAAGAGCTTGAAAAAATTTATAAAATTCAATTTAAAGACATCTTTCGCATGACTACTAAAGGACGTCCGCTGTACCTTATTGTAACAGTTGCGAAGATAACCTTAGATTATCTCAACAAACATGTCAGGGTGATTGAACACACAAGAACCATCTGGGAGGTCAGAAGAAGCAACAAGCCAATCATACATTGCCATAGATGCCAATTGTGGGGGCATGCCACCTCGAATTGTGGCAGAGCTCCCAGATGCCTGAAGTGTGCCGGTGCTCATCTCACCCCCGACTGTACCAAGGATAGAACAAGCCCAGTCAAAAAACCAAACCCACCCCTCAGAAATTTATTCTCGCTCCCCCCCCCCCAAGAATCAACCCTTGGACACAAAATAAAAACGATGTCAAATATCCCAGTCTGCCTCCAAAGACTCACCCTACCCCTCAAACTTCTCACCCTCAACCCCAGTCAAACAGACCTTCCTCACAACCTGCTAATAATTCAAATAATAATGAAATTAACAAATTTGTAGAACACAATGGTATGTTCAGAGAGCTCCATGAGCTGGTAAACATGGAGGAGCTAGCCAGGGCTGTGGGAGACTTGCTGAGGGAGATGAAAAAAGCCACTTCCATAATCGACAAATTCAATATCTATAAAAACTTTGTAGCTGGAATAGACAACTATGACATACAGACAGAGGTATGTGAAAAAACAGAATTTCAAACACGAATATAGCATCAAAATAATTTTTTATAATGTTCATTCAGTACAAAATAAACTCCCCATAATCAGACAATTTCTCGAAATCCACAAACCAGATATTTTCTTTGTAATGGAGACATTCCTTAAATCATATAAGTCAATCAATTTTAGAAATCCAGAATATAGTCTGTATAGACAAGACCGCCCCGCTGATGCTAACGGTGGTGGTGTCGCTTTATTAATCAAAAAAGGAATAAACTTCAAAGTCCTGCAACAAAATAATACATCAATTGAGCATATAGCGATTCTTTTTGATAATAGAATTAAAATAGTAGGCGCGTACAATCCGCCTGACAACAAAATCACTCACACTGACTTACACAACATTTTTAATTCACATAACAAAGTACTGGTAGTTGGTGATCTTAACTACAGACATCCGCAATGGGATCAGTTCGCCAGCTACCCAAATGCTAATGGGAATACTCTCATGAAGTTCTGCGATTATTCGGAGTGTGAGGTATTTCATACGGATGATTCTACCCACTTCCCGTTTGCGGCAAATCAAACGCCCATTATTATTGACATAGCTGTAGGCAAAAACATAAATTGCATAAGTAAAATTAAAACCCTTCCCGACCTCCATTCCGACCACGATCCCGTCCTCATTCACCTCAAACTTTCCCACAATATCCGTAACACTAATAATCCAAAAATATATAATTATAAATCCACTAGCTGGTTAAAATACAGAAAATTCATTAACGAAAAACTAATCATAACAGATAAAATAGAAAATTTAAACCAATTAACAAATACAATTAAAAACCTACAAAATATAATTATAAATGCCAGAGATCATTCATCAGTCATTAAAAAAGTAGAACCATCTCAAAACAAACTACCCGATAACATAATACAAGCTATTCACGAAAAAAACAAATTAAGAAAAAAATGGCAAGGGACGAGAAACTTGGATGACCATCAACATTTAAGACAACAACAAATTTTAATCAATAAGTTAGTTAGCGAACACACAAACGAAGAATGGGCGGAGTTTCTGGGTACTCTTAAACCTGAAGACAACTCTTTATGGAAATTGGCGAGACACTTCAAAAATAAATTCAAGAACATCGATAAAATAATAAGTAATGGAACGACATATTCCAATACTACCGAAATTGCAGAAAAGTTCGGAGAGTATTTCCAAAGCAACTTTGTTAATAACTCACAACACACACAATTACATCAAGACATTACACACACAGTACACCAATACAAAAAATCACTTAAATTCATAAATAGGCACTAAAAATTCAACAACATGCACCGAAATCCATAACACAATAGAATCACTTAAAAACAAAACAGCACCCGGCTCCGACACAACACAACATATTATTAAAACACCTACCAAAAAAAGCAATTGTACAACTAACATATATTGTTAATTATATTATAAAAACGGGCCAATATCCTGATATGCTCAAAATAGCCAATGTCATTCCCATCATCAAAGCTAACAAACAACCTTGTTATGTAGATAGCTATAGACCAATATCCCTACTAAATAATATAGCAAAGGTGATAGATAAAGTAATCCTCTATAGACTAAAACAATTCGTTGAGAAACAAACACAACGTTATTCCAAGCGAACTATATGGGGTTTCAAAACAAAAATAAATCAATAATGGTAACTCTAGACATACAGAAGGCGTTTGACTCTGTTTGGCTAGAGGGATTAATACACAAATTAATTAAAGTAGCAATACCAGATTATTTAATCAAAATCTTATTTTCATATTTATCTGACAGAAGTTTATATTCAAAAATCAATAATTATATACGATTCAAGCTGGAGTACCGCAAGGGTCGGTGTTATCACCTTTGCTATACTCCCTATTTATTCACGATCTCCCAACATCCCCCCATTTGTTAACCGCAATGTATGCCGATGACACTTGTTTGTTTTATGGCATCTGCACAGAATCCCGATCAAGCTCTTGTAGCAGTTCAGACACATATTAACACAAAAATCATACCATACACGAATGCAAATTAGCTATCAACGAATCTAAAACAGAGTATTTATTACTCAGGAGGATAGCTAAAAAGAACACTTCATTGCAGTCTCAGCTTTGCGTAAATGGACATACTATCAAGCCTAGTAATACCCTAAAATATTTGGGGTATACTATACAAGCGAATACAAACGCAAACGCTCATATTGTGCAATAGGTGCGCAAGGTGAAGAATGTAATGTGCAAACTGTATCCACTCATTTGTCGACATAATAACTTAACAAGCAGGAACAAAATACTCACACGTACATAATCAGACCGATACTCACATATGCAGCACCTGTCTACTACAATGGAACCAAACATAATTTTCACTCCCTACAGGTGGTTCAAAACAAGTGTCTACGTATGGCGATTAAACATGACTGTTATCCCAAATTACCCAAAAATACTTGGTTACATGAAAAAGCCGATATACCAACTATTAAAGACTTCATCACTAAAATCTCGTCAAATCTTTACAACTATTGTCTGCCAAAGGATCTTCGCAAGAATCTCATAGACGCAAGTCGCGCAGGAGACATCCGCGTTAGTGGGTGTAGGCTTCTGCGTGGATCGTTAATTACATAACAAGATTGTGTAACTCCTAACCTAAAATATCACACATCAGTATAATAATCCAACAATAAACGTAAAATCTACAAATCAACGTCTGTCAGGTTGCTTTCCCCAAATCTACAACCCCCATATCATTTTTGAAGCCCTGTTTTTTAGCTACTTTTCAGGGAAAACTTAGTCGAAATATTCTAGGAGTCAAAAACGTTCCAAGGTACAAAGTTGTTATAGGCAGTGAAAATTAGTGGATATTACAGCAGTAAGGACCACACAACCAATCATCAGGACACACATTACTGGGTGAAAAATGGCCAGAACATCGGCATTGATATCTTAGATGATATGTATTTTTCAACTATGTAGTTATGGGATTTATAATTGTAAATAAAGAACATATTTAATAATAAATAATGTCGCGTTCATACAATTTTTAAATATCGCTACCTGAGCGCTCAGGGATCGGTGTCTCGGATGAACGCACCCAATGTTAATCCTAGTAAAGCAGTTGTAACAAGCCGATCGCCTGTTACGATTTCTATCAGACTATGGTATTTTAATTTTGTCAGACTAATGGTTCGAAATTACAAAACTAGTTCCACTTTCAAATTTCGTGTATTTAAACGATATCGTACATTGGAAAAGTCTCTTCCTATCAGTAAAATTTATAAGTTAGTACCTTACATCGTTGTGGTTTCACATATTTGCTAGTGAGTTAGATTATTTGAATCTTTTTTCTCCGTGTTTATTCTGTTTTATTTCAAATTATAATATGGGCTGGCGTTTGATGAATTTTGTATGTTCAATTCTTTTTTATTGTAAAAAAGAAACATTTTATATTCTTTTTGAAGCAAATTTTTAATAGTTTCTTTTCATTCTTTTTTAGCTTCACAATTCCGCATTTTCTGTATATTTAGGGAACAAAGCGAATATGATAGAACAGACTTCTGTTAGTTTTATTTTAAAAACTAGATTCAGTTTTTTATGTGTTGAAGCATAAGCTTCCTATCTGTTCTATTTATTCCTTCCTTTCCAAAATTTTTCCTTGATTTTTACTCTTTTTTTCTTTTCACAGCTCTGCAGCCCCTGGGTAGGCCCTATGAAAATACCACCCATAGAACAACACAAAACCGGCCGGGATGGATTCAGGACCCCATCTCCATCGACTAGGACCTAGCCGAGAGCTGAATAATTCCAGAACCTCACCAAGATAAGTCCTTTGTCTTATATTCAATTCATGGAAATCTAGAATTGGAGATTTCTATTGTATAACGGCGTTCGTATTCGTCTTGTATTTTGGATATGCAGTTAATGTGAATTATCTATTGAGTAATAAATAAATATAATTTGCTGAACATTTGATATTTGATTTTCAGCAATTTATATTAACTTGGACCATCGCGTTAAAATATTTTGAGTATTTCGTTTTGTTAAGTTAAAGTAAATATACGGCTTTCCAGCTTTTAACCTTTTTAGTTTTTTTGTTTAATTTAAGTATCGCTTAAAAATCTGGTGGCGTCCAATTTAATATCGATTGTTCACCCCATCCCAGTGATTGCTATAAAAATACATTAATTGGAGTCGAATACCATAACCTGAGGAAGAGTCTCAAGACGGGGGAGGACATATGTTACACAGTGCTGGTTCCATTGACCATGAGCTGAAAGTACACGCTTAAAGTTCCAATTTTGAGTGGAGCCCAGCTAACATTTTCCACCAACCAAATTTATACAGATAATGGACCTTAACTGGGAAGGAACGCATCAGTTTGATACACTGATGGACGAGCTGGAGTGGGCGTGACGAGGCCTAGCTTGAGGCTCTCAAAACATCTTGGCAGAGCCCCAACCATATCTCAAGCAGAAGTACATTCTATAGAAATTTGTGTCCAGGAGTGCATCAAAAGGGACACCCGGAGGGCAGGAATATATGTACTGTCAAATAGCCAGGCAACATTGAAAGCTCTGAAGTCGTACACTCGCGAGTCTAAGCTGATTTGGGACTTTAAACAATCCATAAGACACCTGGCAGCAACCAACCGAGTCACTCTAATGTGGGTGCCAACTCATAGAGGCGTTAGAGACAATGAGGAAGCAAACAGCAATGCAAAGAAGGAGCAAACTTCGAATTCCTTGGCCCGAAACACTTCTGTGGATTTTCTAAAGGCCACTTGAGAAAAGAGTTTCGATGCTGGGAAAATGATCTAATGAAATATCACTAGAATAAAGTGACAAGACAAAGAAAAGCGAAAAGCCTGGTGAGTTTATCGCCAAAGAAAGCTAATCAGCATCTCGAGTTAGACAAGAAATTGGTAACAGGACTCCTCACTGGACACTTTGAAGTATCACCTCAAAACAATGGACAAATCAGAATGTGAGTGTTGCCGATACTATCACCTCAAAACAGTGGGCAAATCAGAATGTGAATGTTGCCGATACTACGGCTGACGCCTTCTGATATCAGGAACTTAGCTCCCAGGAAACCGATAAACTTCTCTCGAAGTCTCGAAATCCCAGGCCTCGAATAGATTTAGGGTTGCGCACAATAGATCTTATAGGTTGATGTAGTTGATTGGCTGCAGAGTCTTTACGACCCCCTTACAATCTACAATTGAAAAACTGCCTTGCGCCTTGAGCGGTATTATTCAAAGAGATACATGCAAGTATCCTCTGTGTTAAAAGACGTGCATTTACATGGTGAGACTCACCAGCAATAACAGTTCCATTTTTCAGTACTTTCATGGTTACTGCTTGGTCTGATTTCAACAAAGATTCGTCTTTAAAAAGTTTATCTTGAATATTTCTTCCAATGATGTCAGCAATTTCTGCTGTAGTTTTGTTTTCGCTATCCGTTATTGCATTAAAGGTATTCCATATTCCATAAATCAGCGGTAAATGGATTGTGTTCTGTGAAAAAGTGTGTTATCTTTTCCATATCTTCGAAATATCTAGCCATCCTGTCGTCAACATGCTGTTCACTTTCAATACGTGAAACATTTGGATACTAAGAATTATCTACAGTTCAGCCTCACTGTTCATTGAACAAGGTGGTCAAATCTCCGATAAAATTGAAGATAGATAGATAAATTTTATTGTGCATAAGATACATCTTTTCACAAGGGTTCGGTACATACATTACATTCATTACAATGATCCATACGGCATTTTCAGTAATTATTTACAGTTATTTGAGTTAGAACATATATATTTGTTATTAATTGATATTATTATATTGTATATACATATTATAGTGTTATTATTCATTCTCCGCATGCGAAAGCTCTTAATTTCAAGATACTAGTAACACTATGGGCCAGCATAGAGAGCTCAGAGAGATTATCATTAATGGCATTCAAATAATGTACCAGATCATCAACATTATCCACACTATTAAAAAATCTATTTTGTCTAAGAGGGCTGTAAATGGGGCATTTAAAGAGAATATGCTCCAACGACTCTGGTGTATGCATATTACAAACGGAACAGATTTCCCCACAATAAATTATATAGAAGTTTCCTTTAAAGGAAAATTTCAGTATCTTTTTACTGGAAGTTCTGATTTGTGCGACAATTCTCGTTATGTATATAGATGCGGGTATTCGCAAAGTAATTTCTCCCGGTTTCACCAATTAATAGTTGAGAGTATATCAGAGAATAACTAGACGTAATCTTCCTATACATATCAATTTCGTAAAGTCGTTTTTCAAAATTTTCTAGAATAACCCCATCTAATTTTCCTGAATATGTATTTAAATAGTTTGTCCATGAATGTTCACACTCTGCAAAGGTAAACCATTCTTTAACTTGAGTGACCCAATTATATTTAGCGTTCTCCGTAGCTAATTGTAAAAGTTGCATATAACAGATTTTGGACACTCTAGAATTATCCATTATTTTAAGTTTATTTAACCAACTTAAAGCATGTTTAAAAATAATTAGTGATAAACGAGGCGAATATGTCTCAAGGCGTACAATATAATCTGGAGTATTCTGAGACAAATTCAACAGTTTTTTAAAAAAAATTACCTGAACTCGCTCAATAATATCAGTATAGCGTAGTCCCCATATGCCAATTCCAAAAGAAAGGCAAGATAAAATGATAGAATTATACAATTTGATTCTGGAATCCCATGTATTAATTTTTGATCGGCACATAATATCCATAACTGCTCCAATGGCACGACAAGCTTTAATTTTAGTATTCTTAGCCATGGTACAGAACATAGCTGTAGAAGAGAAATCGACACCTAGATACGTAAATTGCTTTACTATTTCTAACCTAAAACCATTGTAATAAAACTTTGAATTATAATTATGTTTGTGCCCTCCTTTTGCAAATAATCATACTTTCGTTTTATCAGTGTTAACTGTAAGTTTATTGGTAGAACAATAAGTATCAAGTATTTTCAGTTTGCGTTCTATGTCTATTGGGGAGTCCCCCAGGATTACTATGTCGTCGGCGTATTGAAGCATTAACACATCATTCTTGCCATCAATATTAATTAATACTTGAACGAAAGTAATCTTCAATATTCGATATGAAAATAGAGAAAAGCAGTGGACTTAGCGGTTCACATTGGAGAACTCCCACAGCGATAACATATTTTTTACTATATAGGTTTTGGTGTCTAATTAAAAATGTGGCGTTCTCATATAAGTGTTTAAGTATTCTAATATACTTAGTACTAACCCCAAACTTAAATAGTTTTAACCAAAGAAGTGTATGAACTTTGCTGTCGAATGCCCTCCGAAAGTCTACAAAAACAGCATATACTTTCCTGCGGGGGGCCTAAGAGTTATTTGCAAAACAGAACTCAAAATAAAAATATTATCCGAACATCCCCTATTCTTTCGAAAGCCAAATTGTGTTTCACACCAATTAGACAAGCGATTTAATAGAATTAACGAAAACACCTTGGCACAACAATTAATTTGAGATATACCACGATAGTTATTAGGATCCTCTAAGGGTCCTTTTTTGTGAAGCGTTGTGAGAATTGTTTCATGCCAACCGGAAGGAATAATTACCGAGTCCAAAATTTTATTATATAAATGACAAATATATAAACGCCAGTTCTGTGGTAAATGCTTTAAAAACTCGTAAGTAATACCATCCTTACCTGGTGATTTGCCATCTTTGCCCAAAACCAAAGATTGATCAAGTTCTAGAAGTGATATGGGGGCATCTAGAAATTCGTCTCCGACTCAAAAAAAAACTTACTTCATACTGAACTTTAATTGAATATATGCTATCGTAAAAATATTCCCACTCCCTGATTGATATAGGAAAACTTCTATCTTTACGTCTAAATAACCTTAAGGTTTTCCAGAACTCCGACTGATTTTTTGTGTTGGAAAGAGTAGTTACAATATATTTTTCATAATCATTTTTCTTCCTTAAACTTAATCGCTTATATTCTTTTTTGTTGGAAATATAAGTTGTCTTGTTTATTTCGGAGAATCCTTGTTTTCTACATATTTTCAATGAATTTGCTACTTGACGTTTAGATTTCTTACAGTCAGCATCAAACCAATGCTTAGAACGTATTGAGTTAATGCCATTGAAATATTCTACTGAGATTAAACCTTTAAGTTTTGCTACATCCCATATTGTGCTACACAGATTATCATACAAAGCGTCCACATCTCCAATTGCTCCTACGTTTGGTAAGCATTGAATTGACAATTTAAAATCAGTTACTTTGGAACTGTTCCATTTTAGGCGATTGAAGGATGATTTATTAGGAGTAATATTATTGCTTCTTATTACCGAGCCGAAGGATATAACTATTGGAAAGTGATCAGACAAATATTGATCATCTGGCACACTAAATTTTTCAATTAATTCAAGCTTATCAGTATTACAGAAACAGAGATCTATTACACTTTGCCCTAATGCATTACAAAAAGTGAAGTTAGCAGGTCTGTCTGTTTCTATATAACCATTTATTAACGAGAAGTTTCTATCTGACATAAATTCCAAAAGACGATGACCCTTATAGTTACTGACTTTATCATAACTTAGCATATTGGGGAAAAATTGAGTATTTGCTACAACTTCTTCTGGAATTTCACTTGTCTCGCCAATTCTACTATTAAAATCTCCAATTATAAGAAATAAACAATCAGGATATTGTTCTAGTATAGCATTAAGAGACATTCCAAAAGCTTCCAACAATTCATCATACTCACATTTAGGTGAAAAATATACAACACAAACAATAAACTGATGCAGCTTTTTCCACCCCTCAGCATTCCTTACGTCATATTTCTTTCCACTGACTACAAGTTTATTATACTTTAAAAATGCCTTATGACCTTCGGTTCTAGCTATCTTCATCTGTTCCAAAAGTTGTTTTCTTTGCATTTGAATTTCTTTTGGGAAGTCTTCGTTGACACTCCACTGGGTATTTTTAAGTTTTTAGCCGATTTTAAAATTTCAAGTTTTTTTGTTTTGTTAACCATTTCTATTAGTACTGGTCTACTTGCATTGTTCCTCTTCTTCCCCAATCTTCTGATACTCGTTATATCGTGTTCCATTTTAATTTGCACCTCTAATGTATTTATTACTTCTTTTATTTTATTTTGTACAATGTTATTAGCTTCGTTATGTGCTTCATTTATTCCGTAGATGATTAGGTTTTTACTTCGGAATTCTCTTTCTAAAAATTGGATTCTCTTTTATTGTTTCTCCAGCTCCTGTTTAAGTTCTTCATTCTCCTGCTTCCTCTCAAGATTTTCTAATGTTAGGGCAGTTAGTTCTCGCTGAATTTCATCCAATTTTTGCTCCATTCGAACATTTCTCTCATCCATAGTGTTCAATTTCTCCAAGACTTTTTCCATTTTGCTACTTATTTAATTTGCTCAGTTATTTCCTAGATACGATTCTGTGTTTTTAGTTTTAACTTCTTGATGTCAGGTAATTAGCTAAATCACTTTATCGATTTAGAACAGGTTTTGTTACAATTTAGAAATTAAAGAATCTGGTTTTCAACTTGCTGTATATTGTATTGATGACGTATTGTATGGATATTTGGGTAAGCTCTAAGCTTTGGAAGGTATTCTTTCTACATACCTCTCATTAACGCATCGATTTCATAGCACTAACTTTTTCACTATTTTATTCAATCGTTTTATAAAGAAAATACGAATTTAATGAGAGCCGATATAATCAAGTCTGGTTTGCTATCTCGCCAGGACCGAACTAATTAAAATAACTAAAGGTGTCCTACAAGAAGATACCTTAAGCCCCTTGTTATGCTCTCTCTTTATCTCGGACTTGGAAATTTACTTTCAAAATCATGGTGCTAAAGGAGTAACTCTTGATAACAATGAAAATATCAATATGCTGCTGTGCGCAGATGATATGGTCCTACTTGCAGAATCCCAAATAGAGCTGCAAAGAAACCTTAAGATTTTAGAATCCCATTGTGAAACATTTAAACTGGAAGTAAACACAAGTAAAACTAAAATAATGGTTTTCCGCAGAAGTGCTAATATGGGACAACAGCCACAATTTAAAATTATAAATATGTCACTATTGAGCTCTCGAATACCTATGAACAATTTTCACATTTAACGGAATATTTTTAAACAACCTAAAGCAACGAGAACAAAAAGCGAGACTCTCCCAAGGAGCAACACTGAGAAAAATAAATTCAGCTGGCATATCATCTCTTAATTCAATAAAGACCCTGTATACCAATGTTGTACTACCTACCTTTACATATGCAAGCAGTATTTGGGCGTTAAAATACTTAGAACAAACAGAAAAAATTCAGAGTAGTTTTTGGAAAAAAATTTTATTTCTGCAAACGCGAACAGCAGCCTATATCATCAGAAGTGAGATAGGTAACTGTAAAATAAGCGACTTTATAATAAAGCAGGCGTTAGAGCTACTGCTCAGGATAAAGGATCACAATCCTAGAAGATACACTCATAGAGCACTTCTCCGTTTGATGCATTTACCTATGTCAAAAATATAATTGGATCGACCAATTATACCGCGGTATAGCGACGTACTGTGATTATGATCTAGATATAAATAGTTTTAACACAAGCCATATCAATAAACTTTTATCACAATACCTGCAGAAAAATTTTATTAGGATTCAAATAAAATACTACTCAGTACACATCATACATCGTATAAATACCTTTTACAAGATCGAAATGAACCAAGCAATTATCTACAGGGGGATTCCCCATTACATTTTAAAAGGCTCGTCGCACAACTCCGAACCGCTAATTCCGAAGTACTGTCTATATATTTAAATATCATGTCTCACAAAATAAATACAACCCTAATCTGTTCAATCTGTAATAAACTATTACCAGAAACGCTGGAGCATATAATTTTATTGTGTCCAATGTATCAGAGCATAAGAGCTTACTTTATTAAACCTCGGGGCCATTCAGATGACTTAGACTCACTACTTACCTCAACAGACAGAAAGCAACTGAAGAAATTATATCGATTTATGAACGAGGCAATGAAAATCAGATCATTCACAATCAATGAATAATGAACCAAAAATTATTTGTATACATATGTGTTGTACATATATATGAGTACGTGGGTATGTTTATACAAAATTACAGAGCAATCGTTCAGTACCTATATACTCAAACTCAGAATTGTTTATTGTAGAATATCTTATGTAGTACCAGCTGGCTCTCTTGTTCATGTATTATATTTATACAAAGGAACAATAAATATATTGTATTGTTCTGTGAAAAAGTGTGTTATCTTTTCCATATCTTCGAAATATCTAACCATCCTGACATCAACATGCTGTTCACTATCAATACGTGAAACATTTGCTGCCAAACTCAAATTCCAAGTAGCTCGTTAAATTGCACTCTCCCTTGAGCTATATCAGGACGCCCTACAACCATATCCTATTGAGACTATTTAAGGCGGGTAAGGTGACTGATGAAATCAGACGTGCGGAGAAGGAAACGACCAGGGGAAAATGGATACGGAGATGGGCAGAGCTAGACAGCGTTGCTCAATGGACAAAGAGTCTCATACCTGGATTGCAGCCATAAGGAGATCGATTTTTACATCACCCAGTTTTTAAGCGGTCATGGGTGCTTTGAGAGCTACCTACATAGAATTGGAAAAGTTCCGGACCAAACATGCAATTACTGTGGAGAGGAGGTGGACAACCCGGAGCACACTATCCTCCTGTGTAGTACAGGGGGGAAAAAGGAAAAAATATTTACATGCGATGTAGAGGGTGCGTTCCCAGCGGACCTGGTGCACTGGATGGTGGAATGTAGGGACAATTGGGAAAAAGGATATGGTTTCATGATAGAAGTCTTGAAAAAGAAGACAGCAGACGAGAGGGAGAGAGAGACCTTGTAGTCGGGTAGAACGTGTACCCCCTCCTGAAGTTATGTTGTAAAGGTAATTCCAGGTTGGGATGTACAAACGAGCTAGAAGGTGGGGTTTTAGCTAGTAGGCACCCGGCCACTAGCCGAGTTAATCCAGCACGCCTGAATCCTCTTTACAGGTAGTCTTTGTAAGATTTCCCCACCTACGGAAGGAAAAAAAAGAATCATATCCTAACCTTTCTTCATACCACGAAGTGGTCCTCATTCAGCATTTTGTAGAGGTCAGGATCTGTAATTTTTAGTTCCCGCAATTGTTGAAGGTATATTCTTGCTCATAATTGTTGTGACTTGTAATTTGATACCCCACGTGATTTTTTATGATTATTTAAAAAAAATGGTTTTTTCAAGATGGTTGTCAACAAACACATTTTGCGCAATAAGACAGATATTTTTAGTATATTGATTAGGAATATATTACCAACCATTTGCAATAAGAATCATTTTTGTTGCAATTTGTTCGACCTCTAACGCTATTTCTACTAGACTAATAACTCAATTACACTTAAAATACCTACATACAAAAAAGTTAGATTCCGAGTGCTTTCCATTAACAATCAATTAAAAAATCCTATTATTTTAGGATAATTTCAATCCAACTACTCTAAAACGGTTAACGGTTAAGTGATATTCCTTTAATCTTCTCTAAGACTACTACAAAGTTTTTGTTGCATAATAATGAAAACTTCAAAAAGCACTAAGGGGCCAGAAAGTTCCAAAAATAAAGTCTTCAATGAATGGTGTCATAATTATCATTCAATTGTAACGTGCACGCGAATCGGGAGGGATTTAGGGAATCCCATCAACCATTGAATTTTGTACGGGGTGCAATAATTTCGTCATTTTTGCTCTGACAGATGTTCTAAGAAATTCACTTGTCAGTTTTCATTACATGTCAAACGATACTCGAAATATTTGCAGCTGGTAACTTCAAAGGGCTATAACATTTTGTGTATGCACATTTATACTGAGATAAGTTAGTTTCAATCGAGATATTTTTGGACCAGAAGATGCGGTTTAATTTTGGTTACACTCTGTATATCAGTTGTATGAACAATGACCTGGTCAACATAATCCAGACTAACCAAGTCAGATAAGTACCCAGTTTTAAAGTAAAAAAAATGTTGAGACCGGTTACAGACCCACCAAACTTGTGAATGTTTATTTTTTGTGTAATAAAATATGAACGGGTTTCAGGGGGGCACGGAATTTCTGTGATCTAAAACTATTAGGAAAGAAATTGCACGAGACAGGTAGATTTTAACGAAAATTATAATAATGTAATAGTATATGAACAGGCGGAAAGTTTGTTGCTATTATTGAAAAATAGTTTTAAAGCTTAACAACAAATTAAATTATTTGCCTGATTTCCTAACCAAACATTAGGACTACTGAAAGTACCCATAGTTGTGTGTTTTATCCTTAATATACTCAGTGACGTAGAAATCCGAACACACAGTAAGAATTATATTATTTCGGAATGGGCCGGTTCGTACACTAATTACAGCAAAAAAATAAACGGTTTTAAGGATTAAAACTAAATTTTCCGCATCTGTGGCCCTGAACAATATTCTATCATAAAATTGTTACTTGTATACACATCGGGGGATGTATCGTGCTAACAAACCGAAGTTTCTCCAAAAATAACCAAAAATTCAGTATATCTGGATTTATAGGAGCCGCTATACTCGCTCTAGTCAACTGAAAATCAATAGGGTACATCTATGAGAAACCTTGAACAATATTCAATCATAAAATTGATCAATCGTATACTCTCTGGAGGCTGTGTCGTGCTAACAATGTGAAACTTCTCCAAAAATGACAAAAATATCGTACTTAAATTACTGTAGCACCTGTTGTATTGGCTCTGGTGAGCTGAAAATCAATAGGGTTCATCAGCGAGATGCCCTGAATAATATTCTATCATAAAATTGGCGACTTGTCGAACTCCGGAAGCTGTATCGTGCTAACAAACTGAAATTTCTCAAAAAATTACAAAATGTCGTACTTCAAGTACCATAGCACCCATTGTACTGGCTCTGGTGAACAGAAAATCAATAGGGATAATCTGTGACATGTCCTTAACAATATTCAATCATAAAATTGCTGCCTTATTGCACTCCGGAGGCTGTATCGTGCTAACAAGACATGTAAGGAAAAGTGGCCGACGACAACGACGACGACATACACACAGGATTTTTTTTCTAAAAACCGTTTTTTCGTGTTGTTGTTGATGGAAAACGTGAAAATAACTCAAAAAAAAATTTCAAAATTCCAACTTTTTTTGGGGTAAACCAATACTTTTCTCGCATATAGAAATGTTGGGCGGAAAAGTAATAATTGATTAAAAACAGGAACGTTCAAGTGATTGCGCTCAAATTTTTATGATCAACATGCACGGGAAATATTTTTGAAATAAAATAACATTTACTGCGTGTTGGGGTTTCTATATTACTGTGTATATATAAGTTATAGATGTATTAAATGAAAGAACTACTAGTAACGCAACGTATTATGCGAAAAATAAATATGTCATAATATTCTATCCCATTGTCACTTCGTTTTTAATCATCCCACAAATCGTTTCATAAAACGCGCCCACGAATCTTACATACAAGTTTTTGGTGATTTGCCCTCGGTCGTTCAGAAAGACACTGACCTACGTCTAATACCGTGTCGTTGGCCCATTGAATGTTTAAACTACAACGTTTGATATGCGATAGGGCCGTTATTAAAGGTTAATGTAATTTGTAGGCGTTTAACGGTATTTTATTTTGAAAAAGGCAAATAGCGATACAATCCCAAAGAATATGTAACTGGAAATTTTGAAAACTATCATTCATCCGATCACAAATGCAACGATGAATCAGAAGATTGAGGATAAGGTAACAACGATAGACGAGAAAATCAAGAAATTAGAGAGAAATATGTCAGATTTAAGAACACAAGACACGCCAGCAGAAGAAAAGAAGACCGAGCAAACAGAACCTTGCATGTCAGAAACACTCCCGAAGGTAGAAGACATTGGCAGTTTTGCACGAGTCAAGGCTCCAACGTTCGACGGAAAGACATCGTGGACCAATTATGTGAAACAGTTTGAAGCAGCCGCTAGAGTGAATAATTGGTCCGATAAAGAGAAAGCAGTCAACTTATCTCTCACGCTTCGGGGAGATGCCTTAGGTGTACTTGAGACGATACCTCTGGAAGAAACGAATGTCTTCGAGCAGCTGAAGAAGAGGTTGGACATGCGATATGGCTACGAATATTTAGAACATTTGTACCAATCCCAGCTGAAGAGCCGAAGGCAGAAACGTGATAACTCCCTTCAAGAGTATGAAGTGGATATTACCCGACTAGTTCGATTTGCTTATCCATCAGCACCAGAGAACATGATGGAAATTCTGGGCGTCCAGGCCTTTATTGATGGCTTACGTGACCCCGATATGCCGAGGACGCTTCGTTTAGCCCATCAAAAAACATTAGTCGACGCATTGACAACTGCTCTTGAATATGGAACAGCAACGAACGCTTCTGGATATAACAAAATTAGAACCATCCAAGAAGAAGGTGACGATGACAGACTTGACCAGATCGTCAACTTATTGAAAGGTAGGGCAGACAAGAAGCCAAAGAGGATCAAATGTCGGAAGTGTGGCGAGCTAGAGCACGTACACAGTCCGTCTAAGCGCCCCAAGACTCTGGCGAACACCAAGTTGATGTGAATCACCGAAAAGCCGACTCTCCGGCTAGGCGGTCGTACCCTGTAGACTATTCTCACTGCAACAAGTCGAAATCTAAGGAAGTTGCAGTTTCAAGAATTACAGTAGTCAATGAAGAATGGTCACCCACCAGGATCAGAGAAGATCAGGAGAATGATCCTTAGCCAAAGAAGATTCGGCAATGGAAAAAAGAAAATCTGCGACCTACATGGCAAGAAGTGTCCAGATTTTCACAGACACTCAAGGCATATTGGGCTCAGTGGGGCTCCCTTGTCCTGGAAAAGGGGATGTTGAAAAGAGTTCATGAAAACGA
The DNA here is from genome assembly GCA_963921935.1 of Galeruca laticollis. Classification (NCBI taxonomy): domain Eukaryota; kingdom Metazoa; phylum Arthropoda; class Insecta; order Coleoptera; family Chrysomelidae; genus Galeruca; species Galeruca laticollis. The sequence continues at coordinate 117,364,143 of OY998175.1, forward strand.
TTATGGTTCCGAGATGAGAAGACAGCTAGTTATCCCTAGTACGAGAGTGGCTGAGGTACTGGAGAAGTTACACGACAGTCCATCGGGAGGCCATCTGGAAGTTCAGATAACCCTTCAGCAAGTCCGTGAAAGGTTTTATTGGATGAACAGCTCCGACGATGTGAACGACTGGTGTAAGAAATGTACGACTTGTGCTACGAGTAATGGACCACATCGCAAGGGAAGGGCACCTATGAAACAGTAAAATATTGGAAGCCCTTTCGAAAGGATTGCCTTACACATCGCTGGACCATTTCCGACAACAGAAAATGGTGGTAAGTACATCCTGGTTATAATGGATTATTTCACAAACTGCATAGAAATTTGCGCGATCCCGAATCAAGAGGCCACTACTGTCTCGGATGTATTGGTGAAAGAATTTATCAGCCGATATACAGTGCCCTTGTAAGTCCACAGTGACCAGGGAAAAAATTTTGAAAGCCATCTGTTCCAAAGGATTTGCGACAAGCTGGGAATGAAGAAGACCAGGACAGCAGCATTACATCCACAGTCAGAAGGAATGGTCGATAGAATGAACAGGACTATTGGAAAATACCTGTCCAAAGTAGTTTCCAGCCATCAGAGAGATTGGGACCAGTATCTTTCCCTATTCGCATTGGCTTATCGATCTGCCGTCAATGAGTCTACGGGTGAAACACCTGCGAAAATCCTGTTTGGACGTGAAATGAGGCTTCCTTGTGACCTGGAAGTTGGCTGTCGGCCTGGAGAAGATCTAGCAGGAGAAGACTACGTGATCCAATTGAGGAGAAGGCTGGATGATATTCGTTAATTAGTTCGAACAAATCTTCAAGTTGCCAGCGATAGAATGAAAAGTCGGTACGACACGCAGGCCACAGTAGGCGGTTTTAAAGAAGGGGACAAAGTCAGGTTACTCAACTCGACGAGGAGAAAAGGATTTTCTTCAAAATTACAAAAATCCTGGGAAGGTCCATACTTAATCAAGAAAAGGATCAATGATGTTATATCTCGCATAAGCAGGATCCCCAACGGAAAACCAAAAGTAGTTCACCAAAACCGACTAGCGCGATTCGAAGGAGACCATGACCTAGAGAAAGGAGTAAACCATATTCGAGATGTGTCTGACGCTACATTCGATGAATCTATGGGCGCGTATGTAGGTACGGGGAAAGCTAGATATGGAGTCACTTCAGAACAACGACAAGATTTGTTCACTCTCCCGGAAGATTATTCACTGGCATACAACATCCCCGCCGGTATCAAGGAGGCACGAGGGTTGGCAACCGTCTTTCGAAATAAGTTGGGGCACTTAGATTCCAGCCCCTGGCAAGACACTGAGACTGAAACACAATTCGCGATACGTCTTCTGGGTGGTACCTAAAAATGAATTTCAAGATCTACCTACCGCGATGTGTGGGAAGCACTTCGAAACCTCCGAGACCATGTGTTGGAATCCAATGTGAAGAAACTGGCTATGGCTAAGATAGCGAGTAACCAGTTGGATTGGCGAGTCATCAGGAACATGGTAGAGGTGATCTTCCAAGATACCGGTATCCAGATATTAATTTGCAGCTACAACCCCCGTTATCAGTATCGGATGAAGACGGTGCCCTGTTATTTCCATAAGATCGGAAAGTGTAGAAATGGGGCCAGTTGCCGATTCAAACATCCAGTCTCGGCTACACAAAAGTTCCAGGAGGAACTTCCATTTAAGGAGGGGGGAGGGGAATGTTACGAAATTGCACACTAGTGTAGTCCCTGAATATCACTCTGCCTAAACCATGTATGCAAGTTAAAATTTTGGCGGGTGCGCAGGGATTTCTTAGAACTGTTTACGATTTTTAGTGACTATCTTATCTAGACATTGCTTTTGTGACCAGTCTTATCTAGAAAATTCCAGGGGGCCGATTGCTTTTGTGTAAGCCGCAATCAATAATTATCTAGTAAAAAGGCACTAATATATAAAGGACCGACCAGCGGAAGGAATTAGTTTATACAGTGATTAATGTGAGTGAATACACTGTGTATATAATATAAATTAGTGATTAGTGTAGTGAATAAATAAATTAAGTAAGTGAACCTACCGTGTATATGAATTTATCCCACCCGTCAGGATTAACTTTTATGGAAAAATGACGTACCTATACTCTTTGTAACATTCACCCCCTCGGCCTCACGGTCAGGCCCTCAGTTTCTTTAAATGGAACGCCCTGTATATTTATTCAAAATTGTATGCGCCTCTGATACCAAATTTCAAAAATATATAATACTTGAGGTTTAAAATGAATTGTTTTAGAGCTACAATTAATTTCAATTCAATAACAGAAATGGTTGATCACAGTTAAAATGCCTATACTAAGTTTACTGAAACAAAAATTGGTCTATTTTTTCTTTGACGTTTATTAAATGAAGTGTAAAATAAATTTGCCTTGTGGCAGTAGTACTTATCGTATCTCAACCGTGAAAATGGTGTACAGTATACAGGAACGAGTTAAAATTATAGGTTTATACTACGAAAGCGCCGCTAGACAATTCAATACTGTTCATCCCTAGAGAACTGCAACACATAAGTACGTTATTGAGTTGATGCAAACAGGATCAGTTACCAATAAAGTTACCAATAAAAGATATGAACCACTACGAGTAGTTAACAACGAAGCTATGGAAGCTGCCGTTTTAGGACAACGTCGGTATCACAAATATCTAGTGCAATGGGTGTTTGTCGAAGCGGTGTATTCAGATTTTTTTACAATATCTGCTTTTCAGACGAATGTACATTTGCACTAAGTAGTATTGTTAACAGACATAACTGTAGATACTGGGCACAACATGACCCACACGTAATGCGGGAATTCCATACTCAAAGACCACAGAAGTTGAACGTTTGGTCTGGTATTCTAGGTGATCATATTGTTCGACCACATTTTCTTCATGGAAATTTAAATGGCGCGTCTTAACTACAGTTACTTAGAGAAAATGCTGATCCGGAAATAGTCCACGTACTAGAAAATGACGATAAAATGTCTGAAGATCTACTGACATTTCAACAAGACGGAGCCACTCCACATTACGCTCTCAAAGTACGACAGTTTCTAGACGAAACATTTCCTGGTCGCTGGATAGGCAGACGAGGGCCAATGATGGAGTGACCACCTAGGTCACCAGATTTAACCCCACTTCATTTTTTATGGGGATATCTCAAAACCAAGATCTATGCAACTCAACCAGAAACTTCAGCTGATTTACTTCAGCAAATTATTCACGAATGTCGAGCAATACGGCCAGAAACATTACATAATGTGCGAGAAGCATTTGAAACTCGATTGTACCATTGCATAGCAACCAATGGAAGTCAGTTTGAACATCTAATACACTAATTTGTTATTTTGATGTTTAATTAATTCCGTTAATTTTTTATGATTTAAATCGTTTCTGTTACTGAATTGAAATTAATTGTAGCTCCAAATCAATTCATTCTACACAAGTCTCTTGTTTGAAGTTGCCGCTTGGTATGTTACATTTGAATATCAGTAATAAATATAAGAGCTTTAAACAGAGTAAATACTTCTCTTGAAGAAATCCTAAATATTTGCGGATGAATCTATGTTAACAAAAAAGAAATACAAACTGATACTTTCTTTGAGAATCAAATGCCTGCAAATTTTCATTCATGTCATTTTTTCAAAACCCGCTTGATTAATTCTATTTTAATGTTGATGTCTTACCTAAACGTTTGCCAAATGTCCGAAGTCGAAAGAAAAATCCGTCAGGCCTACCATCAAATTCATCTCTATTCAACACTTCTTTAATTACATCTGCACCAAAAACACCAACTACATAATTCCTACCCAACTTCATACCCACTATCTCGCCGTATTGTTGAAAAAGTTCCATCCACACCAAATGATGATATCCTAATACTTTCAGTCTTTCTCTGTAGTACAAGAAATTTCCCACTATTGGTATAATATTTGGACCTGCAAAATATGTTTATAATAAAAGAACGAAACACAGAACACGATTTAAAAGTGACAAACATTAATTTCTCATAGTGAGTGGTATTATGGATATGGTAATTTCACATTATAAATATGATTTTAGAAAAACAATATTTATTAGATATATTGATAGATTATAAAAATACAATTTCTTCATTCCCTAGTCGGTGTTCCCGGCCGCATTTCGCTCCGGGAACAGCGGTTTTTGCGACCTACTCGAGTGTCCCTTCTACATATGTTTTTGAATGCCGCCCAATCCAGCAGAAACCATGGCTTCTCCTCAGTTTTGCAAAAATCCGCAACGTACAATCTTGACAAACATAGGAAGACCCCTGAGATTTTGATGCGCCCTAGACAAGCCACTACCTAGTAAATGCAGAGGGCACATTTTTAAACAGTATTCGTGCACTTCGTATCGTTGGTATAGTCTCGGACAAAACTTGAAAATATTTTTGTTTGTATTCAAAAGTGATTTTGCCAAACATAATGCCGTTTAAAAGTAAGGTGAAAAATAATGTTTTAGCAGGTCAAAGTCGTGAAATTATAAACAAGCTGGAACTTCCATAATAAACATCTCTAAGTTATGTTCAATTTTTCAATATAGGGGAAAGTCGCCTATGATGAACGGTGCACATGATGGCGTTCCGGCTGTAAATATGAATGTATCCGTTCTAACGCCCTAGTCCAGTGATGCGGAAACTACGGCCGCGGGCCAAGTCCGGCCCGCGGATAGGTTTAATCCGGTCCGTTTAAGAGTGCCGTCGTGAAAATGTTTGAACGCGTTCTTACTTCGTAATGTGACGATATTCATAACACAATAGTATTCTGGACAAATCCATCCGACCTAAACAGATGACTCATCTTCGCTCGAAACTTCCAGGCACTCTCGCATTTTCGATTCATTGTTCTGTTTTCTCGAAAGAACCGGAAAAATCCAATTCCCGAACAATCCTTGCAGGTAGGCATAAATACAAGCGAGGCCGCCCGAAAATCAGTTAGTTAGCGACTTAGTCAGTCATCTGCAACAACCCGCTGTGACTCGAGTAATTGTTTGTGTAATTCCCGAAACTCCCACTGCCTCAACAAACATCCGCGCAAGAGCATTAGTTAGCAGTAAGCTTTCGTCAATTGCGTTTCTGTGTGTTGTTCTCCGTAGTAGGTAACTTTTAAAATGGATGTTAAAAAAAGAAAAGTGGATTCAGAATGTCGAGTTTTTGAAGAAGAATGGACGTGGAAATATTACTTTACTTTATTTAAAGAAAAATCTGTGTGCTTACTTTGCAATACAACTGTTGCAGTTTTAAGAGAATATAACATTCAACGCCATTTCAAGAGCAAACATGAAAACCACTCTTTCTCATCGTTAAGTGAAAAGGTGAAAAAAATTAAATCGAAAGATTTAATAAAAAATTTATCAAGTCAACAACAATTATTTCGGAGAGCTAATCATTCTCAAAGATGCGCTACGAAAGCCAGTTATGTGTTGGCTTATAATATTGCTAAATCTAATAAAGCATTTTTAGATGGTGAATTTATAAAGCAGTGCATGATAGATATGTACGATATTATGTGCCCTGAAAAGAAAAATGATTTTCAGTCACTGTCTCTCTCAAGAAGAACAATCACCGAGATAATTGAAAATATTGATAAAAATCTAATTTCGCAACTGACTACAAACACTAAAAAATTTATTTTTTATTCAATTACCATGGATGAATGTACAGATATCAGCGATACTGCGCAGTTACTCATATTAGTAAGAGGAATCAACGCCCACTTTCAAATTACAGAAGAACTTGCAGGGCTACAGTCAATAAAAGGAACAACGACTGGTGCCGATATATTTTGTGAATTTGAAAATTGCATCGATAAACTTCGTTCACCTATTGATAAGTTATGTAATGTAACTACAGATGGTGCTCCTAATATGGTTAGAATCAATCAAGGATTTGTTGGGAAATTTAATTCCAAGTATCCGGAAAATGATGTTGTTTTATTGCATTGCCTTATACATTAGGATGATCTCTGTAAATCGGCTTTAGATATTGACCATATACTTAATATTGTTGTAAAACTAGTAAATATGATTCGTTCCAGACGATTATTACATCGCCAGTTTCAACAGTTTTTTGGAGTCCGTACATACTGAGCATTCCGATCTCCTGTATTATTCAAAAGTTCGTTGGTTAAGTGCTGGAAAAATATTTGAAAGAATTTGGAATTTAAAAGACGATATTGTGAATTTTCTTCTTGATGAAGACATTTTTAATCAATTTGACTTCTTAGAAAACGAAACGTGGCTTTCTGATTTCGCCTTTTTCACAGACCTCCTCGTACACATGAATAAACTTAATCTCAAATTGCAAGGGAAAAATCAGTTTCTTCACGATATTTGGCAATACCTGAAAAGTTTCAAATTACAGTTATTATTATTTGCTAATCAGATCTCTAAATCTGATTTTTCTCATTTTCCAAGAATACAATCTTTAAAATTCACTATATCAAACAATAAGATTAAAAAATACGAAATTAATTTGAGAAAACTATCTTCAGAATTTGAAAGGAGATTTCAGGACTTTAGAAAAATGGTACCAGAGTTTAGTAGTATTGCGACCCCATTCGATGTTAATTACGAAGAAGTTGATGCAAAATTTCAACTTGAGTGAATAGAACTGAAATGTAATACTCTCCTGAAACAAACTTTTCATACCCATTACTAGAATACCAGATAATTTCCCAAATCTAATTACTCATGCAATGAAGATAATGACAATGTTCGGCTCATCTTATATATGCGAACAAATCTTTTCAACAATGAAGCTTAGGAAAACTTCTTTAAGAAACAGAAGAATTACAGATGAGCACCTTTCATCAGTTTTAAGAATTTCTGCTTTGCAAATGGAACCGGACTATGACGAAATTTTGATGAAACAGTCTCAATTTCATTTTTCTCATGCACTTTCAACCAGTAATGACACCAGAAAATAAAGTGATAATACTTCACATCAAGAACTACACTAAATTAATATTATATTTTGTGCTTATAATTTTCTTACCTTCTGCTTTTGTACTATTAAAATAATAATATATGTATATGTTTATAGAACACATACATTTTTTAACGATTAAGCATTATTCTTTGGCCCGCTACGATTGTCTAATTATTACAAATGGCCCGTCTTAAAAAAAGTTTCCCCACCACTGCACTAGTCTGTGGAGAGAGAGAGAGTGAGAGAAAGAAATTCGTAATGAATTTTATGTTGAATGGCTTGGTTTTTGGGTGGAATTGTTGTTTTTCGGGAATTGCTGTTTTTCGGCACTAGTCTGTGGTACGCAGATGCATATTTATATCACACTACGTCTGTGTGTAGTGGCGGTGCCTGTTGAGGGGTATTTCTGTTTTTTGTGGAAGAGAAAGGAAATTGGTAAGTAGTGTAGTAATATTATCTACTAATAAATATCATATTGTACTTGTCACATATTATCTACTCGAATTAATCCTGCAGTGGGGTGTTTGGGTGTTTCTTGTGCATGTACGTATGTGGTTGTTTTGAGGTTATGTTCTCGTAGAAGAAGTATTCTGTGTTATTATTCAAAACCCGACTCTTGCCTATGATGGCATACTGCGCGGTCACCTATGATGACATACCGTGTCATCATAGGCGACGGTGTATGTTTATTATTGTCAACAGATTTAGCAAGAATAGCAAGTATGCCTGGCCAAAAGAAGAGGCAGGAGTGGAATGAGGAGGCGATGGAAGGGGTATTGCAAAATATCAAAGACAAGAAAATGGGATGGCAACTTGCAGCAAAAAGTTTCAACGTCCCAGCGACAATATTACGTAGAAGATTCAAGAATGGGTGTATTGCTATAAAAGGAGATTTGGGAGGTCGCAGACCAGTACTGAGTAGAGATATAGAGGAAGAATTAATGCAACATATCATTGAAATGGAAACCAAATTTTTCGGGTTAACAATGAAAGATCTGAGAAGATTGGTTTTCTAAATTGCCGAGAAAAACAAAATGAAGCACGACTTAAATAAGGAAACTGAAATGTGCGGCAAAAAATGGGTCAGCGGATTCCTGAAGAGGAATCCTAAAATTTCTTCGACAGTTCCAGAGAATACTTCGTATGCACGAGCACAAGCATTTAATGGGAACAACATAAGTTCGTATTTTACTGCACTAGCTGCAATTATTGATCAGTATAAGTTTCCCCCAGAAATCATTTATAATGTTGATGAATCTGGCCTAAGTACCGTACAAAAAAGACAGCAAAAAATCTTTGCTACTTGCGGCCGAAAACAGATAGGGACTCTCAGTAGTGCGGAACGTGGACAGCACTTAACTGTTGTCTGCTGATTGAATAGCATAGGAACTTATGTGCCACCAGTTTTCATTTTCCCCAGGTTCAAGAATGAACTAATGGATAATTCTCCACCTGGAAGCAAAGCATTTTGTCAGAAAAACGGTTGGATGAATAGCGAAATCTTTGTAAAATGGCTTCAACATTTCTCACACTATACCAAGGCCTCTACTGAAAACAAAGTGCTTCTTTTACTGGACGGCCATTCGAGCCATAAGAGTTTAGAGGTTCTTCAAATAGCCAAAAATAATGGAATTGTTTAATTTTGCTTTCCTGCGCACTGCACTCACCGTGTGCAACCACTTGATATTGGTTTCTCCGACCCTTTACAAGCCTACTATAGCCAAGAGACACAAATATGGCTGAAACAAAATCCGGGGAGAATGGTAACGCATTTTCAGGTTACTGGTCTTTTTAAAAATGCCTATTTGAAAACTGCAACACCGGCAAACGCCATAAATGCATTTTGCAAAGCAGGAATAGTTCCCCTAAATGCTGAAATTCTCGAGGATTGGATGTTTGCTCCTTCGCTCATTACGGATAAACCTCTTGAACAACGAGACCCAGAGGACTGTGAACAAGCAGTAGAAGAGTCACAAATAGACTTAGATGTCGAAGAAACAGGGATTTCTACATCAGAAAGGTCAGGTGCTTCTAAATCTCAAGAACCAAGTCCTTCTACGTCAAAAGCAACAAGTGCATTAATAGAAAAAGTTAAGCTTACTATACAAGAGGTATCGCCGTTGCCAGTAGCTGCACCAAAACTTGAAACGAAGAGAGGAAGGAAGCGCGGGAAATGTGGTCATGTGAACAGTACACCAAATATTGTAGTATTGAAAAATCAAGCAGATCAGAAGGCTGAAAAAGAGCGAGAAAAGTGAAGAGAAGAATAATACAAGAGGACGAGGAAGAGGACGAGAACAATAATAACTCGTACAATATTGATAGTGACGAAGGATCTAATGCTGCTTGCATATATTGTAATGGGCTATACTTTCAGTCTCATGCTAGAGAAACTTGGATTCGATGTCAGAAATGCATATCCTGGTGCCACTGTGATTGCGCTGTAGTACCTGAACAAACTAAATTGTTTGTTTGCGAGCTATGCCAGTAGAATTTTTCGAAGTGTTATGTTACATCCTAATCTGTTACGTTGAATTACGAGAATATTTATTTTGCTACTTTGTTTCTTAACGCGTATGAGAATGTTACCTATTTTGTTGTTGTTTATGAGAATTTTTCTTATTTTGTTAGTTTTTGTTCAAATAAAACTACTTTTGAATGGAGTATATTTAATTTCTGAGGGGTATGCCATCATAAGTCCTGGCATGCTCTTATGATAGCATACCTTAATAATTTTTTATATTGTTACGAAATAGCACACTGGTATAGACCCTAAATCCGACTCTGTCTAAGCCAGGTATGAAAATTAAAATTATGGCGAATACGCAGGGTTTTTTATAACTGTTTACTACTATCTTATCTAAACATTGTTTTTGTTACCAGACTTATCTAGAAAATGCCAGAACCAATTGTTTTTGTGTGTGTAAGCCGCATTCCGGAATTTTCTAGTAAAAAAGGCTTCAATATATAAGTTTGTGTGCATATAAATTAAATTTAAGTGACTAGTTGAGTATATATAAATAAAGTGTTAGTGATTAGTTAAGTGTTTAAATAAATTAGTAAGTAGCCATACCGTGTGTTTAAAATTTACCCCACCCGTTCACTGTTTAAATAAATTAGAAAAACATTACATTGATGTCAGAAGTGGGATAATATAAATAAATTGCTACGTAAAAATGGCCAAGAAACTATGTGATTTGAAAGTGGCGGAATTAAGAGCAGAATTGGAAGATCGTGAGTTGGAAACGACCGGTAAGAAAAGTGAATTAGTAGAAAGACTTAAGGAGGCACTGGAAAATGACGGCTTTGATCCAGAAACTGTTTTATTTAATGACGAGGCTTCAACCTTTATCTCGTTAATTTCTGCTAACATGGACGAGAAGATTTCTGCCATGGAAGAGAACATGGACGAGAAGATTTCTGCTATGAAGCACGACATTTCTGCTATTATGGACGAGAAGATTTTGCTATGAAGAACGACATATCTGCTAACATGGACGAGAAGATTTCTGCCATGGAAGACAACATGGATGAGAAGATTTCTGCTATGAAGAACGATATTTCTGGCATGGAATAGAAGATTTCTACGAATGTGAAAAGCGATATTTCAGCTATAAAGAACGACATTTCTGTTAATATGGACCAGAAAATTTCTACTTTGAAGAACGATGTATCTGCCGATATTTTATTATTGAAAAACGACATTGCTGCTGACATTGAAAATGAAATTTCGTCTCTAAAATCTGAAATCGAGGATAAGATGTCAACGATGGACGAGAAAATCGAGAATAAAATGTCAACGATGGACAAGAAAATCGAGAATAATACGTCAACGATGGACGAGAAAATCGAGAATAAGATTACAACGATAGACGAGAAAATCAAGGAGTTAGAGGAAAAAATTGCCGATTCAAGAACGCGAGGCACGCCAGAGGAAGAAAAGAAGACCGAGCAAACGAAACCTTGCAAGCCAGAAACACTACCTAAGTTTGAAGACATTGGCAGTTTTACCCGAGTCACGGCCCCACCGTTCGATGCAAAAATGTCGTGGACCAATTATGTGAAACAATTTGAAGCAGCCGCTAGAGTGAATAATTGGTCCGATAGAGACAAGGCAGTGAACTTAACTATCGCGCTTCGGGGTGATGCCTTAGACGTACTTCAGACGACACCTCTGGAAGAAACAGATGATTTCGAGCAGCTGAAGAAGAGGTTGGACATGCGATATAGTCACGAACATCTAGAACATTTGTCCCAGCTGAAGACCGAAGGCAGAAAAGTGACGAAGCACTTCAAGAATATGAAGTGGATATTGCCCGACTCGTTCGATTTACTTATCCATCAGCAGCAGAGAACATGATGAAATGTCTGGGCATACAGACGTTTATTGATGGCTTACGTGCAGAGAACGCTTCGCTTAGCCCATCCCAAAACATTAGTTGATGCATTGACAGCTGCTCTTGAATATGAAGCAGCAACGAATGCTTCGGGTTACAACAAAGTTAGGACCATCCAAGAAGAAGGCGACGAGGACAAGTTTGACCAGATCGTCAGCCTGATCAAAGGTATGATGGACAAGAAGCCGAGAATGATCAGATGCTGGAATTGTGGCGAGCTGGGGCATGTACGTAGTTCATGTAAGCGCCCCAAGACTCCTCCAAACCAAGAACCCCAGTCACAGGAAAACTAGAACGGGTCGGCTACGAGGGGGCAACACCCCGACCCATGATCGTTCCAAAGACCCTCTCATACTGATAGCTTCGCTCAGAGGTCGCAACGACAGTGTATATGTGGGTGGCGAAGTAAATGGCAAGAAATATGCTCTGCTAGTTGACACTGGAGCAACTAGAACCATTATACGACCAGAGATAATAAACCCCAAGAAGAAGCTTCTACCAACGAGACTGCGACTGTGGACCGCCGCAGGCGAGAGTACCAACGTTCACGGGGAAACACAAATCCAATTGGGAATTGGCGCAGAAAAGTTCACGCATACGGTAATCGTAGCTGACATTGAAGAAGACGTGATTCTGGGAATGGACGTAATAAATGTACATAGTTTCCAATTATACTTTATAAACAGAACCATTAAAGTGGGCTCAGAGGAGGTCTTCCTTCATCCACATGAAGGCAGTGCGGTGTTGGCAGCTGTACAGGAAGCTGCCGTTCTACCTGCACGAAGCGAAACCATGATAGTAGCACGGCTACAGGGAATCATGGAGGAAGGTACACCGGTTATGATGGAGCCAAGGAACCATGACGAAGAGGTTGGCAAAGGAGTACTAATTGGAAAAGGATTGGTTACGTCGGCGAAAGAGATCCCTGTACGATTGATAAACGTGAACGATTACCCAATTACCATCAAGAAGGAAACCAAGATTGGATCCTGCGTACTAGTGACGTCTATAGTTCGCCAAACAACGACCACTGATAATTCTAATACCAGATTCGAACAGATGCTATCAGTAGCTGGTCAATCTTTGGATCGAGCTGGAAAAAGAGAATGAGAGAATTTCTCTTGCAGTATCGGGAACTATTCGTAGGAGGGAAGACTGGTAGAACATCAGCCGTCAAACACAAAATCGATACTGGTAATGCTAAACCAATTAGGCAATCAGCTCGAAGACTTCCTCGAGCGAAGAGAGAGGAAGTTGAAAGAATAATTCGAGAGATGGCAGAAGAAAAAGTAATAGAACCATCTACTAGTCCACGGATGTCTCCAGTAGTGCTTGTCAAGAAAAAGGATGGAACTACAAGATTCTGCGTGGATTATCACCAGCTTAACAACGTGAAAATGAAAGACAGCTACCCTCTTCCTCGAATTGACGATACGCTAGATACTTTGGCCGGCAGCTAACTGTTTTCCACCTTGGACCTGAAGTCTGGTTATTGGCAAGTGGAAATGGCCCCAGAAGACAAAGAGAAGACTGCTTCTACTACCGGATCTGGATGATGGCAATTCAACGTCATGCCATTCGGGCTCTGTAATGCGCCTGCGACATTTGAAATACTCATGGAAAATGTCTTGAGAGGGTTGTCTTGGAAGACATGCCTGGTCTATTTGGATAACATCGTAGTACTGGGGAAGACATTTGACGAACACCTGAAGAATTTGGAAGACGTATTCAAACGACTCCAAGCTGCCCAGCTCATATTAAACCCGGAGAAATGTCAGCTGTTCCAAAACCGAGTCAACTATCTAGGTAATATAGTGAGCAATGAAGGAGTGGCGGTGGATCCAGAGAAAATTGCTTCCATTCAGCAATGCCGCAACCAACCGACAAACATCAAATTAGGAGTTTCCTTGGACTTTGCACGTATTATAGAAAATTTATCAGGAAGTTTGGAGATATTGCCAAGCCTCTAACGCGACTTTCAGAAGAAGCAAGAGCTTTCCAATGGGACGAAGACTGTCAAACGACTTTTGAAACCCTGAAGAGGCATTTAACCTCGGCGCCGATATTAGGATATCCATTACCAGAGGAAGACTTTATTCTTGACACTGAGGCAAGCAACGTAGGAATTGGTGGAGTGCTCTCACAGATCCAAGGAGGGCAAGAAAGAGTGCTGGGATATTTCAGTAAAGTCCTCTCCAAACCAGAACGAAACTACTGCGTCACAAGAAGAGAACTTTTGGCGGTAGTGAAGTCCGTGGAACACTTTTACCAGTATCTCTATGGTAGGAAGTTTTTAATCTGGTCTGATCATGCAGCACTCAAGTGGTTGATGCAGTTCAAGAATCCCGAGGGCCAGATCGCTAGATGGATTGAACGACTTCAAGAGTACGATTTCAACATCGAACATCGAGTTGGTGTGAGTCACCGAAATGCCGACTCCCTGTACAGACGGCCGTGCCCAACAGACTGCTCCCACTGCAACAAGGCGGAATCTAGGGAAGCTGCAGTTTCAAGAACTACAGTAGTCAATGAAGAATGGTCACCTACCAGGATCAGAGAAGATCAGGAGAATGATCCTTGCCTAAAGAAGATTCGGCAGTGGAAGGAAGAAAATCGGCGACCTACCTGGCAAGAAGTGTCAAGATTTTCACCGAAACTCAAGGCGTATTGGGCTTAGTGGGACTCCCTTGGCCTGGAAGAAGGGCTGTTGAAAAGAGTCCTTGAAAACGATTATGGTTCCGAGATGAGGAGACAGCTAGTTATCCCGAGAATAAGAGTAGCTGAGGTACTGAAGAAGTTACACGTCAGTCCATCGGGAGGTCATCTGGGAGTGAAGAAAACCCTCCAGCGAATCCGTGTGAAGTTTTATTGGATGAACAGCTCCGATGATGTGAAGGACTGGTGTAAGAAATGTACGACTTGTGCTACGAGTAATGGACCACATCGCAAGAGAAAGGCACCCATGAAACAATACAATGTTGGAAGCCCTTTCGAAAGGATTGCTTTAGATATCGCTGAACCATTTCCGACGACCGAAAATGGTGGCAAATACATACTGGTTGTAGTGGATTATTTCACAAAGTGGGTGGAAATTCACGCTATCCCGAACCAAGAGGCCACAACTGTTGCGGATCTATTGGGGAAAGAATTTATCAGACGATATGGAGTGCCCTTGGAAGTCCACAGCGACCAGGGAAGAAATTTCTAAAGTCATCTATTCCAGGAGATTCGCGAGAAGCTGGGAATGAAGAAGACCAGAACTACAGCATTACATCCACAATCAGATGGAATGGTCGAGAGAATGAACAGGACTATTAGAAAATAAACGGTTTTACGGATTAAAACTAACTTTTCCGCATCTGTGGCCCTGAACAATGTTCTATCATAAAATTGTTACTTGTATACACTTCGAGGGATGTATCGTGCTAACACCGAAAATTCTCCAAAAATTTTGTATATCTGGACTTAGAGGACCCGCTGTACTCGCTCTAGTCAATTAAAAATCAATAAGGTACATCTGTGAGACACCTTGAACAATATTCAATCCTAAAATTGATCAATCGTATACTCTTTGGAGGCTGTATCGTGCTAACAAACTGAAAATTCTCCAAAAATGACGAAAATTTGGTACTTCAAGTACCATAGCACCCGTTGTACTGGCTTTACTGAGTTGAATATCAATAGGGTTCATCTTTGAGACGCTCTGAATAATATCCAATCATAAAATTAGTCACTTGTCTATACTCCGGAGGCTGTATCGTGCTAACAAACTGAAACTTCTTCAAAAATGACAAAAATATCGTACTGTATCACTAGTTGTATTGGCTCCGGTGAGCTGAAAATCAATAGGGTTCATCAGTAGGAAGCCCTGAAAAATATTCAATCATAAAATTGGTGACTTGTTGAACTGCGCAGGCTGTATCGTGCTAACAAACTGAAATTTCTCAAAAAATTACAAAATGTCGTACTTCAAGTACCATAACAACCGTTGTACTGACTATGGTGAACTGAAAATCAATAGGGATCATCTGTGACATGTCCTTAACAATATTCAATCATTAAATTGCTGACTTATCGCACTCCGGAGACTGTATCGTGCTAACTAGACATGTAAGGAAAAGTGGCCGACGACAACGACGACGACATACACACAGGATTTTTTTTCTAAAAACCGTTTTTTCGTGTTATTGTTGATGGAAAACGTAAAAATAACTCAAAAAAAAATTCAAAATTTCAACTTTTTTTGGGGTAAACCAATACTTTTCTCGCATATAGAAAGGTTGGGCGGAAAAGTAATACCTGTCCAAAGTAGTATCCGGCCATCAGAGAGATTGGGACCAGTATCTTTCCCTATTCGCATTGGCTTGTCGATCTGCCGTCAATAATTCCACGGGTGAAACACCGGCGAAAATCCTGTTTGGACGTGAAATGAGGCTTCCTTGTGACCTGGAATTTGGCTGTCGGCCTGGAGAAGATCTAGCAGGCGAAGACTACGTGATCCAATTGAGAAGAAGGCTTGACGATATTCATGAATTTGTTCGAGCAAATCTTCAAGTTGCGACAGAATGAAAAGTCGGTACGACACGCAGGCCACACAAGGCGGTTTTAGACAAAGTATGGTTACACAACCCGACGAGGAGAAAAGGATTTTCTCCAAAATTACAAATATCCTGGGAAGGTCCATACTTAATCAAGAAAAGGATCAATGATGTTATTTATCGCATAAGCAAGATTCCCAACGGAAAACCAAAAGTAGTTCACCAAAACCGACTAGCGCCATTCGAAGGAGACCATGACCTAAAAGAAGGAGTAAACCTTATTCGAGATGTGTCTGACCCTACCTTCGATGAATTTATGGGCGTGTATGGAGGTACCGGGAAAGCTAGATATGGAGTTACTTCAGAACAACGACAAGATTTGTTCACTCTCCCGGAAGATTATTCACTGGCATACAACATCCCCGCCAGTCTCAAGAACGCACGAGGGTTGGCATCCGTCTTTCGAAAGAAGTTCGGGCAATTAGAAAAACTTGAAGACCAGATTCCAGCCCCTGGCACTGAAACTGAAACATAATTCCCGGTACGTCTTCCACGTGGTAACTAAAAATGAATTTCAAGATCGATCTACCTACCGCGATGTGTGGGAAGCACTTCGACACCTCCGAGACCATGTGTTAGAATCCAGCGTGAAGAAACTGGCTATACCTAAGATAGCGAGTAGCCAGTTGGATTGGCGAGTTATCAGGAACATGGCAGAGGTTATCTTTAGAGATACCGGTGTCCAGATATTAGTTTGCAGCTACAACAGTATCCTATGACGACGGTGCCCTGCTATTTCCATAAGATCGGAAAGTGTAGAAATGGGACCAGTTGCCGATTCGAACATCCAGTCTCAGCTACACAAAAGTTCCAGGAGGAACTTCCATTTAAGGAGGGGTTAATGTTACGAAACAGCACACTGGTATAGACCCTAAATCCGACTCTATCTAAGCCAGGTATGAAAATTAAAATTATGGCGGATACGCAGGTTTTTTTATAACTGTTTACGACTGTCTTATCTAAACATTGTTTTTGTGACTAAACTTATCTAGAAAATGCCAGAACCAATTGGTTTTGTGTGTGTAAGCCGCAGTCTGGAATTTTCTAGTAAAAAAGGCTTCAATATATAAGGGACCGATCAGGAAGAGTTAGTTAGTTGATAAAGTGATCTCGTGAAATAAATAAACCGAAATATCGATCAGTAAAGTGTTTATATAATTAATAATTAAGTTTGTGTCCATATAAATTAAATTTAATTGACTAGTATAAATTAAGTGTTAGTGATTAGTTAAGTGTTTAAATAAATTATTAAGTAGCCATACCGTGTGTTTAAAATTTATCCCACCCATTTACTGTTTAAATGAATTAGAAAAACATTACAATATCGTTGCTGTGTGAAAAAAAATTACTTAATTAGAATTTGAATGACTATCATCCATAGCTGTTATATACAAAATATATACAGTCAAAACAGTAAATGTTGCGTTTGCAAATAAGCAAGTTAGAGAGTATTAAAGTTAAATGTGCCAACATAGGTGACCTTTCCCTAGTTCTAAACCTTTTGTTAATCTGAAGGTTTCACTTCTTCTTAATACATTAAACAATTGAATGCTTTGGTGCAAAAAGGTAGTAACTCAAAATTTCTAGTGAAAAAGTTATTTAACTTTTAATTATTGGATTAGGTTAGGTTAGGTTGTTTAACTTATTTTGAACACAATATTTAATGAATTCCAATCTGTAACAACTTCAAAATGAGACCATTTCTTTATTCTTCTTGGAATAGAAAATTTAAATGTTTTTAAGGCTCAAGAACGTGTTGCTGTCACTGGTGTGAGTCTTAAAACGATTAAGCGAATTTAAATTGAAGGCAACAAGGTTGATAGTGGTGAAATACCGATGTTTTCAATACCCAATAAAAAAGGGAACACGAGAAAATTCTGAGTTGCGCTTGATGAACAGGATCGTGCTCTTTTACGAAGAACAATCGTAAGTTTTCATGTTACAGAAAAGTGCGTACCAATTTTAAAGTCAATCCATAAAAAATATTGCGAGTAATGGACTATCAGGGAAGTAAAGAGACAATAAGGGAAAACACCAATAAGACGGGGTTTCGTTGACGTAAAATGAAAAATAATCGTCCAATCTTAATTGAACGGCAATCCATTCGACATCTAATAATACAATCTCTAAGATGAATGTAATTATATAGAAAAGAGAAGAGTCCTATTGTTTACATGGATGAAACTTACATTCATTCTCCTCATTCACATTTGAAAGGATGGAATGATTCAACCAATGATGGACAGAAAAACCTATTTCCAAAGGCGCTTATAATAATTAATGCTGGAGGTGAAACAGGTTTCGTGTTTATATGATAGGTGGACGTCAATCCGTAGCACTGGCAATTATCACAATGATATGATTTTTTATAATTACAAAAAATGGGTAACTGAAAAATGATTACCTAATTTACCAACCGGAAGTGTAGTTGTTATTGATAATGAGCCCTATCACAACAAATTACATTACTAACCTCTGCAACAAGAAAACCCATTATGCAGGAATGGTTAAGGTCACGAATCATTCCATTTGATGTACAAACCAGAAACCAGAATTATAAGCCCTCATAAAAGTATATAAACCTAGGTACAAGTCTTATGAAACTGATGATCTCTAAGGGCCAAAGCGTATTAAGATTGCCCCATTACCGTCCCGATTTGAATCCAATTCAATTGATATGAGCAGCAATGAAAGAATATGTTACTAATGTAATTTCTTTTCAAAATGGCATTGCTTATTGTGATGAATGTGTTAAGCAATTCACTGTTGAAGAGTGTAAAAAGCGGTGTGATCGCGCAAAACGTTTTGAGCAAAAATGTATGGAAGGCGAACCGATGATTGACATTATTATTGATCAGAAGAACTTTCCGATGAAAATGAACTATCTACAAGTGACGGAAGAACTTATACAAATTTGATTAAAATGAGGTTTCATTGAATATGTAAAGTTTATTTTTATCACATGTGGGTTCTGTTACTAAATCAAACTTTCCAATACTTTAAAATTAGCAAGCAATTAATAATTATTGTAAACAATTTTTATTTTATTTTTAATTCAATTCATTTTTTGTCTAATAATACCTACTTCTCGATTTTTTGAATTTTTTCCATTCCTCCCTCCCCATTTTCCCTTTAATTTTTCGTCATTATCTCCACCTTAAATAATATAAATTGGGAAGAAATGGCTTATTTTGATTTCGATATTTTTTAATTTGTAGGAAACTACACTTTAATTTGTATCAAACAAATATTCAAATTTTTTATTTTCGAAGTGTAAAACTTCATATATCGTCAAGAAAAAAGAATGTTCAATAAAAACTTTTTGATTAAGAAAACGACTAATTTGTTCAATAGAAATGAAAATAACTCTACTTTTGACAAAATTCTCCAAAGAGAATTAAAATTAAAAGTCAGATAAAGAGAGAGAGAGAGAGAGAATAGCTCTTTTTTGTAGTTTGAAGATAGATACGAAAAGGTACAAACTATAAGACACCCAGAAAGGAAAACCATAGCGGAGGTGCGATTCGAACAGAGTAGTAAGTTGTTGAAGCAGTACAAGAATCAAGCTGTTTAGACACATATTTAATGGCAAAACAAGCCGAGGATAATTTTTTCGCTAAAATGTCCACATGTACAGACCATTTAAGGGCACCATCAATATGGAGACCAAGAAATTTAATCGAATTTGAAGATCTTATTAAGTCATTGATAAGTTTGAGAGATTGCAAAACTCCTTTGTAAGATAAAACTAAAGTTTTCTCAGTGTTAAAACCAAACCCGTTCGAGTCATACCAGGACTTAATAGTAATGAGATCTTTGCCTATGGTAGAAAGTAATCTGAACTGCTCCAGGTTACACTAGTGTCATCAGCAAATAAAGTGAATCTACCATTAATTCGTAAGTCTGTGACATCGTTAATGAATATCAAAAAAGAATTGGACCTAAAACTGAACCCTGGGGTACACCACTGCTAACTTATAAATTTTTCGAAACTTCACCATTTGCTCGTATCAGTTGATTTCTACATTCTAGGTAAGATTCAAACCATTTTAAAGGAATACCACGGATGCCATAATATTCTAGTTTGTTTATCAAAATTTCATGATCAACACAATCGAAGGCTTTCGCGAAGTTACAAAAAACCGAAGCCGTGAAAAGTTTATGATTAAGTGAGCTATATATTTCATTAAGAACTGAAAACATTGCGTCATTAGTACATTTATTAGGTAGGAAACCAAATTGTTGGAATTTCAAGATTTTATGTTTGAAAAGAAAGGGCAATAGACGGTTTTTCATTAGTCTTTCGATTATCTTCGATAAGATTGGTAATAAGGCAATAGGACGATAGTTACTAGTATTATGTTTCTCGCCACCCTTGTGGAGGGGAACAATTATAGCTGTTTTTAGACAGTTAGGAAAGAGACTTTTTTCAAAGGATTCATTGATTAGAGAACATAAAACGGTAATCGCCGCATCTGGAATATTTAAAAATAACTTAGCTGATAACCCATCAATGCCACAGGAAGTTTTGTTTTTATTGCTGAGTACGGTTGCACTAGCTCAAATTTATCTATTGGTCTAAGGAAGAAACTATCAGTGATTCTTTTAGAAGGAACGATGAAAGAAAGAGCATCACGACTTGGAGATATTTTAGAGCTAATATTCTTATTAACTTTATATATTTAATGTTCCTTCGCCAACTTCTTTTACATGAAATAAAACTTCAAAAATTACTTTTTTCTCCACGTTTCAGTTCCTTTATTTAGGTCCATCATCAGGGCTATTGATACAATATATATATATATATATATATATATATATATATATATATATATATATATATATATATTAAATAGGTTTTATAACTATTTTAATATTTTATTTGCTATTATATTTTATTTATTTAATTCATATTGTTTGTTTATTTAACTAGCTCAGTTATTTTTTTATTCGGGAGCATGAGACTCGTTCTACTCTTTGAGTTCAAGCTTAGATTGAGATATATTCTTTAATTAAATAAAATAAAACACATTGATTGTGAATAATTTAATTTTTTCAGAAAAATTTTATTTCAAAATAGATAATTGATACGCCTATGGCATTATAAAACCACAGTCATGAATTATACAATCAAACATTCTATGCGCATGCTCAAATAAACGGATTCATACGAATGGAAACCGAACGTTTGTGTAGACGCCTGCCAATTGGTATGGATATTATATACATTAAAATCGTTTTCTTTATAATAAGTAAGGTGATGGAAAATTTTATAAAAGAATTTATGTGTAAATTTACATATACATATTATCAGATCTTCAGAAGAAATTAACTAACACTACACATACCTTAGGAAATATTATATCTATACATAGAAATGCAAATTTATCATGCGATTATTAATCAAGTAAGTACCACCATTATTTCTTGACAAAATTAAGAATGTTCATGAAAATTTCTTACTAATATCAAATTTAAATCTAATGAATAATTACAAAAATGTCTTTTTCTTTTAGTTTGATCGATCAGATATACGCAAAAAATACTTTACAAATGGAAATAATCACTGAATTTATAATTAGTTTGTTATTATTGGCCAATAATATTAAAAACACACTGACCTGGAATCTGTAGTCTGGATTTTACCACAGTCTGGTAACAGGAATACGCCGACTGGAATCCACGTTGCACAATTTCTGCAGAAATCTTGGGTATTCTCGGGAGTAACTGGATATCCACATACGTAAGTGTTTGGTGTTTGATTTATTTTATGAATTTTTAACTTTCATACGTATTTATTGCCATTTTACTTAAAATTTGTTCAAAACTCACATTATCTTCTTATCCCCTTCCGACACCAAGCTCAATCTACCCACGCTCCCTCTCGATCGTCAATTTTTTAATCAATAAATTATTTGTTTCCCAGCTCACTGTTCCAAACAAATTTTTGTTTCCTTCACAATTTAACAACACTGTCCTGTCATATTAACACCAATGCTTTTCTTTCCCGAGCTATACAGTTCTATTTACTTTTATTGCACTTCGAAAGTTTTTGGAAAACATATGATTATGAAATTAGCTTAAAGAAGTCTGCTTTTTCTTTAATATATACAAATTTTAATAAAATAAGTCTTTGACAATTGGTGAAATTCACGGTTAATACTTTGAAATTACAATGTAAATTCTTGTTTTTCTACCTGTGATAACATTGAAATAATATCTAAGTTTATAACATAAATCCTTTTATCTAATATATATATATATATATATATATATATATATATATATATATATACACAAAATATGTTCATCATCATATTTTGTTAATATTCATCAGTCAAACGTACCAATACTTTTGTTATATATATATATATATATATATATATATATATATATATATATATATCTTGGTTTCTTTATTTGAAACTGTCCAAATTTCATAGTTCTGATATTGACATATATCTATCACCATCTTATGATCCATTTCCCTTTTTGTTAATATATAAAATTGATACAAAATTTTGACATATCATTAGAGTTATGTCATCTTGGAGTTATATTTTTAATTTGTTTAATTATTTATAACAAATATTATTATTATTACTATTCAACTTATAGTTGTATTAAACTTGATTACTAAAGCTTGTTTATTTTCAGATAAACAGCTGATTCCCTAGTGGCAGACAAATATCCATTTTAGGCAGATACAATGTTTTCTTCCATACTTGTACGTTTTCATACTTTTAGAAAATTGTTAAGGTAATTTCTCTATATTTTATTGTTACTCTTTTTCATTATATTAAACAAATGATTTTATAATATGATTTTATATGAATTTTAATTCTGACTGTGGTTTTTAATGTGTTCTTTTATTAATATAGTTTCAATTTATTTTAAATACTAAATTAAACATTCTCAATCAGCTGATGTGCTTTGATGATATAAGATATGTGGTTCAATATATATATATATATATATATATATTTTTAAATCAGAAAATCAAAACAAATGATTATTCTGTGGTAATTATCGACCGTACTATTTATATAAGCAAAAGGTGATGATTGTCAGGTATGCCTGACAATCATCACCTTTTGCTTATATATATATATATATATATATATATCATGTGCATATGTGAGACCCGTAAATACATATACATCATGAAAGCGAGGCCCGTTCTTCACATGCGAGTCCCGAAAAAAGGCCTCGTAGTGAAAACGCATGTATGTACATCCCTGAACCCAACTGTTGGTTTTTATTTATGGTCTCGCAAGTGATGTACATCACCTCTTATACAGTTTTTAATTCACTAAAATACTAACCAGAGGTCACTTCAGTAAATCTGTATGTAATTGCTATTAACAATGCGAGACCCTATTATATACGGTAGATTTACAAGGAGATTGCAGTTTCCGAGTCCCTTAAATGTGGCAACAGTGTTGATGTATTTAAAAACAAGGTAGTTTCTCTTTTTCAAACGTCTTTATAATTTTCTGCAGTAATATACCATTAAAATTTAACAAAATCAAGGGCATGAAACTGTGTTACTTTGGAACTCCGTGAGCACATTCTTTAATGCTATTGGATAATTAAAACTGTGTTAGAATAATTTTAATTATTCAAAACTTTGTTATTTTTATTACTATTTTATTCTCAATTCATTGATCAATTTTCACGTATAAAAACATCGATGGGAGCTCTAAAGATGAGTAAAAGTGTGGTGATCTAAATTATTCCCGAAATGAGGAACTAGTAAAATAATACATAAATGCATGGATGAAAAATACATGTATTTCTAAATACTTGAAACGACAAAAAAATAAACAGAATGGTAATACGTAATTGAATAATAATAATTATTGATAAAATTAGTCTAGATATCTCGGTATTCGTTAGAAATAAAAGTTTTAATTCGGATCCAGTCTATACTTCCAAAAGCTTTATATTCTTTAAGTTTAAACTCTTCAACATCACTTTTTTTGGGAGCTTTCTTATTTTTTTATAAAATTTTTAAAATATTTCAACATAATATTTTTCTTTTCTTTTCTCCAACGCCTCCTACCTTTTGCACCTAAAAAAATATTTTTACTGATTAAAGCTATGTGTGTGGTACCAGATAAAATCGAGTACCTACATGGTATTGTTTTATTCATCCTATTTTGGGAAATGGTATTACCTTTATTTCGGTTTAAAAGAGTTTCTAAAGTTAAAGACAGTATTATAGAAATTTTCCCAATTGTAATTACATAAATAGAAACATTATGGAATAAAACTTACCTGGGCTATTGCTTGAAGCCATTTGTAACATTTGTGCAGACCGATTCATTTTAAATCACAACTTCACACATGAATAACGAATATTAAGTAAGTTAAAACCTCTAAAATGCTTATGCTGGTATTTTTCGCAGGAAACTAATTTGTCAACGTCGCAGGGACTCGTATGTGTACTGAATATGTTCTACGTACATAGGAGGCCTCGCATGTTAGTGAAATACTATATAGGGACTCGGATGTATACTGCAAACTTGTATGTTTTTATTTTGTAAATATCGTACCCCTCAAATAGGATAATTATAAGGTAATATAAGAACAATAGAAAAGTCAAAATACACAGTCTAAAAATCATTATTTCAGATGGGCCTCGGGTGGCCTGCTGGATATATATATATATATATATATATATATATATATATAATAATGTTCTATCATCGAATTCGTTATGCGACAATCTGCAATAATACCTTACAATAATAAAAACTTTTCTTTTTTTAAAATGATATAACCATTGGTTACTCAAGGTTGAAAATATAAAATTGAGAGTTTACAACTAACATTAATGAAATACCTCTTTTTTTCCTATATTACAAAGCATAAAATTGAAAAACTCACCAGTTACATCAATACATTCATTTTGGATTTTTAAAAACAATTATCAGGATACATACATATAAGACGAAGACAACAACTTTTTTAAAAAACATCCAAATCATTTCCAAAATGAAATTGTAATAATTTTCCATGGTATACATATTTCCATTGTTTAATTCACATATTATATTTCAAATAGCTAGAGAAATTTTTATAGTATGTATTGTTGGCGATACGAAATGATTTCTTTCCAAAAGTAAAAACAGCAAATCATAAATCGTTTTAGTACGGTTGTGGATGATTTCAGTATCTAAAATTTCAAAATTGTTGAAATTGATTAACCTTGATTAACTAATGGTAATATCATTTTAAAGAAAGAAAAGTTTTTATTATTGTAAGGTATTATTGCTGATTGTCGCATAACGAATTCGATGATAGAATATTATTATATATTTTCTATCAATAGCCCTGATGATGGACCTAAATAAAGGAACCGAAACGTTGGGAAAAAAAGTAATTTAGGAAGTTTTATTTCATGTAAAAGAAGTTGGCGAAGAACCATTAAATACATAATTTTGAAGATTATCACTGCCAATTAACCATTAAATATTCTCACTAACGTTTACGAAATAATTGTTAAATTCGTCTGGGTCGAGTTCAATAAAGTTTGAGGAACGAGTTTTGTTCCTTAAATCATTGATAACAGACCAAGTTTCTCTCGAGGAATTTTAGCTCTCGAGATGCGATTGTTATAATAGATTTGATAGTTTTCCGGTACAATATTTTATAGTTATTGATATAATTGAGTATGTGAGGATTATCTGTGAATTTCTTAATGTACATGAGTGATCTAATATTCTTAGATGAAGAACGTATTCCTTTCGTAGACCATGAATTGTGATGTTTAGTTTTACGAGAGGGAAGCACCTGATTTTTTTATTATTAAGTCCAAAAATTTGAGTCAATATCTTTAGAAAGATCAATCCAATCATTTGCTAAACATAAGTTATGAAATTTGGTGAAGTTTTGTTGAGAGAAGATCCTCACCAACTGAGTGTTTTTCTTAAGATTTTTACGAGGTAATACAAATTCGGCGAAAACTGTTTCATGGTGAAAGAGACCTGAGTTAATTACTGAGTGATTCACATCATGGGGTAGAAAGTCGGAAACTATGTAATCTAAAAGTTGTTTTAGTAGTACGAGTTGGTGAATCCACGTACATATTTAGATCAAACGAATCAAAAATATTTACCAAAGACCTTTGAGTGGAACAATCATTAGTAAAGACAATATTAAAATCACCACATAAAAATTTCTTGCTCTTAACAGGCAGAGCGTCAATTAAACTTATAAGGTTCTCAAAATAGAATGAACATTTGATTGAGGTGGTCTGTAAATTTAAATTATATAAAAATCGATATTTTTGTTATAAATTGTGGTAAATTCAAAACTATTTTCTACTCGTAGAAAATCATATTTTAATACTGCCGAGAAGTCCTCGCCAGAAGATAATATTAGGGTTCCGCCGTGAGCTGGATTACTCCTGTCATATCGGCTAATAACTCGATATTTTTCAATAAAAACAGGTTCGTTTGCTTGTAGCCAGTGTTCAGCAATAACAGCTATCGGCAGGAACCCCAATTCCTCCAAAAACAAATACAACTCGTCCGTTTTATTGCGTATTGACTGAATATTAATTAGAACCATTCTCAATTTACTGCCCTAAAAACTAAGTGAAGATTCTAGTTCCTCTGGACACGTCCTATCAACTAAAATATTTCTTTGGTAGAATCGGCAGTAAAGTAACGGCTATTACACTCTCTAATTTTTTCTCGGTGTGAATTCTCCGTTCCGAGGTGATGTAAGCTCTGTAAGTGGATAGATCTTCATCCACTTCAACTGAGCTTATGCCATAAAAATCGTGAAAGTTATAATAAATTACCCTTAAACCTATGGGATTAACGGGCAGGTCCTCGGAGGCTAAAAACACCTTTACAGTTGTGGAAGTATAGCCTTCAAAGCACGCAGACAATGGTTGGTCATATATATAGGCGAGGAATGACTTGAGAGATGATAAAATAGCCAGTTCTCTTAATCTAGACATAATATAACGATTACCTCCTGTGTGACTCCTGTCTGACCGTACGAGGAGTCATCGGGTCCAGCGAAAAGTTGTGAAATCAGTTATTTTTACGATTGTTTTAGTTTTGGTACTGTGGCCCTACTGATACTTTTTTGTCGATTTAATATTACAGAACAATAGTTTACCTTACTATTATATCCACAACAAAAAAAATCAT
This sequence comes from Galeruca laticollis, assembly GCA_963921935.1. Taxonomy (NCBI): domain Eukaryota; kingdom Metazoa; phylum Arthropoda; class Insecta; order Coleoptera; family Chrysomelidae; genus Galeruca; species Galeruca laticollis. The sequence goes on from OY998175.1 coordinate 117,391,315, forward strand.
ATACATATTTTTTAAATTATGAAATTTTTATTAAAATTTTGAATGGCAACGAAATCTGGCTAAGCAATAGTTCCCAATTTGTTTCGCCGACTATACTTTCCCAAAATAGTGAGTTATAGTTATCCTTTACACAGCTGAGTTCTCTGTTTATCTTCTGCGCTTTTCAGGGATCTTCCTTCGTTTGCCAAGCTGTACTTTCGCCTGGGTATGAAGACACGACACTAAGTAAGAAAGTTGAATGCCCTGGCGTGCGTGATATCAATATCATACGTAATATTCTATTCTGAGATAGATATATAATTTTGTTTATACATAAAAATAGAACAGGTGTAGAACTGAATAATTTCAGCTTTTCATTACAAGATAGCTAGTTTATCACCTATTACCTAGAGATTGATATTTACTGTTGGTTTAGTGATAGTAAATAGTGTTCTTCAGTATTATGAATGACACCAACAGTTCCAGAAATTTCAACTCGCCTAGAGATCGCGAGGATAATTAAAATATGCATAGAACTTGGAAGTCTAGTTTTACTTCGGACTGTTTTCTGTTAAAGGATTTAATTCAACTGTTCCTATTTGACTGGTTCTGTATTGAGCGACAATCATCCCTAACCAACTCTATTCATTTGGTTAGCTGCATCAATCATTACTATTTAATCCCATTTAATTGCCTGCATAGTGAGCATCACTAATTCGTATCTAACCCTAATCGATTGTCTGCGTTATAAGCATCACTCAACCCTGTATATCCTACTTCGTTAAGCTGAATATTAAGCTTGAAATATCCAACATCTCACATAGCTGATTAATAATTAATAACATTCAATTGACACCCGAATAATAAGACCAATTAGTAATTTGAAATATGAAATTAACTGTCTCGACCCTTACTTCGTGGAATCTACTCATATTTGTGTTTTAAATGAAACTCAATGTTTCTAGCTAATTCCACAATATAATGGAAAATATTGAAAATTCTAAAAAATTGACAATTGTTTCGATAACTGAATATCATCGTCGGAATGACAGAAGTTACATTTCATTTGATGCCTACCTGATGTTTAGTAGTTATTTTTGGTTAGGCCAAGAAGTGATTGACCTTGTGATTGACTTAATATATGTTAATAGAGAAAAGAAGAAGATGTGATATTACAAATATTGAAGCTTAGATATTATTAGCCCTATGGTGATATCCTGGATATCATGTTTCCAATTAAGATCAGTATAACTGTGCAATGATATAGAAAACCAGGAAAACTATATCTGCTGATCTTTACAATTATCACTTAAGAAAACAGTTTATTAGTGGAGAACTCCCTAGATTCATCTGTTCATTGACGACTTCATATTGTGGGTTTCTTAAGTGTCTTCTAATTTCCAACTCTTCAAGGAAATCCAGGTCTTGTTTCTTATTACAAATATGTTGTACTTCAAGTTCTGTGTTAGATGTTAATGAATGATTGGTGTCAAGTAGATGTTTTGCGTAATGGGATTTATCTGGTCCTTTTAATTTGTGTGCTCGTAAGTGTTAACTGTATCGGATTTCAATATTTCTGGGTCTGACCCAAATAGACAGCATTACATTCTGGACATTTGAACTTATATATACCTGATTTCTTTAATGGGGGTATTTTTGTTTTACAATTTAACAATTTTGTACTTACGTTACTTTCTGTTTTAAAAGAAATTGTTGTATTCTAATAATATTATTAGAAATATTTCCTGCATATGTGATGGTTTTATAAGTTTTTATTTCTTCAATTTGTTTAGGAAATATTAATTGTGATGCAACTTTTTCCTCTTTTTTATTACTTAGCTTATTTATCATATGTAATGGATAACTGTTGGATGTTTCTATTTGTCTAATTGTATTAATCTCTCTATCAAAATTACATTTGTTCATAGGAACTGAAAATGATCTATGTATCATTGAATTATATGCCGCTAGTTTATGTGACATGGGGGGATTGGAACTATATGGAATTATCACATCAGTGTGTGTTTGTTTTCGGTAAATTGAATAATCAAGTACATTATCAACTCTTTGAATTTTGAAATCAAGAAAATTTATTGAGTTATTTTCTTCAACTTCTAATGTGAATTTAATTTTTAGGTGTAGATTATTAATGTGGTTGAAAAATATGTCTAATTGTCCTTCACTACCTATAAAACAAGCTATTATGTCATCTACATGCCAATACCAAAATAAAACATTTTTGAAATATTATTTTCAAAGATTTTTCTTTCTAAACTGTCCATAAAAATGTTTGCCAAAATAGGTGATATAGGGCTTCCTATTGGTTAACCTTCATTTTGAATATATATGTTATTGTCAAAAGTGAAATAATTCTGATTAATACATACATCAAATAAATTAAGTATATCTGATATTACTCCTGGATTAATAATTTTATCTTCTAGTAATTTTCTTGCAAGTTTTAGACATTCTTTAGGAGGAATTTTAGAGAACATATTAGTAACGTCAAATGATATAAGCTTAGAGTTATCTTGTAAGTTGAATGTTTTAAATTTTTTAATTAGCTCTATTGAATTTATAATTTAGTATTTAGATGCATATCCGTAACTATTAAGTATATTGTTAAGCTTTTTTGCCAATATGTTATTAGGAATATTAACATAAGAAACTACAGGTCTAATTGGTTTCGTTATTTTATGTAATTTAACGGTTCCATATAATTGTGGACAATGAGGATTCTTATTTATGATGGACCTCTTTTCGTAATCACTTAAAAGATAATTTGAATTATTAACAATATCCCAACAAAAATGTTTTCGTATAATGTAAGGGATATTGTTAATAATTCAAATTATCTTTAAAGTGATTACGAAAAGAGTTCCATCATAAATAAGAATCCTCATTGTCCATAATTATATGGAGCCGTTAAATTACATAAAATAACGAAACCAATTAGACCTGTAGTTTCTTATGATAATACTTCTAATAACATATTGGCAAAGAAGCTTAACAATATACTTAATAGTTACCGATATGCATCTAAATACTCAATTAGAAATTGAATAGAACTAATCAAAAAATTGAAAGCATTCAACTTACAAGATAACTCTAAGCTTATTTCATTTGACGTTACTAATATGTTCACTAAAATTCCTATTAAAGAATGTCTAATACTTGTAAGAAAATTACTAGAAGATAAATATATTAATCCAGGAATAATATCAGATATACTTAATTTATTTGATGTATGTATTAATCAGAATTATTTCACTTTTGACAATAACATATATATTCAAAATGAAGGTTAACCAATGGAAAGCCCTATATCACCTATTTTGGCAAACATTTTTATGGACAGTCTAGAAAGAAATATATTTGAAAGTAATATTTCTAAAAATGTCTTATTTTGGTATAGATATGTAGATGACATATTAGCTTGTTTTATAAGTAGTGGACGACAATTAGATTTATTTTTCAACCACATTAATAATTTACACCCAAAAATTAAATTCACATTAGAAGTTGAAGAAAATAACTCAATCAAATTTCTTGATTTGAAAATTCAAAGAGTTAATAATGTACTTGATTATTCAATTTACCGAAAACCAACACACATTAATGTGACAATTCCATATAGTTCCAATCACCCCATGTCACATAAACTAGCGGCATATAATTCAATGATACATAGAGGATTTTCAATTCCTATGAAGAAATGTAATTTTGATAGAGAGATTAATACAATTAGACAAATAGAAACATCCAACAATTATCCATTACATATGATAAATAAGTTAATTAATAAAAAAGAGGAAAAAGTGGCATTACATCTAATATTTCCTAAATAAACTGAAGAAATAAAAAACTTATAAAACCATCACATATGTAGGAAATATTTCTAATAATATTTCAAAGATAATATCTTTAGCAACGAATACAACAATTTCTTTTAAAACAGAATGTAACGTGAGTACAAAATTGTTAAATGTAAAAACAAAAATACCACCTTTAAAGAAATCAGGTATATATAAACTCAAATATCCAGAATGTAATGTTGTCTATTTGGGTCAGACCCTTAGATATTTTGAAATCCGCTACAGTGAACACTTACGAGCATACAGATTAAAACAACCAGATAAATCCCATTACGGAAAACATCTACTTGATACCAATCATTCATTGACACCTAACACAGAACTAGAAGTACTCCATATTTGTGATAAGAAACAAGAACCGGATTTCCTCGAAGAGTTGGAAATTAGACACTTAAGAAACCTGCAATATGAAGTCGTCAATGAACAGATAAATCTAGGGAGTTCTCCACTATTAAACTGTCTTCTTAAGTGATAATTGTAAAGATCAGTAGATATAGTTTTCCTGGTGTTCTATATCATTGCACAGTTATACTGATCTTAATTAGAAAAATGATATCCAGGATATCACCATAAGGCTAATAATATCTAAGCTTCAATATTTGTAATATCACATCTTCTTCTTTTTTCTATTAACATATATTAAGTCAATCACAAGGTAGGTCACTTCTTGGTCTAGCCAAAAATAACTACTAAACATCAGGTAGGCATCAAATGAAATGTAACTTGTCATTCTGACGATGATATTCAGTTATCGAAACAATTGACATTTTTTTAGAAATTTCTAATATTTTTCATTATATTGTGGAATTAGCTAGAAACATTGATTTTCATTTAAAACACAAATTTGAAATATCATAGACTACACAAAGTAAAACTCTGAGAAAACAAAAAATATATTAAATTTTATTTTTAAAACATTGGTCCAAAGACTAGATTATGAAAATCGTTCAATAATAACTTGTTAAAGGTAAATTATATTTAATTATCAAGAAAAACCAATCGATTCATGTCCTATCGTGTATTATTCATTTCCGCAAAAGTCTTCATAAGCTTATTGAAAATGTACAAAACATTTTTTATTCATAAATAAACTTACCAGGCGGATATTTTCGAGGCCTTCTCATATCATACAGCATTAAAAACCCGCATATTGTTATCACCAAACAAATTACCGAAATTAACATATTCGGCCGATTATGTTGGTTCCTCTTGACTCGAAGGCCCACTGCTCTTCTTAATGCTATTTGGAACTATTTAACGTTTAAGAAACGCCTCCCGTTTCGTCTTTGTAACGACTTTGTAACCCCGTGAACTTTTATTCTATTTTATTTTCTATTACTTGTTATGTTCATATGGTAATCATCTTGAGTATTGTTATTGTTATATTTCATCATAACTATTTTGTTAGCTCTTTTAAATATTTTAACTGATATTTTCTTGTTTAATAAATAGTGTAAATACGTAGTTAGAAAAAATTAGAATATTTATATAGCGTCAATTTGTTGTCCCTTCAATTGTTTAATGGCAAGAAAAACATAGATACGAAAAATTTTTTCAAATTAGTAGTTGATGATTTTTTTGTTTTAATATTTTGGGCATTTCAGTGAATGCAATACGTTTGACTCTCATTTTCTTAATATCCCTACTACTGGTCTTAAAATCTAATTATCGCATACAAAGTCATCTTAGATTCTTTTACTTTATCTAAGACAAATGTTTCTTGTCAACTTTTTAAACATTAATCTACTTTTTCGCATTCACTTCACTACACTAACCATGAAGCTTGATTTTCGGCAGTATTCTTTTGTAATTTTAATAGCAAATGAAGAGTATGCTTAATAGAATTTCAGCACTCTACACATTACAACCATAATTCTTTATGACCTTCGATTGAAAATTTATAATTTTGACATAATTCTTTTAGGCACATCCTCGTTAATTATGTATTTCTTAGTAGAAACTTGCAGTCATGAAGTAGATGTTGATATGATTATAATTCCAGTAGCCAGCATATTTTTTATACCTGTCTCTTGTTTATCGCATAAGCTTCCCAACGGTGTATAGCACCTAATCTTAAGCCAAGATATTTGGCAGTGTTGGCATATGGATTTTTTACATTTGCGGGTGGGATAAATTTTAAACACACGGTATGGCTACTTACTAATTTATTTAAACACTAAACTACTCACTAACACTTAATTTATATATACTTAAATAATCACTTAAATTTAATTTATATCCACACAAAATTAATTATTAATTTATATCAACACTTCACTGTTCGCTATTTCGGTGTACTCATGTTTATTTGTCGCGATCACTTTATCAACAAAACTAAACTTTCTTGGGTCGGTTCCTTATATATATATTACTGCCTTTTTTAGTAGAAAATTCTGTATTGCGGCTTACACAAAAATAATTGGCTCTGGCATTCTCTAGATAAGACTGGTCACAAAAACAATGTCTAGATAAGATAGTCACAATCGTAAACAGTTATAAAAACTCCCTGCGGATCCGTCATAATTTTAACTTTCATACATGGCTTAAACAGAGTCGGATTCAGGTGTGCTGTTTCGTAACATCACCCCTGAAATGGAAGTTCCTCCTGGGACTTTTGTGTAGCCGAGACTGGATGTTTGAATCTGCGACTGGCTCCTTTTCTACACTTTCCGATCTTATAGAAATGACAGGGCACCGTCTTCATCGGATACTGATAACGGGGGTTGTAGCTGCAAATTAATATCTGGACACCGGTATCTCGAAAGATAATCTCTACCATGTTCCTGATAACTTGCCAATCCAACTGGTTACTCGCTATCTTAGGCATAGCCAGTTTCTTCACGCTGGATTCTAACACATGGTCTCGGAGGTTTCGAAGTGCTTCCCACACATCGCAGTCGGTAGATCGATCTTGAAGAAATTCATTTTTAGTTACCACGTAGAAGACGTACCGCGAATTATGTTTCAGTCTCAGTGCCTTGCCAGGGGCTGGAATCTGGTCTTCAAATTTTTCTAATTGCCCGAAATTCTTTCGAAAGACGAATGCCAATCCTCGTGCGTTGTTGAGACGGGCGGGGATGTTGTATGCCAGTGAATAATCTTCCGGGAGAGTGAACAAATCTTGTCGTTGTTCTGAAGTGACTCCATATCTAGCTTTCCCAGTACCTCCATACGCGCCCATAAATTCATCGAAGGTAGGGTCAGACACATCTCGAATATGGTTTACTCCTTTCTCTGGGTCATGGTCTCCTTCAAATGGCGCTAGTCGGTTTTGGTGAACCACTTTTGGTTTTCCGTTGGGGATCTTGCTTATGCGATATATAACATCATTGATCCTTTTCTTGATTAAGTATGAACCTCCCCAGGATTTTTGTAATTTAGGAGAAAATACTTTTCTCCTCGTCGGGTTGTGTAACCATACGTTGTCCCCTTCTTTAAAACAGCCAAATTCCAGGTCACAAGGAAGCCTCACTTCACGTCCAAATAGGATTTTCGCCGGTGTTTCACCAACTCATTGACGGCAGATCGATAGGCCAATGCGAATAGAGAAATATACTGGTCCCAATCTCTCTGATGGCTGGATACTACTTTGGACAGGTATTTTCCAATAGTCCTCTTCATTATCTGGATCATTCCATCTGACTGTGGATGTAATGCTGTTGTCCTGGTTTTCTTCATTCCCACAAATCTCCTGGAATAGATGGCTTGCAAAATTTCTCCCCTGGTCACTGTGGACTTCCAAGGGCACTCCATATCGGCTGATAAATTCTTTCACCAATACATCCACGACAGTTGTGGCCTCTTGGTTCGGGATAGCGTAAATTTCCACCCTTTTTGTGAAATAATCCATTACAACCAGTAAGTATTAGCCACCATTTTCTGTCGTCGGAAATGGTCCAGCGATATCTAAAGCAATCCTTTCGAAAGAGCTTCCAACATTGTACTGTTTCATAGGTGCCTTTCTCTTGCGATGTGTACATTACTCGTAGCACAAGTCGTACATTTCTTATACCAGTCCTTCACATCGTCGGAGCTGTTCATCGAATAAAACCTTTCACGGACTCGCTGAAGGGTTTTCTTCACTCCCAGATGACCTCCCGATGCACTGTCGTGTAACATCTTCAGTACCTCAGCTATTCTCGTTCTAGGGATAACTAGCTATCTCCTCATCTCGGTACCATCATCGTTTTCCTGGATTCTATTCAACAGCCCTTCTTCCAGGGCAAGGGAGTCCCACTGAGCCCAATACGCCTTGAGTGTCGGTGGAAATCTTGACACTTCTTGCCATGTAGGTCGCCGATTTTCTTCCTTCCATTGCCGGATCAACTCCTGATCTTCTCTGATCCTGGTGGGTGACCATTCTTCATTGACTACAATAATTCTTGAAATTGCAACTTCCTTACATTTCGACTTGTTGCATTGTGATTAGTCCACAGGGCATGACCGTCTAGGCAAAGAGTCGGCTTTTCGGTGATTCATATCAGCTGGATGTTCACCCCTACCTTTATTGTACCTAGAGCTTTTCTTGGCTGCTTTGCATTTAAGAGGTTCTTGGTTTGCAGGAGTCGTAGGACGCTTACACGAACTGCGTGCATGCTTTAGCTTGCCACAATTACAGCACCTGATTTTCTTCGGCTTCTTGTCTACCATACCTTTCAACAAGTTGACGATCGGGTCAAGTCTGTCACCTTCTTCCTGTATGGTCCTACCTTTGTTGTATCCCGAAGCCATCGTGGCTGCTTCATATTCAAGAGCAGCTGTCAATGCGTCGACTAATGTTTCCGGATGGGCTAAACGAAGCGTCCTCTGCATATCGGGGTCACATAAGCCCAGACATTCCATCATGTTCTCTGGTGCTGACGGATAAGCAAATCGAACGAGTCGGGCATTATTCACTTCATACTCTTGAAGTGCTTCGTCACGTTTCTGCCTTCGGTTCTTCAGCTGGGATTGGTACAAATGTTCTAGATGTTCGTGACCATATCGCATGTCCAACCTCTTCTTCCAGAGGTATCGTCTGAAGTACATCTAAGGCATCTCCCCGAAGCGCGATAGCTAAGTTCACTGCTTTCTTCTTGTCGGACCAATTATTAACTCTAGCGGCTGCTTCAAACTGTTTTACGTAATTGGTCCACGACATCTTTCCATCGAACGTTGGGGCCTTGACACGGGTAAAACTGCCAATATCATCTGTCTTGGGTTGTGTTTCTGGCTTGTAGATCTCGATCTTCTTTTCTTCTGCTGAAGTGTCTTGTGTTCTTAAATTGGAAATATTCGTCCCTAACTCCTTGATTTTCTCGTCCATCTGATTTTCCATCGTTGTCATCTTATTCTCGATTTCAGAATTTTGAGACGAAATTTCATTTTCAACGTCAGCGGCAATGTCGTTTTTCATTAATAAGATATCGGCAGATATATCGTTCTTCATAGTAGAAATGTTGTAGTTAATATTAGCAGAGATGTCGTTCTTCATAGCAGAAATACCGTTTTTCACATTGGTTGAAATTTTCTCTTCCATGGCAGAAATATCGTTCTTCATAGCAGAAATCTTCTCGTCCATGTTAGCAGAAATTGACGAGATTAAAGTGGAAGCCTCGTCATTAAATAAAACTGTTCTGGATCAAAGCCGTCATTTTCCAGTGCCACTTAAAGTCTTTCTACTAATTCACTTTTCTTACCGGATGTTTCCAGCTCCCGATCTTCCAATTCTGCTCTTAATTCCGCCACTTTCAGATCCCTTAATCTCTTGGCCCTTTTTACGTAGATATTAATTTATATTATCCCACTTCTGACACCAATGTAATATTTTTCTAATTTATTTAAATAGTAAACGTCATTTATAGATAAAAACTATCTACATTATGCCAAAAAGTAAACAAAATCGATAAATAACGTTGATTAATATTTGCCAGTTACATTGAAATAGTAAATTCCAAATTGAAACCTTATTTCTTGCAGAAGTAACAATGAAATATTTAACTGATATTCATGGAATTGAGGTTTTAATGATGATCGGTTACGGGGATAACTGCAGAAGTCCAGTTGAAGTGGCAAACTTATTTAATCAGAGGTATCCTCAATAGCCCAATATTTCACAAGGTACTGTGTCTAGAATTCATGCACAATTCGGAGAACTTGTACATGTCAAACCATTAAAAAAAACCACACCTCGTTAAGATGATGTGAAAGTGGATAGTTTGTTAGGTGTCGAAGAGACTCCAACGTCAAGTTCACGTCAAATTGCCCGTCAATATAATGTTAGTCATACAACTATCCTATGGTGTCAACATAAAGAAAAAGCATCCATAATAGATTAACTTTTGTGCAGGAGCTAACAGAAGATGATCCAGATTGTAGGATGGATTTCTGCGAAATAATAATGAATAAACGGAACAGAAATGAAATAGCTATTAGCACATTAATTTTTTGGATGCGTGAGATATATACTCAGTATCCACAAAAGGTGAACGTTTGGGCAGGTATCATAGGTGATCATCACAGGCAACGGCAGTTGTCTAGTGACGCAAGTACACCCCCACACAACGAAAAAGCCCAATACAAACTGTCTACGGCATGTAAATATCAAATCATGAAAAATCACTCTATATACAGTAATTTTTTTTTTCATACAAAATGTCAATTTTCAAATGACCGAATAAATAGGAACGTGTTCACCGATCACGATGGAATTCTGTCAGTTGACTCAGTCAGTCAGTACTTCCAAATCTTAAATTGTTTGAGGAATCTATTTCATATGTGGATGGAATTGAGTTCCTGGGAATGTTTTTTGATCAAAGTCTCAGCTGGAAGAAACACATTCAAAATTTGAAACTTAAATGCCAAGGAGACCTAAATCTCATGCGGACAATATCCTCAAAAATGTGGGGAGCAGATAGCACAACGCAAACCAAAATATACAGATCCATCATTAGATCAAAATTAGATTATGGTGCCATCATCTATAATTCCGCTAAAAGGCACATAATAAAACAATTGGACACTATTCAAAACAATGCCGTTAGAATTGCCTTAGGAGCATTTTGTACAAGCCCGGTTGACAGTATTCTATGTGAACTAGGTGAACCAGATTTATACCGAAGACGAATGTATCTAACTCTCAGCTAGGCGGCATCTGTCGCAGCAATCCCGGAAAAACCCGTCCATCGAAACGTATTTGCAAATCGTTTCAGAAATATGTTTCAACTGCATCCGAGACTTGACTCTTACCAAAGCAAACTAAACATATCCTTACCTCTCCCTTACAACCCCTGCTACAAACCATCCTTCCCTCCCTGGTGTTCCATCTGCCCAAGTTGTGACTCTAGTATGACTGAATTCAGTAAATCTACAATGAACCGCTCAACGATTAGGAAACTCTTTCAAAGTAAAATAAGCAATTACCAAAGCTACAAACATATATATACCGACGGTTCAAAAACTGAAGAAGGTGTGGGTGCATCCATGGTTCTGGAGAATATACAACACTCATTTACACTAGCGCCGACTAATTCCGTGTTTTCTGCCGAATTATATGCTATTTGGAAAGCAGTAGAATATGCGAATACGGAAAAAATAAACAAAACCCTAATATTAACCGACTCCTTGAGCTCTCTCACAGCCATACAACAGTTCCAACATTTACATCCAATTGTCTCGTATATAAAAAGGAACTTTTCACGGCTAATAACGCCAAAAGGGCAATTGAATTTATGTGGATCCCAGCACATGTGGGCATCGCACAAAACGAAAAAGCAGATGACCTAGCTAAAAGCGCTACTTCCCAAAATGCCGAGATTGAGAATAAGACACCTCTTGCAGATCTCAAGCAATTTTACAAAACATTATTACCTCCGACTGGCACATATACTGGAATAATTCATCATCCAAACTCTCTGAAGTAAAAACATCAGTGAAAAAATGGAATAATATCCCAGCGAACCGACGGCATCAAGTGATCTTAACCAGATTAAGAATTGGACATACATTGGCCACTCATTCACACATCATCACAAGAACAAACCAACCTGTATGTGAATCGTGTGAAAAGAATCTATCGGTAAAACATTTTCTTGTGGAGTGTCCGTCACTCAAGCCCGCGAGAACACAGTGGTCAATAGAATCTAACCTAAAAGTGGTCTTAGGGGAACAGTGTAACGTTGAAAACTTGTGCGCATACCTTAAAACGGTTAACTTACTTGACAAAATTTGAGAAATAATTATAAATGTGGAGCAGAAAGACTTGTAATTTCAAATGTTTGCCCTTCAATCCCTAACGAAATTATCCAAGAAGCCTTAGAAAATATTGGACTAAAACTAATGTCAAATATAACATTTCTAAGAATTGGTGTGACTGATCCCGCGTACAGCCATACACTCAGTTTCCGACGTCAAGTATATATTGAACCACCAAATAACCTTACAGTACCAGACAGTCTCCTTATACAATTCGAAGCAACCAGTTATCGTATTTTTCTCGACATGGATGGGCAAGGTTGTTATAAATGCAAACAACCAGGTCACACTGCATACAACTGTACCTCTTCCAGCCAAGTTAATAATACTCCCAACATGCCACTACACTCCGAATCAAATATAAGCGGCAGCAACACCACTACGTCTACACCCCAAGTTCAAGCTAACGTTACTACTCCTACACCACCAGAGAAAATCAATATTACTCCTCCTACACTCCAACCTAAATCCATCAACAACTCAACCGAACTTGAAATAAACCAAATAGACATAATAAATAATGATCACACAGAAACCAACAAAAGAAAAATCAACGAAATTAAAAGTCCCCCAATACCAGATAACACCACTGAAGAGGAAACAACTTTCAAAACAACCAAAGAAAAAAAACCTAAGAAAGTTGGGCTTGACGAAATAATGAAAATGATGGAACCCGCCAAAAATTTCATTGAGGACACGCAGACGAACTAATATTAAATTATGATCAACTGACAGATTTGATTACCAATATTCATGGTTCTAGTGATCCAATCAGTACCATAAGAAATTATACCTCAGATTTTGAGTCTCTCATTAATATGCTGGAAAAAGTGTACCCCCAAATCACGAACAAATCCCTAAAAATCCGCTTAACCAAGATAAGAAAACGATTACGACGATACATATCAGAAGGCCCCATTGACTCTGGAAGTGAGTCATAGACACAATCATCATATTAGAAATGGACATACTTCAATGGAATTTAAATGGTTATTACGTACACTATGGAATGTTGAAACAACTATTGTCTAAGTACAAACCAAATTCTATTTGTTTACAGGAAACACATTTTAAAGACAGTAACGTACATAACTTGAAAAACTATAACATATACTATAAAAACAGACCCACTGGAGAAAGGAGCTGGGGGAGTGTTGCCACATACGTTAAAAATAATATCCAATCAAATAAAATTGACATAATCATAATACAAAATAACAGAGGAGATCGACGAAACAGTTAACGAATTTACCAAAACAATTGAACAAGCCGCCAAAGACAGTATTGGGATGACAGAAACCATCAGAAGCCACAATCCGGTACCCTGGTGGAATGACGAATGTCGTCAGGCAATAAAAGCAAGTAAAGCAGCATTTCATCGCCACAAAAAATACAAGACTCCTGAAAATCTAGCAAGTTTTAAGAACCTTAGAGCTAAGACAAGATATACGCTAAAAAAAAGTAGAAAAGAGTGCTGGAAGACTTACGTACAAAATATAAATAGTTCAACTAATATTAGCACTATCTGGAAAAAAATTAGGCAAATATCGGGACACAAATCATATCAGAAAATTGCTGCCTTGGAAGATAACGGACAAATCATTAGCAATCCAAAACAAATTGCTGATTTACTAGTCAGCAATTACGAGAAACAATCTAGCGATGCTGCTTTCGAAGAAAATTTTCTGGAAAATAATGAAACTAGTCTACGCAACTTTCACATTAACAATATAGACACGGACATCAACAAGCCTCCTTAAAGAGCGAGTTTGACGAAGCACTTACTTCTTTTGATGATTGCAGCCCAGGGCCAGACAACGTGCCTATTAGCTTTCTGCAACACTTCCCAGAAACAGCTAAAGCAACACTGCTAAAAATATTTAATCAAATATAGACAAAACATACGTTCCCAAAAAAATGGTCACAAGGAATAATTATACCCATTCAGAAGACAGGGAAAAATAAATTATTAGTCGATTCTTATAGACCCATATCCCTAACTTGCACCATGTGCAAATTACTAGAAAAAATAATCAATAACAGACTTGTTTGGGAGTTAGAACGAAAAAAATTGATAATACCAGAACAGAGTGGATTTAGAAAACACAAAAGCACAATCGATAACATCATCGACTTAGAAAGCGACATACATGAGGCTTTAGCAAACAATCAGAAATGTATAGCTGTATTTTTTGACATAAACAAAGCATTCGATACGGCATGGAGGCCTAACATAGTAAAAACCTTGCAAGAATGGAATATAGACGGAAACATGCTGGCTTTTATTTACAATTTTCTAAATAATAGAAGTTTCCAAGTTAGGATAAACGGCTCGTTTATCCTAACTTGGAAACTTCTTGGAAAATCTAAAAACACAACAACATGGAACACCGCAGGGATCAGTAATCAGCCCAACTTTATTCCTTATAGCTATAAATAACATCACCACTAATATACAGAAACCAATAAAAGTCCGACTGTATGCGGACCTCTACATACACAACACACACGACAGTCCTCCAACTTTCCTCTCTAACAGGGGGAGAAGCTGGATCGACCTGACCATTACAAAGGACATAACACTAAACAACTGGACAGTATCAGACGAAGAAACACTTAGCGATCACCAGTACATCACTCACACTATTGGAAACGATACACGAACCGAAACCTGCCGTCGACCGTCGAAGCCTAACATAAACAACATAAACATTGGAAAGTTAAGGGATCTGGTTAGACAAACAGCATGGCCTGCTGTGGGAGCCTTAGATACACAGATACAAGAATTGACAGACAAAATTACAGAACTCATGACCAAGTCCAAACATACAAAACACAAACACAACAAGAAGAACCAAATTTGGTGGAACGAAAACTTAAACAAACAGAGAAAACACACAAACACACTCAGGAAAAAGTTCCAGAGAGAACGCGACCAACTGAGGAGAATGAGAGCTGAGGAGGAATACGTCACACAAAGACGACAATACAAAAACCTTATTAAATACACAAAAAAAGAACTCAATCAGGACCTTCCTCACAATCAACGACCCAGACAATCCGTGGGACACAGCGTACGCCATCATAAAAAACAAACAAAAAACACGAAACACCCTAACAACACTTAAAAAAGACGACGGAAACTGGACAACAGACAGGATAGACACTATACAATACCTGCACAACAAATACTTTCCCAAAGATGATATACACAACGATACTGCTGAACACACAGAACTCAGACAACACACCAATGACATAAGCGCAGGACACGACGACCCCACATTCACACTAGACGAAATCACAATGACACTAAACACAATGAAACACAAAAAAGCCACAACACACGACGGCATTAGTAAAGAAATACTGCACATTATACATGAAGAACACCCACAACTACTTACTACACTATACAATGACTGTTTGAAAACGGGAAGCTTTCCCGGGGGGTGGAAGAGGGCGGATATGGTGTGGCTTCCCAAAAAGGATGGGGGCAAGCGGCCGATTTGCCTTCTCCCGGCTCTCGGTAAAGTACTTGACAAAACGCTGTCAAAACGCCTTTCACACTTCTTTGAGTCTAACAATCAACTAAACCAAAAGCAGTATGGCTTCAGACAGGGACACTCTACTATAGACGCAATCACACAAGTTACAGACAAAATCACACTAAACAAGAACAGAAAACTACACACAGTAATCATTACACTTGGTCTGCAGAACGCATTCAATTCGGCTTGGACACCTGCTATAATGCACGCACTACACGCAGCAAACACACCAAACAACATCATGACACTGTGCAAAGACTTTCTACACAACAGACAAATATAGACAGAAGACACAACAGACACAACAGAACGTGGCTGCCCACAAGGGTCAAGCCTTGGACCCATACTCTGGCTTCTCCTAATGGAAAGCTGGTTTATGAACATACAAAACACAGGACAGACTGACGACAACGACCTGATCCAGGCGTTCGCCGACGACCAAATAGTACTGCTATCAGGAACTTCGCTCAAGACCATCGAGCAAAAGTGGTCAACTGTTTGGTCGGCGTGCGAGCACTGGGCTAGGAAAAACAAACTGACATACAATAACACAAAAACGGTGGCCATGTTCATACCACACAAACAAACACGAGCACCCAGATTGAAGATACATGACGTTTACATACTATTCCACGACAGCATTACATACCTCGGACTAACTATCGACACAAGCCAGCTATGGTTAGAACACGTTAAACAAAACCGCCAAAAATCGGCAGACATAGGTCACAAACTCTTCATCATAGCAGGCCGCGACTGGGGACGGAAACCAAATACACTTAGGGAGATATACGTTAAGGCGGTGAAGCCGATGCTTTTATATGGGGCGGAGATTTGGGGGAAGCGTGCATACGACACCCGAATAGCCAAACAGCTAGCCGCAGCGGAGAGACCCTTCCTGCTAGCCATCACTAAGGCCTATAGAACCGCACCCACTTCTGCGCTCCATGTACTGGCGGGGGTGACACCGCTCGACGTAGACGCATGGGCAACATACAAAACATACAATGACAATAGCCAAGCACTACATAACCTACGCACACGCACAAAAGACCTACCACACCCTACTGCCAGATCAATTAACACGAAACACATTGACCGCACACCTGACGTACAGATCTACACAGACGCAAGTACAAAAGACACAGACAAAACCATAGGCATTTACATAGACAAACAGAACTTACCAGAACACTACAAATACAAAATACACACCACAGTCGACATAAACAAACTCGAAGCCATAGCGTTATTGAAAGCGACAGACATCGTCAAAAACAACTTACAATCATACACTAACACATACATTTTATTCAACGTCGACTCTACAGCACTCACCCAACAACTTGCCAACAACACAAACACAGACAAAACGATCACAACAATAAAAAGAACCTAGAAACACTATCACAACACGAAATCATCTACAACGTAAACAAAACAGACAGAAACAACCCTGGTATGAAAACAGCTGACAAACTTGCCAAACACGCACACACCCATCCTGACAGCACACTAACACACATTACCAAACGAGATATAAAGAACCAAAAAGAAACACTTAAACTTGAGACATGGCAACACAAATGGGACACTTCAAACACCGGTAGGAAAACCTACTCAATCATAAGAACAGTAGGGAAATCAAAACCAACCCTTAACTGGAAAACCACACAATTGATCACAGGACACGGACACATGGCACACTACTACCAAAGGTTTAAACTGAGGGACACAGATGGGAAATGCAAGGAGTGCAAGGTCATCGAAGACCAGAGCCACATTATAAACAATTGTAAGCTACAAAATAGAATCATAGCTAGAAACATCCTAACAAATAGGCTAAGACTTGTAGGGAAACAATATCCTCCCACAAACTTGGACCTAAACGACCCACAACTAACAAAATGGCTGAACGAATGGGGAGATCAAATGATCTTGGATGACGAGACTTGGATCCCTCCAATGCAATGACACCAACACACATACACATACAACACTATATATTACACCTTAAAAAACAAATTACCATTAAGCGATGTACAGTTATTTATATTAAGTTTTAATTTTGATTTATTTATGTATACATATGAAAATCTTTATTTTGATTTGATAGATTTACACTACTAACAATCCTGTTTTGTCTTGAAACACAGGGCAAGGCAAGGCAGGGTCTTCTTTTTGGCTATTTTTTGGAGTGCGGCGATTGGGATGGGTTCTCTTGGCAGTGGTCTCGTTGGATATTGGATGGCCATGGCCTTATGCCGAAAGGTAGGTGGGCCATTCGTCTCCGCGTCTCGGCAATCATTCCCTTTTGGGGGTGATGGCCGAGACGAGGAGGCGATAAACGCTTCGCTTTCATGTATGCGGATGATCTGGTAATGTACATAAAAAGTAGAAATCTAACAACAATGAAATCGATTCAACAATCACACATAAACATACTTGAAAAATGGTCTAAGGACTCCGGTTTTCATTTCTCTGCAGAGAAAACCAAATGTATAATGTTCTCCAGGAGAGAAGTAGGCCAAAAGCCACTACTTGAACTAAATGGTAGTCACCTCGGGTATGTGTCAAAAATCACATTTCTGGGAATAATCTTCGACTCGCAATTAAATTGGGATGAACATATTAAGAATCTAGTCGTTAGATGTCAGAATGGACTTAATCTATTAAAAGTTCACGCAAACAGAGAGTGGGGATCTGATCGAGAAACTTTACTCCTAATCTACAGACATCTTATTAGATCCAGGATCGATTATGGATCCATCGCCTACGCCTCCGCTAAAAAACGCATATTAAAACGTTTAGATGTCATAGCCAACCAGCATTGCGCATTATTTCTGGAGTAGTCCTGATTTCAACAAACATTTCTTCCTTATGACAGATGCTAGTGATGTTGGTGTAGGAAGTATTCTTTTTCAACTGGAAGATGGATTGGAACATCCCGTAGCTTACATGAGTAAAAAACTCACCAAAGCTCAAAGAAAATTTAGTACCACAGAAAAGGAACTGTTAGCAGTCTTGTTAGGGATCGATCATTTCAGATATTATCTTACAGGACGTCATTTCACTGTAATTACCGATCATTCATCTCTGGTTTGGTTGAACAATATGAAAAAACCCTCTCCTCATTTAGCTAGGTGGATATTGTAATTGTCGCAATATGACATTTCTATTGTACACCGTAAATCTACTGGAACAATAGTAGCGGATGCCTTATCTCGGACACCTGAAATTAGTATTTTAGACTTATCTACCTTACATCCCGATAAGTGGTATAAAGTGGTATCCAGAATTCTCCCGAAAGATATCCGAGTTTTAGAGTTGAGAATAATATCTTATATAAACATGTCTTCAATAAATTTGGACCTATTAGCAATGTTTCGGATTGGAAAATTGTCGTTCCTACTAAAAATAGAAGGGAAATTTTACATAATTTTCATGATAGTCCAACTTCTGCTCACTTCGGAATTTTTAAAACTTTAGAAAGAATTTCAGAAATTTATTACTGGCCTAATCTCAGGAAGTCAGTGTATAAATATGTTACTCGTTGTAAAGTATGTGCATCTTGTAAACCATCCAATTTGCCACAAGCCGGATTGATAGGACAATATCGTAATATTAACTTTCCTTTCCAATTGATATCGTGTGATCTTTTAGGACCATATCCCAGATCTCGTAAAGGTAATCAATTCGCACTTGTTGTAGTTGATTGGTTCACTAAGTTTGTATTGGTACATCCCTTACGTCAGGCTACAGCTCGGTCAATTGTAGATTTCTTGGAAAACCATGTCTTTCTTATTTTCGGAACACCTCAAATCATCTCTTGCGATAATGGTAAACAATTCACGAGTCATCTATTTAAAAATCTCATGGATAAATATTCCGTCGAAAAAGTTTGGTATAATCAAATTAATCACACCGAAAGAGTAAACAAATCTATTGTAACAGCTATAGGATCATATAGTTATGAAGATCATAGGACCTGGGATGAAGCACGAGGTTACCGATTTCACCCCTTTATTCCTTGTGTTTGCTCGAAATGTTCCTGTCTCGGGAAAATGTTATGGTACAATTGCTGAAAATACAAATAATCAGGTTATCATTTCCGATAAAGTTCACAGAGTTCAGGATACACTAGAGATGCCAAAATTTTTCGAAGTTGTGAGGAAAAATTTACAGGCTGCATATCGTCAAAGTAGTCAACGTTACAATTTGCGTAAGAGAGATCTTAGATTTTTTGTAGGCGATCGTGTTTGGAAGAAAAATTACCCAAAATCGGACAAAGCCAAATATATTTTCGCTAAATTCTTATCAAAATATACTCAATGCACGGTATACCATGTTATTTCTCCCTTAGTGTATGAGTTAAAGTATGAAACAGGAAAAAATATTGGTAAATGGCACATTAAAGACCTTAAAGCTGGTATCTTGTCTGATGATGAAGGTTCTGAAGTGGATGAGTCTGACTCATCTACTTAACAATTTATACTTGCCTAACGCCCGCCGCACATGCAAACACTCGCACTCGCTTTGTGCCAATGCGGCACTCACATTGGCGGGCACTCTTTTACCGCATTTGTTCACACTCTCACGTGCTGCCAGTGTTGCGATGGACCTCATCGATATGAGTTCCGAATCGGACGCGGATAATGAATTTTTATATAGAGTCTCAGTGATAAGGAATGCAAGAAAAAAGAAAAACTGGAAAAGTGCATACTTAAAAAAAGGAAATCACATGGAGAATTTGCGTTGACTTCTGAATTTTCAGAAGAAAAATTCAAAAACTATTTTCGCTTATCCAGGGATGAATTTAAAGAAGTGCATGAGTTAATTGCAACACACTTAGAAGATGAGGGTTGCGGTGGTCATGAACGCATTAGCTCTGAAGAGAAGTTAGCCGTTTTTTAAGGTAAGTGGATTAATTACTTTCTAGAAAAATTTTATTGTTTAATTGTGGGTTAAAAATTAAAAAAGTTTCTTAAATTTAATTTAAGTCTAGGAAATCATATTCACTGGATCCTCTTTCATTTTCCACATCTGTTGGCGGTTGATTTAGTGCATGGGAGGTATCTGATACGTGAGCAGTAGGTGCAGGAGACGGACTGTAACTGGAATAATACGATGCAGCAGTAGAATTCGGACGAAATGGATATTGTGTGTGTGAAAAGGTTTTTGCTTCTTCTTGTGATACGATACCAAATACGCCATTTTTAATTGTATGTTGAATGGTGGTAATAATTTTGTAGTCTCGTACATGCTCATAAAAAAATGAATCAGTGGATCGTTTTTCACATTGCTAATACTAACATCGTTTGTTGTATTCATTAAATGTTCACGTTGTTTTTGCCTTTTGGCAACTCTTTCTTCGTGTTCTTCAACTGATTTCTGTAATAAGTTAGTTAATGTATCCCGTTTACATCGTCGTCTTGCTGGTGTTTCTGCTTCTACTTGCTTACGTGGTTGATCAGTGTCTTGAGTATAGATTTGAGTTTCTTCATTATTATCTTCAGCTTCAGTTTCTTCGGTATATTGTTGACCTTGAGATGCGACATTATTATCGTCTATATCTTCTGCAGTATTAGTGTCAATGTTGGTATTGCTCGCCCTATTTGACAAATATGGAATTAAGAATTCCATTTGATCTTGGAAACGCCATGGTTTGATGTTCACAACCCCTGATCCACATTTAGGTTTGGCATTTTTTTGGCGACGAAGAGCATCTCTATGGTTGTTACGGAGTTTTTCCCAACTTTTTTTAGCGTCATGTCCTGTAAAAAAAATTAGTGTTTACGCAATTGCTCAATAATTGACAGCATTAAAATAGCTAATATTATTTTTGCGTGACATTTCAGATTCATTGCGACTGGGAACTCACACCGGAGTATTGCTTACAGTTACCGAATTGGAGAGAGAACAGTGTCAAATATTGTTGTCAAGGTGGCCATGGCAATTTGGAAAGTAATGCAACCCATTTATATGCCACAACCTACTACGGACTGCCGCTGATTTTGAGAAACATTGGCAAATGTCTAATACTGTGGGTGCCATCGATGGCAAACATGTTATGATTAAAAAACCGATCAATAGTGGCTCCTCATTCTTTAATTATAAACAATATCATTCCATTGTACTGATGGCGGTAGTAGATGCTCATTATAAATTTGTATTTATAGATGTCGGTGCTAATGGTAGATTTTCAGACGGAAGTATATTTGACAATCGTATTTTAACACGAAAAATAGTAAATCAACAGTTACATCTACCAGAGCCCAAAGCTCTTCCTGGTCGAGACGACATAGTTGTGCCGTATGTTTTTGTTGGTGACGCGGCGTTTCCCCTAATGGAAAATCTCATGAGACCTTATCCTTATAAACAGATAATAAATAATTATAGAAACAAAGTTTTTAACTACAGACTCTCGAGAGCAAGACAAACTGTTGAATGTGCATTCGGCATACTGGCTTCTCGTTTTCGAATATATCTACGGCTATTTGAAATGAAAGTTGCAACAGTGGACAAAATTGTTATGGAAAGTTGTGTATCACACAACTATTTACGCACACAAACAATAGCTAATAATATTGATGATGATGTCGAAATATTACCCAACAAACATCAACTAGTGCCGTTACCTCGAACAAGAGGACGTTCTTCAGAAAGGGCATTTCACATAAGAGACCAATTCACAGATTATTTTAACTCCATATAAGGACGACTGCATTGGCAAAAGCAGAGTGTAGAGAGGGGGAATTATTGAAAAAAGCTGTTTATCGTTAAAATGTACTTAGTAGCAATAATTTTTATGTTTGTTTCTTTAATTTTCAAATGAATTTATGTAATTTTCAGCATTATAAAATGATTACTTACCATCTTTCAAATTTAGAGCCTCTGCTATTATTTTCCAGATTATATCTTTATATTTAATTCGGCAATAATCGGGGTGTTTAAAGTCGTACAGACATTTTTCGCTGCGGACAGCTTCAATTAGTTCTGTTTCCATCCTTCACTGCCACTCGAAAACTGTGGATCAACTACAAGTGTCACATCGGTTGAGGTTCACGTTCACGCACATGTACGTTTACTGCGTTAACAAGTGAAAGCGAATGCGGTATTGTATATAATCAACGAACAATAACAAGTTTGAAAATATAACACTCGCACGAGGCTCGTGTCAACCAATGCGAGTGCTTGCATGTGCGGCGGGCGTGTCTGCTTGTTATGTAATGTATGGTGATGTCTCGAAATATTAGTTTTCTCTCTTTTATCTTACCGATTATTATAATTACCTTTTATGATCATTACCTATTATGATAATAACTTTCTTTTCCGTTGATAGTGTTGTAAATAAAATTTGAAGGAAATTAAATATTTCCCTAGTATAGTAAGCTTTGAATTTGATAGTCATAATACAAGACTCCTTTTTAAGATATATTTCTAAATTTTGGATCCTTGCTATTATGTTGTTTATAATACATTCGATGTATTATGTTTGTGTTTTTTATCGTATCTCTTTGTTTGTTTTTTTTTTGGGTTTTTTGAAAAAACGCCAAAAATTATTTTCCGCGAATGTTTCAAATTTTCTGAGATTTTCTTGCATTATGCACCTTTAGAAATCAGTCTAGTTTGGAACAACCTTTATACTGAAATATTTTCTGAAATTTCTTGCTTTAGGCAAACTTTGAATTCAGTTAATTTTGAGTAATCCCCTATCTCTTTCGTTGTGTGTACTGAGAAATTATATTTTTGCTTGGTAGCGTTTTCGTTCTCCGTATACGCTTGATTTTTATCGTCCCTGTATGCTGATACGAGTAAACCACGTTCTTTTATTACATGACAATTTATGGATTATTTTGATGTACTGATACATACTGATAGTATTTTTTTTGCGGCATACTTTTGTTTTCTCTTTCCGTTGTTGACAAAACTATTTTTTTTTAGGACAACTTTCTATGTGGTTTGCAATACCATAGTTCATAATTTCGTACTTTCATAGCGAAAGTGTTTTCGATTTAAGTTCTATATAACTTTCTATTTTGGTTTTTGAGTATTCTATGTGTGTTATCGCTAAATTTTTAGCAATTGGTTCTGTCTAGGTAGGTTTCTTCTCTCCAAACTTTCCGACAGTAGGAAAGGGGGGGAAAGGCCATGCCTTGTTGTTTCTTTCTTTTTATTTTTTTTTCGTATAGTTATATAATGTATTTTAAATACACACACATTCTCTATCTTATCTCTTCCTTCCTCAGTTATTTGTTGCTGATGATAGATACACATCTTATCGATCTATCTGCCTAAATATACGCTGTTATCCTTTCCGTTCCGTTTAGCTTATTTTTGCGTTTTTATTTTTTAAAGAGTTTGAATAGAATGTGACTTTTTGAAATTCTTCTCCGGTGTTGTTTTCAGTTCGGCCTGAGGGTAATGAGGGACAACATTGAAGTTGCACTTCTGTTCAATACTCTTTCCCAAATCCTTTCCTTAAAACAATCGATTATTTAGCGGATATGACTCGTGATGAGTACCTATTACTCTAGTGCAAATAATGGATAGCTAATGTTGGACCATCTTTATACCATCCAACTTTTAAGCTTTCTCTATCTTTTTTTTCTTCTTTCTTATCCCGATTATGACTTTTTTTCCAACACCGATGGGAGTTGGAATTTTTCCTTGTATCTCAAATAACCTCTCAGGTTATTTTTTTAGCGGTAATGGTATGCTATATTATCATTGAGTATGCAGTACTCCGAACTGGACGTTTTGTGTGTTTTGAGTCGGGTGAAGTGGTTTATCTCTTCTGGTCTTAGTGTTGATCTAGATGTGTTGGAAAACGAGACTTGCTTTGCTGCTAAGGGGGTGCAATTTCAACTTATAGGTAGTCTCTTTCACGTTGACTCCTCTTCTAGTTTGATATTGGTCTGGATGAGTTTGGATCATGTAGCTTGGGGGTGCTTGGGGATCTCAATCATACCAAACAGTGGGGTGAGTAGCTTTAATTTTCTTTGTGGGTTGTCCAGTACCCTGTATAAAAATCTGGTCGTGTATGTTGTCGGGTTGTCCAGTAACCTGTATAAAAATCTGGTCATGTATGTTGTTCGGGTTATCCTTCTAGACATACATTCAATTTGTCTATATCTTGTCTAATCATATAAGAATTTAAGTTTGACAGAAACTTTATTCTGTTAGGGAGTTATATAAAGCTTCCTTGGATTTGTTCCAAAATTATATCGATATCGAATTATTTTTTTTCCTCTTCCCTCTTTCTATCTTATTTGAACTTGCTTACATCAGTAATGTTTATTCTATTGTTAAGAGATTTAATATCTTAAGCAATTGAATGGTATTATTTTATGCATCAGGTAAAAATCTGTTTATTTTTTTTTGTTATTTTACCATGTTGTTAATTTACTGATTCAAGGATCATCAATATTTCAGATTTCTGTTGTAATAAATGTTACTCTTAACGATTTGCATAGGCATACCTGCTCCGGGTTCCTTCCTTTATAGAGCATACAGTCAAGTTTTTTTCCTTCTCCTCTTCATTACCGTAGTTACTGTTTCAAAAAGGATTTTTTTTGTTGGATCTTCTTTTCTCTGGTTGTAAGGGTGTGTAACGTGAATTTCGTTCACCACTCATAATATTTCTCGTCGATGAAAGAGTAACGTAAATTTCGTTTACTCCTCGTAACATCGAATAATACTTCTGGTCGATGCTTGCCGAGTTTTAAGTTTTCGGAAGAGTTCGTTTCAGTTGGATATTTAAACCAATGCGCGTGGACATTTGGCCCTTTATTCATCTAGTTATTATCAAGTTCGACATATTATCGTATCGTAAATTTTAAATAACGTTGTTCATATTTTTTTTATATAACCTTCCAACTTCTTGCGTTGCTGACTGAGATTAGTCGATGTTAGGTAACTTATAGACTAGTAGAACTCAGGGTGGCGCCCACTTATCTTTCCGTCTCGTTACGTAAAAATAAGTAGGATTACCCGAGAACCGGTAAGACCTACTCCTTGGGTTTCCACTAGTATATAACCCACGCCTGAGTAGCTCTCCGACGAGGTGGCCGTTGCATTTGTGCTATCTTTTCTATAAACATCAGTACACAGATTGCAATTTTCTCAACCACCCCTTGCCCTCACCCTCGTGCCATAGATAGCATTCTGTATTTTTGTTGTGAGTTCGGTAATTGTGAAATTAAATATGTTCAATTTGGATTTATAGTAAAATAACTAACGTCACCAAGAGGACAAGGTTAACACAACCTGAAGATCGTATACTGCTACTACATAGTTCTTGCTTACTTTAAGTTTGTCCTTGTTTTTTCTCTCTTAATAATTCTTTCTCTTTTTGGTGCTTTTCGAATTTTATTTTTAATTGTTCTTTGTCATCTCCCGATGCATTAGAGTAGGCGGCACAAAGTTCACATTGGTATTTTTTTGGAGTATAAAGCTAATGTTATATTCATTATTGAAAATTTTGCTGAACATACACAAATTTGCGAACTGTTTTTCAGCCTGAATACAGGCATTTTTATAATCTCTCCAAATATCGGCCAATGATTTACTACCATCTATATATTGGCGTGTGGTTTGAGCGTGAAAATAATGCGACTCAATTTTACGGATACCCTCGATATGTTTTCGGCCACCATCTTTTATTTCGGAAGGTTAAGTCGGATGTAAATTGTGTTCCCTTAAATCTGGATCAACAACACCAGTTTCTTTTTTCTTGGCAAGAACAATTCTTATTGGGCGGTCATTTATCTCAAGAGTCGCTTTGAATAACGTTTTACAAATTCTAATACGTCCATTTAGGTCAAAATAGAAAGCATTATTTAAATTACGGTGATTTTGAGTAGACGAATACCTGTACTTAGGCTTAATGCTGCTCATACAGCCAGCAATAAAACATCCCTGTTTGTGCGAATCACCTAAAGCCCAATAGCTTCTGAAAATTTGTTTCCGTTACTCTTCATTTAATTTTTGCAGAACACTGAAGTTTACATTTCTCTCCACAAGGTGGGCGAATTCTTTTCTCTTGATATTCTCGTCTACTTTTTGATGTTGATATATAACTTAACCCGAGGTTCCTTCTTGTTTTCGATTTGTTAATGCTCCAATTTTCTGGATCCAATTTCCTCTTCTTTACTTTTATATATGGTCTTTCATTTTCTTCGTTAGCTATTTCCGTTAAACCCTCTTCCTCACTTGAGAGTCTCTAGACGAGGTAGTTGCCTGGAATTTAGGTTTTTCATTTTCTTCACAAAATTTTGGTTCTGTATCTAAGTCATCACAATCACTTTCTCCACTATGTATAGGAGAAATTGTATAACATTTTCCATCTACATTTCGTAATTTGTATTTTAAATTCTGTACGACAGAGCCCTGAAGGTCCTGGACCGTACTTAGAGGTACGCTAAAAACAGACAAAGTGTCTTTTTCCGGACGGATTCACTTCATCTGCAAAATGATTATAAATTATCGACATTTTTTTAACATAAATAGTTTAGTAAATTACTCACCTGTCTTCAACTCATGACTTCCTGGCTCAACTTGCACTGAGTTTGTAATGGCAGCGGTACTTCTCAATTCAAATAAATTTTGTTCCGCTATGAAAATATATATAGTAAAAAAACAACAAAAATGATGTTTTATTAAATTTCTCACCAGAGTTCGAATGAACTGTGTTGCGCTATATAAAAATATAAATAAATAGAAATAAAACAAATAAACAAAAAATTTAAGGAGGGTATACTTGAATAATTATAGAATTTCTTACTTGGGTCAGGAAGATCTGAAATACCGGAATTTCGTGAATTCCAGACATTTACTACAAATTAATAGTATATTACATTACGAGTGTGGAAAGTGACATTTTTCCTACGACCCCAAAATAACTTCATCAAAAAGTATAAAACCAAGTTATATTAGATAGAATATATTTTAAAAAATTAATAATAATTATATTTATTCAATTTTCATATTTTTCCAAACAAAAAAGGTATATGTAGATATAACAGTAACAGAAACAAGACTTACCCTTGATTATAATGTGCAAACAGTGACTTTTCCTAGACCAATAACTCACAACAAACAATTCCGTTTTGAAAGTGCCTTAATCCAAAATAACAACACTATCTAGTCTAGTCAGGAATGACACAACTCGAAATAAGTCGTTTAAATTAATACGAATTCCGCTTAGAAATGACACAACTCTAAATTGGACACTTCTACACGTACACCCTTGACCGAATTTGAGTGGCGACTGACTAAACACTAGATGTGTCGCTTCGAAAGATTCATACTGGTTCGAATTTTGACATTTTAAAAGTGACACTTTCGCCATCTAGCGGAAAGTCTTGGAAGTTTAGATGTGTCGTTTCTCCAGTATACGGGGATTAACTTGTTCATTTCAAAAATGACTTAATACCAAAAATGGAGATTTTTGAGTTATGTCATTTCTGAAGCGGGGGTGCGATGTATATTCTTGGCAACTTTGTAATGGCTCTTACGATTTTGATGAAACTGTGCAGATGATAGAGATCTAAAACTTATTACGATCGTATCATACCACGATCCCTGAAAAAATCCTGAAAGTGTCCTAATGACCATCTAAAATTTCAAAAATATGGGTATTTCAAGTTTTTTCCAATTTACTCTGTTTTTGACATCAAACAGAGAAAAAATACCTCAAATGTTTTTTGCAGCTCCATTCAAGAGCGTTCCAACGGTACATACGATTTCAGATATTTGCTATACCCTTGTGATATTCTAGCCAAAATGAGTGGTCCACCCATTGACTTATTTTCGTTTTTTCAAGTTTTTTCAATTCATACGGTTTTTGAGACAAGATCAAAATTTTTTTACGAGACAAATTTTCCTTAAATACTGCATACATCTAACAAATTATTGAAAAATCTATATTACTCTTCTTAAGTATATGAGAATAGTTGTGCAAAAAGTACTGATATCAGTCCAAAAACCTCTTGACGGGGTAAACATACGTGACACAAGTACACCTCTTACAAAAAATGTGATACCAAATCATACGATGTATAGTGTGAAACTAGTATTATACCTACTTATAATATTTTTAAAATAAAGGTAAGCTTTATTCCTTATTAATTTGAAAGTTTCAAATAATTGATGTACTTGGGTTCAGCTCTGTTTAAATAATGATAGTGTTTGTTTGTGTTCTTTCCAATTTAATTTTAATGCATTTTGTTATCAACCGGTCTTATTGTAGCACAGATTTTTGTTTGCTTTATAGTTCTGACAACTCAAGCAAAACAGATGTGGCCTTTCTTTGTAATGCGTTTTGATAGTATCCTTTCTTTCTAATGTGTTTTAATATCATTAATCGAATGGGGACCTTTTTTGTTATGTGTTTTGATAGTGTAATTCGGATGGGGCCCTTTCTCTGTTATGTGTTTTGATAGTACCTACCTATAAATCGGATGAAACCTCCCTTTGTATTGTATTTTGGAAGTATTGATTGAATGAAGCATTTTCTATACATTGTAATCATATATATTTTTGGTAGTATGAACTTAATGGATCCTAAAATTTGCACGTCCGTCAAGAATATACACAGAAATTTTAAGACGTATGGAAATGGTGTTAAAAGAACTGATGTGGAAAACCTGTCTGTGTTATTTAGACGACATCATTATAATGGGAAAAATATTCGACGAACATCTAAACAATCTTGTTCGAATTTGATTTAATTACCAAATTCTCCTGTGATTTTATTTTCAACTTCTCCTGTATAATACAATTCGAATATTCTGCTCAAAACATATAACTAAATATATCCTTCTTCTCAACATTTAATATTTCCTTACATCAACAAAAAATTCATTTTAACTTTACTACCACATAAGAAATACAGATAAATATAGTTTTCTGAAATTCCAATAAATACTTCAAAGTACCCGGCATCTTATCGCTTCATGAAAACTCTGTTAACTGTATCTACGAAACATTTCAGGCCCCAAAAAAATCACCTTAACTGCCAACTTTCACTCGCTGTATGTGACCGTTACGTTTTAAACCTCTTTTATCCCATTGGCCAGATCCTAATATTTTGCTCCTTCCTCGCAACTACGTCAACCGACGTATAAATACGCCATCTACCTTACATTTTGCCTCTTCATCATTTAACCGTTGTACATTAAGGTACTCAAGTTATAAGAGCACCCGGCGTTTTTTATCCCGGTAGCAAACATCTGTATTTAATCTTCAATCATCCATTAATCCCTCATATTATGTGCAAAATAATCACAGTGTAACGCGTATGTACAAGTGAGTTCTTAAGTGTCTACGCAAAAATAAAAAAGTTATAAATTCCTGCAATATAAAAAAATGAACGTGACATAAGTGGTTAATTTCTTCATACATTTCGTCATACATCCTACATCAGTGAATACAATCATTTGGTCCTTCGAGAGCATCAGCTAACAACAAAGAACTATCCATTCCATCTATTAGCCCACGTAAAAAAGGGTTAATTAGAACATGGTCATTCGAAGCGGGATTAAATCAGTGAATAGAAGATCGTCCAGATTTCAACAGCGACTGAACCTAGAGGTCAGTGTTAACAGAAACAACTAAGGTATTTATTACTAAAGCAAGAACTCTTTATTTGATTATTGAACTTTTGAAATTTACATGAGACTTTGTGATTTAAATAATTACACCTGAAAATTGATTGATTATAATAACATCGTTGATATTTCTTATATAACATACATTCATACTCTTTATTTGATTATTGAACTTTTGAAATTTACATGAGACATTGTGATTTAAATAATTACACCTGAATATTGATTGATTATAATAACATCGTTGATATTTCTTATATAACATACATTCATAAAAGACAGGATCATTAATAATTATACAGTTATACTATTTGAAAAAGTGATTTAATATTTTTTATGTAACATACATTCATTGTACAGTGTCGATTAAATAATGACATATTAATATTGTTATGGAACTATGATAACACTAGTCGGTATTGTTGTGTGAGAAAACCAGGTACAATTACATGTTCCACGTCTAAACCGCTTCAGGAACTTACACTCGACCAATTGTCAAAATCATTCCGTTACCCATACCTGATTCCTCAGAAACATAAATAAGAAAAGTCATTTATATCCTGTCAACGTGACAAAGCGCTTTTCTCGTTGCACAAATAAACAACCTTATACGTAAAGAAGATCTCTCTTACATTTACTCTTATATTGGTGGTCACATTACTTGTACTTATACGATCATGTCACTTCATTAATTAATCACACATTAATTTTAAAACATTAAAACATTACTCTCTTACAATCACCCTCACTATACAATTCATTCCTCCGCGTAGAAAGAGAGTAGCGCCAGCTACATTGGAGTTTTCACGTTCTCCGAAGAAAAACGTTCCCTTTCTTACCCAGCACCATTCATTCGGATACAATAAAAACCAGAAAAAACACCCACATGAGCTTTCCATTCTCTCTCAAGGAATTTCACACCCCTTCACAACTTGGTCCCCCTTTTTGTTTACATATGCCCGAGGTTCCTGGACCGTTACTCCTTAAACAAACTGGTACCACAATTGCTTTAACCTAGAGTCGACGCTTGGCGTGACGTAAGTCGCTAGGCCCCAATCGGACCGGGTAAGTCTCTGCCGGTGGTGAATTGCGCTGGTACAAAGATCCAGTAGGCCCGAAAAAACTGCCGCTTGGCCCTTTTTTATCTCTTTCATCTCTTCATCTTTCTTTCTCATGAAACTTAACCCAAACCTTACTCTTCTACAACATAATCATGTACTTAATCACTTACGCTCTCTCTTTCCTATTATAATACATACATTCTTATCGTTTACAACTCTAGTCCATTTCTAGAGTATATTGCTCACATTCTTATCGCTTACAACTCTAGTCCATTTCTAGAGTATTTTGCTTACATTCTTATCGTTTACAACTCTAGTCCATTTCTAGAGTATATTGCTTACTTTCTTATCGTTTACAACTCTAGTCCATTTCTAGAGTATATTGCTTACATTCGTGCCCTTACAAAACAAGAACTAGCATACATCTAGGCCTCTTGTTCATTCTTACATGCATGACGTTAGAGTCCTTACAACACTCTAACATCAACTCTTATTAATTCGTTACATTCATGACGTTAGAGTCCTTACAACACTCTAACCTCAACTCTTGCTCATTCGTTACATTCATGACGTTAGAGTCCTCACAACTCTAACATCAACTCTTGTTCATTCGTTACATACATGACGTTATAGTCCTTACAACAATCTAACCTCAACTCTTGTTCATTCATTACATTCATGACGTTAGAGTCCTTACAACTCTAACACCAAACCTAAACATTCGTTTACTCTCATGACGTCAGAGTCCTTGCAACACTGTGACACCAACATTAGGTTACTTTTACAACCCCTATACATTTATTTATATAATTACATTTACAATTATTCACTTTCATTCACAATCCTGCATCAGAGCCCTATACACTCTCACGATATCTAACCCTTTCACTAACATCAGCATTCGATGTCTGATAGCAGCCATCTCTCACCTTGCTTCCATTCATCCCGCGCCCCCAATATGTTCGAATTTGATTTAATTACCAAATTCTCCTGTGATTTTATTTTCAACTTTCCCTGTATAATACAATTCGAATATTCTGCTCAAAACATATAACTAAATATATCCTTCTTCTCAACATTTAATATTTCCTTACATCAACAAAAAAATTATTTTAAGTATACTACCACATAAGAAATACAGATAAATATAGTTTTCTGAAATTCCAATGAATACTTCAAAGTACCCGACATCTTATCGCTTCATAAAAACTCTGTTATCTGTATCTACGAAACATTTCAGACCCCAAAAAAAATCACCCTAACTGCCAACTTTCACTCGCTGTATCTGACCGTTACGTTTTAAAACTCTTTTAACCCATTGGCCAGATCCTAATATTTTGCTCCTTCCTCGCAACTACGTCAACCGACGTATAAATACGCCATCTACCTTACATTTTGCCTCTTCATCATTTAACCGTGGTACATAAAGGTACTCAAGTTATAAGAGCACCCGGCGTTTTTTATCCCGGTAACAAACATGTGTATTTAATCTTCAATCATCCATTAATCCCTCATGTTATGTGCAAAATAATCACAGTGTAACGCGTATGTACAAGTGAGTTCTTAATTGTCTACGCAAAAATAAAAAAGTTATAAATTCCTGCAATATAAAAAAATGAACGTGACATAAGTGTTTAATTTCTTCATACATTTCATCATACATCCTACATTAGTGAATACAATCATTTGGTCCTTCGAGAGCATCAGCTAACAACAAAGAACTATCCATTCCATCTATTAGCCCACGTAAAAAAGGGTTAATTAGAACAAATCTAGAAGAAGTTTTTAGCAGACTGAAAAATGCAAACTTAAAATTGAAATCCAAGAAATGCTCCTTATTTCAACGTGAAGTTTTATATTTGAGTCACGTTGTGTCAGCAGAGGGAATAAACACTAATTCGGCAAAAATATCAGCGATTCAAGACTGGCCGAAACCAAGAGATAAGCATGAGGTTCGTCAATTTTTGGGTCCTTGTACATATTACCGGAAATTTGTTCAAAATTTTGGAAAGATAGCCACATCTTTACACAGACTGAAAACAACACATCATTCGATTGGGATCCAGAATGCCAAAATACCTTTACTGAATTGAAAAAGAGGTTGTCCACTGCACCGGTTTTAGTGTAGCCTAAAGAAGAAGTTGCGACGTTGCACAACATGGCATAGGAGCTAGCCGTTCACAGCAACAAGATGGCGAAGAAAAAGTAATTGCTTATTTCAGTAAGACCCTGGGAAGGGCGGAGGAAAATTACTGCGTTACAAGAAAAGAACTGTTAGCAATTGTAAAGACTATTAAACACTTCCACACATACGTTTATGGCAGACCCTTCATCATCAGAAGCGACCATAAAGCACTACAGTGGCTGATGAATTTTGAAAATACGGAAGGACAAATTGCATGGTGGTTGGAAAGACCTCAGCAGTACAATTTTGAAATAGTTTATATAAAAGGTCGCTATCACGGAAATGCGTATACCCTATCCTTGAAAGTTGTCCGAACCTGGCTACAAAGTGTAGTTAGACCCGATTGGCAAGAAGTGTCCAAGTATGGTTCAACGATCAAAACATACTGGACTCAATGGGATTCCCTTACTCTTCGCGATGGTGTACTCCATCGGACGTGGGAGAGCTCTGACGGTGTATCTACGATCCACCAACTTGTCTTGCCTAAATCATTAGTTCGTAAAGGGATGGAAGAACTTCATAGCAGTCGTTCAGGAGGACATTACTGAGTTGGAAAACCTTAGCCAGAGTTCGTGAACGATTCTACTGGGTCAACTTTCGCCAAGACGTTACAGAATGGTGTAAAAAATGTTACTTATGCAGCGGAAGGGAAGGACCAAAAACTAGAAATCGTGGAAAAATGGCTCAATGTCTGTCCGGTGAACTATTTCAGAGAGTATGTGTAGACATACTCGGGCATACCAAAAACAGAAAAAGGTAACAAGTACTTAATGGTAGCTATGGATTACTTTTCCAAGTGGCCAGAAGTCGTACCAATTCCTAACCAAGAGGCTGCAGCCGTCGCTGGAGCATTTAAGAATAATGTCATCACAAGACACGGAGTGCCATTGGAAGTACATTCTGATCAAGGAAGAAATTTTGAATCAGAACTGTGGACAGAATTAATGAAAATCCTCGGAATTAAGAAAACTCGAACTACACCAATGCATCCACAGTCTGATGGTTGAGTGGAACGTCATAACAGGACAATTTGCCGATATCTATAGTTATTTGTCTCCCAAAACCAGAAAGATTGAGATGAATTGATTCCATTGTTCCTCTTATCTTATCGGAGTGCACAGCATGAATCCACGAGCTATACACCTTCAATATCTTAATTTAATGAATATATCAGTATTTCAATTTATAAGTAGATACATTTTACCGATTACAATTAGCTATTATTTTTGGCGTGTCTAGAAGAACAGGAAAGGACAGACTCATAAATTAAACGGCTCAAGCGGTAACTGTCCTTTTAGCTACCTACTTTGATTATTTGTCAAGTTCTATAGTGGCGGATACTAAAATATTTCAATATACGAGGCATTTTTGATAAAACGATTTATAACAATGGAAGAAACTGAAAATATAGATTATTTTGTTCATTTGATTAAGAAATTTTTACTTTTTCGGCGCCCGGTATCACTCAAGTTTGGTATGATTTGAATATGAAACCGTCATTTTCCTTTTATATCTATCAACAATTAACCAAACAACAACCAATTACCAACGATAATGTTAAGGCCCAATGTTTCTTTTATAGTCACAGGTACACACATCCAAATAAAAATGTACACAAAATATTTAATATTTAATAAAAAATATATTTGGAGATTATTTCAGTTCCAGTTATTTCCAGTGCACGGGTTAAGTCGAATATAACGGATACAGTTTAAAAATAGGGGAATTCAATTTGAAAAACTGTCCCTTCAGATACTCAGTTGCTTTTGTTCATTTCATTTTCGGAAGGTTCTGTGAAAATGCTATAACTTTATTTAACCAATAATAATGGAGATATATGTTATCTATATAATGGAATTGGACTCTCTAGGTATATAAGTGACATAAAACTGCGATTTTGTCATTATGCAGAAAATGTATGTTTGTTTGATTCAGGGAACTATAATACACTTTACCTACACAGTATAAAATAGGAGTTGAAATGGAAAGGATCTTTCTTTGTCCACATTTTTAATTTTTTTCATACAGATCGTCATAAAGTTCAATACATCCATCATTTCTTCTACACACAGCTACATAATGGCCAATAAGGTCATTAGAAGTTGGTTTATAAAATATAACCCCTCCTCTAAACGTAAACTTCTTTTTATTGATATTAATTATATCCGGAAGCTCTATAAATATTTGATTATTTATAAATACGGTCTATATTATACTCATTGCTACATTTCAATGGAATCTTCAAGAGATGATATTGAGTAAGAAATTATGTCATCGTTTACGATATATTAAACTGGGTATGTTCCTGAAGAATATTACAATTTGAGCAAACTTCAATTTCAATAGCACTAGCTAGAGTATCGCATTTACCAATGATTTTTTCGAGATAACATACATTAGCAGCGCAGTTTATTTCTGAAATTTCATCTACTAATACATCATCATCAAAAAAGTTTATTGAAGAATTAATGAATCTTTTAACATAAACTTTATTTCTCGAAGTACCTATTTTAGTTAGTTCTTTAACAAATAATACCAGATTGTGATTTAGAAATTCTGTAGATGACTGAAACTGATGAGGACTGTCACAATATGCTGAAGTAATAATTTGTGCTAATGCACCGAATGGGGAAGTATTTTTTATATGTATTGCTTTTTCTCTGATGTATAGGTTTTTAGTAGTTTGTTGGCATTATATAGTAGAGCAATTTTAACCTTTTGATTTTGGATTATATGAAGGATTTCTGGGCAAAGCTGGCCATAATAAGACAGTTTTGGTATTTTCTTAATTTTAGCGAGGCCTTTCCAGTTTTCTACTTCTGCCTCTACTTCTATATCGTCAAATAATTGATCTGTGGAAATTTAAGACTCAGCTAGGATCATCATTCCTTGGATGACATCGATATGTTTTATTACAAACTAGAGGACCAGTATTGCTCCGCAGCATTAGGATATACTATGTATGAGAGGGTGTAATTATTACATAAAATCATTTTACAGTACTGCCTTCCAGACAATATTAGCTGTGCGTCGGCCGCAGTATTTGGAAAAAATTCAAAGTAAAGTTGATTGTGCAGTTGATTTAAACAGTTAATAGCTCAAAACACGAGTGTTCTTAGATTTGTGTCAACAGCCTACGTTAATTAGAACTCTAGGAGTTTGAGTGAAGGAAAATATTGAAAAAATTGAATGTAAAGTTGATTGTGCACGCATAACTTTCCTGAAACTCAACGAATTTAAGCAGTTACTAGCTCAAAACAAAGAGCTTGATCCGCTGAGTGTTCTGAGAGTGGAATGATCAAGATCCATTCATTAGAAGAGGAGATATGAGAATTCTAATTTCTTGAGTGAATGTGTCCCATAAGAAATGTACAGGGAAGAATCGCGTTTGAGTATATCATGAATAAGGTGGGAGTTGAGAAAGTTTCAATGATTGATGACATATCAGTCTCTAAATACCTTTCATTTAAAAAGAAATTAAGGAAATCAGCCGGATAGAACGGCCAGACGGACAATAAAGCACTAACGAAAATAATTGAAACACTAACGAAGCACTAACGAATGACACTAAATTTAATAGAATCGTGAATACTTTGGGGGCTGGCCTCAAAAAAAGAACATGAAATATCTCGAAAACTAATAAAGTACTAGCGAAAATTATTGAAGCACTAAAGTGCACTAACGAATGACACTAAGTTGGATTTAATCGTAACACTTTGGTGGCTGACCTTGGAAATATAAAGTCAAATATCTCGAAAACCAATAAAGCACTAAATAATTAAAGGATTTAAGTGCACTAACGAATGACAAGAATTTGAATTTAATCTTAAACACTTTGGGAACTGACCTTGAAATGAATGATTATTCAGTATCTACCAAACCACGGTAGCACTAATGAAATTTATAGAAGCACTAACGATGCACTAACCGATGAGACTAAATTTAGTTAAATCGTGAAAACTTTGGGAGCTAACTACACGCACCTTATACAAAAGTGACCAATTTTATCATTGGATATTGTTCAGGACGTCTCACAGATGAACCAGTGGCGTAACAATAGGGTGGCAGGGCTGGAAAAATGCCACGGGCCCCTGACCCAAAAGGGCGCGAGCTCAAAAATATTTTTTACATTGTACCCGAGTATTTTATTTTAGTTGAAAAGTATATTTTTATAAGTTCTGCTTAAAATCCAAAGTGAGACAACTAAAGACCATAATACAATTTCAAGTTAATCGTTAAGTATTTCAACCAACCTAAACAAAAAGATGTTGATTCATTTTTAGAGATGTACACGTTACCCGTGACGAGTAATTTTACGTACTTATAACCGTCAAAAAACTGTCAATCAAAATACCGGTAATTGCACATCTCTATTCATTTTAGAACGCATCCATTGGTTTCTACATGTTTTGTCGCGGTACGTTGGCAGCGCGGGTGAGCATTGACGATCGGGGATTTCCCCATTTTGTTTTCACTTTTTTCGTGGCGCTGCTGCTGTGGCGAGCTAGGAACACTATGTTAGGGGAGTTCCGGATTTGATATTGTTTTATGAGGGCTCTACTGACTGCGTATTCTTTGCGTGATTATTTTTGATAATTGTTGATTTGTATCTTAGATTTTTCGTATTTGTTGTTTTATTGAATATAAAAATGGTGGCACAGTAAAACTAATTGTGAAAGTTAGATATTAAAATGTCTAGTTCCAGAAAATATTTAAGTGGGAGTGAAAAACGAAAGAGAAAGAGGGAGACTGGAGAAAAACATAAAAAGCTACCTAAAATTAGTCAGTACTTGAAAAATGATGACTTACATAATGAAAAGTCGAGTGAACAGTGCTCCAAAAGTGAAGAATTGGACCTTACTAAAAGTATACCAGAATTATCAGATGCAGCACCCAACACCAGTGACTATCCAGACCCAGAACAACCACAACAGGGTACTAGCAAAAATCAAAGAGAATTATATTTTAGCATGAACAATATTGTATATTCGCCATATGTGACTGATAAGGGTAATTTTAAAGAGCTAACTGATCAAGTGAAAAGGTTCGTGATTGAAAACGGACATTGTAAACCTAAGGGCCCTTTCTTAAAAGATAGTGACAATAGATATTTTCTAGAAAAACATTACTATATTGCTTCCAAGTCTGGCGTGAAACATGAACGTACATGGCTATCCTATTATTTAATACTTCAGAAGGCGTATTGTGAACCGTGTTGGTTATTCGCAAATCGGACATCTAAAAAAATACAAAATGTTTGGATAGAGGGCTATGACGACTGGAAACATATTGTAGATGCCATACAAAGACACGAGACATCAAAAATTCATCTGGATTCCTGTCTTACGTATCAACAGTGGCGGCTACGTGGAACACTCGATGAAGAGCAAGAGTCTATAATCAAAAAAGAAAAATATTTTTGGCGCCAAGTACTTTCTAGGCTCCTTGATGTTACTCTGACACTTTCAGCGTGTAGTTTAGCCTTTTGTGGCCACAGAGAAAATGCAGATAGCAGTGATCCAAGCTCCAAAGGAAACTTATTGAATATTGTTAAGTTATTAGGAAAATACGACCCGATTTTACGATAATTGTTAAATAAACCAAAGGGCCATATAAAATACTTAAGTTCAAAAATACAAAATGAGCTAATTTCTGTCCTGGCTTTAAAAGTAGAAGATGCACTCATAAATGAAATAAATGCCGTGTTCGATACAACTCAAGATATTTCAAAAATTGATCAAATGTGTGAACTTTACCGTTATTGTATGATCGAAAAAAATGATAATGGGATCCCAAAGAAAAATTTTTAGGATTACATGAAGCTAAGGATCAAACTGGCTTAAAAATGTCCAAGCAAATTATTAAATCCATAAGTGACAAAAATATTCCTCTAAATAAGTATCGTGGACAAGGATATGATGGTGCTAACACAATGAAAGAGGGACTTATGGTGGAATTCAAAAACTCATGAAAGATGTAGAGCCAAATGCCGTATATGTTCACTTTGCTGCTCATAATTTAAATCTTGTACTCAATGATGCAGTGAGAGAGTTATTGATATGCAAAAATTTTTTGAAACAGTTCAACAAATTTATAATTTTTTTGGGCATAGTATCAAAAGATGGAATATTTTATCAAGTTTTATATCTAATAAAGAAAGTGAGTCTTTAACTTCAATAACATTAAAAACATTAAACCCTACTAGATGGGCAGGACGTTATGATGCCGTTTTTGTT
Source organism: Galeruca laticollis (assembly GCA_963921935.1). Taxonomy (NCBI): domain Eukaryota; kingdom Metazoa; phylum Arthropoda; class Insecta; order Coleoptera; family Chrysomelidae; genus Galeruca; species Galeruca laticollis. Next base: position 117,431,046 of record OY998175.1, read on the forward strand.
TGTTTGTTGAAGTCCAAAAAGCACTAACGACAACAATTCTGTTAAATCGCAAATCAGATGAAAGAAATGAAGCTGTTTCACTCAAAAAGAAGATTGAAAACTACAATTTTATAATGTTATTGGTTTTCCATTGAAAGATCCTACTTACTATCGATGCAGCCTCTAAAGCCACCGATCTTTCAAATGCCTTAAAACGTTTGAAAATTTGTCTAGAAGAATTGGAAAGGTATCGAAATGAATTTTAAAGTTTAAAAATGGAAGCAAATAGTGTAGCAGCAAAATGGTCCATCACCCCTGAATTTTCTAAAACTCGTCAGAGGAAGGTAAAAAACGCCATTTTGATGAGCTTTGCGAAGATGAGCGTCTCCAAGATGCGGAAAGTTTGTTCAAAGTGGATATATTTTATCGAGTATTGGACATCATTATAAACCAACTGAAATCGCATTTCCTTCCAATGAATGCAATTGTTTCAAATTTCAGTGTTTTGCAGCCTTCCACTTTAAAAGTTTTAAATGACACTGATCTATTAAAAAAAGCTCTAGAATTTGTTGAGATATATAAAAAAGACATACCTGAATCATTTGCCAGAGATATTCTCAGTTTTTGATCTACTTTCAGAGACAAATATAAAAATCTTCGTGTATTAAAGACCTTGCTGATTTATTAATAATAAAAAATCATTTTATGTCCTGCAGCTTTCCTGAAGTATGCACTGCATTAATGTTATTTCTTATAATTCCTGTGACTATAGCGAGTGCTGAACGATCATTTTCAAAACTAAAATTGATAGAAACCTATTAAAGAAACTATATGGGACAAGACAGGTTATGTAACTTAGCTATTCTGTCTATTGAAAATTCTATGGCCAGATCTTTAAACTGTGATGATGTTATAGACACTTTTGCGGAACAGAAAGCTCGAAAAAAAGATTTTTCTTAATAAATATCTTTCTTAATAATATTTTTCTTGATAAATATCTTATTGAAATTAAATTGTTATTTTTGTTTCAATGTAAACGTATGCAGGTTTCCTAACGATGTTGTTCCTTCACCGAAAAGCTAGCGAATAGATAATGAATGCATTGAGATATTATGTTCTATGGATGAATGTGAAGTCTCCAATTCGCATTGGGCTAGCGTGGGGACTACAGGCCATTCCCTCTCGCCTAAGAGAAGAGGCCTATAGCCATTAGTTTGACATATACAACGTGTAATTGAGTACGCTGAAAATCTCGAAGTTTATTAAAATTAAACTGAGTACGACGTGACGATTTTTACTGATAGGGCCCCATTAAAAGAACTTGCCATGGGTCCCAGATGGTATAGATACACCACTGAGATGAACCCTATTTATTTTCCATTTATACCACATTTTTGGTCATTTTTGAGAAAAGTTAGTTTGAATCTTTAAAACCTTTTATTTCATATCCTTTCTACAGAGTTGGTATTTTCTTGTTGGGCACTTTATAATTTAAAATTTTCCATTTATGTACCTTTTTTTTAATCATTAGCCAAATTTGTCTTTGATACATTTCTCCTTCCATTTATAGTACAATATGAAAAAGATTCCCCAATTCTTTACACCTCGATATGATAATGAATTTTATTTGAAAATTAAGATTCATTCCCTATTCCACGCTCAGACCTATGTTTGTCTTGTATCTTCTTCCATAGTGAAATAATTGATTGGTACTACAAATATTATAGATAGGTTTGAATGAAATAAAAGAAAATTATAATATGACGGTGATTTATTTCTACAATCACTTTTGATCCACATAAATTATATTTACAACCTTTCAATCACACAGCTTAAATAAGTGTACGTATTTAATATATAAATATATCTATATTTTTTCAAGATAATATAAGCTCTGGGCCTTATGCGTGTCACAAGGGCGTACAAATACTCAAAAATAAATAAGTGGTAAATTTAGAAAATACAGAGCACAATGGGACTCGCACAAAAGCCTTGCGAGAACACATTATGGAAGTTTTTGCAAACAAATCTTTCAGGAGGGAGAACATTTTCAAAATGCAGATGAAGGCTTACATTTTGAAGTGTATAATTTTGCACCAGAGTAGATACTATAAGGCTCTTTAATTTTGAATACAAAATGAACTTATTTTGACCACAAATATATTGGATCATGGCCATGATTACTTATAAACAATAGTTAATATTGTTTATTATTAATCAATGTTACAAAGGTTTCTAAAATTTAAATAAATACAATAAATTAGTCTTGCGATAGAAATTATTAAAATATTTGTAGTAAGTATATAATTCAGCAAAATATTTGGAAGAAGCATTAAATAAATGCCAAAATCGCTTGTAAATATGGTCTCTGAAAAAGATATCGTAAATTCGCTATAAAAATCTTTCACAAAACGTTTTACGTGGTACATATACTAAAAATAAAATTTATTACTTTGGAATGTAAAATTTCATTATTTTTTAAACAATAAGAAGAAATTAAGTTTATATTATTCAATCAACGACTCATAAATATTATGAGCCAAAATAAATAGCTTACAGTTCATATAATAAGATTTTATGTTGACAATTTACATATGACATATATATTGTGTCATGTTCTGATCCTCCTTCCAAAATTTGGCGATTAACTTGGGAAACTAAATGCTGTTTTATTCAAAATTGCTATAATTTTTTTGTGATTTAGTGTTCCACAAATGTTTTTCAAGGCTCAACATTTGCTAAAGTTACTTACAACGTGCTTAACACGTTTTAAAGTTTTATGACAACATTATTGTTATAATTTCCGTATTTATGAAGTAAAATTTTTAAAAATCAGTTCTAGAACCTTATATAGTATTCAAAGTTTTGATACATGCCAAACATGCACCTCACTTTTCAAAATTCCTTTTCTTAATCGGTTACATCTCGCATCTTATTATTACACCACTACAAGCTTATTGTATACATATATCTTACTGAATAGGAAAAGCCACACTTGAAAATAAAATTATGCAGATCTGACTTATTTTACTCAAATTGTTGCTTTACTTTTATCATAAAATGTAATAAAATAAACTAATATTTCATATTATAACATACTACTTTGTAAAAAAAGTTTATTAATTGTATTCAAAAATATAAGTATTGATTTTTTTGTAAGTAGAAATAACTTGGGTTGAATTTTGAATTAGTTTGTTATTGTCCCAATAAGAATCTCTTGCACCATAGATTGTTACCAACTAAGCATCTCCAACTATCTAAACCATTAATAACTTTTCTGACATTTCACAACCTTCTTCTGGAGCATTCTTAACTAAAGAAAATCAGTCATTCAGTTACAAAATATTCCAATACTAACGATTATAGATTGATAAACTCTGCCCAAACAAAAGTTTAATGCTTTGAGAAGATTCTAAACCTACTGAAAAATTTGAAGTAGATTCTAAACAATAATGGCATCATTTAATATGAGTGCACTCACGGCTTATATCATATGACAAATCAGTATTGACAATACGCAACTTTCCATAAAGTAACTTAATTCAATGAATTTGTAATTATTGGAATTTTGTTGATCAGAAAAGAGAGTAATATCGGAAGAGTGGTCGTTCGAAAAAAAAACGATTCAAATTAATTTTGAACTTAGGGAAAGATTCGTAAAATGAAATTTAAATGATTTTTTTTACTGTGACTCTGTTAAGTAAGTAAATTACGTGAATGCGAATATTTTATTTATTAGTATTAATACCTAGGTGTTTTGGGTCAAAAAGCTTTAATTAAGCTGAAGAGTGGAAAATTTTAACTGAATTAGCTGGTCCTCAAGTCCGTCTTTTGTCTGCTTCCAAAAATGGTAGTCATTCAAAGGAACACATTTTCAGTCTGTCTAGAACTACCAATACAAATGTAGAGTAATAAAGGGTAACAGCAGATTTAAAACTTATTTGCAACAAATCATATCTCGTAACACTTTAATTATTCAATTCCAAGCATTGACATGATTAAAACCAAGATTGTTTTGATTAATCTTATGCCAAGTATCATTTTAACAAAATGAGCTTGAAAATCTTTAGAAGATGGCATTTAAACTACTACTATTGATCAAAATAGAATAACTACAGTTTAACTAACAAATATAATATTGGCTATCAGTGTCATAAAATTCAGTCTAATATTTCTTCTTGTTGATCAAAATTAAATATATGAATAAGATTCTGAAAGTAGAGTATTATAGGATAACAATTTATATTTGAATACACAAATTGTACATTCAAAATTAATGAGATTGAGCAAAATCACAACAGCATACTCTAGATTCGCAACATGGGAACTAGAATTTAAATTAAAGAGATTAAGCCAAACTGATACAGTGCTTAGCTAAGCAGGAATCAAATTATATAGATCTAGTTATTGGATATAGTGCTCGAGGAAGGATGGAAACATACAATAAAAACCTTTGGAAAAAAACAAGAGGGAACAAAAAACAGTTGCAAAGGAAAAAACCATATTTAATTACAACCGATACTTTGGGTGATCTAAGCAAGCTTTCTCAAGACTGATAACAAATAATTACGAACGGAAAACACAGAATAATATGGGAAGCAAAAATAATAAAGAATAAACGAAAGGGAAGACCAAAACATACATGGGATAAGGAATAGCAGGAATAGCAGGAATACTAAGTAGGAAGGGAAGAAAGTGGAACAACGCAAAGGTTATAGCAATATAAAAGAGTGGAAACAATTCATGAGAAAATAGATATTGTGGTACCACACACTAAAAATGTGGTATAAGGGTTTATCCGATTATATATCATGTGAGAATAAGCACTACTAAGATAAAGGAAATGTTTTTAAAAATAGAAAAAGATACCAAAAAAGTAGGCCTCAACATCAACGAAAAGAAAACGAAATAGATACACCTTAACTGCAGAACAGGCAAAATAGAATAGGGTAGAATATAACAATACAATTTTGAGTGGTTAAAAGAATTTCATTATCACCATAACTCACAAAAATTATATAGACAGATGGAAGAATTCAAAAAGGGAAAAAGTGCTACAATGTATTGCAAGAATTATTGAAATCAAAGGTGCTGCCTACATCATCGAAAATCGTATTTTACATATTTGTAATCATCTCATAACATGTGGTTCAGAAGCCTGGACCATCACGAGTAGAACAAAGACCTCATTAATCAAATATGGCAAGAGAACCTGCCCAGCAGAGGCAGCTAGGCTAGATGGTGGGATAATGTCCTGAAAGATCTAAATGCCATTGGAATTCAGAATTGGGGAGGCAATATGATGGACCGAAATAGATGGCGGCGCGTCATGCTTGCAGCAAAAACCTACGAAGACTTGGGAAGCTACAGAAAGGTACTCTGAATTATCTAAACAAGCTTTCTCCAATATTGATAACAAAATCGTGTATTGAGCTAATGTCAACAAAACTGATGATAAACGACTAAAACATTTTTCAAGCCATGTCAGTACTACACCCAAAAAGTTGATGAAAATACTATGAACAGTCATATGATAAACAATTGTAGAAAATTCAAATACTTTCGAATTATCAAGAAGTTCAAGTGAAATTTCAAAGATGTTGTGTGAATGAAACTAGATTTTAACAACTTGTTAAATAATAAAATATTATATATGATTGTGTAATAAAGACATCTCATCTGAAAAAATTTAAAATTGTAAAATAATTTTGTAACTGAATGACTTAATAACAATGATATATACATTAAACATTTTACAAGGAACTACATTAGCAAAAATAAAAACTAATGTCACACTAAAATAGTGCAAGCATGTTTCGTTGCCAATATACATAGTGTACATAGAAAAAGGGTATTGACAAATCAATTGGTGAAAATAAGGGAACAAATGTATAGTGTCAGCAAATTTCATCTAGGCACATAAGTTAATATCTATCACAAAATCATTTGTGTATTCATTATTTTTGAGGTCATAAAGACGGTGTTAATCTTCCTATATTTGATACCTCTTTTTCAATAATTTTTTTCCATAAAGAATCATAAAAATTCATAGATTGAGAGAACTCAGGCTGGACTATCTTCTTGTTAAGTTCCTAGGATAGCTGACAATGTAATTTCCATTATTGATCCTAAATAGCCCTAGAACTTTAACGTCTTGCTCTCGCAGCTTTATCGTTTAAAATACCGGCATGTTTTTTAAGTAAGTACCATTTTGCCGCACCGCAACTGCAGCACTGTGGTCGGCGTTCTGTACATGTGCACTGAGTATCTACAACTCTGGCCCATGCACTGACGCCATTACAATCTGATTCTTCCTTGTTTACGTTGTGTACTGAGTGTTTTAAGATGCATCCGATAATCGTGAGTCCCGCGGACTGTGAAGTACGGGCTGTTATAAGATTTCTTAGTGCCAAAGGCTTAAAACCGATCGATATTCATCGTGAGATCTGTGCAGTTTACGGAGAAAACATTATGACTGATAGAATGGTAACAAAGTGGATGAGAGCATTTAAAGATGGCCGCACAAATGTTCGGTCGATAATGAAAGTTTGGTGTAGGAAGTAGACAAGAAGGTAAGAGAAAACACGCTTTATGATTTCCTCCTTGTGGGATGACTTTCCTAATGTTTCTCGAAGTGTTTTGTATGGCATTGTGATCGAGCACTTGAATTACCGAAAATTGTGCGCACGTTGGGTGCCGAAAACGTTGACGGATGTGCACAAAACCAAACGTTTAGGCAGTGCATTGACTTTCCTTGAGCGGTACCACAATGAAGGTGAAGATTTTTTAGACCAAATTGTTACTGGTGACGAAACATGGGTGGCCTACGTCACACAAGAATCAAAGCAGCAATCTAGGGAATGGCGGCGTTCCCATTCACCCAGAAAACAGAAATTTAAGCAAACAATTTCTGCCCGGAAAACCATGTGCGCAGTTTTTTGGGACAGAGGAGTATTGCTTGTAGAATTTCTGCCTCGTAATGAGACAATCAAGGCAGCAGCTTATTATGAAACATTGCATAATCTGCGCCGTTCAATCCAGAACAAAAGAGTTGGCAAGGGCATCGCTTTGCTGCATGACAATGCCCGTCCGCGTGCGGCTAAAGATCTCATCACATATTTTCAATGGGAAACTCTAGATCATCCTTCGTACAACCCGGATCAGGCGCCCAGTTACTACCATTTGTTCCTGCACTTGAAGAAACACCTGGGCGGTCAGCGTTTTAAAGACAATGACGAAGTCAAAACAGTTGTGATGCAGTGGTTAACAAGTCAGACGGCAGACTTCTATAAGGAGAGTATTCAGAAACTGGCACAAGTGCCTCAATATTCACAAAAATTATGTAGAAAAATAGATTAAGGTACAGGCTTTCATGTAATAATAGAATTATTGAAATATCTTAGCACGTCTTTGCTTAATTTCAAAATGGTACTTACTTAAAAAACAGCGTGTTATATGAAAACAGCTTTGTAGTGAAAAGCCGGATTTCCAAAATATGTAATTACTAAAATGTCATGCTTATGATAAATACCCAGTGCACCTAGATAAAATCGGTTGAGTTAACGACAGCAGTGGCGTAACTAGGATGAAGTTCTTATGGGGATAAACTACCGGGAGATCTGGGTACCAGAAATGTTTTCAAATTTTACATCCCTAAAAATGCATTTTAGCTTTGATTTTCTTATAAAAGTGTAGCCTACAGTTCCTACCTTTTAGTAGGTTAGGTGTGATGATGTTTTAGATTTTTTATTCAATTTTAGGGTTGGGGGGGGGAGTTCTATCCCCCCCGTAGTTACGCCACTGAACGCCAGTATTACGACAAGTAGAGGAATTTAAAGTTTGAAAATATAGATTGGAAGTTGTTAATAGAAGTATATACTTGACAGTTTTATAATAGAAGTGATGTTCAATGTTTTTGGTTAAATAAACCTAACATCCCTAAATTTTTAACAAAATATGTGATCACTTTTCTTACTAATCTGATTTTTACGGATAAACTTTGAAACAATCAACAATGTGATGTAAAAAAATAATTTTCAATGTCTCCTACGAACATCTAAATATGTAGGATTATTTTTTAAAAATAAGTTTTTATTTTATAAAGCGCAATTCTATACATATTTACATGGTTATATCACAAAGTTAACACCTTAAAAAGTATGGTTCTAGAAATGATTTCATGCTATATATATTCAAGGTGTTTCTAATTTCAAAATGCAGGACCTAATTATATGTATGAAATTATGATGGATCTTTCCTATAACAAAACTTTCTCAGCCCACCTTCCGAGATATTACGCCTAAAAGCTGGAGAGTAAAATTAAGTCTTAATTTGTTTTTTTCAAATTAAAGTGAAGATATAAACTTGAAATTATGTAATTTCCGTGCACTCACAAAGGACTAACCACCTGTATTTTTTCAACATTTACATTATAGGGGAGTAAAATTAACATCCCTTATTTCATATCAAATCTTTTTTCTAAGATTTAATTTTGTATAATAGAATTATTATTCAAAATCCATGTTTACTTTAAAACATTTCTTAATATTAAATTTTTTCCTAAAACCAATAGATTTCATGAAGAAATACACTATCATGATTTTTATTCTTCATTAATAGAATAATTATTAATTAATATTTATTAATAGAATAGAACGGAAAACATTAAAGATGGAAAATGCAAGAATAAAATACGAAATGTTGAAAAGATGGAAATTACAAAATGTCAAGTCTCTATATTTACTTAAATTTGAGAAAAACAACTTGAGTTTACTCACCACCTTTTAGAAGTGATATCTCTGAATGGGGTGGGCCGAGGAATTATTGATCCATCATAACTTCATAAGGGCCATCACTTCCTGAATTTTTTCACATTAGTTTAGAAACACTCTATATGTGTAACCTTAAAATTAATATCCAAATCACGTATCTCCAATCAGTATCTGACACTTTTTGGGAATAATGAAATGAGAATAGACTAAATGTGAAATCAATCGAGTCTGTATGGAGAACAATAAAATTTGAAATAGCAACATATAGTTCCAAATAATGTTTTTATTAGGGTGCAGTAGCCGAATAAGTAAAGTAAGTACTCAAACGTAAATATAATGGGTTGAAAAATTTTAAGGCTACAGCATCAACTGCCTATGTAAAAAGTTTATTAAAAAAATCGATTTGCTTGCATTAAACAACCAATTAGGTAACCTGCATTATCATTTTAAAAATAATTGGTAGTATTAGGATTGGAAAAATTATTAACCACAGTTATTTCACATAATAAAATTTACTAATAAGTACAAAGTTAAAAAGAAACAATAAAACGATGTATAAAAATGTTTTAATCATAATCAATATAACCGATTCTTATAACTAGAAATGTCAACAATACATCTGTCATCATTGCATGTAAATTTGTCGACTTATAATGTTGCACATGATAAATATGAGAAATTAAATATATGATACATCTTGGATATCAAATCTTGTGACAAATTAATTTTCAAAAGGTTATTCACTGTGTTTTTCTAGTAAGTATATAAAGTTTACTATTGGATAGTATGGCATGTTATGCACCACAAGGCACTGACTGACTAGGTATACTATACTATAGGACTGATATTGAAAACCATATTATTAGAAACTAACCTCACATACCTAGCACTTGATGTGGCTGTGTTTGCTCCCTTTAAATCTGCATTTAAAGCTGCTCTCGATCGGAGGATAAGCTCTAACCCAGGGAAACCTATAACGATTTATAATATAGCACATCTTCTGCTCCATTTGAAGAGGCTTTCTGTAGAAAGAATATAATGTCAGGCTTTAAAAAAACTGGAATTGAACCATTTGATTGTTCAGTTTTTACAAGAGACGACTTTTGTCCGTCATCAGTCACTGAACATCTCCAAAAAGATTTTAGCACTTCGACCAATGCTGTTGAACCTAGTTGTATAACTTCCAGTGATGAGAACATTCCCTAGCCAGGATCATCTAGGCCTTCATCTGCCAATTATGTTGTATTAAACGATGGTTTAGGTACCAATGAATGAATAAAGTTGCATAACGCAACATCAAGGCCAGCAACAAGTGTAACAGCTACTCTACCAAGTGGTGTTACAGGTTTAACTAAATGGAAAATATCACAGCCAGGAACATCTAAAGATAAAAGCCTATCCTTACCAAATCCAATGGAAAATAGTATGTCATAGGAAGAAGTTGAAAGGGAAAATGTTTGTCACTCCAGATCAAGTCAGAACAGAGAAAACCCAATAGTAATGAAAAAAGAAGGGAAAGACTTGTGTGCTAACGGAAACTCCAGAAAAGAAGCAGAATTGAACAAGAATTTTAAGAAAAAATACGAAGAAAGCAAAACAAACAGTGTAAAAGGAAAATTGACTGACCTGGAAAAAACAACTGAAAAAGAAAAAAACCAAAACTACTAAAAATACAGGCCTAAATAACAGCTTTGAAGGTTATTCAGAAGAAGCAGAGGACACAAAATTGTGTGAAGATGGAGGTTTCAGTCCATTCTCTGATACATCTAGTGATAGTGAACAAGAAGTAGCTGGAGGAAGGATCGAATGTGATGGGAGTAATATTAATATCAATGATTTTGTCCTTGTAAAGTTAGAATGTAAAAAGACTTACGTATTTTGTTGCTCAAATGACAGAAAAGATTGGTTCAACTGAATTCACTATAAACTTCTTGAAGAGAAAAGAAAAAATATTCAAATTTATCAAACCTGCAGTTGTAGATATTAGTGCTCTTGATATTTCTGATATTCTAAAATTGCCTCGTCCAGTTATTGTACGGGGAACCGAAAGGGCGGACAGCATTTTCAATTTTAAATTCAATTTTTCAGAATTTAAAATGGGCTGAACTCATGTACAAAAGAATAGGCCGAGAAAGAAGACTAACTTTGTTTTTTTTTGTCATATTCTGTTATATTACTTGTAAGTAGTTTTTAGATTATTCTTGAACGTTTTTCATTCCTTATTTTTGATGTTTCAATCATATTTTAACCTTGTCCACTTTTACTCCTTACAAAAACTGTACTGTCCACTTTTACCCCTTAATAATTCATCTAAATTAATCAAAGATTACACATTACGTAAAGCTAGTTTGAATAACTTTCCCGGAAATTTTAAAAAAATATATAATGTAATTTTTGTCCACTCATGCCTCTCTTCCCTAAGCGAGAAAACTTTATATGTGAGAGTAATTGCCAGGTGCCGTCATTTTTTACCCTCTATAAGTGAGACATAAAGTTCTATATGAGAAAACCGTTTCTCACTTGTGAACTTATAACTGAGACTGCTACTTGCCTGTAGGTACCTCTATAAGCAAGAGACGAGCATATTTAAGCTTCGAACTACATATTGTTTCCTTTTTTCTCAAATTTGAGGAACTAGCATGTGTGTAGTACAAACTTTTGTCTAACTTAATACAGTTAAAAAATACAAATTGTGAAGATAGCTTCAGCACTTACTCATAATGTCAAAACGAAAAATCAAAGTGTTATCTTTAAGTGAAAGCGTTGGAATGCGGGAAATCAGGAAATTAAATACAGAGTGAATTTGGTTTACCAGAATCCCGCTTTTATAATATTATAAAATCAGAGGATTCTATAAAATCTCAGTGCTTTGATGGACACGGAAATATTAAGAGGAGTCGACTTTCCGAGTTTCCAGACATTGAAAAGTACCTTTTAGAATGGATAAAACAAATCCTTGATGAGAAATTCCCACAGATGGACCCTTGTTAAAACAAAAATGTAAATACTTTGCTATGAAATTGTGAATACAGAACTTTCCAGCTAGTAGAGTGTTTTAAAAAGCGTCATGATATATCTTTAAAAAAAGCAGCCAGAGAAAGTCAATACGTGACCAAAGCGTGTGTAACCAATGCACCGAAGTTCTACCAAGTCCTTTAGAGAGATATGATCCAGATAATGTTTACCAAGCGGATGAGACTGCTTTGTTCTTCAAGTGTCTTCCAGATTAAAAATTCACGTTTAAAGGCAAAAAATGCCATAGGGAAAAACAAACCGAGCTACGTCTTACTATTTTCATCACCGGGAAATCAAAACCACCTAGATGTTTTAAAGGTGTTAAGAGACTTTACCTGCAGATTATGCCAATAATAAAAAAGCTTGGATGATTTTGAAGATTTAGTTAAAAAAGTTAACAAGGAAATGAAAATAATCATACTTTTCATTGACAACTGTGCTGTTACAATTGAAAATATAAGAGTCATCTTCTTGTCTGCTAATACCGTCAGTAAAATTCAACCTATATATCAAGGTATCATACACACATTCAAACGCTTTTATCGCAGAAAAGTCGATAAACACATTCTTATGTGCTTGGAAGAAAACAATAGCACTGGGATGAAAGTTGCACGGAAAGCATGGTACACAGTAAGTGACATTATTGTCGAAAATTGCTTCACGAAAGCTGGGTTTTGGATCAGTACAGATAAACAAGACTTTTCTCCAGACGATAATGAGATTGAAGTTGGACCTAGGAATGAGGAATGGGACAAACTAGTGTTTCACGATACTTCTACTAATATGTTAATGCCAACCTTTGAAGACTTCGTACAGATTGATGACGGCGAAACTACCGACGGAGAATACACCGATGACGATATCGTTCAGAATTGTCTCACCCCGTGTACTGACGGAAATGATAGTGAAGATGAAGCCAACCGATTACAGATTTTGGATACAGAAGTAGAGAAGAAAGAATCTTTAAATGCACTGGACGGCATTCTCCACAAGTTTTTTTAATATTCGACTGTTGTTGATAAAACAGTATTCGATAAAATTTATGAACTGGGAAAACACATCCAAAATGTAAAAACAGAAATTAACGTATTTCTATAAGTAAATATTAGTAAATGCCTGTCACACGCTATGGCCATTCCGTTATAATATTTAAACAAACTGCGTGAGCCATGGGCCCCCACCACGTTTCGACGCGCTACTAGTAATAAGATTGCACCTCCAATGGCCAATACCTTGGCGCGATCAGTTCGATTTTGTTTGAGTTACAGTACGTTTGTGTAAATTATGAGCGAAATCGTAGATTTAAAGGTAAGTTTTCAGTGCTTTTACACGTTTTTGTAAAATGATTTTTGTAAAACTAGCATTTTCAATTAAAACTAAGCTGCATTAACTTCAATTTGTTTTATGCACAAAATCCACCTATTTTATTTCACATGTGGTGTTCCCTACTGTCGCCACTAAAGCGTTCCCTACAATGGCCACTGCTTACATGAGGTTATAGGGGTGGCCACTGTAAGTTAAAATTTTATTTTTTCAGAATTATGGCTACATCAAAGCGATTGGGTAAGACACCTGAAAATACCATGAGGGCAGCCCTTCGCCTTGTGCCTTCAGGCGGATATAGCACAAAAAAAGCCGCTGGAAAGTGCAATATCCCAAGAACGACATTACCTAGATATCTGGCAAAATGTAAAGATAGAAACATTGACCTTGATAGTGAAAATCTGGAAGGAGCACCAAGACTCACGCCAAATTAAATAAAAAATTTACACAGGAGGAAGAAAACATGATTTGTGTCTATTTAAAGCAAATGGCAAATCTTCACCACGGGCTTAACCCCAAACAAATAAGAAGTTTTGCTTATGATTTGGCTAATAATTACAACAACAAAAATGGCTCCAGCATGGGTTGGCAGTCAAAGCGCAGGAAAACACTGGTTCACAGGATTTATGAAAAGAAACCCATCTGTATCTATACGTTCTACTAAAGCTACATCCTTAGCACGAGCTGTTGGATTTAACAGGAATGTGATCAGCAAATTTTTTGAAAATTTAAAAAAACTGAAAAGTATAAATATGGCCCATCGCAGATTTCGAATGCAGACGAAACCGTATTAACAACCGTTCAAGGCACAAATAAATTCGTTTCACAGAAGGGACAAAAACAAGTGGGGCAAGTCACCTCAAGTGAAAGAGGAACCTTAATCACAATGATAGGAGCCATTAAATAAAGCTATTGGAAACTCCGTGCCACCGTTTCTAATATTCCCGCGAAAATTTTTCAAAGAGCCAATGCTGAGAGGTGCCCTACCGGGAACTACTGGGGCAGCAAACCCTTCTGGTTGGATCAATAAAGAGATATTTCTTGAATGACAGAAACATTTTATTAAACATACTAGACCTTCAGTGGAAAATCCTATTTTACTGGTGATTGATAACCACGAGATGTAATAAAACTTTCCCGAGAAAAAAACGTCCAAATCGTGACCCTCCCACCACACACGAATCACAAGATGCAACCCTTGGATAAGGCCTTTGAAAAGGTGCTACAGCAATGAGTGCAGCAACTGGCTTTAGAATCATTCTGGTATAAGGATTACAATTTACGAAATTAGTAAGTTATTAGGAAAATCGTACGCCAAAGCATTCTTCGCAAACAATATTATTTCTGGGTTTAAATCAACTGGCATATTTCCATTTGATAATACCATCTTCAGAGATGATGAATTTCTACCTTAATCTGTAACAGATCGTCCTTTTGTAGTTGATGCACCAATTGCTGGTCCATCTTCAAAACAGATAAATTACTTATTGCTCATCCTTCAACTTCCCATCAAAACGACCCAGAGAAGATAGAGAAGTGTAATTTTAGCTCAGAGGAAGTGAAACCATTCCCAAAAGTAATTGAGAGAACTTCTCAAGGTAAAAGAAAAAGAAAGTCAACTGAAAGAAATATTGACTGGAACACCATTTCTCCAACAGTTTCAGGAAAAAATAAAAGTTCCTTTACAGACTAAAAGGAATTTTTTTTAAGAAGAACAGCAAGAAAAAAATAGCTCCACAAGTTCGGAAAACGACGATGAAATATCTATTGCCTCTTCGACACTTACTGAAACTTTTGAAGAAAACACTTATTACAATCTTGAAAACATTAACGATGACAGTTTTATTTTAGTTGCATTATGCAAAAAGAACATCACTAAGCATTTTATTACGACAGTAATTAAATGTTTTGACGATGGAGAGTTTGAAGTGTAATTTTTACGAAGGAAAAGAAACAAGTTTGTTTTCCGGATATCCCAGATATATCCACTTTATCAGAAATAGAAATTGTTGTGCACCTTCCAGAACCAGTCAATACCGGTGGAACGGCAAGAATGGCCAGGTCTTTTAAATTTGAGATTGATTTTTCTAAATATTCCAATGTTGTTTAAATTTTCTATAGGTATATTTTACTTATATTTGTTTGATAAAAAGTTGTTCTAAAAGCATTTTTTCTCATACTTATGTTTATTTTTTACTTCCTTTAGGTTGTAGAGTACCAATTATGTCCATCTGAAAAATAATTATATTTTTCAGTTAGTAATGTTATTTAGTTTTTCTTTTACGCTTGTTTATAACCCATTTTATGATATAATAAAATCAAGTTTTGCTGACTTATTTTTTATTTTATTTGTGGCCACTGTTGTAGTTAATAGTGGCTAGTATATGAGCATGTCCTCTACAGTGGCCACTTTATAAAAAAATAAATTACTTTCAGTAAAATACAAAATGTAAATTTTTATTAAAATTATTTAGTTTGGTTATAAAGAGAAATATATTTACTGTGTGGAAAATTATCAAACGCATTTAAATTGCTTTAGATGAAAAAGTAGGAGGCGTTTCTTTAAAAAGGTTGACACTGTTGGCGGCTCTTCCCTATCTACTATACATTACATAATCATGTATATCACTACATATCTGCTGTATTTTTTATATAATTCTATAAGTGAGAAATTCCTCTCCCTGCCTCTATACGCTAGAAACATGGGTTAGTGAGAGACCTCCATTAGCAAAAAAGATACCTCAGTCCCTTGAAGTCTCGCTTATCCAGGTTCAACTGTATTATTTTCAGTAAACTTGTAATTTATTTATAAATTTGTATTTAAACTTTATGATAATAAACAGAGATGATTCTACTTGTTATTGACACATTACTAATGAAGACAAATTCGCCAGTGGTGTGATAAGTCAGAGTTACATGATTCTTTTGGAGAAACACACAATTGACAGAAACAACAAATATTGATTAAACTATAGAGGAATTAATCAAATTCTGGTACATAACAAGCGGAGAAAACCAAATAAAAGACTAAAGAGGAAGAAAAACAATAGGAGAAAATAAAGTAACCACAATAAAATGATAAGAGAAAAACTTTAAAATTTTAATTCGTTTGACTTCTATTTCTACATTTACATGCATATCCACCTACCTGTAGTGGGCAGTTTTGTTCTGTTAGAACTAGAAAATTTAATTGCAGTTTTTGACACTTAAATTTCTTTAAATTCCCTTGAAATGTTCTGTCCCTGCCAAAAACTATTCTAAAATATCTAATATGCTAAAAAATAACTATTATAATGTTTAAATTATCAATATTCATATAAAAATCATATTTGTTCCTAAATCAATATGAAAATAGTAACATTTAAATTTTTGAAAATTATCCATAACACATAACAGGATATAAAGTAAAACATTTTTGCAGCTGTATTTTGTGAAATAACTGTTATTTCTCTTTAACATTGTTGTGTTACTCTTACACCATTTTGATAATTAAAAACACAAAAATTTTAGACCACAGTACCCTGCTCTTACTTTTATCGATTATCATTTTAACATTCATAATATATATATAACATAATATATAATATAGTTAAACTTAATAACTAATAATAAAGTTTTACAGTACATCTAATAATTACAAATAATATTACAGAGCTGTTAGTTTCACTCAGACAATGGTCCGTAAAAAATAGTGTTACCTGGAAAAAAATTAAAATATTTAAAAATCAACAAAAGTCAACGGAAAATTCGCCAATGTATTTCGAATTACAATATTTGAAAATTCTGATGTAGTTTTTAATACTTTCTCCGAAATATTGAAAACTACAAAGAAGAAAAGATTATAAAGTTCCAATCAGGCATTCAAAGGAACTACGAAATGTAGGAATGCAAACTGCTTCTACCAAAATTAGCCAAAAATATGTTTTGATCATCAAATTGTAAAAGAAATTAGTGGGCTAAAAAGAAAATGGGCGGAAACAAATATTGACCATTCGGGCAAAAATATCACTGAAATAATTACTGTTGACTATGATAGGTAGTCAATGGTCTCTAATGAAAGAATAAGAATAAGCATAGGCGAGCATTTAACCAAGACACTAGTCAAATTAAATGTCTTAAAAATCAGTTAGCAAAAAGCAGAATAGAAGTTGTCAAATGTGAAATATGCAATTTAGATAGATTTCACTGAGGTGGTTTATGGCGACCTATTCAGATCTAAATCTAGATTACATGTTCTAGCCTTATTCTTTTTATGAAGTGTATCAACTTAAAGACTGAACTGAAATATGCAATTTAGTCAGGTATGATTTGGTGGATAAGAGGGTATAGAAGATATTTATCTATAATCCCGCAAGTCAAAAACAGCTGAAAAGTGAGCTTGTGCTTCTTTACATGAATTGTAAATTAAGACTCTATACAATTGAAATAATTCTAGTAATTAAAATATCTTGTCAAAAACATTATACAATAACAAACCTTACAATATTCATAATAGAATAACTCCAGACTTTGGCATCTCATTCAAATTTGTTAATTTTCAAAAATATTTTGATATTTTTCACAGTATATCCCCCATCGCCCAGAGCAGTTAGTCCATCACCACAGTTAAGCTACACGTACTACTGTTAACACGATTTTTAGTGCTGTGCACGTTCAACACTCACATTCACTCATCATTCGAAAAAAAAAGCTATAAAGACTTCCTTAGCCTAAAATTATAGGATGCCCTTGTATCCCTCGGGAGCACACCCTCGTGGAATGTATTTTATAAAAAAATCCAAAACTTCAACATTAACATAAATAAAAAAAACAACGAAAAAAAAAGTTTTGGAGCTTGGTGCTGTGGCCTGAGGTCTACCTTATTAGAAAAATATGTGGTTTGCTCTTTGTACTTCGAAAAGGCATCAATGTCAACAATATTTATAAACTAGTAGAAATAATATCAAATACAGAATAAAGGAAAGGAGAAACAGCCTAAGTAGTATTATCCACGCAAGTACTTCAAGTATAATATTCGATAATACCACAGAAGTTTCACAACCAACCTTTTGAAGCCTTTAAAACTACTTTAAACAACCCGTTCCTTTAATTCACAGAATTCTAAGAATTGTTCCAAAATCTAACAGCCAAATATTCAAAGGTTGATTTCTCTCCGTACTAGCATAAATATTATCCGTGTAGAGAAGAGCTCGAACTTTCCCTTAAAAATGTATTTCTACTAGTCGCTTTAATGAGATTTCCAGTAACCTATGTACAGAGTGTAAGCCGGTATTGCACACAGATATGGTAACGTGAAGATAGGGAGGACGGCAGCCGTTATTTCCTCTTGGCGTGGAGCATTTCCATAAGGAGAGTTTGCGTAGGAGCGCTGCCAGAGCAGTGTTTATGGTAAAGGTGTTCTTCGCCTCGCGCTGCTAAGGTATGAATTTCGGGCAAAAGTTGTTGCATCTTGGTGAATTTATCCTAAAAGAACAAACATTTTAATTCAAGTGATTTAAAAACATTCCAATAATGTATTTCATTGCACTTTTTTGAGTGGCTGAGAAAATTATAATAATTTGACTTTTACAATGAAAATTTTAGTTTTGTAAATGAAGTTATAATTGTAGGATTTTTATTGATAGTACAATGTTTAATTGTGATACATTTCTTCAGTGCAAGATTCATTCTGACTTGCTGTGCAGTTTTTATATCACTAGTGTAGTAAAGATATGGTTATTAACTTAATATAAAAGTGGTTTTGATCAGATGCAGTGATTGTTTGCAAGTTTGTCTTTAATCACTAATCAACTCGGTTTATTTGAATGAAAATTCCAAATTTATAATTAGTTTTACAACTTACTTGAATTTGTGGGTAACATGTCACTGTATATTCGAGTAAAGCTTGCTGGACTTGCTCATAACCTTCTTGAACATGTTTTCTATTCGTAATCCCTCGAACATCTAAAGCATAAAATAAAATCAGTATTTCAATACCCATTAAGGAAAAATTTGATATTGCATTTGAAATAAAATATAAATTTCATCCAATTAAGATTAAATGTATAATTTTATTATAACTGTATTTTCAAGAAATACAATGAAATACACTGTTCAAAACTACTGCCTTGAATAAATAAGTGCTATTAGAAATATGATTGAATTCGAGTTTTACATGAGACACAAAAAATGGATAAGTCAGGTGTATCATGAGTTTGTTTCATTAAAATCTATTCAGAGATAATTATAAATGATCATAGAATGTATATAAGGGTTTATTCAAATGTACAGGTCACTGGCCTGACGTGAACACATGCTTTAGATATAGTTCACATACTTGCTGTTACTATTCCATATTGTTGGAGCTATTTGTAGAAAATCATGCATTTTTGCTCAATGTGTATACTTGAACTCTTGCTATTGAATAGTTCCATGCAAGTGCAAGTGTTTGTATTCAAAGCCCATTGCACATGGGATATAGTACCCATGTATGCTTAACTGAACTGTTTCATTGAATATTACACTATAATATCGATAACTATAATTTGGATGAAACACAAACATTGCTCCAAGTCATTATTTGTTCTTTTTTGTATATTTGTGTTTCAACTCAATATTATAATATTGATATTTACAAATTTGACAGTATAACAGAACAGAATGAGGGTAGATATTTTATTATAGCGAAGTACTTTTATTAATGACCACATTTGTGGATAGTACTGTCACTGTCATTCTATTTGCAAGTCTACCTAACTGTGTATATTACTCTATAATATCAATGACAATAATTTGGATAAAACACAAACATTGTTCCAAGTCATTATTTGTTACTTTTTTAGATATTTGTGTTTCAACTCAATATTATACAATTGATAGTTACAAAGTTGGTAGCATAACACAACAGAATTATGGTAGAAATTTTTATATAGCAAAGTACTTTTACTAATGACCACATTTGTGGATAGTACTGTGATTCTATGGTAGACATAAGCAAATCTACAAGTACAATATAAACAAAAGGAAATCACAACACTCATCTCCCTCTGTTTACACCAACACAGTAGAAATTCCACTATCAAAATATGTTATATACTATGGAATGAATGTATCTTGATGCTTAACTAAATTGGAAAGATTATATACAGAAAAAATAAACAAATAGATCTGATTTAACTGGCTACTTGGCAGTTTGAAAAATGGCTTTAGGAAACAAAATTCAACACGTAAGACGGTAATCATTCCAATTTGGACATATGTCTTGTCAGAAAATCTAGCACAACTACTTTACAAACAGCACCAAAACTCACCAGACAATTGTCAATGGTCAGTACCAGATCAAATTGTTCAAATTCGATTGGTACATAAAAAAATACAACAGCAAAGCCAAATATAGTTCAAAAGACTACAATCACACGCCAATTCCATACTACAACCATTACTGCAAACAACATACGAAAGACGACTGAAAAAAACTGTCTAACTGACGTAAAGTAAGGTAGGGAAACTTTGTCACGCGAAGTCTTAATAGGAAAGTAGTAAAGCTTCCCAAGCAGCTTCCAAATCAGCGAAAAGACTTATAGAATGATTAATTGCTTTTAATTTGAATTAGGAGAAGAGCACCATGATTTGACAAAGAACTTGAAAGTATTAATTGCATTTCAATAACATAAGTCATGTATTTTTGATATTTTTTCATTTGTTATAAAGAAGTAGAGAACTTAAAAATGTTGAGAATTGCTGATATAGATTTTTATGGATTTTCAAACACATTTTTAGTGTTATAGAATGGAGTACTTAATCATATCTAAGTATCAATGATTTAATGACTTGGATCCAATTAAAATTTTCCATAAATAGTAATTAGAAAAACGGTTTTTAACTACATCAATATGTATTAACAAACCACATAATGAAGTAATAACAACATTTTGCTTTTAGTTTCTAGTTACTTTACAAGATTTGTTATTTTATTGTACACTTAAAGTAAAATATAAATAAACAATTTTCTGAAACAGGTAGGACTGTTGTTACAAATATCTTGTGAGTATATTAAATGCAACTGTAAGCTATTTCACAATTAAAATGGCTAGATCCTGCAATATAAACTAACTACTTTTACTTATATTCTGAATAGTAACTAAAAAAACCTGAATATTTCAATTAACACTCAAAAATACAAGATATGAACAACCCCATTCAGTCAGACAAAAAACTGTGATCTTCTAAAAGAATGAAGAAGGATAATGCAAATAAATAGTAGGTGTAACTATTGAAAACTTTAGAAAGTTCAACACATAAGCCATCAATGAAAAATAACTTGATGTAGGGAAAATGTAGTTATTGGATTTTTCTAAAAAATGTTGAATTGAGCAAACATCTTTTAACTCTATGAAAAATATATGCAATTTATACATTTTTGGCTTGTTGCAGATTGACTTAATATAGTCATGGTTTTTTGACCTCAGTTAAGTTCTAATGTCAAGTTATGTTGCAGGGAAATCACTGTGGATATTCTATTTCTAAAGGAACAAGTAACAGTCATCAACTGCACTTATTGATCTCTTCATGTCCACCCTAGACCTAGTACCTATTCCAAACATCTAGAACTGCATATCTCAAGATTTTTATTGTTTGTCTCATATTCGTCCCATAATTTGACATATCCAGAGTATTTGATTGATACAAATTTTAATGTGTAAGGTGAAAAATTTGTATGAATGGAGTTTCAAGTAACAAATTTATGACTATACCAACTTATAAGTTTCCAATATAGCGCCGACTATATGACCCCATTATTCATCACCTAACATGACGAAATTTAAATATTATATTATTCTTTTAATGTTTATTTACCAAAACAAAACATGTCATAACAGATTATAGTTTATTTTTCAGTTCGTTTTGACAATTTTGTTTGGTCTCTGAGGTGTTATGTGATAAAAATATGTTTTTATAACTAAATTCTCATAATTTTTTTTAAATAGGCGTGTGCTTCTATTTCTGGCCAGTAGTAGCAGTCGCATTTCAGGATTGAAATTCAATTTCACAATTGTGAATAAAAATTAAATATTTACCTGGATTAAGTAGGAGCATAAACTTTATACATATATAATCGCTAATGTCGAATTTTAATTCTTGTAACTTAGCGGTGATGTCATTGAAATGATCGGCCAGACTGGGTACGCCGAGCAATCCCAAATTGAGAAGGTCTAACTTTTGTCCATTATGGAGGGTTGTCTCGTCGGGAAGGTTGTTGTGCATGCGTTGGTGAATATGGTCCAACACCAACATATCCGACCAAGAATGCTGTAGTAATTTCATCTGGTCGTCCACCTAAAACGAAAAAAAAAATATTGTAGTAACAAATAAAGTATTTGTTTTTGTGTATATATACGTTTTATTTTCTCAGATGGTCGATTGCTGATTTTGTGTAGTTTACAAGGTATGACTTGATGAAACTACGAAATAAAAATATGTTAGTACCTACATCTAAAAAACTATGTATAAAAGTATGTACATATGTTCGAGACGATAATTATTGATTGAGAACTGTGGAGACGCATAATAGTTTTTGTGCAGTTTTGTAATTTTTTTCTGTCACAGTAGATTTTAAATGTATTAAAAAGTAATATCAGGGCATTTGTTTGGTTTGATTCATATTCACCTTATGGACAGAATTGAAATTCAAAAGATTCAGTTGTTGTCCTAGTAAACGATGATGATTCTGAGTGAATGAATGATTTTGAAGAGTCCATTCAATGAAATCAAGAACAAAGAAAAGTAGGTTAAACATTTTTAAAAAATTGCTTACTTTTATGGAGAAATAAATGAACATAATACAAAATTGTCCTGTTCGTCGTTATGGTAGTAACAAATCGATATAATATTCAACTAAAATTTTACAAAAAAACCCGCAAAAATACAAAATTTGTTATGTTTATGATTCATTAGTTGGGATTTTGTTAAAAGTTGTAAACATATTTATTCAAAGGAATCAATGCGTGCCGTTTGAAACAATTCTTTGGATACCACGTTAAGCTACCATACAAATTTCTGACCAAAAACTATCGAACAACACCCGTAATCGACTAATATGGATACCGTTGATTTTTTTTTAATTTCCAAAACTCAATTAACCTCATCGATGCACGCGTTTTCAGTTAAATCGATTCCTGAGAAATGTTTTGTTGTGTTGTTGTTATTTCGAAGGCTACAAATGAATTTGAATGAATAATTTTTGTTTCATTGACTGATTTATGAAATAGTAGGTGTACACATAGTAAAAAAAAACTACTTACGAAATTTAAGTACTGAAAATGCTCATTTTATGCATTATTTAATAACAATGCTGTTTTGCCAATTTCACGTGTTTATGAAAGGGGTTATTTGACCGGCAGTTGCCTCATTTCAGCATCAGCCAACATATATTATTACTTGCGTACGAGTTACCCCGTACAAAATTATTTATTGAAGAGTTAAATATATAAATCATAGCACCATAAAATATTTATTGCCCAACAAATTTGTTTTGTATGTTAATAAAATTTATAAAAACGTATGTGACTCAATTCTTTATATCCGGCACACACCCGGTTGTGCAACAAAAAGTACATTTATTGTAAAGTATGACCTAAATAAAAGCAGACAATAAAAAACAAATGAAAAATAAACATAGGATAACAATAAAAACCTCCAGACTTTTTCTTTCGCAACCATAATTTTCCGTATCAACAAAGTCCTCCGGCCTAAAAAAACTGAAAAATGATCATTACTACTCGGAATTCTAAACAGGGGCGACACGAACGTTTATTTAAAAAGGGTTTTTTAACGCAGTCAAACGTTCTTTTCAATTATAACTACATCTCCAGAAAGTGATTATTTGTCTTAATCACAAGAATTACAGCAGGGAGACGTTTGAATAAGATAAGGCATTAACCAATAAGCAGAGCTTATAATAAAAATTATGTGGAAGGGATGTTATTTTATTCATTTATATCCATTTGTACTTCCCAAAGTAAACAAAATGGTGCAAACTTAATGCTTGATTGTTACATTTAAAGTATTCAATTGAATGTCGGCAACATATTTTTATTAGAGTCCTGTACAATCGTAGGTATAAATTAAAAGTTATATTATTTTTCGCGTTATTTTAAATCTGAATTTTCAGTTTCAATTCTTCTTAAAATAGTTAAAAAACCGTGTTGATATTTCTGCAGGATTTTTACAAGAAACTTCTATTGTTACAGCACTGAGTTAAGAGGCTGTAAAAATGTTTTAATGCGTCAGTATTGTTCAAGAATAATAAAAGTATTTTATATGCTGACTGCAGTGTTGTGACTCATCACATTGGGTGAACAAAGATAGATCGCACATGTTCAACATTAGTTTGAACTTGGCCTAAATTTCGCGTCGGTTTTCACTTTCGATTATTTGTTAATTTTACGTAATTTCTACACATTTTGTGTTAGCTTTTTTGATTCTCACGTACAGGTACGGATTTTTAAACATTTTAAATAAACCGAAACATCCGCTTTTGTTTTCTTTTAATTATACATATTAGAACTGAACTTTCTTTATATTTTGCTAGACATCGAATTAGGAATCTATAATCTTGGAATTTATCAGCTCGTGCCTTGTTGTATTCTTTTTTGGCGTCCCTTTACTTCCCTTACTATTCTGGCTATTATTTTTTGAATACTTATTATTACATGCTCTTACCGATTTATTATTGGGGTTTTTACAATTTCTCTGGAAGACACACACGGCAAACTCTTCTAGAAAGGACAATTGAACCCCACTGTTTAAATTCCCTCCACACATTTTTTAATGTTTCGATTGCATCTATTTTTGACTCTATTCCTTTGTATGGTGTATCCCATTTCGGTCACTTTTGCGGGGTATCTCCCTTACTTTTAATGATAGAGGATTGCGGTTTTCGCGATAGTTCTATTACTTTTTTATGAAATTAAAAAACGCGCAAGCAGAATTTTGAAATACAGGGTGTAATTGAAAAATATCACTTTTCATGCACCCATCGCATCTCAGTTATCTTTAAACTTATCGAAGAAACTGAAACTTGTTCTGATAGAATGTTTTTTGCAGAATCCAGTAATGTAGTTAGTTTTTCCTAGAACCATTTGTTTTTTTCTAAAAACCCGTTTTTCGTGTTTTTCTCTCTGAAAAACGTAAAAATAACTCAAACAAATAAAAAATATCAACTTTTTGGGGTAAAACAATACTTTTCTCGCATTATAGATAGGGTTGGCGGAAAAGTAAAAGGTAATAAGTCCCCTGTTAGGAACCGTATTATTGAAACTCACTTTAGGTCAGTGTCAGTGTTGAAAGTCATCACTGCAAACAAATTTCTCCCGAAATAGTATAGCTGGTAGCAGATAAGAGATGTCAAGTGTAAGGAGTAGGGTTGTCAGAATACTAGATGATTAAATTTCTGGAGAACAAACGCGAAATCCTGTAAGGGGCAACATCAAAGTTGACCCTCAAATGACATCAAAAATTATAAAAAGGGAGTATCTATATTACATGGAGGGTTAATTATTTAACCTCCTATTTCCCGAATTCTTCACTTGCGGTAATGAAAAAAAAAACATCTTTTATTATCTCCAAAATCTTTCAATTTACTGTGAAAAATTAGTTTTTATATTTCAACTTTGCCACCCTGTATCTTTTTTATTATCAATATTTTATTGAAGCAAGTTGCGTCAGATCGTAATATTTTGAGGCAAAGAATCTTCCATTTCACTTTGGATAATTACTTACGGACCACCCTGTATATATACATCTATTAGGACTAATCCCATTCATAAAATAGGCCTATTTTTAATTTAAAACAAGCTGAACTAAATTAAGTGGAACCCATAGGAAAAATTAATGCGGAAGACCTAGAGCAACTTGGAATGGCTCGATAGGGCAACAATTAGAACAAGCGGGAGGTGGGACCTACATAAATGGCGAAACAGAAAAAAATTGAAAAAATGTGTGAACTCTACGACATCTATAAGAGGATATGATTATGTATGATAGTATGAAATAAATCAAACATTATAATAGTTTCTTTGTATGTGAATAAAATCAAATGAATATAGTTACATATGCCACTTGGAATAGGACGGGAAATTAGGGACAAATACCATGTCAATTTTAAATTATCTTTTGTGAAAATTTTTGCATACTGATATATTTTCTAGTATTATAATGTTATAAATGCATAATAATTGATATTGTATTTCTTATTACTTATTGAAAGTAAAAGGAGAATGTAATTTGATTAAATCTTCCACAGGACGCAACAGCCAATAACGTTCATTATTAGAAAATTTGGCAACAACAAGGCTAGCTAGAATTAAAATTACTATCGAACTAACCGGATTTTTCTCCAAAAATAGAATGAGACAGTAGCCAAATTAAAATTATTATTTGTATTAATTTTTTCCTAAACTTACTAATCTCTTTACAACTTTCAAAAGATCATTCATACTATATAAATGGATTAATATTAAAGCAGGTTCATACTTACAGGCAAATAGAAATAAAAATTAAAATAAAAAGAATCAATAATTTGATGTTTATACAGAAATAAAATAAAAATGAAAATAATGTATGCGCATGCTAATTTTGAAACGTCACGCTTCACTTTGCCAGTTGGCATTAGGAATTTTTCAAATAACTGTAATTTCCCACATAGATATCTACCAATGAAAAAGTTTCAAGCGGAAATTAAAAATAAAACAGACTCCTATTAAAGTACAGAGTTTTTCTATACTTATTTTTTTGTTGAGACTCCATAAAACAGTACAACGCAAAGATAAAAAGCATAAAAACAACACCAAAAGCTATCACCAAAACAAAGTTCAAAAGAGGTTAGGTGACATGTCGCACCCTTGCTTCAAAAGTGACATAACTCAAAATTCACATTTTTTGAGTTAACGCCATGAATGAGATTACTAAACACTCCTACGTCGATCATCAAAAGTGTTTCAACTTAGCTTACAAGGGTGTGGGCTAGATGGCGCTTGTGTCATTTTTGAAGTTTCTAAACTGGAAATATTATATCCAACAAAAGTGACACAATCGTTAGTTGTGCTCTGAACTTGAAGAAAAGCGATTGCTTCTCGAAGATCAAAACCGCATTATTTTGAGTTGTGTCGTTTTTGAAGATCGAAACTAAAAACCTACATTGAAAGAATTTGAGTTGATACCGTTTTGTAGACTGATATTTGCAGACGACAGTGGATTAATTTGAATTGTGTCATTTAAGAAAATTAAGGTAAGTGACTCTGTTATTTATATTGTAAGTTGCGTCACATTTGACGAATTATTTGTTTGGGAAGTATCATTAAGCTAAGCTTGGGATTTTCGGCCGCGGCGGTTATGCTTTGATGTTTTTACATCGGATTATTTTTCTAGAAACGATGGATCAACCGCAGGACCGCTAATATTTTAAAACTGGCAGTACATACTGTTAAAAATATAGGTATTTATTTTGGCTGTGCCGCACGGTTTAGTTTTCTCTGTACATTTAAGATGAACAATAAAACTATTTTTACTTTTGAATTAGGTACTTTGTTTACTATAAATCATATATTATTGGTATTTTATTTACGGTGTCTATTGGCAATGACTATGTCACAACTTAAAACGTTTTGTGTTTAATAGTCGAACCAAAACTTCAAAAATGTCACTTTTTTATAAAAACACGTTAAACGTGACACAACTCAAAATAATTCAGTTATTTATACGAATAAACATCATCAAAACCGTCACAACTCAAAAGGGGTGGTTTCAAGGAATGTAAAATGGATTAAACAGAAAATTCAAGTAAGTTTGCCACCTTTACACTGTTATTTAACTGGTTCCTTTTTTGGATCGATTCAAAAATCTGTAACTATTCAAATACTAGTTTTTTGCGATTTCTGAAAATCTAAGTTTTTTGGGTTGTGTCACTTTTGAAGAAAGGGTGCGATGTGACATGCGATGCGCGGCGGTTGATACATTTCAACATGCGCACTTCTGTTTTTAGATAAAAATAAAAGTTGAATGTTGTTCATCTTTTATTTCAATTTTATTTTTATATGAGCTGTATAAACGTTTACATCGTTACTTATAAGGTCTACTTCTATTTTTATTTGACTGTACCCGCTTTTAGACTCTGCTGCTCTTCAAAACATGACCACGCATAACTTGTAAGACAATTATAGCTGTCGAAAATCGTCTTGACCGTGAATTTCTGACAACTGACTTTTCGAAAATGAATCTCAAGTATTTCTGAAAAAACCACGGTAACGAAAAATTCTACAAATTAAGTTAGTTTTTTATTTGAGTTCAGTGGAATACATGGTATTTGGAAATTCAATCTAAATAATACTATTTTCTGAAGAAATAAGCCACAGGGACCCTTTTCATTCCAAATATTTTTCTGTAAAACAGTTAAGTGCTATTTTTTTGTTATGTAAACAAAATAGTATTGATTTACCTTCAAAATACTACACTTTGAACAATTAAACTTCAAATTTAATATTGGCGTCTGAGTATCTATTACGATAAATTGACCAATCTAATGAACTTCAGTGCACTTCTGTTTATACTGTGAATGCGGTTATTTATACGCAACGGCAAAAATCCGTCCTGTATGTAAACTTTCTAAGAATGCCTGGTAAGATATGTTGTCAATAGTTCCGGATCATATAAAAAGACCAGTTGTAATTAATTTTCATGAGGTTAGTAACAGAAATGAAGGATTTAATTATGTTAATAAATAAATGTTATACGAGTACGATTTCTTGTTTTTCTTAGTAATCAGTTCGGATTGTAAAATTGGTTTTATGTATAAATTCATATAATGATTCCAGAAATATTTGACAGTAGGGTTAAAATATTCTCTAATGAGATTATTCAAGTTCATTTATTTATTATGTATCAACTGTACTCCTATATAGGGGCATATTAATTATTCAATTTATGAAATAAATGCGGCTGTCCTTCTAAATTACTTAGAACTAAATAATAATTGCTGGACAAATAATCAAATTTAGTTTCTGGCTGCAAGGACTACGGTTCAGATGCCCAAAAATTGTATTCCTAAATAGGAGGAACACAGCAAACTTAGAAAAATGCGCAAATACTTCCATAAATAAACGGTTTTAAGGATTAAAACTAACTTTTTCGCATCTGTGAGACACCCTGATTAATACTCTATCATAAAATTGTCACTTGTATACACTTCGGGAGATGTATCGTGTAACAAACCGAAATTTCTCCAAAAGTAACCAAAAATGCGGTATATCTGGATTTATAGTCAGCTGAAAATCAATCGGGTACATATGTGAGACATCTTGAAAAATATCCAATTATAAAATTGGCCACTTGTATACACTCCGGAGGCTTTATCGTACTAAACCCGAAATTTCTCCAAAAAGGACAAAAATGTGGCACTTCAGGTACCATAGTACCCGTTGTACTAGCTCTGGTGAGCTAAAAATCAATAAGGTTCATCTATAAGATACCCTGAATAATATTCAATTATAAAATGGGTCACTTGTATACACGCTGGAGACTGTATTGTGCTAACACCTTGAAAATTCTCCAAAAATTACAAAAATTTGGTACCTCAAGTACCATAGCACTCGTTGTACTGGCTTTAGTGAGCTGAATCTCAATAGGGTTCATCTTTGAGACGTCCTGAATAATATCCAATCATAAAATTTACTCCGGAGATTGTATCGTGCCAACAAACTAAAATTTCTCAAAAAATGACAAAAATGTCGTACTTAAAGTACTATAGCACCTGTTGTACTGGCTGTGATGAGCTCAAAATCAATAGGGTTAATCTGTGAGATGTCCTGAACAATATTCAATCATAAAATTGGTGATTTGTTGCAGTTCGGAGGCTGTATCGTGCTAACAAGACATGTAACGAAAAGTGGCCGACGACAACGACGACGACATACACACAGGATTTTTTTTTTACCAAATTTCAACTTTTTGTGGGTAAACCAATACTTTTCTCGCATATTAGATAGGTTGGGCGGAAAAGTAAAATGTGTTTAGTGTTTTATTTGTTACTATGGAAAAAAAACTGTCACCTTTACCGATATATGTCAACTACAGAAACTTTGGGAACGACAAATCTATGCTTCTGATTTTTGAATCCAAATGATGTGTAGTTTCTATGCTGGTAAAAAGAAAGGGATATCAGAAGCATGTATGTGACCGACTATCAATCACAGTCGTGTAATGTAATCGTTTGATGATGTTTTGGCAACAGAAAACTCGGAAATCTTGTTAGGATCACCAGAAAACTAAACAAGAGGGAATATTTGAACATTTTTCAGGATTTCATCAACATGTTTTTAGGCATTACCTACTTAATAGGTTGTTTGTTAAGCTAGGAATCACCTAAATCAGATACTTAACCAAAATCTAATAGCACCAACCTAAGAAGTGTCTAGTTCAAAGATTCTTAGTTAAAATTTTGATTTGTTTAATTTTATACACATTACTTTGTAACTGGCGTGCAAACTGAATGAAACTAGACCATACAAAGGACAAAAAGAAGATTGACATAAAGAGAGCGGTTCTCGCGTTTCTTTATTTCCAGATTCTGGAGAATCTAACCTTTCAAGCTGCTGTACCAAACGGATAGCTCGCATCTTTTTTCTAATAAAACTAAATAGGCCAAATACAAATAAATCGCAAGATACTATATAACCTCTCAACAACGACTACAAACGAACTTTTAAGGTTACGTATTACCTAAAAATTTTAGGCAAGGGTAGTTACCTGTCCTAATGTTAGGTTTTTCCTACAAGCCTAGGACGGTGTCGTCTCATTTCAGGACCTCTCATTTCAGGACCTATGCAAAATTTACCTGTTTTCTGTCTCATTTACGGACCTAACCTACGATACAAGTTTAAACCGAATCACTTGCGGACCTTTCAATGATCTATTGGATTATACCGATGTGTACCATAAAATGGTCGTACATCGATAAAAGGCCTGTCTGATATTAGCAATATATAAAGCAAATATTTAAAACCACTAGGTAATATTCATTCGACCTTCTGTGGGATAAAGTGCTGTTTATATCACAAGTAGAAATGTCTGAAGCTGAACAAGTGGGTTAGGTTAGGTTAGGTTAGGTTAGGTCTAGGCCTAGAGAGGTTCTCGCCTAGAGGTCCTAAAATGGTACTTCATGTTATGAAAAATTTTACGAAGGTCCTCAAATGATACAAACGGGGCCGAGGTCCTCAGGTGAGAGGTCCGCAAGTGAGACCGTCCCCTTAGCACATGGTGAAACGCACATTTAGGAATTTCTAAATCCGGTTTAGGTATGACCTAACTTTAGAAATTAGTTGGTGAAATCTGGCATGAATCTCATTTGTCCTGTATTCATTTTTCACTGTTATTTTGGGAAGTCCAAAATGTTTGAAATTCGTTTCTTACACGCCGAAACATGCTAGGTATTGGTTTGTACTTTGACTAAGTCAAACGTAGGAGCTCCGATTTTAGTCTGTAATATGTCTATCAAGACTATTTATATGATAAATAATTATTATAAGCAAAGTATTATTCTAGCCAAGAATAATTTAAAAATAAACCGTTTTAAAGATTAAAACTAACTTTTCCGCACCTGATTAATATTCTATCATAAAATTGTCACTTGTATACACTTCGGGTGATGTATCGTGTTAACAAACCGAAATTTCTCCAAAAGTAACCAAAAATGTAGTATATCTGGATTTATAGGACCCGCTGTACTCGCTATAGTCAGCTTAAAATCAATAGGGTACATCTGTGAGACACCTTGAATGAGATACCTTGAAACATATCCAATTATAAAATTAGCCTCTTGTATACACTCCGGAGGCTGTATCGTACTAAACCCGAAATTTCTCCAAAATGGACAAAAATGTGGCACTTCAGGTACCATAGTACCCGTTATATTAGCTCTGGTGAGCTAAAAATCAATAAGGTTCGTCTATAAGATGCCCTGAACAATATTCAATCATAAAATTGGTCACTTGTATACACGCTGGAGGCTGCATGCTAACAAACTGAAAATTCTCCAAAAATGACAAAAATTTGCTACCTCAAGTACCATAGCACTCGTTGTACTGGCTTTATTGAGCTGAATCTCAATAGGGTCCATCTTTAAGACGCCCTGAATAATATCCAATCATAAAATCGGTCACTTGTATAAAAATAATAAAAATGTCGTACTTAAAGTACTATAGCATCTGTTGTACTGGCTGTGGTGAGCTGTAAATCAATAGGGTTTATCTGCGAGATGTTCTAAATAATATTCAATCATAAAATTGGTGAGTTTTTGCACTCCGGAGGCTGTATCGTGCTAACAAACTGAAATTTCTCAAAAAATAACAAAAATGTCGTACTTCAAGTACCATAGCATCCCTTGTACTGGCTATTATGAGCTGAAAATCAATAGGGTTCATCTGTGAGATGTCCTGAACAATATTCAATCATTGGTGACTTGTTGCACTGCGGAGGCTGTATCGTGCTAACAAGACATGTAACGAAAAGTGGCCGACGACGACGGCGACATACACACAGGATTTTTTTTCCAAAAACTATTTTTTCTACTTCCGTAACTAAAACCGCATTTTCAGCACGGGTTTGACTTGCACAAAACGACTCTTTAAACACTAGTGTTTAAAATGCGAAAAGTCACATCTCGGTTATCTTTTGTTTTTTAAGCGTCAAATCAAGTGTAACGTTTGTATGTTAAATTTCATGTTCTGTGATAATTTTGTTGTTCTGTGTCATTTGATTTGTCAGTCAGCCGTCAGCCATCGTCCGTAATGTTATGAATATAATTAAAATATAATAAAAAAAAATTCCCTTCCTGCGGGCGAAGAAAAAGTATAGTAAGCATCTCGTGTTAAAAACATCTTTAGTTACTGGTTTCACAAGGCACTCGTTCCGCTTCGCTCCACTCGTGCTTAGTAAAACTCGTGACTAAAGTAACCTTTTTGACACTTGCTACTTAATATACTATTTTTGTGTTGTTCTTGACGAAAAACGTAAGAATAGTTCAAAAAACTTTTTTGTGGGTAAACTTTTCTCGCATATTAGATAAGGTTGGGCGGAAAAGTAATATATAGGATGCGAAATAATTGGTTTAATGCTCAATTATAATTATTTTTTTCGAATAAACTAAACCTACTAAGAAATGAATAGTTTCAATTGAGAGTAGGTTGAATAAATTAGCTACAATAAATAGATGGAAAAGTAATCTGAATGTATTGCTTCTAGTAATTTTTAATAATGCTGCTTTACAATTTCTATTTGCATATTTCAATTTTAAATGAAATAAATTGAGTAGGTACATCCAAATAAAAATACTTTTTTAGTTTTCTCTTTTAACTTGAAATCTGCAAGAGCTGACAAAAAATATATGTAATAACTGTTAAATCGGTTTTTAGTTATATAATCGATTAAAAAAACGGAGTGTTCAAAGGATCGTTTAATAACCATTAAAAACATTTTAAAATTCAGGTCATAAATACATTTTATTGGAGTCCATTAATTATATTTAGTTATTATTCCTCTATTCTCTTAAGCGGGTTAATGAGATGTCCATTTTGTAGCCGTTCCCACAGTTTTTAAAACCGTGTAATTAGTACCTAATATATTAATATTGTACCTTTTTGAATATTCCACCAATGGTACTTTACCATCGTGGAATAACAAATACATTAGTTAAGTGGTTCGTTCAAGTTTTTAATAAGAATTGTTCGTATACCGAGTGATCAACTTATACTCCGGAGTTCAATAACTCCCGATTACTTAAGAGATACGATTTTTTTCAAATTTTGTAACATACAGTGTGTTTCATAAGTTCACATTATATCAGTTATGTTTTTGTATAATGGAACACCATATAGCTATGAATTTCAATTCTTCTCATTTTTCCTATTCCAGAATTTAAATATTTTACTAGGTTCTACAGGATACTTTGAAAAATATGACCACTTTTATGTAAATATCTTAACGAAATCGTTACCCTGTGTTATTTAAACTCAACAACTGAGGGTTAATTTCTTAATGCCAAAAGAATTATAAATAGTTTTGTGGCAACTCATCACGTATTGGATAAATTTCATTTGTAGGTATGTAATTTATGGATGAACCAAATCTCACGCCCACGATTTTCTTGCTTATTTTAAATGAAACCCTCTATTTAATACAATCTTCAAAAAATACTTACAAATCACGTTTGTTAAATAATCCCTATACCTAAACGTTATGGTTATGGAGTTATATTGATTTTTAAGAATAAAATCCACATAACTGGCAAATACTGCAAGTTTGTTAAATACGTTTTAGTGCAATCTGATTGTAATGAGTTTAATGCTAAGCCATTTAGTTGAGGTTTTAAATGAAACTCAATGTTTCTAGCTAATTCCACAATATAATGAAAAATGTTGAAAATTCTAAAAAATTGACAATTGTTTAGATAACTGAATATCATCGTCAGAATGACAGAAGTTACATTTCATTTGATGCCTACCTGATGTTTAGTAGTTATTTTTGGCTAGACTAACCTACCTTGTGATTGACTTAATATATGTTAATAGAAAAGAGAAGATGTGATATTACAAATATTGAAGCTTAGATATTATCAGCCCTATGGTGATATCCTGGATATCTTTTTCCAATTAACATCAGTATAACTGTGCAATGATATAGAAAACCAGGAAAACTATATCTGCTGATCTTTACAATTATCACTTAAGAAGACAGTTTAATAGTGGAGAACTCCCTAGATTTATCTGTTTATTGACGACTTCATATTGTGGGTTTCTTAGGTGTCTTCTAATTTCCAACTCTTCAAGGAAAGCCAGTTCTTGTTTCCTATCACAAATATGCAGTACTTCTAGTTCTGTGTTAGGTGTCAATGAATGGTTGGTATCAAGTAGATATTTTGCGTAATGAGATTTATCTGGTTGTTTTAATCTGTATGCTCGTAAGTGTTCACTGTATCGGATTTCAAAATGTCTAAGGGTCTGACCCAAATAGACAGCATTACATTCTGGACATTTGAGTTTATATATACCTGATTACTTTAATGTTGGTATTTTTGTTCTAACATTTAACAATTTGGTACTTACGTTACTTTCTGTTTTAAAAGAAATTGTTGTATGTAAATTAAAAACATACAAATTACAAGATAACGCTAAGCTTATTTCATTTGACGTTACTAATATGTTCACTAAAATTCCTCCTAAAGAATGTCTAATACTTGTAAGAAAATTATTAGAAGATAAAAATATTAATTCAGGAATAATATCAGATATACTTAATTTATTTGATGTATGTATAAATCAGAATTATTTCACTTTTGACAATAACATATATATTCAAAATGAAGGTTTACTAATGGGAAGCCCTATATCACCTATTTTGGCAAACATTTTTATGGACAGTTAAGAAACAAAAATCTTTGAAAGTAATATTTCAAATAATGTTTTATTTTGGTATAGATATGTAGATGACATATTAGCATGTTTTATAGGTAGTGAACGGTAGTGATATATTTTTCAACCAATAACTCAATCAATTTTCTTGATTTGAAAATTCAAAGTGTTAATAATGTACTTGATTATTCAATTTACAGAAAACCAACACACACTGATGTGACAATTCCATATATTTCCAATCACCCCATGTCCCATAATCTAGCGGCATACAATTCAATGATACATAGAGCATTTTCAGTTCCTATGAACAAATGTAATTTTGATAGAGAGATTAATACAATTAGACAAATAGCATCTTCCAACGGTTATCCATTACATATGATAAATAAGCTAATTAATAAAAAAGAGGAAAAAGTGGCATTATAACTTATATTTCCTAAACAAACTGAAGAAATAAAAACTTATAAAACCATCACATATGCAGGAAATATTTCTAATAATATTTCAAAGAAGATATCTTTAGTAACGAATACAACGATTTCTTTTGAAACAGAAAGTAACGTAAGTACCAAATTGTTAAATGTTAAAACAAAAATACCAACATTAAAGAAATCAGGTATATATATGTATGTCCAGAATGTAATGCTGTCTATTTGGGTCAGACCCTTAGAAATTTTGAAATCCGATAAACACCTACTTGACACCAACCATTCATTGACGCCTAGGCGCAAGTTGAGTCTTTGATTCTTCTTCTTCGTAACAAGTTGACGACGTTGGAGGGTTAGGTGTCAGTATCATTTTGTCCTGCTGTTTTTTTGTCTACAGTTTTGATGCTTTCATTTACTAGGCCTATAGGTTTTTGTTAGATTAATCATCATTTTTTAAACATGCACAACGCACTATCTAACATAAAGTATACTGTGATAACACTGAACTGAAACAACACAGGAACGAAATACGAACATGGTCGCCTCGATCTCTGAGTTTGACAGTCAGTGTTGCCAACGGCAATGTTACATTTTCCCTGAGACGATCTACAATAAATCCCTGCTTATTAGGTCGACTCAACGATGTGTTTATTCTATGTGATAAACTCGTTTTATTTTAAATAGCGTTCGTGTACATGGGTAGCAAATAAAGAAAAGACTATTATTTTATTAATGTTACAAGTATTAAAGTAAGTTAGTAAAATAGCTTAAGGTTAGTTAATTGCGTTAATGGTACCAAGCTAAAGCAGCTAAACAAGTGTTTTACTTTTTTTATTTCAATTTATTGGGGGAGGGGCCCTCCCAGACTTCCCAAAAACACCGCTTATGATTGGTCATGTCTGTTTGGTATTAATTGACAGCTTAAGAGTATTTTTAAAGTTGCCCATGACTGCAGTATTTGACAAAGATTAATTTTGTTATATCTGACAACTAATTGTAAATTACTAATTTGTGTTTTGATTTGGTTAGTTTCTTTATTATTTACGTTTGAAATTTAAATTGGCTATGATGAATTAATTCTTAAAAAAATAACAAAACTAATACGATTAATATTTTGGAAAATAAAATGGTAAATAAATAATTTCTATATTTAGACAACTTGTATCGAAACATTTTAATTGTTTCCATTAAATACAAACGTACATCCGCTAGTCTAGCGATTTTATAGGGAAAACTAAGTAGGATGGATTGTTATGGAAATGCTGAGTTAACATTTAAATACTACCGATGGCGATATACGTGAACGCATTTAAATACGTGGGAAACCGACATGCTTGATGAAATTGATTCTAATTAATTAAATTTACCCTACGTCTGCTTTTCTACCTTCTTTGCAACACTAATTTAAAGAGTTGTCTTCAACCATACAAAGTGTTGTTCATAAGAAATGGTAAATTAACTCAAATACAAATATTAATGCGAACAATAGAAAGGTAGTGAATTAGAAAGATAGTACAGTAAGGAAAATAAGTATTATCTTGCGATTGCCCATGACTATTACGATATTCTTTAAACTCGTAGACGAAAGACAATTCTTCAATAAAAATAGTCGACAACTTATCAAGGTCGTGTTATATTTATGAAGATTATTTCTTGAATTTAAATTTTTATATCAGTCATATTCACAAAATGAAACAATTTGGAATAATTTATTCAAAATATCAACAACAATCAACAAAAACAGCACCAGTTGCATAATTTATCAATTGGAATTGAAAACACAATTATTGTATGTGACATTTTCACCATGTGTAATTTGTGACATTTGTTCAGCTTTTGAAGAACTGGCAGGATTAGTAATTTGAATGAATAGCTGCTCGGGTACTCCGGATTTTGCCAGTTGAGAAACTGCAGTTGATATGCAAGAATGGTCTGTAATTTTCAATTGGTTGGTATCTAAACCAATTGACTTTGCTCCCAATTTAGTTCGTTTTACCAAACAGGCGAATTCTTGTACCACAAGTTTCCTTTTTATCAGAATGTATTTGAAGTTAGGAACAAACGTGGACATGTGAGTCTTTTTCCAATCAATTCTCTGAACAATCTAACTGGACAGCTCTGTAGGTTTCGTTCATTTTTAGTAAGCCACTTGCTGTCTCCACATTTATGGTTTCCTCCTTGACAGATTTTTGTAAAAAATTGATTGAATTCTATCCTACCTGATTCATTACATCTTTCTGAATTTCAAATTTGAAATGTTTAATCAAAACTGAACACCCTTCGCTTCCACGCCACGCTAATTCTACTGAAACGAAATAGAAAACTTTTTTTAAGTCCATCTGGAGTTTTTTCATCCCATTTCTCAATAATAGCAAACATATTTTCTATACTTAAGGCCGTTGAAATCCGTTTCCGTTTTTCCTGATGTTTCTGCAATTTCCGTCTCATGTATTGGCTGTAGAATTCCAAATACACTTCACAGTATATTATTTATAATCTTGCCCATTTTCTTTACTCATATTCCAGGCTCAGTATTTCAAAATATCATTCATGGTGTCGACTTATTCAATTCATATTGACGATTCTCGCAAAATTTGGTAAATTGTTTTCATACGCTATTTTCACTACTCACTGTATGATCGGGGATTGTAGATTCGATTACCCTATAGATTTCTTCATTTTGGTTTTTCCAAACCGATTCATTTTCAAACACTTCAACAGCTTCTACACGATTGATTCAATTTGATGTTTAAGATGTATTTATTTAGAGTACTGTCGGATGCACAGGCTCTTTGGTATAAGTACCATGCAAATAGTCGCTAATTGAGCGTGTTGATTGATCTCGTCAAACAGGAAACAAAAGTATGATTGGTTGATGAGTGATATTTAATAAACGAAAGAAATAATCAACTAGTCTAGACACTTTAGTTCCAATCTGCTGTTTCTTAGCCGACCCTATAAAAGCACCAAACTCAATCTATGAACGCTGCACTACGACCCCCAAAATACCCCTAACCCAGCCCTGCAGAGGAAATTAATCACAAAATACTTTTCGAACTTGTGTCTCTCTCTCTCTAATCAACTATAGTAACCTACGGAGCCAAGCAATGAAAGAAATTAATAAAAAAGAGTAGACTCAAACAGGGTGGGCACGTATTAATTCAACTAAAATTATTCTGTGAATTAATTCATGAGTTAAATGAATTGATATTTTAAAAATACCTATTCAGTGAGTTAATATTCGTGCCACGTTCGTAATATTTGAGAGTTGCGTATCGTGCACTCACTAAGTATTTTACTCACAATGGTTGTGATTGTGGTATCTCTGAATATCAAGCCATTCGGCTTGAGGAATTTACACTGTTCATACACCCAGCCATCTGACAGTGACACCCTCTGTTGAGTTCACAGTTTCTTTGTGTATTTCCTGTTGGTTTATGCGTAAAATAAAATTAAGCATCGTATAATATCAAAATGAGTGGACGTACGAAAGATACGGTTTGGTAGTAGTTTAATCCTTTGAAGGGAACGGCAGAAATAAAAAAGCTACCTACTTGTAAATAGTGCAAGCCATATAAATCAATGCGTCGGTGTTGATAAAGAGAAAATGGTCGAGATACCTGAGTC
This sequence comes from Galeruca laticollis, assembly GCA_963921935.1. Lineage (NCBI taxonomy): Eukaryota > Metazoa > Arthropoda > Insecta > Coleoptera > Chrysomelidae > Galeruca > Galeruca laticollis. The sequence continues at coordinate 117,470,628 of OY998175.1, forward strand.
TGATAGTGACACTGAAACTGATGAAGATATGCCTTTTGCAGAAGTGCAAGAAAAATATTTTGAAGAAGCGGCTCAGGAACAAAACGATAGTTTTGGTAAAAAAATCATTAGGATACTTTTTGATTTCTTCTTACCGAATGTATTTTCTCACACAGGGAAATCTAATTCTACATCCGATGCAAACTTAGGGAAAAGAAAGGCCGATGCATAAACACTGCTAACTTCCAGTATAACTAGAAATAGTGTCGCAAGTACGAGTAGTACCAGTAGCATAATGCAATCTTCTGTTGTAAGGATTACCGCTAAATAAAATTACGAATTGGATAAGCAGTGCGCTAGATTCGTATTTGCTACAAATTCAGCCTTCAGGCTGGTTTAACATCCACAGTTTACGACGCTTGTAACTATGTTGCGCCTATTTGTTTTAGGAAATTTACTTGATGAGGTATATCACGAAGAAAGTGACGCATGTAAAGCACATTTGCGTCAAAAGACAGTCTGTAAGTATTGATGATTGGTCAAACGTATGGAATGAACCAATTATTTGTACTTGTGTGACTAATGAAGATGGTAGAGTTTTCCTAGCGGGTACATTTGACAAATCTGAGAATCCACACACGGGCGGATACCTAACTGAGCTAACTTTAAATGTAATTTCAAAGGTTGAAAGTGAGTTTGAATGCTCGGTAAAAAGCGTTGTTACAGATAATGCCGCCAGTATGACAAAAATGTGGTGCCTTTTTCGTGAAACGGATACTGCTTCAAAAATTATTTCTAATGGTTATTCCGCGCACATTAAGAACCTTTTAGCTAAAGATCTGAACATATCTATGGCCGTAAACAACGGAATTCGTATTATAAAATACTTTAGAAACAACCACTGTGCTAGAGCACAGTTAACTGCTGACGGTGGTACAATACTTGTATCACCAATTTAAGTAGCAGTAATTGACAAGCTTTGGAATCATATATATGAAAGTGGCTTAAATTATTGAAAATATGCGAGGGAGACAGAGTAACGAATAAAATTGATAATGATTTACGCAAATTAGCAACATTGTTCTTAAAAGAAACTGTGAGGATTTATTTCATCGTTTGAAATCAATATCGGAAGCTTTAAATATATTACAACAGAACACATGCACCATAGCAAAAAGCTTTCTAGTGTGAAATAATCTTAAAAGATGATTAAATGATACAGTGGACGAAGCAACATAGAAACTGGTTCAAAAGCGATATATAATCCGCCCTAACAACGGAACTGCTTAATATTGTACTTTCAGAAATTGAAACAACAAAATGTTCTGAAAATAGTAGAGGAACAATTTCCTAGTTTGCTTCCTATTCTTTTAAAATTCTACAGCGATCAAGTGCTTTATGAGAAGAACATTATTTAATGAAAATATGTTATCATTTATCAATGACTGACATAGAATGGTGGCTCTCTGCATTTACCATCATCGATACGAGTGAACGAAATAAAATAATAATCAAACAACTAATGACAGCTGTGGCCTTTTCCACGGGAATTCAAAGAGTATTTTCCGCATTCAGACATACGCAACCGACTAGGCGTTCAATGGGCTGCAAAATTAACATCTCTAATGCAATCTTCAAATACATAAATTTTTGTGTTTGTATTTTCTGCTCCACCTTAATAAACATACTTTATTTTGTCAGTCTATAATGTATTTGATATATTTCCTATACAATTTGTATTTCGATTCAAAAATTCATGAATTAATTCAAAATTCTGCACCTTTCGAATGTTTTAAAAGATTCCTCCCACCCTGCTCTTAAATATAAAATAAAATGATTTTTTCATAAAACAACGTGAATAAATCGAGAGGAATCAATAGAAAACTTTAAAAATCACTGGTTACTAGTGTTGAAAATAGATTAATTGTAAGATAATGTTAAACAAACAACAAATGGTATAAAAAATAGCAAAAGGTTGACAAAATAGAAACCAACTAATAAATTTCTCAACTACCTTACACTTAAATATTAAGTAAGTATAGAAAACAAAAAAGATGTATAGTTCCAAATACTATAAGAGATAAATGTACGGAATGTATAATGAAAGGAATAATATATTTTTACCAATTACCACCAATTTAACTATAACAAGAAGTATTTGTTATTTCGGGCGGAATAGTAATTACAGTATCACAAACTTCCTGTAAGCGTTTGTCGCAAAGTCAACCGGTTAAGTAAAACCAGTAAGTAGGCAGACAGAATTGAATAATAATCAACTGAAAGCGAATCTGATACAACAAACTTTCCCCGTCTATTGCTATTCGGAACACTTTCCATTTTTGCCATAGAATTCGCTGGTTACGATCATTTCATTTCATAATAGGCAGTAGCATAGTATGAGGTAATGACCCACTGACAATGGCCTACTTAATGATTGTTATTATTATAAGATAGACGAGAGGGACAAATTGAAGGAGATGGGTAAAGGATAGGAGAAAGAAGCAATAGAGTTTGTATGCGAATAAATAAAATTTGTAATTCATAATGTTAGTGAAAACACAATTTGAATCACTTTTGCTTCTATTTAATCCGTTTGAATAAAATTTGATTAAATATTACAGGCAGAATGCTTTGGAAATTTCAAAACTAGCGAGAATAAAATAAAAGAAAACAGGAAGTACTGTTAACTATTAACAATAATTAGTGAAATTATACAAATTGCAACTGATCACTATCGGCTACTGGAATATGTTCATCGGATAACTGATATAAGTTATTATAGAGGATGTGAGTATTGGCAACCAACAATCGTTCGTTATTTCGACTTTACAGAAACGTATTCATCAGCATCAATGACCAATCTAATTAAAAGAAACAGTCGAATCTCTACATAGTCTATCTTATCCTAAAGCACATCTGATTTTAATGTGGTTCTCCCCATTTTTTAGATACTTTTTAACGGATGATTATTAGTACAAATAAAAATTTCGATTTGGCTGCCGTATAACCGCTACTCTCTTTCTTCTTTTTTATGATGTCATGATAGGTTAGGTACTTTCATGTAAACATTCTCAACAGATCGCGTTGTTGCCAGATTATTCTTGCACAGGAATAAAAACTTTTCATTGACTGATTTATCATGTATAATATGAAGTCAAAGGGAAATTAACAACTAATTGAGTTAGCGTTTTTCAGAGTGACTCTGTACAAAACACTGTTGATAGAAGAGGGGTAGCTTTGGATTATTATTGATATAGATTTTCATATTCTTAATTACCTGACCGTTAATATTGTATTGTAAATATTGGCGCTTATTAAACAAGTAATTGGTTAGTTATTTTGGAGGTTCTTCTGTGTTTATTAGCAGTGGCATTTCCACAAAATATTAAATTTATTGACTGTTTAGAAAAAGTTAATTTCTGTTTCTATTTCATTATTTTTTTTTAGTTTTTACTTTTAATTTAAATAAAAATAATTTTTTCAATAAATTAAAACAAATTAATAACAGGGAAACCGGATAAAATTATCTACTTTTTTGGTTCATTTTACGTACAAGTTGCTGTCCGTGATGAGAGTACTAGAATGTCATTCTTTTGAAATACATCCACATTTTTCAGGTGGTTATTCAGATTTTTGGCTGCATTTTTTGTGAAACATCATGTACTTCTAAGGTTGATTTCCCGAAGCCACAATAAATATTATTTCTTAAGCAGTAAACATCCTTTGTAGTTAAACTTAAACAGAATATGTGCTCTGAATCCCAAACTCGTCTCTTATTACTTTTGAAACCATTTCTAAGATATTATTCCCACCTTTTCTTTAATAAAATGAATTACAAGGTTCGCAGCTTCATGTATAATAGCCATTTTTCAACAAACTTGAAATGCGCTGAGAACATCCCAGTAATAAAACATGGCTTGTTTCCAGAGATTGGGAGGATTTATTACGCTCAAATATCAGACGGTAAAGTGTTCATACATAGCAAACACTGATTATTATCCATCAGGAGGATGTATCCTGCTAATAAACCGAAATTTCTCAAAAAATAACCAAAAATGTACTATATCTGGATTAATAATACCCACTAGTGAGCTGAAAATCAATAAGGTTCATCTATAAGTTGCCCTGAACAATAACCAATCATAAAATTGGTCAGTTGTATACACTCCGGAGGCTGTATCGTGCTAACAAACTGAAAATTTTCCAAAAATAACAAAACTTTAGTACTTCAAGTACCATAACGCCCGTTGTACTGGCTCCAGTGAGCTGAAAATCAATAAGATTTATCTGTGAAATGTCCTGAACAATATCCAATTATAAAATTAGTGATTTGTTGCACTCCGGAAGTTGTATCGTGTTAACAAACCGAAATTTCTCCAAAAATGACAAAAATGTGGTACTTCAAGTACCATAGCACCCGTTGTACTGGCTCTAGTGAGCTGAAAATAAATAAAATTTATCTGTGGGACATCCTGAACAATATCCAATTATAAAATTAGTGATTTGTTGCACTACGGAAGTTGTATCGTGTTAACAAACCGAAATGTCTCCAAAAATGACAAAAATGTGGTACTTCAAGTACCATAGCACCCGTTGTACTGGCTCTAGTGAGCTGAAAATCAATAATATTTATCTGTGAGACGTCCTGAACAATATTCAATTACAAAATTAGTGATTTGTTGCACTCCAGAAGTTGTATCGTGTTAACAAACCGAAATGTCTCCAACATAGACAAAAATGTGGTACTTCAAGGACCATAGCACCCGTTGTACTGGCTCTGGTGAGCTGAAAATCAATAGGGTTCTTCTGTGAGATGCCCTGACCAATATTCAATTATAATATTAATGATTTGTTGCACTCCAGAAGTTGTATCGTGTTAACAAACCGAAATTTCTGCAAAAATGACAAAAATGTGGTACTTCAAGTACCATAGCACCCGTTGTACTGGCTCTAGTGAGCTGAAAATAAATAATATTTATCTGTGAGACGTCCTGAATAATATTCAATTACAAAATTAGTGATTTGTTGCCCTCCAGAAGTTGTATCGTGTTAACAAACCGAAATGTCTCCAAAATAGACAAAAATGTGGTACTTCAAGGACCATAGCACCCGTTGTACTGGCTCTGGTGAGCTGAAAATCAATAGGGTTCTTCTGTGAGATGCCCTGACCAATATTCAACCATAGATTTGGTGACTTGTTGCACTCCGGAGACTGTAACATGTTACGAAAAGTAGCCGAAGACAACGACGACGTACACACAGAATTTTTTTCTAAAATCCGTTTTTTCGTGTTGTTCTTGCTGAAAAACGTAAAAATATCTCAAAAAAATCCAAAATCTCAATTTTTTTTGTAGTAAACCAATACTTTTCTCGCATATCAGATAGGGTTGGGCGGAAAAGTAATAGATATTACTAGAAAATTCTATGTTTATGATAAGAATAAGGATGATAATAGTTTCCCCTTTATTTCGTGTTAGGTAGAGCATGTTTTACGAACTAACGATGCTGGAACTACGTCTGAATTATTATCCCTCATTTTTCCCTACGTATTAATTTTCACAGCCCGACATCCATTTACTTTAAATAAGTAACCTGCTGACAATCTCCCTATTGCAAGGAGTGTTTAAGCACTGGGTACGCTACTTCATAAATTTAAATTAAACCCATTAAACTACACGGAATTGTCAATTTCACGATTACAAACTTTCATAAAATGTGTAAGCAAGCCTAGTTATTGTGTTTAATATCCTAAATTATATTTGATGATGACAATAAGAGCTATTAAAGTTGCAGTCATTGTAAATGAATTCGCCCACCTTTTACGTTTTTGTTGCAAGCAAATCTGAATTTGGAAAATTTGCGTTACTCAATTCTAACGTTCAACTTCGTTAGTTAACTAGGTCGTTAATTTCATGCCTTTTCAGAGTTTTTCCTTTTGTAGGGTTGTAGTAAATAAAGGTCAAACGTTATGTATAACAAATAGAACTCTGACCAACATTATAAAGTTATATAATGGAATAGAATGACAGCACACAAAACATAAACTAACAAGCGGATGTAAACTATTAATATCACAATCGAAATATTTACGCAATGACATATTCTACTCAATTGAAAAGACAATTTTATACTTATGTTAATAGTATTTTCAAATTTTTGTCAAACACATGTATTAAAAATTGAAGCAAGACCAACAACTTTTACTGAAATATTATGGATATTTCAAAAAAATACCTTGCTGATAAAAATTGGAATGAAATGGAATTGTAATTATCAATAACAAGAAACTTGAAGAATCAAAGAGGACATGAATAAAAATACGTAAAAAGCATGTATATTATGCTAGAGTAGCCATTTTACAGGGCACCCTTCGGACCAGGCTAATAATTTGTTGCTAATTTGTAACGCTGAGCTTGATTTTGTTGCTAACGCCGTTTCCAAGAATACGCTAACTATGCTAGCGTAATATTAAGCTAGCGTAGCCACACGCACTAACTATAATAATAAGTAATATTGAAACAAATTAAAAGCAGATGAATTTGTTGCTAAAAGATGACACTAACCGATACTGACAAAATTATCCCTTACCCCGATTTTCCCACCCCTCACTATTATTTGATATTAAGCTAGCGTAGCCACACGCTATAACTATAAAAATAAGTAATATTGAAAAAAACTAAATGCACATGAATTTGTTGCTAAAAGATGACACTAACCGATACTGGAAAAAATCATCCCTTACCCCGATTCTCCCACCCCTCACTATTATTTGATATTAAGATATTAAGCCACACGCTATAACTATAAAAATAAGTAATATTGAAAAAACATCTTGATGGAGGTCAACGATACCGATAAAAACGTTTTACACCTTCAGAAAAATATATAATTTGAAAAAATTACTGCAGTATTACGCTTCGCATGAGACATTAGAAAAATTGTGGGCGGTTGAATTTCAATTAAAAAACACTCCGGCAATTTGCTGCTAGGCTATGGCTACTAAAACACGTTGAATTTCAATTAAAAAATACTCGGGAATTTGTTGCTGGGCTTCTACTGGCGAAATATGGACTATATCGCTTTAAAATCAGTTGGGCAATGCGTTGCTAAGCCATGGCGGCTAAAACACAACGAATTTCAATTAAAAATCAGTCGGGGAACTAGTTGCTGGACTACTACTATCCAAATCTGGACTATATCGCTTTAAAATCAATAAGGCTATTTGTTGCTAGGCTGTGGCGGCTAAAACGCAACGAATTTCAAATAAAAATCAGTCGGGGAATTTGTTGCTGGTGTATTACTGTCCAAATATGGACTATATGGCTTCAAAATCAGTAGGGCAATTTGTTGCTAGGCTTTGGCTACTAAAACACGATGCATTTCGATAAAAAAATACTCGAGGAATTTGTTGCTGGTGTATTACTGACCAAATATCGACTATATCGCTTTAAAATCAGTAGGGCAATTTATTGCTACGCTATGGCTACTAAACACGATGTATTGCAATTAATATGAGATAAGGGATATTTTTTTCGCAGTATCGGTTAGTGTCATCTTTTAGCAACAAATTCCTATGCATTTATTTTTATTCAATATTACTTATTTTTATAGTTATAGCGTGTGGCTACGCTAGCTTAATATCAAATAATAGTGAGGGGTGGGAAAATCGGGGTAAGAGATGATATTTTGAAGTATCGGTTAGTGTCATCTTTTAGCAACAAATTAGCACCAAATTCATGTGCATTTAGCTTTTTTCAATATTACTTATTTTTAAAGTTATAGAGTGTGGCTACGCTAGCTTAATATCAAATAATAGTGAGGGGTGGGAAAATCGGGGTAAGGGATGATATTTTGAAGTATCGGTTAGTGTCATCTTTTAGCAACAAATTAGCAACAAATTCATGTGCTTTTAGTTGTTTTCAATATTACTTATTTTTATAGTTAGAGCGTGTGGCTACGCTAGCTTAATATTACGCTAGCATAGTTTGCGTTTTCTTGGAAACGGCATTAGCAACAAAATCAAGCTCAGCATTACAAATTAGCAACAAATTATTAGCCTGTTCCGAAGGGCGCCCTGTAAAATGGCTACGCTAGCATAATATACATGTAAAAAGCGTTTCTAATACATCCCATTCAATAAAATAAGTTTTATATTATCATATTATTTTTAGCCATAGAGTTGTTATTAATTCTTTCTATGCTCACACTATCAATTCTTTTCTGTTTGTCTTAGTGTCTTTATCTCTTCAAAATCCTCGCAGCTCTTCTTTCCAGCCAATCCATTTCCTCCTGGACCTCCCCAACTCATGTTTCTTGTTTAATATCCTTCTCCCTTTACAGCTGATGGATTATTGATTTTTATTATTTCTGTTTCTTCCGTTTTTCTTTTTATGCCTAATTCTATTTCTCAATTGCTAGTTCGTCTATCTAGTCCAACAACTTTTACTGAAATATTATAGATATTTCAAAAAAGTAACTTGCTGATAAAACTTGGAATGAAATGGAATTGTAATGATCAATAACAAGAAACTTGAAGAATTAAACAGGACAAGAATGAAAATACGTAAAAAGCGTTTTTAATACATCCCATTCAACAAAATAAGTTGTATATTATCATATTATTTTTAGCCATAGAGTTGTTGATAATTCTTCCTATGCCACACTATCTTTTCTGTCTATCTTAGTGTCTTTATCTCTTCCTTCCCTTCCCAACTACTATTTCTCGTTTAATATTCTTCTCCCTTTACAGCTGATGGATTATTGATTTTTATTATTTCTGTTTCTTCCGTTTTTCTGTTTATGCCTAATTTCTATTTTTCAATCGCTAGTTTGTCTATCTAGTCCATGGGCTCCCAAAGTGGTCCAGGTGGACCCCCAGGGATCCACGGGAGACTCTAGAGTCTCAAAGTTGCCGTGAAAAAATTGGGGGTTCACAAGATGTAAGTGGGCTCCAAGAAAACGTATTTGGTCTAAAAACCAAAATGTTGGCTTGGCTTTACCTATCAATAGTTAGCTTTAATTTTCTTTTCTTAAATCTCATAATTTTTTGTGTGAATTGTAATATAGTTTAGTGTATTTTATGGACGAAGAAATCCACGAAGAGCTGCAATTCGCAAAAACGGAGACTAAAGACAAATTAGGCCAAGCTACATAGATTTGTGTAGTGAGTATTTTGTATAAAAAGTGTTAGAAGGAAACCAGCTGCGTCATTGTTTAGAGAATAGTTTCATATGATATAGTGTGATGTTTTTCACTCGACTTTATTATTCATAACTTTATTATTTACTATTGCAAAAACTCGCTTAGTATTTAGTTTTTACTTTTCCGCCCAACCTATCTAATATGCGAGAAAAGTATTGGTTTACCCCAAAAAAAGTTGGGATTTTTATAAAAAAATTTGAGTTATTTTTACGTTTTCCATCAACAACAACGGTTTTTAGAAAAAAAATCCTGTGTGTATGTCGTCGTCGGCCACTTTTTCTTAAATGTCTTGTTAGCACGATACAGCGATACAGCCTCCGGAGTGCAATAAGTCACCAATTCTATGATTGAATATTGTTAAGGACATGTCACAGATAAACCCTATTGATTTTGAGCTCACCAGAGCTAGTACAACGGGTGCTATGGTACTTGAAGTACGACTTTTTTGTCATTTATTTTTTGAGAAATTTTAGTTTGCTAGCACGATACAGCCTCTGGAGTTCAACAAGTCAACAATTTTATGATTGAATATTATTCAGGACATTACACAGATGAACCCTATTGATATTCAGCTAACCAGAGCCAGTTCAACAGGTGCTATAGTACTTTAAGTGCGATATTTTTGTCATTTTTGGGGAAATTTCAGTTTGTTAGAACGATACAGCCTCCGGAGTATATACAAGTGACCAATTTTATGATTGGATATTATTCAGAGCGTCTCAAAGATGAACCTTATTTATATTCAGCTCACTAACGCCAGTACAACGGGTGCTATGATACTTTAAGTACCAAATTTTTGTCATTTTTGGAGAGTTTTCAGTTTGTTAGAACGATACAGCTTCCAGAGTGTATAAAAGTGACCAATTTTATGTTCAAGATGTCACATATGTACCCTACTGATTTTCAGCTGACTAGAACTAGTACAGCGGGTCCTATAAATCCAGATATACTACATTTTTGGTTATTTTTGGAGAAATTTCGGTTTGTTAGCACGATACATCCCCCGAAGTGACAATTTTATGATAGAATATTGTTCAGGGCCACAGATACGGAAAAGTTAGTTTTAATCTTTAAAACTGTCTATTTGCCTATAAAATTAAAACTGTCTGGTTAATCGTCAGAAATTGTAGAGAAAAAAACACGAAGAAAATGAGATGTTTAACAACTCGATTGGACCGTTAGTTTAGGAGAAAATCGGGAAAACCGAACAAAGCGCAGTTTTTTTCAAAAATTCATATCTCGGTTAATTTTTGAGTTGGAGCGTAGATCCTCCGGTCAGTTTTTAATATAAACTTTATATGATCAAAAGGCAGGAAATTTCCGATCCATAGTTTTCAATTTGTGGCCATTTTTTACATGAAAAAATCTCTGTAGCTTGGCCTAAATGAATATTTAATGTTTTGAGTGATTTTTTAAAGAAAAATCGATTTCATTTACAAATATAATTTCGGTGGCAGCAGATGGAGCTCCTAGCCACGTTCGGACGAGATCATGGTTTTATAAGCCATCTTACAAGCAGTATACCAGGAGTAACTGCAATTTACTGTGTCTTCAACGGACAACACCTGGTAGCGAAAAATTTTAATGATGGTTGCATAAATCGCTTCAATTTGTGATTAAAAGATTGAACAAAATAAGGACCAGTGCGTTGAGTACCCGTTTATTTGCACAATTGTTCGACGAAAATGATGAAGACTTCCAACGATTACTACATACTAAAAGTGTACGTTTAACAATATTTCACTCACTTTTCGAATCAGTTTTCGAGTATCTGGAAAATATAGATCCAGATTTAAAATAAAACTTCATGAAATGGAAAGCAAACATCACGTATTTGAGAGATTTGTTCAAAACTTGCAGTTACAAGGGGACAGCCTAAATTTAATAAAAACAAATAGTGTAATTTCCGCTGTTCTTGGAAAATTGAAATTGATGAAGCAAAATAATAATCAGCGCGAATTTTCCCAGTTTGCAAACTTGTCACAGGTAGAATGTCTTGATGAGGATATTCAGACATAATATGTTGAACATAAATATAAATTCCCTACTTGATGACTTCAAAAGTCGATTTGAAGATAATCTGATAATGGAATTACCATCATGGACCAGAAATTCATTTGATGAAACGGAAGACGCAACTATGAAATTACAAAAGTATTTACTCGAGCTTAGTACCAATGACTAGCTGAAGGTGAAATTCAAAAAAGGCTATTAAGCATTTTGGTTGCAGGCAGAAATACCTGAAAAATATCTTGGTCTGTGGGAAATTGCGAGAAAACTTTTGATAGCGTTTCCCTGTAGTCATATTTTAATAAATAGAATGCAAGAAAATATAGTTAATTCTTTCTTTTATTTTTACCACTCTGAATTTACGGTTGGAGCTATGCCACGAAGCAAATTTCTTCCTTAAGATTCACATTCTACTTTTCCGCCCAACCTATCTAATATGCGAGAAAAGTATTGGTTTGCCCCAAAAAAAGTTGAAATTTTGAAGAAAAAAATTTGAGTTATTTTTACGTTTTTTATCAAGAACAACACGATAAAACGGTTTTTAGAAAATAAATCCTGTGTGTATGTCGTCGTCGGTGTCGTCGACGTTGTCGTCGACGTTGTCGTCGTCGGTATCGTCGTCGTTGTCGTCGTCGTTGTCGTCGTCGGTATCGTCGTCGTCGTCGGCCTCTTTTCGTTACATGTCTTGTTAGCACGATACAGCCTCCGGAGTACGACAAGTCACTAATTTTATGATTGAATATTGTTCAGGACATCTCACAGATGAACCCCATTGATTTTCAGCTCACCAGAGGCAGTACAACGGGTGTTATGGTACTTGAAGTACGACACTTTTGCCATTTTTGAGAAATTTCAGTTTTTTAGCATGATACAGCCTCCGTAGTGCAACAAGTCACCAATTTTATGACTAGAGCGAGTACAGCGGGTCCTATAAATCCAGATATACTACGTTTTTGGTTATTTTTGCACAAATTTCGGTTTGTTAGCACGATACATCCCCCGAAGTGTATACAAGTGACAATTTTATGATAGAATATCATTCAGGGCCACAGATACGGAAAAGTTAGTTTTAATCTTTAAAACTGTTTATTTTTTCAAATAAATATGCCGGGCTTCATTTTTACGAGATAATCTTACCAATTTAGTCACTTTTTTCTCCGCATTCTAATTATTTTCGCCCTAAACTGAGTCAACACTTATGTCTGATTTCACAATAGATTTGTTTTATCGATAATGTTCCCGGTGAATTTCTATTTCAGTTTTACTACTCTTTAACGTCTCTAGCTATCATGTATCCCTTATCCATTTGATTCTGTATCTGTCTATTAGATCCTAGCATTTTTCTTTCCAGTGATCTGGTTTTTTTGTTCATCATTTGATCTAGATATATATCCAATTCTGATTGTGATGTGGTCACTTAATTTTGTAGTAGTTAATTTTAATACAAATATTTTTGACGACTGCGCTGTTTCGAGATTTTGAATCATTTTCGAAGCACTGCCGAAAATGATTAACGTCTGGTTAATATTTACTAACTGATCGTACCAGTTCAGTTTATTCAATTCTCTTATATCACTATACCTATATTTTGTCTCATTTGGTTCTTCCCGAGATTTTTCATCTCCATAGTATTTATATTTAACTGTTATTTCTTCCTATTTCCTATTGACACTGTAAATATTTTTATATTCGATTTTTATTTACTAAACTATTTTTTTCGTGACGTACTAGGAAGAAAGGTAGAAAACACTGTTATAACTCCTAAAAACCAGTTATTTAGCTAACCCTACTCATTTAAAGTGGCATCGAAGGTGACTACATTAAAAATATTTCTGCGTACAGGTCTAAAACGTATATTTTACTACAATTAAACTGTGACCAATATGTGCATTTTAACCCCAAATTTGGAAGGTGAATCGCTCATTAATAATGGAACAAATACTAAGAATCCAACCGATATTTAGTATATGTTTAAAACAGGTACCTTGGATCTGTGCAATCACCAAAATTAGAAACAAAAGTAATAATTTTAATATATGATATTCATGTATGAATAATCAATATAAACATATAAGAGCAAAAGAGAAAATACCTTTTCTGGAGTCATTTGGTGAATTTTCTAGACTAGCTGTAGAATACTCAGAGTTTTTTATATAGGTATTATCGATACCCATTTAATTGGGGTTTATATCAACAATCAATACTAATACTGAGAACTGTTCTAGGAGCCAACGTGTAGACACGTACCTCTCGTTAAGCTCTGTTTTTTGTCAAAATCATTAAATACACGTTAGTTAATGTGTATTGTTTTTCAAGTTTTATCGTCCAGTTTTCCTTATAGTTGGTAAGTCGATTTGAAATTCATATATCGACAACTTAATAAACAGGCCAGTCCTTCTGGACAAATTCATTTAATATTTTGGCAGTCAAAATTTTATAACCAAACAATGGCAAACACTATAAATTCACAGACAGTCGTACCTAGTTTCACAGCAGTTACTAAAAATACTTCCCAAAAAACTCCTACGTCATTTCCAAACAGAAGCCAAGCAATCGTCATGAATGCTCTCCCAGACGTCGTCGTTTTTGACTGCAAATATGTGACTCAAAAAGGAATAACGTTCGTTTCCCGCATTTCTAACCACCGTATATGTTTATATCTATCTTCAGTATCTGTCGTTGATAATCATATGAAAAATCATCAGTCTATTACAATCAAGGAACAAATTATTCCATTTCGCAGGCTTATCTCACCTGCAAAAAGGTTACTACTTTCTAATGTTTGTCCCTCTAGCCCTAACTCAATTATCGAAACTGCACTTAAGAATGAACTCTGGTTACAACTCGCCACTCTCATGTCCTTTATCCCATGTGAGTCTCCAGAAGATGAATATGCGCATATTTTCAGTTTCTGCCGCCCCATCTACGTAAAACCTGACAAGGAACTGTTTGATATACAAACTTCAATCGTAATCCTACACGAAAACACAAACTACAGAATCTTCATAACTTCAGATAAACATGAATGCTTTCTACGAGTATTTAATCAAATTGGATACACTGCAGATTCCTGCCCTAATCCACAAGAAATATCCTGCAACCCCTTACAACCTACCAACATTAGTCATGAAACTGATGGATCCGCTTCTAATAGTTCTCCTCCAAAAAAAAACAGATAACGGATTAAACTAGTTGTTTATTCATCTAAGACTTAACATCTGCTCCCAAGACTATTTCAATCCCACATGTATATTAAAAGGTAAAAGTATATAAAAGTTTCAGTGAGTGTATTTATCTACTTCCTTCACTCGGTTAAACCTGTTCGAAAAACGTAATATAAATAAAGGTTACTTTATTCATGTCAGAACGCTTTGAATTCCTTAGAAATTGTTTGAATGAACAGTTTGTTCCTAGTTGATTACTTGTAAATGACAAACCAGTTACAAGTTGATGAACTGTTTGCATCTCATTTCTTAACGAATTGTGTATTAAGAATTTATGCGACCGCCATTCCTACGCCTTCGAAACAAGTGGGTGAGTATGATCCAGTTAAAAGAAATTCTAGGTCGTAGTGCAATTAATTGTCTTTAAATTTTATCATATTTTGAAAACGACGTTTCAATAACAGCTTATTTCCATTATTATTACAAATACGGTGAATAGGGTTCAATTTCATACTACACGAGGTGTTAGAACAAAGTAGTAGGTATATCCTGGGTATCCTTCATTATTACATCCGCACACAATTTATTTGAGCCAAGTGTAGTTTCAATCACACTTTAACATATACCTAAGATTGACCGACAGACTTTGTAATATAACCATAATTACAACTAATTTCAAAGTTGAAAAAGGTAACATATATGAAAGTCGATACAAACTACACTCAGGTGCAAAAAATTCGATCCATCGTATATTTTCCATTTATTGTGACTTTTAAAACGTGGTACTTATTATATGGCATATATAAATAAAGAGGGACCCTCGTATAATTGAAATTATTAATTTATATACATTATTTTCATTTTTCTTATGTCATTTTTTATAAACAATACAAATTTTAGGTTTTTGTCAGAAATTTACGTCTGATAGAGCAGCAAGAAATTCATTTGTTATTTTAGTGACCCATACAAACCCACCGAATTAGTAATTTAAACTTATTATTTTGTTAATTTAATTGAAATCAAATGACTTTAACACCAACGGATCCTGCAAGGGCAGTGGCTTTAGTTCAAGTTGGTGTAGCCAATATTATGCGGTTGAGGTAGTAGGTGTTAGTCGTTGTGCAGTTCAAAGAGCAATTCAGCGGTTTAATGAAACTGGAAATTACACGAGGAGACCAGGATCAAGCCGTAGAAGGGCAACATCCACACGCGATGATAGATTTTTGGTATCTTCGTGTTTGAGAAATAGACATTTAACGTCAGTTGCGCTGGCAAATCGCCTGAGCGAAGTAAGAAATGTCGATGTAAGCAGGTGGACAGTTCATCGATGACTCACTGAAGCTAATTTATATTCCAGAAGGCCAGCTCTATGTCCACTGCTATCCATGGAACAACGCAGAGCTCGGCTTGCTTTTGCAAGGGAACACGAGGGCTGGAATGACGCCGATTGGAGTAATGTATTGTTCTCGGATGAGTCCAGGTTTTTTTTAAGGACACCAGATGGTAGATAAAGAATCTACAGAAGACAAGGAGAGCGATTCGCCCAATGTAACATTGCGGAAAGAATAAGTTACCGAGGAGGCTCAGTTATGGTTTGAGCTGGTATAAGTTCCGAGGCCCGTACTGACTTGGTTCTTGTAGATGGAGGTTCTATGACAGGAGCAAGGTAAATAACAACAATTTTGGATGAGCATGTGTTACCTTTTGCTCCATTTGTAGGGCCTAATTTTATTTTCATGGACGATAACGCGCGGCCACATCGTGCAAGAATCGTTAATGAATATTTAGAAGAAGTCGGGATTGTCCGTATGAATTGGCCGTCTTCAAGTCCAGATCTCAATCCTATAGAACATCTATGGGACACTCTAGGAAGAAGAATCCGATCACGGGTACCTCGTGCTAACAACTTGGCTGAACTTAGTGTGGTGCTTCAGGCAATATGGGACGAAATGGACCAACTCGATGTCCAACACTTAATTAGCTCTATGCCAAGACGTATGCAGGCTGTTATAAGGGCCCGGGGAGGAAATACAAATTATTAATAAAAAAAATAACACACTTAACATTTGATTATAACCATTGTTTTGATTACAAAATATACTTCATTTTTCCATTATTCGAATAAAGCCAATTGTTTTCATAACAACATGATTTTCTTGTATAAACTGTCTTTATTATTCATACCTTTAACATTTAAAACCGATCCAAAACTTACATGGCCAAATTTTTGTCTACTTTGCCAAAAAATAGTCGTGGATCGAATTTTTTGCACCTGAGTGTATGTTAGATAAACTAAAAAGTCTATTAAAGTTCGAACATTTGGTGCATTCGAAAATAAGTATAGTAGTTTACTTTCGATCATTGAAGTAGACAACTTGGTTATGGAAACGCGCGCCAATTAGAAAAAAAGATTATTGTGTCATTGTTATAATTTTGACAAATAATTCCTTCAAACGCGATGAAAAAGTATACTGTACCTTGAGATCTTTAAAGAATATGGAATTCCTCGCCCAATCCACTTGCGAAAAGAGATTTTGGTCCAAAACTTTACACATGAGTTCAAATAAGTCCACTTCACACTGATTGTACGTCTGGTTTTGTAAAAGAGTATACAACGAATTTTGCCATTCGCGATCGTCTATGGCTGCCACAAAGTTCCTAATGAGCGGCGACACTTTTGAAGATGGAACACTGCCTCCCGTCACTAAAGTATCGAATTGGAACACTTTTGGACTAAGGGAATGAGGTGATGTGGTGGTAGAGTTGGCTTGAGCCCATAGTTTGTTCTCGGGGCCCATAACCATGGAGGAATGGCCTCCAGGTACGCCGACTATCTGAAGAGCTGGTTGCTGATTGGATGCGGGCTGCAGCATTGTCGAATTTACCTGGTACAAAAATAGTTTCTTAAATACAAAATGACGATCTGTGGGGAGCAAAAGGTTTACGCAACTTTGATGGTAAGTTTTAAAAATTTAGAAACTCATCATGTGAACCGTTGTTAATTTATTAAAATAAATGCGATACTTCAGAATATTTTACAATTGACGCTTTATTGTGATTCAATAGTTGTTAACCTTTTACCTCCCACAGTATAATATTTTATAATTAAACGAATGAGCGATTAATTTGTCCTACTTATCAAATTATAAGTGATTGTACTTTAGAAAAATACATATCACGTTGATTCCAAGAACCCACCCTGAATAAAATACAATAAGTCGGACAAAAAGTTCCAAATATATTTTGTGCAAAAAAAATAGTTATTGCCAAATAATACATTTCCACTCGAGATAACACGAGATGTGTATTAATTAGTAGTATACTGTTTTTATAAATTTCTAACATTTGATCGGGTTTACCAATTTTTTTTTTCAATTTCACTTTTTTATTTTTATATGGACATTTTGTTTTTAGAATCGCCATTACAAAAATGTGTAAACACTTAACTAAGCTCAAAGTGTAGTTTGCTAATTAGTAGCGAATGCAAATTTTAAATAATGAACTCAAATTGTTTAGACAACTAATTTGATAAACTATAGATATTTATGTTTTTTTTGTATTTACTGTAGAAACAACAAACAATAAATATTTTGAATTGAACTTAGTACACATCTAGCAAAATTATACGATAAGAGAAAAATAACAAATTCAAATTTAAATAATGTGTAGGGGGTGAAAAAACCACAAGATTCTTGTCATGGTATCTCCGTAAAAACTTGAACTGTTATTATATTTGAAAATTTTCCCTATTTTGCTTCATAATTCTATCCAGATTACCATATACATAACAGGACAAATTGTTACAACGCTCATTCTCCCCCAAATGACCGATACTAACCTGGCCCAAAGCGACCGCTATGGGACTCGGCGACGAATCAGGCGACGAAGTGAGAGACGATACTTGAGGTATTTGAATTTCTTGCTTGATGTGTATATTGGCGAAAGGTGAAGTACCTGGTTGACCCGAGTACATATCATTGCCGAGTCCGCCTCTTAATGTTTGCACCGCCAACTGTCGCTGTCGCATTATTTGCAACTTTCTTGCTCTATCTCGTTTATACATTGGACCAAATTTGTTTCGACCTCCCCTCATCCTATCCGCCCTCACAGCTGAAACAAAAAAATATATATTAGTTACCAATCGAGTCG
Organism: Galeruca laticollis; assembly: GCA_963921935.1. Lineage (NCBI taxonomy): Eukaryota > Metazoa > Arthropoda > Insecta > Coleoptera > Chrysomelidae > Galeruca > Galeruca laticollis. Next base: position 117,489,131 of record OY998175.1, read on the forward strand.
ATGGTTATTCATTGTGAGATCGTTATCTTAAACTTATACCTATATACAATCATATGTGAACGCTCCTTGCTATGGAATCACCTGTCAAATTGGGTTTTGTCACAAGTATTACGAAGGGAATGGAGGACATTGGGAAGAGAAATATGTTACTTTTATTAGTGTCGTTTAGGAATACAACACATAAACAAAATTTAAGTTAATACCAATAGAAGAAGGCTACAAACAGAGAATGGTGGAAGAATATATAGGTATTTGAGCCAGAGGAACATGGTTACAGGCATGGGCGTCGCCAGCGAAGGGCAGGGAGGAGCAACTGCTCCCCCTGGAAGCAAAAATAAATTAAATAATTTTTAAATTTTAATAAACAAATAATTAAATCTAAAATATACATATTTTTCTGTTCTGCATATTTTTTTGTTATCTGTTTTATATATTTTGTTTGTGGTTGTGGTCGTTTAGTTGCTTTTATGAACATTTTAAAATCAATTAATAAGCTCTAATAAATAAAATTTTATTCGCGTGTCCTTTGTCACTAAAATATATTTCATAAGCAAAAAACAAAGTTGTTTGAAAAATTGACATAGTGCTAAATATATATTAATAGCGTTTTCGATCTATGCATTGGTGCACACCAGAATTGTCCGAAACCAGAATTGGATAAAAAGGAGTGTTCGATTTACTCTCAGGATACGTCAATTTTTTAGTGTTCGATTCAACCACTTAACAGTCGGACATTTTTGAGAAAAATGGTAAAAAAATTGTCACTTTCTTTTTGTTTTCATTCAACTACATTTTTTAATACTATTAATTAATTAAACTAAGTAGTTTTAGTGTGAAATATTTTGAAACATTCAATACACAATCCTATATCAGAATCCGAAATAAATACTCTTATAACAACTTTTGAATTAGTTTGTAAGTGCTCTTGTCTAGCGACAGCGTCCTATTTAATAGTGTAACGAAACGCCACTGGTTTTCTTCGAGTTCGAGAAAATCGAGATACAAGTGAGGAATATACGGGAGCCGGCGATACGAATATTCTGGCAATTTCTAGGGTATACAAAGTTAGTTGCCTATCCGGCGCGAAGATAGACAGTACAGTACAGTACGTAGTGCAGGATACGAAGTTGCATACGGCGAATAGAAAGCGAGACACGTGAAACAAGGAGGAAAATCTGTAACAATAGTTTTACCACAGAATAAAGAGACAGAAAAGACAATATGGATATAAGAAATTGGTTACAAAAAGGTAAATTAAATAATTTCAGTAGAAAATTAATTTTTTAATTAAAACTTTAGAGTCATTGCATTAGAAATGGTTCAAAAATTTGAAAATTGGCTGCTCGACCAGCACCAAATAAAACAAAACTACCATGTAATTATAGCTTATAATGTAGATATGTTATATATCCGATGTTAATTTTTGCTCAAAATTATTTTTTTTTAATTGTCGGTCGTTTTTGTATCGCAATGGAAAAAAATTCAATTGCAGCCCAGCTTCCAAATTGCCATTTGCTATTTACTCTTTGCTTTTATCTTTGTGAAACAATTTTTATTAGCTTTGGCAAAAGATTTTGTGCATTATTATTATAATTTTATATGAAATTAACTGTCTCGACCCTTACTTCGTGGAATCTACTCATTCTACTGTTTAAAATGAAACTAGCTGTTTCTAGTTAATTCCACAATATATTGAAAAGATTTTAAAAATTCTAAGATCATTGACAATTGTTTCGATATTACCTAAATATCATCGTCAAAATGACTCAATATCGAAACCATTGTCAATTATCTTAGAGTTTTTAAAATCTTTTGAATATATTGTGGAATTAACTAGAAACAGCAAGTTTGATTTAAAATAGTATAAATTATATTTTTTTCATTATTATGATGCCGACTTTTTGTGTTACAATAATGCACCAATTTTGACAGCTGATATCTCAAATGGGACTGAATATAAAAACTCTTCACATATTAAAGATCAAACAGAACTTTATACGTGCTATTAATTTCATTTTGTGTTTTTAGTCTACAGAAAATATATTAACATCAGATATAGTATATCCACGCCACATTATAAGCTATCATTACATGGTAGTTTTGTTTTATACTAATTTTTATACTAGGGACTAAGAACAAGAATGATATTAGGTTATTATTTTTAGGTAAAAAATCTCTAAAACGGAAAAAAGTTCATGATGACAGTAGTGGAAGTGGAAGCAATGATTGTGATGAAGATGAAAATAAAATGGTCGGAACATCAAAATCGGACTCTATTTTTGAATGAAGAACGCGATGGCTACTATGAAAATGACATTGTTCGTTATGTTAGTTGTGCCAATAACTTGCCTTCTGGAAAAAAGAAGGAATTGTTCACAAACCCTTGGGTTCCATCATCCAAATACGATTTTTCTTCTGATGCCAGCCAGTAGGAAATTGATTCCAAATCTTTCAAGGATCTGTGAGACCAGATGGTCGGAAAAATATAAGAGCATAAACATTTTTTCAGAAAGCTTCACTAACATTGTGCAATAGAACATATATATGTCGAAGTAAACTATGCAACAAGAAAATCTGCCTACCAATTGCACTGTGCAGTTACTAAACCAATATTCATCTTAGACTTGAACATAATTGCAAGATTTATTCAAAAAATCACTTGATATCGCAGAGAAAGTAGGGGTTGAGTTGTCAGTACCACGAGTCACTCAAAAGCAAGTACACAGAAGTAATCCACCATTTTGAGTCTGCAGTTGAATACTTTTGGAGGAAGCTAATGATTTTTTCCCTGCAATATGGCAGGCACGCACTGCTAATATTAAGTGCTTTCCCATTCACTACTGCTACCGTGGAAAGATCGTTCAGTACCCTACGAAGGATAAAAACCTGGCTCAGGAGTACAATGGGTGATGACAAACTCACTGGGTTGTGTTTGATGAGTGTGCATCAAAAATATTTGAAGGAAAATCAGGACTGCATAGTGAAGAAAGTTTTGGATAAATTTAGTTTAAACCCAAGAAAAATGTTATTAGTTTAATTTAAGTATAATTAAAATCTCAAAGTTTTGTTTTCATTTGCCTTTTCTTTTTATCCTAAAAATTTTACATTTTGGACGACCATGGACCCCCCCCCTGTTATGAATCCTGGCTACGTCCTTGGTTACAGGATGCGAAAACGGCAGCGAATAAGAAGAGCGTTGTATGGGAAGACAGAAAGACTAACGCAGAACAGAAATAAGTCGATAGAGAACTGGAGAAAAATATCAACAAACTCCCCTCCACCAATCAACCCACACCTGTTGACGTTCACGGAAGGATTAAGATAAGAATAACGTTATCTCCAATCTTTTAAAACATACGAGCTTTTCCCAAGCATTTTCTATAATATCCCATATTTTATCACAGTTTGCTGACATAAGCCGATATATTTTTGTCTATAATCTTTTGTATTGTTATTTATTGACCTACTTCTCTTAATAGTCAAGCAGAATAAACTGGAATATTATTCTATACTAACTAAAAATTAATTATTGTGAACATTTGCCAGTACACGCAGATAAAATTGTTAAGAAAAACTATTATTAATGGTTAGACCACGTGATCCAAAATGGTCATTAAAAGCATGGTAATTAACGCTTCATCGCTCTCAAACATTGACAAAAAACACCCACTATTAGTAACATCCAACGCTTCTAGTCACAAAATTTATTAAGCTAAATAAACCAACGTGGTATTCACGGATGCAATGTTTTTATAATAGAGAAAGCTAAAGTTTCGAAAAAAATACGTTTGTAAGTTCTAATAGAGGGTATTTTTTCGTAAATTTTTAGACATGCATAACCATTAACGATTCTGGAATGGATTAGCACAGTATTGAGCGATCAGCCAATCATTACAAGATCATAAGAGAATTTTTGTTGCGATTTCCTTTTTCAACAATTAACAAATTAGTTTTATATACTTTCAAATATTTATGTAATTTAGTCTTTATAGAAGATAAATTTTCAGTTCAAACTACTCAAATAGTGAAAGAGACAAGAATACTTTGAAATACAGCAGAAATTCAATGTTATTGTGTACCTACAGTAACATTGAATTTCAAATAATTCTTCTGCAGCTCCTATTAAGTTGGGTTTATACAGCAAATTAAATAACAAATAAAGTATAAAAGTTATGGATAATCCCTATAGCGTTTATACAGGAAATAACAAATAAAGCATACAATAAAATAATATAAACGTTGGTCAACGTTTCTATTATTTTATCAGAAAATAGGTAGGCGCATATTGATTATTGAGTGTTTGGTACACATAACCCTACTTTTAACACGTATTTTTGCTGTTTGTAAGTAATAAAATTACGGAAAACAGAAACTAGTACATATACCTATATCCCTATTTTTTTATTTTATTACTGGCAAAGAGATCTGGTACATAATTTAACCTACTGAAACGTTCTCTATTGGCCAACCAATAGCCTTACATAATGTTATTCGAATGTGGAAACCAAACAAATTTCTTTTATTCCTTTCTATACCATTTTATGCAATTTTATTTACTGTATAAACCCAACTTTACTCCCGATTAAGATTTGGGCGCATTTGTAGTTTTGATACGCTATTTTGATAATTTAGCAGCGAATGGTATTCAATTTACGTTCGTAAGTAACATTTTGAAATTTTTGTTGTATTAATTGAGAGAAATGTTTATTTATTTAATCCACTTTTGTCAGATTTGCCTATAACATTTTACATTTCAAGACAATAATATCAAATTATTTTTCAGTAACATATTATTATATAATACCAAAAAATATCGAAAGTACAATAGAGAATTGCGTTTCGAAAAGACAAGGTATGTCTCCGTACCGAATTTCATTAACGTGTGTGAAAGTAAGAATAACAACATATTATAAAGAGGGCAAATGCTATATTTCTATATTAATTTGTTCTGAAACTAGACTTTCTCGATGCAAGAATAATTCCAAAACCATGATATCATTTTGTAAAATTAACTATTTATATCTTCCAAAATTGGTTATACAAGTTATTATATCAACAAATGACTACCAAATAATTTTTAGAATAGAATATACAGCGATTAAGATAATTATTAACTGTGTATTTTTATCTATTTCAATCAGATAATGATTATATACCAAGACATTGTTATTAAAATGATGAAACTCTGTTCACACAAAAGTACAATCGAAAATAACATGTTTTGTTATAAACCGAACAGCATGCTTTTGACATTTCCTTATATGTCTGCATAAAAATCAATTTTAAACGGTAATTTAACAAAATAATACAGTGGGTCCATCATGATTTCATTTCAAAAGAATATTAAAGTTATTATTTTAGTTTTAAGGAAACCGTCATTCTACATACAATGTTATATGAATTCCTTTCAAGAACTGTTTAATACAAAGAAAAACAAAGGATCATTAGAAGTACTAGAACTACAAAATATAAATAAAAACATAAAAAGACTAATCACCAGGAGGGATTTTTTTGACAAATTAGGAAAAAAGGGAATCACTTTTAAATATAAATTTAGAAATATGGAAATTTGTACCCAGTCGTCAATAGTTTCAAAGAGACAAAAGAAATGGTGGTTATTGAAAGGAAATAATGTTAATAAACGTGAGATGAAATTTTTTGAATATACTTTTTCTATAATCATGGATTACAACATAGGATATTTGAAAGGATACGTTAGTTTGTAGGAGTACAATTATCTTTAAAATGATCTCGATAATATCTGCGATTTAGGGGTAAACCCCGTTTTACCATGTTTGTTTTGGCATCTACCTTTAAATTATAATTAAACTTTTCTAAACTTTTGCCCTGTACACACTGTATAAAATCCTAAAAATGAAATCAATTACTGCAACAATAATTTTATTTTATTATTAATTTACAAACTTTGAATAACTCGATACTAAATAAATGTATTGTGTATTTTAAAATTTATTTTTGATTCACATATATTATTGATTGATAATTATATTAGAACAGTTATTTAAAACGATTGGGCTGTCAGAAATTTAATATCAGAAATTGCAACCTCTTACTTTCTTCGTTAGAGACAAAAGTTAACATTATGGGATATTTTATCACTGGTGTCGGAACTGACGTTTTCAGTTGGAGTAAGATGTGACAAAAGTTGTTGATTGTTAAATGGTTATAGAAATAGCAGAAAAACTAATTTTAACACATACTTTGGTTTTAGTTTTCAATTGATCTTGTATTTCTTTCTTTCAGCCAATAGTAAAATGAGTGGTGCAATATTCGGAAGAATATTTAAAGTTTGGATTCATACCCCGCTGTCCACGATGAGCGGTTTCCTTTTTGTCTTTTATGCCAACAATGCTTGACCAACAAATCAATTAAACGAGGTCGTCTTGAGGCGCATTTGAAGGCTAAACATAGTGCTCATGTTTATTCAGATTTGAATTACTTTCAATATGTAAAGAAAAAATTTGAAAAGAGAACAACATTAAACTCTATGTTTACTGCTCATACATCAATGAATAATCGTATTCTTGAGGCTAGTTATCAAATTTCTTTATTAATCGCTAAATCTGGAAAATATCATACTATAGGAGAGCAGTTAATAAAACCGTCAATATCAGCATTCCTTAAAACGGTTCTTGAAAAAGATGACAAAGATGTAAAAGCTATACCACTCAGTAACAATACTGTTAGCAGAAGAATAGACGAAATGAGTGAAGATATTGAAAAACAACTTATTGAAAAGTTGAAAACATACAAAATTCTCATTGCAAATGGATGAATCAACAATGAGAGACAGTGAGGCGGTGTTGATAACTTATGTAAGATATATTGATAAAGGGCAGTTTGCTGAAGAAATGTTGTTCTGTAAAAGTTTAGAAAGCACCACTGCCTCCAGAGATATATATAATAAACTAAAGAGCTACTTAGATGTCAATAATACACCAATGCAAAATACATCTTGTGCTGCAGATGGTGCTCCTAATATGATGGGCAAGAAAAATGGCTGCTTAAAAGATGAAATGATTCTTGTGCATGGTGTTATTCATAGAGAAAACTTGGTAGCTAAAAACATGTCGCCTGTTCTAAATGAAGTACTTCATTCAGTAATAAAGTGTATCAATGCTATTAAAGCTAATGCCAAATGTGAGAGTCTCTTCAAGCTGTTTTGTGAAGAACAAAATGCAGAGCATGTGAGAATTTTACTTCACACTGAAGTAAGATGGCTATCGAAAGGTAATTGCTTGAAAAGATTTATGGAGCTGTTTGACACTCTTAGTGATTTTTTAAGTGACAAACTTGAAATGAAGTCGACGGTAAAGCATTTGTGAGTTATTTAGCCGATATCTTTGAAAAACTAAATATATTAAATAAGCAGCTTCAAGGAACAAATAAAACTCTAGTCGATGCAAAAGCGAAGATATTTGGTTTTATTACCTTCATTGAGTTGTGTTAGAAATATATTAACAACAAAAACTTTGAACAGTTCTATTGGCTGCAAAAATGTGAAGTAACTGATACCGCTATACTGGTTATTATCGATCATCTAAGAATTCTATCGGCAGATTTAAAAGAAAGATTTTCTGATTTAAAACAAATTGATTTTCCAACATGGATGATGCATGTTAGTGGATTTGTCAGATATAGCAAATATGCAGTATCAAGAAGAACTCGCAAAAATGCAAAATGATGAGTCAGTTAAAACTTTATTTAATATAAAAGGAGCAATGGCATGGCTTTGTGAGGAAACAGAAATCAAATACCCAAACTCAACCAAATGTGCAAGAAAACTATTGTTACCGTTTCCATCTTTATATTTAGCTGAAGGTGGATTTACTGGTGTAAAAAAGAAATCGGCTGCATATAACACAACGGAGAGACTTGAGACTGAAGCTAATCAAATTGGAACCTGACATAAAATCTCTGCGCAGCAAGCATCAAGCGCAAGGATCTCACTAAATTAAAATAATAAATTAATATAGAAGAATATTTATTAATATTATTTCGAATTTGAATTTTAGTTTTTTATTATATGTGTCGAAAATTTACTTACTGTCTTTCGTTATCAAATTCCTAGTGAATTCTTAAGTGAACAAATCAATTTTTCAATATTAAAAATTATGTATATGTTACAAAGGGGAACATTAGAATTTTGGAAAGGCTTAGGTGGGGCATGGCACAAAAAAGGTTGGGAAACGCTAGATTAGAAGAATTCGCAACTCTAGTGAAGTTGACTGACCCTACAGTTTTTTCTTAATAAATTCGTAGTAGGTTAGAAATATGGGAAGATAAACGAGTAGCAAAAGGGGCGATAAGAAAGATTCAACATAAAAATCTAGAGTGACCTATTTGAGATTGGAAGAAAAATTATTTTATGAGGAGACGAAAAGAAAAATTACAAAAACTGGGACAAAGAAATTGATAACAGAATTTAAATCATCATTAGCCTCTTCCATGTTAGTAGAAATCTACAAAAACAACAAAAGAATCTCAAGAAAGATAAACACAAAAGTTTTAGAATCTATCTTATAGTATACAACGTTAATAAATAAAATAGATACAAGTTGCCGAATTGAAATATTTTAGAAAAGTGCGAAAATCAGAATAAAAAATTGAAAAACTGTAAATTTTGTTTTTCAAATTGTTTATCAACTGGATAAGTTTTCAAATTTTTTCTTCAACTGTTTAAAAACGGTAGATTTTGAAACTTTCTTTTACAAAATTCATTATTTCGTTAAATAATACAGTTATAACGTATTTAGAATCTCTTGTAGCTACCAATATAACGCCATAAACATATTGTCAGGCAGTTTTATGGCGAAAACTCTGACAATACCATTCCATGAAACGGGTACTATTTACGGAAATTTATTGTTCAGTTTAACATGATTTATTCACCTAAAACCCAAAAATCAATATTTACACAAAAGTACCAGCCTGCCAAAGATAACAAAAAAATGAGGCTTTAATGGCGACCAACTTAAGTGTTATGTATAATCCTTGTATATACTCATACCACGTTCAATTTAATGTTTTACACCAAACTCGTGTATTTTATTCGCAAATTTCTGCCATGATGGGATTTATATTATTGTTAATGCCGGGTCTCATTTAGACATTTTATTGGAGGCAACAAGTAGAAGCCACTAAAGTTGCCGCTAAAAGTCACAGTGTGATTCAAAAGTTACCAGTTGCCTTCAAGTAAACAACTAAGAAATTTACTTTAATCTCTGAGCAAACTTTTGTGTCCACTTGAAAGCAACCATGCTTACTGAAGCAAGTAAACGCCTAGTTTGATCTCCATTTTTTTAGTTTGTGGTAACTTTTTGTAAGGTTATGTGAAGGTAAATAAACTGTATAAGAATAAAGTTGCTTCAAATAATTATTTTAAATGAGATATATATATATATATATATAAAAAAGATGTAGGAATATCGCGTGATATGTTAACAACAACAACAAAGAGATTCATGGGTAATTCACGCAAAATGAAGGGTTACTGGTATTTCAAACACTTCGTAATGTTCATAAATATCCAAAAATTACAAATTTGTTCAGTGTTCCACCTTGACATTGTGCTTTTTTGTAATATATATATATATATATATATATATATATATATATATATATATATATATATATTGTAATTTTTGGATATTTATGAACATTACGAAGTGTTTGAAATACCAGGCTAGACGATAAGGTAAACAGCTTTTCAAAAACTTATCATGGAAATTAAAACAGAGCTGGGCACCGTATTGACGGTAGATCAATTGAGAAAGAAAATAAAAGACATAAAAACTGTATATAGGGAAGAATTACTAAAAGGTTATGATATAAAAACAAGTGGAACATCTCCTGATGAAATGTATACTCCAAAATTGGCCTGGTTTAAAAAGGCAGACTCTTTTTTAAACAATGTTACTGGAAGCAGACAATAAATAAGTAATTTAGTAAAAACATTGTATATTTATTGTAATTTAAATCGGGTTAATACAAAAACTTATTTATTAACGATACTTATTTTAAAACACATGTTATTATTCAATACCAATATGGGTGGAGTGGTTATTCTGTTCTAGGGATCTAACATACAACAATTCGGTAGTTTCAGTACGCCATGTTCCTTCTGTTATATCACCTGTTGCATCATCCTCAAAGTCAACACTGCCTAATGGCAAATACATATTGTTTAACATTTTGCGTAGCCCATTAAGTAAAGAACAAGCAGCCAGTACAATTAAATATATTGTTTCTGGTTTATGAGCTATTGGTTTTTCGAAAATTATAAACCTTGAAACAAGAATACCGAACGCGTTTTCTACAATTCTTCTCGCTCTTAACAAGCGATAGTTGAACATTCTTTATTTTACACTCAGGTGATTGTACAAAAAACACATTTTTCCGCAACATTAAATTGATTGCTTTGCAATGCCATATTGAAATTTGAATTTCGAATAATGGATCCATCGTTTGCTCGTCCATTGGATCCAATATCGGTATAAACAAAACAATCATTTTCATCTACAACTGCTTATATTCCGATACAATCTCAGGTTGATACCTTATCATATGTTTTCCATGGATAACACCACAACAATTTGGAAAATTCCACCGTTCTCTGGAAACGTTCGCTGTTTTTTTTATTCATCTGCTGTAGTGGGCACCTGTGAAAATTTCATAAATTAGTTTCTTCGACATTAGGTTTTTTTATTTTACATCAATGTATTTTAGCTGCTGCAGTCTATTTCAAATAACGGCCAATATAGAACAAATGGATGTAGAACCAAGGAGTACAAAAGAAAACAATAATAACATTGGGTCCAAGCAATCTCTCCCCATTTGTTCAAACAGGACACCTGTAATCCCAAAAGTACGCAGATGTGGTAGTTTCAACAGAAAGCTAGAGTGGTATATTGATGCTGTAGGCTCCTTAAAAGAAATAGTAGCCTCAAATAATGCATCAATAATGATCGAAGATGAGTTTACTCAATATGGCAAATATATTGCATCTCAACTACGACAACTTCATATTCTGAATGCACTAAGTTTATAAGAAAGTATTCAGTTTTTAATCACTAAAGAAAGACTTTCTTACTTAACTCCAACAAATTATGTTTAGACGAGATTGGTACAAGAAACTGTCACTTCAGGAGATGATTATCCTGCATATTCCAGACCAAGGCCAAATACTGCTCTGTCAGACATTGGTAATGAATACATGAATATTTTCAATTTTCAATATAAATGTAATGCAATAAAGTTTATTTTTTCTTGTATTTTATGGTTTAAAAAATTCCTGATTATTATTTTGATAAAATAAAAATTTATTTCAAATTATAAAATTTGCTTTTCTTAGAAAAAATAATCTTAAAAAATCTTACGAGTACTTACCATAATGTAAGAGCGAAGTACTCCAACAATAGGAAACAACACTTCTGGTAAAAATGCATATATTGTGTTCTTTGCTACTCTAAAAGCATATTGAAGAGATACAATACTGTCTCCATTTGCGAGGTATCGTAATCCCCAATTTTGTTCTTGCAGGAATAGGGTTTCTTGATACAGTCTGCTGTTTATGTATTTTGGGTCCCACCAATTTCAGCAGCTCTTCAAATTTGGAAACAGATGGTCTCAAATGATTTCTATACGCTGTTGTGTCTTCATCTGCCAATTCTTTTAAAAGCATCATTGATGCACCTAACATATCTCTTCTAGCTATCCATTAAAAACCCAAACAGATCGCTTTCTTGTTTTTTTTGCAGGTTTAAGGTAATCAGTTAAAACGGAATGTAAAATACTTATAACACAATTAATACCAGCACGAACAACTGTCGTATTCGTCATTTTGTAAAGGCAACTTATCTTGCAAACTTGATTCAACAATTTGTCAAATGTGACTAATATTTTAAAAGCAACTTTAGTGGCTTCTACTTGTTGGCTCCACTAAAATGTCTTAATGAGATCCGGCCTTTGAATGTACGTTTATTCTTTATCAATTATTTTGTAAATAATAAATTGGCATAAGTAAGTTTTGAGTTTTTGTCCAGTACGTACCAATTTTAATCAACTTGTGATACATTTAGGGAATCAGCTCAGTAAAGGAAATCCGCAAATTTATAAAAATTGAGATATTTCATTTAAAAAACTGTTGCTCGCGTCATAACTCAAAGGTTATACACCATGAATTATTACTATTCTTTAAAAAAATAGTAATTTAAAATCCAAAATCGACTTGTTTTAGGATTTTTCCATCGTACTGTTGTTTATTTAAATAATAATGAATGTATGCGTTACTTTATGGACGCACTGTATATTGATTTATACTATATTTATTTTGTAATCCTTAAAACTTCCTGATCACAATAAAAATTTTATGGCATCTACAATTTTCAGCTACACAAGAAACTGTTTGTTTTAGACTGCACTAAATTATTTGGGTTAAGTTTAGAAATGAAAATCCACTTTTCACGTATTCGTACCAAATGTCAAATTTATAAATCCGTGGTCTTTGTTAGTTGGCCAGAGTTAGTAATGGAGGCAAGGGATATTAGAGTAGCTACAGAACTCTAATAAAATAGCAAAATTGCCATGGATTTGTTTCCCAGCGTCGTTGGCCTTGAAGAAAGTCTCTCATACTATAATTAGCACAATCAACTTGCATGTTGTTCTATTACAACCGATTCCTTGTGTGTATGTGTGCGTTGTATTATACACAATCTGGGTTGTTTATATATTATTTGACTCGTCAAAATGTAATGAATCTGAATTAAAGTGTCTGTAAAGGCGGTAAAAAGAATTGATAAAAGAATAATCAAAAGGATGTAATCAAGCTTTTAATACTGCTCATACTGGATACACGTGTGTTGATTGTTTAGTATTTCAGCGATTAAACTTTAAAATCATATAATTTTAATCTTTAAAAGTAGAGCACGTGCCAAAACCTTATTATATTAAACAAAAATTTCATCCCTAGCAATGTTGCTGGATGTAGTTGGCTTGTATCTATATTTTGAAAGAGATTATGAGTAAAAAATTTAACAATCAAATTAATTTTGTTCAAAATAGCCAAAGAACGAATGCAACTTAACATATAAACTTGTGGGTATATAATTTGAAAACTTATCTAGCGTGCACAAACAATGTTTGTACATATAATGAATTTGGCCAAAAATAATGTTCTTACTGAAAGTTGAGAAGAGTACTTCAATCTTTTATCGAAGAAAGTATATGGTCATCTCCTCTGCAGCATTTTTACCAAATAATGTAAATAATTCTTTTTTTGGCTTTTTGTTATGACAGAGCTCATATGGTGTTTTTGCTAGTTTAAGTGCTTTGGTAGGAGTTATATTATTTAAATATGTTGCGGTTTGTACTGCTTTGCCCAAAAAGATTTATCTAGATTTCCACAACTAATCATTCTTCTGGCTTTTTCTATTATAGAACGATTCATACTTTCAGCAACACCATTTTGCTCTGGAGTTCGAGGAACTGTTAAGTGATACGTGATACCTTTCTGAAGACAAAAACTTTCAAATTCATTTGATAGATATTCGCCCCCATTATCGCAATACAGGTTTACTATATTAACATTAAAATGTGAAGAGCTCTTTGCTACAAAATCTTTAAATGCTACAAATACTTCTAATTCATAGGCTAATAGATAGGTAACAGAATACTGAGTATATGTACTCATCAATAAGAGTTAGAACATATTACTTGTTATTAATTGTGATAATTTTTAATTTTGATTTAGCAACTGGTAATTTCGTTTGTTTACCATAAATACAAGCTTTACATAGTGTTTCTTGGATATGTTTAATATTTTTAATCAGAAAGCTATCTTTTACCATTTCAAATTACGCCATTCGAATAAAAAACTATGGTCATTCCACTTTGTTGCAAACGAACTCTGACTACAGACTGCAAGGGACCACCAACAACCGACTATTCAGTTTAAATTTTTTGATTGTCACTAAACCTGATAATAACGTAACTCTTGGCCCACAACCTATTGGAAAAACAAAGGTTTTATGGGACTGAAATCAACTTAAATCAACTTACATTTGGCCGATATGTTATTCGAGAAATAATTAATTTTAAGGCATACCCCTCGAAAAGACGGAGAAGTGATAACGTTAAATTTTTATGTTGTTAATATAAACATATACACCGAGAATGCACGGTTTAAAGTTTGAGTTTTGCCTTATATATCAATGTAGAAATATTATTTTATATTGATATATCCAATATAAAGATCATACTGATATCTGTACGATCTAGTAGCTAACGAGTTTCCTAATACCTAATTGATCTAGAATATGTAGACCGTCTAGAAAGTATCCGGAAAACAGAAAGCACAATCATAATTTTTCGGTATATATATTTATTATTTAAAATAATACAAGTATAACAAATAATTCATCTAATTTACTTATACCACCTAAATTTAACTCTAAACACTTAATTAAACGTTCAGGCAAACCCGAAACTAAGTCAACGCTATAATGTTTGGTGATGGTGGTCCATGCCTGTAAAACTGACCGAATCAAATCTTTTTTATTTCGTGCGCTGCTGGTTCCACTTCGATCTTCATTATTCCCCATATGTTTTTAATGGGACTAGGATCTGGTGAAGCTGCTGGCCATGGAATTGTTGTCAAATTTTGTTCTTGCGTCCAAGCTGCAGTATATACAGAAGTATGGATATTGCATTATCCTGCTGTAACCGCCAGCCCTCTGAATATAAAGCATGAGCCATTTCAAGAAGAAAACCATTTAGAATTTCACAATATTTTTCACTATTAACGGTACTATCAACTATACAAAGAGGTGTAGCACCACGCACAGATATTGCTCCCCAAACCATTATTTTAGTGGGAAATTTGAACAGTAACTTGTCCTCTTGATAGGATTTTTAGGTGATTTGCACCAAGTTGGAAACAACTTTCGTCGGATAGTAAAACATTACCAAAGCTACCTTCTCGCAAACATTGACAAAAATATATTCTTCATTGCATTGACTTTCTTTGGTTGCCTTGATATGTAGCCTTGTTTTTACAGTGACTCGCGGATAGTTTCTGGACACACGTTTATACTTCGTTGATTTTTAAATTCGTTAGCCTATTTTCGTATTTTGTCTTCCCGAAACTGGTCCATGCCACATATATCTCCCATTTTTTATCCTCTTTATTGACTCATATACTGCACGTTTTCCAAGATCCGTCAATTCCACTAATTCTTTAACGTTTTGAACACATTTTCTATACAAATATTCGACCAATTTCCTTTTTTCTAGTTGTGATATTATTACACTAAACTTAAGCCTGCTTGCTATCAACAATATGTGACAGACGGTAATGTCATGTAATTTTTACCGTGGCCTACTATCGGCACAATCTACTTGATGCATTACTTTCGTCATACGATTTTACAAATGGGAAGTATGTTAAAATTTGGAGAAAGAATAAATTCCGGATACTTTCTAGACGGACTATATTTAGAGCCAAAGAATAACGCCGTATATATATATATATATATATATATATATATATATATATATATATATATATATATATATATATATATATAGGTATTCTTTTCATGAGCAATGCCTATATTTATTTATCTAATTTTGAACAATTATTGTATATTATAATGACATTTCACCACAAATAAACTCAAAAACATTCCTGTTATTTCATGAATATTTCTGTAGTTATAAGTTCTATCACACTGTGTAAATTTAACTCGTTTTAAATTAACCTCGTGAGAAGCGGAGAACCCGAGTCAGAATAGAATGTTATTTTGGTTTGGTTGAAATCTTCATTATAATAGCCCCAAATTATAAGAGAGTCCTTGAACGCCATGATGTAGCGTTTTCTAACACAAAAATAATCTGTTGTGGGGACTTAATTATTTACTTTTTTATGCATTTTTGGAGTGAAATCTATCAAGTTATTCAACCCGTTACCAACTATTTAGAGAGGAAGGTCTTTGTTCCATATATTTTCAAGGATCAATTTATAACATGGAATCACATATTATAATAAACCGTGAATTTTTGAGCATTTATATAAAGATTTTTTTTCGAGAAGTAAAAAGAAAAAATATCGTTGTTCAACAACTTACACTTGATGTGCTTCGTTTGCAAATCACACTATTTATTACCTATTTATTACATAGACATTATTACTTATGAATTCATTTTTGTCAAAATTATTGATAATCGAGGTGTTGGAGAAACTTTAAACAAAATTTATTTAAAGTTGCGGTGGGAGTGGTTGACTGAAGCCAAAGGAAATTTGGCCGTATGGTCTATTCACACACCAATCACGTCACTTTCAGTTCCGTCAGTTCCTAGAAGTATCATTCACAAAAAATATGTATTCTTGAAAGTTAAGGTCGATTCAAACACATCAGTGCCGCCAGAGTTCCGGCGCCGAACAGATTAAGTTCCGTCACCAAATTTTTTTATGTTTTCCGTCATGTGTGTCCATACAGGCACGAAATCAGACCAGTGAGTTGTTAAAACGATGACAAGGTTCTCAGATGAAGAATTTTAAAAACCTTAGAGTAATAATAAACATAGAGAGGGCTCTTCATTCATAAACACGTTTATTTTTGCGGCCAACAATTCTAAACGCCCGTTGTGAAATAATGAATGACTTACAAAAAGTGGGGATGGTATTGTAGCTACATGGTCTTGGTAATTTCGGATATTTGTCTGACAAACTTGGCTCCGACGAACCATGATAATAAAAAATAAATCCCAATGGCACAGGACCAATTGGACAGGCTTATTTCAGTAACATGTTTGCATAAAACCCAAAATAAAAAATTAGATACAAAAGTAATAGAGTGTTTTGAGATGTACAAAAAACCAAAGTAACATTCTGGCATCAAATCAAAAACAAAAAAGTAAAAAAAAATCTGGTAAATTAGTGAATTTTCTTAAATAAATATTTTAATGTACGATTTAGAGAAAAATGTTAAATACAAAAGTTGTAGAACTTGTTAAGGTCTATAAAAAAGCTTTGTAACTTTTTTGCATCAAATGAAAAACAAAGGAAATACAATTTTTTTCAATTTTGACAGGCCGCCATTTTGTTTTTACTGGGCCGATTTGGCTCATTAACGAACTCGTTCAAGATTTTGGCCTAACCGATTTTTGTAGCGAGTTTGGTTTCGATCCGTCAAAAAATGCGCCCTCTATCGTGCTTACAAATTCCGTTATAATTTGTGAATTTTCTTAATATATATATATATATATATATATATATATATATATATATATATATATATATATATATATATATATATATATATATATATATATAACCTTTGGAACGGAGGGTGATTTTGGCATCTAGGAACACCAAAACGAAAAACTGCATTGAAATTTTTCCGAAGTCGCGTCATGCTACTCTTTACAATAGCCCCATTTCATTCTGAAATAAGCCTAAAAAAATTAAATTAATTCACTTAAAAGTTTATTTTGTCACTAAAAGTTTTGAAAAACCCATCAAAACGAAAGAACTAAATGTTTACTCTCTAGTCGTAATGGCGCTCGTATAAACAAACCACGTTTGACATTATTTACTACAATACTACGACCTATTCGAAATGATCGTCGATCACAGTCTGACGATATTTGCATCTCTCTTTATATGGTAATTAAACAAGGACAAAACTAATAAATAGATTACTATTGACACATTAAACAGGTACTGAAATTTTCAGCAATGTTGCCACTTTTAGTTATAACAATGAAGGTATCTAAGGATACAACAAATACTTGTTTAAAATTTATATAAGAATATGCTTTTATTAAATAAAATTCAAGTATTATTAATTAATTTTGAAAATAGCGACTGAAATTTATAAATTAGTATGACATTTTTTATTTGCATAACTTATTAACACATTTTCAATTAAACTTCTAATTTCATTTTTCCTGCAACTAAACAGACTTTTTTGTAAATATGGCAAAGCAGTGGAAGAGTCCGCAAGTGAGCTTAGAATGTGACTCAATCTTTGGGGCAAGAAAAGATCAAAACAAAAATATCTATTTTATTTGTTAATCTGAGGGCATAACTGATAAAGGGGGGAATATACCTTACATCAGGGCATCCTATGGATGTCAATCACCAACTTGTTGTGCATCCAAAGATCAACTGTGTACCACTCGTCGAATTCTTGTACAATTGAAAATGCTCTTCTTAGTCGATCCACTAGCCTAATAACTGATCTAAAAAATGATTCTACTGGAAAAATCTTGCTGGACAACGAGAAAATAACTCAAAAAATTCCAACTTTTTTAGGGTAAACCTATATTTTCCTCGCATATTAGATAGGGTTGGGCGGAAAAGTAATAGTAGCACATCCTGTAGACATATCATCGAGTCGTCAACCAAAAAAAATGGCAGAAAAGTTATTTTTACATTATAGGAGTCTACAAAAGAAGCTATATAAAATGTTGAATCATCATCTATAAGCTTCTATTGCTAATGCATGGATCATCTGTTACCTCCTACCTGAATAGTATTCACCAGAATAGTTACACACTATAACATTAGCAATTTTTACAGTTTATAGCAAGTAGTTTATTAAGTTTTATAAATTGTAAATTACCAAATTTTGAATTCAAGTACCTATACTATACAGCCATGACTAAATTCCGAAATTGATTTAATTCGAAACTGCAAATAATAATCTAAAAGATCAAAATTCTAATATTTTTTATATTCAAGGCAATACCGAAGTAAAAAAGAGCTAGATCTAATTCTATAGTCTTGGCTGATTTATATCATTATTTTTATTTTATAATAAATCAATACCGTCTAAGGTCACATTTACTAGAAGTACCGAGAAGGCGACTGAAACCAATCACGGAGAGAAAATAATGACTAGAGAAATCGAGAATATTTGGTTATACAAAAAAAGTGGAGGCTCTCGCGACGGTTGTAAAAAAACACTTGGTTTAGTTAGGTAGTCAATGTTCAAATAAACTGAGCTCAGACTCTCGTTGAAATAAGTTAGTTACAATAGTGTTTTTTGTGTGAATGTGAGTCATGAAGATTTTTGTACCCGTTTACGTAATCATTGGGTTCATAGTGCTTCATTTAGTAGCATTATTCAAAATATTTGACTTGTGCTGGCTGACACGCGCGATTTGCTAGTGAACAGATTTTTCCTTATAGGTGCAGTATTACTATAATGAATTAAGATAAATCTACTAGACTATTTCCACTAACACCTAGTCGTGTTTTGTAATCTGGCATATCGGCTTTCCCTGACCATGAAATTGCATAACTAGTTATCGGAACACAAAGAAGTTTTTTACTACTGCCATTGAAGAACAAATAATCATATTAATAGATGCAGACTTAATCGGATAGTGTGCCAAAGAACTGAAGTGTATCCGTACATACATATTCATCTCTATATAATTTGCTGTTCCTACGACAGAAATAGCATTCTATTTGTAGTTTGTAAGTTTTTGCAGTCTTGTTTATCAAAAAGTACAAATAAAGGAAAATTCTTATATTTTCATCTTATACTGTATATAAGAATTTCGAATTCTAAGAATTTTGAAATGAACATTTTTATAATGAACACTGAAAATACTATTACTAATTGTTGATGTAAAAAGTCACTATTACAGTTACTTTGCTATATTACTTTTGACAAAAAATAACATCAAATATGAGGTATGATTTAAAAATGTTGTTTCGACTTGACTAGAATATAAAAAGACAAATTATCAAAAATGTGAGGAAGTGGTAAAGACGGTAAAGTCTCGCTCAAATCGCGCCGTGTCACTGTTTCTAGTAGGGCGTATGCACTGTTAGTTGAGAGAAGAAAATTAAGCAGAAAGAGTTGATGCGGGAATTCCTGTATATTTGGCACCGGAGATGGAATATTTGGCAGCCGAAGTATTAGAATTGGCAGGAAATGCTGCACGAAAAAACAAGAAGACCCGTATAATTTCCAGGCATTTACAATTAGCAAATAGAGAAAATTGTTGCCTGGAGTAACTATCGCACAAGGTGGTGTGTTTTCTAATATCCAAGTTGTTCTTTCACCAAAATAAAATTGTAAAAAGTTCAATTCAATATTAGAAGCCATTCTGTGAAAGTACTATTGTTCATGAAAAGGCATCTAAAAATGCGAGGTACGATTCAAATAATTGATGTACTTGCGTTCAGCCCTGTTTAAATAACGTTAGTGTTTGTTCTTCCCAGTGTCATTTTAATGCATTTTGTTTTCAACCGGTTTAATTGTAGTACATATAAATAGATCTTTTTGTTTGCTTCGTAATTCTGACAACTCAAGCGAAACCGATGTGGTCTTTCTTTGTAATGCGTTTCGATAGTATATTTCAGAAGGGGGGTCCATTCTTGATAATGTGTTTTAATAGCATAGGTAAAATTTGAGAAAATCTACCTGACACCGATTTCGAAAATTCTTTTTTAATTATGTAAGGCACTTACTAACAAACACATAGCACCACAAATTTTGCTGCGTAAACACTTAACAAGCGCAGTAGAAGGATTTTCATTTTCGAATTTGTCCCTTTTCGAATGGATATTTTTCATATTTTCTTGTTGTATATATACATATATATTCTCGAAGTATAATATTTAATTTGTTCTTAATAGATATGTGATAATTGTAGACTGAATCATTACGATAAATACTAGTTTTTTTCAAAATGATTTTGTTATACTTTGACAACAATCTCAACTGACATTTGCTAATCACTTACATTAGCGACGTTGCCAAATTTATGAAGTTATGAAATTACGAAAAATGTAAGTCTCGATTTCGTTTGTATGCAGTTACATCAATATTTTTTTATCTATGGTTATTTCGGAATTCCATGAAGTTAGTTTTCAAAAAAAGCGCGCCGGGTCGACGTGTCGCAATTCGCGCGCGCGAATTACGAAACGTCGACCCGGTGCGCTCGCTTCGCTCGCGATTTCAATCCACATTATTCTGTAATACGGGCTTAAATAAGTATACTACATACGTTATTAGGAATGAACAGCTATCAATAGTTTGCAAAAAAAGCGCCGGGTCGATGTTTCGCAATTCTCGCGCGCACGAATTGCGAAACGTTGACCCGGCACATTATTCAGTAATACGGGCTTAAATAGGTATAACACATACGTGTATAGGTTATTCATTGATATGTTTTAGGTATCGGGGAGCGATCTTTAAAACATATGTTTACTGTTTAAGCCATAAAGGTTAGATCATTTACTCATTTACACCTAGATTAGTTAATAGGTTTGAGCTGAATAATTTTGTCGGCTGAGACCTTTAAAATAAGAAGCAGTAGTTGATATATTCTTCTTTTTTAATTGTTCTATTGTCAACTTTGGCAACGTTGTTAAAAAATTTCACGTAAATATTAGAATTATCACACTTTTCATATTGAATTTTTACTGTTAATATGTGTTTCCGCGGAGAAAGTTTTGGTTTTCCAGGTTAGTTACTTAAAGCTTTATACTGTAATTTTTTTTTTAAATTCGTGCTACATACAGATTCTCAAATTTTTCCATAGCATAAATCGGATAGGGCCCTTTCTTTGTTATGTGTTTTGATAATACCTATAAATCGGATGGAGCATTTCTTTGTACTGTATTTTGAAAGTATTGATGGATTCTAATTTACACGTCCGTCTAAAATAACAGAAATATTAATGAGCTGTGGTAAAATTTAATAAAAGAAAAAAGTCAGCTCCTAACAAACACTAACAATATTTAAACAGGGATGAACGCAAGTGCATCAATTATTTGAAGCTTTCAAATTAATAAGGAATAAAGTGTGTATATGTAGCCATAGCTTACCTTTATTTTAAAAGAATATAAGTAGATATTTTACTTGTATCACCATATACATCATATGATCTGATATCCTCGTCAAGAGGTTTTTGGACTGACAGTTGGATCGTTATTTACAATTCAATTTTTGACAAAATTAACGAAAAATGTGCGACTGCGAATTTGAATCCACACCACCAGAACTTCTAGTAGCTGAAAATCTAGCATCCGAAGGCCTTATTCCTGAGAAAAGCGGGGGAAGGTATGTAAATACGTACTAAGC
The DNA here is from genome assembly GCA_963921935.1 of Galeruca laticollis. Taxonomy (NCBI): domain Eukaryota; kingdom Metazoa; phylum Arthropoda; class Insecta; order Coleoptera; family Chrysomelidae; genus Galeruca; species Galeruca laticollis. The sequence goes on from OY998175.1 coordinate 117,511,258, forward strand.
GTGACTAAAGGAGTAAACCTTTTCCTCGCGTACATTTGTGATTAAAAAACCGGAATGGATGAAAATAGTAAAACAATACTGTGATATGCGCAACAGCATCGACTGTGAGAAGATTATTCTTACAAATGAGGTTTGGTTTGGCAAAGTTACACGACAGCCTTTTGGGCATAATTCTATCAGAAGGTTTTCCAAAAAAATTGCAACCTTTTAAAACTAGAAAATGTTAATGGGTTCACTGCACACTGTTTCAGACGTACTTCAGCAACAGTATTAGTAAATACAGGTGGAGAGATTCTACAGTTTAAGAGATTTTGAGGAAGGAAATCCAGTACCGTGGCTGAAGGTTATGTGCATGGACAAGTAAAAATAGCTAATATGTTGTCTCGTACAGAAAATCCTGGAAAGGCATCATCATTGAATTCGGAAACTCATAACTTTAAGCAGCAAGACTTGCTTTAACTGTCAATAGTAATCATAATTCGAACGTTATTATTAATATTTATAATTCCAAATAGTTTTCTTGTTCGTCCAATATTAAATGATTATCGGGTTAATTCTGATTTATTTCCATGCTAGCAGGGGAACTATAAAGTATGTCGCTTCCAGACTGTTTACCAATCGATTGTGAGTAAAATGTATTACTATTCAACATGTGAAAACCTTATATTATTTTATTTTTACACATTGCATACTTGTACGTTTTTAAAGGGATGCAAAAGCGACATCTATTTTAGATACAATTAGATTTAAAATCGTATTTGGTTCCTGCATGTAGTATTATAATGCGTTTCCATTTAGAGCATGTCTCACTAAAACAGCAATTTTTACTAATTGTCTATCCAACCATAATTTACAACATCATAACTGTCGAACCATGTTTCGTCAAGAAAAATAATGGATCTATTAGAACGTCTGAAATCTTTAATTTTACGCAAATAATATTGCCGCCATTTTATTATCCTTGTAATGAGCTTATAAAGATTTTTGTGTTTAAAATCACAACTTATTAGAACTTGTATGTATCCATACGGGTATAAGTGTAATTAAGGTTTCACGAGACTCGAAATTCGAGACGAGACTGAAATTTTTTTCGAGACGAGATGGAGAATTACACTAGATAAATTGAATGCTGCAATAACTCACAACTCTTGATTGGTCAGAAAAGTGAAAATAAAAACTATGTTAGGAAATTATTTTAATTTACCTATTTTAAACTCAAGAAAATTAACAAGGCAAGATAACAAAACAGATAACAAAGGTAAAAATAACCCTTAAACTACTATAAACAAAAATTAACTTTAAACACTTAAAAATGAAAATGGAAGACATGAAAAATATAGGAAACACGATTTTTTAATATAGAAAATGTTTCTTAACAGATAACAAAATTGTTTTGTATAGACTAGTACTAAATATTACACAGCAAGGAATTCAAAACACGGTAAGAATTGAGCCGATTCTCCAGTTAATCGGCTTCGCTCTTTTCTAATGGTCAATATTGCTTCTGAAAACAGCTTCTCTGCAGGCACTGTAGTAGCTTGTATACTTAAAATATCACAAGCCATATTTGCTAAATTATTGGAAGTAACATAATATTCTTCCTTATACAAGTTTTCGAATCTAGATATTGCACGTTGCTTTAAATATCTTTCCCAATTCGTAAAGTTGAATGTGTGAAATATAATTCAATATTTACATGACTTTTTTCTAATACAGGAGTAACTTCTGTCTAGGAAAAATTTGGATGCGTCCATTCTAATATTGCTTGTACATAATATCTTCGTGTTCATTAAAGAAAGTCCAAGACAGGAGAAACTGTTTAAACATATTGAGTTACGGTCTACAAAAGTCTGGTGGAGGGACAGAACGCTGGTCAAGTCTAACAACTGCCAAATGTAGTTTTCTTTAGAAATGCAAATACAGAAAACTTAGCATTTCAACCTAATAACAATGGTGGAAAGCAGTCTAATAATCTCTCAGGAAATCTTTGAACGTTAGTGTCAATCTTATGTCGTGGATCCAATATTTACGCAACACAATATATCCGATTGGTTTTTTAATAGTGTTTGACGATTTTATTCCTTGCTGCTTGAAGAGCTTCTATAACGAGTTCGATGGCTGTATCTCTATTTGGGCGTTTGTCTAGTTCAAAAGCAGAGGTTTCCAAATTGTTTAACAGCATATTAATTCCTAAGACGACTATAGTTATTGCACAGTACTTTTCTCTTAGAAATGAATCCAATAATGTTTTAAAAACTTCTAAATAATTAAAAATTCGGTCCCAATATTGAGTCGAAATAAGATAATTATTTAAGCAGTCATTACTTTCACACAAAATATTTAGAGTATTTTTCATTGTTAGGGCCCAGTTTATCATATTTAATGTTGAATTCCAACTCGTTTAAATGTCCATTACTAGCATCAACATCGTTAAATGTGCAGACTTACAAAAGTTCATAAATTTAACTTTAATCTGCACCGATTTTTTAATTTTAAGAGCTAGGCATTCTAATATTATTTACTGACGATCCTACTATAGAGTTAAAATAATTTGCGTAATGTCAACAAAGAACATTTTCAATAGACGAATTTTTCGAGCAAAAAAATTCAGCCTGTTGGAATTTTGAACTTTCGTAACTAGGTAAGTTTTAAATGTATGGATAAAAGATAAAATTAAAAGATAAAGGATGCGTTTAATTTTCACATCTTGGAACAATATTATTTTATTTATGGAGGGATTTTTGTTACACGCGTTACACAGTATAGCTCTGTATTCTGCAGTCTTCAATTATATATACATATGTATATTTTTAATAACATTGAGTTTTTGTTTTCGAGAATCTCGAATCGGGATCGAGAAACTGTCTTCAAGAAAAAACTCGAGACGAGAGTTTGTTAATTACTCGCCTCGATGATCGAGAAATTTCCTTCGAGACGATATTTCTCGTGTCGTGAAACCCTAAGTGTAATCTAGATAATCTGTTAATTTTTGCTGTATAACTTCCAATGTCTCAACCCTGTTCTTATATAAATTATAAATAGTTCTACGTATAAACTCTTGCGTAGTTCTGTAAATTCTTAAAAACATTTTCTTACACGTTTTTCTATTTTCATTAAAATATATTTAAAATACGCTACGGAAAACACGCCGCTGTGTGTAGGATTAGAAATCTAAAAAAAAACCATAAACCATAATCAAGATGAGTTATTAGACTCGACCAATACACTGCGTTTAACCGTACCTACGATTCTCCGTTTTAATTGGTTCAACACCAAAAATTTTGCATTTCAATCAAGTCCGCATGAACTGTCGTATCCTTTGATTGTATACGGGTAGTAAACATTATTTTTCGTTGCGTTACTTTGTATATACGCTCGTGTTAGCGAGGTGAGTTTTTCATTGTTCCTTATAAAACAGCTTTTGCAATTGATAATGGTAAAGTATACTACTAAATCTACATAAATATTTACTCAATATAGGGAATGTTTCATGAATTTCTTCTAATTTCAATATGAACTCAGCTCAAAATGTGAGAACCATACATAAATAAATCACCATATGTCAGTTTTCAAAAAAATCGTACTTCATGTTTAATTACATGATAAGCTCAATGAACATGGGTAGGTACTTTGACTTAACAATAAATACGTAGGATTGATCTGTTATATTTTTTTTCTTATCTAACGAGCTACAGGCTAAATGTCAACTGCGTTTTCGAGAATATCACGGTACTGTGATCAACTAGGTTATGTATGTAACGTTGCGCATACCTTGGAACAACAAAAATTTCGATTTTAGAAAAATCGTCTATGTAATATGACGTAGTCATGGGTCATAAATAATGGGTTACAGGTATTACATTTGAATTAATGAGAGGTTTAAATTGATTTTCTTATTAATGTCGTGTCACAAAAATTTTTCACCGTATATTTTTTTACAATATAAAAAGAGAGTGAAAACAAAATAATTTTTATGTAATATAGTTACACATTCATTTCCGTGAAGTAAAGTTGGGATACAAGGACCAAACAATCGCTGTAAAGAATTTTATGTGCGAAAGTTGAAAGGGTGGAATATAATTCAATATATACATATTTTTTTCTAATACAAGCGTAACTTCTGTCTAGAAAAATGTAGGCTGCGTCCATTCTAATATTGCTTGTTCGTGATAGCTTAGTGTTCAATTTATAAAGAAAGTCCAACACAGGAGAAACTGCTTGAAAATATTAAGTTATAACACGTTATAGAAAAGTCTGGTGGAAGGACAGAACGCTGGTCAAATTTAACAACTGCAGGTGAAGTTGGTGCCCAAAGTAGTTTTCTTTAGAAATGCAAATACAGAAAACTTAGCATTCCGACCTAATAACAATGGTGGAAAACAGTCTAATAATCTCTCATTTCTTTCAGGAAATCTTTGAAAGTTAGAGTATTTTTGGAATAAAAAAATGGTGGAACTTTTAACAAATCTGTAGTATGAAATATCTTTATAATGGAAATGCAAATTTTGATTCAATCTTTAATTCAATCTTTAATTCTTTTGAATATTACGTTGGAATCATTATTACTGTAAAAAGAGCAGGACTAGCATCAGAGACAAAAAATAATAATTAATGTTGTAATGAGAGTGTGAACAAAATAGTCGCCAAATTTTAGTCATTTAAGATCAATTTCTACGAGGGGTAGCATCTTAGGAAAATATTATCATAGTCCATTTAAATTCTTACTTATATGAGCCTAAAACATATTTTTTCAGGTGAATATTTCAGCTAGAAACAACTTGAATTGATGTACTTTTATTTAATCAGAATCTGGAAAATATGACTTTAATCCTTATTCCCATGACCATGCATATGTCAATTACTTACACATAATATACACTTGGTAGCAGAATATCGTAAAAAGTTAGAATGTGGGAACATATTTTTCACTCTTCCTCATCAATTCGTATCATTTGGGGATACTTTTAAATCATTCCAGTACGTGTCATCATATCAAATTCCTATTGCCAGGAAGTAGCACGCTCCATTTGCTGTTTGTCGTGCGCCACTTCACCTAGTACTAGCAAATTAATCACTATAGAACATTTCGGTTAAAAGCAAATGCCAATAAATCGGTTTAGTTCAATCCACGGTTCGTAAAATATTTTTGTAAGAAACATTATTTATGTACAATTCACTATTTTTTTATATTTCACACGCATTGCGTGTTTATTCGTGCCTTCTTTAAACAAAACGTTGTAAATTATGCATTGTCTGGCTTTCAAGTCAGTATTACGAATTCACAAACCTGCTACAAAGTATTTGCCAACTAGTTAGTTGTGTAATGATAATAAGATATGCTGAAACAAAATGTAGTAAAATAATTCGAAAGTTGAAAAGAAGTACGAAAATAAATTGTTGGATATGCAAGTTTATATCTATTTAAGATACTTTTGAAAAATCAGTGATCGATATTAAAGAAAGTAATTTCTTTACATTTTTTTCTGAAATACTTTAGTATTTTAATCCATTGCTATACAACGAACCGAACCGGACCGAAAACAGTTCAGCAACATTTTTACCGGCGCAGGCCGTCAGAATCAGTCCCTACGGGATTTTTTATACATTTTAGACAGTGAATAAATAAACGTAAATAACCAACTCACATTAAGAACATTTATTAAATATACTATTACACATATGGAACGTTTATTATTAGTATATTGTAAGCAAACGAGTGTGACATCGAATTTGCAACAAATGCTGTACACAATATTTTTCCGAGGGCCACAAATAAACGCAGAGTTAGTATTTATTTTTTTAATTGAAGTTTATGGTAAGGTTACTACAGTTTTAAAAATAAACTGGTGCTTGAAGACGGTTGTTGACAATTTTATTTTCTTTAGTTTTGAATTTTATGCGTATCAGACTCACAATTACTGAAAATTCAATAATTTTCTCCAATTCGCTCATTCACTTGCTAACAGTTCGAAAGTCAAACTTAAAATGTCATTCACCAAAGCTCTCTAGCTGCGAACAAAATAATTATACTGTTGTGCGGTAAGGGAGACATCGGTAATCATCGACCTGTGTGCAAAATAAAAGCACACAGCTGTTGGCCAATCAGATTTCTCATTTTTTTCATTTCACACGGGTTTGCCCTTCGTTCGTTTCCGTATTGAAATTGTTTGCAATTTTAAATTTTCACTTAGGGAAAACTATATGAAATGTGCCATATTTTACAGTGGTCGTCGTTAAACATTTTTGTTTATTTATTATGGGAGTAGTTTGTGTAATTTATTAAACATGGGCTGATTTATAGTTGTTACTTTGACGTTTCAAGAAAGCACGTTTTTTCGAATATCTTGTAATATCAATATTGCCTTTTGTACTAAATGTATCTCTCAGCATGGAATAATTTGACCATAACGAGATCACTTCAACTTTGTTGTAGATAAATCGGAAAAGTATGCAATGACATTTTCAGATGGGGAAGTATTTTTTGGCAATAATTCATGGAACATTTGTAAGCGTATTCATATTTTCAGTTTGATTTATTTAGCAATAAATTTAAGATGACATATTCAGTGGCGTTTACTAACTCCCGTGGTGTCCCGCACACCTGGTCATCATCACTGTCTATTTTAAATATTTGTTAGCGATAAGTAGGTATTAAACAAAAATTAGTAGTGAATCTCTGCCTTTTATCAAAACAATAAACATTGAGGAAATTATTTTATAGGTAATAAGATGCCAATCAAAAATTGTTATGCATTTATAAAAACAGCTTAATTTATAATAATGGTGATTGCGATTTAAGAAAAAATAGCATGTGAACCTCACATTCCCGGATTTCAATCATTTACATTGTCGTTCGAAAATGTATTGTTTTACTACTAGATACACTATATGGACTATAGTACAACGAATTGCTCAAAATTAACAAAATACACTAATTATAATACCTATTGCTTTCCAGAAACACAAGAAGTCGATAAAAAATCCAATACCAGCAAATTGACTAAAATCTATCCCAATGGAGTTAATAGCAGGGATCGGGAGTTCGGACCATAAAATGGTTGTAAACCATAGGCGCGATGGAACTACACAGAAAAAAGTATTGAATTAAACAAAATATATTTCAGTCAAACAAATTTGTTGTTTCAATATGGCGAAATAAACCTATCATTTTAAAGAAAACGCTAGTTTGTTTGGATTCCAAGACCAATATTTGTTTGATACAAGAAAATATTAGATGATGTCAATTGTTATATTTCATCCTTTCAATTCTTCGGGTTTATTTGATGCAAGAATGATTTCACTTGCATCTGAGAATGTATTCCACCATCGAAGCAAATAAACAATTTTGTATATTCAAGAATGTTAAATACTCAAATGAAACAAATATTTACTTGAATTTTAGAATACATATTGTTTGGTTAAATTGATTTAAAATTATACTTGAACGATGAGTGTGAGTTACTCTGACCTGGACACAACTGCTGTTGGTGTACCTGGTCGCAAATCGGGTGTTATTTCAGAACTGCCACACGTTCTGAACACTTTATTAGCAATTTCTGTTCTGTGTGCCACCGATTCATCAACATATCCTTCAGCGACCGTTGATGACTTCCAACCGCCATGTTTCTTTAGTGTCATCAAGTCTCCCCCAGATTCAACTAAATATGTAGCATACGATCTTCGAAATGAATGACCTGTATATGAGTTAGAATTTTCAAGTTGAAGAAAATTAGCTACTGTTTCAGGTACCTTATAAAACTGATTTATACCCACAACCTGATTGATACATTTTCCATTGCGATATGCATAAAACAGGCGGCGATCCTTTGCTGCTGCTGGACGAAGGACTATGTACATTCGGTAATATTTAATACATTCTTGAGTAACTACAAATCTCCTGTTTACATCATTCTTTGTTTGCTTCACTTTCCCGAATCTTCAATATTATCTAATGTTACCTGGCTGATTTCACAAATTCGACAAGCCCCTGCACTCCCAAATACAACAACAACCTTGGGCATTAAATAAACTTCATCGGGTGCATTATTTAAAAAATCACTAATTTGTGTACTCGTAAAAATCGCAGCTTTCTTGGGCTTGTAACCTTTCCCATTTTGTTTCAGAAATGTAATTAGTTTGAAATATTTTGAAATGTCTACATTATTATTGGATCGTAACATACTTTTAATCATTGAATAATTCGACCACACTGTTGATGGCTTTTGTTATTGTGCCAGTTCCGAAAAATAAGCCAATAACACTGTCTCCGAGAAAGAACTGCATGACTTTTCCATTTTCCATTCCTTATATCTTGAATACGCGGTTTCGTAAATTTTACGCGATTTAGCTGGCAATCATTTTCGTGACGCTACTTGCGCTGCTTCTATCAACTCCAGTGGAGTCAGAGAAAACTCGGAATCAGACATTTTTTAACTTTATATTTCCCAAAATAGCTACTAAACAATCACTGAGTTCGCAATGTTTGAATCAAATCACAGAATTAAATTGACATATATTTGATTACTTTGAAGTTTTCCTTAGCAACGCAGGTCTAATTGTCGCTATAACTACAACAGCTTACTAGTTTAATAATTCAAATTTCATATCGATAACATTCTGACTTTAATATATTGTAATAATATGTTCTTCACTATTAAACCGTCGTTTTTCCTGTCACAGAAAAAATAGTGTATTATACACGGAAAAAATATTAGATTTTAGCTCTCGGTTTTTTGTCTCCCTCCACTTCGCGTCGGGAGACATAACCTCGAGCTAAAATCCAATACTTTTTTCCCTTGTATAATAAATAACTGATTTTACTTGAAAAAATATATTGTTTGGTTCAAAAATTTGCCCGCTGGGATGAAGAAAAATATTTTTGTGATAGTGTTTCAATTCTACAATTCGTATAACTAAAATATCTCGGTAAATATCTGCACATGCTACTGCCTATTGATGTTCCCAAATTTCAGTAGTTTGTGATTTCATTATACATGACAAAATATGAAAATACAGTTGAATGTTTCATTTGGTATTATCTATAGGGTGTCCAGAAACTCTCCTGCCAAACGGAAACTACAGTTGCTAGAGATGGTTTTAAGTCGATTTAGCTCAAATTACCTTAATCCGAAAATGCTTCCTAAGGGAGCTACAGCCCTTTGAAGAAGACGTCCTCATATGAGTTTTCTTGAAAGTACTCAAATATACCGTTACTTAAAATATTCAAACTTGATATAATCAATGAAGAGTTACAAACCAGTCGTTTGCTGTAAATAAACTTTTTCCAGATACATCACAAGCGTGTCAGTTGGGGGGAGCAACAGGTATTTTTATTAAAAAAAAGTTATTTTCAAGTTTTTTATGTATCCGACACCGAATTTGGAAAATTCAAGATAATTTTCATAAAAAATGCCCTTTTCTTTCAAATCGATATCATGTACCGTTTTCGAGAAAAATAAATTTAAACTTTTTGTGTTTCTTACATAAAATCATGTTGGATTATAATCTGTAATATCAAGTTGGCTTTGAAAAATTAACAAAATCTGACAATGTGTCAAATTATTTTGATTCTAAACAGTTATTATTGTTATTGTGTGTGAAAGATAAAAAATAGTAGTTAATTTGATCAAAATGGTTTATTTTTCGAATGAAGAATATGCTGATATGCATTTAGTTTATGGGGAAGTACAATGTAACGCTCGTGCAGTAGAGCGAAGATATGCGGAAAAATTTCCAAACAGAAGGCATCCTGCTCGCGCAGCATTTGTAGCCGTACACCAAAGATTAAGAGAAAGTGACTCAGTAGTACCTGAAAATACTATTGGCATTGACGCAGTCTGCTTAGCCATTTCGTTGCCCTTACCTTGACTACTAACTACTACGGTCACCCAGCGTGTTTAGAGAACACACACATTTCCATACTAGCTTAGAGTTGACCACTACCGAATCGAGTGCCTTTAGAACGTGAAGACAGCAATTAAACCATGATACAATGATTATTGATTATAAGGTAGGCTATTGCGCATGTATGGCGGGGGGTATGACGTCAACTGGAGAGTAAACAAAAGAGAATCTACAACCAATTTATGTGTATAACCTGTTATTATAGATAATTTTGTGAAGGTTTTTGAATAAAACAATGATTTTCAACCGAGATCTAGATCTTAATTGAACACAAGGCTTAAATATTATAACTAGGTTGTAATTTACTGTAGTAGGTATTTCAGTATTGAGAGTTATGACCTGATTTTCCATGCCCTTTTCCAAGATCTTTTGAAAAAGAAACCATTGGGGGAAGAAATATTTAGGGGATTAAATGCATATAATGATGGACTCTAAATTGATTGTATGATGGATACAGCTACTAGGACTCGTGGAAAATTTGAATATATTTAATGAGAAACATACCAAAGGAATTACTGTAACAAATATTGAATATGTTGTATTTGCTAAAAATGATACATTCCATGGAAAAGGAGACATTTTAAAATAATTATAAATTTCATTAATGGCTCCAGATTCTTTGTTCAAACAAATAAACTGCAGGTTTAAAACCTAAATAAAGGATAACCAAATAAATATGAGAGAATGTAAAAATCAAGGTAGTTCTTTTTTTAAGTGACCTTCCATCTGTTATATTTCTATAGAACTTGTTTTGTTAGAAAACTCGGTTTTTAAAAATTAATTGATCTTTTATACATTTTTTATTAATTAATGCAACTAGCATTAATACTGCCAATTGCCCAGTTAAAAAATTCAATAAAACGCCAAAACACAAGATAGATATATCTTTATTTAACCTGGAACCCTAAAATATACATATAAGAAGACATATTACAATAAACAGCAATGTAAATATAATAAAGAACATGGGATAGAAAGCTTACTATATCAATCAGTAAACAATTACAGCTAACATATTAAAAATACATATATAATAAAAAATACAGATAGAATAAAAACATAACAAACAATAGTAGGTATATAGGATCACAATAAAAAGAAAATATAATACCGACATATGGAATAAAATGTTTAGTATAATTCTAATAAAATAAATTGAGACAAACCAATTTAAAAATTATATATGTATATACAAAATAGTATGGTGTTTTGAACTTCATAAGTAATATATAGTAAATCGTTCAACACCAATATTTATAAACAAAATTACTTATTTTGCATGTATTCCTTTGAGCTGGTTTTGAACTGTTATCAGTCAATATGATACCTTAACAGGCCCTGGTACTTTATACTAACTTCAAAGATTCCCTTTTTAGTTCTATTTTCTGTCTTTTCCCATCATTCACATTTGAAGGGTTTCCTTTGGGAAGAAACAAAGACGGAACAGCATCCTGTTTTAATTTGCGTAATTGTTTGGGGAAATAATTGAGAAGTTTATATTTAATATTCCTCTCATAATCTCCAGTAGCAAAATGTTTTGAACATATTCTAGCAGTATTTTCACTGAAAATATCTGCTCTACAACAAGAAGTCACCCATAATTTCCCAACAGTAGTGTCTTTAGGGATCCTAAAAAATTGGATGTCTTTTGTGTTGTCACTATTGCACCCACACACAGCACAACACATTGTTAATACTTATATTACTTATAAATTCGATTTTTAGACCAGTAATTTGCAGGTACACATAATCTGAAAACTGAAAAATATTTTTACCTACGATGCACCCCTGTAAGTAGTCAAAAACACACAGTCGGCAATCAATGTAAGACGTCTATTACGCACGGTAAAGCAAAACGCACGGCTGTAAAGTAAATCGCACGGCTTCCATAGAAACCACTTTTAGCAACTGTCAATAGACGTAGCCATTTCATTCAAAATGTATTACTTAGATATTTGACGTTGAATTTTATTCTATTTATAAATGGTAGATAACATTTATTAGATATGAGATTGCATTTAATACTAAGAGTTATTTGGAATTATATGATAATTGGTTCAGTTTCATTCAATCCGCATCTTTTAGCTGTCTGAATGTATCTCATATTAGTAAACAATAGTATATTATACACCTAGCGACTAAAGTGGCCCATTTAATGCAGCGGGTGGTGTTTGATTCCTGAGGGAAGTATTCCACCTAAGGAATTAATGTCACTTTAGTCGAGAGGTGTATACGCTATTTTATGCAATTCCGGTAATTCTACATACATTTTTAATGAAAATAAATACTACTTAGGACGGACTTTTACGAGACTTGGCTGGACATCGATGGTGAACTTCTAAGATGCTTGGCTGGGCATCGAGGAGCGACTTTTATAAAACTTGGCTGGGCATCGAGGATGTACGTTTTTACTTGTACTTTAAATACCTTAATAAGATTATAAACACAAGTACAAGTGGGTCGTAGGTAAAGTATAGTACGTAACTCGTGTTGTAACGGATTTTACGCACTCACGGAATTACGCACTGGCCGCTACGCGGCTTCGTGCGTAACTTTTCCGTTCGTGCGTAAAATGCTTCTTACAACACACGTTACGTAGTATACTATAATACTGTACACCTATTACAGTACAACTACTTCTTTCACCTGGTTCTAATATTCACACGGCTTCTTGTGTTCAATTAAGATCCGGAAAACGCTCGACAACATCTATTTTATCCACAAAAACTCAAAATCGTCGATAACAATACATTATACGTATAAATAGTTGGAGATTATCTCGTGTTTACTCTCCAGTTGACGTCACTGCGCAGACTGGTCACGTTTTCGTCAGTCAATATATCCTATCTTGTAACTCATTATATCATGCAATTAAACCATAATTTTTCTTCCACGCAGTAATGGATCGCCGTCATATCCGCCTCGAAAATTGTGGCGTATAGTAGGAAAGTTAGTGAATGTTACAGACAAAAGTTATTATCTCGAAATACAGGCTGCTTCAAGAGTATGGTGCATTAAAAGTTCACGAACCCCTGGTACCACGCTACTGGCTTATTAGAATTTGACAAAATTGATACTGTCGACGTATTTTGAACAGACTACAATTTATGAAAAAATTTAAATTTGTATTTCTATCCTCCGGGAAGATATGCAATAAAATTTGTATTTCTTCTTTATCAGCCTTTACCTCTAATTTATGGCAATTATTTACGGGACGCCCTGTATAATCTATATTTATCTATTGTTGAATTAGTTAGAAACTGCAATATATAAATTGTTTTATTTTGTATTCGTGATTTGACAGAGAGCTCTATTGTCTCGTGCAATAAATAACGAATTTTAAATCAATAAACATTAAGTATCATTAAAAGTTTAAGGCGGATTTTAATTTGAATTAAATAACATCACCACAATTCCACATTGTAAGTACACATAATATTCTAATGAAACGAGTAAATTGTAATTGCGCCCATGACACAAAAACGCCTCCTACTTACTGTTCGACTAAATCGCACAATCTGGTGATGAAATTCATCTGGGTTTGTAGGATCCCATGCATTTCTAACAAATTCAGGTCAGCAAAATGCGTAACAAAATCATGCACACCACAGTCATTACGAACTGGGCAATTTATATGAGGAAAACGTGATAATAGTCAACATATTTTCGTTGTGTAAATACAGGAAATTAAAATTTTAAATAGAACGCCACTGATAACTGATTTATTGGTCGGCTTATTTTACAAATCTAATTGTGTTAAATGCTAACAACATCTTCTTTGAACTTTTGTAGGATTTTAATCGATACAAAAGCACGAATATTGTATATAGTGCATAAGTCACTTTTTAAAACATCCAGAGCTGGAAAGAAAAAGATTACGAGTAAACAACGGACTAGCTTAAATATTGTTTTGGTTAATTAACTAGATATTATCAATGTCTTTGTCGATCCTATATCGGTTTAATTAATTGGAATGCATCAGTTAACAATACCCGAAAGTGGTCTAGAATAAAGTGTAATTTCGAAAATTTAATAATATGTTAATTAATTGCTGACGATATTGGTAGATATTCCTAGACAGAATACCTATATTTATGCAGAATTTTCAAAAGCCTCATTGGGATATCGACAGTTCGTCTCAGACTGTGCCCCGGATTATATTTTTTACCTTCATTGCTTATACTGTAGCGGAAAGAAAGTTTGTTACCATTGTTATTAGAAATCGTTAAAATAATATAATATAAAAATGAACTGCCTACATGCGAATTATTTTATGAGTTTACTTGGAGATTTAGTGTGGGCACGTGCCCATATGCCCTTTAGTACCAGCTGCCATTATTATATGTACAGCCTAAAGTTTTTTAAGCAAGAAGCAGAAGTTGAAACTCGCATAATAAACATCTCTAAGGTATGTTCAATTTTTTAATATAGTTCTTAGCCTTTTATTTATCTTAAGGTTTCACTTCTTAATATTTTAAACAGTTGAAGCCTTTGGTGCAAAGAGGTAGTAACTCAAAATTTCTAGTGAAAAATTTATTCATCTTTTAACTATAGGATTAGGTTTGGTTTTGAACACAATATTTGTTATAATGAATTCCAATCTGTAACAACTTCAAAATAAAACCATTTCTTTATTCTTCTTGAAATACAAAATTTAAATGTTTTTAAGGTTCAAGTACATGTTGCTGCAGCCACTGGTGTGAGACTTAAAACGATTAAGCGAATTAAAATTGAAGGCAACAAGGTTGATAGTGGTGAAATGCCGATGTTTTCAACACCCAATAAAAAGAGGAACTCCAGAAAATTGCCAGTTGGGCTTGATGAACATGTTCGTGCTCTATATACGCAGATCAATCGTAAATGTTCATGTTACAGAAAATTAAAGTCAATCCAAAAAAAATATTGCGAAGAAATGGGCTATTAGGGAAGTAAAGAGACATTACGGAAATATATGCATAAGACAGGGTTTCGTTGACGTAAAATGAAAATAATCGTCCAATCGTAATGGCAATCCATTCGACATTTAAGAATACAATTTCTAAGACGAATGCAGTTATATAGAGAAGAAAGCGTCCTATTGTTTACATGGATGGAAATTACATTCATTCTTCTCATACACATTTGAAAGGATGGAACAGGTTTTGTACCCAATTCATATATTAGGTGGAAGTCCAGCTGTAGCACTGGCGATAATCATAATATGAATTTTGATAAATACAAAAAAATGAGTAACTGAAAAATTAATACCCCATTTACCAACCAGAAGTGTAGTTGTTATTGATAATGTGCACTATCGCAACAAATTAAGAGATACATTACCTACCTCTGCAACAAAAAAACTCATTATGCAGGAATGGTTAGGGTCCCGAAACATTCCATTTGAGGAAAAAATGTACAAACCAGAATTATAGGCCCTCATAAAAGTACATAAGCCTACGTACAAGACTTATGAAATTGATATATTTTTACCTCTAAGGGTCACAGATTGCCCCCTTACCATCCCGAATTGAATCCAATTGAATTGGTATGGGCAGCAATGAAAGAGTACGTTGCTAGGAAAATTGTTTTCTTTCCAAAATGTTATAACTTACTGTGAAGAGTTTTTTAAGCAATTCATTGTTGAAGAGTGGAAAAAGCGGGGTGATGGTGCGATAGGTTTATAGGAAAAATTTATGGAAAGCGGACCAATGATTGACATTATTGTTGAAGAGTTGATTATAAATTTAAATAGTGATTCTGATACAAATTCAGACAACGATAGCAGCGAAAATGATGAAAATTCTAATTTATCGGGTATTGAAAAACTTTCCGACTAAAATAAACCGTCCACAAGTGGTGTATGAAAAAAAATACGATGGTGAAGTCATATTTTCCTCTATCAACAGTAGATTTTGAGGAAAACGCAAAAAAACGTCAAATTTGCCTATATTCTCGAAACTCTGGCCATACAGCTCAAAAAATACTTCAGACTTTGACTGGACTATTTTTTGTAACCCCAAGTTTTCTAAAAAGATCTTATTAGTATTTTTCGCTAATATATTAATGTCTGATAGAAGTTAATACGACAATAAAAGACAATTCAATACTAAATTTATTATGGATACTAATGCTACAAGACAATGGTAACTGTGGTTTTTTTCTAAGAACTTAAGAATTATATATTTTTTTATTTAAATCATAATACCTTCATAATTATAAGTTTAACGCCCTCAAGCTAAAATCCTACATAAAAATGATACAATAAAACATATTTTCATAAAAAGGTAATTCGTAGGATTTACTTATTGAAGAATGGATATTAATTAAATAATTTCTATAAAAATGGACAATAATTTTGAGAGAAAATATCAGTAATCAGGGTTTTTAATGCAGTTAACATCAAATGTGGAAAGAAGCGGACAAATGCTGTCTGAAGAAAAAAGCAGAGTGGATAAAGGAGTTAATGATGGAAATAGAAAGTGACAACCGAGATAATAAAAAACTATATGATTACATAACGAAGTAGAAGAAGCAAAGTAACGACCAGAATCAGCAATCGAGAATGGGAAGCATATTACAAGAAGGATCAAAAGGAGGATGAGTTTACAGCAAATTTTGAGGTAACAGCAGAGGAGGAATACCTCCCAACATATGCAGAATATGAAGAAATAATAACAAACAGAAGAAGGCAGCAGGACCAGATGGAATCTGATAAATCTGATAAAGAAAGGTGGCGAAGAAATAAAAAGAAAGATATATGAATGAATTACTCATAAACATATGGAAGAAAGAACAAATGCCAGCAGAATGGCGTTTAGGTTTAACAATACCAATCTTCAAAAAAGGAGCCCAATCAAAATGCGATAACTACCGAGGAATAACCATGCTTAACATAGTATACAAAGTCATGACATTAGTTTTAAGAAAGGAAATAAACAAATACGCAGAACAGAAACTAGGGGAATACCAATATGGCTTCAGAAGTGGTAAATCAACTATAGATGCAGTGCGTTGAAAAATGCGTTTTTTGTGTGCAACTCATCCCTGTCCGTTTCAAAATTGTCGATAAAAATAAACGGAGACCATCATTTTGCAATATTACTTTGGTTGTCTATGTATATTTTTTATTAATCACCATGGCTAAGCGTGGGTTACGATAATGAGATGATAAGCAGGCGTGGAAAAATATATATTTACCTGACATACTTGTATAGTCGATTACATTGATGTTGCTTACCTGCAAAAAAAATTAAAATAAAATAATATTCTTATGAAATATGTACAAAAATTTAATCGAAGTAAAATGAATGAATTGAATTCAAACTTACGATCAGATTGCCCGATTGTTATATTTTCTCAATACTTCTCTATGGAATAGAGTCGTGGATAAAGAGCAAAGATGGCTTAAAGTTTCTTGGACGGGAAGAGACTAATGCAGAGATATTATGGCAAATGGATACTGTAAACAGAGATAGTGGATACTGTAAACATAAGGAAACTTGCTGGAGATAAAGGTACCACATGCTGCAACTAATAATAGAAAGTTTAAGAAAGTGGTACCATTTTAATACCAAACGTACGAGACTGGGTAGAGTGCAAACATAGAATAGCGGACTATTTTCTGACACACGTCCTCACAGGTCATGGCTCGTTCAAAGTTTACGCAAAAAGAATTGGGAAAACGATGATGACTTGTGTTTGTTGTAATGTAAAGCAGTAGACACAGCGGCACGTACAATTTTTTAATGTGAGAGCAAAGGGACCAGTTGGCACCTTAATCCGAAAAATTTAGTGGAGACTATGATGAGTGAAAGAGAGACTTCATAAAAAGAGTGATGCATCAGAAAGAGCTAGATGAAAGACAAGAGGCAAGCCGAGCATACAGTGATTAATGCACTTCACTCTTGAAGATATGTGACAAGCGGTTCCAGGGTGAAGAGCAGATAGAAAAAAAAAGAGGGTTTTTTAGTCAACAGGAGTCTGACACTACGGTAGAAACCAGTGGGAGATGCGAGAGAGGGGAGATTTTAGTCGGTAGGAATCCGGTACTCCGGAAAGACCGAGGTCTAATGTAAGATTTCCTCTCCTCGAAAAAAAAAAGTATACATGAAGACGAATGTTCCTTCTCTGGTAAAGACTTGAGGATTCAAGTAAACATTCTCTAATATTGTAGATTATTACGATATAGAAAACAAAAATGTAAAAAATAAATATTGAAAGAAGAGAAAGTAATTGATGGAACAGAAGAAGTAGAAATCAACACTAAAAACATCAAGGAATTTAAGATATTTAAGTCAACATACTAAGAGTTCGCGGCGATACAAAGAGACATTACTAAAAATGCGGATATAGGGAAATATTTAGAAACGCAATAAATACTGGAATGAAAATACAAATATGTAACAAGAATATAGCAGATATATTGAGTAAAAAAGAAAAACCTGGACTGAAGCAAGATGCATAAACAATAAAATGATATTTATAGATTCTTGAACGAAACTACTGGCAATGGTGTTATAAATGGACACAATTTATCAGTGTATGAATAAAACTAAATAAAAAATCAAACATTTTCAAATTAAACGATTTGATCTTTTTAGAAATTCATGCATTTCACCAAAAAATACACTCTAAACATGAAATATTTTCTATTATCAAGTTTTCTAACATTTCCGTACAATAATTATTCCTGTGTTATCCTTTTCTATAAAATTGAGTAAAAAATAGAGTAATGGATATACTGGTTTTGAAAATATTTCCTGTTTTTTATAGTTCAATTTAGAAATTTCAGTCACTAATGTTTTCTGTATTTTGTAATTACTCCACCTGCCATGCATCGTACTAATTCTTAAACTAACAATCTATTGTAGAGTTGTTAAAATTTCTTATTGGTTACCTTCATACTAAATATGAAAGAATTACATCAAACTGTGTATAATAATTGTGATCAAACCAAAAGCAAATATTTCAATGTAAAAATTTCTCTTTCATAAAGACCAGAGAAAAGTTGACACAATTTCATTTTTAACAAAATTCAGAGACGCACCAAGCACCATTTTATAGTATGTGTATGTATATGTGTGCCGAGGCTTGTAATATAGCACATTAGAATTACGTTGATATCTCCATAGCGTAAAACATAAAAATAAAATTGGGATGGACACAGTAGGAAAAAATCACTTGAAAAAAATCGAAAATTAAGCAAAACTAAACATTTCCACATTAACATAAAAAACCATGAACTTGTGATAACGTATGGAATACGGAGCAAATATTAATATGTAGTACAAATAATATTTGGTTAGGATCATAAAAGTAGTGTAATTGAAATAGAATAAGTAATAATGTATTAATCAGAAGCTTACGTTTCGCTCAAAACAGACCTTACTTAAAAACACAATAAAATCAAACCCGATAAATATTTTGTATCTACATTTACGAATTAATGAAAGGAAATATAAAACAATAAAATCGTCAACAAAAGAGGTCATGAGAAGAAAATTCAATTGCATTCGACATATAAGAAAATCCACGTATCCGTCCACTGATTATGCACAACAAGAAAATTGAATATGCTCTATGGTTTTTCAAAATTGTCATTATCGAATCAAGACAAAGTTAAATTCATAATTGGTGATGACAGATTTCACTATACTGAAATTTTTCTTATGTATGCTAATAAAGCTTGATTTATAGAAAGTTTACGAATTAAGGGGATTCCGCCGACTCTGTTTCTTACAGATTGTTCCTGGAAAAAGACCTTTCCAAACTTGATCAACCTTCTTCGGATATTGTTGCTTCTGCAATTTTCGAAAGTAGAAATTGTTGAAATTTTTTATTAGAAACACCATTTATATTCAATTTCTATTCAAAATTTACATTATAAGTAAAAACAAGATATAAGTTAACTAAAAAATTTATTGTCGCATAAGCCGTTATCGAATACTGTTTTTCATTAAAAATGTCTAGTTTACTATATATTATCACAGTATACGAAACACAGAAATTAAAAATTCGAATTTCCTAACCAATGGCAAGAAGTGTTTGAAAAATCATGAAGAATTTTTTTATCTTCTTGTATCTCAGTATAAGCAAATTATCTGCTGAATCCCATAAATGATGGAGATAATGTTTGTGTGAATGGGTTAAACTGATATCCACAATGTTTTTATGTAGTTTATCATCCAGTTTTGCTATCAAACAATTACATAATGAAATTTTTAACTGTTTGCCCACGTTATTGACAATTTTTTCCTGAATACTAACCTGCCTGCCTCATATGGATCCATTTCCAGTGTCGACAATTTAAGTAGGCACCAAAAAGAGTTACAAAACCAACATTACCTAATTATTATTTAAAATTTCGCCAGTAAAAATGAAATCAAACTTTCACCAAAACAGTTCGTGTCGGTGTAACGTATTTGTAATCCGTTTTTGACGAACTTTAAAATAAGGAAGACGGTAATTATGATACATTGTAAAAAATGAGTGTGGGATTGAAACAAATATCAAAAGTACATCTTTTTGCAGAGAAATCAGATACGTAACGTTAGAATTAGAAAAAGATTAATTTACTGTTTAGACGAAACTATAGTAGAGACAGTTCAAACTTGTGTATGCAGAAAATACTTGTAAATAATCGGTTTTCAGGATTAAAACTAACTTTTCCGCACTTATATACACCGGAGGCGGTATCATGCTAATTACCCAAAATTTCTCCAAAAATGTGGTATAGGACCCATTGTACAGGCTTTGGTGTGCTGAAAATCAATAGGGCTCATTTGTGAGAAACCCTGAACAGTATCCAATCACAAAATTTGTCTCTTTTATACACTCGGGAGGATTTATTTATTTAATTGTGTATGAACTGCAACTTGTAAGATATCTATCTATATATAATATTAACAATACATATAACTGTTCATATATCACTCCAGTGCCTGGCGCATATCACAGCATTTTCATTGCATGTCCATAGGTCCCGGAGCGTACACGGAGCTTGTAGGGATTGACATGTAAGAAGGTGTTCCATTATCTGGGCTTCTCCGCATTCACATGCTTCCTCTTCCGCATAGCCCCACTTCAGGAGGTTGTACTTGCATCTTCCCATTTGGCACCGGAGTCGGTTGAGGGTTTTCCAGGTACCCCAGTCTAGGTCCGATCCTGCAGGAAATTTTTCTTTTGGATTCCAGGTTGGGATGTCATTTTCTACTAAGCGCTGTTCCCATTTTGCCTCCTTGGTCGCTGTTTTAGAGGCTGTGAGGGGTTGTGTAGATTACATAGTTTCGCCTTGATTTTAGTCTGGCTGCTATCGGTATATGTTGATACAAAGGATGTCTGGTGTCGTCGCATTGCCTACTTCGTTCGGCCATTGATAAGATTTGCGGTGGTGCAATTCCGGCAAGCATGTAGAGTTTGTCAAGGTTGGTGGGTTTTAGACATCCCGTTATTAATCTGAACGTGTCATTCAGGACGAGGGGTCCAGCCTATGGGCGTGTGTTGATCTCTCCCATACGGGGGATGCATATTCGGCTGCGGAGTAGCATAGCGCAAGTGCCGAGGAGCGTAGAACGTTAGGGTTTGCTCCTCAGCGAGCATTAGTCAGTTTCCGGAGAATGCCGTTTCTGGTGTTGACTTTAGCCTTGGTTTTATCGATATGCTTACTGTAAATCAGAGATCGGTCTAACGTAATCCTTAGACTGCAACATTTCCCAAACCCAGTTGTGTTTGGCAAATGTTGCAGTCTGACTGAGTTCCCCTCTATTTGCAGTTCCCTTCTCGCCTGTCGGTTATTGAGGTGGAATAGGCATGTCTGCGTCTTCGCTGTGTTCGGGGGAGCTGGTTTGACCTATAATAGTCGCTCAGCCTTGATAGAGATTCTGTTATGTGCTCCTCTATCTCTGCGATGTTTTTTGACTGGCAGGTGATAGCTACTTCGTCGGCATAGATAAAGCTCCTTGCTGTTGGACCGGTTGGTTGATCGTCGGTATATACATTGAAGAGCATGGGTGCTCGCACGCTATCTTGAGGAAGGCCATTTTTCTGGTTTCTCCAGCGGCTTCTTGCTCCTTGGAACTCTACATAGAATCTTCTGTTATATAGCATTGTTTTTATCGCTTTCGTCAACTGGTAATCTCCTGTCATTTTGAAAGTTCTCCAGTAATATTTTATGATTTATAGTGTCATACGCCGCCGTTAAATCTATAAAGACGGCCCCCGTTTTTACCTTTTTTTCAAAGCCGTCCTCAATGTGTTAAGTGAGACTTAGTAGCTGACCAGTACAGGATCTTCCAGGTCTAATCTAAATCCTGCTTGTTGGAAAATTAGATGGTTTCCTATTTGGGACACATACTTGTTCAGTATGAGACGTTCATAGAGTTTGAACGGGGAGCACAACAGTGACACCGGGCGTTAACTTTTGGCATATTCCCGTGGGTTTCTCCGTTTATGGGCGGCTACGACCTTAGCTTTTAACCACAATTTTGGTATTGTATTGTTGGTCCAGCAAGAGTTATACATTTGAAGAAACCAGTTCAGGGCTAATGGGCCTAGATTTATCAGAAACTCGTTCAGGATGTCATCTGGGCCTGGGGCATTCCTGGCCTTCAGATACTTGATTGCAATTTTCAGTTCTGTAATGGTAAAGTAAGCCATATTAGATTGTCTAGGCTGTTGTGCCGTCCTGAAAGTGGGGATCACTTTCCCATTTAGATTAGGCTTACCATTTAGGGGTAGCTGATGTGCAATTTCGTTGGCGGTGACGTTTACTTGGTCTTTGGAAAATGTTGGATCGCTTGATAGCTTTTTGATGAGGTTCCAGGCTTTCCTGCTGCTTTGTCTCATATCCAGGCTTTCTATCATGTCTTTCCATGCCTCTTGTCTCTTCCTACTGATGGAGTCGATCAGCTGGTCTCCTAACTGGATGGTTTCCGGAGAGAAGGGGTTCCGACTGTAGTGTTCTAAATATTCCCCGTATGTGCCTGCGGCATTATCACTGGTCTAAACTTCAACATAATTGGCCAATGTTGGGAGTGTGAAATACGGTCAATGACTGTCTTGTTGCATGTACCAACTACAGACTTGTTGGTGAAGATAAGGTCCGGGTTGTAGCCTCTCTTCCATCTACCACTATTAAAGGAAGCGGGCTGTTTCTGATCATGGATGAGGGTCATACCATTTTCTTCGGCCCACCTCTCCATTCTCCATCCTCGTTCATGTCACGATATCCCCAGGTTGTACTGTTGCTATTGAAGTATCCAATTACCACATGTGGTTGGTTAATATATTGGGGGAATGAGAATCTCTCATTCGGTGGTTTGTATATTGAGGATATCGTTATGTTTCCAAGGTTAATCATGATCAGCTCTATGTTGTTGAGTATGGTGGCAAGTGTATTAGTTACTTTGATTCCTAGTTTTACAAATATTACGCGTCCATATTGGTCATGGGGACATTCATTCACTAGTGCCATTCCTGGTATGTTTGGGCGGCGTTGTGTTGACCCTCTGTGCGTCTCCTGGGGGCATAGGACGTCACATGAATTCTATTTACATAAGTTGGAGATTGAGTCTTGCTTAGCATTTGAAATGCCTTCAACATTGAGTGATATGATTGTCAAGTCTGGCCCTTTTTCCATATTTTCGATATGATCACTAATCAGTGTAGCTCAGATTGTGGAAAGATCAGCTCATGCACCGTTGTCCAGGGGACGCCCGAATGAACTAATCGTGCATTCTTCGAGGAGGCCCTTTCCGTCTCCCCCGGAGAATGTATCGTGATAACAAAGCGAAGTTTCTCCAAAAATAACCAAAAATGTAGTATATCTGATTTATAAGACCTGTTGTACTGGCTCTGGTGAGCTGAAAATCAACAGGGTTCATCTTTGAGTCGCCCTGAACAACATCCAATCATAAAATCGGTCACTTGTATACACTCTGGAGGCTTTATTGTGCTATCAAACCATAAATGTAGTATATCTGGATTTGTAGGACCCGTGGTGATAGAGGTTCTGTTCCAACATACCGGTGTCCATATTAATTTGCAGCTATATCCGTCGTTATCAGTACCTAATGAAGACGGTGCCCTGTTGTTTCTATACGACTGGAAAGTGTAGAAATGGGTCCAGTTACCGATTTAAACATCCAGTTCCGGCTACACAGAAGTCCCTTTTTAAGTAGGGGATAATATTACGAAACTGCACACTGTAGTAGTCCCTGAAGCCGACTCTGTTTCAGTTCGATATCTAAAGTTGAAAGCACCGATTTCTGGGAAGGGATATTTTTTTTAGTTTGACTGTTTATATAGACATTCTAAGAATGTCGATTGTTTGTCGGGAGTCGCAATCGAGAAATTTCAGGAATTTGAAGGTTCCAGAAGACTAACATATAAGCAATCAACTATCTGCGAACCAGGATAGATTTGAATATAAATATTAGTGAAGTATTTATATAAATTAAGTGTAAGTGAATAAACAGTGTATTTAATTTAAACTAGAATTAAGTGTATACATAAATTAAGATAAGTGAATAGTTAAGTGAATAAATAAATAACCCAAGTAAATATACCGTGTATATACATTTATCCCACCAGTTATGTATTTAAATAAATAAAAAAAACATAACATTTTATTACCTTGAATGATTCCGATCTATGAAATCACACATCTAGGTTATCATTTTTTTCTTGTTTTTTACGTTTTGAAAATTCTATTCAATTAGAAAGCTACTATAATTGACTTTAATCTGATGAATGTATAGGGCATATTATTAATATGAACTACAGACAATTTTAAAAGCCATATCAAATCAAAATACACATTTATAGTTACGAACTGATAACTTTTGCGTCAAGCTTGCCAATTAAAAATTCCCATGCATATACCATATTATATAACAAAAAAATACAGGTATTATTAGTTTTGTTCCAAGAAACGAAGCCAGCCTTCTGAATGTTAAATTCTAATATGTTTTTTTCTTCAAGTGTTTAACCGCAATATTGGCCTTTGGTTCACAAATTCCATCTAGTTTTTATGTAACAATCAAACGAATCCGAGGAATATAATATACACCTTTCACCAGATAGCTTTTCTCTGCTACTCTCACTGGCACTATCACGATCTTGGCTCGCCTGACATTGGCCTATTTTACGGAAATTTAATCTATAATTAAAGTACTATTATTACGACACTATTACGTCGACATTCACAGAGACGGCTTAGGAGTGCCAAGCACCTTTTGATAGTACACAAACAAGTTTACAGGAAGAGTTTAATATCTTCCTATAAAGATTAATAAACACTAACACTAGCATTGTTAATTGGGATTGATATAAATCTAATATCAATTTCCTTCTTTAAATGTTGATCTATTACTTTTCCACCCAACCCTATCTAATATGCGAGAAAAGTATACGTTTACCCCAAAAAATGTTTGAATTTTGGACTTTTTTGAGTTATTTTTTCGTTTTTCAGCAAAAAAAAACACGAAAAAAGGGTTTTTAGAAAGAAATTCTATGCGTATGTCGTCGTCGGCCACTTTCTGTAACATGTCTTGTTAGCAACAAGTCACCAATTTTATGGTGTTCAGGACAACTCACAGATGAATCCTATTGATTTTCAGTTCACCAGAACCAGTACAACGGGTGCTATGATACTCGAAGAACCACATTTTTGGAGAAATTTCAGGTTGCTAGCACGATACAGCCTCCGGAGTGTAACCAATTTTATGATATTGGATATAGTTCAGGACATCTCACAGATGAACCCTATTGATTTTCAGCTCACCAGGGCCAGTACAACGGGTCCTATAAAACCAGATATACGACATTTTTGGAGAAACTTAACCTATACAGGTACAACCCAACTTCCTGTTAATATTTAAATCTAACTACCTGTATAGAATAAAATTTGAAGTAGTTAGCATTCGGTAACTAGCAAGTAACGTCTGTTCGTCTAATTAAGATGGCTTCAAGATCAAGTTTTTTTCCAATTCCTATTCAACGAGTCAGAAAAAGTGCATATTCTTTGCGGGAAAATCATTAATACTGAACGTTCATGATGCTCTTGTGCACCCAAACCCCACAAGTTCTGTTCGCGACATAATTACGAACTGTGCCAATATGATAGGGGTGGGAGAATAATCGATTTATAGATTTTTACGTGAGAGAAAATGCCGGAACCTCGGTGAACCTATTCCTCAACCTGGGAATAAACTATTGAAAATTGACGACGATGTCAAAAACAGTGTACGTAGAATAGTGTGTGGTATGTATTTCGCAAAAGAAATACCAACATTGGACAAGATTGTGCAAGCCGCCCATAATGACGAAAATCTGCCACAACTATCAAGAACTAGAGTATGGAGAATTCTTCATGGAATGAACTTTCGGTGGGAAAAACAGAACAGAAAATATTTTCTTATTGATAGGCCGGATATTGTGTGCTGAGGACGAGAATACTTAAGGTCAATCCGAAAATATCGCAACGAATGTAAGAATATTTTCTATTTGGATGAAACCTGGCTAAATGAAGGACACACCAAGATAAAAATATACTGAATTCCTGACAAGCTGTCATGGAGGGTTGGTCAACAGGATTAAGACTTCCGTCTGGAAAGGGGCGCAGGCTTATTATAACCCATATAAGCAGTGAAAACGGATTTTTGGATAAAGGATTATTGGAATTTCAATCTAATTCAACCAAAGACTACCACGAAGAAATTACGGCTGACGTTTTTGAGGAATATTTCCAACAAATGATCGAATACATTCCCCATAATTCAGTTATTGTAATGGATAACGCCAGCTATCATTCTCGATTAGTAGAGAAGCTTCACACAAGTTCATGGAAAAAAGCGGCGATAATTGAGTGGTTGCAGTGTAAAGCCTTAAATTTCGATGATGCAATGTTGAAAAAAGAACTTTTGCAAATTTTTAGACGGCGTGAGGCAGAGTTTAAAAAATTTATAATCGATGATATGGCAAAAAGTAGAAGTATTATTGTACATCGCTTACTCCTTTACCATTGTCAGCTGAACTCAATAGAGCTTATATGGGCACAAGTCAAAGGTTATGTTGCCAGGAACAACAAAACTTTTAAACTTCAATAAGTACGGCAACTTTTGATGGATTCATTGGCGAATGTGAATGCCGAAAATTGGCAAAGCGCCATAGAACATGTTATAGCTGAGGAGAGGAAAATGTGGGATTTTGACGGCTTAATCGACGAAACTGCAGTGATCGAATCGTTAATTATTAACTTAGGACAAGACGATTCTTCAGATTTTCCTGATGAAGAATTTAGTTAATAATGCTGTATATATTATAGTTAAAGTAATGGTCACCTGCAATTATTTGCTATATTTTTTTTATTTTTTACAAGAATATGTGTGTATATAAATCTTAGAGCACAATTACGTTAAACAAAAATCATAAATAACCCTGTTCTACGGCTATGGACCGTTTGGTTACCAGCGTATGCTTTCATTTTCATTTTATTACCTATTATTATTTGACCGATTACCGGGTGGCATGGTCATAATTTCTTCTTAGTCTACATACATTGTAAAACATAAATAAGAGATAACATTTTTTTAGACACCCGACCTCCGTTTTCCGTTTATTATAGGCGCTCTGTGCTATCAACTACTTTGAAACTAGCTTTAGTTATCAACATTCTACTTTGTTGAATTATATCCAACGAAAAAATTGGATTATTAATTCAGTATTCTCTACCCATATCAAATTAATTTTACCACTGGTTAGATATGTTCCAGATTGTCCTTCTTATACAGGGGGATTTGAAAAAAGGTGACCCCTTGCTAGGATAGGTAGAACACCCAGTGAAAAAATTTCGTGCCAGCATTCGTTTTCAAGAACCAGGGTGTTGAAAAAATAATTCTAATACACATTTTTTACGATTATGTTGAAATTGCTAGCAGCATTTCAATGAAATTTTGTACGAATATGTTTTGGAAGCTGTCTTATCGCATACATTTGTTTTTATATCTGCCTCTCACAGAGGGCGCTAGTTACACCGAGTAGTTTTGAACATATCTTTGTTGAGGTTTGAGGTTTGAGCCCTATTTTTATGTGAACTCAAACAACATTCAATTTTACACCAAAAATGTACTCTTTGTAAAACTCGATACTGTGTGCCGTTTTCGGAATATTTTGATTACAAAATAACAACAATAACAACTGTTGATATAAAGTATTTTTAAGAAACAATTACCTATTTATTAAAAGCCAAAAACAATAACATTCTTCTAATGCTAAAGATATTATTTAAATAAAGAATCGCATGAAAGAAATTAAATTGAATTCAACTAAAATCATGACATTTTCATCGGTTAGAATAAACGTTCAAAATGCTTTCCGTTAAAAAATTTTAGTGTACGTCGCCAACCTCAAAATGGTCTTCTCTGAGTTAGTGATATAAAACTGAGATTTATTGATAGTTAGAAGGTTTTTAATAAATAAGTAATGGTTTTTAAAAATACTTTATTACCAGCATTAGTTATAACTTCATCATATTCAAATCAAAATATTTCTAAAACGGTATACAGTATCGAGTTTTGCTAGCGCCCTCTGTCTGTGATCCGTCAGCTTCCAATACATATTCGTAAAAAATTTCATTATAATGTCGCCAGTACTTTCGACATAATCGTAAAAAATGTGTATAAGAATTCTTCTTTCAACACCCTGCATCTTGAAAACGGATGCTGTTACGGGCAAACCAAACTTATTTTGCAATATTCTACTTATCCTAGCAAGGGGGTCATCTTTTTTTAAATACCCTATAAGTACTGAAAGTACTTAATTACTAAATCCAATTTTGTCAAAACATATAGGACAGACGATTTAAACTTTCATAATTATCGTAATTATAAATAATAATTATGACTAACATTCTACGAATTTTATACAAAAACTTTTGAAGTAGACAAGAAATTATCTAATAAATTGGTGTGAGTTACGTCAAATGCTAATGTTGATGCAAAATTAGTGTTTTCTTCGCCATTACTTCTGCTATTGATTAGAAATAAATGATTCAGGTTCTATTATGACAAATGGAAATAAGTATCACTTAATAATGACGTAATCAATTTGTACATTGTTGTTAATATTTATTTAGTGTAAAATTCCATCTGATTTCTCTATAAACACGTAACATTGTTTCACTTGTGTAGGCAATATTTTCATTACAAGTAAAATAAAATAAGACATATTCCTGTAAACCCAATGTGCTTATACAGGGTGTCCCAAATAAGAGTGACTGATTTTAAACATAAATGTCCAGCTTATTAATTGCTCCAAAGAGATGGGGTTTTCGCTAGTTTATCAAAGAGATTTTTTTAGGCTTGGCTGGCATTTCATCTCATCAACACAGGGTGTTTTACTAATGTTGGTCAAATTCAAATTATAACTCGTACCAATGATCATAGTTGTCATACGTTAAACTAAGTATATAAAAAACTCACGCCACGGATTAAGAATTGTACCGTACATTTGGACAGGCGAATTCAGAGTTGGAAAATTGAATACATTACAGACAAGCCTTCAACAATTTGATATACTCGTACCTCATTGTTTGTGCCACACAGGACAAACAATTCCTAGTCTGGCGAGGTAAGGAATTAAATAATTTTTAATATCACTGTTAATATATTTTGTATTGTTGGTATACTTTCTATTTATTTCATAGTAGTTACTCCATGTATTAGCCAAAAATATTTAATAAACAAACTGTAGTGCAGCCAATGAAGAAACATTTTTAATGCACTAAAAATCGTCGTGTGAGTTTTCTGAACGTGCCTCAATTGAGACTGCTATTTCCGCTACAATGTCGACACACATATCAGTTTCAAGCATATGATATACCCCATTTTGTTGCAAAATTGTTTACTCATTCTGTATCGTAATTAGATTAATTAGACACAACATATTGACCTATTTTACCATGGGAATTGCTGCTTTATAAACTAAAGTATGCACATGTTTAAAATTTGTTTCGCTTTTTTTATTTGAAAACTGGTTCACATATTTTGCAGTAAATAACGTGTTAAACCCATTCATATTCATTACTTTTTGGAAATTAGAAAGAAAAAATCAGCCTCAATATACGAGTAATATGAACAGAGTATAATATTTTATATTTGAGAATTCTATTGTGTTCCGGTGTTCCGAAATAGTTTCATAGTTTTCCTAAACAGTCTGATTCAATAAACTTTTCACTCTTGGAAAAACATTTTTAAGGACAGTTTAGAAATCTTTGAAAGTAACATTTCAAAAAATGTCTTGTTTTAGTATACTAGTTTGTTTTGTAGGTAGTGAAGAACAATTAGATGTATTTTTCATTCATATTCCTAATTTACACCCACGCAAAAATTAAATGTAGAAAATATCTCAATAAATTTTCTTGATTTAAAAATTCTAAGAGTTAATAATGTACTTGATTATTCAATTTACAGGAAACCAACACACACTGATGCGGCTATACCATATAACTCCAACCATCCCATGTCACATAAATTAGCAGCTTACAAGTTAATGATACATAGAGCATTTTCAGTTCCTATGTACAACTATAATTTTGATAGAGAAATTAATACAATTAAACAAATAACCACATCCAACGATTGTACATTGCATATAATAAATAATATTTCTTAAAGAAGAAAAAGAAATACATTACAAAACCATCATATATGCTGGAAATATTTCTAATAATATTTCAAAGATAGTATATATTTAGCAACAAATACAACAATTTCTTTTAAAACAAAAAGTAATGTAAGTAGAACATTGTTAAATGTAAAAACAAAAACATCCGCATTAAAAAAGCCTGGTATCTAAATGTCCAGAATGTAATGCTCTCAATATAGGTTCAACTATTCGAAATTTTGAAATTAGACACAATCAACACTTACGAGCATACAGATTAAAACAACCTGAAAAATCTCATTACGCGAAACATCTACTTGGCAGTAAACATTCATTAACACCTGACACTAACACAAAACTAGAAGTACTACATAGTTGTGATAAGAAACAAGAACTAGATTTCCTTGAGGAATTAAAAATTAGAAGACTTAAGAGATCCACAATGTGAAGTCGACAGTGAACAGATAAATCTAGGGAGTTCTCCTCTATTAAACTGTCTTCTTAAGTAATAATTGTAAAGATCAGCAGATAATAGTTTTCCTTGCTTTCCTATATCATTGCACAGTTATTTTGATCTTAATGGGAAAAAAGATATCCAGGATATCCCCATAGGGCTAATAATAATAATATTCTAAGCTTTAAGATTTGTAATATCATATTCTTTTCAGTCAATCACAAGATAAGTCACTTCTTGGCCTAGCCAAAAATAAATATTAATCATCAAGCAGGACCCATATCAACTGTAACTTCAGTCATTCTGATGATATTTTAAAAATATCGAAACAATTGTGAAATTTATTGGGATTTTTATAATTTTCTCATTACTTAGGTTTCATTTATAACGATAACTTTCCAAGGGTTAATCAGATAAAACTTAGTATTCTTCGGAAATCGACGTTAACTGTCAAAGCGATAGATGTATTCGAGATATATTGTTTATAGTGTTGAACGGGACCATACTGTAACAAATCAACGCTTCCACTGGTGGAATTCTCCAAAAGGTTTAAAAAGAATCACGAGAAATATAACAACAAAAAATATTAGAAAAAGTTCGTTGCCGAAAGTCTATAAAAATACGGTCTTGAACCGTCGACAGCAATATGTTAATAAAATATAGTAAAAAGTAATAGTTTACAATATTGTAGTGTTTAAATAAAAATAAATTAGTTACAAAAAAATTATCGCTCGTCTCGCAATTGTCAGACTCGTCCAACAAAGTAGCAGTTTCAGTCCTTAGCATACAAATAACTATTGTGCGTGGTGATATTCTATTTTGCTGGTAAGTCTATTTCTTCTCAAGTTGTAGTTATGTGCTTACAAATCAATCTATTCCGATTTTTCAAACTTATATTTTGTTAGTATATTTCGATTATTTGAAAATGTTTTTTTGGTGTTTCCAGTTTATTCAACTTTATTATTTTTCTTAAAAAACTAGGTGGCGTCCAACTTTATTTTGTGAAGCAAATTTTTAACGGATTATTTCTGGTTATTTTTCTATAATTTAAGTTTGCATTTTCTAAATATTTTGGGAACAGGACGAATAAACATGTACATATTTATGTGGTTTTAGTTCAAAAATTAAATTCAATTTTTGTGTGTATTGGAGTATAAGCTCCTAATCTGTTCGTCTTATTCCTTCTTTTCAGTTTTCAATTCTTCTTCCTAATGTTTTTCCTCCCTTCTTTTTTGTCTACAGCTCTGCAGCTTGCAAGTGGACCTCTGCATCTGCTCTTGTACAAGAAGTCGCTACCCTCCAGAATCCAGACCAGCGACTGCTCAAGAAACCCGCCGAGAACTGTACATCCAAGATAAGTCCTTAACTTATTTTTGATATATATATATATATATATATATATATATATATATATATATATATATATATATATATATGAAATCTAGAGTTAGACATTTTTATTGTTAAACTGATTTTTATTCGTATTGTATTGTGAATACATGCTTTATGTAAATTCATTTTTCTTCAAGCGTATAATATCTATATTCTTTTCGGCAACACAGATGGTAGAAATAACCTATTCTTTTACTAGTAACATAATGAACGCTCATTATTGTACTAGTAACAAAATAATGAGAAACGATAGCAACGTCTTATTATGGGCGTTGTAACGCAGTAGGCAGGAACTGTCATTTAATTTTTATTTAATTTGATGTTTGTCAGTTTTGAAAAGTGTATTGTAAAAATGTCTCAAGAAGAACAATTTCAATGTACACCTCCGAAATTAGTCGAAGTAGCTAATTCCACTATTGAAACATTAATTCCGACGAAGTCACGAAAAGTATATGATTTTTCTTATGAAAAATTTATAAAATGGTGCAAATAAAATAGTATACGAAGATACACAGAAAATGTTATGCTCGCGTATTTTACGTATTTGTCAAGAAAGTTCAACACTATGGGCACAATATTCAATGATTAAAGCTCAATTAAACATCAAACATAATGTAAAAATGGAAAATTATACCAAATTAGCTGCATTTTTAAAGCGACAAGGAGAAAATTATACCCCGAAAAAATCAAAAGTATTAACAAAAGACCAATTTGATAAATTTCTTCAGGATGCACCGAATAATGTTTATATAGCAACAAAAGTACGTACTTTCTTATTTTTTTTAATATTATTACACTTATTAAATCGTTGGCAATAATATCCTTTAGAAGATTAATATTCAAATTGACAACAATTAATGTATTTCGAACTTATTACGTATATACCTCGATAGCTCAGCGGTAGAGGTTTCGTGTTGCGTCTCGGAGGTCTGCGGTTCGAGTCTCAACGCCGGCGGATTTTTTTTTACTTATTTCAACGTTTGTTCATTTGAAGTACAGCGAAATCCAAGATATAGGAAATTTAATTTTAGTAAATATCACAAACACAAAAAACAACGGTCATTTACTATACTTGACGATTTTTATTTGAGCATGATCAGACAGTATACGGCACTTCGTCCGGATGATATGGATCTGCAGCGATTTTTTATTAAGTATCAAAACGGTAAATGTCACCGTGTGTAATGGGTATACATAAAATTTCAAACGTTCCAAAAGACGTTGCTATGTTTTTGAAATTAACAAATCCTCATGAATATACGGGACATTGCCTTCGTAGGACTTCAGCAACTATTTTAGTTGACAACGGAGGGGACATTACCACTTTAAAACGACAGGGTGGATGAAAATCCACGAGTGTTGCTGAAGATTCTGTTTCCAGCAAGAAACAAACTGCACAAAAAATACTTCATTGGGAAGAACAACCAAGTACGAGTTCTAGAATCAAGAGAGATTCACATTCAGGAAACCTTTCAAATGACAATATTTCTAACATAATAAATATAAACAAACTACTAATCGTAGCATGTACACCAATGACAAGATTGTGAATGTCGAAACCGAAAGCGGTGGCAGTGGCCTAAATTTAAATAACTGCAGTATACAAAACTGCACCTTCAATATTACACTCAATAAATAGGTAATGCTTATGCAAGCCATAACTGTTTTTTTCATATTTGTATTAATAAATAGTTGAGATATAAACAATGTATTCAATTTTTTTCTACTTATGAATTGCGTTATCTTTACACTTGAAGAAAAAATAGTATATGTCACTCGGAGCAGAAGGCCCATTATATGTTTCGCCCAGTTTGCACAGCCTCGGCTAACGCCTCGGCAGTGCAAGAATCTGGGCTCAACAATAATGATAGCCTTCTACTCCTAGTAACATAATGCACTATTTTCCCGAAATGTTTGTTATTGTTTCACCTTATCCCAGTTGAGATAATAAAAAATAGTGTAAGGAGGAAATTCACAACCTGAGAAGAGTTCCAGACCGGGGAAAAACTCACGTGACAGGATTTTGTTCAGGGCGTATTATATATGCGGAAAAGTCAGTTTTAATCTTTACGACCGTTTATTTTCTATATGAAAAGACAAAATAATAAACTACATAAACACACTTTATCAACGAATACAAATGTTTTATTTTCGACCCTGAAACGTCGCAGTTATCGTTTCGGGAAGAATCACCTTGTTTTGGACAAATTTTTTAGGATTCAAATTAATTTGCTTTTTCCAGAAATAGGGTTCTTTATGATAAAACAAAGATAGTAATATGGGTATAAAATAGGACAATTAGCAATGTAAAATCATTTTCTCAGAGTAGTCAAATACCCTATTAGTAAAGCACACTGGAAGAATGGTGTACATTAGGTCAACATAAAAGTTACGTTTTTTAAAAGTTTTTCCCTGGACACAATAATTATTAGCCTAATCACTCTATGGTAAAGCCCGACACCCAACAGAACGTGTAGAATGTTATGCTGTGTTGTTTACGTAAAATTTCTAGGAATGAATAACAGTATTGCACTTAAATAATCTTAATAGGCACTAATAAATACCTTTGAGAATAATTAAATAATTGTCATTATTCCTTAACTTGTGAAAGTTCTATTAAGTTAAGTTAATACTGGAAAGGCATATAGAAAAAAAGGAATTTTGGTCTAGGAAGAATGAGAGACAAGAAAATGAAAATAATAATAGTGAAGTTAACACTCAACTGAAAGATAAAATTATGTGAAAAAGTATTACATATGGATAGAGAAGACTTTTCTACAACTTGGTATAATTTGCAGACGAATGATTGTATTATGTGAAACAGCAGAAGACTGAATAAGTACTATATCCAGTAAAATATGTTGATAGTGTGATATTATTGAAAATAGATCCCCTTTATGAGCAGTCTAGCGTTAACTTCAATATCCCAACTACCAACTATCTATTAAATAATTTTTACAGTATATAAAACATTATAAATATGACAAAGATTCATTTTTCGCGGTACGTGTCAGTCACTGTGCAAAAAGTAACAGTTCGGTCCATCTCTATTATAAAAAGTAAAAATTGGTATAAACGAAACGGAAAGTGTGTCCGTATGGCGTGCAAATCATAGTTGTCGTGCATAATGGCGGAGAGACGAAGATGGAAGAACGCGATTAACGCATGACAATTACGTAGAAAGAGAAAAAAGATGTGATGCAAGAGACGATCTCTGTGATGTAGGTTGTTGGGTCGGTATTAAAACGTAATCAAAGCGGTGTTGTCAGTTTAAAAAAACTAATTGGTACCAACTTATTGCATACGATTGACCAACCGGTTGAAATTATTTTGGTGATTAGATACCGAGTGGAACAAAAGTCTGGAAACGAATAAGTATGTCGAAAACAAGGAGTACGAACAATACAAAATTATGGATACGTAAATTCCAGATTTAACATGTTTACAATGCTACCAAGCATTGATACAAAAGAAATATGTAACAATCGAATAAAAATGCGTTCACTTTGGATTTGAATCTAGGACCGTTAAACATCAAAATACAGTCGTATTTGACACACCTCCGAAAATTGCCATGAAATAAATTCTTGAGGCTGACTTCCACATGAAAGATTCCCGCAATTAATTTAAAAAGAGATTTGGATAGTACAAAAATACACTATCACTGTAAAAAATTGTTGAGCTGGATTTCCTTAAGAAATTCTAATTGGTTCACTGTCCGTTAAGAAAATATCTCCAAGGGATGTATTGATACACTTCTTATATGGTAGGAACAGAAAAGTAAAATAATCGAGCACGTTCTTTGTAACTGTGCGACATTTGTGAATACTGTTTAGCATGAGCTGATTAGTATACTTTAACTAATATCAATATGAAGCCATAAAAAAGCAATGTTGTAAGATATATTTTCTGCAATTACTAAGCTCACTATTTATTGTTCTCCTTTATTCAGTAAACTGTTAATTCGTAACATTCTTAGAAAGCTAGTTTGGAAATGGTTAGAAAAATAAATGTTATAATTTTATTAATTAGCAATAAGACGTTTAAAATTGCTGGAAACATAATTCATTGAAACAAATTTGTGTAGATATGGTATATCTACTTGAAGAAGAAAGTATAAGACAGAATATATTAAACAAAATATAAGAACGTACAGCAACAAAAAATGATATAATAAACGCGGAATGGCAGAGGATAAAACAAGCAGTGGAAATAACGGCATGGGTAAAAAGAGAAAAATCCGAATAAGGAAGGGATTAAGTATATGGTCAGATGAAATATAAGAAGCAGTGAGAGAAAAACAAAAAACGTACATACATGATCTTAACAACCCCACTGAAGCTAACCATGCAATTTGCAAACAAAACAGAAATGTCTTGAAAGAAATGACTAGAAAAACCGATGAAGAATCTTGGGATATATTTATAAGTAACATCCAACATGACATACATGGAAGACTAAACTTGGCATATAAAATAATGAAATAATTGAATACAGATAAACAACATTGACGAAGAAAACTGGGTGAATCATTAAGAACCGTTGTGGTATAATGAAAACGCAGATGAAACAACGATATAAGAAGAAGACGTACGGGATTTGGACGATATAGATTCAACAAAACTGACAGACGCCTTCAAGGCTACAAAAAACAGAAAAGCTACTGGTATGGATGGTGTCAATACTGGACTCTGGGAATACGGCGGACTTATATTACACTTTAGACTTTTACATTTATTTATTAAATGTTGGAAAAACTGCACTATCCCTGATGAATGGAAAAAAGGAAAAGTAATCTCGTTGTTCAAGAAAGGTGATAAAAATAACCCTCAAAACTATCGAGGAATTAGTTTAATCAATACTACTTATAAAATGTATGCCAGAATACTAAATAAAAGGTTGAAAATCATAACAGAAGAACTTATAGAAAAATTACAAATAGGTTTCATAAAAGGTAGATCGACAATAGATGGAATATTCACGATACAACAAATCATAGAAAAACACGGAGAATACAACAAGAAACACATATAAGCTTTATAGACTTTGAGAAAGTTTTGGACAATGTAAACAGATGCAAATTATGGAATATTATGAAAGAACGGGGATATCCAAAATACTTGATAAGGACAATACAAAGTTTATACATTGACTCCAAAATTGCAATAGATATGGGCGGAAAGTTAACTAGAGAAATATCAACAAACAAGGGAATTATACAAGGCTGCTGCATTTCGCCAATTTTATTTAACATATATATCTAGATGCCATTATGAAAGGGTGGAAAATGAAGCGCCCTAAAGTTATAAATTTAGACCAAAACACCACCCTAAACTCTATTTTGTACGCCGATGACTTAGTACTCTTAGCGGAAACAGAAGACGACCTACAGAGAGAAATACTCGTATATAATCTACAAACAAAAATAAGACAGGAAAATATCGACAAGTAAAACGAAAAACATAGCTTTCTCAGGCAAATATCCAGTCAGGACAAATATTGTCGTAAATGATATAATATCGGAACAGGTAAAACACTTTAAATATTAAGGCTGCGATATATCTTATGGCCTAAGCAAATATATAGAAGAAAAACTTAATAAATTCACAGATATTTGGGGAATTATCGGCAGAACATTATAAAATAAAACAGGAAAAGATACACAAATGCTGTACCAACCCTCTTATACGATAGCGAAACAGTCACAAGAAATGAAATTTTTAAGAAGAGTGAAAGGTCGCACAAAACTGGACAGACTAAGAAACAGGTATATAAGAACGGAATTAAACATCTTTAATATAAACGAGAAAATCAAGGAAAATACAAGTGGAAAGAACACGTAGAACGGATGCACGAGAAGAAGGTACCAGCCAAAGTCAGATTTTATCAATGCCATGGAAGAAGAGATATCGGAAGGCCGAGAAACAGATGGGTATCGTAACAGGCAAAGTGTCTAGAATCTGAAGAGAAGAAGAAAATGATAATTAATTGAAACAAATTTGTGTAGATATATTAGTACACTTTTGAAGACTTGGCAACATTTTCGGCATTCACAAGCTTTCTCAAAGGACGGTTTTTATGACTTTTTATAAGGTTGACCCTTTCTACCAGTACCGTGGAGACATGTCTTATAGAGAGCAGTAAATTTATTTCTAATAATTTTTATTATACCTTTTTGCTGAACGACGATTGAGTTCTATGAACATAATATAATGTATTAGTAATTATGGTCTTTTGGAGACGATACTAATTCAGTTCGAGACGAATTAACGGAAATCGGATTGATGACGATTTATAAAGTAATTAAATGAGGCACTGTTACTGATCATTTGTTTAAAGCGAAAACAGCCAAATGCAAAACTAAGTAGGGTTGACAATGCTACTTAAAATGTTATTCAACGGATTGTATTTAATGGGTTGTTATTGTCGAACAAAAATATAACAAAATCTTCTGCCGATTATCACGAAGATTTGAGCCGATTTGTTTAAAATTTATTTGTTGAACAGCTTTTGACTAATATTCCGCTGCACTTTATAATTGTTATGGACAATCCGTCGCATCATTCCCGAACTTTAAATAAAATACTCAATAACAGCACGAAAAAGGACGAAATTCTAAGAATTTTGAAAAATATTTATATTCCTGGAAAGATTCCAGTAAAAAAAGACTAAATTAAATTAATAAAGAGACGGAACTTCCAAAACTATATTACAAATATTGAAGGAGAAAATTATTTCATAATTTTCGAATTTATAAAAGATATATGCACGCCATTGGGCGGCATTTGCGCCCAATGGGATAAAAAATTCTCTTCACACTGATATTGGAATGACTATACTACCCTCGACGGTGCCGTCATCCATAGCCTGGTTTTCAGAACATATATAGAATGGACCCAATAATTTGCGACCGATTGATTTGAAATTTGAATGTTGGGTGGGTTTATAAAAATACAAAGACTTTTAAGATTTATTTTACTTACCCACGTATTTACTGATATAACGTCATAAAGAAAATTACCACATACCTGAAACAATAAAACAATGTATAATTAATTTGTTTCTGACAGAAGTTTTGTTATTTATATAGTAAATTTTAAATAAGTACAAATACAAGACTAATTAAGAATTATCAATTCTAATAACAGAAAATTCAAACTTTCAAACATCAATAGTTTCATATTTTTATTTCCAAATTCTTTTACTTTGCTAGACTCCCTTGGCATAGAAAGTTTTATAATTTGAGAAGCTATGTTAAATGTTTATTTGTTTCAATCATAGATATATGTGTATTATATATCTATGGTTTCAATCTAACCGACGTTAGCTAAATAAAGTCTCATAGATCGTTGAATATGAATTGAACAACTTAAAGGATATGTATTATAAACAATATTGATTTATCTAAAAAATGATGAAACTGTAGAAATCCTGTCAACGATGGCATGTTAAAATTCACTGATTGATAACTATACACAAAGCTCTCATCAAAATAGTTTTCCTTTGAATCATTTTGAACAAATGTTTCTTTTATATATTATCGAATCAGGTTTCACTACCGTGACGTGCTCAATTATCAGAAAAACACCTCACCTTAATAAATTTCGGTCTCGGAGGAAATCATTTCGGGACACTTTAGCCATTAGTTAGTTAAGCTATTGCTACATGATCATCAAAACTTTTTCAATCTAGCAACTACTTAAGTTAATGATTTAAAAAAGGTGACATTAATTTTTGTGACGAAACTTTTGTTAGTATCTAATTGAAAAACCATATATACGACTTTACATCTGATTGTACTTCAATGATTATGTACTGAAGAATTAAACGAATGGTCTAATTTTTCGAGACTAAACTAAATAGAAGTATCTAGTTGAGGTATGAGTAACTGGGGACGATTGCAACTGAGATAAGGCTACAATCGCAAAGCACATATTATCAACAAATAGATAACGAAATTAAAAGAAAAATGTTCTCTTTGACGTCTTTTTTTCTGTTTACTCATAATCGGGTGTTGTGTTTATAATAATTATTTCAAACATCAGTAAAAATATAAAGAAAAGTCGAGTTAAATGTAGATAAAATTTAGAAGCATTTAAGAAAAGTAGTAAGAAAGAAATACGACAAGAAAAATATCAATAAAGAATAAAATTTCAGAAAAATCGTTAAATATTATCGTTGTTCTAAGAAACTATCAAGAAAAATAGTTATGGTTATGAGAAATAAGTCAACTTGTCACGTGATAATGGGTTCTAAATAACGCAATTAGGTTCTTAAAATACTATTTTTGGTTTCTAGGAACTGTGTAA
Source organism: Galeruca laticollis (assembly GCA_963921935.1). Classification (NCBI taxonomy): domain Eukaryota; kingdom Metazoa; phylum Arthropoda; class Insecta; order Coleoptera; family Chrysomelidae; genus Galeruca; species Galeruca laticollis. Next base: position 117,551,956 of record OY998175.1, read on the forward strand.
AACATAGCTTCACAGGAATTTGTAACAACTGCCAACACGCCTATCGGACAGGCTTATTTCAAGTAACATTTTTGCATCAAATCAAAAACAAACAAAAATTATTTTTTTTTGGTAAATTTTCTTAAATAAATGTTTTCATATATGTTTTAGAAAAAAGTGTCTAGTATAAAAGTTTTAGAACGTGTTAAGGTCTATAAAAACTCTAAGTAACTTTTTTGCGTCCGATCAAAAACAAAGGAAATGCGATTTTTTTTCAACTTTGACAGGCTGCCATTTTCCTTCTACTGAGCCGATTTGGCCCGTTAACGAGCTCGTCCAAGATTTTGGCTCAAACTATTTTTGTAGCGAGTTTGGTTTCGATCCGTCAAAAATTCGCCCTCGTATCGTGCATACAAATTCCATTATAGCACATACATACATATATATATATATACAGGGTGTTCCGGGACTTGATGCAAAAAATTCGGGAGTGAGTAGATGACGTGCAAATAATGCTGTGACATTAAAAAAAATTTCATACCACCCCTCGTTTCTGAATTATAGGCCTTTATAGTTGCGAAATCAGAACGTATATTTAAGTATATTTTCTAAACTATACATTGGAACATTATGAATCTTTAATGCATGATTACGTATGACCATATAATGTCTTTGACGGAATAAATAATTCTACACAACTATCTGAAGGCCAGGGGCGGCTCATGCCCAATGGTGAATAATCCGTAACATTTACAGGGACAACCTGTACAATCTAAAGATAGCAAAAATGAATTTTTCAATCGATTTTTTAACAAAAAGGTACTCTTTGTTTAACTCGATAAAATTTATGGTTTAAGAGATATGTAGATTTTTAGATCGTTATACATGCCAAGGAAACCGTTCGCCATAAAGAGACATTTTGAACAAAGTTTTAATTAATTGTAATTATTTATTGAAAATACACATCGTGTTACTTACATAAGGAAAGAATTGAAATTTAGAGATATTTAGTTGATTAGCCTAGGGCATAAGTGTGGAACCAAGTGAATATCTCTGGAATGGTTAGAGATATCGAAATGAAGTTTCGTAAGCATATATTACGCAGAAGGTGCATCTTTTAAAAATATTTTGACAATCTTACCACTTTCGTTTACACCGGAAGTGAACCAAACTACATCGTTATTGTAAATGGAACACCCTATATGTTATTGGATTTTTGAAATCTATGTAAAATTCTAGGGAACTTTTGTATGATATACTTTTTGAGTTATTAATCTTTATAGAAAAAAATTTACCTATGTAGACCCTTACAGATTATATTTGTACGAACAAACGCTTAAAGAATTGTAAAATGTTTCTATATGGTGACTACTGCGAAGGTCAAAGGTATTTGAATATGTATTGAAAAACTCTTCATTGGACACAGGAGGCGCATGAAAAGTTTCAAAAGTTGAGCTTAGAAAATATGAAATTTCTTCATTTTTTTAAATGGAACTCCCAATTTTTTTAGTTTTACTGAAAATTGAAATCAGTGGTAAAAAATAAGATATGGCTGAAATTAAAAAGTTTGCAATATCTTCAAAACTATTAGGTTTAAGTATAAGGGATCTAAACATGAACTTTCAAAGTTCATATTTTTAAGCTTTTTATGCGCACCCTGTATACGATTAAGAATTTTTCAACATATATTCAAATACCTTTGTCCTTCCTAGTAGTCACCTTACAGAAACATTTTACGATTATTTAAGCGTTTGCTCGTACAAATATAATTTGTAAGGGTCTAAGTAGTCAATTTTTTTCTGAAAAAAATAATAATTCAAATAATCCATTAATACAATTTAAAATAACGAATTAGTTGCTAACTTCCGGTGTAACCGGAAATGGTACGATTGTCAAAATATTTTTAAAAGGTGCCCCTTTTTGCGTAATATATGCATACCAAACTTCATTCCGATATCTCTAACCATTCTAGAGATATTCATTTGTATTGGTTCCATACTTATGCCCATGACTGTATATAATATATATATATATATATATATATATATATATATATATATATATATATATATACATATATATATATTAATACAGTTCCTCTATTTAAAATTTAAAAGAAACATTAAAATAAGGAAAATTATTTATATTTGTATGCAATACTTTCAATACACACTGTATTATATGTATAATCAATAATTTTGAAAGATTCGGTATACAAATCAAATTTGACATTTTAATTTCTGATGACATTTATGCAGAATATATCTAATGATAGATCATATTACGATTTGGAAAATATATTTGAAATTTCAAAATACAGATGTCTCTGCCAGCAGAATTACAATTGTAATAAAAGAATTCAAATCTCTCTTTGTTATTGGGAAACATAAATTAGTATTTTTTTTAAAAAGAATTTTTCGTAACCACAGGAGAAGAGATTTATTTATTTGAACAAAGTTTAGTTAGTTAAATTTGAAACCCCCACGAGACAACATCATAATTAGAGTTGTCTCAAATTTTTTGAGAATATAGTAGAAATTGTATAATTATACAATCAGATCATAAAGCCATACATTATAAAGCCAGTGCGTGCATAATTCGAAGAAGAATTGCATCGTATAAAGTGTAAGTGGTTCCAGTTTTCTAAATTATATATTTAGAGAGTTTGCAGAATTCTAAATACGTTTAGAATACGTACGAGTTTTCCTGTTCCTAGTTGGTGAGTCCACTCCAGTTTTTAAATTATTTCTCGAGAAATGACAGGCCTTTTAAATACATTTAAAAATAGATGCATCTATATGATAATTTGAATTAAAACAAAATTAACGTTACAAATATGAGATTTTACATCAAGTGAAGACATTTTTTTTGAATAGACAATTTGAACAGAAATTGCGTTATTTGACATTGATACACGTCAAGTGTAAATTAGACGAGTTGAACTTTTGATAAAAATATTTAATTAGGTTGATTTCTAGCATAGGTTGTTCTAATTTTAAGGTTAGTAGGTTATGGTAAGGTTATGGTATTTTTGGGATTAATAATTTTGTTGAAATTTGTTATCTGATCGTATAATATATAATTTTGATTCTAACTCACTGTAGTATTCATTCAGTATCCATTTTCATCGAATTTATCATTTTGCATTCAGTAGAATTTTCAATTTAATCAGTGACATTTGGTTAATTTTCAGTGACAGTAAAATAGTAAATGTCATAAGATAATTAAAGTGCCTTTTATTATATTGAATAAACAGTTACTCGAGATTCTGAATAATAGAGTAATATTTAATTTGGAGAAGACGTGAAAATTATAAAATTTAAATTATTATTATTTGAACATTTTTTGATCCCACCCTGAGACAAGAGTGATTAAGTCGATTGTGAATAAATTTATAATTCAAAATACAAAAATTTGACAACTACTGTCAAAATTGAAATAGGTTACAGACACTGCTAAAGGTGTGTTTGCAATAGTGTCGCTACAATCACAGATTGTAAATCGTTTGACAAATCATATTTCATATTGTTATATTCATATATCCATTAAAATATAACTATTAAAACTATAAAATCAATATTAAAAATATTACAATTTGTCACCACAACGTGGGGCAACTATAAAATAACCATATAAAAATATAACAATATATATATATATATATATATATATATATATATATATATATAACCTTTGAGACGGGGGGTTGTTTTGGCATCAGGGAACGCCAAGACGAAAAACTGCATTAACGTTTTTCCGGAATCGCGTCATGCTACTCTCTACAATAGCACTATTTCATTCTGAAATAAGCCTAACAGTATAGGAAAAAGGTACAATAAGAACAAGACAAAAGGGAGGGCCAAATCAACTAGAAAAAAATACATAGTCACCACTAAATGAAAAATGTTCATAGATTTTCCACTCGACGAAAACTTACAAGGACTGTAACAATAAGATGATACCTTATTAATGCTCGTTCATTCAAAAATTTTATGAAAACTCTTAAATTGTACATAAATAAATAAATCTCATTTACACATTTTTTTATTCAAATTTTAGTGGTAGTTCCACATTTAATAAACTAATAATAATGTACAATTCCTAATTAACTTTTATACTGAATTCATTTCATGTTTATAATTGGCTCTATTCACTAGAGGGTGCGATAGCCTATATGCGGGCCGTTTTAATTAAATCTAGGGTGCAATAACTATGATGTCACGATACAAATTGGGCTAATTTGATTAGGAGATTAGTTCAGTGTGTCGAGTAAAAAATGTAAAAGATCGATGAGGTAATTCTACTGGATCTAGGTCAGTTGTCGTCGAGTTTGTTATGCAACTAAGCTGAAATTTAACTATTTCTACGATGAATTACTATAATTATCAATGAAGTTTTGTTCTTCTAATCGCTTTTGTTAATTTTCTATTTGAGTTTATACAGGATGGATTCATTCAGAGTATAAATAAAAGAATGAGTCGAATGAAGAGTTTCGAATTTTTCAAGGTCATATGATATGTTGAAACTACAAATCCCATTAGAGTTTTTCTGCCACTAACATTAATAAAACACATGTTTATTCTCCATTAAGACAAGTCGGTGTCCATGCACACAGATAATATAGGAAAGAACCTTTAGATGATTTAAGGCTAAGGTAACTGTCTAATCAGTTTCTTTAGTGGTCTCCATAAAGGTTCCAACGATCCAAGGTTTTAAAGAGAGTTTAGGAAGAATACACTTCCTATTCACAAAAGTAAATCTACCGAGTTCAGGAAAGATATCTTTGGTAGCAGAATCGGTGAGGATGAGAATCAATCTCGGAAGTAAACATGTCTGTTTATTCAAGAAAACAAAAAAATTAGAGTTGTCCTTGTCTTATATGTATGTTTCTTGACAATTGTTTTTAAGAAACCAAAATGGATGTATTAATGTAGCTGGTGAGTTTTTCAAATTTAAGCTTTGTAAGATAAGAAAAAATAGAGATATTTAACTAATGTTAGTTGTAAACTCTCAATTTTATATTTTCAACCTTGATTAACTAATGTTAATATGATTTTTAAATAAAAATAAGAAAAGTTTTTATTATTGTAAGGTATTATTGCAGATTGTCATATAACGAATTCAGTGATAGAACATTATTATATGTATTGTACCAATAGCCCTGATGATGAACCTAAATAAAGGATTCGAAACGTTGGAAAAAGAAAAAAAGAAAAACTTTTGAAGTTTTTTTTTCATATAAAAGAAGTTGGCGAAGAACCATTACGTTTATATGGAAATATTATGGTTTATCAAACTTGTAGGTTTTGTAAAACAACCAATTTTACATTAATGTTGATTAAATTTCCAAAAATGTTGAAGAAATGTAGTAGATTCTATCTTCAAATAGAGATGCATCGAAACTGGATTGACATGGAAAAATGGAGATACAAAACTGTCAAAATTTGTATTATTTGTATATTAGTTCTAACGTGTGTAATTCCAATTAATAGCAGTAAATCGTTAGTAACAACATTGGTAAATTTTAAATTTTCTTATCCTACAATATAAATTTTGACTACAATCAATTCTATCTGAATATATGTTATGCGAATCTCCAAATTTGCGGTACAAAAATATTAAAATGTAAGAGTAATAGTCACAATGTTACTACACACGCGCTTGTTATGAAATTCATCCGACAGATTTCTAAATTTAAACGTCTATGTTTCAGTTACGAAAAATCAATACACAAATCAGGACGCAACAATAAAATTTCGTTTTATTGGCACAGTCCGATTCAATAGCCATCTATTATGTTCAAATATTACGCCAGTAAAGCTAGCACCCCCACTTTTTCAAATTTAAAATAAAACTTATGTGTAATTTAGAACTAATTTAGGACTAATTTGTACCCAAAAAATTAGAATTTGTACCCACTTAGTTTTTCTGAAAAATCACTATTTAAAGTGGGGGTGCTAGCTTGAGCTCAAGCTAACACCCCAACATTGACAAAATCAAATTTTATTGGCATAAATCTAAACTTTGAATTAAGGACTAATTTGTACCCAAAAGATAATAATTTGTACCCACTCAGTTTTTCTGAAAAACCGTTATTTAAAGTGGGGGTGCTACTTTAAGCTCAAGCTAGCACCCCCACTTTTACAAAATCAAATTTTAACAGCATACCTTTAAACTTTGAATTTAGGACTAATATGTAGCCAAAAGCGTTTTTTCATTATTATATAATTTTGTTTATAAAAGATGATGGTAAATTAGACCACGTGTTTTATTAATTTCCAAGTGAATCGTTAAAATATTTGAAATTATCAAAGATAACTAAATATTATTAATTTTCGAATATAGGACTAATTTGCACTCAAAAAATTAAAATTTGTACCCACACAGTTTTCCCTGTAAAATGAGTTTTAATGTGGGAAGGCTGGCTTGAACATGTCCCCCTTTAAAAATCCAATTTCAACAGCATACCTACCTTTAAACTTTGAATTTAGGACTAATTTGTAACCAAAAGCGTTTTTTCATTATCATATCATTTTGTTTATTAAAGATGATAGTAAATTAGACCACATGTTTTATTAATTTCCAAGTATATCGTTAAAGAATGTGAAATTACCAAAAGTAACTAAATATTATCGAATATAGGACCAATTTGTATTTGTATCCACACTGTTTTCCCTAAAAACGGCTTTTAATATGCTTCACCTCACAGCAGTCATCCTGATTAAAGTTCAAAATAGACGGAAAACTAGACAAACTCTTAGATGAAGTGTTTTATGAAATATGGCATTTACCTAACCACGTACTTCCCGTACTTTTCATATATTATATATTGTTGGGTCTCTAATAAAATACTATGTTAATATAATTCCATATTTGTTATAGATACCATAACTCTTATTTTTATTTTCAGTGAGATCTTTTATGATAACTGCGGCGATTCTTTGACGAGACAAAAAAATTCCCTAGTGCACGTGCGTAAATAGTTCAAAGTGGTTAAAAGAATGATTATACTATGGTGGTGTCACTTTTTTTGACTGCTTGGGGGTTTAGTAAAGATGTGCAATATCATGTCAGACTTTCCTTTCTAATGAACTAAACAATTTTAAAACATTTTTTTGTTACCCTCGCAAATACCGAAAGGTGATATTTTTTGTTTTTTAGATGATATGCGTCTTTGATCTACCGCTCCTATTTCTGATTCATAATAATTATCTATTGGTTCAAACAATTTTAGAAGGCATTTTTAGGAGTATTAAGCACAGTTAGTAAAATATGAGTATACAAATTAGTCCTATATTCGAAAATTAATATTTAGTTACTTTTGACAATTTCAAATCTTTTAACGATTCACTTGGAAATTAATAAAACAGGTGGTCTAATTTACTATCATCTTTTATAAACAGAATGATATACTTAATAATGAGATAACGATTTTGGGTACAAATTAGTCCTTAATTCAAAGTTTAAAGGTAAGCTGTTGAAATTTGATTTTGTAAAGGTGGAGGTGTTTAAGCCAGCACTCCAACATTAAAACTCCTTTTACAGGGAAAACTGTGTGGGTACAAAGTTTAATTTTTAGTTATCTTTGATAATTTCTTAGAAATTAATAAAACACATGGTCTAATTTACTATCATCTTTTATAAACAAAATGATATGATAATGAAAAAATGCTTTTGGTTACAAATTAGTCCTAAATGGAAAGTTTAAAGGTATGCTGTTGAAATTGGATTTTATAAAGGGTATTCAAGTCTGCACTCCCACATTAAAACTCCTTTTACAGGGAGACCAGTGTGGGTAAAAAATTTAATGTTTTGGGTAAAAATTAGTCCTATATTCGAAAATTAATAATACTTAGTTATCTTTAATAATTTCTTGGAAATTAATAAAGCATGTGGTCTAATTTACTATCACCTTTAATAAACAAAATATGATAATGAAAAAATGCTTTTGGTTACAAATTAGTCTTAAATGCAAAGTTTAAAGGTATGGTGTTGAAATTGGATTTTTAAAGGTGGACGTGTTCAAGCCAGCACTACCACATTAAAACTGCTTTTACAGGTAAAACTGTGTGGTTACAAATTTTAATTTTTTGGGTACAAATTAGTCCTATATTCGAAAATTAATAATACTTAGTTATCTTTGATAATTTCAAATCTTTTAACGATTCACTTGGAAATTAATAAAACACATGGTCTAATTTACTATCATCTTTTATAAACAAAATGAAATAATAATGAAAAAACGCTTTTGGGTACATATTAGTCCTAAATTCAATGTTTAAAGGTATGCTGTTAAAATTTGATTTTATAAAAGTGGGAGTGCTAGCTTGAGTTTAAACTAGCACCCCCACTTTAAATAACGGTTTTTCAGAAAAACTGAGTGGGTACAAATTATTATCTTTTGGGTACAAATTAGTCCTTAATTCAAAGTTTATATTTATGCCAATAAAATTTGATTTTGTCAATGTGGGGGTGTTAGCTTGAGCTCAAGCTAGCACCCCCACATTAAATAGTGATTTTTCAGAAAAACCAAGTGGGTACAAATTCTATTTTTTTGGGTACAAATTAGTCCTAAATTATTTCTAAATTACACATAAGTTTTTTTTAAATTTGAAAAAGTGGGGGTGCTAGCTTTACTCACGTTCAAATATTATCATTCTGACCAGCGCATTTGCATAGTTTTAAGCGCTGTTATAGGTATGTAATAGAATTAGGGGAGCGACGGGTAATACGATATAGTCGGGCAAAATGGCTTTTGTTTTCTACAGAAAATATAACCGGCTTCAAGTTCCCTAACTCTTACCATTTATCGAAAATATTGACAACGCTGTGCTGAGTGTAGTCTGAAGTGTATAGATGCACGTTTGACGTAGTTAGTGCGTTATCTGTGTTAAGGGTGTTTGTGATTCCAATGTAAGTAATAGTTCAAATTACTGTTTCACCAATAAATATTGTTTTTTACACTACTTTGAATAGGTTAGAGCTGGGGTTCTCAAATTGTGGGTCGCGACCCCCAGGGGGGTCGCGTGATGTGTCCAGGGGGGTCGCGGAATAAGGAGGAAAAAAACAAATCAGTCATAGCTGTAGTTTTTATTAATAACAAAATTTATAGGCTACACAAATTTGTAATACACATACAAGTTGTAAAAGGCCTAATACTATTTAATGGGAAACATGAGCTTGTTTGGAATTAACCAATTTTTTTATGTCCGGATTGAGTTTTGTTATACACAAAAGAATGTCATTTTCCAGGGTCAAACGATTTCTTGATTTTGTTTTGATATTCACCATTATGGAGAAACCTTGTTTACAGTTATAAGACGTAGACAATGGCATCAGTCTGTAATGCTTTTGTGGACAGTTCTGGGTATTCATTTTTAATACCTATCCAAAATTTGTCAATACAAGAACTGTTAAAAGTGAGTTTTGCTGACTGATCACTTGAAATCGAGATGAGAAGATACTAGTAAGGAGAGAGATGAAGTGTCAGGGGATGTAGCGTTAATACTTGACAGATACTCTATAAACACTTGAGTTAGTGTAAAATTTTCAAAATCTTCTTTCTTAACTCTTGCGTTCCAAACACTGAGTTTTTTTACAAATGCATTTACTCTGTCTTGAGCATATAGCATATTTTTGTCTGGTCCTTGTAGGGATAAGTTGAAAATATTAAGGTGAGAGAAGATGTCAGCCAAATAAGCAACCTTAACCAACCACTTTTCATCACTGAAAAAAGTGGAAAGTTCGGGTTTACTATCAACCAAAAATAACAACATTTCTGACTTTAATCCAAGCAGCCTGCTTAATACATTCCCACGGGATAGCCACCGTACTTCAGTGTGAAATAAAAGATGTTTATGCAAGGCTCCTACCTTTTCACACAAGTTATTAAACAACCTACTTTGCAGCGGGCGACTTTTGATGTAGTTCACTATCTTGACAGCTTCATTTAACACTTGCCGTAATTCATCTGGCATTTTCATAGCTGCCAAAGCTTGCCTATGTAAAAAACAGTGGACCCAGCTTGCATTCGGTATACATGATTTCAACCTGGCAATCAAGCCACTCTTCTTTCCCGTAAGGGCCATTGCTCCATCACTACAAAATAACACACATTTCTTCCAATCCAATTCAAAAGGTTCAGTTGCTTCGACAAACACCTTATAAAGACTTTCACCTGTTGTATTATTCGGCATGGGCTTACAAAACAAAATATTTTCATGAATAGATCACCGTAATCGTACCGGATGAAGCATAAAAACTGAGCACAGTTGGCAACATCTGTCGACTCATCCAACTGAATTGCAAAAAAAGTACTGTCTTTTATTTGCTTCTTTAGCTGGTTCTGAACATCTTCAGCCATGTCACATATTCTTCTTGAAATAGTATCATTTGATAACGGAATTTTTTTCAATTTTTCAGCATCTTGAGGACTGATTATATTTGAAACCATATCAATTGCAGCAGGAAGAATTAATTCCTCAGCTATTGTATGGGGTTTCCCTTTGTTAGCAATCTTGAGTGCTACCTCGTATGAAGCTTTGGGAGCATTTTTATAACATTAGCAAGATCTGTAATGTTTACCTGTTGACTTCGAAGGGATAACAGTGGAAAAATTCCACTGGTTTGCGGAATTTTATCTTTCCACACTCACTAGCATCACTATTTGACGACGGTCTTTTCAAAAACGTATCCATTGCTACTTTTTCCAACTGTATTTGCTCGCAATACTACTCACAAAGTACACACAGTGTTGAGTGATCGACTCAAGAAGCCAGACTGTCGTGTCGTCTGCCGGGCACCGGCTGGCAGAGTGCGCGCGCGCAGACAGCTGTGACTGCAGTCTATTCTAGGCCCCATGAGTCATCATTGCTTTGTCCTTGTTCGTGCCACGAAGTGAGTTATCCCACTTTCTCTTATGCCCAAAATTGGTGTGCGGAAAGTTACTGCAATCCTGTGTCGAGCAATTTGACATTATTTGAAGTTTGTGTTTTCTCCATATGGTCATATAGTTTTGTTAATCGTTTATGTGACAAAAAATACAATTTTTGTCAGTGTATAAATAATAAATAATTACAGAATAAATAAAGATTATAAATAAATAATGAACAGAGTTTCTTTTTATTTTAACTAGCATACAATTAAGTTGAATTGCAACAAGACTACATTTGTATTGAAAATGTTAGTCATAGCAGAATGAAAAGCATCTGACAGTTTCCTCGGTAAACAATTGCAGAAAACCACTGCTCATTAATTTTACCTTAAACTGCTCGACAGAGGGTTGCAGTAATTTTCTGCACATTAATTTTCAGCATTATTATAAAACAATTCAAGTGACAACAATTTGTATTTATTTTTACTAGTTAATAGTATTTTTGTGGATAAAACTTAGCCAATAGTGTTTTTTTTTTCATTTTTGTTTATATTTAAAAATAGGGGGGTTGAATTAACAACAGACGTAAGAAAGCTTGCATACGATGTTGCTGAAAAAAAGAAGATAAAACATTCTTTTAATAAAGAGAATAAGATGGCTGGGAAAGGGTGGTTACTTGGTTTTCGGCAACGTAACTCTGAATTGTCATTGCGTCTCCCCGAAGCCACCTCTCTTGCTAGAGCTGAAGCTTTCAATAAACCCCAGGTGGAAAAGTTTTTTTAATAAACTTGAACAAGTTATCGAAGAACATAAAATTCATAACACGATGGTCTTTAATATGGACGAATCTGCGATAACAACTGTTCAAGTCCCTCCAAAGGTGTTTGCCAGGAGAGGCAAAAGGCAAGTAGGCGCTCTCACAAGTGCAGAGAGAGGTGTCCATACAACCGCTGTGGCCTGCTTTAGTTCTGGAGGGACATACGTACCACCAGTAATAATATTTCCCAGGAAAAGATTTAATCCTGCCTTGTATGACGGGGCACCAGTAGGGACGTTAAAACTACATAATGAAACTGGCTACATGACGGGGGATTTGTCCCAAATATGGATGCGACATTTTGTTGAGCATGTCAGACCAAATTTCGAGAATAAAGCTTTATTAATTCTTGACGGTCATTCAAGTCATAAAAGCTACGAAGCTTTGGAATTTGCTAAAAAGAATTTTGTGATACTACTTTGCTTGCCTGCACACTGTACACATCGCCTCCAACCTTTGGACGTTGCATTTTTTAGCCCCCTCCATAAGTATTACAACCAAGAAGTCACACAATGGTTGAGAGAGAATCCCGGTCGTACGGTTAGCGTTTATCAAGTATCCAAACTTTCTAAACACGCATATGAAAAAACAGCAACACTAGAGAATGCATCAAGTGGTTTTCGTTCAACGGGGATATCACATTTCAATTCCAATATTTTTCCAGAACATGTTTTTGCCTAGTCTAACTACCGATTTGCCTGAATATGCACCTGCTGCCAAATGTTGATGATCACTATACGAAAGAGTCAGCAAATAATGACCAAGGTTGTCCATCCACTTCAGAGGAAATTCATATTGAGGCTATCCTGAAGGATTTCTCACCAGTTCCTCAGAGTAATAAAAGAAAAGCTGTTAAGCGCAAAACTGGTGGCTATCAAGATGTATTAACCGAAAGTCCCTACCTCAAAAGCCTTCTCGAAAAAGAAAAAGAAAAGAAACAAGAGCAACAGAGAAAGGGCAACAGAAATGTGGTAAGAAAAAAACTAATGAAAGATGAATTAAGTGGCGAAGAAGATCCATTCGAGGAAGATGACTGTGCATGTATCTATTGTAATGACCTCTTCAGTAGGTCAAAATCTAAGGAATCGTGGTTACGGTGCCAATTTTATAAAAATGGGCACATGCAGGCGCAAGTGTGTCGCCAAAATCAAAAAATTTTATTTGCGACCTGTGCAAATATTAATGACTGATATTTTAGTTATGCTTATTTTTTTTGTTGAGTAGCATAGTACTTAGCTATTTTAGTTTTTTTATTGTATTTCATATTGCCCGCCCCGGGTGGGCAAGATGGTTTTTTAACAAAATTTTTGTTTTTTGTACTTGCAATAAAGTAGTAATCTTAGTGCCTAACATCATAGAAAATACTACCAGTTACCACTTTACAATAAAATTTTGTATTTATCTTTACATAGACATAGTTTTTTGGAGACAAACACTAAGTATGTAATTTTACCCGCCTTTCCCCTAAACTTCGGAATTCTCTTTGGAGGTACGATTTTTATGCGTTTATTGATGAAAAAGTACGAAGTATATAATTCAATTTCATCTCCAAAAATAGTACCTACTTTCACTATAAGGCAGTGAATTTTAATAATTAGTAGACAAATTATTCAAAATACAATTTTAAAATAGTAGTGGTTTTTAATTTTGAAAAGTTGTATTTCGTAGATGATATGGCACAAAAGAATATTCTCTATTTTTTTTATAAATGAATTTTGTTAGTGGACTGCATAATAACTGAATCTTACCTTATGCACCGGCAGGTTGTAAATCCTTAAATCTTCGCTAATCAATTATAATAAATGAAATGATAACCGGTTGGTCGATAATTCCAATCGACGGAATTGTAAACAATGCTCTCTCGGCTATGTACGAATTACTACTGTTCAACGTCCAAAACGATACTACATACTAAAGTTAGATATACGCCAAAACAGTAGATAAAAAATAAGTCTTATTGAATGGTAATGCTGGATATCAATAAGACAAAACACGCCACTTCAAATTTAATTAACATTACACTTTCTCTATAGTATATCCTACAATATCGCTAGCTTGGTTTGAGAGCGTATTTGATATACAGATAAACTGAATCACAATCAATGTTCTTGTCATTGTTTCAAGAGTAAGTTAGAAACGCTTTTCTAAGTATAATTAAGATCAACGCTGGATTACCAGCACCATATTCAAAGAATGAAGAGGATCCAACCTGCTGAGCTTGTGTAAAAAGAATACATAGGACATACAATCAACTAATAAGTGTTTTATTAAACACAGCATATATTATAGGGAACTTGATGAACATAAAGTCTCTAATTTTAAAAATTATCAGATATAAAATAATATTTATTTGAACAAACAGTAAAAGGTTGTGAAATTTGACTATATAAATGGATACATTCAAAGTGGTTTTCAAAGCAGCCGAAATTCTTCAGTAATTTATTGACAATATGACACCAGATTGCTTGAACATTTGAAATAATTTCAATATATATCAAACTATTGTTTATTATTCATATTACATATACATGAACCACAAAAATAAGAAAGAACCTTGTGCATGAACATTGAACACTATTGAAATTTCAAAATAAGTATAATTAATTTTCATTTAATTAATTGCAAACATTACTAAAAACATTTCGGTATAAACTAGTTTTTTGGGCATAAGGTTCATGATGAAATTTCTATTACAAAAAAAATGTAATGAATCATAAGTTGCGACAAGAAGACGGAATAGTGACGGTATTTTTTTGTAACTGAATAGAAATATGAAACTGATGTGTCAAAAATGAAATAACACTAGCGGAGGAACATATACATATTATGAAAAAGTAAAATTAATATCAACTTTGATCCCTTAGATAATATATTAACTTTCTGGGTATAACAAAGCTTGGTATATTTTAAAACACCAATAGGCTCGTGTTGTCGTCGGTCAAGCTTGGTTGGTTCCCAACGAACAGCACGGTTTACACAAATAAAAAACCCATTTTATGATTTGGCACAATCGAGTAGGTACCACAATCAGGTAGGTACCGCCTGCATGATTCATGGGATATAATTACAGGAAAACAAGTGAACGTCCACAATTCAGTGTATTAAAATTACTGTAATTGTTTCGTGTAGAAGATTCGTAAACATCGTGTTTTTTTTGTAAACTAGCCAATTTTCTCGTAATATTTATACATACGCTATTTCAATTTTAAAATATACAATGAATCTCATGAATTATTATTGGCGAAAAAAAATATAGTTGAAACCGTTTCTAAACTACTAAAACAATTAATAAGAACAGGGACAAAAATAAATGAAGAAATATTATAATTGAGTTAGAACAATTTTATGTCTGATTTGACAAAATAAGATAATTTCACCTTTCACCAGTTATTATCTTAAGTTGGTCCTACACTCAGATTAACAAATAAAATCTTTTCTTGCCCCAAACATTGAGTCACATTCTAAGCTCACTTGCGGACACTTCCACTGCTTTGCCATATTTACAAAGTCTCTTTAGTTGCAGGAAAAATGAAATTATAAGTTTAATTGAAAATCTGTTAAAAAGTTATGCAAATAAAAAAAAGTCATACTAATTTATACATTTGAGTCGCTATTTTTAAAATTAATTAATAAAACTTGAATTTTATTTAATAAAGGCATAATTTTATACAAATTTTAAACAAGTACTTGTTGTATGCTTAAATACCTTTATGGTTATAACTAAAAGTGGCAACATTGCTCAAAATTTCAGTACCCGTTTAATGTGTCAATAGTAATCTATTTAGTAGTTTTGTCCTTGTTTAATTACCATATAAAGAGATATGCAAATATCGTCAGACTGTGATCGACGATCATTTCGTACAGGTCGTAGTATTGTAGTAAATAATGTTAAACGTGGTTTGTTTATATGAGCGCCATTACGACTAGAGAGTAAACATTTAGTTCTTTCGTTTTGATGTGTTTTTCAAAACTGTTGACAAAATAAACTTTTAAGTTAATTAATTTATTGATTTTAGATTATCATGCTTCGTCGGTGACAAGTTTGTCAGAAAAACAGCCGAAATTACCAAGCCCATGTAGCTACAATACCATCCCCACTTTTTGTAATTCATTCATTATTTCACTACTGGCGTTTAGAATTGTTGGCCGCAAAAATAAACGTGTTTATGAATGAATAGCCCTCTCTATGTTTATTATTACTCTAAGGTCCTACATATTTATTGGTCGTATTAAATTAAATAAATAAGGTCAAATAAAATTCTGTTGATTATTAAAGAAGATTCCGACTGTCTAAATCCTCCTAAAATGCCACTAAAAAAGTTGGGGTTCAAATAAACAAAATATTCGGAGATCTATGGTGCAGGCAAAGTATTTTACGAAGCAACCAACAAGTCAACAGAACTGGAAAGCGAATTCAATTCTGTTTATCCTGTGTAGATAAACGCAGTGTTTTATACCAATAATAATATTCAAAGCAATTATCAAGTTCTCGTTCTACCTTGTGCTAACGTAGAGTGAGCACATAAGTAGCTTTGATTTTCTTGATATTAGATTACATATTTTCATTTCAAAAAGTACAGAAAAGGATGGTTCATTTTCCAGAGACGTTTCTATCAATTGAACAGTTTTGTTCACACGATATGTCACTGTTATCAGCCAGTTATTATTATAGAGGATGAGTCGTTGGTGCAAACTATGAATATGGTTTGAATAAGTATCCCATCTTATTCTTGATGGTCTTTCAGAATTGATATAATTTTAGGTTATGCTGCAATTTGTCTTCTGTTCAGTTATCTCTATCTCCTTGATACTATTTTCATCTTTTTACCACCGTCCTTATGTAAAATATAGATATTTGAGATAATATACATCGTGTCTACGGATGGGGTATCCTATAGGTGAAAAATGTAATATTAATTTTAGAGAATAATGTCATTCTTGATAAAAAGTTTTGCTTGTTCTGAAACCGCATAAGATGAACTAAAATTCATGTTTTACAAAATCCGTCTCATTTTATAGCCAATTTTATGAAAACCGTATGAATTTTTGCACTAAGTTCGAAAATAATGTATTAAATGAAATTAACAGTCTCGACCCTTACTTCGAGGAATCTACTCATATTAGTGTTTTAAATGAAGCTCAATGTTTCTAGCTAATTCCACAATATAATGAAAAATGTTGAAAATTCTAAAAAATTGACAATTGTTTCGTTAACTGAATATCATCGTCAGAATGACAGAAGTTACATTTCATTTGATGCCTACCTGATGTTTAGTAGTTATTTTTGGTTAGACCAAGAAGTGACCTAACTTGTGATTGACTTAATATATGTTAATAGAAAAAAGAAGATGTGATATTACAAATATTGAAGCTTAGATATTATTAGCCCTATGGTGATATCCTGGATATCATTTTTCCAATTAACATCAGTATAACTGTGCAATGATATAGAAAACCAGGAAAAGTATATCTGCTGATCTTTACAATTATCACTTACGAAGACAGTTTAATAGTGGAGAACTCCCTAGATTTATCTGTTCATTGACGACTTCATATTGTGGGTTTCTTAAGTGTCTTGTAATTTCCAACTCTTCAAGGAAATCCAGTTCTTCTTTCTTATCACAAATATGTAGTACTTCTAGTTCTGCGTTAGGTGTCAAGTAGATGTTTTGCGTAATGGGATTTATCTAGTTGTTTTAATCTGTATGCTCGTAAGTGTTCACTGTATTACATTCTGGACATTTGAGTTTTTTATATATACCTGATTTCTTTAATGGTGGTATCTTTGTTTTTACATTTAACAATTTTGTACTTACGTTACTTTCTGTTTTAAAAGAAATTGTTGTATTCGTTGCTAAAGATATTATCTTTGAAATATTATTAGAAATATTTCCTGCATATGTGATGGTTTTATAAGTTTTTATTTCTTCAGTTTGTTTAGGAAATATTAGTTGTAATGCCACTTTTTTCTCTCATCTATTAATTAGCTTATCTATCATATGTAATGGATTACCGTCGGACGTTGCTATTTGTCTAATTGTATTAATCTCTATCAAAATTACATTTGTTCATAGGAACTGAAAATGCTCTATCTATCATTGAATTATATGCCGCTAGTTTATGTGACTTGGGGTGACTGGAACTATATGGAATTGTCACATCAGTGTGTGTTGGTTTTCGGTAAATTGAATAATCAACTACATTATTAACTGAATTTTCAAATCAAGAAAATTGATTGAGATAGTTTCTTCAACTTCTAATGTAAATTTAATTTTTGGGTGTAAATGATTAATGTGGTTGAAAAATATATCTAATTGTCGTTCACTACCTATAAAACAAGCTAATATGTCGTCTACATATACCAAAATAAAACATTTTTTGAAATATTCGGAAAGTTCAGGTAGGGAAGCTCTATGCGCCTCCGTGTCGATCTTGGTTGTTGTCCCGAAAACTCGGGATCTTCCAATTGAGGGCACAAATGAGCGTTTGGTTTCCCTGTTGAAATCCGTTGTTTTGTGTTTACCCATGTTTCGATTAACATATTTGCTCCCAAATTTCACATCTTTATTTGGTTATACCGTGCTGAGGACGGCAAATGAGCCAGAAACATGCATGTCCGCGGTTACCACTCTGTTTCAGTAGCCCTTTTTCTCTTTGCGTGAATTACCCATGAATCTCTTTGTTGTTTACATATCTTCTTTGTTGTTTTCTATGGATCTGAAGGTTCAGGCTATATGCGCCTCCGTGTCGATTTTGGTTGTTGTAGAATATTTAAGGAATTGTATATCTATTAAACGGAGAAGTTTCAAAAGATTTACGTTTTCCATATAAGACGATGAGTCAAATTTTCTTAGATATTTCAATATTTTATTTAAACAAGATTTTCTAATTATCGTCGCAATCAAAACCAATAAAACGAGTTTTGTTCAGTTGAAATTCTGGGTATGGTACGTATTTGTATTGTCAATCGATTTATTATTTATTCTTTTGGCTAATATTTTAACAAATTAATACTACTAATGGTCGTGCAAACTGAAAATACAGGATAGGTTGAATGTGGTCCAAGAAAAATACGGAATCCATAATATTGATAAAATACTGAAAAGGAGTATATTCTAAAATTCTGTGATACAAAAAGAATCGCAATATAATTATAGTCAATAAATCATATCAATTTATTGGGAAATTAAGATTTGTATTATATACTGTTGCTTGGTATTTTTGATAAATTGATATATTTATTATAAAAACATCAGCGTGAAAGATTAGGCAAAGAGGCAAAGAAAATAACAGGGACATATGATTATTTAGTGCAATAAACAATCAATGCCTGGAAGTCCCGAAACAAGTAAAAAAAGAACCTAATCTATGACTAAAAAATGTTGGCGATGATACAAAATAAAATTAAGATCCAAAGTATTGAAATGAGATTCCTGGAAATGATTTAAATATATACAAGGTCTACGCTATAAACAATAACAGAAAGAAGTTAAGATGATAAGGACTAAAAGAATAGGAGAGGGTAGAATGGTCAAAGATACGCTCAAAGAAAAAAAATTTAGAGGAAAACGCAGAATAAGTAAGAGAAGTTAATGAAAAAAGAAATATACAATATATGAAGTATAACAAAAAAATACGACAAAGAGAGGCATGGAAAAAGGATTCGATGCAGTTCAACTCACACCAATCTCGTACACCCGAAAAGATGAGAGTAAAACTTATATATATTTACATTTCAGTTGTATAGTTGAATAATTTTTCAATTTTATGTTTTTGTGGGTCACAGTCAATAGACGCGATATCACAAATAACTGATAAAATAATAGAAAACAAAAAAGACAAACTACATACACTGTTAGTTACATTAGATTTAAAAAACGCATTTAATTCGGCGTGGGTCCCTGCGATTGTCAGAAAACTAACTGATATTGACACTCTTAACAATATCCGACAACTATGTATAGACTTCCTTGCAAATAGACAAATACAAACAGAGGAGGTGACGGACAGAACAGAACGAGGCCGCCCCCAAGGCTCCAGCCTCGGACCAACACTATGGCTGCTACTAATGGAAGATTAGTTTACAGATATACATCGAACGGGAAAAAACGACTGGCAATGATATAGTACAGGCTTTTGCAGATGACCAGATCATACTAATTACTGGCCAAAGCTTAAAAACTATAGAATCCAAATGGACAAGGATCTGGTCAGCATGTGAAGATTGAGCAAACAGAAACAAATTTACTTATAACGATGACAAGACAAAAACGATCTTCATACCGCATAAACCGACAAGACAGCCACGAATAAAAATAGGCACCAAAATGATACAATGCAAAGACCACATAAAATACCTTGGACTGACGATAGATACAAGCCTTTTGTGGCTCGAACAGATAAAAAAAAAGAGGCAAAAAGCCACAGACGTAGGTCATAAATTATTCATTATCACAGGAAGCGAATGGGGACGCAAACCAGCAAACTTAAAACAAATATACAAAAGAGCGGTGAAACCCATGCTACTATATGGGGCCGCAAGTCTGGGGCAAAAGAGTCAACGACTCCAGAGTACAGAAACAACTAGCTGCCTCCGAAAGACCCTTTCTTTTGGCGATCACAAAGGTATACAAAACAGCACCAAACTCTGCGCTGCATGTATTGGCAGGGGTCACAACTCGACATAGACGCACATATAATACACAAAACGTATATTGACAAAAGACAAGAACTAAACATGACAAAAGTCTTGGCCAAACTCCTACCTCATCCAATAAACAGAACAATAAAACTACAAAATACGCAAGTATTATCAAACACACAAATATACACCGATGCAAGTGACAGAGATGGTGATAAAACAATAGGAGTCTATATCACAACACATGACGCGATAATTAGGAAAAAATTTAAAATAAATACAACATTACACATAAATAAATTAGAAACATTTGCACTTAAAACAGGAACAGAATTAATCTTAAACAACATTCACAAACATGCTAATGCAACATGCTAATGCTAACGCAATCAGACAATTGCAAAACTGAAACAACCGTGACTTAAATGTCATAAAAATTTTAAAAAATCTAGAAATGTTCCTTAAAAGCAATATAAAATACAACATTGAAAGGCGGCCAAGATCAAGTATAGGAAGCCGACAGACTTGCAAATCTAGCTCATGAAGATCCTGACGAAACCATAACTATTATCACAAAGACTAATATAAAAAGACAAAGAGACAGAGACAAAATCAGAGCATGGCAAGAGAAATGGAACAAAGACACAAAAGGCAGAAAGCCATATGATTTAATAAAGACAGTTACAAGGACAGAACCGACTTTGGCATGGAAGACAACACAGCTCATAACAGGACATGGACCCATGAACGACTACTACAGAGGATTTAAGCTAAGACAAATAAACGGACACTGTACACACTGTAACATTACAGAAGATCAGAAACAGATAATAAACGACTGCACGCTACGTAACAGACACGACGCTAGACAACTACTGACTAACAGATTACAACTTAGACAAATAACATAACCCCCAGAGGATATGGACCTGAACGTCAGAGAAGTTGTCAGTTGGATAAACCAATGGGGAGATGATATGATACAAGACGATAACGACAACACTTGACAATGACAATACTATAATACTAAATCAGTCATTTTCTCCAGGATTTTCAGCTTGTTATGACAAACAATAACAAGACAGGGTCTTCTTTTTCTGCTTATTTTTGGAGTGCGGCGATAGGGATGGGTTCTTCTTGACAGTGGCTTCGTCAGATATTGGTTAGTTTCACCTAGCCATATGGCGCAAGGTAGGTGGGCTTTTATCCGCAAGACTTGGCCTTCTTGAAGGGTAGGTCGAGAGGATAATAAATTTCATTCATGTATCAGTGAAGCCTTTGAGACTAAATCTGATTTGTTTTGTCTGATTTTGTGTAACTATCCCATATTCATTGTTATATCTTCACGTTGATATAAATATAAACTATTAGGAAAGTGGAAAAACTTACAAAACACATGAAACTATGGTTCTTACGAAAGAGATTTTTATCGAGTGTTTCGAAAACGTTCTAACAACGACATGATCATTAATATAAAAATAAAATTGTTTCAAATAAAATATACAATGTACCCGTATCATAAACATTCATAGAAATAATCTGTTTACTACAATTTCAAAACAAACTAAATTATAACTATAAAAAACTTTTGTAATAACAGTTTAAATTAAATCGTCAAAAAACATAAATTCTTCCACATGGCTGCCTTCCCCAGAACTAAAGATTTTAGTTGTGTCTACTTGGCTTAAACTAGCATGAAGTGGGACGAGGTCGGTAGAGCAACAATAACGTAACATCTAAAGCGGTGTTGTCAAATCCCACAATTTAACATCAGATTTATTTATCACGAAATTTACTTGGTATAATATTAAGGACTAAAATGTAAAGATTTATACAGAATACGTAGGTTCGTTCTTGTGTTAAATGTTAAAAAAGTACTCGCCTACATATTTATTGAATTAAGCAATATTTAAAAAAAATTATTATTATTAATAAATAATGTGGGTGGAATATAAATATTTCATTATCATAATACATACACTTTATAACAAAGCACGATCAGTTCTATTTGCGATTTATAAAACATAAACGCGTTGTTAGGTTTTAACATGTAATTATAATATTACCAATTAAATAAAGGAAATGAAATCCCCTTGATGTTCGCATGAAGAAAAAATTGACGTTATCAGGATTATTTAATAGGAAAGCAAACATCTGATAGAGCCAATTATCGAGTCGCTCAATAAGTAATCGCTCAATTTTTTTATTGTTCATAATCAAATTGTCCACTCTATTTTTTAATTTCTTGAATATGATATCTAATTTGGGCTGTGTCCTTTCTGTTTCCTTTCTTATTTCAACTTTATCTTACATCTTTTATATTTGTAACTTGAAGCTGCCTATATTTATAACAAAGTGTGTTTTAAAAGTATCCATGTATTAAGATCATAACCTAATATCGATACCAATCTATCTATATAAGTTCTGTAACGATAACATAGAAAAATGGCTCGTCACTCTATTATACGCTAAATTGCCAATTCATTCATAAATTAGTAGTAAATATTTATGAAGACATTTACATATTTAAATTAAATAATTGCTTAATAGAGTGAAGCAATATTGTGGTAATAGGAAAAATGGCAGCACTGGCAAACCTGCTTCGTACAAAGACTACCAATAATTTGGAAAGAAACTAAGACAAGGTTTTAGTTTTTAAAGTTTACAACATTAAGTTTTTTTAATAGGGTTTAATGCAATGAATTATTAATGTTTATGTTATATGTAACTATTATATTTTCAAAAAAATTTGCATAATAGGGTCGTTAGTTAAAGGAATTAAGACCATCGACTTTTTGAAAACAATAGAGTGGTCAAATACGTTTACATCAAAATGCAGTTAAAAATGTAAATGACAATATTTGAAAGGGTCACTAAATTGATGAGGAATATTCAAATAATTAATTAAAAACTGACTCGGCTTTATGAAACAACTACTATGCCCCTAAAGACTAGTTAGCTAAAAAGTTCTAGTATATTATGATCGCTAAGAAAACTATAACGATTTGTCTATTTATTGAATAATAACACATGTCAATATTTTGTTCTTAGAAAGTGGTGGTAATTTTTTGCGTGTTTTCTTGGGATTATTTGTTAAATCATGACTATTCTAATTTGAGTCGTTTAGTTCAATTACTATTTTTATATTCCAAGTTACACTAATTGAAAGTTACGAGGTATGTCGCTTTAATGACATGACTATTTGGGGCATACATTATTTTAGTGGGTACTTCCATTTGAGAATTGATACTAAGTGCATTTACCTACAAACTCCACAGCAATTTCTTTCAAGGCAATATCAATCAAAAATGTAAACACCTACAGCAATATCGAAAATCCATCCATGCCCCGTTAAATTTCTAAAATCTTCAATTAACGATTCGTAAAATTTTTACTTTGGCGCCCAACCTATCTAATATGCGAGAAAAGTATTGGTTTACCCCAAAAAAAGTTGGAATTTTGAAAAAAAATTTGAGTTATTTTTACGTTTTCCATCAACAACAACACGAAAAAACGGTTTTTAGAAGAAAAAACCTGTGGTATGTCGTCGTCGGCCACTTTTTATTACATGTCTTGTTAGCACGATACAGCCTCCGGAGTGCAATAAGTCACCAATTTTATGATTGAATATTGTTAAGGACATGTCACAGATGAACCCTATTGATTTTGAGCTCACCAGAGCCAGTACAACGGGTGCTATGGTAGTTGAAGTACGACATTTTGTCATTTTTTGAGAAATTTCAGTTTGTTAGCACGATACAGACTCCGGAGTTCAACAAGTCACCAATTTTATGATTGAATATTATTCAGGACATCTCACAGATGAACCCAATTGATTTTCAGCTCACCAGGGCCCATACAACAGGTGCTACGGTACTTTGAGTACGATATTTTTGTCATTTTTGGAGACGTTTCAGTTTGTTAGCACGATACAGCCTCCGGAGTGACCAATTTTATGATTGGAGATTATTTAGAGCGTCTTAAAGATGAACCCTATTAATATTCAGCTCACTAAATCCAGTACAACGGGTGCTATGGTACTTCAAGTACCAAATTTTTGTAATTTTATGAGAATTTTCAGTTTTGTTAGCACGATACAGCCTCCAGAGAGTATACGATTTATCAATTTTATGATTGAATATTGTTCAAGGTGTCTCACAGACGTACCCTATTGATTTTCAGTTTACTAGAGCCAGTACAGCGGGTCCTATAAATTTCGGTTTGTTAGCACGATACATCCCCGAAGTGTATACAAGTAACAATTTTCTGATAGAATATTGATCAGGGCCACAGATGCGGAAAAGTTAGTTTTAATCGTTAAAACCGTTTACTTTTTATAGAGTTGGAGAAACGGTTCAGAAGCATAAGGGTGCTCACTTTGAGTGTCATAATTCGTATTGTATTCGGGGGAAATTTATTTACGATGTAACATTACTCTTAATTTATCAAAAAATCATATTCTTGCGGTTTTATATTAGGATTATTCAGAACGTAATAGAGCAATTTAGAGACCGGATCGGATTCTGCGTAGAGCATTACTTGTTTCTGTGATCAGAATTAATTATACGACTAAATTTACTGTGTTTAATGGATTTTGTGAAGAAATGTTCTTTTTCAAGAATGAAGAACTACAATATCGATTTTTTGCTCTTCGTTTAATAAACACAATTCTTGTTTGCTGCTCACTTTTTTTTATTTAAGGTCAATTATTTACACAGTTGTTCTTTTTTACTGCATTTTCTTTCTCAATATCTAATATCTTCCTCTAATATTAGTTTATTGTGTTTATGTGAGTTCTATCGTGCATATTTCTCAGTGCTTTACACTATTTTAAACTAGAAAGCTTTTTTAAAAGAAAATCTTCGCGAAATCTTGGCACTGTGAAAGACAAGAAGGATAATTCTTACAAATGTGAACATATACCTACTAACTCCAGAAAAGATGGAATTAATTCAGTAAGTTTTAATATCAAAATTTAATTTTGTTTCTATGCATGTTTTTAGGCTTATTTCAGAATGATAAATGCGTATTTTTTGATGGATCGAAACCAAACTCGCTACAAAAATCGATTGGGCAAAGATCTTGGACGAGTTCGTTAATGAGCCAACTCGGCCCAGTAGAAACAAAATGGCGGCCTGTCAAAGTTGAAAAAAATCGTATTTCCTTTGTTTTTCATTTGACGCAAAAAAGTTACTGAGATTTTTCATAGACCTTAACACGTTCTACAACTTTTGTTCTTAACATTTTTCTCTAAAACGTACATTAAAACATTTATTTAAGAAAATTCACAAGTTTACTATATTTTTTTTTATTTTTGACTTGATGCCAAAATGTTACTTTGGTTTTTTGTACATCTCAAAACATACTATAACTTTTGTATCTAATTTTATTAATTTGATGTAAAAATGCTACTTGAAATATTTTCTTTTTTTGTATATCATCTGGAGTTTTATAATTTCCCGTGTATTTCGTAATTCTGTATTTACAATTAAACTGTATTCTTGGAAATTTTTGATGTTTTAATCGAAAATGTTTCCTTTTAAGTTTCGAAACCCCCTGGCTACTACTCATTTTGACAGTTCAATTTTTTTTTAATAATTAAGAGTCTCATTTATCCCCTCTATTTAAGATATCATTTCAATATATATGTATGTGTTATAAAGTAAGCACGATAGATGGCGAATTTTTTGACGGAGCAAATCCAAACTCACTACAAAAATCAGATGGGCCAAGATATTGGACGAGTTCGTTAACGGTCCAAATAGACCCTGTAGAATCAAAATCAAAATATTGAAAAAAAATCGTATTTCCTTGTTTTTGATTTGGCGCAAAAAAGTTACTGAGCTTTTTCATAGACCTTAATACGTATTTAACATTTTTCTCTAAAACGTACACGAAAACATTTATTTAAGAAAATTCACAAATTTATCAAAATAAATTTTTTTGTTTTTGATTTGATGCAATAATTTTACTTGAAATAAGCCTGTCCAATTGATCTTGTGCCATTGGGATTTTTTTAATATAAATTGGCAATATGTTAGAGTCCATTGCTTTAAGATGATTTTACTAAATAGTTATGTGAGAGCAATATCTTATACCGTTTTTGCTTGTAGCATAACATATGGTAAAATTGAGATTAAGTTGAGTTTTTTACAAATTCTCAGCATAAACTATTGAAATTCCTGATTTTTTAAAGCACTTTCTTCATGTTTTTCAGAACAACTGCTTTTCGCGTCAAACCACAATACATTTTAAAATTATATCAGTTACGAAAGTTTTGAAAACAAATAAAAAAAAACAGTTAAAATGAAGAAAAATTTACATAACGATCATAAAAATTATTGAAAAAAAAACAATTGTTAGTGTACACAATATATTGCCAGCTGTGATGTTCAATATCACTTTATAAATACCTCTACATTTTCAAATTCATTTTTTAATATTTTATATTTCCGTCCAACCCTATCTAATATACGAGAAAAGTATTGGTTTACCTCAAAAAAGTAGGAATTTTGGATTTTTTAGGTTATTTTATCGTTTTTCAGCAAGAACAAGAAAAAACTGTTTTTACAAAAAATAATCCTGTTTGTATGTCCGTCGACCACTTTTCTTAACACGATACGGCCTCCGGAGTGCAACAAGTCACCAATTTTATGATTGAATATTGTTTAGGAGATCTCACGGATGAACCCTATTGATATTCAGGTCATCAGAGCGAGTACAACGGGTGCTATGGTACTTAGAGTACCACATTTTTGTAAAAATTTCGATTTATTAGCACGATACAGCCTCTGGAGTGGATACAAGTGACCAATTTTATGATTATATATTGTTCAGAGCGTTTAAAAGATGAACCCTATTGATTTTCAGCTCAATGGAGCCAGTACAACGGGTGATATAGTACTTGAAGTACCACATTTTTGGTCATTATTGGAGAAATTTCGGGTTGTTAGTACGATACAGCCTCCGGAGTGTATACAAGTGACCAATTTTATTATTGGATATTGTTCAGGGTGTCTCACAGATTAATTCTATTGATTTTCAGCTCACCAGAGCCAATACAACGTGTCCTATAAATCCTAATATACTACATGTTTGGTAATTTTTGGAGAAATTTCGGTTCGTTAGCACGATACAACCTCCGATGTGTATACATGTGTAGGATATTGTTCAGGGCGAGCTACATATGCGGAAAAGTCAGTTTTAATCTTTAAAACCGTTTATTTTTAATTGATAAAACGATTTCTACCAACAATTTTATTTGATTGAATGATTTCTCTTGATTTGTCCTAAAAATTAGTTTTTTATATATTTATTTAAGATATTTACAAGTAATACTTGCAGATACTGAAGAACTAGTATATAATGCTGAAAACTCTCTCGTCAGATGAATAAGTGCATCGTTAGATCAATTAATTGATTGGTACAATCTTTTAATGAAAATTTGTTTGAATGCTCTACAGAAAATAAAATTGTATAAAAAATTAAGTCATACAAAAGTGATGCCGAATAAAGATAATATAATAAGTGACATTTTATTTCTTGATTCTATCAAATACACGCAATATTGGATACCTTGTATAGGTTTTTCAAAATTTGCAGCAATAACTTGAAAGATTTAAAGAGAAGATAACACTAATGTTCCAATAAAACGATAATGTCTCCAATTGATTGCATAACATTAATAGGATCTTGTACTCGAAAGGACAATAAAGTTAGAGAGACAAGAATTAAACTTGCTACAAAAACCTTATTAGAATGGTACTTTTATGTAATAATTAATTTCGTAAGTTGTAAATCTCATGAGAATTAATCGTTACCCATTTGAAAACGAAAGTACTATTTATATTCATGTATTTAACCGTGTATTTTACCTAAGGAAGAAAAAAAATAACGGCCCAGAAAGCGTAAATAATAGTTTTCGAGATACGTATGAGGGTGTTGAAAAGAAATACAGCATATCATTCGATCCGTGGGTGAAATTTCTACTATTCTCCCAATATGGTAAAATGGAGCACACATTTCACGGAACAAACGAACCACCTACTGAGTACAAACGACCACAAAGTGTCACTGATTCTAACAAACGTAACCGTTTGTTGTTATTTATTTTATAAAAAAAATGGTTGTGGGATAGGTTACGGCACTGGATTTACTCTAGGTGCGAATAAGTAGTATTGTACAAACAATCTAAAAACTCATGATAAGAACGAGAAAAAATACATCGAAATTTTATCTAAAATACGATAAGAATCATGTCAGGAAATATGGAACCACTAATTTATTTATTTCATATCTCAAAGCTAATACGGTCATATTAAATCTAATTAAATTTCACAGTATCCTAAATTATTTCTTAAATATCTTCTTTAATTTAAGAATAATTAAACAAATTTTAAATTGGTATTTTAATAAATCCTAGTGGACAATAAAAATAACAATGCACATTCATTACCTGTAGGTAATTATGGTTCGTCTTCATTTTTTCTTAATATACATTATTTTATTGATTGTTGTGGACTACTGATCATGCATTACTTAATATTTTGGGACACTCTGTATAGCTAATAAATCTAAAAATTCTTCGGTGATCGGTAAAACTCGTATCCCTTCTAAACGGCTGGTATTAATCTCCGACTCGACGAAATTGCTTCGCTACAAGAACGGTCTTGCTTTTTCACAACATGTACAATTATTTATTAAAGCGGCAATAAGGAAGGAGAATGTAGGAAATTTGGACGTACTTCGTTTGTTTCTCCATTGTGCTCGAGAAATACATCTTTACCAACTGGAATAATTTGAAGCCTAGATTTTAATAGTTTTTATTAACGGACTTTTGGATATTTCGAACTTTCAAAACTTTTGATATGGTTTGTATCATTGGTTTTAAAGCCATCTTTTCTTTGGAAACGACGAGAAGGAAGGTGTGTGTCGTATGGGTTGAAGAACGAAAAGGGTTTGGTGCTTTGTGCGAGTTATTTTCTTGGTTTCATTCTCATTTACCCTAATTAGGGGATAGAATTTGCACAAATTGTTTGGACATCCGACTATTTTGAGGAAGCAATTAGTTTGGAAGTCGATTTTCCGCCGTTAAGGGATATTATTTTGCACTGGAACCACGATTTACTAAGATCGAATCAACTTTCTTTCAACACCTGCGAGAATTCGCCATTTTGTAAGCCTATTTGGTGGACGCTTTTGATTGATTAATTCCACGTGGCTGGATATTGGAATTTTGAGAACCCTCATTGATAAATTGAGGTGAGTTATTTTTAGTTTTCACAAATTACAACTTTGTAGATGGTGAGATTGATTATTTTCTCACCTTGTTGTAGGGTTTTTATTTTTGTTTCCTACTTCTACGTTTTATATTCCCGTCTATTTTGGGATTTATTTTGGAGCCTCTTGATTATCGAGATTGGATTTTGTACTCGATTTCACACCTGGTTCGACCTGCTATATACTAGCAGAAATTATTCCCGGCCGAGACGATCCCTGGAGATTTACCAGATTTCTAGTCCCGATTGTGACCTTGTGGACGTTTGGTTGGAACCCAAAACGTGCCATCCAGCTAAGTATAACAGAGAATTTAGTTTTGCTGAATCACCTCTCAACAAAGACTTATATTATCGTTCTATGATTCTCATTATCACTCGTGATTATTAGGTGATCTATTTGTTATATCTACTAATATTAATTTGTATGTTAGTACAATTGAACATTTGCGGCTTGATTTGGGCTGGAATCCCATATCAAAGCATTGATAAGTGTGGTATTTACAATGTTTTAGTATGATCATACCACGCTATAACTCATACTAAATCGATTACTATTTTGTTTTATACCTACGTTATTTTTGTATTGGTAATTAATATTTGACTTATTTTCTTTTGTGTTTACTTGTATCAGGAGCTTCGTATTGCCGATTTCCTTATTAACAATAAACGATGGGACTGTACTAGTTGGACTATTTATTTATTTATACGTTAGTTGTGTACATATATTTTTCCGCGTTTTGGCTACTTCTATAACGTTTTCTTACGATCGCTTTCGGCATTATAGTTTCTAAAATTCGGTAGCGCCTATTCACGGATTTGACTTAAGTATATGACCAAAGAAACAATAATACAAAGAACCCCATATTATTCCCTGAGGTGTAGTTCTTAATTATTTATCTCCAGATATAGTTTAATCACTGTAATTCTTTTATTTAGCATAGGTAATCATCTGCGATAACGCCTTATATAAGCAGCGATTATTTATTTATTTTTGTACTCCAGTATTTCTCAAAAGAAACTTTGATATTTTCTTTTTGAATATGAATAACGGGTATACCTACGATATTATTCGGATAGTTTATTTCGGTATACTGTGAAAATTATATTTTAATAATAACTTATTGTAGTCTTTGATAATTCTGTCACCTTATATTTTCTCTCAAGATCACTAGTAACAATCGACCTTTTGGGTAACGGTTAATTACATAATGGTTAATATATTCACTGGTAACCATAGCTCACCATAATAATTCTTTAGTTAAGGTTAGGGCAACCCTAATGAGAGCTTAAGACTCTATTAAGCTTAGGGAAACACTAGTTTAATATTAATTACTGTATTACTTCTACTATACAAAACTTTGGATGTACGGTATAAACCAATGAGAGTGTGCAAACAAATCAAACGTAGCCATAAGTCGATGAAGTCAACCCAAAATACTTCGTATGATCAGATTCGCAATGATATGAACAAATCGAACATTACAGAATTATTTCAAAGTTCCATTTACACCAAAAATCCGATACCAAAGTATAAAACACCAGAATAGACTTGAACCCCACATCAACTCATGACATAATCCCATACTAGAACCTCAAAGTACAAAAATACTGAAAAAGAATTGGCTAGCTGACTTAAGAAATGATTGAAGAGGAAAAAATTTATCAAGCTAGATAATAGCATGAAACGGCTTTCAAACCAACGCATGTTATTTTGATATCTAATATGTAATAAAATAAACTCACTTCTTCATCTCACTAAAAAACTTCACTTGCAAAGAGTGGATAAATATTATAATGGCGTTATAAATAATCAATTAAACAAATTCAATGTGCTTATCCACATACTAATTAAGTTTTAATAGGAAAAATGGATGATAAGTTTTATATAATAACTATATGAATATTAATGTTTAAGAACAAATAAAGTACTTTGTTACGCCGAAGAGAATTTTCAATTAGTTTGAAGATAAAGGATTTTTTAGTTTGATCGAGAGAATTGAATTATTTATATGTTAACATTGCACGATTGTGGATCAAAACAAACCATGTACATCGCTACAGAATAATAGAAATAATATTATATTTTCGGGGTTTATTATTCACCCTAATCATATATTTAATTTTGTTACTTCTTTTTTATTTCCAGAACTTTTTAAACGATACATCAACTCCTACATGTTCTATAAATAATCGGCGCGTGTAATATCGACATTATATTAATTTATTATCACATTCTACTAAATTAATTTCACATTCAACAAATAATAAATTATATTGTTTCCATCACCGGATCTATTAATTTATGTGCAAGCCACAACGTCGTAAATGCTTGGTATTAAATGTCGAATTTATTTCGTCATTATAAAAATTCGAATATTGAGCAAACCACTTTTCATTATTGTGGAATTTGATATTAAATAGAGTTAAATGTTAAAAGTCACAACTACTCTTGGTAAAAACTGTTTGGATAAAGAATAGAAATGAAAACGAATAAATTGGGCGCATTTTGAAGAGAACATAAAAATTGTTCGAGAATAAATAAATCACTTGAAATTTGCAGCTGACATTGTGTTGTTTGTTTCATTGAAAATGAATTTCAGTGAATCGAAAATTATATCAAATTCCTTTACTGCGCCCCAGAGGATCACTATTGATATGGGTGAATTAGAAACGGTGTGCAGTTATACCTAACTCGGACATGCCATTACGATGAAATTAACATCAGAGTTAAACGTGCCTGGAGAGCATTCGGAAGAAATATGTTTAAAAGTCGCCTGTCCATTAGTTTGTACAGAAAAGTTTGTATTTCGCATGCATAAACTCAGACATTAACACTGTGCAAAAAGTTTAAGCAACCCAGAAAAATAAGGAGATATTCGTGTTAGATAGAATTCACCCACAGAGATAGAAAGAGAAACAAATGGATTAGATTGTAGATCAAATTAACTGATGTCATTTGTAGAATAAAGAAGTTAAAGCAGAACTAGGATAGGCACCTTGTCAGAAGAAGCGATGACAGTTGGACCACCAAAGATTATATCCTTATCTAGTATAGATAAGAATATAGTTCAGTATTATCGAACCATAAATCCTGGATGACAGAAGAAATTTTGGTACTCATCGAAGAACGAGGCAAATAAAAGAACAATGCCTCGACATACAAATGTATACAGTGAAAAATTCGAGAGTCTTAACAAAAAGCATTAGATAAAAAAATGAAACAAAATCGAAGTTTTACAAACCAGATTTTAAGAAGGTGAGTGAAGTTACGAGAAATTTCAAAAAGAAAACCGTAGGAAAACTTATAAATGATGCAGAAGAGCTTCTTGTAGATAGAAAAGATATTAAAAAAACTTGGAAAAAGTACACAGAACAGTTATCTTTTGACGAAAGAATCAAGCAGAGTATGGACCCAGTATCATGACAGATGAAGTTAGTCACTATTAACCCTCGAAAGGAAGGGACCAAATGGGAAACATTCAGAATATTTTAGACTTCTTGATGACCAATCCGTCAAATTCTTCGTTCTACAAAACCTACTGGGATAATCCCAAAACAATGGCTCATGTTTAAAAGTGATAATGTTGTCAAAGGAACAGGTAGCCAAATCATGTGGCAACGATAGAACGATTAGACTCATGAGTCACATGCTGTTTCTGAAAATAATTCATCGTAGAATCTTTTACAAGCTATGCTAAGAAAAAGTAACAGACACACAGTTTGGATTTATGAAGGGTGTGGTAACAAGGGATGCCCTGTTCTGTCTGCAGGTATTGTTCTATCGCTGCAGGGATATAAACTGGAAATTTTCGCCTGTTTTATCGACTACCAGAAGGCAATCGAGAAAATACAACATGAAAAAATTATGGAGGTATTGAGAAACACAGGGGTGGATGGTAATGATCATAGGTCGTCCAGAATCTATATTAGAATCAGTCAGCTAGTATTAAGATGAATGCGGTGGAGCAAAAAGCAAACCAATGCAGTCAGTATTCTTCGAGAAGCTATTGAGAATAGCGAAATAGGAATACTGCCGAATGGAGAACGATTAAACAACATTCCATACGCAGACGATACTGTGATATTCAAAAGTCCGAGCCTCAGTATCGATATCAAAATCAGATTCCTGCGACGCTTTATTTTCTCGATACTTTTCTGTGCAATGGACTCATGGACAATAACCGAAGCAACACAAAGAAGACTCGAGGCCATCGAAATGTGACTATACAAGATAATATTGAGGATTTCTTGGGTAGACAAAGTGACCAACAAGGCAATGCTGGAACGAATGAAGGAGGAATTGGAGGTAATGAAAATCATCAAGAGAATGACACTAGAATACCTTGGACATATGAAAAACGATAACAAATACCGCCTTTTAAAACCCGTTCTCCGAAGGAAAGTCTATAGTGAAACAGGACCAGAAAGAAAAAGAATATCATAACTTAAAGCACTTAAGAATGTGGTTCTCAAAACTATCACCGAACTATATTCAAAGCAGCCGTGAACAAAGTGGTTATATCCAGTATGATGGCCAATATATATTCGGGACGAATAGACACACGAAGAACCAGAAGAATGATCGATAGTAATATTATAAAAATATTCATTATTTTGCAGTAGGTCTAAAAAGTCCCAATTATCCATAAAAATTAAATTTCAAATCTAACTATTGACCTGATTTTTCCAAAATTGTTTACTCATTTTAAAAATGAAAAAATCAACAGCGGTTAATGAATTATATACAAGCTTGAAATTAAATGTACTGTATTTCCGGTATAAGAAAAATCGTTAAAGTTTTACGTTTTACTTTTAATTTTAACAATATGTGACTAATATACCACTACCAACATTGTTTTGTTTATGTATTTTCGCATAGATAAATTAACTCCAATGTTAAAATGTCATATACCTGGAAATGTTATTGTCACTTTGCCATCGATAAAAAAGGTGCATCCTTTTTTATCGCGATAAAAACTTCTCTTCCTCAATATCTAGTAAGCGGACGTCACTTTTACACAATGACAATGAGTCGCAATTATTGTTGTTGTTCATCCATATATTCTGTCGTTAATTTATCTTGCCAAAAAACACTCGAGCTTTTCTTTTATTAGATAAATTCCTCTTTGACTCAAAGTTTTGCCAATCACTAAATTTGCTCGAAAAACTGACATTAGATAAAATCGCTCCACCTTCGGTGTCGCGATTTTATCATGTCAGTTTTTCTCGTAAAATTAGTGATTGGCAAAACTGTTTCGTTGCAAAGAGAAATTTATCCGATAAAAAAAAAGCTCTTGTGTTTTTACAGTTGATAAAAGTTAATGCACTATACAAAAAATGAACAGAACAGAATCGTCATTATTAATTTGACTAAACAAAATAACAAGTTAATGCGATGTTTTTACTGCGTATTTTAAACATCTTGTAAACTCGCCATATCAATTAATTTATACAGACATAATCAATCTACATTATAGATTTTTGCAAATTCAATCGATCGTATAATCTTAGTTGCTACAAAGTGTCTCAGCTTCAATGGCAGCTATTTTTATTGAACAAAACACTTTTCATAGGACTGAAAGAAAAAGTAATTTTTTTATCTAGAAATCTGGGAACATAAAAAATGCAAGACCAAAGGTGGTTTAAGAAATTATTAAGATGATTTTTCTTTGCTAAAAAAAGTCACGTAAAAGTTTCAAAACACCTGAACTGTAAAAGAAAATATTGGCGATTCGCTTAAATTTTATGGGAGTCCTACCAAGGAAAATTTGATATAACTTTAATTTTTTAATCCATATCCTATACATTTTTCCCCATTATCAGTTTATTACGCTACATTTTCTCTTCATGGCTATTTCGTTGCAATTTGTAATTCCAGCTCTTTACACGGCCTTTCCTTTCCCTCTCGATAATAATACTTTTGACAATCTTACGTCTGACGCTTTTCCTAGTTGGTCTAGTCAACGTAGTCTCTCCCCTTTGATTTTTTGGCTAATTTCTAATTGTATATATGTTATTCGTAATAGCCGAAATCGGCCGCTGTCCGAATGTTTTGCCCACAACGCGTTTTGTGTATTGCAGTTTACCCACGAAGCGATTAAGAAGATTTCTATCGAGCAGTGAGCAAAACGAATTAACCAGAATGCGTTGTGGGTAAACTACGTTACTCAGGAAGCGAAATAATATTTCGGGCGGCTTTTTTTCGCATTGTGGATCTTTCCGTTTACCCACATTGGTCAGTCTTGGCTATAATGATTGCTAATACATTCCTAGGAGCTAGACGTCCCCGATCTACCTCTGGTATATTTACTAAAACATTGTCACCTATATTGGCAGGTGGGAATTTGTGTTGTGATTGGGCAAGCATTTTATCAGCTTGTTTTTCTAGCCCCCGTTTGCAACCTTTTCTCTCCGTATCAGCTGCTATTTTATTGCTACATAATTTACACATTGGTAAATCCAAATTAGCAGCACATTCGATATGACAGGACTCATTGCATTCAATACATACATTTTGGATACAAGGGACATACATAATATCACAAATAAAACATTTGGTCATACTGTCAGTATCAGTTTCTAATTCCGACTCAGTTATTGTCGCATTAGGTTCCTCATTTATGGTATTTGTTTCCAAAGACTCTTTTATTAATTTTAAATGTTCTTCTATTTTTTCTTCCGTCTTAATTGTATTAATGACAGAGGTATCTAAACATGTATCCAATAGCCCTTTTTTTCTGGACTTCCAAACATAGCCTCATAAGGTGTCCGCTTTATACCCGTATGGAAACTGCGATTTTTTGTGCTTTGAATAATGCGAAGACCTTTTGCCCAGTTCTGGCATTGATTGTCTGGCATCCAGGCTATAAGACTATCACGAACATCTTGATTTGCTCGTTCAACGGAACCCTGACTTTGGGAGTGTCGAGGTTTGCCATGGACCAATTTGAGAGTGGACCAACTAGCTGCTAACTTTTCAATTACCTAAAAAGTTGACACAGATGAAGGAAAGCCCTTGTGTGAAGCCATTACACTTACTTGATTACAAAATTCTCTTCCGTTGTCACTATGTAATGTGTTCGAAGCACCAAACAAACAGAATATATCAAGAATAACTTCTGCTACTTCATCCGCCGTTTTTGTTTTAAGTGGTCGCAATATAACATATTTCGTTAGATGATCTTGATAAATCAGAATAAATTTATATTCTCCATCAGGTTCACTCTGCATATCGATGAGGTCAACCTATAAAAGTATACTTCTATAAAACAAAGTAAAAACTATTACAAAAAAATATTACCTGGCATCGAGAATTCATTTCACTCATAATTAAAGGTTTAACAACTAATCCCTTACTCTTTACTTTCTTTTTCAAGGCACATGATTGACACAGACTTAAATATATCAAAATTACTTCTCTAGTTATATTACAGTACATATTTTTCAATTCATTTTCCATGACCATTATATCATACATCTCACTTGCTATACAGTAAAAAATTAAACCTAACTGGATTCTTGATTTTTCTTTACTGACTAGTTTATCCTTTTCTTCAACTGTCAATAAATTATATCGTTTTAATCTACGATAATCTTTTGATGATAATTTTAGACCATCCAGTTTCTTTTGTCGAGCAATTTTGGTTTCTTGAACTATTTCTAAGTAGCGTTCATCCGATAATAGTAACGACCTGTTTTTCTTTTCCAACATTAGGATCCGCAATCTTTCTTAAATTCAGCTTTCATCTTGTTTAAAACAATTGCCGGTACACAAAACACACAACAAATAAAAACCTAACGAATATTTACGCACGTGTTTCGCTATACAAGCACGTGCTTGTTATGGATTAATATTCGTTCGTCAAGATACTGACAATGCATTTTGGGTAAAACGTAAAAGCCCGAACGCGACGTGGGTAAACGAAAAGATCCACAATGCAAAACAAAACCGCCCGAAATATAATTTCGCTTCCTGATAACGTAGTTTACCCACAACGCGTTCTGGGTAATTCGTTTTGCTCATTGCTCGATAGAAATCTTCTAAATCGCTTCGTGGGTAAACTGCAATACACAAAACGCGTTGTGGGCAAAACATTCGGAAAGCGGCCGATTTCGGTTATTGCGAATAACAAATACATTTCCTTAATTTCGGCGTTTATTGTTATCCTCCATTAATTACCCCTCTAAATACTTCTCTCAACAATTGTCTTTCCCAGATTGCCCCATACAACACCGTGGGTTACATCATTGTTAGATGCAAAAAAAGTTTTGTTGCTCCTAATATCTTTTTTAACTTCAGTATTGTTCGAAGGGTTTCTACAGTTCTGCTTCCTCTCGTCATTCTCTTCTCGTATTTCTCCACTTCATATCTAGTGCTTGTCACCGTAAAAAACATGTTGCACCCATTCAAAGTGGTACGCTTTCTTGTGTTCTGTTTCAATAAATATATCTTCTGTATCACTCCCAACATCATCCCCCATTTCTAGATATTTTGTTTGATTCTCATTGATATGTTGCCCACATATATTTTTTCGAATGATTCGAAAATCCATCCTAATTCACTTGTTGTACATGACATCAATACCACATCCTCCACATATGCAAGGACTTGAATTTTACTGTTTTAGATTAACCTCTGTGTTTTGGTCCCACTGTTCTTCAACACCATTTTTGATAACACGTTAAAAAGTAGTGTGGACAGTATTTGCCTTGCTTGGGCTATTTTCTAACCTCAAACTTATTCTCTGGGGCCATTTTAACTAGGATAATTATTTGTTTTGTACTAGATGGTTCATACAGACGAGCTTGTAAGATAGATTCATATGTCTGCTATAGGTTTTCAGTATTAATCACTGTTTTTGTGTAGGTATTGTGTTGGATCGTTTTCAGCACAAATATCTGGTCAATGATCGATCTCCTTATTTCGTATCCGTCTTCATACTCTTGCACATAAACAAATTCATTACTTTTACTTCTTAAAATTCTGACTAGTCCTCTGTAAACATCTAGAAGACTCATGCCTCTATTATTATCACTACTTTTATCTCCTTTTTATATTTCTTCATTTATTGAATAAAGATCCTAACAGGTTTAATAGCCTTATTACATGGATGGGATATTATAAAAAAATATTTTTACATGTGTTCTAAGGGAATACCTTATTTTATTCTAACTGCAGAGGAGAGACACTTTAAATGGTAGAATTCAAATTTGTTTATTATGAAATGTTTTAAATTCTTATCAGAAGTTATTCATATTTGTGTTATAATCATAGACGTATTTAAATCTCAAACGTTTCAAAATATGATACTATTAATCTTTTCAACTGTCCTAAAGGTATAGACCAGTCCAAGTTTATCAGTGCATTAATAGTGTTGGCCAATCGACTAATAGACTGAAGTGGAGAAGCAGCAGAATTTTGTATACTAAACATTACGGAGTTTCTCGTGCGCTTAGGAGGGACATGAATCGGTAAATAATATAAAAGTGTGCTACAATTTATTTTGTTTTTCATCACTTTAGATATCAAGTTCATCATTGTAATATTGCGTGTCGTACTTAGTGAAAGGATTGCAAATTCTTCCCGTAACATTTGCGTTCTTACACAATTATAGTCTGGCCACTTATGATATTTTTTATGATACAAATGACGTAGCAGTTTATTTTGAATTTTTTCTATTGAATCTAAACATATTTGTGATTGTTGATTCCAAATTACACAAGCAAAATCTAGTTTTGGCCTGACTAATGTTTTATATACTAGAATAATTGTCTTCAAATTGTGAAATAAAGCAGTCTGTCTTAAAACAAAGCCTAATATACGATTGGCGTTCTGAACAGTAAATCTAATATGTGAAGCAAATGATAACTGATAATCATACGTGACCCCTAGGTCTTTCGTTTCCTCTACTCGTTTTATATTTTGTTTATTCATTATATAATTGAAGATAATAGGTAAATCGTTGATAAAAATTAAGAAGAGCAAAGGTCCCAGATTAGAACCTTGCGGTACTACCGAGTTGGAATTTTTTCGGTTCGAAACAATTCCATCATGTTTTACAACAAACTGCCTGTTCTGTAGATAGCTTTTTAACAGTTGAATCAAATTTCTTGCAATGCCCATATCATTTATTTTTCTAAGTAAAATATCGTGGTTAACGCGGTCAAATGCTTTCGAGAAATCCGTTTAAATGGTATCTAATTGCGATTTTTCATGAAGAGTACTTGACGCTACTTCCGTGAATAATAACAAGTTTGTGTTTATTGATTTTCCAGTCACAAAACCATGCTGTTCATCAACTAATATGTTTTTAATGTGGTTGTAAATATTATGTTCAAACAATTTGGAAGTACTGTGTAAACAACATCTAGAAGACTCATGCCTCTATTATTATCACTACTTTTATCTCCTTTTTATATGTTATGGCTACTTCACATCATGTGTGCTCATTTATATTCTTAGCTTGGATATTTGTACAATTGGGATTCCTCCCTTAAGTAATCGTCTACTCTGATTCGCTGTTACTTCATACTCTTTGATTTTTTAGGTTCTTTATTGCCTCTATTTTCGACAGGCTCGTAGTTTTAAAAATATAGGAAATTCATACAACATTATAATTGGGATAGAAATCGAGATGGAACTAAATTATATAAAATTTTTTTATAAATATAACAATTTCAATGATGAAGTTTGTGAATTTTTGCCGTTCAACCTTCGTGTTAGCCTGAAGTATCCTTATCTTCTTAAAATTTTTTCTCGTATATACATATGTTATCAATTTTACACTTTAGATATAAGCCCAGTATGTTTTTAGTCTGACTTTACGCTAAATTAGAAACACGTGAAGTATCATCCTGCAGCACACAACGCCGAATTAGTGTGCCTACATGAATATACACGTGGCAACTGTATGCATTTATGTCGCAAAATATATAACTGAATTTCCAAAAAAAATAAAAATAAACGGTTTTAAAGATTAAAACTCACTTTTCCGCATCTATGAGATGCCCTGATTAACATTCTATCATAAAATTGTCACTTGTATACACTTCGAAGGATGTATCGTGTTAACAAACCGAAATTTCTCCAAAAGTAACCAAAAATGCAGTATATCTGGATTTATAGGACCCGCTGTACTCGCTATAGTAAGCTGAAAATCAATAGGGTACATCTGTGAGACACCTTGAATGAGACACGTTAACTTAGAACATGCAGCTTTTAATTCTTAGAGCCGGTTAATCAGAGCTTCAAATATTTCTGTGGTATATCATAAGACACCAACACTACTATGTATTTTTCAAAGTTTTTAGTATGTAACTGGCAATGTATGTTTGTTCGGTTGCAATCTTGCAACTCAGTTTTGAAGCAGATATCTTCAACCGATTGATTTGAAATTCTGTATATACGTCTAGTTTGCATGACAATCCATGATTAGGTATGTGACGTCATTCTAAATTCAACATGGCGGATCACCAGAGTTTGCGGACTAAAGAAAGTGGACTAATTTTTTTGCTTTCTTACAATATAGGTATTAAATGGGAGGCAGCAAAATTGATGACAGGTATTTTTATTTTTCTAAAAACTAGGTACTAGGGGGGCTAGCGTTAACCTGGCCCCACCCGAATTCAAAAGCATTTTTATTGTGAGCTGTTGGTGTGCTAGCAATAAAAAATGGTGTGCTAGGTTGTGCTAGGTGTCCTTTATCTGTGCTAGCATTTTGGCGACAAAATTCCAACCGGGGGGGGCTAGCGTTAACCTGGCCCCACCCGAATTCAAAAGCATATTTATTGTAATCTGTTGGTGTGCTAGCAATAAAAAATGGTGTGCTAGGTTGTGCTAGGTGTCCTTTATCTGTGCTAGCATTTTGGCGACAAAATTCCAACCGGGGGGGGGGGGCTAGCGTTAACCTGGCCCCACCCGAATTCAAAAGCATTTTTATTGTGAGCAGTTGGTGTGCTAGCTATAAAAATTGTTGTGCTAGGTGCCCTTTATGTGTGCTAGCATTTTGGTAGAAAGAATCTAACCGGGGGGGAAGCTTGACGGACCTCATAAAATTGGTGATTTGTTGCACTCCGGAGGCTGTATCGTGCTAACAAGACATGTATCGAAAAGTGGCCGACGACATACACAGGATTTTTTTTCTAAAAAACATTTTTTCGTGTTGTTCTTGATGAAAAACGTAAAAACAACTCAAATTTTTTCTCAAAATTTCAACTTTTTTGTGGGTAAACCAATACTTTTCTCGCATATAGATAGGTTGGGCGGAAAAGTAAAATATATTTTACTTATTGACCCAAACAGTAATTTATATAAAATATCCCACATAAATAAATTCATCATTTTCCAATTTCCATTCTTGAATTAATGTATTTCGATTCAATAGTAACTAACTAAACAATATGGAGCAGCATTTTGTCTACAATTACCTTTTAGATAAAAAACTTGTACGATATACTCTACCATCCAGAAGCAGAGGTTTGGTGGCCCCATGGATAGAGTGTGGACTCTGGATCGGGAGATTCCATGTCAGATATATTTTCCAATTACTATTTCATTAGAAATTATTTTCGAAACTTAGGTCTGAATACTTACGCTACCATTTTCTGTTGGGTTCTAATTAA
Organism: Galeruca laticollis; assembly: GCA_963921935.1. Lineage (NCBI taxonomy): Eukaryota > Metazoa > Arthropoda > Insecta > Coleoptera > Chrysomelidae > Galeruca > Galeruca laticollis. Next base: position 117,594,165 of record OY998175.1, read on the forward strand.
CACCGTTGTTCCTTAGTGGCGCCAGAAGAACAGTATCAAAGTCTACAGAGAACAGACGGGGATAAATTTAACAGTAGTAATTGAATCCTGACACAAATGTTCCCTCATTCCTCAGTGGAAGCACACCTGCTTTTAAGCAAATTATTTTCATTCACATTCATCAAGTCTTCACAAACTTATTGATTTTGACTAATCTTGTTCTTATGCAACGAAAAGTTTCAATGCAAATATATGTGGGTTTTAACTTTTTTGGGCCCTATTTGAGGCTGTAATATGAACATAGTATTCGAAATATTGTTTTGACCGTATTTTTTTTAAAGTAACAAAACGCTAAGAAATTACGCTTAAACAGGGAAGCTCTCTTTGTACGTGACGGAGGATTAACTAAATAACTGAGAATACAGTGAACGTCAAACCTCAAAAAGGCTCGGAATGTTTTGTGGAGATGTCAACTACACCTCTGGACTAGAGAGGCTCTAATAGAAACAAGAAACTAGGAAAAATGAAGATAGAAAAAGATCCGTGTTGCATTACGCAAAATAAATTGATAAAAACTGACATTGAGTCAGTAATATGTGTGTCAACAGGTTAACTAAACGTCCTACCCTCTTACTTACTTTCGAAATTGTACAGACACCACTTGTAATATTTTGGACATGAGAATATTTTTAGACGCTCACAAGTAAGTGATTGTTAATAGATCTTGTCTCATAAAATAAGGTGATATATTAGGTCTTGTCAAATAAATATGACACTGCAACATATATTATGTGGGGGAAGAAATGTACAGAAATTCAGAACAAGTTTTTAGTAAAAATTGTAAGATAGACATATAGTTGAGAAGATGTAGTCCAGGGCACAGACCAACGCTCTGATACCTGGGTTGTAATATAAAATCGGTTTTATTAAATTTGAGATTTATCGTTATTTAGTGAAGTGTTTGTGTAATAAGTTGAAGTTATGCAATAAAGACATAAAAAAGCATAATTTCTGGTCCTTGGATTTTGTGGAATCCCATCAAAACAATCTGGTAGGCACAAATCCAGAGCAAATGAGATATTTTCATCAAATTGCCCTCTGAACTGCAGCAGTTCTGAATGAAACACGAGAAATACCCTTTCCAACAGTTGTCTGCGGGACTGTGAGACTAGAATAGACAAGACGAATAAAAACTGGACAATAGACAAATGTTCTTTAGAGTGAGAAATCGAAGTTCCAATAGACGTGTTTAACAAAAGAAGAAATTCTCCAGAAAACCCGGAAAACTTTTGAGAATAACATATAAAGTTTCTCGAAATTCGGCCGTAACAATTAGACTGAATCTCATTGGTCCTGAAGCAATTTGTTTTTGTCAACAGTGTGTCAGCACTTTTTGCATAAGAATAATTATGAATAGATTTTTTCATCTCATCATCTGAACTTCATTCCATTCACTGAAACTTGTATGCGAGTAACTCGATGGAAAGATGAAAAATTGATCACCAACGAGCTCAAATCATTTGTGGCAACTATTATAAAGCGAATGGAACCAGTTAGATGAAGACCACTTTGAGATATTGTGGATTCATAAACTTCGAAATCATATTGATTGTATTAGCAAACTTCCACATTTATAAACATAATTAATTAATAGATTGTCTAAAATATGCGAGAAGATGGTAGATGCTGCGATGAAGCTTAAATTCAATATATTTTCATAGTAGATGTTAAGTTTTTATTTTGTTCTAATTAATTTCAATATTATATCAGTACAAACAAATTTAGATGGTTTTGTTTTATTTGGTCTTGATGGTCTATACTTTTGGACAATATTGTATACACTTGTAAAAGCAAACAATTAAGACGCACCTGAATATTAAAACTTCTTTTTTATAAATAGAGTCCATTGCCCTAAGCCGCAAGGGCATATTTCATTTCTAAGGGGCTTTGACCCACTTTCATCTAACGGTACCGTTCAAGTACAAAGTTATTTGTCTATCATAAAATTTCTAGGGATATGCTTCTATTAGTTGCCGTTCGAGCCCATCGTACTTAGACACAAATAGAGAGGTGTAACGTTATTTTGGAGCGGTATTTTAAAAATTTATGTGAATCAGATAACGAATTTCTAAAAGATAAACGAACTGAGTTCACAATATTCAAGGATACGAATCCTGTTTCTTTTTACTTGTGAAACTTTCAGGGAAATTTAAAATAACGGTAGTTTACCAATTTTTGCACCTACCTGTTTTTTATTGCTTGCTCTCACTTGGTTCAGCGTTAAGCCTTTTAATCTATTTGCTGGTCTCTATTTAGCAACTTGTAGGGAGATTATTTTTCTTCCTCACCTTCTTTATTTTTTTCTAAATATTTTCAACTCGGTAGTTTTTTAATTATCTGATTTAGTATTATTAACCAATTTTACTATTAACCAATTTTACATAACTTATTATGTTTGAAGTCGAAGTGAGTAAACTGGAATTCCAGTAGCCACCATATTCATTATATAGAAAGGAATGGAGGGACGTGAAAATTGTACTGTAATTTAAGCAGATTCATTTGTTTCAAATTTGTAAATTTCTGTAGTTTAAATACCTACATGTAAAAAAAACAAAGTATAAAGACACTCGAGTTCCAAAAAATTTTTTATTTAGAAAATAAAATCAATTAAAATATTCTTTGCAAAATGGCCAGACAATAAACTGTTCGATTATTCACTTGTTTACATAACAAAAGAACGGATTTATTCAAGGTGTTATTTTTTAACAGTATATAACATCGATCGGTTAATTTGAAACGCTGTTTTCCATCCCATTAGTGCCTTCCGATTCAAGTTAATGGTCGACAGATGTGCCTTTCCTGCCTTACAAAGATCGAACCGAGATAGGAACAGGTACAGATACCTATATAACCGGTCTTCGCGATGTTGCCGCATATAAAACCGTCTTAGAAATAGTTCAAATACATATACTTCGTGTAAACAATGCTTTACGGAAAAAGGATAAAACGAGTTAAGTAACCAAGCTTTGTCAAAACGAATGAGTAAATAATAATATCGATATCATGTTAAGTAGTCAGTGTTTCATTTCAAAACTAGTCCATGTAGTGATGTAAAATCAAACTGAATTCTGAAAAGATATCTTCACAACGCTCCCCTCTAGAGATACTCGATTCAGAGATAGAGAATTCAAATATTTTGTTATGGTGATCACCGGCACACCTTTCAGTTTACCTGCACTGTAGATTATTAGTAATTATCTGAACAATAATTTTAAGAATGACTTGGTTTATTTAGATGTGGATAATAGTTAGTTAAAATATCTTCAGTATTATTGATATAACCTTATTAATAATACAATTACCGGCACAAAAAGCGACTAACTGTGGATTTTTAAATAATTCGCTGTCGCAGAAAAAAAATTTGCTTCAACTTTCAATTTACAATTGCTATTAAAGTTTTATTTACCAAAGAACATAAGAGGAGCAAAACAAAAAGATTTTCAAAAAACAATAAAGCTTAAAATTATTAAAAAACAAAAATTCATAATTTTAGCAATTTTACTGAATTAGTAGCTCGTAATACATCCACGCGCCTGTATTACATACAGCCTTCAACTCGTGACACAACTTAATCAGATTCAATATTGCTTGATCTTCAAGAAGATCTCATTGTTCCTGAAAAACAAGAAACAACTCGGTTATGGTGACCGGGACAGGGCACTAACTTTTCTTCCTATCACATCCCGAACGTGCTCGATAAGATTCAAGTTAGGGCTTTTGGGGGGTTGATGGGCCGCACTCTGTTTGGTTCAATTTTCCAATGAATGTGTCTGTTGACTCTATGTCGTCTGGTAAATTTTGGACCATTAGTCCAGTTGCACTAAAGCATTTCCTAATCTTCCTCTCGCTTACATGCACATTTCGAACAAGCTTATTTCTGATCTCTACGGCAGTCAAGTTCCTCTTGCGCACCTTTTTAGCGCCAGTAAATGATCATCTCGAGCTTTTTGAAGGCTTGCGTCGGTCCGTCGATTGTAAGATCCAGTTTCCAAGAAGCGACCCCAGATTTTTCGGACACAGGATTGTGAAACTCCAATAACTTATGCAACATAACGTTGTAATCGGCCATCTTGTATCGAAGCAATCGCACAGGTTGCATCCAGTTTACTACTTGCCATAATAAAGAATAAGTAATTAACCAAATGTCAATTAAATTTTTTCACAACGTTGAAAGAAGAAAATTTCACAAAAGTAACATAGAGAATGGCACATAATTTGCCAATATATCATTTAAATAAAATTATTTGATAACAATGGCTCCATTGCTCTCCCGATTATTAAGAATATTCTAATTTAACGATTTACCAAAACAAAATCAAAATATATTGAATTGTGCATCATTTATTAAAAATAATGGTGAGTCGTTTTTTGTGTCGTTCAATGTATTTCTGACACTACTTTGAAACGTGTTGTTTGTGTAAAATAATCCCGTCCTAGTTATTAGCACAAAAACTACTCTTATGAAATTTATTAAACTCTTCTAATCATCAAGCTTTTAATAAACTGTACCAATAAAAAAATAAACGGTTTTAAAGATTTAAACTAACTTTTCCGCATCTGTGTCCCTGAACAATATTCTATCATAAAATTGTCACTTGTATACACTTCGGGGGATGTATCGTGCTAACAAACCGAAGTCTCCAAAAATAACCCAAAATGTAGTATATCTGGATTTATAGGACCCCCTGTACTCGCTCTAGTCAGCTGAAAATCAATAGGGTACATCTGTGAGACACCTTGAATAATATTCAATCATAAAATTGGTCACTTGTATACACTCTGGATGTATCTTTCTAACAAACTGAAATTTCTCCAAAAATCACAAAAATATCGTACTTAAAGTACTATAGCACCTGTTGTACTAGCTCTGGTGAGCTGAAAATCAATAGGGTTCATCTGTGAGATGTCTTGAATAATATTCAATCATAACATTGATGACTTGTTGCACTCCGGAGGCTGTATCGTGCTAACAAACTGAAATTTCTCAAAAAATTACAAAAATGTACTTCAAGTACCATAGCACCCGTTGTACTGGCTCTAGTGAGCTGAAAATCAATAGGGTTCATCTGTGACATGTCCTTAACAATATTCAATCATAAAATAGGTGACTTGTTGCACTACGGAGGCTGTATCGTGCTAACAAGACATGTAACGAAAAGTGGCCGACGACGACGACATACACACAGGATTTTTTTCTAAAAACCGTTTTTTTGGGTTGTTGTTGATGGAAAACGTAAAAATAACTCAAAAAAAAAATTCAAATTTCCAAGTTTTTTTGGGGTGAACCAATACTTTTCTCGCATATTAGATAGGTTGGGCGGAAAAGTAATAGCTTCAAGAGACACCAACTGGAAATGTAGAAACTGACAAAACTGTGAGATTTTTGCATTAAGACGGATTTATAAGAATGATGAGGGCATGAAAATATTTTACAGTAAAGGGATTTTTGTCGATACAAATTCTAATAACGATAGGAACATGTGCCCGATAACGAGAATCTTTAAGAACATTATACTGGGTGTACCACGAGGTTTTGGCCAGTATATATCTCGAAAACTATTTGAACTACGATATTGAAATTTTGCAGTTAAAAACCATGGTATTATACATTTTAAGCAAGCAGCTAGTTTGTTACATCGTCATATTTGCTGGTCACGTGGTATCATTTTTAGAAAAGTTAATTCTGTATATTGTTCGACTGCTGTAAAGGTCTCTCTTATACTAATTCGGCAATACCTATTTTTTGTGATAAGTATTTAGAAACGATAAAGGTTTATTATGTTAAAAACAAAGACAACTGAGAAACAAAAAGAATTGGAATACAATAACACTTTTACTACAGTTGATGCTCAAATTGATGTCCACCTTCATTAATGTATAATACTGATGCCCATGGTTTATAACTACCAAATTTCAATGACGTAGTTCAAATAGTTTTCGAGTTATATACTGGCCAAAACCACGTGGGACATCCCGTATAATTAAATGATTATTTTTAACCAAATATCCTTTATAGTCTCACAAGTTGATTCTTACATGGGATTTTCTGTAACCCGATCCCCGATGTAAAGTGTATTTTTTTTGAGTCCGACCATAGTTGAGGACATAAAAAACAGATTTGTGAGAGAAATCACAGAAATTAATAAGAGCAACACCAATGAATCCGAATCTGAAATACAAGGAGATGATGAGGCTAACGTGGTTATTAGCGAAGACGAGGATAAATAACCAATGGCCACTATACAAAAGAGAGCGAGGATAACATGAAAAAAATGATACTTCAACAAGTTCATCTTTTACGCTGTGGAAGTGCTACCATAACTTTGTTCCACCTTCGACACCTGCATCTTCTACTAGTTATTCGAAAGGCAATATACTCTATCAACTTGAAGTATACTATGGAGTGCCCATTATTGATAGAAAGTCAGATCCATTTGAGTGGTGGAGCAAGCACAGTGGAACATTTCCTGGTCTAATTAATTTAGTAAAGCAGTTTTTATCATTTCCAGCAACTCGTGTTTATTCAGAGAGACTATTTTCGGAAAATGGTAAGATATATGTTGATAATAGGTGTAGACTAAGTTCTGAAAATGCAGACAAGCTCTTATTTATGCATCACAATCTAAATAAAATAAATTATGAATATTAGTTTTTGGTTCATATATTTAATCTGTTATATGTACCTCGGTTTAATCCTTGATTATATACACAATTTATACTCAAGGGTTTAATACATTTGTCTGTTTGAAAAATATATTGTAATGATTTACGACTTTCAATTTATTAAAGTTCAAAATATTTTTCTTGCTTTTTTCATATATTTAACCTATTTTTAAAAATTTTTAATGTTCCGGCCGGACCGCAACCGCGATTCGGCCGGAACGGCAATTCCGGCCTCTACGCCGGATCGGCCGGATTTAGTGGTACCGCCGGAATTCCGGTACATCCCTACTGGTATATAAAAAGGGCTACTTTTAATATCGCTCATTTTAATATCAAAAATGTTGGTTATCTTTATAGCAGTATTATATATAAATTAACAAAACAAAAAATAATACTGCATTTGTGATAATAATAATAAAATGTGTGTATATAGAGTACTCACTCATTTTCTTTTACTATTTTTTCATGACTTTCTTCATTAATAAATGCACTTTGTTTATTCATATTTAATTTAAAACACTTTGTACACCAATTATACGAGTACAGATATTCACTGTTGTACATAGATGATAAATACCTATACACCTATGGCAAAACTAAAAAGTATCACCGCTGTGCCGGTCGGAGTGGGGGGTGTTAGGTTATTTTCGTTACGGAATTTCTGGATTCGGTCTCCACGCTCAAGGCCCGCGATAGATGCTATGCAATAGCTTAAAATTAAAGATTTTTAAATATGTTGTGCCATATTCTAACCTGATATTATTTAGTTATTCTGCGATTATAGCAAAAAATGTAAGTTTTTTCCAACATAGTTTCCTTCTCAGGCCTTTTTTAAGTAAATAAATGATTTCAAAACTTACTCTAGTATCTTCCACAATAAGTACGTACCTATAACAAAAAAAAATATATTTTTACTTATTTGGTCATGATAAATTATTTACTATATAAAACTAGCCACCATGTAACTGCTCCGTTCTTATAATAATAATTGATACTCGAATAACGAAAATTGATTTAGTGGTTTTGAAGTAGTTTGTTATTAAACTAACATCCACTTCAAAATAGGTAGCAGCATTTTCTAGACAATTATATAATTGATAGCAGCAGATAAATATTTCTTTTTTAAAACACGAAAGTGTTTCATTGATCCATAAGGAATTTTGTCCCCTATCAAAATCCAAAGTTATAAAAAAGTAGATCAGAAAACACTGCAAACTCTCATCAGTAGAAAATACTACTAGTGCAATAAAAATGAAATAAAATCTTTCAGTGTGTAGAATAGAGAGAATAATATAGTTTATTTACGATAAAAAGACGATGATGTCATTTTTAGTTACTTTCCTGCTTATCAGAATAAATATTAATTTACCAACCGTGAATACAATTTATCCTCAACAGTCAGGGCAATTTACAGCTAACGGGTTGGCAAAACTTCAAGACGTTGTCAAATCAAGTGGTAAAATTCCCCAGTTTGTTTTGACGTTTATTGACATTCGATCATCTTCTAATATTTACAAGTTTTTTTGGTGCCTTTAAATTCATTGCTTCTTTAAGATTAAAAAAACAGTTATTTTCATAACTAATTATTTAGGCAAATCTGCAGTGTGTGGTTAATAAAATGCCGAAGCAGCTGAGCAGAAAATGTCAAGAGATGGTAACATCTTTGTTGAGCTATTTTGAACGAGAATGCCGAAATGGGGGCCCGCTTCGCCCGCTTACTGCTGTAAGGGACGTAAGTAATAGTATTCGCTATTTGTATTCATCATTATTAATATTATTGTTACATATTTAAATGTAAATGTTTTTAATGTTAGGTTGGGTTAATTAAACTTGATCATATATTATTCTTTCATAAATTGAAGTAATTATATTGTAGAGGGTTGCAGAAGCTTTACAACTTAGCGTTACCACTGTTAACCGTATTGCCGCCAAACATAATTGAGGTGAACAGCCTAAAAGCCCACCTAAAAAGAGAGAGACAACGCATAAAACCTACTGTTGAAATTGATAACTTTGATCAAAATGCTTCCCGAAATGTTATATACGAAATGTATGGAAACAGTGAGTATATTGAATTTACTGTTTTATTTTATTCACAATTAACTAACACAATCTTTTTTCAGAGGAACACATAACCTTGAAAACTTTAAGAGACAAACTCCAGGAGCGTGAACTCTTTAATGGTTGTTTAACATCACTCTGGAAGATAGTGAAAAATATTGGATTCAAATACCAACAAGATGATCCTCGTCGTGGTTTAATGGAGTTGCCACATATTGCATTAAAACGTGTACATTTTTTACATGAATATGTCAAGATAAAAAGGGAAGGTTTATATCAATTTGTGTTTTTGGATGAGACCTGGATATTCAAAGATGGTACTGTTGGACGTTCTTGGCAAGATTCTAATCATAGAAGCGTGAAAAAAAACAAAATTGGTGGTCCAAGGTAATTGAATAATAAAATTTAGCAATTAATTTATGATGTACTAACATTCCTTCCATTTTAAGACCTTTTCAAATATTTACTAGTCACATTATTTTATTTAAATCTATATAATTATTAATAGGTGTTTTGAGCTATGCAGTCTATCTAAGAAACCTAGTAGTAATTTGTTATTTCCTTATTGTAAGTACTTATATAGTATTGCATGCTTGTTCCTCTTCTGGATTTATTCCTGGAGCAGGGCTGGTTTTTTCTTCCAAAAAACAAGATGGTGATTACCACGGTGAAATGAACTGAGAAAATGTTTTGCATTGGTTTGTATACCAGCCAGCTTTTAGTGAACTTGGAAGAACCTGCCACAATTGTAATGGATAGTGCAAGTTATCACAGCACAGTGATCAATAAAGTACCAACAACAGCTACCAAAAAGGCGGATATACAGAACTGGTTGATACAAAAAGATATTCCTTTTGAAAATACTTTCCTCAAAACCCAATTATTGAATGTAGTACAACGGTAAGTTGATATAAACATTTTTCAATATATTATGGTAATACTTAGATAACTTATTTTGTTTAAATATATGCATTTTTGTAGGAATAAACCACCAACAGTATATGAAGCTCACATATTATCTGAAAAATATGGTCACAAAGTGCTTCGACTTCCCCCTTACCACAACTACCTCAACCCAATTGAACATATTTGGGGCAAATTTTTTTATAGAGATCATGTGGGAACTGATGGTTCTTCAACAGAGCAAGCAATAGGTGTATGGAAAAAGTCTTTAGAAAAAGTGACTCCTTATATTTGGTCAAAGACAGTAGAGAACACTGAAAAAATTATACAAGATGGGTGGGATAGAGAAGTAGTATTTGATAGACAGGATGTGCGTCCACTTATTATTAATTTTGACAGTGACGATGAAGATAGTGATGATTTTGTTGTGTTTTATTTTTTGTATATTTTTATCCAATTTGCTTTATTTCCACCTTTTCAATGAACAATGAAAAAGAAGAACTGTCAATCTAGCATCAGATTGACTTTTCTAGTTTTCGTTAAGTAAAGGAAAAAACTACAGCTTGGCAACATCACAATATTTTGTTTTGCAACGTCATCGTCTTTTTATCGTAAATAAACTATAGAAGCATCTGTTAAACATAAGCAAACCTAAATAGATCCTAACGGACTAGAATACAAATCTGTCATAGACTTACGTTATACCTTGCTAGTCAAAACAATATAACAATTAAAAATTTGTTGGTACGTTGTAGAAAGTCTCAAATATAGAACCAAAATAAAAAAAATAATCATAATTGTAAGCAGCAAATTGACAATATTTTTTCAATAGTCCGTAGCTTATATAATTTATTATAATAACCGACACATGTCGTTAATGATAAATAGTTAAAAAGGCAATTATTGAAAATAGTATGAAATATTCATAAGTTCTAACATTTGTATCACCGCTAATCACTTTAGATGGAAGCGGAATTATTTTACAACAGCTCGTTTTGAATGAATTTCTACTTCAGGATCCACGGCACTCTGTATTAATAATATCCCAAATGTGAATAAGCAACATTGTCTGACTAAGTTTTTATTGAATTCAATAATGGGGGATTGCTCGTGCTAACAATGAGAAATGCTATTTTCCATTCGTGTAATTTAATACATCGCTTGTAATTTAGAAAAATGTATTAAAAACCGGATGTTACATTGTCATGCGATTTCTGTTTCCTTTATAAAATAATGTCATCACAAAAAACGATCAGAGGCCACATTTGTTTAAAAATATTATGGAACCGTTACTAAATTACATTTCATTAAAATTAAGAATCTAAATAGAAAATGTGCAAATTATAATTAACATATTCATAAGTTATGTAGGGTATGTGTAGTCGTTTGGAATATGCTTCAAGAATGAAGCAACTCGTTAGTAGGGAATTCCAACTGAAATAAATCAGGGGCAGACTTCGTGTTGTATTTTTCATAACAAAATAGCTTTATTTTTGAAGTTATCTTCGACTTTTACAGAATTACTTTTTTTGTTAATTTATTTATATTATGTATTTACTTTTATACGGTTCAAGTAAAAATATCTTTCGATACGATCATTTTCATTGAATAGTAAGTAAAACTTATCATTTATTTCGAATGTTTTAATAATTGGTATTTGAGAAAATTTCTAATATAATTTCTATGAAAATGACTAGTTAAGTTTTCATTTATTCTTTCTTCTGCATTATTCCAACTGAATAAAAGTCATCACGTACCACAAAAATATTGTCTTTTGTAACTTCGCATGCTATTACTTTTCCGCCCAACCTATCTAATATGCGGGAAAAGTATTGGTTTACCCCAAAAAAAAGTTGGAAATTTGAATTTTTTTTGAGTTATTTTTACGTTTTTCATCAACAACAACCCTAAAAAACGGTTTTCAGAAAAAAAATCCTGTGTGTATGTCGTCGTCGTTGTCGTCGGCAACTTTTCGTTACATGTCTTGTTAGCACGATACAGCCTCCGGAGTTCAACAAGTCACCAATTTTTTGATTGAATATTATTCAGGACATCTCACATATGAGCCCTATTGATTGTCAGCTCACCAGAGCCAGTACAACAGGTGCTATAGTACCTTAGACTAGGAAAGAGAGTCATAAACTTAATTGTCGTCCCATATGATTATTCTAAAGGACTAAAATTTAAAAATAAAACTATATTGATTTATTTAACTTATATCAAAATTGTAGGCATTAGTAATCGCAATTATGATCTTTTGGGGTTAGGAATTCCGAGAAACGTCTTAACAAAATCAAAAGGCCACTTTAAAATCACTTTAATCGCTCAATAATCACAAAAAACTCTCTGGTGTTCACTATAGCGTTGATCGCCAAAAAATGGCGTCGGTTTTAAGATAGATATTCAAACTGACAACACAGCTTGCATAGATAGTTACGCGTCCTCTCTCTTTCCTAGTCTAAGTATAGTACTTTAAGTACGATATTTTTGTCATTTTTGGAGAAATTTCAATTTGTTAGCAGCCTCTGGAGTATATACAAGTGGCCAATTTTATGATTGGATATTCTTCAGAGCCTCTTAAAGATGAATCCCATTGATATTCAGCTCACTAAAGCCAGTACAACGGGTTCTATGGTACTAAGTATTTTTGTCATTTTTGGAGAATTTTCAGTTTGTTAGCAAGATACCGCCTCCAGAGTGTACAAAAGTGACCAATTTTATAATTGAATATTGTTCAAGGTGTCTCACAGATGTGCCCTATCGATTTTCAGCTGACTAGAGCGAGTACAGCGGGTCCTATAACTCCAGATATACTACATTTTTGATTATTTTTATTAGTGTTTTAAATGAAACGCACGATTTCTAGTTAATTCCACAATATAATAAAGTTATTGAAAATTCTAAAAAATTGACAATTGTTTCGATAAATCAAATTTCGGTTTGTTAGCACGATATATCCCCCGAAGTGTATACAAGTGACAATTTTATGATGGAATATTATTCAGGGCCACAGATGCGGAAAAGTTAGTTTTAATCTTTAAAACCGTTTATTTTATTATATATTTTTATTCTTAATAATTATATTTGAAGTTTACGTAAAGTTTAAGATTGCTGATGTTTGCAATTATCAAGAATCAATTCCTATAAGTAAAGCAAAGACAAACACTTCTAAGCAATTAGATATACAGATCCAGAAAATTTACGTTTTAGTTTTATTTATTAGATAGAAATAATTTTAAATTTATAACAGTTGATGACGGGAAACCCAAATATTTCATTAAAACGTAATAAGAAACATTTTTTGAAATAATAAGCCTACACTATCATAATTTATTCAGTTTTTAATGATGGTTCCAATTCTTTAAATTTTAATTGCAAATTACTGATATTAATAATAAGTACTCATGCGTTCGAACAGTTTAAAACTCAACAAAAGTTACACACTTTTGCCTGTGATTAAAAGAGTTTACGAACTTTTTTCACGAATATCCTCCTATTCTTGATCTATCTCCAGATTTAATAAATTCTATTGTAGTGTTTTAAATGAAACTCAATGTTTCTAGCTAATTCCACAATATAATGAAAATTGTTGAAAATTCTAAAAAATTGACAATTGTTTCGATAACTGAATATCATCGTCAGAATGACAGAAGTTACATTTCATTTGATGCCTACCTGATGTTTAGTAGTTATTTTTGGCTACACTAAACATCAGGTAGGCATCAAATGAAATGTAACTTCTGTCATTCTGACGATGATATTCAGTTATCGAAACAATTGTAATTTTTTTAGAATTTTCAGCATTTTTCAATATATTGTGGAATTAGCTTGAAACATTGAGTTTCGTTTAAAACATTAATATGAGTAGATTCCACGAAGTAAGGGTCGAGACAGTTAAATTCTATTGTTTTTAAATGAAAAACTTTTTTGGAAATTTCTCGAATTCAACCGAGTCTTCTTCAGAAATATATACAAGATTGAGATATGAACAGCTGAACTAAATTTAGTTGATAGTCCAGAAAATTATCAAAAGTTTATCAACGCCAATTAATCGTTTAACAGCTAAGTTTTTCCGTTTGTGTGACACTTATGAAGACATAGATCAAGGAAACAGGATAAAAAGTCTGAAACAATCAAAACATAGCACCGAAACAAATTATATTTGAAAAGTTATAAAAAATGTTAAGAAATTACTTGCTACTGGAGTATTCGAAATACACGATGAGGTGTTTTGAATGAATATAAAAACCTGATAGATACAAACAAGAGGTTTGAAGATGAAATCAACGGATTAAGGAAAGAAATTATGTCGTAAAGAAACAAAGACACTAAGGATTACCTATCGAAACTGGAAATAAATAAGTTAGCAAGTTCTATTTGTAAATCATTGTTCTTCTTCACGTGACATACCCGATTATCGAATGTTGACAATCATGTTAATGATGATTATTTAATTGGCGGCTACTCTAAACATCGCTGTCCATACCACTGCCTCAAATTCTTCATCCATGATGTTCCTATCCATCCTGGGCATTTCCACCCTACTATTTATCTAAATGTAATATGGAATAGGTGTCTCTGAAGTACTGTAAGTTATTATTTTCACGTTGTTTAGTATTTTCTTTTGATCTTCCATTCTTCTTTACATCTCAACGTTTGTGATTCTTCCTATCTTACTATTTTTTAGTATCTGTAAACCCACGTCTCGAAGGCTTCCAATCTCTTAAATAATGCATCTGTAAGAGTCCAATGGAAACAAGCACAATAAAAAACGAGGTAAATGATCTTAGAATATTACAGCGAAGAATAATGAGAATAATTCTGGGACCAGAGACGGAACAATAAGAAGCAAAAGTAATAAATAAATTGAGGACGAACACTATAAGATTCATAAAAGCACAAAGATTATAATGAGCAGGACATAAAATGAGGATTAAACCATCGGAAATGATTAGGAAAATTACATAGTGGATCTCAATCTGGACTAGACAAAGAGGAAGACTTAGAAAAAGATGGAAAGATACAATAGAGGAAGATACAAAGAGCATAGAAATAAATAAATGTAAATAAAAATGTAAAACAAAAGTGGAATGAGAAAAGATAGTGAGAATAGCCAGGACCCATAGCAAACTGTAAAAAAATAGAGGAGAAGAGGAACCTCAATAAATGGATCAATATACAATGCATTATCATTAATCATAATCCGCAAGGATTGAACGGCTTAATGATGATGATGAAGAGGTCAAGACTCTACTCCATATAAAAGGACGGAAAACACAAAACACCCAGCGATTCTCGTCTAAACTTCAATTTTAAGAACGATAAAAATATACCACCTATACAGTCTTAATTTTTTGTGTTTGTTGGTTGATATCAACCAACAAGTGACGACTAAGGTGAAGAGAAAGCAGTTGATTTTCAACCAGATATAAACAAACATAAACAACTTTCCATATCCGTAAGTCGATAACCAAATTGTTAAAAAAAATCTTTGTCGACCAATTGCAAGTTACTCTCTAAATCCAAACAAATTTCCGTCATGATATCTTATTTTATAAATGTGGCCAATTCACGAATTAAATTATTGTGAGTATTAATACGTATTTAATATATCTCTGAACTATAATCCAAACATTTCCAGGGAACCAAATATGCACACACCTTTCCGATCTATTTAATTTTGACAATCTAACTTTATATTTATGGTGAATTTCGTTGACAGATACTAATATTACAATTATAGTTAATTAAAACTTATTTTCATAACCAGGCAAAATTCAAAATTATTCAAATTTCACTATTAACTATACCTACGATTAACTGATTTTTCTATATTCATTTTTGAGATTCTTTTTGTTTAAAGTTTAAATAAAATACCTATATAAGTTACTTTTCTCTTACACTAATAAACGTGGCCGTAGAAAAAATATTGTGTATAACTCGTACACAAAGCACTTTTCCCGCTAGCTTGATTTGCAGCACTCGCCTTACGGCTCGTGCCACCAACTTCTACGCTTGTGGAAAGAGTAAACGATATACTACAGCTAATTGAAATAAAATTTCAGTTCATAATGGAGGTTCCGCCTCACATAACGAGAAGAAAACGCGACATCAGCAGCATGTTTTCGAGAAGAGAGGCTAAAGGATTGCGTAACAGACTGCTTTACCAAGTCGATGTTTTGCTATGCCCTTAGTGCTCGTGGAAGTCCAGGTTTCTTCTTTTTCACCGATCCGAAACAAAGCCACGCCAAATTTCTCAACATTATCCATGATTTTCAACAAAATATGCGACATAATTGAGAATTTAAATTTATAGTTATATCAAATATTTGATGGGCTCGAGGCGTAGTTAGTTTTCTGACCAATATTTTGAAAGTAGTTTTGCCAACCTTTTCTGTTTCAATCTATTCGACAGTGACCTTTATTCTTGAAACCACATCTCAGGACCACCACACAACAGGATGTAATTTTGGATGATATTTTTCAAATGTATTATAGGGTTTTAAAAAATCAACACAGGTAGAATTTCTGTAATGAAAGACAGGTTGGAGATTTTATTAAGGAGAATTATTTCAACGGAAATAGCTCTTAAAAGTATGTTCAGACACTTGATTTGTTGTAGAAATATACGCGCGTTGCTGCCGCAATCAATTTAGCATAGGTTCTTTCAAGGTGAACAAGAAAGTTGAAATAACTATGAAATTACTAAATCAGAGAACGTTATACTGGAACACATGCTTTTACGTAAATTTAGAAACATAGGGGAGATTGGAAACCAGGAAATGAAACAGAATAATGAAAATAAGAAATCACCAAATATGTTTATTCCGTTTAAGGTCGAATAATATTTGATGAGGGTCAAAGGATTATAATAGTAGAAATTAAAGTAAGATAGAAGTTTTACCAGAACCCCGTTTTAATTGGGACGTATTAGAAGACAATATTAAAACAAAGTATTTTATTTTAATAATGGAATTTCTATGTTAAAAGCGATGCAACTATATACAGAAAATGCTCCAAATTTGAATCGATATCCCACAACCTACATTTTGATTCCTTGACATAATCAGTAGATAGTACGAAAGGAATGGTTAAAGGCTGATTGTACAATGTAAAATTCATTGTACCTAATAATTAAGAGAAAATATTAATACTGTGCTGTACAGCGTTTCCAAATTCTCCCATCATAAAAAAGTAAATACGCGAAACCAATGTTTATTATTATATTTCAAAATCATATTATTTATTCCACAATGTAAGGGTTAATACAGTAAATTTAGTTTGCAAAATATGTTCACGTTGCGTTTTCAAGTTAGGAGCACGCAAATAAATAACCACAGTAAAAATCAAATTTCATTTTCAACTGAATGTGTATATGAATTTTTATGAATAGATTTTATATAGATGTAAGGTTGTCAAAACTCATTTAGTTTCAAGTAAAATAAAAGGTAGTTGTTAAAAGGTAGTTAGCGCAATCGTTTGGATTGTGAAACGCTTCCGCAAAATTCGCGACATACGCATTACTTCCAGACATTAGCAAAATGTAATGAGTGAACTGGGTGTTATGAATTAACTGCATTTAATATTTAACATGTAAGAAACGGGCTGTCAACTTACGCTTCATAAAGAGCCAAATGTCTTAACCCGACAAGGAATTAAAAGAGTTCCTATGGCAGCACCAGAACATGGAGAAAATGTGATGTAGTGTCATGTGAAAATGCGTTAGGGCAGGTTATACCACCTGTAATCTTATTCAAGGGACAAAGGAATAAACCCGAAAATTTGGACAACTTACAGCCTGGTGCCAAAGTGTTCATGACCCCATAGGGTAGCTTGACCACAGAAACTTTCGTCAAATTGGTAGATCACTTTTCACAATACAAGCCACCGGGAAAAGTTTTGCTGATATTCGATGGGGCGAAATCCCACTTGGATGCAAATATCGTCGCTACGGCTGACCGTCACGAAATAACTCTATTGTGTTTGCCAAGTAATTGCACCCACGAACTTCAACCCAAGAATAAGTCGGTGTTCCGGACTTTTGAGTACCACTGGAATGATGAAGTTCGTCGCTTTTGGAGGCACCAAATTGATAGAAGACTGAACAAAACAAGTTTTGGTATAGTGTTCTCAAAGGTTTGGCCCAAGGCAGTAACAGCCACAAATGTGGCAAATGGATTTCGAGTTACAGGAATATATCCTTATGACCCAACCGTAATTCCTGAAACGGCCTATGCACCCTCCCGACTAACAGAAAAACGTCTGGGCATTTCTCAGTCCACAGAAGAAGTTCAACAGCCGGATCTGATTCAAGATCCAAATTTTTCAGATCAAAATCAACAAAGAGTGGGTCCACCCATCGTAGCTATGGATAGTTCAAACAGAAGTCCGCAACCAGGCCCTTCTAAGAAAGCTTCTGTGACTAAGAAGCTGCGACGTAAGCGTGCTGCTTCATCTGATAGTGATACGTGAAGTGAGGACAGTGAATATGCTGCCTCATCAGCGCACAGTTCAGAGGATGCTGGAATCGCTCCAGTTCAGAAGAAGATAATGATGAACACTCATTGCCGTTTACTGATCTTTTGCCTATTCCAGAGAAGAATAATGAAACCAATACTAAGCAAACACAAACACGAAAGAAGGCTTTGAACTACAGAGGCATTAAATTAGACATTTCAATGTTCACTCAAAATGTTGTGGTGAAGTGCAGCTTCAAAATCCGCAAAAATCAAAGAATCCTTAGTCACAGCCAAGAAAGTACGCACTAAAGCAACATACAATTTGTACTGCCCCCTGTGCAAAACCGAAAGCTGTCCATGCGAAAGTGCTCTTACTGCAAAAGGTGGGTTCACGAGGAATGCGTGGGTCTGACTGAAGAGGATGAACTGCAGATTATTAAGTGTCCACTTTGTGATTGATAACTTGCTTATGTCGTTATTTGTTACGACGTTTTCATTTTTTTTAATAAATTGTTAAGTTTTGATCTTCAAGAATGAGGTTTTATTTTTTTATGTTCATACAAACTTTAGAATAAAGTGTTTTTTTTCAATGCCTTATTTCAATTCACCTTGAGTGTTACTACAGAACAAAGTGTGCCAATATTATGAACATGGTGTACCTAATATGGGCACCAAAAAGCGAAAACATTTTTTTGTGTACTTTTAAGCTTACGTTGCTAAATAAATTATTTACTGAATTTGGCGAGTCCTATATGTGTGTTAGAACAAACCCAATTTTTTTAAATAAATAATTGGGAAAAATGTGGGTTTTACAGTGACTTTTTCTTAAGGGTGCCTATATTTGGTCCCTTTACCTTAAATTCTAGTATTCTTTGGCTTAAAGCAACGCTGGTGAAAATATGTTCAAGCGATTTTCTTGTACTTAAAGAATAATACAGTTTTGGTACTTATTGAATGAAAAGTATAAGAGTACCTGCCAAAATGCATAAAGTTCAGCTGTAAAAATTAAGATATTAGGGTCTAAACTCCAGCTGTATGTTATATTACTTTTCCGCCCAACCTATCTAATATGCGAGAAACGTATTGGTTAACCCCAAAAAAGTTGGAATTTTGAGAAAATGTTTTGAGTTATTTTTACGATTTCCATCAACAACACGAAAAAATGGGTTTTAGAAAAAAATCCTGTGTGTATGTCGTCGTTGTCGTCGGCCACTTTTAGTTACATGTCTTGTTACCACGATACAGTCTCCGGAGTGCAACAAGTCACCAATTTTATGATTGAATATTGTGAAGGACATGTAACAGCTGAACCCCATTGATTTTCAGCTCACCAGAGTCAGTACAACGGGTGCTATGGTACTTGAAGTACGAAATATTTGTCATTTTTTGAGAAATTTCAGTTTGTTAGCACGATACAGCCTCCGAAGTTCAACAAGTCACCAATTTTATGATTGAATATTATTGAAAACATCTCACAAATGAACCCTATCGATATTCAGCTCACCAGAGCCTGTACAATATGTGCTGTAGTACTTTAAGTACGACATTTTTGGAGAAATTTCAGTTTGTTAACACGATACAGCCTCCGGAGTATATACGAGTGATCAATTTTATGATTGGATATTGCTCAAGGTGTCTCACATATATACCCTATTGATTTTCAGCTGACGAGAGCGAGTATAGCGGGTCCTATAAATCCAGATATACTACATTTTTGGTTATTTTTGGAGAAATTTCGGATTGTTAGCACGATACATCCCTCGAAGTGTATACAAGTGACAGTTTTATTATAGAATATTGTGAAAAAGTCAATTTTAATCTTTAAACCCGTTTATTTCTTACTATAAATGCTGAGCATATTCCAGTTCCAGAGAAGAAGAATATTAACAATGTACCAAATGTTTTTTTGGGAGTTTTTGATTTATTGTCGGATTATTATATAAATCAAATAAATAATTAAAATTTTATTCATAGATTGTGAGTTGTTAATATTTCTATGCCAATGTTTTCTATTAGCTTTAAAGGTTTGGTTATAGAGAATTATTTCTTCCGTATTTTTCAAACGCTGTCAAATTTTTAAATTTCATGCATATTTTCATTTCCACGTTGACTTACATCGTATACCTACCAATAGAATGTGACAATTTACATATCATATACAACCCTCATGACAATCCTTCTTGAATTTCAATTCTAACCTAACCCGTTATCGAACAGATTCAAAAATATCCGGTACACCTGGCATGTATTGTTATTTTGTTCCCCAGTTAACAACAACGTTTGCTAAAATGGGCCTCCTATTTTTATTGTTGCCATGGTAATTGTGCTAAAATTGTTGGAAGGCAATATGTGCCGGATTTACGAGTAAATTAGTTTAGTGGTTATTTGTTGAAATTCGCAAAGGTGAGTTGTACGTCATTTGTTAGTTCGAAATCATCTGATTAAACAAAATCGGCCAAAATAATTAAAAGAAACAAAAGAAAACTTCCCGTATCTTTTGTAAAAGGTCGTTATGTGCGTCAAATAAAAGATATTTCAATAACTTTTATTCCATACATTACTTATAAAGTTTTTGGAATTTTGAAGGAAAAATGATTTGCTAAGGGGTAGAAAATGTCTAAACTTATCTATCGAGATAAATAATGATTGTTTTGACACACATCATGTCGAATTTTTAATGGAAAACTGGTTATTTTAAAAAGTATTGTAAAAAAAACACAAAAATATTGAAGAAACTAAGTTATTTTGAAGACCAAACAGTTTATGGTCAAGACTAGTAAAAAAATATACAAATTATGAATCACAAATCTATTTAAGAATCGTTCAACAATATTATAATAAATGATATATAAGAAATACATCTTGGTCCGTTATAGATAATTCATTGAATAGCCTTATTCAAGTTTTCTAATTATTTTTAGTTAATTTGACGGTTATACAGGTTTTTCTTGAATGAGAAAATAGCAGAAATTATTGCATTATATACCCTCAAATAATAATAAATGCTTTACAAATTGTTTTAAAATCTTTTCAATAAAGATTTTTCTGGAAGTATCATTTCTTTCAATATAAGCTTTTTAGTAAGCGTTTTAAATGAAACTCAATGTTTCTAGCTAATTCCACAATATAATGAAAAATGTTGAAAATTCTAAAAAATTGACAATTGTTTCGATAACTGAATATCATCGTCAGAATGACAGAAGTTACATTTCATTTTATGCCTACCTGATGTTTAGTAGTTATTTTTGGTTAGACCAAGAAGTGACCTAACTTGTGATTGACTTAATATATGTTAATAGAAAAAAGAAGATGTGATATTACAAATATTGAAGCTTAGATATTATTAGCCCTATGGTGATATCCTGGATATCATTTTTCCAATTAAGATCAGTATAACTGTGCAATGATATAGAAAACCAGGAAAACTATACCTGCTGATCTTTACAATTATCACTTAAGAAGACAGTTTATTAGTGGAGAACTCCTTAGATTTATCTGTTTATTGACTACTTCATATTGTGGGTTTCTTAAATGTCTTCTAATTTCCAATTCTTCAAGGAAATCCAGTTCTTGTTTCTTTTCACAAATATGCAGCACTTCAAGTTCTGTGTTAGGCATATAATTCAATGATACATAGAGCTTTTTCAGTTCCTATGAACAAATGTAATTTTGATAGATATTAATACAGTTAGACAAATAGCAACTTCCAACGGTTATCCATTACATATGATAGATAAGCTAATTAATAGAAGAGAGGAAAAAGTGGCATTACAACTAATATTTCCTAAACAAACTAAAGAAATAAAAACTTTTAAAACCATCACATATGCAGGAAATATTTCTAATAATATTTCAAAGATAATATCTTTAGCAACGAATACAACAATTTCTTTTAAAACAGAAAGTAACGTAAGTACAAAATTGTTAAATGTAAAAACAAAGATACCACCATTAAAGAAATCAGGTATATATAAAAAACTCAAATGTCCAGAATGTAATGCTGTTTATTTGGGTCAGACCCTTGAAAATTTTGAAATCCGATACAGTGAACACTTACGAGCATACAGATTAAAACAACCAGATAAATCCCATTACGCAAAACATCTACTTGACACCTAACACAGAACTAGAAGTACTACATATTTGTGATAAGAAACAAGAACTGGATTTCCTTGAAGAGTTGGAAATTAGAAGACATTTAAGAAACCCACAATATGAAGTCGTCAATGAACAGATAAATCTAGGGAGTTCTCCACTATTAAACTGTCTTCGTAAGTGATAATTGTAAAGATCAGCAGATATAGTTTTCCTGGTTTTCTATATCATTGCACAGTTATACTGATCTTAATTGGAAAAATGATATCCAGGATATCACCATAGGGCTAATAATATCTAAGCCTCAATATTTGTAATATCACATCTTCTTTTTTCTATT
The DNA here is from genome assembly GCA_963921935.1 of Galeruca laticollis. Classification (NCBI taxonomy): domain Eukaryota; kingdom Metazoa; phylum Arthropoda; class Insecta; order Coleoptera; family Chrysomelidae; genus Galeruca; species Galeruca laticollis. The sequence goes on from OY998175.1 coordinate 117,616,725, forward strand.
AACATATATTAAGTCAATCACAAGGTCTAGCCAAAAATGACTACTAAACATCAGGTAGGCATCATTCTGACGATGATATTGATTTATCGAAACAATTGTCAATTTTTTAGAATTTTCATTATATTGTAGAATTATCTAGAAACAGTGAATTTCATTTAAAACACTAATATGAGTAGATTCCACGAAGTAAGGGTCGAGACAGTTAATTTTTTAGTAGGCATTTTTTAACTGATAGATGTGTATATTTATATATGGTTATAAACTATTGATAACGAAGTAGAAAATTAAAATCCACTCAGCCCGTCTCTGTTTAATAAAAACCTCAATTGGCCTGCTCACTTTCACATTCAGAGTTTGTTGTGAAACCGTGTTGTTAATATGTACCAACTTAGTCAATAGTCTACCGAAAACCGCTTCCAAATATCTCGATTAGATAATGGAATGAAACCAATAAAACACAAACAGCTCGCATAATAACGTTATTAATTTTTGCAAATTATACAGAATTAAAATGCGGAATTTTTGGCAATACGCGTTCTTTTCAATCGAAAACATAAATATCCTTTGGTTAGCAAACCGAGCCGTTTTCTAAAATTGCTCAACGCTGTTGTAAGGTCTAGTAGAATTGGTACATAGTTTAACTTTTAAACAATTCTAAAACCTACATAAATTCTTAGTCAAACACTTGTTACTCAATACGTCGTTATAAACATTTACTTTGGAGTTCTGTAATGTGAATAAACGGTTGAAATTAGGTTATGACTTAAGATACACCAATTTGAAGAAACAAAATTTAAAAAAAAAACTAACATTTAGTGAACGCTTTGACAACTTCAATATTTTGTATTAAAAAAAAAATAAACGGTTTTCAAAGATTAAAATTTACTTTTGCCGCATATGTACTACGCCCTGAATAATATCTAATTATGAAATTGGTCAATTGTATTATACACTCCGGAGGTTGCATCGTGCTAACAACCCGAACTTTCTCCAAAAATTACCAAAAATGTGGGACTTCAAGTATCATAACACCAGTTACACTGGCTCCACTGAGCTGAACATCAATAGGGTTCATCTATTAGACGCCCTGAACAATATCCAATCATAAAATTGGTCACTTGTACACTCTAGAGGCTGTATCGTGCTAATTTTTTTCCAAAAAATGACAAAAATATGGTATTCAAGTACCATAGCACCTGTTATACTGGGTGGAAAATAAAACATATCTCATGAATAAGATTCACTAAATGATTATAAATAATTCATACGTGATTGGTTTTCGTTTATATAAGAGTTGTCAATTTACACATAATCTGTCAATTTTTAAAGTATGATAAATTAAAGACTACTTTTTGTCGTAGACTAAACAGCCATGCAATTAGCGACTTCTTCTATGGTACTGCTTAAAAGTAATCTTCTTCTTAATCCGCCGCGTCGTCTCCAAATATCGAAGGTTGACGATTCAATGGGCCAATTTAGTACTGAAAACAGCGGCTCTAAAGATGTTTATTGAGGAGCAACCATACCAGCGTCTTAGGTCTTTGAGCCATGAATGATATCTGCTCCCAACTACCATGAATCTTTGCCTCTATGATAAGTCTCAGTATTTCATACTTTCCCCGTTTCATTAAGTGACCGATCGGGTTATTTGCTCTTTAATGCAGCATAAAACTCGATATAAAGGTCTCATAATGAGGGAACGTATGATATTCTGAGGCTTATCACAGAAGGAAATAAAGTATTATCCAACTTTTAAATTTCTCTTTGTCGTTTAGTTTACAAGAGTTCTACTATAGTTTTCTCTTGGACCTCAGGTGAAACCAAGATGAGGGTTATTTTGGGCTCGATTTTGTGTGACAAATTGTTTGTGTTGTGAGAGTTGAACAAAACTGTCTGGGAGCAGTCACTAGTGTCTGCAAACTCAATTAAGGGTAATGTGATTTACATAGAAAAGAAGTATAATAGTGACATCAATATGTGAAAAAGTGCAAACGAAATATGACGTTACTGCAACTATAGAAGAATTGAAAAAGAACAATTCCGCTATGAAAAATTAAAAAAAACGGATAAATAAATTTGCTTTCATCTGTATAAAGAAACCATACAAATATTTTTTAAATGAAACTAACTGTTTCTAAATAATTCCGCAATATAATGAAAAAATTACAAAAATTCTAAAAATTGACAACTGTTTCGATATTACTAAATATCATCGTCAGAATGACAGAAGTTACATTTCATGTGATGCCTACCTGATGTTTAATAATTATTTTTGGCTAGACCTTTGATTGACTTAACATAGATGAATAGAAAAAAGAAAAAGATATAATATTACAAATATTGAAGCTTAGATATTATTAGCCCTATGGGGATATCCTGGATATCTTTTTCCCATTTAAGATTAGTATAACTGTGCATTGATATACGAACCAGGAAATATATCTGCTGATGTTTACAATTTGGTAAGAAGACATTTTAAAAGTGGACAACTCTTTAGATTTCTCTGTTCATTGATGACTTCATATTGTGTGTCTTTCTTCTAATTTCTAATTCTTGAAGGAAATCTAGTTCTGGTTTCTTATCATAATATGTAGTACTTGTAGTTCTGTGTTTAGTGTTAATGAATGTTTGGTGTCAAATAAATGTTTTGCGTAGAGGGATTTCCCTGGTTCTTTTAATATGTATGCTCGTAAGTGTTCACTGTGTCTAATTTCCAACTTTCTAAGGATTTGACCCAAATAGACAGCATTACATTCTGGACATTTAAGTTTATATATACCAGACTTTTTTAATAGGGATATTTTTGTTTCTACATTTAACAATTTTGTACTCGCATTACTTTCTATTATAAAAGAAATTGTTGTATTTGTTGCTAAAGATACTATCTTTGAAATATTATTAAAAATATTACCAGCATAAGTGATGATTTTGTAATTTTTTATTTCTTTAGTGTGTTTGGGAAATTTTCTCTTTTTTATTAAGTAATTTATTTATTATATGTGATGGATGATCGTTGGAAGGTGCTATTTGTTCAATTGTATTAATTTCTCTATAAAAATTATATTTGTTCATTGGAACTGACAATGGTCTATGTATCATTGAATTATATGCAGCTACTTTATGTGACGTGGGATTATTGGAATTATATGGTATAGTAATAGTGTTAGTTTTCTGAAAATTTAGTGTTCAATTACATTGTTTTTTCTTTGAATTGAAAAATACATTTAATTTTCGTTCACTACCTATAAAACAAGCTAATACGTCTACTACTATCTGTACCAAAATAAGGTATTTTTTGAAATGTTAAATTAAGAATATATGATATTATTCCTGGACTGATATTTTTATCTTCTAGTAATTTTCTTACAAATGTTATGCTTTCTTTTGGAGGAAATTTATAGAACATATTGGTAGCATCAAATGAAATGAGTGAGTTATCTTGTAAGTTGAATATTTTTAATTTATTGATTAGTTCTATTCATTTTTTTAATTGAGTATTTAGATATATTTCCATAATTATTAAGTTTACTGTTTATTTTTTTAGCTAATTTATTATTAGGAGTATTACCGTAAGAAAATACAGGCCTAATTGGTTACGATAGTTTATGTAATTTAACCTGTTCAAAACTGTTAGAGGTTGGACAGCATATGAAGATTTCCAGCATGGTAAGTTAGCTTAATGTATCCTATTTAAAATCTTAGATACCCTCTATTGTCTTCACTATTAGTTTCCACGTTTTTCGGACCATGGCTATTGTTTCGTAGTTTGGCTATACCTACCTCATTTAAAACTTTTTGTAATTATTTGTTTCTCTTTACTTCGTTTCCTCAATGTCTTCTAACTACTTTTTGCTTCAGCATTATTATTGTACCATTACTTCTTTATTTATACGTTTTCTCCATTCAACTTCGACAGTATTTATTCCTCCTGTGATTTTCCTTAATATTTTTCTTTTCTATTTATCTAACTCATACTTTTTTGTATTTTCCTACATTACTACCAGTCTTATCTTTGTTTCGTCAGCTCTAACTTTGATTGTTCTTGACACATTTTTGACTCAGCATCTCACAAATGTTCCTATTTTAATTCATTTAGATACTCTCCATTCGATTTCAAGTTTTTCTTCATTTTTGGCTACATTAGCTAGATAAACGAGGAACATATTTGTATTGTAATAAATCAACGCCGCTTATTGTTAAATCTACTAGAAGTATCGAGCCGAGCCCTACACAATCATTAAGAAAAAAAACTAGATAATCTATAGTAAAATCGCAATCGGTGCGGAGTAATAAATCAAAATTTTATGGGACTTGATCACCACAAGTGGACCAAACAAAATATGTAATTTTACCCTACCTGTTGTAATGAATGTTGTGAAACCAAGAAATTTATTTGTGCCGACGTGTATTGTAGAAATATAACAATGACCGAGTCTTATCTTAATACTTTCTTGGGGTATAATAGGCGTAGGTTTTGGAACAGTATTAGGGGTCCGTACGTATATATTGTTAATATTTGTTGTATTGCTTAAGTTTTAAATTATGAAAATACGTAGATATCCTATTAAATAAGTGTGGTTTATAATGTTGACCGTTAAATTAAGGCTCGAATTATAAATAATACAAAGTAGTGATAGGTATTAATTGTAATTTGCTTACCAAATTAATATGAACATGCCACTAAATTGTTTTAAATAGTTCTTCCTTCATCTTAGTCTAGATTAGTAAGTGCAAATGTCTCTAAATCACTGTCGGAATCACTATCGTCACTTGAGGAGTCATTATTTATTGAAATTATTAATGATGTCACTGTAATGACTGCATCTAAGATTTTGTCCAGATTCCTCTTTTAATACATGATGAATTGCTTTTTGCCAATTTTCTTTAGTAACTTGTAATAGGGACCTGTCTAATAATGCTTGCACATCTTTTAGTTAGAATGTAGTATTATGTCGACCTATAAAACTTTTCACAATAATTACTTTATAAAAGTTATCAAGCGAGCAAGTTCTTTCTAAATTCACTAAATGAATAATTGCTGACAGTCAGAATGCAACTACCTTTGAAACTAAATTACACAGGTAGGGGAATTATATCTGAAACTATAATCCCAACCCGTCTGCCTGAGGTCATTAAGACAATAGTTCTTGAAAATTGTTTCAACAATAATAATATGCGAGTCGTTTATATGTTCATAAAAAAATTACAACCGAATACACCAAAATAATATAGGCATTCAATAATATTCGTAATAAATACTTCAGCGAAATTATGAAAGAACCTTTAATGGGTTAACAAAATTTCATTTATTAAACCAAAACTTTTGTACTGTAATGGATTCTTGACTTTTACGTTATGAAATATGTGTAAGGCATAAGTAGCACCAGTTATGTTAATGACAGAAATATCGGTTTACTAAAATTATAAATTGAACGTTTATGCAATTGGTCTAATTTCATCGACACGCTTTTGAGAATAGACCGTAATGAAAAGAGCAGTTGTATTTCGTATTATACAATCTACCACTCGGCATTTGAAATCGTGAGTTGTACAGAAAAGAAAATAAAATTTAAGTGGAATCTAAAGACTTAATAGACATTCCTAAATGTTAAAAATATATTATCATTTTCTGCATCGTTAGTTTGATCATTTCTAAGAAGTGGCTTAGTTCAATAAACGATATTTACGAATCTAAAAAATAGTTGGAGTGAGAAATATTGTTATATAGACTGTCCCAAAAACCAATTCTTTAAACTGGAAGGTTGAATTATACAAGCAATAAGAAGACGTGATAAAAAGGTTATACATATCGGTAGAAAATGTATATCTTTGATTTGTGATTATTATCGCCTGTATACACAGAAGATCCACTGTATCGGCAAATCATTAGTACAAGATAGGTGCTATACAATATCTTCAAGCCAGGCTAGATATTATTATTCCACAGTATCTGTGTCCCAGTAACAAAATGAATTATGGAAGTCAAGCAATCTCTGCCAAAACAGCGTCAACTACAGCCACAATACGTCAACTACAACCACAATAACTTCTCATATCCGAATTTGCAAGGATGTTAAGGCAGAAGCAAAAAGAATCATCAGATATATATAGCAAACTCACTGGAACTCCCCAAAGACTTCCCTACTATCTATCCAGCCTGTTCTCAACACACCTCTGTATACTGACCCCATTGGACTCTCTAGACAAGAAGTATCAATACTACGTAGACTTCGAATAGGTCACACCAAACTTACACACAGTTACTTAATGACCTCAAACATCAGACCTTCCTGTCAAAGCTGCCAGTGCCCACTCACAGTTAAACACATCCTGGTTGATTGTCACCAATTTAGCACAAGAAGACGACAACATAAACTTAAATCCCAGCTGCAAGAGATCCTAGGGGACCCAAACCAAATCGAGTCAACAATGACATTCTTAAAAGATATATCACTCTATCATAAACTTTAAACTATGTTTTTTTAACTATCTGTAATAACTACTGTTTTCTGTAATCGCACCTGTGCAAGTGGCCATAGTTGCCGAGCACGTTAATTGAATAAAAAAAAATCTCTAATTTTCAATAACTAAAGAAACCATAACTACTTCCGTAAGACGTCCGGTAACATTGCGCACCTTAGTTTCTGGGTTATGGAAATATCTAGCCAAAGGGATTGAAGCTTTACTCTGGAATGATTTAAACATTTGGATTTCTCCAGTCATTTCCTGATGTAGCCATGACGTATACCTATTCAATAGGGAGCATGTTCAAGGAAGAAGATATCCGCCATTATTAAAATAAACATTAGTAACACAACATTCAGCAGTGTGTATAATTGAAATTATCATTATACATTTTCAAGCCCAGTGAAAATAAATTTGGATAAAAATTTTAGACAAATAATACTATATCCAAATAGTACATAGTCCCTATCTGTCTGTAATTTTAAGCAAATATGCGTTTACTTGAAACGACAAATAAAAACTTTTATGATTATTGTTATGGAGCACTAAACTTTTATGAAGGTAAAGTATATGGTCAAGAAAATATAAATAAAAAGATTTATATGAAGAACTGAAATTATTTTACCTGATAGGGCTCCTTTCCGATTTATAACATCAACTTCTGGGACACATAAGGCAGTTATCAAAAATAAATGTAATTTCATGACATACTTAATTTTAAAAATATTCCGCAAATTTTAGTTATTAAGAGTTTATGACTTTTGTTGCATGTCTAAGTAGTTTTAATAGAAGGTTGATGATATAAAACTTCTAGTAATACTAAATAATTGACAAATGCAATTAGAAAAAAGGAATCTAAGTAACGTTTTATATAGAAATAGTACTTGAATGAAACTTGAAACTTAATCTCATGGTAAAAATAAAAGGAAGAATAGAATAGTAACAAACTGGTTACTATAGAAACTTTGAAAAGAGAAATCAAATAATATTTTAATATAAAATATGGCAGTCTGAATAAGTTAAGTCAGAGTCACGAAATAGCAGAAGGTATTTTTACAGCAAAGATATGCGATGTTTGGAAATTTGATCTCACTTTAGGTAGTGGTACCGTATTTACACATAATTTCCATCAATAATCTGGAATATGAATTTCAGTATTTTACCAGTTTCAATGACCATTGTATGATATCATGGGCAACCAATAAATAGGGAATTAAATAACTAAACGATTCCTGATTTTGCTGTTTGATGCCTCTGATGATAGTTTAGCTTGACCTGTTTTAAAATTGATACTGAATTGTCTTCATATTACGATTATTCTAATCATGATCTGAGTCAAATTTTTTGTAATGATAACCCTCGAAAATAAGGCCATGTAGAACGACTGTGCATGATTCAAACTTATCGGAGTTTATATTTTACAGATACGGTCTTGAGGAACGGGTAGATTAAAAAATTAAGTTATGTGTAGTAATTTCTTTTATAATGTCATCAATTGTATATAAACGGCTTCAAATATGCCTGTTTACTTGATTGTTGGGTAATCCTCAAAAACTGTATAGAACTTCTTATTACATGGCATAATGCGATGAAGAATCCTTTCAATTTCTTCAACTTTGCATATCCGTTTCACTTTCTTTTTTCAGTGGTTTTTGTCTATTGTTTCACCTACCTAATGTAATACAATACATACCAATCCGCAAATTGAAATACACACTTAACAGTATACTTTTAAAACCGTCAAGATTAATTATATAAATATGTAGATCATTCATCGCGAAAGAACTAATTTTCTGGAGAATATTATTGCGTACACATTTTGTGAATATTCCTTTTTATCTTTAAATGAGTTCCTATTTTAAATGCTCGATATAAATGTTTTATTTCCAACTACGTCTGAACACATCTTCAGAACAGATATTTTTCGAAAATCCTGTATAAAATGTCGGCTGATGTAGAATAATTACTTACAAATAAAGTAGTGTTTCTTGATAACGCAACTTTTATTCTGACATATTTTTGTAGTGCTAAATTGTTTTTCAAAAACATTAAATTACAACAAATCTCAACAATTATAATGTCGGCGACGTTTGTTGACATTTTATTTTCATCAAAAGATTCGAAAAACCGATCTGAACAAAAAGTTGTACTGCTTACCACACGAACTCCAATAAAATCCGCAAATCGCTAAGAAGACTTCCATGATAGTGAAAATATTAATATTTTCTATTTTTATAATGTATGTAAATATTACTGTCAATAGCGATGTTTTTAACATTCAAACGATATAATCCCTAATATGAACGAAAACATCTAGTAGTGTAATTTAGACTTCGCACCATAGTCGTTTGAGGTATGCAAATTAGACAGCTCCTAGAAATTATTATGTAATTACATTTTCAAAAATGACTCGGCATTTAACCGAAGCTCAAAGGTAGAGAGTTACAGCAAAATTAGTAAAAAGAAATGTCTGTCAAACTAGCATAGCCATGTCACTTCACCCAAATGCGACACACATATAAAATTGTGAACTTGTTGCTGATTTAAAGGTGAACATTTCGATAAAAAGCCCTCAACAAAGTTTACAAAATATTGTTAGACAATATATGATGAAGGTCTCTGATGAAAATGAAGATAATTCTAAACTAGTAATTTTATTGAATAGTAATGAATTTTGAGCGAGTCATAACTATGTATGAAAATTATAAAAATGAAAAAAATATATATAAATATTGAATGAAATCGAAAGGATATTGAAGGATATCGTTTAAGAGCTTGATAAATATAAGTAATATAATGGTTCTGGCTATAAAAATAATCCATCGAATATATCGAAAAATGAGAAAATGTCTCCATATTAGAAAAACCCGCATTTTATCAAAATCGACCTTTTCGCGCCATCTCTGACATAATTAAAAAACCTACAGTTGAAAAAAATATCGTATCTCCAAAATGTTTCTGTAATTTACTATTCCTAAAAAAGAATTTCCCGTAAGACCTCGCCGGTGTCAAATATAAACGTAAACCCCGTATGCCCACAATCAAACCGCCATTTGGATGTAAACAATAGACTTGCTCTGTGTTTACCTCCCGATGTTGTGCGTTTCTGCAAATTAGATTTGATGAACGTGTATAAATATGAACGGTAAATACATGCAAATATGTTCAACACATTTATTTACTAAAAACTAATGGTTTTACACCCTCAATTGCCATTTTGCATTTGTCTTGGACTTTTTCTAAAATACTAAATTTGCTCAGACATCATGATGCTGGGGAGATACGGGAATTTCTCGTTTTATGTATTTGTATAATTATAGAGTTATCCATTATCAGCTATCCATGGCAATGGAATGCTATTGGAATAGTAAAGGTTTTTATTTCCATTAAAAATTAGTTTTTTGAATCAAAAAAACTAAACAGATTCCTTTGCAATGTTTGTTATCACACAACTTAAAAATACGGGGATGAGACCATTTATTAGTTTTTACGGGTAAGAAAATACCTTTAAGGATAGAGTATTTTTTCAGGCTCGAGGTTCACGATGTTCGCTTCCATATCAAAAAGGACGCAAATAATTGTGTCGAATTGTGAACAACAAACCAATGTAGAAAATAACAAGAGTGATATATTCATCGCCGATAATCAGAACAAACCGCAGCTAGAAAATATCTTTGCTAACAATAATGGCTTTTTAAATAAATCAACAAATAACAAATTGCCGATACTAGATATTCCAGAAATTACTGATGGCTTTAAAGAAATTGAAGTACCTGATCTGACGAACTTAAACGCCGTCCCGCTTAGTGTTGAAAGAGAAGATTTTAGTGACACCCTTAAGGAACAAGATGACCATAGTACATGGATAGAAAACAACATCCTTGATCAGAAGATAGAGACATATCTAACAGAAACCATCACCAAAAATCCCGATTTTGATGTTGGTATTATTGAAATGGAACATTATTCTCCGACAAATAAATTGTTTGAAACTCCTGCAGTAGAAATTGTAATAGAAGAGAAAAATGCAAATAATGCCGAAAAATAATCCGACTGTGAACCTGAGATTGAAATGGAATCTGAAGAGGCGAATAAAAACACTGAAATAAAAAGAAAGAAAAGACAAATGGTGCGTACTGAAGATTGGGAGAATAACCGTGCAAAAATTGAAAGAGAAATGGGACAAGATTATAATGGCAGACAAAAAATTGACGGAAAATGGAAATATAATGTTCAAAAAGAAAAATGAAGGAACCATGTAATTGCAAAACTTCTTTGAAGGGTAAATTATTGCTCTGTAGGACGTTTTCTGATGAAGAAAGGAATACTATATTCAATCATTTTTGGTCTGATATGGGCTGGAGCGAGAGAAAAGTTTACACCTCTTTTTTAATTGCTTCTATACCCACAAAAAGAAGTAGAAATAGAGTTACAGAGGGTGTTTCTAGGAGAAGCGAGTCTTTAATATATCACCTTAAATTAAATAATGAGCGGAAAGGGTATGTAAACAAATGTTCTTGAATACTCATGGCGTGAAAGAAAATGTGATTCTCGATTGGTTGAAAAAGCAGAATGAAGTCAAAAATAAAAAAAGAGCAAAGACACGACAATAATGCAGAACATTCATCAGAAACCCACGATTCTGTAGAACTTGGGCGCTATACAGATTTGAAGAAAAAACTAATTTTTTTTTAATGAACTTCCTAAAGTTGAGTCTCACTACTGTCGAGCTTCATCGACGAAACTTTACCTGGAGCCCAATTGGCAATCTAAGTCTGCACTTTATAAGTTTTATAAAAGTTGGTGTCAACAGAAAAAAAACTCTTATTTATCCATTGCGTCGTTTCACCATGTCTTTGATAAAATGAACTTATCACTTTTCTGGACAAAAAAGGAAGAGTGTGACGCATGTGTGGCACACAAAACTGGAAATTTAGCTGATGAACAATTCGCCTTACATCGAGAAAAAAGACTAGAAGCGAGAAGTCTAAAGACAAAGAATCAGCCAATATGGTTTTTTGTATGGACCTACAACCAGTATTGTTATCACCAAAATCAAACGTTTCTTCACTTTACTTCAAGACGAAGCTCATTGTACACAATTTCACTTTCTTCAACTTAAAAACAAAAGATGGGTACTGCTATATTTGGCATGAGTCAGCTAGGGGCGTAACGACAAACGATTATGCTTCCATCATTTGCCAGTTTATAAAGGATCATGTTAAAAATGATCTACAGCCGGGGCAAAATCTGATCTTGTACAGCGACGGTTGTACCTCACAGAACAGAAATTCAATCTTGGCCAACAGTTTAATTAATCTCTCTATGACATTCAATATAACTATTGAACAGAAATTTCTTGAGAAAGGCCAACGCAAATAGAAGCAGATTCCATGCATTCTGTTATTGAGCGAAAAATTCGTCATACCAACATAAATGTACCAGCTGACTATGTTGGAATATGTATGCGAGCTCGTGAAAAACCAAGACCTTACCAGGTATATTATCTGGACCATGGCTTCTTTAAAAATTTCAAAAAACTAGTTTCTCACATCTTTGCGAATTGCAAGAAAGTGGGTGATCCTTTGGTAACGGACATACGCGCTTTAAAATATAGCCCAGATAGCTGTTTATTTTACAACACCCGGAAGATTACTTAGAGTTCGAATTTCGTGTACTTGGAAATAAACGGAATAATCTCGCATGTGAACTAGAAAGTCTTCCATCATTATATGAGACTTCTATACCGATAAAAAAGGAGAAATACATGCACCTACAGTTTTTAAAAAAAGAGTCTTCAAAGTGATTACCATAGTTTATATGACAATTTGCCGTATAAATAAATTTTAAACTTGCGTAATTTAGTTCATTTTATTCACGTCTAGATGAATATTTGCCTTTAATGGATAAACTCAGATCTTTTATTTTTAGAATATTTTACTGTTAAAGCTTCAATAAAAAAAATGTAAATCCCGTATCTCCAAAAATTCTTTCAAATAATATTGTAGAAACAGGTAAGTCCATTCAGATTATCTGCGGAATTACTTTTAGCTTACGGTCTCATAATTACTTTTAAAACAAATATTTTAAGTGTGTGCATATTTTGTTTTCACTCAAATAATTCTGCGCTATTTTATACTCTTCTTTGTGCCTCCTGAAAAATTTTCATTTTGTGACTTACAGGTTTTTCTTATTAAGGCGACGATATATATATTTTCTCAAACAATCAACAGCTATTTAATTAAGCAGGCAATGAGCCGAATTCTATTAAATTTTGGTGTTATAAATTTGAATAAACGCCAACAAAACAAAATACAAATTTTGTTTTTTAATTTTTGTATTAATTTACAATTACAACTTTTACAATTATTCGATACTTTTGCTGCTAAATGTAAATATATACTGTGCTATTTTAAATATCTGATATATTTTGTAGTGAATTCATAGAGATTCAGTGGTAAACCTCTTTCCTCATGGTAGCCATTCAATTACTTTCACTGATATTCAACATTAAACTGTTGTTATTTGACTTTTTAAACACAAACTAACAGCCTTTATCTGATTTTAGGTTAAAAAAATGATTAAAACTTTTACAATGACCCAAATGATTTAAAATAATTAGCTATAGTTAGTTATCTATTACGATGTAATTATTTCGCAACAGTATTCAGTGAGTTTAATTTTTCATTTTGCTAATGGGTGTAGAGCTACAAAATAAATATTTATGGCTGTTCGTTGTACAGATGACCTATATTTTTACTGTAACGTTAAAGCATAGAATATGTAACAATAAAATTGTGGACGGAGAACGACATAGCCATCGAAAAAACTTTTATTGAAAATTTTACAATAAAAAATTAAAATCAGGTGATGAAAATATATTTAATTTATTAACTAATATCATAAATATTATATTCATGTTTTTGTTTAATAGATGTTGCATACATGAAGGTTCAAAATTTATTTAAATGTTCAAAAGTAGATTTGTTTATTGACAATCACATACCTTCTTCGTGAGATGGGAGTGTTTGATCACGTAATTGCACTAATAAGAAATCTATGATAACAACATGACCAATGTCAGAATAGAGAACCGACAAAGATTTCAAATCGTAAACCATATTATAACTGTGTTATCATATTTTTTACAGAGACTTTTGCTATTGATTCTAGGCAACGCGCTTAACATGTACTTTCTAAAAGTGGAAGCAAGAGAAAACTTGCAGATGAGCATCGTATTTTCCAAGAAAAATGGGAATCGGAGTTTTTTTGTTGTCAGGTTAGAGATAAAATCGTTTACTTGATTCGTAACAGTACAATTGGTGTCCCAAAATTGTATGACATAAAACGTCACTACGATTCTCATAAAACTAAGTTTGAACAGTATACAGGCAAAATAAGAGACGCAAAACTAAAAGACTTAAAATCACAGTTAAAAAATCAACAGGTTATGTTTACACGGCAAAAGAAATTTTCTGTTCAAGCAAGTTATGTAGTGTCGAAGTAGATCGCAAAACACTCAAAACAGTTTGTAGAGGGTAAATTTATAAAAGTGCCTTGTAAAGGCCGCGGAAATTGTAAGACCTGGAAGCGTGAAGGCTTTTGAAAATATATCCTTGTCACGGAATACTTTTGCTGAAAAAGATACTGAATTGGCTGCCAATATAAGTGAACAAATGAAAACAGAATCATTCATTGCGTATTGCTAGTGACGAGAATACAGACGTGTGCGGTGTGGCTCAAGTTGCTATTTTTCTTCGCGCTGTTCACAAAGATAACGTTTATGAATAATTGCTGGAAATGGTACCCTTGCATGATACAACAATGGGGGAGGGTATATTTAGTGCTGTTTATACGATTCTGCAAAAGTACAACTTAGATTTGAAACAAATATGTTCCGTTGCAACTGACGGAGCTCCTTCAATGACTGGAATGAAGCATTGCTTCGTTAAAACCCTTACAGTCAAAGATAAGGGAAACGGGTTGTCAAAAACCAGATTTTCATCATGTATCATGTACATTATGTAAGTTTTATGCTGAAAAGTGATCAAGTTGAGAAGTGTTTTAAAATCAGTGAAGAAACTAATTAACTTCATAAGGTCACGTGGATTGAATCAGCGACAGTTTTCTACGTTTCTATGTGATTTAGAAAGTGAGTACACTGGTTTACCATATTATGCAGAGGTACGATGGCTTTCGTATTCTATGGTTCTCGATTGGTTTTGGAAACTCAACGATTTTTCATGGAAGTCAAAGAATAAGATGCCAGCCTTTTTACAAGATCTTTCATTTATGATAGATGTCACAAAACAGCTGTCGGAAGTAAATATGAAATTACAAGGAGCAAACCAAGTTATCATGATCACGTGAAGACATTCAAATGCAAGATGATGCTGTGGGAAAAACCATTATCAGTTGATAATTTGACACATTTCCTGACTTGTAAGGCGTATAAGGACAGTGCGAGTGGCCCAATATCATACAAAATGCAAGCAGAGAAAATGAGAAGCCTTTTGGCAGAATTCGAAAAGCGTATTCAGGATTTTAAATACCAAGTAAACAATATTTCCTTATTTTCAGGTCTTTTCACAATTGATATTGATAAAGTTCCGGATAAGTTGCATATGGAAGTGATAGAAATTTAGTATCAAACTCTTTTAAGACAACAATTTTATAATGATGGTACCCTAAAATGTTATAAACACTTGCCCGAACAATGCAAAGAAGTGAGACATTTTACCTGTAAAATCCTAGCAATATTCGGAAGTACGTTTAAATGTGAACAAGTATTTTCATTAATGAAAGGCAACAATATTCCAGCTAGATCCCGACTGACGCTGTATTAAAAGTTATTTCGGCAGATACATTTACACCACAAATACAAGAGCTAATTAAAGGAAAAAGATGTCAAATATCTGGCAACAGAAATTAATAAGTTCTTTTTAATTTCTCTTCCCAGATATTTGACTGCCCCCCCCCCCCGGTTAGATTTTTTCTACCAAAATGCTAGCACACATAAAGGGCACCTAGCACAACAATTTTTATAGCTAGCACACCAACTGCTCACAATAAAAATGCTTTTGAATTCGGGTGGGGCCAGGTTAACGCTAGCCCCCCCCCGGTTGGAATTTTGTCGCCAAAATGCTAGCACAGATAAAGGACACCTAGCAAAACCTAGGACACCATTTTTTATAGCTAGCACACCAACAGCTTACAATAAAAATGCTTTTGAATTCGGGTGGGGCCAGGTTAACGCTAGCCTACCACCGGTCGGAATTTTTTCGCCAAAATGCTACCACAAACGAATGACACCAATCACAATCTAGCACACCAACTACACTTTTAATTCTGGGGAGTGGGACAGACGTTAGTGAAATAACGCTATACTTACTCGATGCATAAATAAATGGATAAATGAATAGGTTGAATATATATGTAAAACGGCTGGTTTAATTGTTTCTTACTGTAGTTACCAAAAATTTTCGGAATATTCCACTCATATGGTAAAAATTCCAAATGAAGCAGGATCTTTTCGGAGATAACTCTCCGGCAGTGCCGATAATTTCCCTTTTAAGTCCGTATCTAAGTAAAGTCTAAGTAACAATTGTTGTTATTATCATAATTTTAATTTAAAATATCATAAAAATGTCACGTTTTGAAAACGATTCTTCAAGTTTAATCCAAAAATAAGTGATTGAAAATGAACCAAAAAGGGTGATTAAATACCATGTAATGTTGTTTAAATAATATAAATTTCGCATTAATACAGTTTTATGTCGTCTAATCGAGAAATATTCTATCGAATTACACTCATGAAAATAGTTAGATCATTAGTTTTACTTATATAGTCCATGTTACTTGTAATATTATTAGAAAGAATACATATTATTACAACCATCAGCCCTTCGGGGAAACCCTTTCTTAACCCAAACATCTGATTCGGCCAGTTTGGATGTACCTACAAGAATTTTATCTACTCTTAAGACCCATAAAAAGGGCATTATATAAATGATTCAAATTTTAACAATAGACTTGGTTTAACGACCCTTTTAAAAAGTCCGATGAGAACTTCAGATGGATTATACCTAGTTTTTAGAAAAATAAGAATACCTATGTCATCAATTTTCCTGCCTTCCATTTAATACCCATATTGTAAGAAAGCAAAAAAATTAGTCCACTTTCTTTAGTCCGCCAACTTTGGTGATCCGCCATGTTGAATTTAGAATGACGTCACATACCTAATTATGGATTGGCATGCAAACTAGACGTATATACAGAATTTCAAATCAATCGGTTGAAGATATCTGCTTCAAAACTGAGTTGCAAGATTGCAACCGAACAAACATACATTGCCAGTTACATACTAAAAACTTTGAAAAATAATGTATATTATGCTAGCGTAGCCATTTTACAGGGCACCCTTCGGACCAGGCTAATAATTTGTTGCTAATTTGTTGCTAATTTGTAACGCTGAGCTTGATTTTGTTGCTAATGCCGTTTCCAAGAAAACGCAAACTATGCTACCGTAATATTAAGCTAGCGTAGCCACACGCTATAACTATATAAATAAGTAATATTGAAAAAAACTGAAAACACATGAATTTGTTGCTAATTTGTTGCTAAAAGATGACACTAACCGATACTGGAAAAAATCATCCCTTACCTCGATTTCCCACCCCTCACTATTATTTGCTATTAAGCTAGCGTAGCCACACGCTATAACTATATAAATAAGTAATATTGAAAAAAACTGAAAACACATGAATTTGTTGCTAATTTGTTGCTAAAAGATGACACTAACCGATACTGGAAAAAATCATCCCTTACCTCGATTTCCCACCCCTCACTATTATTTGCTATTAGGCTAGCGTAGCCACACGCTATAACTATATAAATAAGTAATATTGAAAAAAACTGAAAACACATGAATTTGTTGCTAATTTGTTGCTAAAAGATGACACTAGCCGATACTGGAAAAAATCATCCCTTACCTCGATTTTCCCACCTCTCACTATTATTTGCTATTAAGCTAGCGTAGCCACACGCTATAACTATATAAATAAGTAATATTGAAAAAAACTAAAAACACATGAATTTGTTGCTAATTTGTTGCTAAAAGATGACACTAACCGATACTGGAAAAAATCATCCCTTACCCCGATTTTCCTACCCCTCAATATTATTTGATATTAAGCTAGCGCAGCCACACGCTGTAAATATGAAAAAAAAAGTAATATTGAATAAAACTAAAAGCACATAAATTTGTTGCTAAAAGATGACACTAACCGATAGTGGAAAAAATCATCCCCTAACCCGATTTTCCCACCCCTCGCTATTACTTGATATTAAGCTAGCGTAGCCACACGCTACAACTAATAGATAAGTAGTATAGAATAAAAATAAATGCACAGGAATTTGTTGCTAAAAGATGACACTAACCGATACTGCGAAAAAATCAACCCTTATCTCATAATAATTGAAATTCATCGTGTTTTAGTAGCCATAGCCTAGCAACAAATTGCCCTACTGATTTTAAAGTGATATAGTCGATATTTGGTCAGAAATACACCAGCAACAAATTCCCCGACTGATTTTTAAGTGAAATTCGTTGTGTTTTAGCCGCAATAGCCTAGCAACAAAATGCCCTATTGATTTTAAAGCGATACAGTCCATATTTTTTCAGTAATACACCAGCAACAAACTCCTCGAGTATTGTTTGATCGAAATTAATCGTGTTTTAGTAGCCATAGTCTAGCAACAAATTGCCCTATTAATTTTAAAGCGATATAGTTCATATTTTTGCAGTAATACACCAGCAACAAAATTCCTCGAGTATTTTTTGATCGAAATTCATCGTGTTTTAGTGGCAATAGCCTAGCAACAAATTGCCCTATTGATTTTAAAGCGATATACTCCATATTTGTTCAATAATACACCAGCAACAAATTCCTCGAGTATTTTTTGATCGAAATTCATCGTGTTTTAGTAGCCATACCCTAGCAACAAATTGCCCTATTGATTTTAAAGCGATATACTCCATATTTGTTCAATAATACACCAGCAACAAATTCCTCGAGTATTTTTTGATCGAAATTCATCGTGTTTAGTAGCCATAGCCTAGCAACAAATTGCCCTATTGATTCTGAAGCGATATAGTCGATATTTGTTCAGTAATACACCAGCAACAAATTCCTCGAGTATTTTTTGATCGAAATTCATCGTGTTTTAGTAGCCATACTCTAGCAACAAATTGCCCTATTGCTTTTAAAGCGATATAGTCCATATTTGTTCAGTAATACACCAGCAACAAATTCCTCGAGTATTTTTTGATCGAAATTCATCGTGCTGTAGTAGCCATAGTCTAGCAACAAATTGCCCTATTGATTTTAAAGCGATATAGTCCATATTTGTTTAGTAATACACCAGCAACAAATTCCTCGAGTATTTTTTGACCGAAATTCATCGTGTTTTAGTAGCCATAGCCTAGCAACAAATTGCCCTATTGATT
Source organism: Galeruca laticollis (assembly GCA_963921935.1). Lineage (NCBI taxonomy): Eukaryota > Metazoa > Arthropoda > Insecta > Coleoptera > Chrysomelidae > Galeruca > Galeruca laticollis. The sequence continues at coordinate 117,635,698 of OY998175.1, forward strand.
CTGAAGCGATATAGTCCATATTTGTTCGGTAATACACCAGCAACAAATTCCTCGAGTATTTTTTTATCGAAATTCATCGTGTTTAGTAGCCATAGCCTAGCAACAAATTGCCCTATTGATTCTGAAGCGATATAGTCGATATTTGTTCAGTAATACACCAGCAACAAATTCCTCGAGTATTTTTTGATCCAAATTCATCGTGTTTTAGTAGCCATAGTCTAGCAACAAATTGCCCTATTGCTTTTAAAGCGATATAGTCCATATTTGTTCAGTAACACACCAGCAACAAATTCCTTGAGTATTTTTTTATCGAAATTCATCGTGTTTTAGTAGCCATAGCCTAGCAACAAATTGCCCTATTGATTTTAAAGCGATATAGTCGATATTTGTTCAGTAATACGCCAGCAACAAATTCCTCGAGTATTTTTTGATCCAAATTCAACGTGTTTTAGTAGCCATAGTCTAGCAACAAATTGCCCTATTGCTTTTGAAGCGATATAGTCCATATTTGTTCAGTAATACACCAGCAACAAATTCCTCGAGTATTTTTTTATCGAAATTCATCGTGTTTTAGTAGCCATAGCCTAGCAACAAATTGCCCTATTGATTTTAAAGCGATATAGTCGATATTTGTTCAGTAATACGCCAGCAACAAATTCCTCGAGTATTTTTTGATCCAAATTCAACGTGTTTTAGTAGCCATAGTCTAGCAACAAATTGCCCTATTGCTTTTGAAGCGATATAGTCCATATTTGTTCAGTAATACACCAGCAACAAATTCCTCGAGTATTTTTTTATCGAAATTCATCGTGTTTTAGTAGCCATAGCCTAGCAACAAATTGCCCTATTGATTTGAAAGCGATATAGTCCATATTTGTTCAGTAATACACCAGCAACAAATTCCTCGAGTATTTTTTTATCGAAATTCATCGTGTTTTAGTAGCCATAACCTAGCAACAAATTGCCCTATTGATTTTAAAGCGATATAGTCCATATTTGTTCAGTAATACACCAGCAACAAATTCCTCGAGTATTTTTTGGTCGAAATTCATCGTGTTTTAGTAGCCATGGCCTAGCAGCAAATTGCCCTACTGATTTTAAAGTGATATAGTCCATATTTGGATAGTAGTAGCCCAGCAACTAATTCCCCGACTAATTTTTAATTGAAATTCGTTGTTTTAGCCGCCATGGCTTAGCAACACACTGTCCGACTGATTTTAAAACGATATAGTCCATATTTCGCCAGTAGAAGCCCAGCAACAAATTCCCCGAGTGTTTTTTAATTGAAATTTGACGTGTTTTAGTAGCCATAGCCTAGCAACAAATTGCCGGAGTGTTTTTTAATTGAAATTCAACCGCCCACAATTTCGCTAATTTCTCATGCGAAGCGTAATACGGTAGCAATTTTTTCAAATTATATATTTTTCTGAAGGTGTAAAACATCTTTATCGGTAACGTTGATCTCCATCAAGTGTTTCCACCCGGTCGGAGTATCAGAAAATGGTTTCTAACGACTGGTTTGATTAATTTTATAAATGCATTTATATTTTATAATAATAACACCATTTAATATCAATAACATAATATTGTATTTATAATTATTAATATCATATTTTATGTATCTTCATTTTAGCAGCTACTTGACAATAGCAATTAATGATAAATTGTCCAAAAAAGTTGTGCATCATGTTGTGTTGCTCTTTGAGTATACTATTAATCTGGGAGTAATTTGATAGTTGTCGGATCGGTTAATAGTTCTTCCAACTAAATCATCCGCTTCCATCCAACTACTATTTCCTCTCCGATATGAGTAAGACACATAATGCCCCGTCGGCAATAGATCTAAATCTGATCGAATCGTGTTCCCGCCAGATCTTCTCAGATTTACAGTGGATCCTCTAAATCCGACAGCGCCTATTAAATAAATTTCTCGATTTCTATTTATTGGGTTTCTTATTTCTTTTGGTATAAGACCCAATTTAAACTTGTCGTTTATTTCCATATCATTCACAACTTTAAATATTATAATTTCGCCTACAATAAAAAAGTATTTTTTTATTAAATTATTTGTCAATGTTTTTGCATTTCAATATTATATAAAACAATTGAAGCCTTTCTCAATGAAACTAGTTAAAAACAAAAAACTTTCCGTCTGACTATAGAATTGAAGGCCAGGATCGATGGATCGAGTAATCTCGGCCGGCCTCTCGCAATAGAAAAAATGCTGTCAAGGTGACGGATTTTCAAAAGTCGTCGAAATGAATTTTGAAAGGTACCATCGTGTAGAGGATAAAAAAGGAAACTTTTTTCTCTTACGCTTTTTTGCTTAGATTAATATTTTCACAGGAAATAACAAAAAACCGAAAAATCGCTAAGCTAAATTCGCTCCAACTTCGCGAAAAATGATCAAATCTTTTTGAAATTTGGCACATTATCGTAAAACATCTTGCTGCTGCTGATAAAATGATAGAGTACTTCATGTAACATTATTTATCTAAATAATCAAGCGAAAATAGCGAGCAACTTTTTATGAGGTTATATATTTATGTTCAGCGGAAAAAAGTCTGTGAGGAAGTTTAAGCTACGAAAAACGTCCAGCGACAAAGTTGTTCGTTATGACTTAAAGAAATTCATGAGAAATATTTAGATTTATTCATTGGAAAATGGCTATAATATCGCGATTTTTCCAAACTGACTTATATTGTGCAACGCAACAGGTGTAGGCTGTGTGAAGGCATAATTGCATAGAGCGCCTGCCACCGTGCAAGCTACAGCTGTTGCGTTTGCACAATGCGAGTCAGTTTGTAAAAATCGCGATATTATAGCCATTTTCCAATGAATCAATCGAAATATTTCTGATAAATTTCTTTAAGACATAACGAACAACTTTGTCGCTGGAAGTTTTTTGTAGCTTAAACTTCCTCACAGACTTTTTTCCGTTGAACTTATATTATATAACCTCATAAAAAGTTGCTCGCTATTTTCGCTTGATTATTTATATAAATAACGTTACATCAAGTAGTGTGCCAAATTTCAAAAAGATAATTTTTCGTGAAATTGGAGTGAATTTAGTTTTAAAAACGTGGTTCAAACGGACTTCGCAATTTTTCGGTTTTTTGTTATTTCCTGTGAAAATATTAATCTAACCAAAAAAGTGTATAGAGAAAAAAAGTCTCCTTTTGTATCCTCTACACGACGGTACTTTTCAAAATTCATTTTGACGACTTTTGAAAATTCGTCACCGTGTCAGCATTTTTTGTACTGCGAGAGGCCGGCAGAGCGCTAAAGGAATTACTCGATCCTGGCCTTCAATTGTGATCAGTGATCTATAAACACGCAAGCTTTTTTATTTAAAATCCGAGAATCCCTTTAAATTTTGAAAAAATTAACTTTTTATTGACACTTTATCTTTAGGATATTTATACAAATATCAAACATATTTTTGTAGGAAATATCCCACTCGTTTCAAATTTGCAAACGTTGTTTACTATTACCTTTGTTCCGCTCCAAAAACTAATCAGCTTCAAGTTCAAATGTACTTGATATATGCACCAAATTATTATTATTATTCTTACCAAGATTTAACAGAGAGCTTTCAGTATCTGAACTGCATTTACAACATCTGCTTATAACAGGAGGTTTCCAAGCTTCTTCCAAAAAAGTTTCTTTCGACGCAAATTTTAAATAGTTGTCCATGATAGTAATCGTAGGTAAAATGTTATTTTTCTTTTCCTTACACTTGGTACACTTGATTTCTTCTTCTGCGCTGTTAAGCGGTGCTAATAATTGTCTGGCCAACCATGCAACCTCTTTATTGCATGACAATACGTGTAAATCATCAGAAAGCATAGACTCTTCCATTGGTATAATCTTACTTAAGACTTGCGCTATCATTTTGTACGTGTTTGTTTTGACTCCATTCTTTAATATTTCCAAAACCAGATTCATAAAATCAGTCTTTGTAGCTTCAAACTAAAAAGTAATGATCTTTGTTTTATATTAATTTATAACACAGTCTGACATAAATCCGCACTTTAGTCGGAGCTACTCGTGATCTAAGTAATCCATTTTTACTCGCTACACTCATACACTAACCACGCTATGCAATAATGCTACATGTATCATAATGTACTATTATAGCACTCCGTGTGTAAAGCGTGATTTATCGCAGGCTAACCTAAAAATGCATGCAAAAATCGAGTTTTTCGCACTTCTAAAAAAACCTGTGTTTCAATTCCATACTTTGCCCAGAAATATTAACTACATAGACAAGCAAAGTTCTTGCATATCAGTCAATAAATATGGTTTTATACTTGTGTGATTTCTAAATTAATTTTCTCTTTAATTTATTGAAGCGCAAATACAGAGGTAAATATTACTTTTTTGCATAGGTATGAGAATAGATTATTGCAATATACGAAATTATTTAGTTTATCACTACTCCGTTTCAGAAGTTACTTTACTGTCTTCTTCGTTTGAAAAGAAAATTCACATAAAGTAGATACATTTATTAATGTTAATCCAAATATTTATTCAAATAAAGTGATATTTTAAATTACAATCAGACAATAATTTTTCAATTAATCCGAGCCAATGAAAGGATGTTTTTAAATTAAAAACGCTGCTAACTGCTCTAGCAGAATGCTCTCTCACTGAAACTAGTTAAAAACAAAAGAAACTGTTTTCGTCTGACTTACGAATTGTAATCAGTGATCACAATTCTAAGTGACGCGAGATTTTTTATTTAAAATACGAAAATCTCTTTAAATTTTGAAAAAATTAACTTTTTTTCATTGAATCTTAATAAAGGATTTTATCTTTATGATATTTATACGTATATCATACATATTTTTGTAGGAAATTTCCCACTCTTTTTAAATATGCAAACGGTCTTTACTGATATTGACTTCTTCATCATGCAGAAAAATACAAAAAACCTAAAAAAAGTCCATAGTCAAAAAATGACCCTTAATAAAGACCGTTCCGCTCCAAAAAGTAATCAGCTCTAAGTTCAAATGTACTTGATATGTGCACCAAATTTCATCGAAAAGGCGTTCGCGAGCAACCATGAGACATAATTTTGACCACATACACACACACACACATACAGATATTTTGGTAAACATGTATATTCCTGTTCAGGGAACTCGAAAACTCTCCACGGGAAAACAAAACACCATTATATAGAATAGTAACCTTGGAAGAGATCCCCTTCTTCGTCAGGCCTTATAATTTAAAAGACATCAGCTTAAAGATATTTAGTGTGTGTTCACTCCATTTGATAAGCGTTTTTTAAGTCGTTTGAAACATTCTACGAACAGACACGTATCGAGATAAACACCTTCCGAATCGTTTACAAGAATTTAAAAATCGATACGAATCGACATAAACACTTCTCGAATCAGTTGAAAAACATTACGAATCGATTTGAATCGAGATAATTACTTTGCAAATCGTCACAAAGACTAGGAATCGATATGAATTCGGTGAAATCGATTGTATATAATGTTTATTATTTAAAAACACCCTTTCATTATTAATAGTGGAATATTTTTTCGAAACTATAGCTTTATTTAACTTACCAGTTCTCTTAAATGAGGAAAATCTTGAATTGCAAACAAAGCTATGTAAATTATTGAATCTGTGGCACAGGTATTAGTTAAAACAACCATTTTCCCATCAATAAGTTGTTTTTCCAAATTCATGTCACTTCCATTCTTTATTACGGTAATGGATTCACTTTTATCCCAGTTGAGAGAATCTTTTACATCAGCAGGTCGATTCCCATGATACTTAGATACCTTTCGACATTTATTTTTTGGTTTTGTTAAGAAATCTGTTTTTTTTTCACAACTTTTTGTTTTCTTTGTGTACTTTTAATTTGAGACTCTGTTGTATAGTGGTCAGTGCCTGGATCGTTACTTTTTTTATCGTATTCGATGCAAATTCTTTGCTCTCCAAAACCTTCATTTCCATCACCATTATTAATAAAACATTTTTCAAAAATGTGAACGGGTTTTCCACTAAATTCGCAAATACATCCTCCATCGGGAGAATCACCATTTGCACATGATTCACAAACATTTTCGAAGTTTTTTTCATTATTTATTGAATTATTAACTTCTACTTCTTCTCCGGGCTTGTCATTTTCAAAAGTGTTATTGAAAGGTTCACAATAGTGAAAACATTTTTGGCATATCCTTTTTTGTCCATAGCCCTCTTCTTCTCCATCTAATTCATAAGAACAAGGACTAAATATGTGGACAGCTGTTCCACACTTTGAACACGTATGAGCTCCTCCAGGCAAATTTCCTTGTTTACAAATAATACAATCGCCCATTTTTTTAGATTTTGTTTTTGGCTGGCCCATGCCACCCCAATTTTCAAGTGAAGCATGGGCTGCGTTTCTTTTACCTAGACGTGATTTTTCACATTCTAGACATAGTATTTTCTGTTCAACGACAGCCGTGCATTTTTGTTTGTGAACTAAATCTTGGCAATTAAAACATGCACAAGCACTTCTTAAATCAATCATTTCGTTGCATATTTTACATATACATTCGTTTTCATTAGATCTATGGGCTTCTTCCAAGTCTGATGCAATGATCGGTAGTTTTCCTTCTAAGTACTTAAAATTATACTCAACAAACGTATCTGGGCGAACGCTGTGTAAATTTTTTGCTAACCAATAAGTTTTAACCCTATTAAACTCACTTTCGGAGCTGCTACTTGAAGCTGGAATCCTACAACCCGAGTACTTTTTGCTGTATATATTGCCCCAAATAGGAATTAATTGTAGATCTCTTATCAACTTTTTAGTGATATGAACTGTAGGAACATAATAAAGATTGTGTTCTTTTCCTTTTTCCATAAAAAATTGTTTACACTGTTCATATAATTTAGAACCCCACTCTCCCCAACTGTTTTCGTTTATTTTCTCACTTTCAGTATCATCATCGTGTAATGGTTGAAACAACTCTAAATCTTTGCTATGGGTTTTATTTTCGCTGATATCTTCGCATGTATAATCTTCTCCGTCTTCATCTTCATTTTCTTCTTCTTCATCTTGGGTTTGAAAAAAGTATAGAAATTTAAAACACACAATTTAAAGACGATTGAAATATATAATTAAACAATAAAAATACGATCGAAAATGTGGGTTATTTATTCAAATAAGGTCGTGGTAACTTTCAGTTACTATATAAAACGATTATCATAAGTTAATTTTTTAAAGAAAATATTATCATTCATAGAATGAAAGCATTGTTGCTTGTTATTAAAAATAATTTAACTTTTTAATGAGTATGTTTTGAGAAAAGAACACAAATAAATATTTTCAATTACTTTAATCACAGAATGCTTGTTTTATTATAAAGTATTAATTCTTTGATCGAAAAATGTGAGATTATCAAAGATTAATAAAATAAGCGAAACTGTTATAATTATGTCTTGAAAAATAAAGACCGTTGATATTTTTCTTTTTAAATTTCAAAACTGTAACTTTAAGTGAATTAATGAAGCATAAGTTAAAATCGTTTTCGTCTATTAAAATAATGTGTAAGTATTAAATAATTGGTGTAAGGGTTACCTGTTATTAAATTTTTTAAAAACTTAATTTGCTTTGAGCATTCAGTCGGTAAGCCATTTGATAAATTTCCTGCTTTAGGCGAATTTGCAACAATAAATATAGCATGAACAATTTTTTCTGCTTCCTCTACACTTAATGCAAGCATTAACTGATTAATCGACGCCATATAAAAAGTATATATGCCTTTAGAAGTTATTACTTTGAGTAGCTTTCTGTATGTGTTTGCAAAATGTGAATTATCGATCCTTATTCTAGTGGTAATTTTGTTGAGGTCTTTCATACTGTCAGCATACTCATCAATAGTTTCACATTTAGAGTAGACTTGAGCAGCGGCATTTAAAATCGCTCTCGACTCGTCAGAACAAAACTCGTCTGGGTGAGGTATTCCATTACCATGTATTATGTTAAGAAATTGTATAAGATCTTTAGCAGTATGCCTTTCACCTAAACGTTGCGCTATTGTAGTTTGGCCTGCTCCTGTATTTATACTAAAAAATTATTTTGATAATAGTGAAATCAAAGGAAAATTATAAGTTATAATTAATAATAAGATGTTTGGATATTAATTTTTAAAACTAGATTAATATCTCATTAAATGACTATTAGTTATTCGTTGGTAAGCATTTTTTACATATTTAACATATAATGTGTACTTATAATTAATTACTGTTTTAAATGAACCTTACTGTTTCTATATAATTCCACAATATATTGAAAAAATGTTGAAAATTCTAAGAAATTGACAATTGTTTCGATATTAAATATAATCGTCAGAAACAGTAAGTTTCATTTAAAACAGTAATATGAGTAGATGCCACAAAGTAAGGGTCGAGACAGTTAATTTCATTATAATTAATTGTTTGTTCGTATTAATAAGTTTTATTTCTGTTACAAACAAATTTATCAATAATTTTAATTTTGTACTGTGTAAAATAAGACACTTCCATAATATGGCCAGCCCTTTACATTTCATTTATATATAATTGATAACCGGGGTATTTCAACGCACGCTTAAGGAGGAGGGGTAAGGGTATAAGCACTTTTAAAAAATCGATTTTTTAATGCATTTTTTTCCAAGAATATTGTGACAAAATTTCAAGCGAATTAGAAACACTCTTAAAGTCATAGACTTTAAGCCTCTGCTTTTACCTAGCGGTTAATGGATAAAGCGAACTTTGAACGCATTTTTTTCGAAACCACGTTTTCAAAGTCCGTTCCCAGTGGCCTGCAAAAACTACTGAACCGATTCTTTTCAAACTTGGTACACAGTTATACCCAACCCCCATCCCCCCCACCCTCCTAAAAACGATTTGAAATAGACTATTTAAATAATTGCATTCCCTTAGATTCTTTAATTAAGTTATATTTTTCTACAGTTTTTTTATATAATTTTATGCTACTGTTTCATGATACATTTTGCCAAAAATGATCTATTTGACAGCAGTGGTCATTAAATTCTCACATTATTTAAAATTTTCGCATTTTGATTGTATTTTTAACCATTAAGTACATCTATTCTTTCATTTTTTGAATAAATTATATGCTATCGTATTGTAAGAAAACATTTGTTGATCGATGAAATATTTTTAACTATGATGGGATAATTACTAAACATACAGTTTGCATATCGTAAGACCTAGCATGCAAAATAAATTATCACTTCTGGCTATGATCATAGTATCTTGGGCTGCAAGTACTATAGAAAAGTATTATTATGCATTCCGTGGGCCATATTTGGTTGCATACCATATATCGTGTCCACCATAATGTTCGCCTTATATGGGAAAAATGTTTAGCCCTAGTATATAGGAAAATTTAATATAGGCGATCGATCCTGCATGGTCGATAACCTAAAAATACATTTTGACATCAGTCACGTGGCCACCGTCATGACGGCAAATTCGAAAAATTTGATGTGAAAATGCGGAAAGTGGGGTTATATGGCAAAATATCGAAAAAAGTTATTTGGAAAAAGTGATCTGAATATTTTAGGGCCACATATGAAATTTGGAATGAAAAAAAAACAATGACATATAAAAGATAGACCAGCCTTCACACATTATTACATATACAATGTTTTGGTCGCAACATAAAACAGGGCGAGTACATTGCACAGTAGCGTATCATTTCGAAAGGGTTCATTTAAACTATTTTATGAAAATTGCTTTTATAGACTAAATGATGTAGGTACGTTATTAAATTTTCGTTTGAATAAGTGGAAATTATGTAAAAAACAAGTAATTTATTTAAAAGATACTTATAGAGGATTTTGAAGTTAAAACAAGGTTTGCACTACAGATTATGAATATGTTAATATAATATGGAAATGTTTTTTATTTTTTTTATATTGATTTTACAAAACTAATAAGGAATAAATAAGGGTATTAAAATGGTAAACAATAAAATAGAATAATTATAACAATAATCATAATATTAATATTTATTGTTCTTAAGAATTATTTACAACCATATTACAAAATTGTATAAAAAAATTAAAATAAAAATTACTGGTTATGAAATAAAATAGAGTTTGTAAGCATACTTCTTACTTTGGCTTTATTACAATTTTTTAATTTATTGAATTCATGGTGCAGTCGAACGTCTATATGTTTCTCCAAAATTAGTTTGGTTACAGTGATGCAGTGATCATGGAGTGGTTCAAAATCAAATATGTGATTTGAAAATACATCAAAGATATTTGAAGGTAAATATCTTATTGAGGTGTTTATAATCTTTTTTTTATATTTTTTATTAATATTGCTAACATCTAAATTCATGGTAAGTATCTTTAAACATTTCTCAGCTTCACTACAAACAGTAACTACAAATTTAGAAGCTTTTTTAAGTTTTCCACAAGTTTTATTAATTTGTAGTATAGACAAACTGCAATCACCTTCTAAAAGTGTAGATAACAAATTGTTCATGAAATAGACCTTTCAATTACAATAGATAAGTTACCTTGTTGTTGATGGAGGGTTTTTTGCTCCAATAGTCCTGGTGTCTTGAGCTACATCTTCCAGAATCCTTTAAAAAAATGTAACAATTTCTGTGCTAACTTGAAGTGTACATAGTTACAAATTAAAAATACTAAGTATATTACTTACTTGAAAGGTGTAACATCATGTTTCAAAACATGTTTGCCACTTAAATTAGCACATATGTCCGTTTTGAAAAAATTGTCAGAACACACCAAAGCAACTTTAACTTTGAAAATGTCCTCTTCTACCAAAAATAAATTCTGTAACCAAATTTCACGGAGAGCAATATCTCTGGGAAACCTGATAATAAAAAAATAATCAATATTATTATGAAAACAAATATTGAATGCCTTGTCTTATACCTATACTACGCTTGTGCTAATATAACCTTACCTGTGAAACGATCGTTCATCATTCTTATTCCATGTATTTTCACTATTTTCACACACTACAAATTTTCTCACCATCATAAATGTCTTAAAATCACTTTAATTTTCAAATATCAATCAAACACCACATAAAAGCACAATTATAATTAAAATCTTATTTACAGATCTCACCAAAATGACAGAAGTAGCTCGAGGTTGCCAAACTAAAAATTTATAAACTGTTTTACTTATGGTAATGATAGATCATGAAAAATTCTAATCGAAAAAACATAGTGAGCTGGACCGAGGGTTTGTCATACCTATTTTAAATGCTTCCCACTTTTTTCTTACTTTTTAAACAGAAAATACTGCTAAAATCTTGAACATATTCATCAATTACTATTTTTGTTAGAAGAAATTTGGCATCATGTAAAAAGAGTCTCGTCCTAAATATGTTGGGGACAACCAAAATGTAAACAAGGCTAGTCTATCTTTAATACGCCGTTGAAAAAAAACAGCAATAAAAAAATGCGCATTTTTCGCCATGGCCCTCTTCTTTAATGTTATTGCACCGATTTTGTTGAAGTAGTTAGGGTAACGCAGTGTGTAAGGGTAAAACAATTTAGAAGTATTGATTTAGGTCATTCCTAGGGAATAAAATGGAAATATTCGTTGAGCGCATGAAACTTTTCTGTAACAATGCCTTGTATCTTGTCAGTTTGTACGGTTTCAAATCATTCAATTGTGATATTACAATTGAAAAGAGCCGTTTTTTTTGTAGTATTACATGAAAGTTTAAAAACATTGACTACCCAATGCGCTAATATTAATACAAGATAATTTACTATCTTTAAAATGTCTACATACATCTGATAGCTATTCCTACTTCCATACATTTAACCATCCTAGAGCCGATTTTTCTCAGGCAATTTTGCCGCAATACCAAATTTTAAATTAACTAAGTGGGCTTTGAAATCATAAATGAATACTCGAGATGGAGGGCATGTATAATTTTGAATTTGTGGTTTGAAATAATAAGTTATTTATTAGTATTAAGTTAGTGGGTAATCTATTAAATATGGTTTCAAAAAATAGTAATAAGTTGGTTAACTAATTCAATTTATTATTATTATGAAAAGTTAAGTTTCAATAATTTAAAGCAATATTTATTCACAATATAAAAAACGGTTCTTTCCAATTGTGGTAACAGTACTAAATTATTTTAAAGTTCACAAGTTGACAACATACAGGGTATTGCTACCGAAAAGTTACAAATGTTCGACTAATATTTCCATTTAATACTCTAAGAATGATTTCAATAAATTATTTTGAATAGTTTTACGTTTATACGTTACATATGATGTTACTTGAACTCTTTCAACAAGGAAATTGGGCTATCATTTCAGAAGACCGCCATGGAGAAAAATACGAAATTTCTTATTTTTTGTTCTTTTTGCTTCAAGTTTCGTACGTACTCCAAAAATATCATTCTAACCACTTTTTCCAAATAACTCTTTTTGATATCTAACACCAGTTTTCGCATTTTCACATAGAATTTTTCTATTTTGCGGCAATGACAGTGTTCACGTGACACGTCAAAATATTATTTTTAGGTTATCGACTATGCAGGATCGATCGCATATATTAAATTTTCCTATATACTACAACTGAAAATTTTTCCCATATGTAGCGAACATTATGGTGGACACTGTACAAATTTAATATTTCGAAGAAGCTTGTATTTAAAAGAAATATATTACCTTATAATGTAGAAAAATATCTTTCTAGTTTTTGAATAGTAAGGCCTTTTTATTGATGTCATGTTTAGACTAGTTGCGTCCATTGAAAAGTCAAGACGCCCTGTGTTTTTCTTTGTAATTTTAGCGATAATTTTTTGTTCGTTACTAAAAAAATCAACAAAGAAAGGATCTTTCCCAATATCATGAATTTTGTTTAAATGGGTTGTGTATTTCATAATATTTAAAGCCTCAATTGGATCTTCATGTAAATAGGAAGCCTTTTTCTCTAAATTTTTTGCAACGTGTAACGTGTTGGGATCACGTATTACTTTAGGTTTTGACATTCCTATTTTTAACCCCATTTCTTTAGAAATAAAAGCCCGATATTGATCAACAGAACCATGATGTTCAATCTCCTTCATTACTGCTTTCCTTTCATTTTGTCGGAGATATGAAGGGCCACATTTTTTTCCACCTTCTCCAGGAATAATACTAATTTGTACGTGCACATCTTGATCCTCATCATATCTACTAAAACATATTTCTCCTTCACTTCCGCACCTACAGTAAACTAATAAATTGTTTGTTAGTGTTAATTATTATAGTAATAAGTTCTTATTTACAACGTAATTTTTGTGCCCAATACTGTTACTTGACTTTTGTAGTTTTTTACATAGTGAACTAGTGAACATAGGTAAATGTACCGAATTTGAGCATTCAGCTCGAATTTGATGCGGTGTTATAAACTATAATCTATACATTTTATATTATAAAGCACTTATTAGTATTTTTCACTGTGAATAAGAATAAAAAAACGTATTACTTACCATCTATTTTTCCAGACGTGCCAGGTAAATTGATATATTGGTTATTGTAATTCCAGCCGCACGTTAGTTGCGAATTTTGCCATATAACTTTGTTGAAGAATGGTTGGTATTCACCAGGTATAAACCTCCTGTATTTTCTTTTAGTTCTAGAAGCTTGCCTCGTACCTCGGTTATATTCGTGGACAACAGTTAGTTCTGCAAGTTTCTTTTTATTTAAAATATAATCAACTTCAACTTTCCCTACATTATATATTCTAGCGATTTCGCTGCTATTCAATTGTTCGAAACTGTTATCGTTACAATTTAAACTGTCTTGCAAATTCTGATCTTCAGATTCGAAGCTACCTTGATTTTTCAGGATTTTTAAAATGTGTCTATTAATAGAAATCATTGCATGCAATGATTTTGGCTGTAAAATATTTTCAAGTTCATTGGAAATGCTTTGCCACACTTCATCTTGCTTTAATGCAATATGACCATTTGCCCAAACTTTTTCTTTATATTTTAAAACAGTTTCGATTAGTTTTTCACGTGAAACTGTAACAGGTCTTCCTCGAGATGACATCTTCACTTCACACTCGTATCACAACGACTTACAAAAGAAATAGGTGTAGGTATACAGTACAATAGAGACACAAGTCACTAACTAAAACTCTTGCAAAAATACATGCTCCTTTTATATACAGCTCAAACAGCATAGATAAGCTAAAAAAAATTAAAAGCACTATTTTATCTAATGCCTGTTAGGTGTTCACCAAATTTATTTTAATATTTCTCCCTCAAAGAAACAAAATTATTCACAAAAAAAGCGGCACGTTTGCCCTTATCGGTATCGGGTCGGGCGGCATGTTTGTATCTTCTCATCGACTTGGTGGTGCCCGCCGCCGCTTATCAATAATATACTTTATATTATCTATACTTTGAATTTATACTTCCTCAGTTTTTCTGAAAACCCGCTATTTAATGTGGGGGTGATAGTTTAAGGTCAAGCTAGCACCCCACCTTTACAAAATCAAATTTTAATAGCATACATTTAAACTTTAAATTTAGGAATAATTTGTACCCAAAAAACATAATTTTTACCCATCCAGTTTTCCCTGTAAAAGGCTTTTATAAAAACAAATAACAGTATGGATTTAAACTTTGAATTTGGGACTGATTTGTACCCAACAACGTTTTTTAATTATTACTGTTTGAAATGAAACTTACTGTTTCTAGTTAACTCCACAGTATATTGAAAATTCTAAAAAATTGACAATTGTGGAGTTAACTAGAAACAGTAAGCTTCATTTAAAACACTTTTATGAGTAGATTCCACAAAGTAAGGGTCGAGACAGTTAATTTCATTTCTTAATTATTATATTATTTTGTTTATGAAATATAATAAATTAGACCACACCACGTATTTTATTAATTTCTAAGTAAATCGTAAAAAAATTTGAAAGTATCAAAAGTAACCAAATAATGTTAATTTTAGAATATAGGACTAATTTGTACCCATACAGTTTTCCCTGAAAAAGGCTTTTTAATTCACCTCACAGCAGTCGTTCTGATGTAAATTAAAAATGGACCAAAATCTAGATAAACTGTTACATGCAGTGTTTCATGAAACCTTGTCACCTACCTACTTCCCAGTCATTTTTGTTTTGATATTCTGTATTGTTTTGCTTCTAATAATAAATATATTGTTATAATTACAATTAGAAATCCATATTTTTTGTCATAGATACATACTCTTTATTTTCAATGAGGTCTTTTGGGGTAATCGCGGCAATTCTTTGACGAGACAAAAAAATTAAGTTTTCTTTCCGTTCTGCAGGTGCGTGATAAGGGAGTTAGAAGAATGGCATCACACTCTGGTGTTATCACTTTTTTTGACTACTTGGCGGCTTAGTAAAGATTGAAAAACATTTTTTGTTACACTGTAGCAAAAACCGATAGGAGTCAGTAAGGTGATTTTTTTGTTTTTCAGATAAGAGGCGTCTGACGTCTCATCTACACTTTATTTAATAATTTTTGTAGTGGTAGGAAAAATTTTAGCATGGATTTATTGGGAGTAATTAAGCAGTGCACAAAACGCCAGAGGACTTATTTTCATTTTTGGTACTTCAGTCTAAATCTGTGAATAAAATATTTTGTGGTACAAATTCAGTTTTAATGGAATCTACTTATATGTTTTTCAAGAAATTATGAAAAGATCGGTGAATAGTGGGCTTGCTATACAACTTATTGAAGCAGGGGTTGTTTAAATTGTTTAACTTTAATATTTTGAAATATTTTTTTGTGGTACAAATTCAGTTTTAATAGAATCTACTCTAATATTTCCTTTTTCAAGAAATTCTGAAAATATCGGAGGATAATGGGCTTGCTATTCAATTTATCAAAGCTGGGGTTGTTCAAGTGTGTTGACGATAATATTTTTTGTGGTACAAATTAGTACAAATTCAGTTTTAATGTAATCGATTTTTATATTTCGTTTTTCAAGAAATTTTTAGATCGGACGGAGGCTTGCTATTCAGTTTATCTAAGCAGGGGTTGTTTAAGTGGGTTGACTTTAATATTTTGGAATATTCTTGGAGGTACAAATTTAGTACTAATAGAATCGACTTTAATATTCCGTTTTTCAGAAAATATGGGAAAGATCGGAGAAGAATGAGCTTGCTATTCAATTTATTGATCAGGGGTTGTTTGAGGAGGTTGACGTTAATATTTTTTGTGGTACAAATTAGTACAAAATCAGTTTTAATGGAGTCGATTTTTTTTCGTTTTTCAAGAAATTTTGAAAAGATCTGAGGATAATGGGCTTGCTATTCAATTTATCAAAGCAGGGGTTGTTTAAGTGAGTTTACTTGAATATTTTGGAATATTTTTCATGGTACAAAATAGAACATATTTAGTAATAATAGAAATCGACTTTAAAATTTCGTTTTTCAGAAAATATTGGAAAAATCGGAGAATGGGCTCTTGCTATTCAATTTATCGATCGGGTGTTGTTTGAATGCGTTGACGGGAATATTTTTTGAGGTACAAATTCAGTTTCAATGGAGTTGACCTTTATATTTCATTTTTTAAGAAATCTTGAAAACATCCGAGAAGTATGGGATTGCTATTCAATTTATCACAACAAGGGTTGTTTGAGGGGGTTGACGTTAATATTTTTTGTGGTACAAATTCAGTTTTAATGGAGTCGAGTTTAATATTCCCATTTTCAAGAAATTCTGAAAATATCTGAAAATAATGAGCTTGTTATTCAATTTATCAAAGCAGGGATTGTTTAAGTGGGTTGACGTTAATATTTTTATTGGTACAAATTAGTACAAATTCAGTTCTTCAATTTCCTGTATTAATTTTCATTTTTTTCAAATTATTATTAATTTGGGCTTTCCAGGTTAACACGAAGCTAGCAGCGCCAAGTTTTTTTCTTTAGTGGGTAAAGGTACAAAATTATATTTTGTGGTACAAAATGAGTACTAAAAATCGTAATAGGTTTGATTTGATTCTACCGAAATGGTTCTGCCAGCTTCACAGAGGTGATTTTAAAGCGATGTAGTCGATATTTGGTCAGTAATACACCAGCAACAAATTGCCCGAGTGTTTTTTAATTGAAATTCGACGTGTTTTAGTAGCCATAGCCTAGCAACAAATTGCCGGAGTGTTTTTTAATTGAAATTCAACCGCAATTTCGCGAATTTTTCATGCGAAGCGTAATACGGCAGCAATTTTTTCAAATTATATATGTTTCTGAAGGTGGAAAACATCTTTATCGGTATCGTTGACATCCATCAAGATGTTTCCACCCGGTCGGAATATCAGAAAATGGTTTCTAACGACAGGTTTGATTCATTTTATGAATGCATTTATATTTTATAATGATAACCCCATTTATTATAAATAACATAATATTGTATTTATAATTATTAATATCATATTTTATGTATCTTTCTTTTAGCAGCTACTTGGAAATAGTAATTAATGTTAAATTATCGATAAAGATGTGCATCATGTTGTGTTTTGCTCTTTGTGTATGCTATTAATCTGGGAGTAATTTGATAGTGGTCGGATGGGTTAATAGTTCTTCCAACTAAATCGCCCGCTTCCATCCAACTACTATTTCCTCTCCAATACGAGTAAGACACATAATGCCCCGTAGGCAATAGATCTAAATCTGATCGAATCGTGTTTCCGCCAGATCTTCTCAGATTTACAGTGGATATTCTAAATCCGACAGCTCCTATTAAATAAATTTCTTGTTTTCTATTTATTGGGTTTCTTATTTCTTTTGGTATAAGACAAAATTTAAACTTGTCGTTTATTACATATCATTCACCACTTTAAATACTATAATAAAATACAAACGAGGGGATTGACTAAAGATTACTCGCCCTCTCAGGTGCCGCTACGCCGCCCCTTCCTAGGCTCGCGCCGATTTTCTCCCGATCGGTAGGGAAAATTGTTGCTAGGCTATGACTACTAGAACACGATGAATTTCGATCAAAAAATACTCGAGGAATTTGTTGCTTGTGTATTACTGACCAAATATGGACTATATCACTTTAAAATCAATAAGGCAATTTGTTGCTAGGCTATGGCTACTAAAACACGATGAATTTCGATAAAAAAATACTCGAGGAATGTGTTGCTGGTGTATTACTGAACAAATATGGACTATATCGCTTCAGAATCAATAGGGCAATTTGTTGCTAGGCTATGGCTACTAAAACACGATGAATTTCGATCAAAAAATACTCGAGGAATTTGTTGCTGGTTATTACTGACCAAATATCGACTATATCGCTTTAAAATCAATAGGGCAATTTGTTGCTAGGCTATGGCTACTAAAACACGATGAATTTCGATCAAAAAATACTCGAGGAATTTGTTGCTGGTGTATTACTGACCAAATATGGACTATATCACTTCAAAATCAATAGGGCAATTTGTTGCTACGCTATGGCTACTAAAACACGATGGATTTCGATAAAAGAATACTCGAGGAATTTGTTGCTGGTGTATTACTGCACAAATATGGACTATATCACTTCAAAATCAATAGGGCAATTTGTTGCTACGCTATGGCTACTAAAACACGATGGATTTCGATAAAAAAATACTCGAGGAATTTGTTGCTGGTGTATTACTGCACAAATATGGACTATATCACTTCAAAATCAATAGGGCAATTTGTTGCTACGCTATGGCTACTAAAACACGATGGATTTCGATAAAAAAATACTCGAGGAATTTGTTGCTGGTGTATTACTGACCAAATATCGACTATATCACTTTAAAATCAATAGGGCAATTTGTTGCTAGGCTATGGCTACTAAAACACGATGAATTTCGATAAAAGAATACTCGAGGAATTTGTTGCTGGTGTATTACTGACCAAATATCGACTATATCACTTTAAAATCAATAGGGCAATTTGTTGCTACGCTATGGCTACTAAAACACGATGGATTTCGATAAAAAAATACTCGAGGAATTTGTTGCTGGTGTATTACTGCACAAATATGGACTATATCACTTCAAAATCAATAGGGCAATTTGTTGCTACGCTATGGCTACTAAAACACGATGGATTTCGATAAAAAAATACTCGAGGAATTTGTTGCTGGTGTATTACTGACCAAATATCGACTATATCACTTTAAAATCAATAGGGCAATTTGTTGCTAGGCTATGGCTACTAAACCAAGATGAATTTCGATCAAAAAATACTCGAGGAATTTTGTTGCCGGTGTATTACTGCACAAATATGGACTATATCACTTCAAAATCAATAGGGCAATTTGTTGCTAGGCTATGGCTACTAAAACACGATGGATTTCGATAAAAAAATACTCGAGGAATTTGTTGCTGGTGTATTACTGACCAAATATCGACTATATCACTTTAAAATCAATAGGGCAATTTGTTGCTAGGCTATGGCTACTAAACCAAGATGAATTTCGATCAAAAAATACTCGAGGAATTTGTTGCTGGTGTATTACTGACCAAATATGGACTATATCACTTCAAAATCAATAGGGCAATTTGTTGCTACGCTATGGCTACTAAAACACGATGGATTTCGATAAAAGAATACTCGAGGAATTTGTTGCTGGTGTATTACTGCACAAATATGGACTATATCACTTCAAAATCAATAGGGCAATTTGTTGCTAGGCTATGGCTACTAAAACACGATGAATTTCGATAAAAGAATACTCGAGGAATTTGTTGCTGGTGTATTACTGACCAAATATCGACTATATCACTTTAAAATCAATAGGGCAATTTGTTGCTACGCTATGGCTACTAAAACACGATGGATTTCGATAAAAAAATACTCGAGGAATTTGTTGCTGGTGTATTACTGCACAAATATGGACTATATCACTTCAAAATCAATAGGGCAATTTGTTGCTACGCTATGGCTACTAAAACACGATGGATTTCGATAAAAAAATACTCGAGGAATTTGTTGTTTATTACTGACCAAATATCGACTATATCACTTTAAAAGCAATAGGGCAATTTGTTGCTAGGCTATGGCTACTAAAACACGATGGATTTCGATAAAAAATACTCGAGGAATTTGTTGCTGGTGTATTACTGACCAAATATCGACTATATCACTTTAAAATCAATAGGGCAATTTGTTGCTAGGCTATGGCTACTAAACCAAGATGAATTTCGATCAAAAAATACTCGAGGAATTTGTTGCTGGTGTATTACTGACCAAATATGGACTATATCACTTCAAAATCAATAGGGCAATTTGTTGCTACGCTATGGCTACTAAAACACGATGGATTTCGATAAAAGAATACTCGAGGAATTTGTTGCTGGTGTATTACTGCACAAATATGGACTATATCACTTCAAAATCAATAGGGCAATTTGTTGCTAGGCTATGGCTACTAAAACACGATGAATTTCGATAAAAGAATACTCGAGGAATTTGTTGCTGGTGTATTACTGACCAAATATCGACTATATCACTTTAAAATCAATAGGGCAATTTGTTGCTACGCTATGGCTACTAAAACACGATGGATTTCGATAAAAAAATACTCGAGGAATTTGTTGCTGGTGTATTACTGCACAAATATGGACTATATCACTTCAAAATCAATAGGGCAATTTGTTGCTAGGCTATGGCTACTAAACCAAGATGAATTTCGATCAAAAAATACTCGAGGAATTTTGTTGCTGGTGTATTACTGCACAAATATGGACTATATCACTTCAAAATCAATAGGGCAATTTGTTGCTAGGCTATGGCTACTAAAACACGATGGATTTCGATAAAAAAATACTCGAGGAATTTGTTGCTGGTGTATTACTGACCAAATATCGACTATATCACTTTAAAATCAATAGGGCAATTTGTTGCTAGGCTATGGCTACTAAACCAAGATGAATTTCGATCATAAAATACTCGAGGAATTTTGTTGCTGGTGTATTACTGCACAAATATGGACTATATCACTTCAAAATCAATAGGGCAATTTGTTGCTAGGCTATGGCTACTAAAACACAACGAATTTCAATTAAAAATCAGTCGGGGAATTTGTTGCTGGTGTATTTCTGACCAAATATCGACTATATCACTTTAAAATCAATAGGGCAATTTGTTGCTACGCTATGGCTACTAAAACACGATGGATTTCGATAAAAAAATACTCGAGGAATTTGTTGCTGGTGTATTACTGCACAAATATCGACTATATCACTTCAAAATCAATAGGGCAATTTGTTGCTACGCTATGGCTACTAAAACACGATGGATTTCGATAAAAGAATACTCGAGGAATTTGTTGCTGGTGTATTACTGACCAAATATCGACTATATCACTTTAAAAGCAATAGGGCAATTTGTTGCTAGGCTATGGCTACTAAAACACGATGGATTTCGATAAAAAAATACTCGAGGAATTTGTTGCTGGTGTATTACTGCACAAATATGGACTATATCACTTCAAAATCAATAGGGCAATTTGTTGCTACGCTAAGGCTACTAAAACACGATGGATTTCGATAAAAGAATACTCGAGGAATTTGTTGCTGGTGTATTACTGACCAAATATCGACTATATCGCTTTAAAATCAATAGGGCATTATGTTGCTAGGCTATGGCTACTAAACACGATGAATTTCGATAAAAAAATACTCGAGGAGTTTGTTGCTGGTGTATTACTGAACAAATATAGACTATATCGCTTCAAAATCAATAGGGCAATTTGTTGCTAGGCTATGGCTACTAAAACACGATGAATTTCGGTCAAAAAATACTCGAGGAATTTGTTGCTGGTGTATTACTAAACAAATATGGACTATATCGCTTTAAAAGCAATAGGGCAATTTGTTGCTAGACTATGGCTACTACAGCACGATGAATTTCGATCAAAAAATACTCGAGGAATTTGTTGCTGGTGTATTACTGAACAAATATGGACTATATCGCTTTAAAAGCAATAGGGCAATTTGTTGCTAGGGTATGGCTACTAAAACACGATGAATTTCGATCAAAAAATACTCGAGGAATTTGTTGCTGGTGTATTATTGAACAAATATGGAGTATATCGCTTTAAAATCAATAGGGCAATTTGTTGCTAGGCTATTGCCACTAAAACACGATGAATTTCGATCAAAAAATACTCGAGGAATTTTGTTGCTGGTGTATTACTGCAAAAATATGAACTATATCGCTTTAAAATTAATAGGGCAATTTGTTGCTAGACTATGGCTACTAAAACACGATTAATTTCGATCAAACAATACTCGAGGAGTTTGTTGCTGGTGTATTACTGAAAAAATATGGACTGTATCGCTTTAAAATCAATAGGGCATTTTGTTGCTAGGCTATTGCGGCTAAAACACAACGAATTTCACTTAAAAATCAGTCGGGGAATTTGTTGCTGGTGTATTTCTGACCAAATATCGACTATATCACTTTAAAATCAGTAGGGCAATTTGTTGCTAGGCTATGGCTACTAAAACACGATGAATTTCAATTATTATGAGATAAGGGTTGATTTTTTCGCAGTATCGGTTAGTGTCATCTTTTAGCAACAAATTCCTGTGCATTTATTTTTATTCTATACTACTTATCTATTAGTTGTAGCGTGTGGCTACGCTAGCTTAATATCAAGTAATAGCGAGGGGTGGGAAAATCGGGTTAGGGGATGATTTTTTCCACTATCGGTTAGTGTCATCTTTTAGCAACAAATTTATGTGCTTTTAGTTTTATTCAATATTACTTTTTTTTTTCATATTTACAGCGTGTGGCTGCGCTAGCTTAATATCAAATAATATTGAGGGGTAGGAAAATCGGGGTAAGGGATGATTTTTTCCAGTATCGGTTAGTGTCATCTTTTAGCAACAAATTAGCAACAAATTCATGTGTTTTTAGTTTTTTTCAATATTACTTATTTATATAGTTATAGCGTGTGGCTACGCTAGCTTAATAGCAAATAATAGTGAGAGGTGGGAAAATCGAGGTAAGGGATGATTTTTTCCAGTATCGGCTAGTGTCATCTTTTAGCAACAAATTAGCAACAAATTCATGTGTTTTCAGTTTTTTTCAATATTACTTATTTATATAGTTATAGCGTGTGGCTACGCTAGCCTAATAGCAAATAATAGTGAGGGGTGGGAAATCGAGGTAAGGGATGATTTTTTCCAGTATCGGTTAGTGTCATCTTTTAGCAACAAATTAGCAACAAATTCATGTGTTTTCAGTTTTTTTCAATATTACTTATTTATATAGTTATAGCGTGTGGCTACGCTAGCTTAATAGCAAATAATAGTGAGGGGTGGGAAATCGAGGTAAGGGATGATTTTTTCCAGTATCGGTTAGTGTCATCTTTTAGCAACAAATTAGCAACAAATTCATGTGTTTTCAGTTTTTTTCAATATTACTTATTTATATAGTTATAGCGTGTGGCTACGCTAGCTTAATATTACGGTAGCATAGTTTGCGTTTTCTTGGAAACGGCATTAGCAACAAAATCAAGCTCAGCGTTACAAATTAGCAACAAATTAGCAACAAATTATTAGCCTGGTCCGAAGGGTGCCCTGTAAAATGGCTACGCTAGCATAATATACATTGAAAAATACATAGTAGTGTTGGTGTCTTATGATATGCCACAGAAATATTCGAAGCTCGGATTAACCGGCTCTAAGAATTAAAAGCTGCACGTTCTAAGTTAACTTGGGAATTTAAAAAAAATCTGATAGTGAAATGCAAAATTTATGTTATCATTACAATGGTTAATTAACCATCAACTTCGGCAATAAATATTCTGGCAAATTTAAATATAAAGTTTGAGTGTTTCTTTTAAATAAGGACTACAGTGAATCACGATCAGTCTAAAACATGTATTCTCAATATATTGGAACATTTTTAGGGATCTCAGCCGCCCCTTCCCAGATTGCACAACTTTGTCCATAAGTACATATCCAACACGGCGGCTTCGCATTTTTGGACATTTATTTATCCAATATGTCTGTACGCAAACGTTTGTCGTTGCCTTTTTTATAGTGTGACGTAATTTGAATGGTTGAATTTAATTATTTTCTTTTATTAAAATTACTATTATTTTAACAAAATTATTTATTTTTAAGAGTGAAGGTTTTTTGTATTCTTTCGTTTTTTAGCATTAATTGAAAATAAATAGATAATTATTAATTAAATAATAGTTAATTATTAATTAATCAAATACCCTGCTAGATGGGAAAATATAGATATCACGCACAATCTGGCAACATCTGTTTAGGGGCCATTTTTTATAGGAAAATGATATTTAGGGACAAATATTTCCAACATTTTCATTCATTCGTGTAACCATAGCATTATTTTGCAGACGCCCCCTACCCCCTGAATTCAAAAGCATTGTTGATGCACTAGCTATTAAAAATTTTGTGCTGGGTTGTGCTAGGTGTCTTTTCTTTGTGCCTAGCATTTTGACGAAAAAATTCCAACCGGAGTGGGCTAGCGTTAACCTGGCCCTACCCGAATTCCAAAGCATTTTTATTGTAAGCTGTTGGTGTGCTAGCTATAAAAAATGGTGTGCTAGGTGCCCTTTATCTGTGCTAGCATTTTGGCGACAAAATTCCAACCGGGGGGGGGGGGGGCTAGCGTTAACCTGGCCCCACCCGAATTCAAAAGCATTTTTATTGTGAGCTGTTGGTGTGCTAGCTATAAAAATTGTTGTGCTAGGTTGTGCTAGGTGCCCTTTATGTGAGCTAGCATTTTGGTAACATTAATATAACTGGGGGGGGGGGGACAGCTTGACGGAGCTTCTTTCATGATCCTTCTACTAAAGTTTTTTGTGATTGTAATGTTCCTTTTATTGTATTAATATACTTATACATACTATTTTTTCAGTCATTCGTCTTCTAATAATGTTTTGCGGCCCTTTTTGTCTACGGTTACTATGTTTTTGGCCCAATAGCGACTTCGAGTTTAACAGCGATGGAAAGCGTTCAATGCCTGTGCACTTTTCAATTTTATTGTAACTGTTTTTGAGTCACAACATAAAACGCATTATTCTTACGTACACCAATAGTAGAATAGTTAAATTTATAATTAAGCAAGTGCAGAGTTGCAAAAATGTTACGTATTGATAAAAATAGCTTTCGTGTTTCCTCCAGTACCGATAAAAATCTGTTTTATACTGCATATAAAGATATGTCATTTTGTCATTGCATATATGGACAAGGTGGTTGCTTTTGTAAGCAACTATGTGTTATTCAAAACAAACTGGGCATTGTATTGAAGGCAGCCCCCTCGCTTTCATTAGAAGATAAAAAATATTTTGCTAACATAACCCTCGGTGATGACATTCCTGCCAATTTTTTCGAAAGTATGAATAAAAACTACATTGAACACAATGATCCAGAACTATTACAAATTGTTGAGAATGGAGCATTAAGAGATTCTTCCAAATTAGACAATATAAGGATTTCCAATAACAGCAGATATGATGCGGTAGGCGAAATGTTACATTAATTTTTAAAATATTGTTTGCAATTCTAATTCAGTTGAAATGACCAATAGTATAGTAAAATTAACGAAAACATTGAAATGTATAAAAACACCTGCTAATTTCTTATATTTTTCTCATTCATTTCCTACTTCTAGAAAAAGGAAAATAGGTGTTCAACAGACTTCAGTTTCTGAAAAAAAAGCCCAATGGCACAGGACCAATTGGACAGGCTTATTTCAGTAACATGTTTGCATAAAAACCAAAATAAAAAAATTAGATAGAAAAGTAATAGAATGTTTTGAGATGTACAAAAAATCAAAGTAACATTCTGGCATCAAAACAAAAACAAAAAAATGTCTGGTAAATTTGTGAATTTTCTTAAATAAATGCTTCAATGTACGATTTAGAAAAAAATGTTAAATACAAAAGTTGTAGAACGTGTTAAAATCTATGAAAAAGCTCAGTAACTTTTTTACGTCAAATGAAAAACAAAGGAAATACGATTTTTTTCAAACTTTGATAGGCCGCCATTTTGTTTTTACTGGGCCGATTTGGCTCATTAACGAACTCGTCCAAGATTTTGGCCTAAACGATTTTTGTAGCGAGTTTGGTTTCGATCCGTCAAAAAATACGCCCTCTATCGTGCAATTCCGTTATAACACATACATATATATATATATATATATATATATATATATATATATATATATATATATATATATATATATATATATATATATATCCTTTGGAACGGAGGGTGATTTTGGCATCTAGGAACACCAAAACGAAAAACTGCCGAAGTCGCGTCATGCTACTCTCTACAATAGCCCTATTTCATTCTGAAATAAGCCTAAAATCGACCAGGTTTTACGTTAGGAGCAAAACGGGTTCAAGCAGGCAGAAGCTGTATGCATTCAAGCCTACTTCAGCTGTACCGCAGTAAAGAACGAAATATCAAAATTCGTTTATAACAACTGCATTGTTTATTGCGGTGCAGTTTTGACTTCCGCTACGACGTAGTAATGAATGTCTTACAACAGACTTAATTATTTTAAATTACTTATTACAGCGTCGCTCTCTGCTGTACCGTGGTAAACAATTTATTCAATTTTATTCATATGACAACCCCACCAAATTGTGGCCAATATGTTAAATAATTTTTTGTCGTTCTCAATTTGACCTGTTATTCCATAAACAGTTTCTAAATTTAATATTTTCAAGAAATCAGTTTGAATTTTCCTTGGTTTATTGTAGATTTATTCGTAAGTACGTTTGTAGTAGATTAGATAACACATTTTATAGTAAACATACCAGTACGTAGATATTATGTACATTTTCGTATAAAAAAATACGATGAAATTAACAAGCTACGCGTTGAAATCAATTCATTTTTTACATCAAGATATTTTGTTATCAAAAATAGGTTCCGAGAATAATAAGTGAATAATTACATTATTAAACAGACTTTTTCAAGTTTAGACCATAAACAACATTGTGTGCTTGGTGCTTCAACTATGAAAAATAAGAACAAACATTACAAACATTAATGTTTGTAATTTGTTGTTTGTTTACAATTTTAATAAGTCTCTGGACCGATTGACGAAAGCCCTGATGATGACGTAATGTAGAAAGCGCTTAGCTGAATTTAATAAAAAATATTACACACGTCTGTACAAATTCATTTATCCTTGTTAAAACAAGAGTGTGTACACTCCATATTTTGATTTTTAAAAAACGAGGTTATTTTAAAGCATTTGTTTCGCAGATAAGAAATTATCCAATCACGCTATAAAGTGGGACTTAAGAACCTTATTATAGTATAAAACAATATGCCAAAGGCCGATTAAATTGGCCTAATAGTTTTTACATGAATTAATTGTTAATTAGTTTCCGCGAAAAAATTAACGTCATTTTTGCGTTCATGCCAGTCTTACATTTTTGAGTTTTAATAGGCCCCGATTTTTTTACAACTACTTAGACCTCTAAACTATAAAACACAATAGTTATAATGAACAATTTCTAAGTTTTTATCAATTTTTTTACGCGATTTTGTAAAGTTGATATCTACGCTTCAAATCGAGCGCGGCGCAAAAAGCTTCTGTATCTCGACTTCTATTGAGCCGATTTTGATGATTTTTTTTTAAATCGATGTAGCAAAATGAAAGTAACTCATTTTTCAGAATGGCGTCTACCAATTATGACAATTTAAGCATCTACAGTAACTACTTATAATTTGGCATTTTTTTTTGTTGATAATAATCAATGATTATAATTATGTCCATGCTAGGATTGTGTTGTTCATTGCAAATTCGTATAGTTAAAATAAAATAATATATTTATGTAAAAAAGTAGAATACAATAATGTTGTAACAAAAAAGCGAAATATCATTATTTATTGTATGTAGACCTTATAATGAAATAAAATATACCATTAATATACATAACAATTAATTGTACTACCTGTAATTTTGATTACTAATCATTTTTAGAGTTTCGTTCATTTTGCTACATCGATTTAAAAAAAAATCATCAAAATCGGCACAATAGAAGCCGAGATGCAGCAACTTTTTGCGCCGCGCTCGATTTGAAGCCTCGATTTCAAGTTTCGCACTCTATCTCCACTCCCCTCAGATTTGATGCGCCGAACACTACCGCTACAACTTTCTTTGATTTTTCCTACTTCATGCACAAGGGCGATGTTATATGTCAAAGCACATACAAAAACTTCTCGGAAAAATCTATCTGCTGGCATTTTTTTTATTGTTACAACATTAATAGTTATACCTCTATCGATCTTTGACGTTTATTATCTCAGCACCTATTCGGCCAAATGAAACGCATTTTTTTTAAAAGGAGTGTCTTTCCGAGAACTTTTTTTAGGTACTTTGAGTATTTTTCTTCGGTATTCAAATTCGCTTCAAAAATTAATTATTTATAAGACAAAATTTTTCAACTTTTCAAAATCGCGTAAAAAAATGATAAAAACTTAAAAATCGTTCATTATAACTATTGTGTATTATAGTTTAGAGGTCTAAGTAGTTGTAAAAAAATCGGCGCTTATTACAACTCAAAAATGTAAGCCTGGCATGAACGCAAAAATGACGTTAATTTTTTCGCGGAAATTAATTGACAATTAATTCATGTAAAAACTATCAGGCCAATTTAATCGGCCTTTGGCATATTGTTTTATACTATAATAAGGTTCTTAAATCCCAATTTATAGCGTGATTGGATGATTTCTTACCTGCGAAACAAATGCTCCTCGTTTTTTAGCTACTTTTTTTAGCATTTATCGCCATTTCTCAACGAAAAAATTGAATATATCGATTTTAAACCAATATATCTTGTAGAGAATTTCATAAAGAACAAATTCGTAAGTATACTTTTTTTCTCTATCTAGCATATTTAAAGAGTTTATGATTTTTCTTGCAAATAGCACAACTTTTTCAGCTGGCGGACCTTCATATTTTCTTTTCTTAGATGATTTCCGAGCAATTCCAACCAATATCTTCTAATCTACGTCACGACATAGCCATATTTCAAAGGTTTGGGGTCTAATTCTCCTGGACTACAATACAATAAATTACATCTGTGAAGTTGGCAGAACCATTTCGGCAGAATCAGATCAAACCTTTCACGATTTTTAGTACTACAATTGCAAACGACCAAACGCAGCAACAAAGAGGAGAGAATAAAGTCCTAAGGAAATACTTGAAACTTGCAAAAGAGGACAGAAGAGAGTGCTACATCAAAGGTAAAATTATTTACTTTGATAATTGATAAACCCAATGATGTCACACATCTGCGGGGAAATAAAGGCAGAACATGCTCTAGCTCAAGATACATTATATGGTGTTTCAAATTTTTTAGTGTTTGATTGTATTTAGTAATTTTTACATTTTAATTTAAAATTCAATTACATAAGATCTCGCGCTCATTTTATCATTCACATGATTTATTTGTTTTGGACTTGTTTTGATTCTGTTTCGATTGGTTTTTCTTCTTTTAATCACTAATTTTAACGGTAGTCTATTGTTAATGTCGCATTACTGTTAGTTATATCATATGGATCCTTATATCAGAGAAAATACGTATGAGCCAAAAGAGCACAGAATTTTGACACAATTAACCAATATAATTTCAGTTATGAAAAAGAGAGGACGATGTTCAGTATATTTTATCAGAACATTCGTAGCATTAACAAAAATTTTGATCAGCGTAGCGTATACTTAGATCAATTAAAAAATAAATAAAAAGATAATACAATATATTAACGTCTTGATTTGTCATAAAATTGTAATATTGGATTTAGTCACAATTCATTTTTACACAGAAATGATAGACAACTGTACAGAAACATTTCAAATAGCTGACTTGAACTTATTCAAAATTGATGGTTATGAATTGTATTACAATGACGGACATTTAAATAGAAGTGATGGAGTGGTAGTTTTTATTAGGTCCAACTTGCCATTTACTTCCAAAGTAAATAACACTGGGGAATTCAGAGTAATTGAAAGTGAAGGTAGAATTAACGACAGAAATATTTTAATTACTTCCATTCATCGTTCACCCTCATCTAACACAAGCATCTTCATTAATGATCTTCAATAGTATATATCCATTCGTAATGGTAGTAACTATAACTATCACATACTTGTGGGAGATATAAATATTGATTTGCTGGAAGAAGATGATAATGCCAATGACTACATGAATCTTTTAAGTGAATACAATTATAACCGCACTATAAATGATGTAACACGACCCACTCCAAATGGAGGAGGGACCTGCTTGGATCATATCTTCGTTAAATGCAAAGGGATATGTGAGCACAGCACTAAATCTTTTATATTTCGTTTCAATATTACTGATCACTATTCCGTAGCACTTCATATAACTGGAACTCCAGTTCGTCAGAAAAATAATACAAATACTTTCAAGAGAACAGATTTTAACCTGCTCCAAACAATATTTGAAAAAACTTCCTGGAAAGAGTATTATGAATTGACTGATGTAGAGTTGATGGCTAGCTACATAACTGATGTAATTGTGGAAAAGGTTGAACATAGTACAAAGATAATAAAAATTCCTAAATCAAAAATTAAAAGAGAGAAATGGATCACAAACGGATTAATAACTTCTATGAATCATAGAGATTTTTTGTATAGGCAATGCAGAAGATATCCAAATGAAAACAATTTAAAAGTTCAGTTGCAAAAAGGAAATATAAATAAAGAAATGTGGAACATAATAAATTCTTTAACAAATAAAAAAAAAGCCTAACTAGCGATAATAAGATACTCGAAAATGAACTTGATATTGCCAACGCAGTTAACAAATACTTCACTAATGTTGGTAGAGTTCTATATAGCAAATTAACACCATCTTCTGAAATCGTTGATGAAGGGCCATGTATTCCTCACTCATTTTCATTATATCCTACGAATGAAAACGGACATAATACAAACAAAGTAATAATAGAAGCATGCAAATTGAAGCTAAAGTCTGATACATAACAACTACATCAACTTTACTTAAAATACAATTTTTTTTATATGTTTGAGTATGCTATACCAAATCTCAAAAAACTTTGAAATGATGATTTGTTTTTAGTCCGGTTAACCACTTTACAATTTTCTAACAGTAAACCTTTCTTTTCACAAGAAACGAGATATGGTTTGACCTTTAATGTATTTGCATTTACAACACATTGTATATTTATCTGAAAAAACCAGTAACTAGCTGTTTGATAAATTCATGAGCGAATGAAGTGATCAAGGATCAATCTGTACAGTAGTAAAGAAGTTCCAAAAAATAAAACATTCTTTTTAATTATAAGATTTTTATGTAGATTTCATAAAATGTATCTATTGCATTAATCTTAATGTCCTAATTGTTGTCATATATGGTAAAAACTTTAACTTTTCAAATATAACTTTTTTCTTGGTGGGAAGTTAAAAATATGTCTACAAGATTGAGCCGGTAAACCCAACTGAAAATTAAAATATTATCCAGTTTCAATTTATTAAACAAATCATTTAATTACCTAGTAAACGAGTCTTTTTTAAATAAATTTTCCACAAGTCGAAGTGTAAATGTATCCTTTAAAGTCATCAAGGTTCGAGTTTTTGTTAGGGATTTCCAGGACAAGGATGTGACATTGCAATTAGTACTATTATGAAATATTTTGAACTTAATGAACACCTAAATCACGTTAGGTTCAATTATATACAATAAATTTGGTTTACCACCAATAAATCGTTTCTGGCAGAACCCAACGAAGGGTCAAAATAAATGATTGAATTTGAATTATTGAACTAATTACTGAATTTATAAAATGGCTAGGGATTTTTGCATTATTTCTTGACGTGTCATGATTCCAAATGTAAAATACTTTGAAAAGGCATCAAAGGTCGGCTTTCGTCAGGAGTTTATAGGTAGAGTATGTTACATTTCAGTTAGTACTATCGTCAAATCTTTTGTATTTAACGGGCACTTGAATCACCTTAGTTGTAATCATATAACATAAATTCAGTTAGAAGGTATACCGCAAAAAAATCGTAAGCAGGCAGACCCAGCAAAAAGTCAAAATAAAAAAAATTGAGTCTTAATTTATTCAACAACCACTTAAACTGATACACTTTTCCATAATTCTTATTTCTTATAGACACCCACCACAAGTAATATATTATTCTCGAATGATGTTCGGAGAGAAACTAATTTGAAATTTTGGAAAAGTAAAACATGATAACAATTTGCCATTCCTACTACAAGGTAATTTTTAAGAATATAGAAACCTTTGCTCGGAGACGAATTAAGTTATATAATTAATGAACGTTACTTAGCATGGGATGGGGATTTAAGGGTATGATTAATCGGTTGCTACCTGCTCAGGGACGAATTTAGGGCCGGTCTGAAAATGACAGTATTCATTAAGGATGTACTTTTTGAAGTTATTGTAATATCTTCTTTCGCGGCATCCTTCCAGTGTAATTTAAATATGTTATCAACAATTAGCTTGACAACAAAACATTATTAAAAATATAAAGTAGTTACCACTCAACAAGCAAACCAGAAGATAGAGAAAAATATAGAATAATAAGGAAGGAGAGTAATAAAATAATCAGAAAGAGAAAAAGGCAATGGATGGACTTAAAAATACAGGAAATAGAGAACGGGAAATGGAATAGGAACTCAAAAAAAATTTATAATAGAATAAAAGAAAATAATATGGTATTTAAAAACAAATTAAAAGGAATAAAAGGCAAACGAGGAAAAATTGTGGAAGAGGAAAAACAATACAAGGAAATATGGACGACATACTTTAAAGAATTATTAAATGAACAAATGACAGAAAGTAAAAGAGAAGAAGAAGGAAACATTATGGTACAAGAACCAACACTAGAGGAAGTAAAAGGGATTATAATGAGAGGTAACAACGGAAAGACACCTGGAAAGGATGGAATAAAATTGGAATTAATTATATACGGGGGAGACATGCTGCACGAAAGAATTCAAATACTGATTGAAGAAATATGGAGAGAGGAAAAAATGCCTAACGACTGGGCAAGAGGACAAATCGTAACAATACACAAAAAAGAAGACCAGCAAGAATGCAAGAACTATAGAGGTATCAGACTATTAAGTGTGGCCTATAAAATACTATCATTGATAATACAAAGACGACTCATAGCTGAAACTTATAATATCGTAGGACAATATCAATGTGGATTCGTAAGAGGCAGAGCAACAACAGATGCAGTACATAATATTAAGCAAATTATGGAAAAATCATACGAGCATCAATATGAAATAGAAATAGACTTCGAGCAAGCCTTTGACTCGCTAAAGAGGCACGAAATTAAGAAAGTTTTAAAAGAGGAAGGAGTAAGTAAAAAAATAAGAAACTTAATAAATACGACAATGAAACAATCAAAAGTTAGTATTTTCATTCAAAAAGGGGAAACGGAAGAATTCGAAACAAACAAAGGTGTAAGGCAAGGAGATTCACTATCATCTCCGATCTTCAATCTGGCTCTATAATTCGTTTTAAGAAAAATACAAAAAGGAAATCTGGGAACAATTGGAGGACAAATAATTGCATATGTATAGTACTAGTGACAAAAAGGAGGAAAATCATGGAAGAAATGCTGAAAGAGATTGAAGAAGAAGGGATGAAGATGTGATTAAAAATTAATGAGAAGAAATCTAAAATAATGAGATTTGGGAAAGCAGGGAAAAATAAAGAAATAAAAATAAGAAACAAAAAATTTCGAAGAAGTACAAAAGTTTAAATATCTAGGAGTAATGATAGATAATAAAGGGGAAAGAAATACGGAAATAGACGAAAAAATAGTAGCAAGAAACAGAGCGTACCAAGCAAATAAAAGTCTGTTGAAAAGTAAAATATTAACCAAGAATACAAAAATGAACATATATAAAACAATGATAAGACACATAACAATGTATGCAGCAGAAACGATTACAATGACAAAGAAAGAGGAAGACAAGTTGAGAATAAATGAGCGAATTATAATACGAACAATATTGGGTCCAGTGAAGATGGATTCGCAGGAATACAGAAGAAGAAAAACAAATCAAGAGATTTTGGAAGAGCTAGATGGAGAAGACATAGTAAAGAGCAATAAAGCCCAAAGAATAAAATGGCTGGGACATATTTGGTGACCAGAATCAGTAACAAAAGCAATGATACAATGGCAACCAGGGGGAAAAAGAAGGCGTGGAAGACCTAGATCGAAATGGTTGGCAGAAGTAGAAGAGGACTTAAGCAGGGAAGGAATTACAAAGTGGAAGGAGAAAGTAAAAGACAGGGAGAAATGGAGACACATCAGTGAACAAATACAATGAATGGGGAGGCTGATCCACTCCGTGGATATATAGTAACTAGTTTCGGCAACGAACTACTTTCGTCTATATATATATATATATATATATATATATATATATATATATACCACTCTTATAAGTTAAAAGTTTTGGAACAACTAGAAGTAATTAAAGATAATACATTGATATAAAGAAAATATAGACCAAAAAGAAATCAAGCAATACATAGCAAACATACAGTGATTGTACAGTTCGACGAAAACAGATAAAATTGATAAAAATAAAAACCATCAAATATTTAATTTATTTACCAATTCATATTTATTTAATAAAATCGAAATTTCTTTAAATTATTTCCAATAAATCTATTGTCGAAAATAAAGAGTTACATGTACAAAATATACATTTAATTAATTTTTCATATAATTAATGTGTCATATGACTCGATAATACTTTTATTTATGACCCATTATCGTTTCATATTGCAATCTAGCCGTTACCTGTAAAAAATCTTGTGGTCGGCATGTTAGCAAGTTAAGATCATTTAGTTCCAAGAAATTCCATTCTATAAGATACAAATGCCATTGCTTTTTCAGTTTTTAACATTGAATCGAACAATATTTTATAGTTTGTTGAACAATATTTTGTAGCTTTTATATGCTCTAGCTCTAGACGGTGTTCGTTTTTCTTGGATTTGGTAATTTGTAGTTGAATAAATATTGGTAAATGGTGGGTATGTTGCCAAAGCTCAATCTTTTTATAATGTTTTGGTTACTCTTAATCGAAAGGTTGAAGTGAACTAACTAGGCCCTTTTCCGGAGACCCTCCCGGACAAAACGTGGCATACTTCCAGAACCAAGAGAAATATTCTCGAAAACGTTGATATAAAATACTTTAGAAGAACTCCTGAAATGTACCAAAGATGAAGAATCAAACCATCCCAGACACCCAGAAAAAATAGTTAACGTTTTATGAAAGGTTAAAGAGATCAGATTTGAACATTTTCAACTTCTTTACCATTATGTCATGAAACTCCACCTTCGATAATTCAAATACCAGCAGTCAACTTCTCATTAGCAAATCAGCCCAAACGCTCTACCAGCGACCACATATTCAAATTAAAATACTATGATCCCATTTCTAAATTCACCGGTTATGATCATATTTTCACTGATGCATCTTAATCAGAAAATGGAATCGCATCGGCATTTTTACAAGATATTAACAAGTATGCAATCAGGCTAAATCCTCACTGTACAATATACACAGGAGAGTTAGTCGCCATACTTGAAGCTTTGAGCAACTACAAACAGCCAGACAAAAACATATTAATAATATCGTACTCCTACAGTGTTCTCAAAGGAATAAAATCACTATTTCCTACTCACCAAATACTTTTAAACACTAAAGAAGAGCCTTACAGACTTCCTGTGGGTCCCTTCTCCTGTAGGCATACCATCCAATAAAAAAGTTGACGAAATTGGACGACACTCTATAAGCAACGAAAATCTACCATATTTTGGAAGAGTTCCATCTGCCGATTTCAAACCAGTTATAAAAAAATATGTATGGGATATTTGGCTAAAAAGATAGGAAGGAACCAATACGCTTCTTAAAGAAATCATGCCATCAGTAAAATACTTACTATTCCACAGAACAGAAAAGACCAGGTTATTTTAAACAGGTTAAGAATAGGACATTCTGTCCTCACACACCAGCATCTGTTAAATCAAGAACCACCAAAGCAGTGTTTTACGTGTGATGTGCATTTAACCATAAAACATATACTACTGGATTGTACAAATTTAAGTGTTAGAAGAAGAGTTAACAACATTCCGCCTAACATGAACCGCGCATTAAGTGAAAACTGTGAAAAAGTGCTCAAATTTCTGAAAGACTCCAATTTCTATTATAATATATAAGTACCTATTGTATGTTTTTTGACCCCGCCCATGACCCTCGAGGTGGATGGGGTAAATAAAAAAAAGAATCAGAAACGGTGTATTTTAAAACAGAAATACCTCAGGTCAGGTGAGTAGAGTTAGCTGGTCAGAATCTCACAAATAGTCTTTAACAGGGGTTCTGGGGTGGATAACAGTTCACTTATCAAAGGAAACCAATCTTAAAAAAGCAATTCAAATAGAAAAACAAGGAAACAAAGAACTATCGTTGTTAGAGCATGGAATGTTCAATGGGTTCGTGATTAACAAAAATAAATAATGAAACAGATAAACTACAGACATAATAATTGTTGCAAATAGAGTAAAAGCTTCCAAATGCATTTGAAAACATCTTTGTTTAATGCTTTTTTAAATTCTGTACAACAATCTTAGTAAAAAAGATCATGGAAAGTTCAACTTAAAAAAAAACAACAAAAAAGTTGTAACAATTTTCATCAAGCGACAAATATTTTCAAATGCATATCAAAAATCTACAAATTTTGTTCAAAATTATCACCACTACTTCTAATAAAAGCACCTGAGATGCGGGTAAAAGGTTATCGGGGAGAGGAGTGCGGGCAGCAGTTTATAGAAGAAAACGTGAGCGGAGCAGGGAGGGTGCAGTTTTTTGCAATTTTAAAAAGATGTAGAAAAAGAAATTCCTAGGCACAAAAATGCTTGTTGAGTGTTTATCACATGAACTTATTTTTCTTTCACACAGAATTTTGGTGATAATGAATTAGATTTCCAATGCAATAAGACTTTTTGCTGAGATTGTTGTACACCATTTAAAAAAGGGTTAACCAAAGATGTTTTCAAAGGCGTTTGAAAGTTTTTACTCACTTTAATTTATTTGATTCTAAGCATTCTTGTTGTATGATAAATTTGAAAAAAATTGTACTTTTCAAATTTTCAACCTTATTATTTTTACATTTTTCGTATCAATGTGATTCATTTTTTTGTTAATTAATAAAAAAAAACGTTTATTATTATTAAGTTGAAAATGAAAAAAACATTTCCTGCGCTTACTTTTTCAAAAATTAATTTTGATAAAATTAAAGAAAAAAGAAACTGGTGAATATCTCGAAAATGGTAATATTTATTTTTCGTTTGTTTAATCCTCTACCAGTATAAATTGCCCGAAAGAACATTTTGATTAGTTATTTTTATCAACCATTCCATTATGTATGCTTCAAATTAATTCGATTTTCAAAATTTAAACCATTTTAAAATTCGATATATTTTTATTTCAAAAAAAAGAACCAAATTTTAACCTACATTTTAGTTATCTATTAGTTAGTGTTATCTTAATTTTTATATCTTAATCTCAAATTTTAAGCGACCTCCTAATTAAAAAAAAATAACTTCGGTTTCTATTGGCATTGGCCCCAATACATATTGATGTATGTTAAGTTTGTTAAGTAGGTTATTTTTGATGTAGTAATAAGTTTCATGTTTTTTGAATAGTAAATACCAACTAGATGAAGTAATAGTTTTTCAGAGACGACATAACTTATAGGGAAGTTTAATATATTTTATTTTGAATTATATAGAAGGCCAGAATTGAGAGGAGTAAGAAAACCTTAAAATAGAATGTTATTGCTGAAATTTTTCTGTCATTTCAACACTATTTTATTATGAACAGTCCTGACTGCATGAGTTCAGAAGTGTAGGCGTTACCGTATTGTACCCATTCCTCATGATAATGAAGCGAATGTGAAATCGTAGAAAATGTGTGTGTTCAATAAATTGTTCTCTTTTTAATATTCAAAAACTATTTTCAGTTCTATCAGTTGAAGTTAAAAATGAACTTGACATGGAAACGCAGACGTTATTTATCTACTAAATAAATACCTTAGCGGAATATTGAAAGGGATCAAACCACATCTGCATGTGTAGTATTTATCAAATGTTCACTTGAATTAGTTACCAAATATTTTCAGTACCCATGTGTTCCCAATTGTTTCATTTTTTTTTTTTCGTTAAACTTCAAACAACTGTTATGAACTAATACAATTTCAAATTTTTGATTATTTTAGATAGTCGGTGAGTATGTGTAAAAATATATCATCATCATTATACAATTATCGCATAGACTCTATTTACAAATTTTTGATAACAAAAGTGCTTGAAAACTAGGTCAATTATTTGATTGTAAAATATTTTTTCAAGCAAAATACAACTGCAATATTATTTTAGAGTTAGATAAGAATATGAACAAATAAAAAACCAGATACAGTGTAAGTCGTATTTGTTCGAAATCTTTACCATTGACAATTACAATAAGGTACATGTCTCAGAATTCTCTAACCTTCCTAACCGATTGATTTGATTTCTGAGAATTTTGTGATGTTTACCTCTTATCAGTGGGGACGCCAATTTATCATCCACGTGTACTTTGTTCTATGGGCATCTGGACAACTAGTGAATAAAAGTGCACGAAAGTGTAATTTATCAACAGACACTGATTAATTAAGGCATTGCTGGATTATTATAGTCTAACTAAATGGTCACAGATTAATGTAGGAAAACAAAATCAGCAGAATATCCTTTCAATCATTAATGATTAAACAGAAAGCTTAAAGGTTATGTATTTATAATTTGCATGAATGCAGTGCTGTAATAAGTGGATTCAAATTTTATTACATGACCATTACCCTACATCCTCTTCAATGCAGATGAAGTATGTTTATTTTTCAAGTGCCGACTTTTGTTGATTTTGAAAAGCTCACCGACGCTGTTGTTTCAGCGTGCTCTTCATTCTCTTTGTAAATGGATGAGGAACAAGAAAGAGAATTATGAAACGTTTTACAAAGAGTTTATTGGAAATAATTTTGAAATTCCATTTAAATGGTTTGAAACAACAAATATTGATAATCCTGGCATATCTGATCATATTTATAATATCAAGAAACACCTTAAAGCGGGTAGCACACAAATTCAAAACAGTATTTACTGATTTTTCAAACTTTAAGTATTGGATTGTTTTAAAAAATGATGGTACATATAAAACTTTAAAATATCCATTTATTTGCATGATTAAATTGGAAACTAGTAGGTATCCATTGTAAAGTTCAGAATAGAAGGTGTATTTGGAAAGGCTTGATATTATTGTTTTTGTCTTTTGAAGAAAATATTCGAATTCAAATGACTAGTATATTGGAAGATCTGGAACAATTAGTGATATTCTGATAATGTAGAAAGTGCAGAATGACACAAATTCAAGCAAATTGTGAAAGAAGTAAAATATTTTCAAGGAATTAATTGCCCATTGAATTATTTCCTCAGTCTTTCGTGAATTTTAACTAGTAATCAATTAAAAAATAATGTTAATTAATATGAAGAAGCGGTAAGTGGTATGGGAAGATTTGTTACAAATTGACAAAAAGAATATGCCGGTCGTGTTGTAAATAGTATTTATTACTTATTTGGATGTTCAATTTTATTTAAAATTAGGAAAATAATTTTGACTTTGTTATTGCTTCTTGTTAAATTGCCGGTTATCACTATTTACATGATGAAACGTTTTTTAGAACCTTCTTATTAGTGAATTGAAATTACTGAAATAATGCGAATTTTGTATTAACCTACTTTCAATGACTGCAATATATTTTAATCAAACATGACACCTTCCTTTATCAGGCATCAAAGTAAATATTTACCAAAATGTAACAAAGAGGATTTACTGTAATTATTTCAGGACAAACTTAAATTTGAAGTTTCTAGATCAATTTATGCAGCATCATCTAATCTACTTTTAGTTATATTTACGCATTAATGCGGCCATTTTTGAAATTATTAGTCCTGCCAAGTAAAATGTAATGTCCTTTACATTGAACATAAGAATAATTGTTCATGCCATGAAAACTTTAACGGCTATACTCTTGAAATACCAAATAGCCACACAGATCATTTTATATAATAAATACAATAAAATTGTAGGGATTTTTAACTTGATTTTATCGTAATTTGAGCAAAAGAAGCCCAGGAGTTCTAACTAACAAACAAACACGTTTCCGGAAATATTTAAGTCCCCATATTAACAAAATTTATTCCTCATCGGATTACAGGATAATTAGGTACCAGCTAGACATAAGGTTCAAAGTTTATAAGACGTCAATATTTCTCAAAACAAACTGTATAAAATTGTAAATAATAATATACAGTGCCCATAACTTTGATTAAATTAGTTTCGCGGTGTTCAGATTCATTTTAGCCTGCGATTCCTTGGACACATCTAATGAAATATTTACAATTAGACTGCTTGTGAATTTGATATACCTGTATTGAGCATATTATGAAAAAAACATTATTTAGGCTACTGCATATTTGTAATATATGTTTGGATACTTTAATTAATTAATTTTGAATGTTATATAACAAGAATTTTACTTCATATTCCTGTTCCGTCATGGGGAGTAAATCTATAAAAAAAACTATGATTCGTTTTTGGAAGAAATATTGTCTCCAAACTCATACAAATGAAGAAAATAGAACATAAACGAACAATAATTATGATGGCGTTTTAGAACAAAAAATTGTTTTATTCTACACTTAAATATTTTCGTTTTGTTTAAATAGGTTACTTCATTTTGTTTAAAAATTCTAGAATAATATTTGATTAATGATGATTAATAGGCATTCATAAATTTAATAATAATGATTTTTTTATTGTTGTGGTTTTTTTAAACAGCTCACTAGTAGACTAATTAATTTAATTGATAGTTTCAATTACATATATATATATATATATATATATATATATATATATATATATATATAAATATATGTTTGTGAAAAATTATTTTTAAAATAAAATTAGTCTATTTCTGTTATTTTTTAATGTAATATTAGGTACGTTTAATAAAGTAGTATAATGAGGAATGTTAATTAGTTTATTACAATACACATTGTAAAGCTAAGCATATTTATAATTTTGTCTAAAATTCTGTAATTTGCCAATACGAGCTTGTTATTTGTTTGTTATGTTCAATAGGTAGTGCGTAATTCCATGCAAAACATACGCTAATTAATGAAAATAGTTGTAGCGAAGAAATGTTTAAAACTAGTGGTAAGGAACAAGTTCAAACTAGATTTAGATTTAGCCTGCTTGTCCAAGCAATTTTTGTTTGGATATTTGTAACCTTTTAAAATCTGTTTTTATTTTGTTCAATACTACTCTTTTATAAACTAATTTTTAGGAATGTACCCAAACTGAATGAAAATTTTATATTTTCTATTTGACCTAATTTTGAATATGTACGTGAAGTCTGTATGTATTAATTATTAATAATAATTTTTAATATCTTATTAATAAATGGCTAAGATGTTTATGACATTCTCGTTATATACATATTTACTCGTATGTATAGAAACTGCTACTAAATGATTGTTGTTTTTTCACCAGCGTAAAGTTAAAAACAAAAACTTACCTTCTAGTTTCATACCAACTTCGAGACACTTCTGAAATCTGCAGAATGGACATCGTTTTCTCTGTGTTTTGTCAATGTGACAACTCCTTTCCGCGACACACGTATATACTTTCTTATTCTGAACTGTTCTTTTGAAAAATCCTTTGCAAGATTCACATGTGAGCAGCCCGTAGTGATATCCCGAAACTTTGTCTCCACACACAGGACACAGTTCCTCGATACCATCCTTGGTATCAGAAATGTCTGCAACACCAGTAATTGAAGTTGCTGCACTCGCTATCTGATACCCAGCACCCATGTCAATCCCAGATAGTGTGTTGACTCCTGAAGAAAACAAATAAGAGGTGTCAATATTATTCATGGACTGAGACATCATCATGGATTGTTGGTGATGATGCATGCCCATTTGTTGGCAACTACTGTAAGGGGTTGATACGGGGGGTGAGTTGTATTGTGGTGGTAAGGGGCTGGAAACTTGGGGATTCATTTGGGAATCACTCGAGTTCGCGTTAAATGGGGACATGTTCAAAGACAACAGCGTGGAGTGGTTCTCCATTTCGAGTAACATTTCACAATTTAGTTATACTTAAACGTCATAGTAAATACACAAAAAACACTTGCACATTTATATCCAAATAAGAGTGAGGTATAATCCAAAAAGTGGCACACACACGCGTTCGCAAGTGAAATCGAAACCGATTTGTTGTGATTATGAAAGAGTGTCGAGCGAGCGATACCTTAACAGAACGTGAATTCGCAAACTTTAAATGAAAACTGACTGACTAACTGACCAAGGATCCGAATGCGCCGGGTATAACAAAACCCGCCGAACGAACGAAGTCGATCGAGTCTGTGTCTACCGTTCGTGTCGCTGCTGCCAACACAGGGCCACAAATGATTAGGAGTCCATGCAATAAGTGAAAGTGAGTTCGGGACCAGTGACCTACTTTCCAATGAACCAGGTCTATGTTAGAGCGTACATATACACTTACATCACACTCCGTCGCTGTTGTCAGATCTTAAACATTTTCCCTAAATAAACGGAACTTTTGTGAGCTTATTTAAAAGTTTTTAAGAGGTATTTGGTGTTGATTAATACGTACGAATGATAATAAATCATAATTTTCCGTTCACTTTTAAATATATTATTACTAAAGAAACTTTTAATAACAAACTGGTTGCGAATATTCACAATAATAAATTGCGTGTAAATATGCCAAACAATCAAATAGTCGATGCAAAGAACCCGTTGCATCATTAATTCACTATTACTAGTAACACGGAGATCTGGAATATTCATCATACAGAAAAAGAAATTAACAAATGGTATACTAGAACGAATAATCGAAAGTCTAGGAATTACTCCCATTGTCCATTGTTATTGATATTGAAGAAGACAGTGATGTCAGTGTCTTTGAGTCAGAATAGAGAAAGAAGTCTTTCATTCATTCATTTTCAGATATTTTGTCATTGTAGCTTATTTAAGTTAATGTAACATAACTTAGGAAAATGTAACATAACTTAAGAACACTTTTTTGTAATATGTAGGCATACATTTTGAAATAGAAACCAGCTTTTGAGTATGTCAGCCCCTAAGTTGCATTCTTTAATGTAAAGCATTCTAAGCAGTATTGCTTTTATTAATATTAATAACAATTATGATCAATATTTTTTGTTAATTCCTCCAATTTCCGCTATGTTGACTGATCTTAAATTTTTTACTTCTTAGACCTTTTTATATTTATTTTATTGAATATATATATATATATATATATATATATATATAACAACAAAGAGATTCATGGGTAATTCTCGCAAAATAAAGGGTTACTGAAATAGAGTGGTAACCGTGGACATGCATGTTTCTGGCTCATTTTGCCTCTTCAGCACTGCATAACCAAATACGGATGTGAAATTTGGGAGCAAAGATGTTAATCGAAACATGGGAAAACACAAAATAACGGATTTCAGCAGGGAAACCAAACGCTCATTTGTGTCTTCAATTGGAAGAACATGAATCTCTTTGTTGTTGTTGTTAACATATCACGCGATATTCCTACATCTTCTTTGTTATTTACTATGGGTCGAAAGGTTCATGGCGGGGGGCTATATGCGCCTCCGTGTCGATCTTGGTTGTTGTCCTGAAAACTCGGGATCTTCCAATTGAAGACACAAATGAGCGTTTGGTTTCCCTGCTGAAATCCGTTATTTTGTGTTTTCCCATGTTTCGATTAACATCTTTGCTCCCAAATTTCACATCCTTATTTGGTTATGTCGTGCTGAAGAGGCAAAATGAGCCAGAAACATGCATGTCCACGGTTACCACTCTATTTCAGTAACCCTTTATTTTGCGTGAATTACCCATGAATCTCTTTGTTGTTGTTGTTAACATATCACGCGATATTCCTACATTTTCTTTATATATATATATATATATATATATATATATATATATATTTGATATAACGACTGAAAAATGATATAGAGGTAGGGATAACGGGAATTTTCAGTCCAAAATTCAATGGAGAATCTTTTATTTACAAAAAGCCAAGCTTTCGTGTCTTTTTGACACTTCTTCAGGGCACTACAATATACAATATTCAAATATAAAATGATTTAATAGTAATTTGTAAAACAAGTGTCACAATGACTCGTTTTGTAGTACGAGTGTGAAGTTTTTGCAAATCACGAGTACTACAGAAAGTCATTGTGGCACAAGTTTTACACAATATTTTTTATAATTCGCATTTATTTAATTTTTTAAATAAAATATAATTACATATAGTCCCTCTTTTAAACTAGGAGTAGTGGTTTGAATTTGAGTTGGAAATTCTGTAGATTCCTGATTGGTCAGATCACAGATGGTTTTATTCAGCACTCCTGACTTTTGACATATTATAACCGAATAATTGTGTAAATTGTAAACAGAGGATGATTATTTGTTTTTTATTTTATTATTTATCCCAAAAATCGAACGTTATGTATACCCATATATTGATCCTATACAATATAAAAATAAACAATTGACAAATTATTGATAAATAAACGTTAGCGTACTTTATTTGTTAATATTTTTAATAAATAAATCATTCTAATTCACCTTTAAGAACATTTAATATAATAATTTGCTAGCTAGAACAACGCTAGACC
The DNA here is from genome assembly GCA_963921935.1 of Galeruca laticollis. NCBI lineage: Eukaryota > Metazoa > Arthropoda > Insecta > Coleoptera > Chrysomelidae > Galeruca > Galeruca laticollis. Next base: position 117,680,548 of record OY998175.1, read on the forward strand.
ATTTTATTTATAATTTGTGTCAAGGTTAAAGTCAAATTTCAAATAAAAATATAACTAAATACAATATCCAACTGTAAACTAAAAATTACTAAAACAGTGTTCAAAGAGCTTCATTGTGACAGTGTGCTAGCTAGAACAACGCTAGACCATTTTATTTATAATTTGTGTCAAGGTTAAAGTCAAATTTCAAATAAAAATATAACTAAATACAATAACCAACTGTAAACTAAAAATTACTAAAACAGTGTTCAAAGAGCTTCATTGTGACAGTGTGAACAATGTTATAATGACGTCTCTTTTATACGCGAATTATAAAAAATAAATATAAGTACTAACATGCAATTTTTTTAAAACATTATTATACTATAAATGGTGACATACTTCACATAGACAAATCAATACATATTTTTTTTTGTTTCGCAATTAATTGTATCCTTTATTTTATTTTATATTGAATGAAGTTTGAAGAAAATTTTAGGTTAGATTATAACCTGAGAAAATGACTGACAAATAATTTGTTGGACATTTTAAGATTAATGAAAATGATTTTTTTTATGAAATAAGCATACAATTATTGGAAATTATCTATTTTGGGCTATAGTTAAGAGGTAGCTATAAATATTGCTAAGATTTTCAATGTCACTTTTCTTGTTCATACTATTATTAGTCTTGTTAATTTCTACCATTTCAAGAAATAAAATATCTCTTAGAAATATTTTGTTCAGTGTGTAGGTTTTTGGTTTCTTCAAATAACATTTTATGTCCTGTTTCGATGGAATGTTGTGTTAATGCACAATAATTTTTGTTGAGTTTTATATCACTTTTATGAGATGTGATTCGATTAGTCAGATTTCTAGAGCTTGTACCGATGTAGTTAAGATCACAGTTATTGCATTTTATTCCATAGACCACATTTGATTTCATCAAATCAGGTGTGGAATCTTTCAATTTGCAGTTTAAATTTCCAATTGTTTTGACATTTTTTGTGTTATCTTTATATTAGTTTCAGTTTTGAAAAGTTTTATTATGTTTGATGATAAATTTTCAATATTTGGAATTGATGAGTAATTAATATTTTTGTTCCAATCTGTTTGATTGGTAGAGATATTATTATGAAAGCTTCTATCAGAATTAGCGTTTAAAAGAATACTGCTAAGAAGTGTTTTAGGGTAAGAATTTTCTAATAAGATATCACGCAAAATTTTGAAATTTTTTTGTATTAGGGAAGGGTTTTTCAATTCTATTTTTGAAACAGAGAACGAGATTTATATTCATTTTTTGGTGTGAAAAGAATGATAGTTTATATACCTTCCTGAATTTGTTGGTTTTATATACCAATCGGCAATCAAAGTGTTGTCGTTTCTACAGATTATTTTAGTATCTAAAAATGGGATGCTATAATTTATTTCAAATTCAACTGTAAATTGTAAATTTAGATTATAGCTATTTATTTTTTCTAATATTTGATCCGATTTATTAACTGGTATCGCACAAATTATATCATCAACAATTTTTTTTTAAATGGTATATTAGTATATCTTCAAAATAATCATCCATTACATATAGTGCAGTTATGGGAGAAATAGTAGCTCTCTTTTGTGTGCCAAGAATTTGTTTATAGTAATCTCCTTAAAATGAAAAATAACTTGAGTTGAATATGAATTCGATGATTGATAAAAATTTGATGATTCTACTGGTTACAATTTTATAGGAATATTACATCTAGACTGACTAATATGTAATCTGGTGGAAGTTGTTTTTCATTTATGAATGAAGAAAAATCAAAGGAATCTTTGATATAAAAATTATTTTCATAGTTATATGCATTGGTTAGAATATAGACGATATTTAGTTATTTTATTTATAACCAAGGCCCAAGAATATGAAATCAAAAATATTATGAATGGTTAAGGCAAATTAAAAAGTATTCTAGTAAGCAAACCAGTATTTTCTGCAAACTTAACTGCACGTTGTTCTGTATTTAGATAAACACCTACTGTGAATGGTGATAAATTATTCAAATCATTCATCACCAACAAACGGAATGTAAAATAACTTATTTCAAAAAAACGTCAAAATCCAAAGTAACAAATGTCAACTAACTATAGAATAAAAAAATAGTCCAGTAAAATTATATAAAAATTTAGACCAAAAAGGGGGCCGGATACTTCAACCCATACCTCAAATAGTTTTTTATAATTCGCGTATAAAAGAGACTTCATTATAACATTGTTTACAGTGTCACAATGAAGCTCTTTGAACACTGTTATAGTAATTTTTAGTGTACAGTTGGTTATTGAATTTAGTTATATTTTTATTTGACATTTGACTTTAACCTTGACACAAATTATAAATAAAATGGTCTAGCGTTGTTCTACCTAACAAATTATTATATTAAAAGTAAATTAGAATGATTTATATATTGAAAATATTAATGAATAAAGTAAGCTAACGTTTATTTATCAATTATTTGTCAATTGTTTATTTTTATGTTGTATAGGATCAATATATACGTATACAAAACGTTCGCTTTTTGGGATAAATTACCAGATATCTATGTGAAGATGTATTACAGAATAATTCTGTTCATGGTATAATATAAATAGATCGCAAGAGTATATACGAAGAAGCTCTTTTTTAAGCAAATAATCATCCTCTTTTTGCTTACATGAAAGTTTGTTTACAATTTACACAATTCTTCGGTTATAATATGTCAGAAGTCAGAAGTGCTGAATAAAACCATCTGTGATCTGACCAATTAGAAATCTACATAATAGCCAACTTAAATTCAAACCACTCCTCCTAGTTTAAAAATAGGGATTATATGAAATTCTATTTTATTTAAATAATTAAATAAATGCGAATTATAAAAAATATTGTGTAAAACTTATGCCACAATGACTTTCTGTGGTACTCGTGATTTGCACAACTCACCGCTTCGCGGTTCGTTGTGCAAACTTCACTCGTACTACAAAACGAGTCATTGTGACACTTGTTTTACAAATAACTATTAAAGTACTGGGCACAAATATTTTTAAACTTTTATATAAAACTAGAGGACCCGCGCTGCTCCGCAGCATTAGTATAGAATATGTATAAGAGGGTGTAATTATTACATAAAATCATTTTACAGTACTTCCTTCCAGACAATATTAGCTGTGCATTGGCAGCGTTGAAAAAAATTGAAAGTAAAGTTGATTGTGCACACATAACTTTCCTCACACTCGACGAATTTAAACAATTTATAGCTCAAAAAAAAGGGCTTGATCCACTGAGTGTTCTTAGACTTGTGTCAATAGCCTACGTTAATTAGAACTCTAGTTATAGAGGTTTAACTGAAGGAAAATCTTGAAAAAATTGAATGTAAATTTGATTGTGCACGCCTAACTTTCCTCAAACTCAACGAATTTAAGCAATTAATAGCTCAAAAGAAAGAGCTTGATCGACTGAGTGTTCTGAGAGTGAAACGATCAAGATCCATTCATTAGAAGAGGAGCTATGAGAATTCGAATTGCTTATATGTATTAGAATATATAATTTTTAAATAATAAGTAAAATTAATTCTTTAAAATGTAAACAGTTGGTGCCATTATTGAGGATGTATCGTAATGAATTTATAATTACACAATAGTTATATTTCAGTTCAAAGTAGTATATCTATGTGATCGATGACGATGAAGAAGATACTTTTCATAGAAACCTATTAGTTGCTATGGTATATGCGATGACAAAAGTAATTAATCTCTTATAACTTGTAATATAAAAAATGTCATTTAGTGTTTCGACACTTACTGTGTGGAATCTACTTATATTACTTTTTTTAAATGTTACTAACTGTTTCTAAATAGTTCCAGAATATAATGAAAAAAGTCTAAAAAAATGACAACTGTTTCGCTATCTAGTAATAATTTCATTTAAAAAAGTACCTAACAAAAAATATCCGTAACCCCGATTATAAGAAATGATTGATTAACTATAAGGGCAATGAAAATAATAAAATATATTAAGTGTGCAGCGAGCCACTGCGCCTGAGTAAATATACCAATCCACAGTGGCATTTCCTTAATTAAGCACCTTTCAATTATTATATAGACGGATACCAGAAGACCAAAGAACCAAAAAAACAGATTTGCAAATATTAACTAATCAAAAACAAAATTTACTTTCACTAATTAATGTTATTATCTTCATGTTAAAAATTCTTAATCAGTACAAGGAGATAAGTATGTTAACGGTGGGGTAAAATTTATTTGCAAATAAATTATGATTTAAATCACAATTTACTTAATCGTAATACACGATGGGTGTCGGCTATATAATTTTATAATTAATGTGACAAGATCAATATCTATCAAACATGTTTATGCCTTAGGGAATATTGGAAATCTTCAAGAAGAAATATGGGTTTGGTTCAAAAATTCTCTTAATAATTTTGAAACTGTTGCAAACTAATATTAAACTTTTTGTCTTTTCTTTCTACAAGGGTGAACAAATTGGAATATGTTTATAATATAGTACTATTATGCATTTCAATTTCTTTTACATTTGTCAATCAATCAATCACAGCTTTATTTTCGGGAAAAAATATTTAAAATATCTTTAATCTATAAACATACATAATATGAATTCTCAAAAGTTTTCTTAACTCCTTTTAAAAATCCCTTTCATTTATAGAAATTTAATAATTTTAAACAAAGTCGTTCAACTCAATAATAAATAATATATCTTTAACAAGTTGAAACAAAATTTGCTTCTTCGTATTTCAAAGGCTTTTGATTAATGAGTAAATTTTAGATGACAGGGTAGTTAATTTTATGTCACCGTTCACTACATATTTTAGATTATCTAATTCTCGATAGTAACTCTCATTTTTACAAATATTCACTACTAAAAATCACAATTTTTCTATACAATGTGAATCCCTATCTTGGAATAAATTCAGTAAATCAATCACAGTTTTTTTGTTGCAAATATGCTCAGACAGGTCGATTAGTATTTTGAATTGCACTCTTTTTTTATGTAAAGAAATATTATACAGCATTTCCCAAATTTGAGATATCACGTCATCGACTATTTTTTCAAATGGCAATCCTAACTTGTTGACATGCGTACCAACTAATAAATATCCTCGCTCGATACGATGCTCTCCTTACTTATTTTTATTTAACTTTTTTGTTTAACATTGTCAACATCATCCCAGTTCGACAAAAATAGATAAACAAATACCTCTTGACATTCCATTTTTAAATTGTCTGAATTATTTAATAGATTTAAATCAGAGTCCTTCATTTTTCGAATTCGTTGATGTTTGTTGAATATCTTTTAAGGACAATAAAAATTTGATATACACTTCCAGAATAGTCATAAAAAATTAGGATTGCCATTTAAAAAAAATGTCGATGACGTCATATGCCAAATTTGGGACAGGCTTTAAAAAATTCCCTTATATCAAACAGAGCACAATTTAAAATATTAATGGACCTGTCCGAGTATATTTCCAACAATAAAACAGTTTTGGATTTATTAAAGTTATTCCAAGTTAGAGACTCACCTTGTATATTGAAACTATAACAAGCATTATACTGTAATCGTTACAGCAAAGCATAAAAACACCTGTCTCCAACTATTTCTAAAAAATTAACTTCAATAAAAGCGTTATTGTAAAATAAAAAACATATTTTTCGTCTCTAAAAATTTCTACAAATAAATCGACATTTTATTGCTGTAAATTTCCACATTTTCAAATTTCTCTATTTTCTGCTATTACTTCTAGACAATAAGGCAGATTTTAAATTGTATTGCTTAAATAAATATATCAATATCGATGTTATAGATAAAAATAAACAAACCTCCGAATCCAAAATATCGCTTATAGTTCCACAAAAATCGTCCTTGGTGACAACTCAAGTTTTTCTGTTCGTATTTCCACAAATAAATCTATTGTTATTAAATTCCACCTTCACCTACTTACGTCAGTAATCAGTAAACGTTACGTTGGCAACGTCGCTTACACTATCTGAGAGAATTAAAGTTGGAAGGGAGCAGTAGTGGGACTAGGTGGGGATGTCCTACTGACCCACATACACTCGGCGCATCATGTGGCTAGCGAGACACAGGGCAGGGTGATAGGAAGCAGTGGGAGGAAGACGAGGCGAGTAACCCTTTACCTTCCGCACTTCTCCCTTAGTTTACCCGTTTATTTTGGTGTACACGTGTTTGCGAAGAAGTGAGAGCGGCACGCGGCAGGACCGAGTCATCATTAGCTGTTGATGCTGCATTCCTAGATTAATCCTTTTGTAAAAAACGAAAAAATCTGCTGGATACATTTTTAGTATAGAGTAAAAATACTTACTGATCGTATATTAACAGGGAGTTCTATTAAGATTTATTTTAAAATATACAGGGTATATATTTCTCCTTGAAAATGTTTATTGGAAATTAAAAATTCCATAATATACGTTTATTCTGAAATTAATTTCTAATGTTTTATAAACAATTCAGAAACAAATAGCATAATTTTAAATGGTACAGTTGCGCCCAAAAAAAAATGGGACATTTGTTGTTGCCTAGTGCGAATGCGACTTTCCGTTCCCGAAAAAAATAGGATAGTTTTGTCGTATATTTAAATGATAATAACACTATAGTATAAATAATATAGTTTTTCATTATTAAATATCAAATGCTACTAAATAATTTTTAATTTTCAATAAAAAACAACAATTGATATTTAGTAATCCCGCCATTATGCTCTACAACTTCTCTTAATCTATTGGTCATCGATCTATATAATGTGGAATAATATTCTTGAGTTATTTCCTCCCAAGCATTATTTATAACTTCCAACAAACATTCAACGTTTCTTTGTCTTACGTTTGCCTTTTCGAATTTCTCTTACTAACATTGCCCAAACATTTTCTACCGCGCTTTTACGACACCAGTTAAGAAGGGTGAACTTTTTTTAGCTAAAACCAGTTTAAGGAAAATTTTTTGTTCTTTCAGTATATAGATGCCTCCCCAAACAAAAAAATCACAAAAAATTTTCTGCGGAAATGCATAATTTTCCCGACTTTAGAATAACTGAAACCAGTTATATCAAAACTTTTTCATGCTTTATATTTCAAACACTTTCTTAAACATAACTACGCAAAAGAACTCCTGCGGAAATATGTGGTTTTCCTACCAGGTGTTATTTGTACAGTGGTTGTGCCTTGCAGATAAATGAAAACTTATTTTTGTTAAGTATGTATAAAATATGCGAAATGAGACAACATACTCAGAAAAAATATTTATTAAATAACATGTTCAATGTCAAATAACATTTTTAAAACTAAATTTTGTAGAAATTACCGGAAATAAAACTGAAATTCAACTGTAAACTTTTAAGAAAAAACAAACATATATGTACCAGTATCAAATAAAGGAACAAAATTTGCCTTGCGGAATAACTCTTTAAAGTCGAAGTCACCGTACTCCATTCTAATTGAATTTAACCCATCAAGGACTGGTGTTGCCACACGGCAACAGAAATTAACAGTTTTCTGTTGCTTAAAATTCATCAGATTTTTCATTTAAAACATAGATGGCGGTATATACGGCAATAGTTTGTTGCAGTGTCAGTTGACAGAGCCGTGTGTAGTGTTTGCCTGTTCACTCCAGTGATATAAAAACACGATTTTGTTAGGGAATATCAAGAAGACTTCTCAAAAATGGATATCAAGTTTACGTAAGTATAAATAAAAATTAATTGTTACAGCTTTCGAAAATAAATTCGTTACAACAGCTTTGGGAATATATTATCAACGTAGAGGCGGCAGAATAACGGGAGTTTGCAAAAACCTTTGAGATCGTGAAGCTTTGGAACTCGATGTTGCCATGTGGCAACACGAGTCCTTTCTGTGGACTACCTTTTTACATTTTGCTTTTTTTTTCTAGCGATGGGCTGACTTTCGAAGAAGCTCTTCAGATTGCGTATAATGATGATTTAGATGTCGACCAAATTTATATTGAGCCTCCGAATGAGGGTGCGATGACAGATGAGGATTCCGGTGAGGAAGATGAAGGCGGACTCGTTGATAATTTATCTCGGAATCAATTGAATGCTCCAGCTCAACTTGTTTTACATGGTGAAGATGATGCATTAGTTGAACCAGATACGGAACATGTAGAAAAAGTTACTTATGAGGACATTGAATGGATCAAAGGCGATCTGGTAGAAAGTTCAGAAAATTATTTTCGTTCGGATTATGAAAGTTTTAAAACTTTAACCCCAACAGAAATGTTCGAGTTATTCATAGACCAAGACGTACTTTCTTTACTGGTAGAAGAATCAAACATATACGCACAATTTAAAAACTTGCCATGTCCTCAAATTACTTTGAATGAAATGAAATGTTTTATTGCTATTCTGATTTTATCGGGATATTGTCAATTACCTGGAAAAAAACATTACTGGAGTACTGATGCAGATCTTGGTAACCAACTAGTGAAGGATTCAATGAGGAGAGACCGATTTTTAACAATTTGGCGGTATCTACACTGCGCAGATAATAACGCACTAGATCCAAATGACAAATTCTATAAACTGCGACCTCTAAGTGATCTACTACGGCAAAAATTTCTGAATTATTTTGTTCCAGAAGAAGATTTGAATTACGATGAGTGTATGGTCAAATACTTTGGAAAGCACTCATGCAAGCAATTTATCCGTGGCAAACCAATCAGATTTGGATACAAGATATGGTCGCTGAACAACAAATACGGATATCTTGTGAATTTTTCCTTCTATCAAGGCAGAGATAGGCGCGTGAACACAGAATACCAAACTGTGTTTGGAAAATCTACTGCTCCATTGCTGATGCTTTTGGATGAGTTACCAGAAGAAAAGAAAAAACATCGATACAACCTATTCATAGACAATTTATTTACAAGCTTTCACCTTCTTAGTCATCTGAAATCAAGAGGTTTCTCATCCACAGGAACCATTCGCGATAACCGAATCCCTAAAAATTGCCCGTTACTATCCAAAAAGGATATGAGTAAGAAACAACGTGGTGACTTCGATTCTTGTTTGGATAGAACCAACGGAATTTTACTAACGCGTTGGACTGACAATAATGTAGTTTCAGCAGCTTCGACCAAATATGGGGTAGCCTCACTTGCTAGTGTCCAACGATATTCAGCGAAGGAGAAAAAAATTGTTCAAGTAAAAAGACCGAACTTGATTTCCAAATATAATGCATCTATGGGTGGCACGGATCTGATGGATGAAAATATTGCACGCTATAGGATTAGTCTACGTGGAAAAAAATGGTGGTGGTGTCTTTTCACATGGCTACTTGATGCCGCAATTCAAAATGCCTGGGTCCTGTACAAACAGTCTGGCAACAAAATAACTCAACTAGACTTTCGTCGAGAAATTGTCAAAACGTACCTCAACAAGTACAAGAATCCACCGAAAGGAAAAGGTAGACCATCTGCTAGTAAATCGAGCAGATCTTTCAGCCGTGTTGGCGATGATGTGCGATATGATAATATAGGGCACCTCCACACACCAGTAGAAAAAAAAATAAGATGCAATGGCGACAATTGCAAATCTATTATGCGCACAAAATGGATCAAATGTAATGTAGGAGTTTGTTTGTCGTGCAATGTTGAATACCATACACGAATGTAGTTTTTTTTTCAATCAATAAAAATTTTTTTTCAATGAAACATGGGCAGTGTGAGTTACTCGCGTTGCCATATGGCAACACTGATTTTTGAAGAAAGTAAGAAAAATTTCACTATATTTCTTTAAGCAAATCTATTTGTTTCGTTCTGAAAATACAGTTTGAAAATATACTATTGCAAAATTCTAAACTTAATTAAATCCGTCCTTGATGGGTTAATAGTTCAACCATTGGATCTAACTTATGTTTCTTATAATACCGCCTCCAAAGGTATTCACAAACAAAGTTTATCAGGAAACTCATCTTCAGGAATATGCTGACCTCTCAAATACCTTTTCGCTGCATTCCATTGAGATTATATTCTCAGAGTATGTGTCCCGTCATCCGCCACAAATTCCACGCTATGATTTACTGTGTGATGAATATAACCATAATTGGAAAGTCCACTGTAAGCTTTTCAATGATCCGTATGAATAATAGATCCCACTCTCACATGATATTTAATAATTTCTATAAGGGTAGCAGCATCTATTTTATTTTGCGGACAAACAACTAGCCTCAGATCTTCTGAGTTTTGAGCGATCATTCCCAAAACCCAATGACCCTCCATAACTCGTCCACGATTGTACTTCCTTTTCCCAAATTTCGATTCGTCAATATAAAAATAAAAAATTCTTTTATTCAATTTGTTGATGTGTCATTAAAATATAAACCTTAAAATATTAAATTGAGTTTAATCCTCTTCCTGACCTTTAACACAGATCAATGAATAATATCTATTCCTATCAGCTTAATATCGCTTAAAATCTCAAGACACAAACCTGCACTATGATTCCTGGCCCTCCAATTTTCGGAAGATATGCCTGCATTGAAGTAAAAGCACTGGTAACCATCTCCCGACAATACTTCATCCGAGGAGCTATTATTGCCATTGATAAACTCCCTTCTGAACCACTTACACTAGCACATATCCGTTCATATGATTCTCCGTGAGCGAATCCAAAAAGAATCCTTCATATAAATATTTAAGAAAAAAAAAGTTTAAAAAGTCTTACCTACCTAAACTCTTTTTCGGGTGTAAGATGACTATTTTCAAACCAGGTTTCCTTTGCAACAGAAAATGAAGGTTTGCATTGTTGTCGTTTAGAACACCTATATATCCCCAAATCTGTTTCTGAAAAATAATAATGCGAAAATATATCCATATTACTCGTATGTCTTTCACATTTTGTCCTACGGTAAAGTGGTCGATGTATTAAGCCTTCATTTTTCGCAAATCAATAAGCTTCCTGCCTAGTTTTTAGGTAGACTTTGCTCAGTTATAATAAAATAAGACATCATTTAACCACTAGGTATCCGTGTTTCTACTCCTATACCACATATTATACTAACAATAATAAAGCTCATATCTTAACGACATTTAAAAACCTAATGAACGTTTTTGTACATGCCTTTTTAGAGTCGCCAATTAAAGTTCGAATCAATCTAAATCTACAATATTTTATCAATAAATGAAAATGGTATATTTCCGAAGTTTTTTGCGTGTTTATGTTTAGAAAATTGTCTAAAATGTAAAACAGAAACGTATTTTCTTGTAACTGGTTTCAGCTATTCTAAAGTCGGAAAAATGAAAATTATGCATTTCCACAAAACAAAAATCGAATCTTTCTGTTTGAAAAATATTCCTAATGATAAATAAACGAATATTTCTTACATAACTGGTTTAAGCTAAACGAAAGTTTCAACAGCATCGATATACGATCTACCTGTCATTTGCCTAGAGGCTTAGGATAGGGCCGCGACACCTACAAACATCAAAGCAGGGTTAGGTGGACCGGTATCGTGCCATTTGACAAATCTATTTTCAAAGAGGAAGACTTTTTGTCGTGTTATGTGTCAGATAGACCTTCTGAGCCTAGTGAACACTTAGACGAGAATGAAGCATCTACATCAAAATCTAATGATTCAACCAAAAATTTGGAAGTGAACATGTCAGTAACTTATGGAAATCAAGCATTTGTATCCCTTGAAATTATCCGCCCATTCCCAAAAGCCCCACCAAGGAAAAGTATCCGCGCACCAAGAAACAAAGGAAAATGCAGAATAGCAACTGACACTCCAGAAAAAATAGAACGTGAGGAAAGACATGCTAAGAAGAAACCGAAAAAGGAGAAGATAAAATATGTAAAACGCAAGATAGGCCAAGATGAAGACACCGATGAAGAGGACAACATTTTTTTTCATGACAATTTAACTCATGTATAAAAAATCGCATATGCCACAGTGCAATTGTCACTTTGACAGCGGCAAAAGTTAGCTTTAACTTTTACAGCGACAAACACATTTGTTCATCAATTATCGCGGTGTTGGTTACCAGAATAAATAGTTTGGCATGTTTGTCAACAACTAATTGAATTTTCAAGAACTAACAATGAGTCGATTCGGTGTGTCTACGAACGCCGAAATTAGTCAAATTGTTAATACCTGTGTGCCTACTAATACAGTTGCGACGCAATCATCAATCTGGCGACAATTTTCTACGTTTTGCGATGCAAGAAGATACGCATTTGAGCCAGATACTTCCATCGAGAAATTTAATGTAATATTGCAATATATGTTTCCAAATTTCTCATTCATTAAAGTGTCCTGCCGAATTACACTCGAGGTTTGTATTGATATTGGGTAAATTTGTGTTATTCAAATTCTAAACTGTTTCCTAGCAATTTGACGAGAATAACTGTCAACCTAAAAACACTCCACCTTCGGTGTCGTGTTTTTAATAGTTGACAGTTATTCTCGTCAAATTGCTAGGAAACAGTTTCTCATTAAACAACCCAAATTTACCCGATAAAATACAAACCACTTGTGCAATTATAAGTGACAATTCGTCTGAAGATGAGCTAGTGTTTGATAGCGGTGAAGATATTCCAAATTTAAAAGATGTTCCTGAAGGAGACTATCTTATAGTCAAGGTGCACGGAAAAGCTAGCATTCGAAATTACGCGGCCAAAGTTCTTAGCAAGTTTCATAATGGCTATGAAGTAAATTTGTTAAAACGCCATGTGATCTCAAATAGATTAACTCTACATGAGAAAGATCAAGCATTTGTGCCATTTGCAGATGTTGTATTTAAGCTTCCTCGTCCTAATATCGAAACAAGAGAAAGATTTAAGGATATGCTGTATTTCAACTTCGATATTAGTGCATTTGGTTGCATGTTTTCCATGCTTTGTATTAAAATTCTAAAATAAATCACATTTTCTTAGTTCTGATGATTTTTGATTCAATATAAAAATATAAACCTTGTCTATAGTCTCCCCGTCGCTTGTCCAATGTCTCCCTTCGGACGGGGAGAGTTTGGACAACCGTAAAGGTTATTATTAATTGAGTTTTTGAGAAAACCATACACATTAAGATTAATGTAAAATTGTTTTTACCTTGCCGAAAGTCGCCAAGATCAGAAATGAACTTATGTAAAAATTGTCCAAAGTGTCCCCACCCTCCCCTATACTTTGTCGTTTATGTTCTTAGTTTTCTCTATTATTTGTTGTATTGTAAAGACGTGGTCATGTATACTTCTTCCTTGTCTAAACCCGCTCTGAGATTCTTCTAACTGTTCTTCTATTTCTCTTGTCAGCCTTTTTTCCAATACCCGGCCATATATTTTTGAAACAATACTCAGTAACGGTATACTTCGGTAATTGTTGCAGTCTCTCTTGTCTCCCTAATTGTAAATAGGAACAATAACCTATTTCCCAATCTGTTGGTAACTTTTCTTCCATCCTCTATTGCATATTGTTACCAATAGTTGAGCTGCTCTTCTGCCTATATGTTTTAGTACTTCTCCAGTAATACCATCATGTTCAGCTGCCTAACCTTTTTTGAACTTTCTGACGGCATCTGAAATTTCCTCTAATTTTATATCTGCCCCTTGTGTCTCATTGGGTCGGCTCATGCTTCCTTTGATCTTCAATGGTCTGTCTACTCAATAAGTTTTGGAAGTACATTTTACATCTGTCTATAATATCATCTTGTTCTTTTAGCTTTCCTTGTTTTTACAATTACAATAAATTAAATTCAATTTTTAGACACGCGCACATTGCAGTTTAAGCAACGAACAGACAAATTAACAAAAACGCGAATGAATGAAATGCATGTAAAAACCTAAAATTAATAGCACTTTCCGTCGGTATTGTGTCAAGGCTCACAGTGCAAAACTTGCCTCAATTAAAAGATAATGTGATAAAGTGACCCAGATACAAAATGAATACATACTCATGTATATACAAACATGAAATAATTATTATTATGAGGTGATTTTAACGTTCGTTTCATTTCAATCTGCGGCACAAGGTCGAATATCAGATCCTAAAATATTTCACTTTACTTTTTTACATTCTTGATTTCAATCGATCTCTTCTGTTTTACGCAAACTAATCGGGTGTTTGCGTGATCGAGAAATTCAGTTCATTTTTTATTTGTATATAATTGCATTAAAGTGTCTCGAAAATAACTTTGTGACCTAATTACTGGAGTGTTACTGATGTTATGTCTCGATGAGTTTTCAACCCAAACAAACGACGAATTGTTTTTGTTTTGTCTGATCGGGGATGTAATTTGGAATACTAACAGTTTATACGTTACGAAAGTATCTGTAATACATTCATATTCATATATTCGTTTGCTCTGAATGGATGTACCTACCGATTAATTTGATATTTATTTTGACCAAGTCCCTCACCCTGAAATATCTAGATTGTTATGAAATCGCAAACTGGTGTAGTCCTGTCTAATAGAACAAATATAATGTTCAAACTTTGGGGAATGCGAAGGATTATAGGAATGAATCGGTTGATTTTTTGGAAACCGAATTCTAGAAACTGAACTTTCTCGAAAGGGATTTTAATATATACGGCGAGTACCTGAAGCCACTTCTTATTTTAGTTTAATAGCGCGCGGACAGCAAATATAAATCTGTGAATATCGTATTTTTTTACAACTTATTAAACAAATATGAAAAACTAGTAATTTTAGGAGAGTTCAATTTGAATTTTAAGGTTGAAACTGGTGTTTTGAATAAGTTAAAATGTTTGCTGCAGTCGTACGGCATAGCAATCACCATTTTAGAGGATACAAGGATTACCGCTACCTCGTCCAAGTGTATTGACAATATAATTACCAATATTGCGGAACAACAATTTTCGGTCGGTGTTTTCGAGCCTTGCTTTTTTGACCATCGGGCTCAATATATTGTCATAGACAATAATATGAATCCAACTAATACGTCGCAATCTGTTATGAGACGTTGTGTTACAAATAAAGGACTAAATATATCATAACATCATCTAGCCACTATTGACTGGAGTCCTTTTATATCGGGACTATCAGATGTAGATGTTTTGGCCTCTTTCCTTGTTAACACTGTTAATAATTTAAGTTCGGAGTGTTTTCCTCTAAGAAAAGCTAAGCAAGGCACTGAACGTTCTCCAGTGTCTTGGTTTACAGATGATTTAAGGTACCTAAGAAATCAACTTTCATCTTTGAAGTTAATAGCCGAAGCAAGAAAACAGCCAGAAGATCTAAAAAAGTATAGGACTCTGAGGGTAGTGTATAATAGCAGGCTAAAATCCGCTAAAAAATCAGCTTATGATAATTTTATCATGTCGTCTGAAAATAGAGCAAAGGCTTGTTGGAAGGTTATTAACTATGAAAGAAGGAAATCGAAATACTCCTTAATAACTCCTGATTTGTCACCAAATGAGATAAATACCTTCTTCTGTGAAATTGCTGTCAATATCATTCAATCTCTTCCTAACATTTCTAATGCCGAGCTCTTATGTTTTAAAAATTTTCCTGCTCCTTGCGGTTCATTCTATTTACACCCGGTCACTCACTTTGAGGTCTCTTCAGCCATTAATTCATTGAAAAATTCGGATTGTCTTGATATTCATGAACTCAGTAGCCGCATCTTGAAGGAGACCAATTCTATTGCTGCAAAACCTTTTACAGAACTCATAAATCTTATTTTTAACACCGATATTTTTAAACTATCCAAAATGCCCCTTTTTAAAAAAGGCGATGCATCCGTAGTCGATAATTATCGCCCTATCAGTATTATTTCAATATTCAGTAAAGCCATTGAAAAATTAATAAAAAACAGTTGTATGACTATTTTGATTCAAACGAATTCTTCAGTAGCTCCCAATTTGGATTTAGAAATTCCCGCTCAACCACCCAGGCAGTTCTTAATGTTGTGAGTGGCGTAGTAGAAGAACTTGAACACGGTAACCGTACGGCCATAATGCTGTGCGATCTTTCAAAGACATTTGACTGTGTTTCTCACGACATTCTCTTAGAAAAATTAAATTATTATGGAGTTAGGGGAATTCCGTTGAAGCTTATTGGTTCTTACCTGTCAAACAGAAAACAGTGTGTTACAGTGAATGGTGTAACATCAAATTTTCTGAAGGTAAGTCATGGAGTCCCTCAGGGGTCGGCCCCCTCTTGTTTATAATTTATATTAATGATCTGACCCGTTTTATGTTACCCTATATGTCGGTTCTATTTGCAGACGATTCAACATTTATTATTTCGGAGAAAGATAATACAAATTTAGCCGCCTCTCTAGATTGCGTTAGTAACAGGGCAAATGAATGGTTTTCATCGAACAAACTAAAATTAAATAATAATAAAACTGAAATCATGCATATATCTGCAAGTAATCAATCGTCATTTCACCAAAAAACAAAAAATGTGAAATTACTTGGATTAGTCCTAGATCACAGGCTAAGTTGGCAGGCATATATTGAGCATTTAGTCAAAAAACTTTCAAGTTCGTTATTCATTTTACGACAGTTGAAAAATATTACTAATTCAAGTACACTCAAAACTACGTATTTTTCACTCTTTCATTCGCATATAAGCTATGGCATCGCCCTCTGGGGTAATTCCTCCCATGCTTTAACAGTATTAAGAATGCAAAAAAGGCGATAAGGGTGCTTGCTGATCTTGGTTTCAGGGATCATTGTCAACAGTTTTTCATAAAATATAAAATTATACCATTACCGTCATTGTTTTTATTTCATACTCTAATTGCCCGAACTTCTTTTGAAACACGGATGCCAACCCTCGTGCGTTCTTGAGACGGGCGGGGATGTTGTGTGCCAGTGAATAATCCTCCGGGAGAGTGAACAAATATTGTCGTTGTTCTGAAGTAACTCCATATCTAGCTTTCCCGGTACCTCCATACGCGCCCATAAATTCATCGAAGGTAGGATCAGATACATCTCGAATATGGTTCACTCCTTTCCGTAAGTCATGGTCTCCTTCGAATGGCGCTAGTCGGTTTTGGTGAACTACTTTTGGTTTTCCGTTGGGGATCTTGCTTATGCGTTATATAACATCATTATTTTTTTCTTGATTAAGTATGGACCTTCCCAGGATTTTTGTAACTTTGGAGAAAATCCTTTTCTCCTACTCGGGTTGTGTAACCATACTTTGTCCCCTTCTTTAAAACCGCTTTCTGCGGCCTGCGTGTCGTACCGACTTTTCATTCTGTCGCTGGCAACTTGAAGATTTGTTCGAACTAATTCATGAATATCGTCCAGCCTTCTTCTCAATTGGATCACGTAGTCTTCGCCTGCTAGGTCTTCTCCAGGCCGACAGCCAAATTCCAGGTCACAAGGAAGCCTCATTTCACGTCCAAACAGGATTTTCGCAGGTGTTTCACCCGTGGACTCATTGACGGCAGATCGATAAGCCAATGCGAATAGGGAAATATACTGGTCCCAATCTCTCTGATGGCTGGATACTACTTTGGACACGTATTTTCCAATAGTCCTGTTCATTCTCACGACCATTCCATCTGACTGTGGATGTAATGCTGTTGTTCTGGTCTTCTTCATTACCAGCTTCTCGCAAATGTCCTGGAATAGATGACTTTCGAAATTTCTTCCCTGGTCGCTGTGGACTTCCAAGGGCACTCCATACCGGCTGATAAATTCTTTCACCAATACATCCGCAACAGTTGTGGCCTCTTGGTTGGGGATAGCGTAAATTTCCACCCACTTTGCTAAATAATCCATTACAACCAGTATGTATTTGCCACCATTTTCTGTCGTTGAAAATGGCCCAGCGATATCTAAAGCAATCCTTTCGAAAGGGCTTCCAACATTGTACTGTTTCATAGGTGCCTTTCTCTTGCGATGTGGTCCATTACTCGTAGCACAAGTCGTACATTTCTTACACCAGTCCTTCACATCGTCGGAGCTGTTCATCCAATAAAACCTCTCACGAACTCGCTGAAGGGTTTTCTTCACTCCCAGATGACGTCCCGATGGACTGTCGGGTAACTTCTTCAGTACCTCAGCTACTCAGGACAAGGGAGTCCCACTGAGACCAATACGCCTTGAGCTTAGGTGAAAATCTTGACACTTCTTGCCAGGCAGGTCGCCGGTTTTCTTTCTTCCATTGCCGAATCATCTTCAGGTGAGGATCATTCTTCTGATCTTCTCTGATCCTGGTGGGTGACCATTCCTCGTTGACTACAGTAGTTCTTGAAACTGCAGCTTCCCTAGATTCCGCCTTGTTGCAGTGGGAGCAGTTTGTTGGGCACGGCCGTCTGGACAGGGAGTCGGCATATCGGTGATTCACACCAGCTCTATGTTCGATGTTGAAATCATACTCTTGAAGTCGTTCAATCCATCTAGCGATCTGGCCCTCGGGATTCTTGAACTGCATCAACCATTTGAGTGCTGCATGATCAGTCCGGATTAAAAACTTCCTACCATAGAGATACTGGTAAAAGTGTTCCACGGACTTCACTACCATCAAAAGTTCTCTTCTTATGACGCGGTAGTTTCGTTCTGGTTTGGAGAGGACTTTACTAAAATATCCCAGCACTCTTTCTTGTCCTCCTTGGATCTGTGAGAGCATTCCACCAATTCCTACGTTGCTTGCGTCAGTGTCCAGAATAAAGTCTCCCTCTGGAAAGGGGTATCCTAATATCGGCGCCGTGGTTAAATGCCTCTTCAAGGTATCAAAAGCTGTTTGACAATCTTCGTCCCATTGGAAATCTCTTGCTTCTTCTGTAAGTCGAGTTAGAGGCTTAGCAATATCTCCAAACTTCCTGATAAATCTTCTATAATATGTGCAAAGTCCAAGGAAACTCCTAATTTTATGTTTGCCGGTTGGTTGCGGCCATTGCTGAATGGAAGCAATTTTCTCTGGATCCACCGCCACTCCTTCATTGCTCACTATATGGCCTAGATAGTTGACACGGTTTTGGAACAGCTGACATTTCTTCGGGTTTAACATGAGCTGGGCAGCTTGGAGTCGTTTGAATACGTCTTCCAAATTCTTCAGGTGTTCGTCAAATGTCTTCCCCAGTACTACGATGTCGTCCAAATAGACCAGGCATGTCTTCCAAGACAACCCTCTCAAGACATTTTCCATGCGTCTTTCAAATGTCGCAGGCGCATTACAGAGCCCGAATGGCATAACGTTGAATTGCCATAATCCAGATCCGGTGGTAAAAGCAGTCTTTTCTTTGTCTTCTGGGCAACGTGACGAAGAAGGACAGCTATCCGTCCTTCTTCGTCACGTTGTTAAGCTGGCGATAATCCACGCAGAATCTCGTAGTTCCATCCTTTTTCTTGACGAGCACTACTGGAGACACCCATGGACTAGTAGATGGTTCTATTACTTTTTCTTCTGCCATCTCTCGAATTATTCTTTCAGCTTCCTCTCTCATCGCTCGTGAAAGTCATTGAGCTGATTACCTAATTGGTTTAGCATTACCAGTATCGATTTTGTGTTTGACGGCTGATGTTCTGCCAGTATTCTGCCAGTATTTTCTCCTTTTGGTACGAATAAGTTTCGATACTGCAAGAGAAATTCTCTCATTTTCTTTTTTTCAGCTCGATCCAAAGATTGACTAGCTACTGATAACATCTGTTCGAATCTGGCATTAGAATTATCAGTGGTCGTTGTCTGACGAACTGTAGACGTCACTGGTACGCAGGATCCAATCTTGGTTTCCTTCTGGATGGTAATTGGGTAATCGTTCACGTTTATCAATCGCACAGGGATCTCCTTCGCCGACATAACCAATCCTTTCCCAATTAGTACTCCTTTGCCAACCTCCTCGTCGTGGTTCCTTGGTTCCATCATAACCGGTGTACCTTCCTCCATGATTCCCTGTAGCCGTGCTACTATCATGGTTTCGCTTCGTGCAGGTAGAACGGTATCTTCCTGTACAGCTGCCAACACCGCGCTGCCTTCATATGGATGCAGGAATACCTCCTCGGAACCCACTTCAATGGTTCCGTTTCTAAAGTCTAATTGGAAACCATGTACATTCATTACGTCCATTCCCAGAATCACGTCTTCTTCAATGTCAGCTACGATTACCGTATGCGTGAACTTTTCTGCGCCAATTCCCAATTGGATTTGTGTTTCCCCGTGAACGTTGGCACTCTCGCCTGTGGCGGTCCGCAGTCGCAGTCTCGTTGGTAGAAGCTTCTTCTTGGGGTTTATTATCTCTGGTCGTGTAATGGTTCTAGTTGCCCCAGTGTCAACCAGCAGAGCATATTTCATGTCATTCACTTCGCCATCCGCATATACTCTGTCGTTGCGACATCTGAGAGAAGCTATCAGTATGAGAGGGTCTTTGGAACGGTCATGGGTCGGTGCTGCCCCCTCGTAGCCGACCCGTTCTAGTTTTCCTGTGACTGGGGTTCTTGGTTTGCAGGAGTCTTGGAGCGCTTACACGAACTACATACATGCCTTAGCTCGCCACAGTTCCAGCATCTGATATTTCTCAGCTTCTTGTCAATCATACTTTTTATTAAACTGACGAACTGGTCAAATCTGTCTTCGTCACCTTCTTCTTGGATGGTCCTAATTTTGTTATATCCTGAAGCCTTCGTTGCTGCTTCATATTCAAGGGCAGCTGTCAATGCGTCAACTAATGTTTTGGGATGGGCTAAGCGAAGCGTCCTCTGCATATCGGGGCAGTATTATGGATGGTATTCAATTGTTTGAGAGTGGTGTTTGTGGCCGAGCCATAGGCAATTGCTCCATAATCAATTTTAGATCTAATGATTGCTCTATAGATTCTCTGAAGAGTATTTGAGTCAGATCCCCAACTTGTGTTGCTCAACATTTTTATTATATTTAAGTTGTTTTTGCAGGTCCTCACGAGTTCTAGAATATGATGTTTCCAATTTAATTTAGAATCAAATATTACTCCTAGAAATTTGTAAATTTGTACGAAACTGAGATTTTTATTGTACAGTGTGAGACAAGGTTGATAATTATTGTTGTGTTTTGAAAAGATAATGGATTTCGTTTTTTCTGTTGAGAAGATAAATCCAGTTTCTTTTGACCAGTTTTCTATAGAATTTAATTGATTTTGAATTATTCTCGAAATTGATTCCTTCCTTTGGCAATAAGTACTAAGTCGTCTGCGTATAATCTGTACTTGACAGGCGCTGTAGCTGTATCGACGATGTTATTAATAGCTGTGAGAAAAAGTGTAGTACTAATTACTGATCCTTGAGGAGTACCATTTTCATGGAAGAAGCTTTTTGAGAGTTCTCCATTAACTTTGATTCGGGAGGATCTGTTTCTTAAAAAACTGGAGATAAATGAAAGCATATGGCCCTGTATCCCCCACTCTGTTAATTGTTTTAATATTTTGTAGTGCCAGGCAGCATTAAATGCACGTTGGATGTCAAAAAATATAGTGACGCATGATTGATTGGTGGCAAAAGCTTCATGTACTTCAGATTCTAGTTCGATTATGTTGTCTTGCGCAGATCTTTGTTGCCTGAAGCCACATTGTTGCATTGCTATATAGTTGTGATACTCTAGATACCACATCAACCGCTGGTTTACAATTTTTTCCAATAATTTACACATCACGCATGTTAGAGATATTGGCCGATAAGATTCTGGATCAGTTTTGTTTTTGTTCTGTTTTAATATAGGTATGATTGTAGCTTGGCTCCATTTTTTCGGGAATTTGTTTTCAGTCCAAATAACATTGTAGATGTCCAATAAGATTCTTTTGGCACAGCTAGGCAAATTTTTGATAAAAATTGCAGGGATTTCGTCTGGTCCTGGACTTGTGTTTTTCATTTTTTGTAATGTTTCTTCAAGTTCAGTTTCAGAGATTTTAGTATTCAATAAAGAATCGTCATTTGGATCTATAGTTATGGGAAAGTCTTTTTCTTGTTGTTGTTTCAAGTCGAGAAATTGTGCACAAAAATTTGAGTTGCTAGAGTGTTTTCTGTAAGTTTCAGCTAAAACATTGGCTATTAGTTCATTTTCAGATGTGAGCTTGTTCTGATATTGAAGGGATCGTATTCCTGTGATGGTGCGTTTCCCTGATACTCGTCGAATTTTGTTCCAAATTTCTGTGGGTGGAGTGTTGTCATTAATGCTGGCTACGAATTCATGCCACGATTCTTTTTTGCGTTTTTTTATTATGTATTTACATCTTGCTTTTTGTTTTTTGAATTCGATCAGGTTTTCTTGATTTTAGTGCTTTTTCCATACATTGTAAGCATGTTTACTTGCTCTAAGCGCTTCTTGGCAGTTTTTGTTCCACCATGGTACGGGTTGACGATTTTTAATCAGTGATGTTTTTTTTATTGATTCTTTTGCTGCTTCTAACATGGTATTTGCAAAATTATCAACTGTTTCGTCTATATCCGATTTTATTTCAAAGTTTGTTATATTTTCTTCGATTGTTTGCTGATACAGTGCCCAATTTGCGTTTTCATATTGCCATTTTGTACTAATGTTTGTATTGGTTATATTCCTGTGATTGGAGTTATTAATAATTATTGGAGCATGGTCACTATTATAAATGAAAGGTAGAATTTCCCAAGTTAGTTCGGTTAGTAAATTTGGGCTACAAAAGGTAAGGTCTAGAGCTGCCGTCTCTCCGGTGCAGGAGTTGAGCCTAGTGCCTTCCCCACTGTTCAGTAGGCAAAGACCGCAGAGATCTGTAGTTGATGATAGCAGTTTGCCTTTGTTGGAAGTCGTTTTGCATCCCCATTCGGTGTTGTGGCAGTTGAAATCTCCAATAATGATGCGTGGAGATGTTATTTGAGAGAAGAGATCTGTCTTGACTTGAAATTTCTTTATTGGGGGTATGTACACATTGCAAATAGAAATTTTTCGTTCTAGGTTGATAGAGACTGCAACAGCTTCTAAATTTGTTTTTAGAGATATTTCGTTGACGTCAGCGTAATTTTTTATGTAAATTGCAACTCCTCCACTAGCTATCTTTGCGTTTACCCTGTTTTTATAGAAAGCTGTATAATTTTTTAATCCAGTTAATTTCTTTTCAGTAAAATTTGTTTCCTGTAATCCTACAATGAATGGGTTATATTGACTTATTAAATGTTGTAGCATAGGTACCTGCGAGTGAAACCCGTTCAGGTTCCACTGAAGAATGTAGGTTGATGTAGTAGATATATTCATAAGTTTGTTCATTAGTACAATTCCTGGGATGATGATGCGTCACTTTCTATATCCGTAGAACGAGTGCCAATGTGCTTCATGATTCTTGTCCTGAGTCGTGTACAGCGAGATTTTATGCTTATTTCTGTGAGATAAGGTCGGATTTGGTAAAGTTGCAAAGCCAAGTTGTCAAAATTATCGGTGAATTCGAGAATGATTTTTACAGGGTCAGGGTCTCCCATTGTATTATCGAGCAAGAGCACCAGTTGATCAAAATCAAGTGAGTTGGGAGGGTTTTGACTGTTTATAAATGTTTGTGCTGGTAGTAGTGATTCTCTGCAGCTTTTGGATTCATCAGTTTTTAGGTGCTTCTTTTTTTGTTTGGGTGTTATGAATTGTTTTGAGTCCTTATTTTCTTCGGGTGTATCTGGCGTAGAGATAATCTGTTCTATGCGTCTTTTACTTCCACTATGCGCGGTATTTATGTCGATTGGGGCTAGTTGTGGTGCAGGTATTGGTGGAGGTTTCGCAGCTTGAATCTTTTGTAATTGATCTGTATTTTCTCTGAGAAGTTGTGTTTCAATGTCAGTATTTGTATTTTGAATATTTGATTCCGGATTTTGATTTGTCATTGTACTTTCAGTAACAGCTGGTAAAAAATCGGGGCACTGGGAGGCGATATGACCATCTTTTTTGCATTTGTAACAGGAAAGACCGTCTTGTGATATGTATATACGATAAGGTGTCCCGTCAAAAGATAAAGTAATGTAGGAAGGTATATCTGTAGGAGTTGAGATAGGTTTTATGTACACTTGTCGGCGAAAACTTAGAATATGACTATACTCAGGGTTCGACACTTTTAAAAAGGTTATAGGCGACAGTAGGGTGAGACCTAACTGTTTCAGTTCATTTACCAAGACATCTTGGGGTATAGATGGACGTACATTTGATAAGACCAATCGTTGAGATGGAGTAATGAGTCTACGACCATCAAGTATAGAGTTACCGATTTTTATAGATTTATGTTTATTCATGAAAGTGTCCACTGCTTGTTTGTTTATTAGGTATATACATATTCTACCATTGGAGATTCTTGACCAAAATATAATAGATTTTGGACCAATCAGAGACCCTAGTGCGTATATGTAATCCTGGAGGAACAGTCCATCAATTGTTGGAAACACAATCGCTTGCTCCTTGCTGGGAAATGTTTGTTGAGTGAGAGCGGATGCATAAGATGTATTTTGAGACTGTGGATAATTTGTAACTGTACTTTGAGAGGGGCCCCTGTAGTCAGAAACCCCGTCAGAGGTTGTATTCATGTTTCAATTAATGAAGTTTCTGTGGGAGATTTCATACGTTCTGAGGCCGGATCTGTCTGCTTGAATATTTTGTGAATATAAATCAGTAAAAAACTGATTTTGTCTATTAGACTAAGCTACTTATGTTTGTTTAATTTGTTTTAATTTGCGAAAAGGAAAAAGTTCATGCAACTTACAGTTTACACTGTTATCTTACTACTTTCTCACGATACACAAACTCGTACTATTAAAGCACCGATAAGTAATGTGTACTCGTCGGCTACCAGAATAGGAATCCCTATCAGGGTTTGAAGGTGTTGAGGTTTTCAAGCGTGAATTTGGTTGAAAATCAACAAAACGTCGGAAGTTGTTTGTTTTTCATGATATGAATGAAATTAAAATGAGTTATATATTGAATTTGTACCTATGATATCGTTTGTTTAATGTAAATATTGAGATGCTAAAATAATATTCAAAACATTTACCATTGTGTCAGTGCTTCATAAAATAATTCAACTCATACTTGTATATCAGACCATAAATCATCTTTAAACAATATAATAATTTGTAAATGTGGCATATACGTCATAAAAAGTATCTAAAACCCTAAAAGAATGAATAAATGTATTTAGATTATTATAATACATCATGTTTAATAAGAATTAGTAGCAAAATCATTATTTTTGATGTTTATTATTATTATGACATAAAGAACTGTCAAAAAGATTGGAATGTCAAATTTACTTTCAAAGTATGAACTGCCTGCGACAGAAACTTGACGCCCGCGATAGTAATTTGACGTTAGCGACAGAACTTAGTTCTCATAGAACTATGTAATATGTAATTCTGATTGATATCTGAAGGGACAATGAAATATAACACATAAAGAATTTTTGTAAATATAATTTTAGGCCAAGTTTATGAGAAATCATAATCGTGACCAAATTTTAATAGAAATTGAAAAGAATTATATATATTTTGAAAAGTATCAGATTGTAGATTTGTCTAATTTAGAATGGAAAAGTATTACACAATGAGAGGTTTTTTTTATAAATAGGTATATTTTTGGAGAAGTAGAGTTTTAAATAGATAAATTAAATTATTTTGGAAATAAATAAAGCATTAAATATCATCAAATAGTTAAGAAAAATATGAAATTGAATGAAAACCTCTGATTTGTAAATTATGGTTAAAGAAAATCTAGTGAGATGATGAGTTTTGTCCATAGCAACGGACAGGAAAAAGGAGGGTTGTTGATTTGGAAAAATTTGAGTATGATATATGATATTTTGAGAGAGGACGTAGTTCAATAAAATTTTAAAATTATAATAAAATAGAAGTAAAGTCCTCATATAAGTAAAGAAAAGTATATAGAAAGTGTAAGTTGAAGAAGTTATTTGAAAAGATTTAAAAGTGAATTGAAGGTACAGAAGATAAAGGATTAAAATACATAGAAAACAAAGGTATTGGGTTGATAAAATAAACAGAGAGTACCATTAGATCATATTTCTAAATTAATTGAAGCCTGAATTGGAAAATAAAAAATAAAAATTTGACATCTTAAATTATACCTGAAATATAATTTTAAACTTACGTGTCAAGTTCCAGAGTAGGTGTATATGGTAGACACATTAATAGAAGTGTTGGTGTAGAAGATTGATTGTTGGTTCCAGAAGAAGACATCGGTAGTGCAAGGTTAGTGTTGAGTACTTTATTGGTTAACCAATTAAATAACTAAAATAATTTTGATTTGGCCATTTAAATTCAATTTTCTAGCATAAAGGTATTTTAATTCAAAATTTATTAGGTAATAGTTAATTTTTCATTTCATCATATTAGATTTAAATTTTGTTTGTATTGATATATATATACTTCTTTTCGTATTTTCATTTCATAGTTCTTATAAAATATATAATTAGTGTATGTGGTTGTCGTTTCACTCTGATATCAAAAAAATAAAATAATGAAAAATAGGTTCCATAACTTAGGCGTACCAACGTATTTAAAATCCAGAACTCAAAGGGAGTAAAGAGTCTCATGCCCGACTATATACATTTGAGTTAGCCGAACCAATATTTGTATATAAATTAAATAAAAACTAAATATTACATTTGCCCTAATCATAAAATTAAAGAATTAATTATAAAATTATAAATATATTATAATATATTGGGACGATATAAGTGTAGATCTGTTGGTGGTTTATATGGTTTTACCACTGAAATTTAAATTGATTCTCGCCATTGTGCTGGGAATAGCTATTTAGTCCAGATATATAATTCCCGTAATTTAGTTATGGAGATCGGTGATAAATATTTTAGAAATATAAATGGAATATTATCGGGACCAGCAGAGGAATTTTTACAAAAAGAAAGAGCGTAAGTTAGTTCTTCGAACGAGAATCGAAGATTCGAAGAGTCAAGCTCAGATATGACGGAGGGAGTAATGGGGAGTGGGGACTCGTTCAGTTGATTATGGTTTTGATTATTATTGTTCTTGTATTTCTCTTCAAAACGAGTAGCTAATAAATTTGAAATTTGCTGATTATCAGTGACAATGTTATCATCAATTATCACCGCAGATATTTTAGTCTGAGTTCTATTGCCTTTCATTTGTCCCGGGGGTGTGTCAGAGGTAAGGGATGAAACATAGTTATTCCAAGAAGAATAGCGTATTGTTACGAAATAACACACTAGTGTAGACCCTGAATCCGACTATCTAAGCATGTATGAATTTTAAAATTATGGCGGATGCGCAGGGATTTCTTAGAACTGTTTACGATTGTGACTATCTTATCTAGACATTGTTTTTGTGACCAGTCTTATCTAGAAAATGCCAGGAAGCCCATTGTTTTTGTGTAAGCCGCAATATAGAATTATCTAGTAAGAAGGCACTAATATATGAAGGACCGACCAGGGACAGTTAGTAAAATGGCCCAGGACGAAGACAACACTCGTGGTTACGTGATATCAGAAACTGGTGCGGAGTGAGGAACCTAACTCGCGGAAGGGCAATTACGCATTATAGACTAATTATTGGTGGATGATCGCCTACACGCTGTACAGCGTTTGGCACGAGAAGAAGAAGAAGAAAATAATTACTCAGATGATACACCAAATAAATATATTT
Source organism: Galeruca laticollis (assembly GCA_963921935.1). Classification (NCBI taxonomy): domain Eukaryota; kingdom Metazoa; phylum Arthropoda; class Insecta; order Coleoptera; family Chrysomelidae; genus Galeruca; species Galeruca laticollis. The sequence continues at coordinate 117,708,119 of OY998175.1, forward strand.
AACTACTTAAAAATCTCACTTGACATGATGATTTTTACAAAACTTCAAAAATACTGAATGAAATTTATGACAACAACAGATATCGACAATGTTAATTAGACACAATTTGATTGTTAATACATATCTCGTTTGACAGACGATAAAAAATTTTTAGTTATATAATAGATACTTTTATTAACCCTATCGTTATTTCAATTTCATTTAATTCTTAAGAAAAACTGGGTACGAGTGGATTACCTTAAAATAAAAAACCACGTTAAATGTTACATAACAAAAGTAATTCTGATATTGTTTGATTTCTCCTTGGACCACTTTATTTTTTATCTGAAGACAACTGATATGAAATAGCGACCACAAAAATTGGAAAAACTGGACCAGCCTAATCTACACATTTCTTCAATAGGAAAAAGGAAACGCTGATTATAATTCAAGTGAAATCAGGCGTACACACACCACACACATAAGCAACTGTAGGCGACATGATTGAGCCATTTACGAAATTATATAATTATATTGTTGCATTTGAACAATATTTACTGAGGAAATCCTTAAGAAATATTATCAACTTATTAGTTGGAAGTTTGATAATGGTTTGTTATCAATACGCATTTTTTTAATATAAGCCAGCATGATTGCGTTCGCCGAAATGGTACATAATACTCCACTTTATCTGTAACCCAATCTTTGATAAGACAATTATGTAATGTATACTAGACATGTGCAACTTTGGATTAGAAAATTGGAATATTGCATAAGGTGTACTCTTTGATATATATAATAATAGTTTTATGCTAAATTGCAAATATTTGTCACTATATTACACGAATAACGCAATACAATATAAGTATATTCAATAGAGGGTAAGATCTGCAACCAACTGTTAATCATTCATTATAAATATTTCTTGGTGTTAAATTTTATTTATGTAGGTTGCTGCACTACAAAATTTCATTTTTATATATTTATTAAGAATCTGCCCGGAGATAAGATAACCATAGACGGTATTTAAATAAAAACATTAATCATTTGACTGGCTTTCAGACACGAATTTTCAAGAAAACGTTTTAGTGAGTATCAATATAAATGTTAAAACATGATATATTTTTCATTAAATTTTGAGTTTTTTATCAGTTTAAATTTTTTTCCCCAATTTAATAAGTTGTTCTGGAAATTAAACTAGTTATTTCTGGAAGTTGAATCAATCAAAAAAGAAAAACTATCTAATTCATGGCTACCATACAGTAGACAAACATATCTACTGCGAGAAAATATAACGGAAATTGTAATCATACTTTATCAATTATAAGAAGTGTATACCTTGACTATCATATATGGGATCCAATATAAACAATCTTGATTACACTAGGAAATATAGGTGATTATACTTCATTCATAATTTATAGGTGGACTGTCTTAATGAGTATATTATTTTGTTAGATTATGATTTTATTATTTACAGACGAACATCCCTATATGTTAACGCTGAGAGGATACAATATTTTTGAGAAATCCTACAAGTAGGTATAGTTTAAAATTTAACCCAACCTAGATCCTTTCTTCATGTTCGACTGTCCGCATGGTGGAGTAGCACACATTTCAAAAGAACATCGCATAGTAGAGAGAAGAGCTAAAAAATCAAACATGTTTCGTCACTATTGTCGCAGGCAATTTTGACTTTTAATAATTTTTCAGAAATTTTGAAGGTTAAAATGAATTTAGATCGTCTCGAAGAACCTTTAAGGCTAGAGTTCAGTACTTACTAAATATATTGGGAATAGGCAACCAATTTTGCATAATCTGTTCCTTTATATAAGCAAATGTTCAGGTAGAAAGCTCACAGCGCGGAATATCATAAAAATGAGTTAAGAGATTTAAGGTACTTTTTGAATTAGATTTTAGAATATCCAAATACAATTTACATTTATTTGTCGGGTAAGGAATAATCGATATTGTAGGAAAATATATTTGTAAGAAATTGAGAGCTTAACCAGCTTCTAATATTTCTATCGGTATATGAAATAAAATGCAATTTGAGGTTGTATTGAAGTTTCTTTTTATTTTCAACTGACAATTCTATTTTTTCAACTGACAAATCAACATTATCATATATACATAGTGAGCAAAGTAAACATATTGTATTTCTAACATCCTCCCACCTTTTATTCTATGCCCTTTAAGTTTACTACGTTCTGGTTTTTCTTTCAGTCTAGGTTCGCTAAGTTTAACCTTTTCTCGTAAACCTGCAGTATCTTCTGCAGATGTCACTTTTAATGGGTACAAATTTTGTACCGGTCTTTCCATTTGCAGTTCGCAGCTTCACAACGCGTATCCTTTAGTCTTTTCCAGGATAAGTTTCTAATACAAGAGCTAGCGGCCAATGTAGTCCCTTCTGTTCGGATCCGATTAATACAACTTCTCTCTTTTGTATCGATTGAGTTTCTTTAGACTTTCGAATCATTATCAGCTGATTGATCAAGCTGAAACCTTAAAAGTTAAAGATAAAACTAAAAGTTCCATTAATATCCGGAGTATCCATTACAGAGAAGTGTGATAAACGTATTGGAAATTCGTCTGAATGATCAACCTCAAATACACCCGTATCCCAATGTTAACGGATATTGGAGGCAAATTGAACAAATTGGAGCATGAACGGTCGAGATTTCTTGCCAGAATATTAGTCCTATAATGATGCGATATATAAATATCGAGTAGGTATTATTATAATAAAATATTGAACTGTTTTTCTGAAGATTATGTATATAAATAGACTTTTTCTATCTTAAAAGAAACAAAAAAAAACATAAAATTTTATCCGTTCGAAAGTATGGCTTCAGAGAGTCTAGGTAGTCTGAAGATGCGATATATAGGTTAACTTCTCTTGTTAATGATTCCTGCCAAGGGCGTAGCCAGGATTTATAACAGGGGGGGGGGGCAAAGCATGGTTCATGGTCGTCCAAAATGTAAAATTTTAGGATTAAAATAAAAGGCAAACGAAATCAAAACTTTGAGATTTTAATTATACTTAAATTAAACTACTAACATTTTTCTTGGGTTTAAACTAAATTTATTCAAAACTTTCTTCACTATGCACTCCTGATTTTCCTTTAAAATTTTTCGATGCACACTCATCAAACACAACCCAGTGAGTCTGACATCATCCATTGTACTCCTGAGCCAGGTTTTTACCCTTCGTAGGGTACTGAACGATCTTTCCACGGTAGTAGTAGTGGATGGGAAAGCACTTAATATTAGCAGGGGAAAAACATTATCTTCCTCCAGAAGTGCAGCCACTTCAATGGCCTTTAATTTGTCTTCTGCTAAATTCTTTTTCTTCCACATATTGTACCACAAATCTAATTCTGCAGAGACATCACTCAACTTATAAAATTCCATGAAAGATTCTGCATTATTTTTGAAATATTTTAAAGCCATTTCGAGCATGCTTGAAGGATGAAGTTAAGTTAAAGTGAAAGTAGGTGTATTTTCGTTGGAGAATCTAGCATTCAAAGACGAAGTTAAAGAATCAGGATAGGGGAGGATTATTGACCGCTTCCAGTATTCAACTGCAGACTTAAATGGTGGATTACTTCTGTGTACTTGCTTTTGAGTGACTCGTGGCACTGACAACTCAACCCCTACATTCTCTGCGATATCAAGTGATTTTTTGAATAAATCATAAGAAACATTTTCGACATCTTATCGATCTTCTTTCATTACATCTAGAATATCATCAATATGTTTCTTCACCATAACCAAATCCATACTTTTACCTTGTAAAACGTTTACAACGGGTTCCAAAATTGCAGAGTATCTTGCAATTATGTTTAAGCCTAAGATGAATATTGGTTTAGTAACTGCACAGTGCAATTGGTAGGAGAGAGCATGCTCCGTATCGTTTATACTTGCCTAGTGACGTAAAAATTAAGGATAAGTTGGAAGACTACAACAAAAATCGTTCGAATCGATTAGTTTCATACTGTTACGAACTCGCACACCGAAGCAGATACTAAGTACGGTCCTGTAACCTTATGTTAACGGAGTTAAAAAATGGCGAGCGCGCCGAATTTTGGGAAGGTCTATTGGGATTTATTGTGACAGTTTTTATAGACATGTTCTCGGAAGGTCTTTTAAAGATTAAGCCGGCAACCGAGAAATATCGAGAAAGGCATTTGTTTTGTGTAAGCCGCAGCCCAGAATTCTCTAGTAAAAAAGGCACTTGTATATAAAAAGGACCGATCAGCGGACCAGGGGGAGATTATAATTTGACATCGTGAGTTGAACAGTAAATAAGTGCATATAAATTAAGTGATTATATAAATTAGTTTATGTGAATGTACTGAGTATATATAAATTAAGTGTTAGTGATTAGTTTAGTGTTTAAATAAATTAAGTAAGTGAACCTACCGTGTGTTTAAAATTTATCCCACCCGTTTATGGTTTAAATAAATAACAAAAACATTACATTGGTGTCAGAAGTGGGATAATATAAATAAATATCTTATCATTGAAAAATGACATCGCTGCTGAAGTTAAGAATAAAATTTCGTCTCTGAAATCGGATATTGAGAATAAGATGACAACGATGAACGAGAAAATAAAATCAGACATGGAGAATAAGATTACAACGATGGGAAATCAGATAGACGAGAAAATCAAGGAGTTAGAGACAAAGATTGCAGATTTAAGAACACAAGACACTTCAGCAGAAGAAAAGAAGATCGAGATCTGCAAGCCAGAAACACTACCCAAGACAGATAATACTGGCAGTTTTACCCGAGTCAAGGCCCCAACGTTCGACGGAAAGACATCGTGGACCAATTATGTGAAACAATTTGAAGCGGCCGCTAGAGTAAATAATTGGCCAGATAGAGAGAACTTAACCATCACGCTTCGGGGAGATGCCTTAGATGTACTTCAGACGATACCAGTTGAAGAAACGGATGCCTTTGAGCAGCTGGAAAAGAATCTGGACATACGATACGGTCACGAACATTTAGAACATTTGTACAGATTCCAGCTGAAGAACCGAAGGCGGAAACGTGACGAAACCCTTCAAGAGTATGAAATGGATATTGCCCGACTAGTCCGATTTGCTTATCCATCAGCACCAGAGAACATGATGGAATGTTTAGGCATCCAGGCCTTTATTGACGGCTTATGTGACCACGAAATGGAGAAGACGCTTCGATTAGCCCATCCTAAAACATTGGTCGATGCATTGACTGCTGCTCTTGAATATGAAGCAGCCACGTTGGCTTCGGGATACAGTAAAGGTAGGACCATGCAGGAAAAAGGTGACGATGACAGACTTGACCAGATCGTCAACCTGTTGAAAGGTATGGTAGACGTGAAGCCGAATAAGATTAGGTGCTGTAATTGTGGCGAACTAGAGCATGCACGCAGTTCGTGTAAGCGTACTACGACTCCTGCAAACCAAGAACCTCTTAAATGCAAAGTAGCCACGGAGGGCTCGCGGTACAACAAAGGTAGGACTATGCAGGAAGAAGATGACGATGACAAACTTGACCAGATCGTCAACTTGTTGTAAGGTATGGCAGACAAGAAGCGGAAGAAGATCATATGCCGGAAGTGTGGCGAGCTACAGCACATACGCAGTCCGTCTAAGCGCCCCAAGACTCCTGTAACTCAAGAACGCCAGTCACAGGGGAAATCAGACGGGGGTGAACATCCAGCTGATGTGAATCACCGAAAAGCCAACTCTTTGCCTAGACGGTCATGCCCTGTAGACTATTCACAATGCAACAAGTCGAAATCTAAGGAAGTTGCAGTGTCAAGAATTACAGTAGTCAACGAGGAATGGTCACCCTCCAGGATCAGAGAAGATCAGGAGAATGATCCTCACCTGAAGATGATCCGGCAATGGAAGGAGGAAAATCGGCGACCTACCTGGCAAGAAGTGTCGAAATTTTCACCGAAACTCAAGGCGTATTGGGCTCAGTAGGACTCCCTTGCCCTGGAGGAAGGGCTGCTGAAAAGAGTCCTTGAAAACGATGATGGTTCTGAGATGAGGAGACAGCTAGTTACCCCGAGAACAAGAATAGCTGAGGTACTGAAGAAGTTACACGACAGTCCATCGGGAGGTCATCTGGGAGTGAAGAAAACCCTTCAGCGAGTCCGTGAAAGGTTTTATTGGATGAACAGCTCCGACGATGTGGACTGGTGTAAGAAATGTACGACTTGTGCTACGAGTAATGGACCACATCGCAAGAGAAAGGCACCCATGAAACAGTACAATGTTGGAAGCCCTTTCGAAAGGATTGCTTTAGATATCGCTGGACCATTTCCGACGACAGAAAATGGTAGCAAATACATACTGGTTGTAATGGATTATTTCACAAAGTGGGTGGAAATTTACGCGATACCGAACCAAGAGGCCACAACTGTAGCAGATGTATTGGTGAAAGAATTTATCAGCCGATATGGAGTGCCCTTGGAAGTCCACAGCGACCAGGGAAGAAATTCCGAAAGTCATCTATTCCAGGAGATTTTCGGGAAGCTGGGAATGAAGAAGACCAGGACAACAGCATTACATCCACAGTCAGATGTAATGGTCGAGAGAATGAACAGGACTATTGGAGAATACTTGTCCAAAGTAGTATCCAGCCATCAGAGAGATTGGGACCAATATCTTTCCTTATTCGCATTGGCTTATCGATCTGCCGTCAATGAGTCCACGGGTGAAACACCGGCAAAAATCCTGTTTGGACGTGAAATGAGGCTTCCTTGTGACCTGGAGTTTGGCTGCCGGCCTGGAGAAGATCTAGCAGGCGAAGACTACGTTATCAAATTGAGAAGAAGGCTGGACGAGATTCATGAATTAGTTCGAACAAATCTTCAAGTTACCAGCGACAGAATGAAAAGTCGGTACGACACGCAGGCCACAGAAGGCGGTTTTAAAGAAGGGGACAAAGTATGGTTACACAACCCGATGAGGAGAAAAGGATTTTCTCCAAAATTACAAAAATCCTGGGAAGGTCCATACTTAATCAAGAAAAGGATCAATGATGTTATATATCGCATAAGCAAGATCCCCAACGGAAAACCGAAAGTAGTTCACCAAAACCGACTAGCGCCATTCGAAGGAGACCATGACCTAGAGGAAGGAGTAAACCTTATTCAAGATGTGTCTGACCCTACCTTCGATGAATTTATGGGCGCGTATGGAGGTACCGGGAAAGCTAGATATGGAGTCACTTCAGAACAACGACAAGATTTGTTCACTCTCCCGGAAGAGTATTCACTGGCACACAACATGCCCGCCCATCTCAAAAACGCACGAGGGTTGGCATCCGTGTTTCGAAAGAAGTTCGGGCAGTTAGAGAAACTTGAAAAGCAGATTCCAGCCCCTGGCAAGACACTGAAACTGAAACATAATTCGCGGTACGTATTCTACGTGGTACCTAAAAATGAATTTCAAGATCGATCTACCTACCGCGATGTGTGGGAAGCACTTCGAAACCTCCGAGACCATGTGTTGGAATCTAACGTGAAGAAACTGGCTATGCCTAAGATAGCTAGTAACCAGTTGGATTGGCGAATCATCAGAAACATGGTAGAGATTATCTTTCAAGATACCGGTGTCCAGATAATAGTTTGCAGCTACAACCCCCGTTATCAGTATCCGATGAAGACGGTGCCCTATTATTTCCATTAGATTGGAAAGTAAAGAAATGGGGCCCGTTGCCGATTGAAACATCCAGTCTCGGCTACACAAAAGTTCCAGGAGGAACTTTCATTTAAGGAGGGGGTAATGTTACGAACTCGCACACCGAAGCAGATACTAGTACGGTCCTGTAACCTTATGTTAACGGAGTTAAAAAATGGCGAGCGCGCCGAATTCTGGGAAGGTCTATTGGGATTTATTGTGACAGTTTTTATAGACATGTTCTCGGAAGGTCTTTTAAATATTAAGCCGGCAACCGAGAAATATCTAGAAAGGCATTTGTTTTGTGTAAGCCGCAGCCCAGAATTCTCTAGTAAAAAAGGCACTTGTATATAAAAAGGACCGATCAGCGGACCAGGGGGAGTTTATAATTTGACATCGTGAGTTGAACAGTAAATAAGTGCATATAAATTAAGTGATTATATAAATTAGTTTAAGTGAATGTACTGAGAATATATATATTAAGTGTTAGTGATTAGTTTAGTGTTTAAATAAATTAAGTAAGTGAACCTACCGTGTGTTTAAAATTTATCCCACCCGTTTATTGTTTAAATAAATAACAAAAACATTACAATACGAAACATACCGGAGAGTGATGACTGATGAACTGAAATCAGCTTTACTAAACTGGAATGTCATTCAAGATCAACACTTAACATGTCATCTAAGTGGTGAAGGAAGTAATATTAATGTTCTAACAATAGACAATCGATTGGCGAACGAAAATTATGATATTCGGGAGCAACTAGGGATCAATAAATGATCAGGAAGAGACGAAAGAGGCTAAAAAAATAATGTAAATCGGGAAGATTCACTGGCCCAAAGTTAATTAAGCCAGTTATGTAAGATGAAGTAATTTGTGAAATAGTTTTTTTGACCAAGTCAATGTGTGTAAGTACAGGTTATGGGATTATGGTCAATAAAACAACGAAAATCTATTATTTTTTCAGCCAACGTTTCGACCTTTATTGGGTCATCTTCAGGGCGTCTACAAGAAACATACAGAGTGTATTTTTTTTGTGTGATACACTAAACACAAAAGTCATAAAATTTGTTAAAATCAAATAAATTTTGTACAATAGTATATGTAAGAAACGACAAAAATTATAGTTAAAATATAATAAAGGTTAATTTTTCAAATAACAGTTATGAAAACCACAGGAAAACAGGTGAGATCCTTTTATGTTATTAATTGCGACATGCAGTTAGAGTTTATTTATGAATTACATGATGTTTATTATCTTTCAACGCCCAATAGTTTAAGGTTGTATATTGTTGTAATTATTTGTGTAGGTGCAATCCCCAGTATAGTTCTACAGGAAGATAGACCAGAGAAAAAAATCAAATGAAGAAAAAAACTTTTTCCTTCTCCCCCACCTCTCAATTAATTGAGAGAACCAAAAAACTTACAGGAAAATTGATATTACGGTACAATTTATGATCATGAAGATGTTAAAAAAATATTCCTGTTCTTCATTTCATTAGAGAACTCAAATGAATTCTTAACGTATCTTTCATCTTTGATAAAGAAAAGTGATAAAAGTTCAGATATAAATTTTGATAAGAAATAAAGGGGTGAACCCACATAACTAACTATTGGTCTTAAGGGCAAATCCTGCTTATGTATCTTTGGTAAAAGATACATCTTTGGAAAAACACCATTATTACATTTTAATTTTTTAGCTACATCTTTAGTTAAAATATTCCGAGTTGTCAAATTGTCAATTAGTTTATTTAGTTTATTTTGAACTTTTTTAGTAGGATCTTCAGTAATTATACCATACACAGATTGATTATTAAGAAGAATGTTTGCTTTTTCGAAAAATGCAGCTCTCTCCAAGATCGCAGTAGTCTGCCTTTGTAATAACTATTTCGTCTTTATAATTTTTTAAAAACAATCTTGCTTCTCTTATAGCTTTGAGAATATCTTTATTACTTTCGTTGATTTTAAATAAATTTTGTTTTGTTGTGAAGTTGGTTATAATGTTAATAGCTTTGTTTCTGGTATCGTCCCTATCATGCTCATTCTGTATCTGTAAAAGTTGGAAGGGTGGGTAGACCCCACAGCAGGCCACAATTGGCCCATTGTGCATCCTTCTGAGGTTCAAAACTTCATTCTAGCTTGTCATCCAGCCAACTTCTCTGAAGTAGGCGATAACGTCGCCTGAATTAAGTTCCCCCTTACTGGCGTGTGTAAATAATAATTACAGGTGATAATTTTTTTCACACGTTTTTCGTCGTTTTGATGGTCCTGGCTGTATAAGTAGACTCTTCGAGTCGTGAAAACTCTTCAATCGCAGAAAATGATGATGTGACGATCGAAAAATCATAATCATCATCATCGTGATCGTCGTTGAATAAAATCTTGACTGTGGCGACATTATTGCATGTCTGTCCACTACAGTGCAGGCAAATAACGGAGCAACTAATTCCTGATTTCCTGCACCCACAAACAGTCCCACACTTTTCTTTAGATTTGCACGAAATGAGTTTTAAAAGTTCAGGTGGGGCGGGTGCGGCTGTGGTGCAAATTGGTTCAAGCCCGTAATTAGTCTGTCGCCAACCCCATTCCTGAGGATCTTTGAGAATTCCGAGCCACGTTTGTACCTGTAGATATTTCCGGAAAACGTGTTGGCGGACTACGCTTTCCGTTGGAGTAGTGAAAGATTATTCATCTTATTTGTCGTCATTGATTTAGCAAAGCGGTGGAATCGCAAAATATCCATCGTTGTGTCCTCTTTACGATCACCATACAGAGCGATAAGGAATAGCTTTCCCGCGCTAACTAGCATCTTCGGATTGAACTTTTCTTGCTTAAATAGTTCTACCGATGACCGGAGGTTCGTGTTTTTCTCGAGGGTGCTGATGAATTTCGACTTTCCAATATTATAAAAAGACGATGTGGTGTCACAACCGCTGAAAGCATGGATGAAAAGAATGTCCTCAAGAACAGACTTAACATGCTTGAAACTATTCGGAAAGTACAGTTTTGCCGGTGTTTTGCCTTGAACTGGTTCGCGAAAAAAAATATTTTTTTTGTCCAGTGCAAGTCCGGAAATTAAAACCAAAAGATCGATATCTTCGTCGACGATTTCCACAGAGTCATGAAACGATGCTTCTGTAATTGCTGTGGTTACAATGAGGGTATCAGCATCCTCAAAAACGTGCTCTACTTTTATTCTGGTATTTGTAAAATAACGGCGAAGCATTTGTATTAAGTTGTTTTTATTTTGGTCCCTTGCAAGAAACTTCTCCTGGCTAACTTTCGCAGCAGTAGTTTCATCAAACGTGATCTCTGGTGATTGGTTCTTCCCTGAACGTCGTGCCCTTTCCGAAGTTTTAGTTCCTGCGAGTCTCATGTCAGTTGGATAACCGTCGAATACAATTGTCACACTTTCTCCAAAGTGTTGTTGCACGTATGTGACATATTGCTTGCAGATGAGGTCAAACGTCTCAATTCGACCCCAAACAACTTTGTGCAGAAGGAAACCACCGTCGATTATGTGATGATGTTTGTCACCAGGTTGATGTTTCTGTCAAGGGTTCGAAGGCATTGTATAATAGCGACTTTGTTCCTGTTCGCATTCCTTCTTCGGTGAACAATGACAATGGGAACGGAGCGAGCTCGTATGCTAGAAATTTTATCAGGTCAGTCTCGGAATTCTTCGTTATGCACATTTTTTGGAAAAGCAACAATGGATCGATCGGAACGGGTGACTCGTCTATTGTAATGCTGGTATTAATTGTCGATAAAGAGAGCGCTTTATCCTTCCTTGTGAATGACAAGGACCCGAAATCCGCTCCTATGGTTTTAGTTATCATGTCGCGACCAATTTCGTATGCACGATGACAATTAATGTTCTCGTTTGCAATAACTCCTGTGCCGATAGACATCAATTCTTTCTTCTCTGGAAAAGGATTATGACCTGCGTGCCACAAGTCCAATTTCTCAACATCACAATTGTCTCGAGAAATCCGCGAGGGTCTCATGTCGACGTGCTGTTCGGTTGTAGAGCAAGATACTCCGGAAAAAATTTCAATTTGTTCACAAATGTTTTGAAACTGAACCATGCCCAAAGTCCACGATGCTATTGTGCTGTCTGTAATTCCCCGTCCCTGAGTCAGTCCTCCTGTTGTCTTCATGGATCGCATAAGAGCCTGCTCTATCGTCATGTCTCACATAATCCCAGATCAAAATTTTTCCTAACGACGAATCGTAAAGTAGCCAGGTCCAGTGAACTTGTCATACTGTTCTATGGGTATTTTTTCACTCAGAGCCCGTATATCTTGTAGGTATAAATGAGCAGACTTCGCATGCAGGAAGTGGCCGCTGGCATGAAAGAAAGGAAGCATTTTTTGTATGGTATCGAGATGAAGTTCCCAATTACCGGATCTTTCTGCTTCCAGGAAGTTCTTCACCAGAGAAACCATACGATGGTACTGTACCCATAGCTTTGCCGTAGCACCTCTGCTTTCGATGGCAAATAATTCTTTTGCAAATTTGTCGTATATGCTTTTCACTCCGTTGTTGTTAGCGGCAGTCATGATGGTAGGTCGATTGAAAACATCTGCCGCGTAGTAATCTAGTTCATCACGTTCCTTTTCGTCTAATTCAATCGAGTCCAGTACAATTTTTGTCAAAGCTGAGTGTGACAAAATGTGAGCGCGAACAGCGGTTGATCAAATGTGATGAAAGTGGTTTTTTGACTGCAACGCTTTGAATTCTCGACAGCTTCGAGAAGCGATGTAAGAATCGTGTCATAATTCGATGGCGGCGCATTGATAAACGGAAAACAGATAACTTTTGAGCGTATTGCTGTTACACTCTCCATAAATCCATTCCATCCTGGAGTTCCAACAGAGCAACTCCATTTTCGGTAAAGCCAAATTAAATCTGGTATTGTTGGTAAAATGTCGCTGGAAGTTCACGAAGAGCTTCGACATCGGCAACAGTTATATTCTGTAAGCCTGCCAATTTATGATTATTGTACGAGAGTACAGGAACCATGCCCAATTGTGCAAGTTCTGAAGCTGATTTTATTTCGACAATACGCGGAATTTTTTTCTCACCCTGGATAGCTATGTAGGGAGTCACGCAATGTATTCCTCCCATTGCATGAAACGTTCCATGACCGTCAAGGGTGTTTATGTTAAAATCCGCATCGTCAAATACAAATTGACTGAATTTTCCAGAATTTCACTTTCAGCTCGATGAATGCATGAATTCTCGAAAATTGTTATTTCTGAGACTCTGAACCGAATTTCTTGTAAAGGAAAGTCCCGACACCTAACTGCAGCGGAGAGAAAAACGAACGAGGACGTACGGCTGTTATTATGGAGTGAGCTATCGCTGTACATGTTTTTCCATTGTTCCAATGCACCACGTTTATCTTTTCTTATCATTGTAGCAAAAAAAACTTGCAAAGATTCAGGAACAGCGGTTTCGACATCTTTCACGAATTATCCGATGAGAGGTAATTGTTTTTATCGTAAACGACACCTCTAATGTCCTCACGGATTATCGCAGCAGCTTCGCGAATATCTCTTAATCTTTCTTCGTGATGATTCTTTTTTTTCTCCGTACCATTTCTCCGAGAGTATTTTGAAACCGGTATTTCGAAAGCACACCACGCAATCACGTCCTTGTTTTTCGATTATGAGAATGTCGTCTCCATAGTTCTCTTGCAAATGTTTTTTAACAGTTCTGATGTCAGGAACGAAATCTCCATTTATTTGGTTCATCAATTCGCTAATAGAAAATTGACATTCGTCGGAATTTTCTTTCAGAAAGGAGTAAATTGCCTCCATTGCCACGTCTATTTTGTTACCCGTAGGTCGTCCTTTCTTATTCCCCTCCTCAGGTAGTGCATGATATACACGAGAAATACATGTTCGATGGTATCGAGTTCCTACTGCGACGAGATCAGGTATACCATGAATACGCTCGATGATTGAAGTGGCAAATTCATCGTCACGTCCATACAGGTATCCTATATTTTTTTTATTCATTGATATTTCTACAACGGAATAAATTTTTTTCCGTCTAAGCACTGGCAATCTTGATTCGTCGCAAAATATTTCTCCACAAAATAAACATCGATTTTTAAAATCAAAAGTGGGAATGACCTGCAGTTGTTCTTCGGGTTCTGGTTCTTGCGATGGAGACTCGCTTCGTCGAGAAGCAATTGACGCTAGTCGTTGGTTTCCATATTTTTTGTAGCACGAACTATGAACACTCACTGAATTAATATTTTGTAACATCTATTGATGCTCCACACGTCCTCTTTTCACGCTCGCCGCTAAGAGAGTCTGAACAGCTCTCTTTTTAGCCACATAAACATCGTCAATCAGAGGTTTTTTGCAAATGAAACAATCACCCATTTTCAGACAAATTTTCAAACGCGTACGCTCTCTTCAAAAGACTCGAGACAACTGACTGGAATGCTACGAAAAGGAACAGATATTCCGGCACGAACACGAGAAATGGGTCTTTTATACCTGACCCATGCCCAAACTCTAACGGTCGCCGTATAGGCGCGCTCTATGGCGAGCGCATATTGCAGCGTCGGGGGCGCTGATGCCGACTTTGTGGCGCAATAGAGCTCGTAATTCTTGTCGAAAATAAAAAATAAGAAAACGAATTTGTAGGTCTGAATACGCTCTACAAGTTTCATACTGGACATTTTCCGATATATTTCACGAGAAAAAAGGAAATAGCGAAAAACAAGTTTTTTATCGATACCTCGATAACGATGTTCGATACGTGAAAAATGTATAGAACCTTAATTGTAGATCGTACAAAGAGCAACAGAAAAGTATTACATAAAAGTTTCCGTATATCAACGGGGGACCGAGTTATGATGAAAAAACTGAATTTAACCCTTTTTTCAAGATGGCGGAAAACCCACAAGGTTATTTTGGTCGACAATTTGAACTTCAACTTTTCTAGACCCCTTCCCTTCCCCCACGTAATATCCAAAACTTAGCTTTCTCGGTTCATTTGCAGTTCTAACCCGATTTTTCCGACGTAATGACTGAACTAATAAGCATAGATCAAATATATACCTAAATAAAAAATTGGGTGAAATTTCCCGATACTTTTAATGCATACAACTAATGCAATTTGCATACAACTAATATTGTTCTAAAATAAACGAATAGGATTCTTTAAATAGACTCAAGGGCATCTTTGTTATTGATTTAATGTTAAACAAAAATTAATAACAGAGTTTTCGTTTTTACGATTATACTACAATATGAGTAAATTCAATGATTAATGAATAAACAGGTTTTATAAAAATTATTCTTGGTACGGCAATATAGTTTTTTATTTGTACAGTTGTTGATACTTGTAGTTTATTCAAAGAAACGTAGACAAAATACATTCAACAAGGTCGGTATTTTTCTTTTTAATCACTAATGATAGACTACCTAAGCGAGACGTCACAGTGATGGGCGGAGCTTAGGAGCCTTTCCAAACAAATCGATAAGGCGTGTAAAATTGCCATAATTTTCTTCAATTTGTTACAAATAAGGGTAATCAATGCTAGAATTAAGAGTTTAGTGTGCAGTTTCAAGGATTTATTCATAAAAATCGCAAATGTAAGGTTTCCAAACTGTTTGAAAGAGGTTTAAGTATATTGAGGTTATGTGGTCATGAGTTATTGTCATTTTTGTTATTATTTTTATAGTTATTACAGATTTCAGTATAAAAATGGTTTCAAAACATGTTCTGACGCCATCTTTCCTGAAAATAATAATAAGATCATCAAAAAGGCAGAAAATGCGTTGGAGTCAAACCACGCAAAAAAAATGCAATTCGATGCAGTCGGTATCAGTAGATTATATTATATTAGATTTTAACGAGGTTACAATGCACTGAAACCTACGGTTTATTGTGCCCCCCCTATCAGAGATGTTCTTGCTATACTACAGCTCGCCTTTCAATTCCAGGTTTCTGATGAACTTTAGTATTTGGGACGGTTTCAAGGAGGTTAGATCCTCACTCTTACAAGCTTCTTGTCCGAAGCATTTCTTGCGTTGGCTTACAATGGGTAGGCATTCTAGAACTAGGTGATCCGGAGTTTCATCCTCCTCCCCACATAATCTACACTCGTCAATTTCTGCTAGACCTATTCTCATTAGGTACTCTGTAAGGAAGACAGTGGATAACAAGTCACTTGGGGGCAGACTCACCGAAAAATCCCTAGACTTAGGGAAAAATGCACACCAAAACGCCATAAGGCCTGTGTATAAAGTCATAGCGACAACACTGCATTTCCCTAGACTTTCATAAAAATTTTCCCTAGAATTTAACGATAATTCAAATGAGCGAGGCTGGTTCTGGACCCCCGATTCATTTTTTAAGCGTAAAACATGAGGCTGATGTGTGATAGGTTGTGAGCGCCTTTTTTCGAGGTGTATCAATGGCCGATTTGTTGTTTTACAACCGTATTTCATATACAAAAGCATAAAAATATTTCATTGGGATTTGTCGATCTCCCGATTTAGTGAAAAATGCACACCAAAACACCATACGGCCTGTGTATAAAGTCATAGCGGCAACATGGTTGTTTAACATCCATGTCATATAGGTAAAATTTTATATTACCTTACCTTCCACGATTGAGTTTCAACGACCCCCATTCCTGTTGTCTCCCCACGCTTTTGCCACCTTCCGCAGCTTAATACGCGAGTTTGTCACATTATGTACTTTTGTTAAGCAATACTGTCCGAAGATAACCGAACTTCTTTCCAAAATTGCTATAAATAAGATCGTCTAGTCTAAAGCAATACTCAGTTTAGTGATCGCCAGAAGTGTTAACATGTCATCCAACGGAGTTTACAGTGTAAGCGAGTTAAACGGGAGAAAGGTTAAACCAACTAACGAAAGATTCGGAACATGGTTACTAACAGAAAATATAGACAATCTAATTACGAATATTGGAAATATCGATTACACGGAAGGGGAAGAGCTACTGAGAGAGGCACTAGAACGATAACGGATCAATTTTGTGACAATATAATGGTAGTAAAGTTATGCGGTTCGGAAGACTGTAATGGAGGAAGTGGACTTGTAAAAAAGAAAATTTGTGCCTCGTTTAACAGTTACCTTCGAGGGAAATTTGGTGACCTTGTTTCTGCGAGACACGGAGTTAAAGCCAAGCTACCCTTCTTCTTGCACAATCGGATGGCCAAAGGTGTTCGAGAAGTTCTTGAAGAATGTATGGAAAGATTGTATGTATGTATACCATATAAAGTGGAACTAGCAGATGTAAATGTGGAAACACTGTTAAAAAGAATTACCCGAATTATTAAAACAATTACAAAAAAAGACTATTATCTTCTAGACCTCGATATTACTCAAGACTTCTGTGGGGTGTTCCAGAAAGAAGAAATGACAAACTACTTAACAAGTAACTTTAACTTTCGTAAACATGGAATGTATCGGGAGAATTGTAACGTAATTGTAAATAATAATAATACAGTCGGAATTGATTGCCTTACGTGGCTTACATCTAACGCGAGGGTTAAAATATACAACAAATTTATTTGTCAAATAACCAGTTCTGGTGTTAACAAGATCATTGGTAACCATTTTATAGATTTCGTGAACTGTCCAGATAAGAGATTAAAAGACACATTTTCCAACACTTTAGCCAGAGAACATGGAATTACAAGATTAGAAGCAACCATATATAGTTATTCCATAGCCGATAACAAGACAAAGGAATACAATTGCTTAGAAGACTGTCTAACCTTACTGGAGGATAGCAAACTTGATTTCCAAAATGCACCATTATACTCTATCTCATTTGCTAAAATGTGGACAAAGTTGACAAGAAGTCTGCAAAATAGTTGCTGTCTTGCTTTTAACAATATACTGCAATATGTATACTGGGGGAACAGTAATACAAGGAAATTAACCGGTCTACAGATAAGTTTACCAATGGAACCCAACGTAAGAAAAAAAGTTGTAAATTATTGTCTTTCTGCATTTAGTTTTAACTTCTTACCTATTAATTATATAGAGATTGTAGAAGATACGAGTAATAAGTAGAAAAATGTTCGAATTTCTCAAAAATGCTATATCAAGGCTGGAGATGCATTCTTTACCCGGTCTTCCACACTGTTTAGCACTATCCCGGAAGATATCGACATCCAAGAGCTCGGACTGGTATCTACATGTAATATTGTACCCAAAGTTCTAAGAAAGAGGGTAAACAAAAATAGTAAGCTAATGGCTTTTGTGCCAAAAGAAATAACACCAATTTCCCATTTTCTGTAAAGAAACGGAAATTAGAAATGGAGGAAACAGAATTAAAGAAAAGGAAGATAGAGTATTTAGAAAATACAGCTACGGTTAAAAAGGAATATAAACATTTTTTGGAGAAAGAACAGAAGATAGCAGAATTGGAGGAGATACTGCACCAGGTGGAAAAACTTAGGGCCCTCTGGAGAGTACAGCGTATCCGCGTTCACCGTTAACAACAAAAATAAATATACCTATGTAGGATTTTTGGCGGATAAGGAAGGGCTTAAAGGGTTACCACAAAAATACGTTTTTACGCGTTTACAATAATAGAGAAGCTCTTGTTGCAGACGGTTATGTCACATTACCATATAACAATTGAATGGAATTAATATATTTGCCAAACGAAAAACCATTTGCTACCTTTACTACAAATGGATATACGAGTCTTAACGATAATACATTTGCCAAAATCGAAAAATTGCAATTTTACACGGCGCATTGAAAAATATAGACGTTCCATTTACACAGGTGGAGGTGGAGAGGGTTAACGTCGTTACAATGCAAGAAATTGCGGATAACATAAAATTTAGGGATTGTCATCGACTAGAAGAATTTGCAGAAGGTACAGAAGTGGTAATATCTGGAATTAAAGAAGTTATGCATTGAGCTAGAATCCGGTACATATTAAAACTAGACAATATAAATATTTTGTACCTTTCGAATTACTGGTTGGAGCAAGAATTAGAAGAAATAGACTTAGATTATAGGGTAAAAATAAAAATTGACGTGTTAAAACATACACCCAACAGAAACAAAGAAAGAGTTGTGTTTTCTGTATAAGTTTTGTTAAACCTGTATACATATTCGAATAAAACTTTTAAAGACATTGTTGTTTTACACATTTTCCCACCTTTGTTCTTATTTAATATTAAACCATCTATGTGGGTGGGAGGATAGTGGAAGATGACAAAAAGGGTGGGGAGACGACAGGAGTGGGGGTCGTGGAAACTCGATCGTGGAAGGTAAGGTAATCTAAAATTTTACCTATATGAAATACGGTTGTAAAACAACAAATCGGCCATTGATACACCACGCATTTTTCCCTAAATCTAGGGATTTTTCGGTGAATCTGCCCCCAAGTGGCTTGTTATCTACTGAAGCCTGTGAGGAGATGTAGCTTATTTTTAATGAGGTCCAAATAATTTTTGAATCTAGCAGTGTCAAAGTTCCGCAGGAACTTTTTGGATTGATCCAGCCCGGGAAGGCACCGCCAGAGTGCTTCTCTTTTCGTTTCCTCTTTCTTCCGAAACTCTTATAGGAGCATTTTCCTACACCACAGAAAGGCTCCGGGCCAATAAAGGGCGTATGTGCTCCTTTCCTGATAAGTGTGTTGGCCTCTTCATTTCTTCTAATTCCCGAGTGGCTAGGAACTCAGACTAAAGAGATTCTGTTATTCTGGCCTAGTTCATCAAGTTTTCTTCGACACTCCCATACCTACTTTGAGTCAATGACATGGGAGCTCAATGCTTTGATAGCTGCTTGATGATCAGAATGAATCGATAAGTCACATTTCTGATAATAACTTTCTAGGTTCATTTCCACGCATCTTTAGATCCCAAGTATTTCTGCTTGACAGACGCTTGGCCAGGAACCTAACGATAATGAGTATCTGGTGCCAGGTTTTTGAACAATTTTTACAACATCTAATGGCGTTTTCTTTGAGAGTTTGGGTGGTGTATTCCCTTTCTTACTTAGCATCGTAGTGAAGTTCTCTTCGAAACTTACTTTCTTGATCGTCACTGGGAAGATTCGATGATGAGATGTATTTTGTTTGAGAGGACCAGGCTCCCTGATTTTTAATACTCTTATTACCTGATCCTTCCCTAGATATTCTAAGAATTGCATTGTGGGCCAAACTTTCTATCACCAGATGTAGAGGTGTGAGATCTGTAATGATCTCAAGTGCCCTAGTTGGACACGTTCTCATAGCTCCAGTGATGCACACACAGGCAAGTCATTGAACTTTGTCGAGGGTCTTCTTCGTGCTATACTGACTTGCTTTAGGTTGCCAGACTATTGCCCCATACGTAATTGCTGGTCTCACAATCATGGCGTACTTCAATCGCAGTATTTTTGGGTTACTGCCCCAGGTCTTACCAGAAGAACTATGTCATCAGCATAGCCCATACATTCGAAGCCAGGCTTCGTTAGCCTGTAGAGCAACTCATCTACTACGAGGCTCCATAGAAGTGGATATATCACTCCCTTTTGAGGTGTCCCGCGAGTGGCTTTAACTGAGGTGGTTTCATTCCCCACCTTTGTCTCAGTTAACCTCGTCGTCAACAACTCATACATCTATTATACGATGATTTAATTTACTCCTCGCCTTTTTAGTGCTTCTTTGACAGTCGTGTTGACAAAGGCCCCAGATATATCCAGGAATGCGCACATTGCGATTTCTTTGTTGTTCAGAGTCCTCTGGATGACATCGGTCAGCTGATGCAGAGCAGTCTCCGTTGATTGACCCGTTCTGTAGGCATTCAGGCATGCAGGCATTTATGAAGTGGTGTATTCTCCAGATTCCCCGTTCTTATGTAGTTATCCACTACTTTCTCCATCGTTTTGAGTAGAAACGGTGTTAAGTAGATGGGTCTAAAAGATCGGGAATCGTTTTTCCCTATTTTTGATATGAAGGTTATCCTTGCCCTTCTCCATTTTGTAGGTATTACCTGCAAGACTGCTTCTTGTAATATTTAGCAGGCGAGGAAGAATCTCTTCTATCCTTTACTGCAGGAGTGCTGGGAGTATGCTATCCACTCCTGGTGATTTATATGGTTGAAAGGTACTTATTGCCCAGTATCAGTAACAGATATATTGTAATGTCCAAATAAAGCTACAGTGGCAATATGGTGATATTTTCTCACTCTTGAACAAGCACACGTTGCTTTCTCAATACCACCTGATCTCTTTAAGATTATCTGTAACAACACGTAAGTTTGAAAAGATGTTGACTAAACAAAAGTTGATTACTTACCTCAACACTGTTTGATTTATCTTTTATACTAGCATGAATTTCGTCCTTAATGATAATCAAATTGCATTTTTTTCACATGGTTTGATTCCAACGCATTTGCACCCCTTTTAATATTATTATTATTTTCAAGGAACTCATGTAGTAAGTAAGTAAATAATAAGTTCCAAATTTTTTATGTTTACGCGGAGAGTACGTTAGTTTCGAAAAAGGTTCTGTTCTTGTGACGATGAACGACTGACAGTCGAATTTTAAGTATCACGTAAACTAAAAATAGAAAAGTATAGGAAAGTTTGCAAAAGGTGCAGACAGAGAATAATTTAAAAAAATGGATTTTCTGAATAAAATTTGGATAAAGAAAAAATGACAAAATTTCATCTGACTCCCAGATTTGAATATTTGTTAAGAATATTTTGAAATTTAGTAACAATACAAAATATGGAAAAAGGAAAGGTTTATCATGATTTGGTGGTTTATTTAATAACGTCTCAATTATAATTTAGCCGGTAGTTACGTTCCCTTTGTAACAGAGGTAATGGCATATGTGATCTACGCAAACTTAAGAAATTAAAACTACTGACACTGGTCGAGCTGGTGGGAAGCTCCCTAGTAAGACTGGGAAATCACTGAGTAATTTGGTGGGCGCAGTTCCAAAAAGCTTCCTGAAGGGGAGGAGGGGTGACTCTGATAGGGGAGTACCCTTGACCAGTGGCAATCGACCCGGCACCTTAACCAGGGGTATGAGCGAAAAAGCAGATGAAACGTTTGCCGTTTCCGCTACCTATATTGGGAAAACCCGGTGGGAGAGACGACCCCATGAGGGCCGGCTTTAATGTGGCAAGTGAGTGCAAGGAAGGCTTTCTCCTGAACAGGCTATAGAGAAAGTACGATCAACATATCATCCTTTCAAACTACCTGTAATCACTTAATTGGAATTACAGGCAATTGCTCTCAACTTCATTCCGCACCAAGTCTATTTTGAGCAATTAACATTGTAAGTGTAACACAAGCGTATTAGTGCATTCTTAAACGAATGAATAATAGAGACAAAACATAAATATTAATGTAGTCAGTCTTTTTATAAACATATGGAAGACAAAATTTCTTATTCAACTTAATAAATGCCTTTATTTAATACAAAAACGATGATATGATAATAGATATTTAAAAACATTTTACATCCTGCATGAAGAATATTAACGCAATTTCCTCTGGAACCCGGCGTATTTAAAGAACATATTTTTTGAGTCGCCAACCCAACCGTACTTGACAACATCATGTGTATCAAACCAAGTTTCGTCTAAATATGTTTGAATAACAGTACCCTTTTATTTGACGCAAATACTCCTGTCTAAGTTCAATGATTTGTATAGATTCCATTATTACTATTCGATTATCTATTTAATTTCTTATATTTAAATCCAAAACCGCGCGAAGAGTTTCTAAACATTCATAATTATATTCAGAAAAAATCCGCAATTGAGCACGAATCAATTCTAAAGTTGGTACTATATTGTTTTTGTAAAATCTGTAAACCAGCCGTTGAGTAACATTTTTGGTAGCATTGTGAACCTTACTTAGTTTTGCATTTGATCGTTTTCGCTTTAAAGAATGATCCGTAAAAGTGCCCGATTTTCGTTAATTTGTGAATTATCGCTGTTGTGTATACCACAATAATACAACTCTCGACGAATTTGGTGGATATAAATAATTTCATATATTATTTACCGATACTGTTGACCGCATAAAAAACCTAAGAAATTAACCGGCTCGATTTGTGACTGCTTGTAAATGCCGGCATGTTGCCAACTCTTCAAAATTATCTTAAGTATAGTAATATACACAAAGATCTTTTAATTAATGATTTTACCAGCAATTTTAAACGCATTATTGCTAACTAATAACTTTATTTCATTTAAATATTTCCAAACTTGCTTCCTAAGAACGTCACGAACTAACAGACAATTGAATAAACTTGGCAATTTTAGAAAATAAATCTGACTCTTTTTGTATGTCTTCTCATCGATATTAGTTATATCATACCTCTGAATGAATTTTTCTATATAGCATGTCACGGGAGTAATTGGAAAAAGTAGGGGGCGTATAGTATGAGCCAAAATAATGTTAGTACTTCATATAAACTTTTTTAATACAGGCCCTCGTTTTAGAATTATAGGCGACCAAAATTTAAATTTTGAATTAGTTTTAAATTTTTTATTTTCGTATTGTACATTTGATCTTTATAACATTTTCAGCATATGTATAATGTGTATATGCTTGTTTTGGTAAGGTGAACAGATTTACAGTAGTGTCTTGAAGCCAGAGACGGACTACTCGTAATAGTTAGCAATCCAAATTTTTTGCAGGGATGCCACACACCCTAAATGAAAATATCTAAAATGACTTCCCCTCGCCTTAAGCTAATGAAAGTTATTCTTGTTGGAATTTGATAAAATAAGCCGTTTGGTTGATATTTACCATTTTATTAATGCACTTCGTACCGAAGATAGTTTCTTTGCACTTGAGAGAGCAAATCCCATATTGTGTCTAATACAATTATGTCTATTAAATCTTGCCTTGTTTGCACAGGTGTTGCGTACACTTTATTTTTTAGATGTTCCCAGAATAAGACATCAATAGGATTGATGTCTCCTAATCGCGGTGGCCACTGAAAAGAACCTTCCCGACCAATCCATCTATTACGAATCCTTATGTTCAAATGTTGTCTTACATCTAAACTGAAATGAGGAGGGTCCCCATCATGCATGAACCATAAATTCCTACAAGTCTGTAGTGGCACATCATTAAACAGGTTCCAAAATATTAATTAAATCATTTTGTATTCGGTTAGAAAATCCACTGAACCCGGCCCTGGCTTTGTTTTCGTCGGTGGACGTGGTAAATGGTCGATCAAAATTTAATGCACTCTATAAAGTTCCCACAATTTAGAGATTCCACCAATTCAATATGTCCACGAAAATGCACCTCTTGTTTCGCTAAGTAACATGTAATGTCAACAAGCCTTCACATTATATTTCGATTTCTATCTACTTCGGCATTGTGTCTTTCGATTTCTTCGCGAAATTTGCGTGAAGGACTACTTTCTACGTACTCTACCAAAACTATTAAATGCAAGAGAAGCGTTTAAATGATGTGCTGATTGATCGTTTAAATGATGTGCTGATTGATCATTCTTTTTTGACGGGTTAGAAAAATTATTCAAGTCTGAGTAACCGGTCATGTTCCACACATTTTTGGAATGACTGACCAGCAGAACATTTTGTTGTCATGTATACAACCATAAAGCCACTTATAATTGTCATAAAACTTACTGTTGAAATATCGTGTCGTTTTTCTTATTGCTGCTCTAATTTTAAAGATGCACTCTTTGCTTTTCGTCAAAGTTATCGTGCCAAAAGCTTTTATTTTTAACTTCGAGATTCAGTTGTTATTTATTATCACTCACACTCTATCCATCGGGAATCGATTTCATAAGTGAATCGTCTTCGTAATCGCTCGGGTTACCGACCGGTGGAAGTCGGCCCATTTGCAAGTCGAAAGCAGTGCTTTTTAGCCCCATAACAAATTCCTGTACTCACACACAATTACTTGTCTTTCTCTTTGAATGGGATGCTCCTCGCTTACACCGGCAGCGCAGTGGGTGGTTTATAATATTGGTTTTTATGGATTTTATTATATATGAGTTGTGTGATTCAGACAGTATAGTAGATTTATTTTTATAACTAAAACATACATCCGCAAATCAATCATTTAAAATTTTCTGGGGTAGGCAATGCTTTTATGCTTCTATTGTATGCACGCCACTGTCAAAGTACCGTGAATGTCAACTAGGTACTCCTGCCCAAAAATTTACTCTAAATCTATGCTGGTTCCTTGTTTGGATAATGCCAAGTGGATCATCATCCCATAAATACATATTTTTTTTTCAATAAAACTCAAAAGTCAATGTCACAGCGTTTTAATAATTAACAACAGTGCAGCTACTAGTTTCGGCCTAAATAAGGGCCATCTTCAATCACGTAAGGTTTCTTCCTTTAATAGTCTACTATATAGAGTTTTATCTTTACCTATTTCACATGCGGCCTTTTATAATGAGATTAATATCATTAAACAAATTGCTGTTTACAATAATTTCCCAATCTCTTTATTTAACAAAGTATACATAAAATTTTTCAATAAATTCAGATTGAGTTTTCTTTCCTATTATTAATTCTCTTAATGTGTGTTCTGATGGTGACAAACTTTATTATGCTGGTTCTCTACATTACGTTGGTCCTATATCCTATAAATTTAGTAACATTTTGAAGAAACATAACATTAAATTTGGTTTTAGAACTAATAACAATTTGAGATCATAATTGGTTAACACGAAAGACCGCATGCCATATCTTCATTCTCCAGGCGTTTACAAACTTTGTTGTCAGGACTGTGATGCTGTCTATGTGGGCCAGTCTGGACGTTTATTGGACACCAGGATAAAAGAACATCTTAGTTGTATCAAAAGTTATCAGAATACTATCCTCCTGCTTCCCCTTTGGCAAATAACATTATTTCTGAGAAACATAATTTTTCATTGTCTGATGCTCGTACACTACATAAATGTTTTAAAAGTCCTAGGATGCATTTGCTTGAGATTAACCAGACTAGTTCTGATACTCACGTTGTTTGTCTTAATGAACAATTGGTACCTTCTGAGCCATACACGTTCCGCAATCTTCCCTTTCAGGTGTTTAAACTTTATTTGCTCTCAACCTTTAATGTTTACAGTTTGTTTTCTGTAGTATACCTTTGTAACTTCCCATTATTGCCATTCAAGAGCTTGTTATCTTTGCATTATTTAATTACTACTCAATATCAGTTTATTGTTATTAATTGTTTTTAGTTTTTTGACATGTTAACATAACAACAACTCCTTCTTTTTTGAGAGGATTTGTACTTATGTTGACATTTACAACTATCCCCTTTTTATCTATGAATTGTATACGCTCATTCTGATTTGTACAACTTTCTATAACCATTTAATTTTAACTTAGGTTTCAATAACTTCAAGTACTAATTTGATTATATTGTTTTTATCTATTTCTCAGTGAATTTGTATTAATGCTGTTCATGTACTATTCTTCGGTCGTGGACGACACATGTTCTTCTCATGGCTATTTATTGGTTTTTAATTTTGGTTTGTCATTAGCCATTTCATTAGGAGAAAATTCATTTTCTTCTAATTTGATTATACTTCTATTCTTTCTCTTGTCATTTTGAGGTATGACATTTCTCCCATAGACAGTTTCCGCTAGGATATACTTCCATATTGTTCTTTACCATTAAAAGTCACAAGTTGTGAGTGAAGTGCCTTTCTCTCTGTTTTAAGTTTACAGTGATTGTAATGGACTATTTATCGAAACATCATGGATCCCTTGTGCTTCATTTCCTTGTTCACAACCTTGTGCTGGTTACTTATTTTCGTTTATAAGAATTGCCTACACAAAGAAGAAACTCTGCTCCTGAAGTTTCCACCTTCATTTTCTTCCCTCCAATTATATGGCCAATATGGACTCTTCCCTATGGGAATTAAGGATTACTTTTCCGGACTCCTTCTTCTAGGAATCGACGCCGAAGCTGTTGGACTCTTCCCTCTGAGAATCGACGTTATTAATGGTCATATATACAAGATACTCCCTTCTTTAATCTCATATTCAATTTCTTATTCACACAATTGTAAACAGTTTGACTCTTACCTCCCATAAAATAATTTTTTCATGTGTTGATCGCTCTTTTTGAGCTCAACTTTATCACCCCTTTCCAACTTTAGTAATTAATAATTTTTTTTCCTTTGTCACATCCTTTTATGTATAACAGTAAAAATCTTTTAAAGTTGTTCATTTCAATTATGATGATAGAATGATTTTTTCACACCCACTTTATAGGGTAATTTTAACAAATTTTACTTAAATAATGATGTAACATCAAACATTTTATTTCATTGTATGTAGCAATTACAGGGTTCGATGTTTTTTGACACCTGTTGTATGTTTTTTTCTTGTAGACAGCTTTGAGAATGGCCTAATGGCTGAAAGCGCATAGCTGGAATTTTAATAAAATGACACACTCAGTACTCGTCTTTTCATTAAATCAGTCTATATCTAGTGTGTACACCATACTTAGACAATTCGATTTTAAAATGTACCCATTGAAAAAATAATAATCTGGGTTTTATTTTATGTTATAGCTATTCCCTCCACTAGCTTTGGGATGGAAGGCGATTTTCATATATAGCCCATGGTATGACAATTTATGGGAAATGAAAGTGAGTATTAATTTTTGTTGAGGCAATACGTCTAAGTATTTGGTCTAGCGGTAATCAATAATCCAAAAAATATCTAATAAAGACAAAAAATAAGAAAAACAATAAATCAAAAAATAGTTAAAAACCACAAAAAAATCAAGAATTCCTAAAAAAATCTAATACTCCAAAAAAAGGAATTCAAAAAAACCCAAAAAAATTTAAACATTCAAACATTTTTTGATATTTTTTTGGCTTAGTACAAAAACATGTGTAAACTTATTATTTCAATAGTAAGCGCATTTTGTTTACTTTTTTTTATGTAAATGTTCAAACACATTTGTGTATTTACTTATTTATTGTTGTTATTTTGTGTGTTTACTTCTAGAAGCGCAACCAAAAACGAGAAAGGACTACCACGAGACGGTGGGATTTTTAAGAAAGAAACATTTTAACAATCATAGACTGCCAAGAGCTACAGAATAACTTAAACTGCCTTATGCAATGGTTTCATAAGAACGGAATGCTTTTAAATGTATAAATATACAAATATGCAATATACTAGGTTTAAGCTTGTGATATCAACCTATTTAATAATTCCGGTAAATAAATAAAGATGTATTTTAAGTGGTAATGAAATGTTAGATATATTATTTTAAATTTTGTACAGTCACAAGTGCTCACTCTTATATGTAATTACTTGACACCTTGTATTTATAGAGCTGGGCAGTATTTAACAACTTTTCCTTTAAAAGTATTTTACTTACTTTTGTTACTTACTTTTGTTCTAACATTCACAGTAATTATACTCAAATGTTTTCTTTCACAGAAAGTTGCCACAAATATTAGTTAACTACTCATTGCTAACACTTTTTTGATTAAGTAAGTAGCAGTTATACTCCAGTAGTTTGTCCAGCTCTGCGTGTTTATAGGAGTATAATAATAAATAAATAAATTAATATAAACTTATCATAAATAATTTTCTACTTTTATCTTGATTTAACATCATTGAATCTAGAATGTATGTTACTCAAATTATTTTTTAATTATTGCATTGTTTTTACATTGTAGTTTATTTATTGTCATTCTGTTTGTTAAGAAAAATACTTTGTGAAAGAAATTATTTGTTGTGTATTTTTATACCAAAATAAATAAACGGTTTATATGATTATTGTTTTATCTTTTCCATTTTATGCATTTATGGTCCATCATTTGATATTTCGTTTAATTTAACTCAAATGTTGAGTTAAATTGAATGAAATGTCAAATGATGGACTATAAATGGTTATTTTGAAATAAAATAATTAAAATACAGTAAATTTGAATATACTGCCAAAAACCTAAAATTACAGATATCTTTTTAACATCACTCAATTGTTTAGTCGACAGGCTCTTTAGATGGCACCACAATCATGTCTCATCTATCTGTGGATTATCTGTGGTCTCATCTATCTGTGGTCCATACTATGTACTTTTTGTACGTGAAAAAGATACAACAGTTATTCTTTTAGGACGCGATGAATAACTGATTTTGAGACGTTATGTTCTCTTCATAGTTTTTGTACACTCGTTGATGCCTCATTATCAACTGCATTTGATAAGTTTTGTTCAATTGCAAACATCGTATTAATAAATTACTTTTAACTTCTTACGTAGGATATTCTCATAAAAGCGGTGAATGCGCAAATGGGTATGAAGGACATTAATAGAATAGTAAATATTAGCCTAACGGGTTATTATATAAAATTCCAACAAGAATACCTTTTCATTAGCTTAAGGTGTGGAGAAGTCATTTTCGATATTTTCATTTAGGGTGTGTCATCCTTGCAAAATTTTTGGTTCACTACGCATTACGAGTAGTCCGTCTCTGGCTTCAAGGCACTATTGTAAATCTGTTAACCTTACCAAAATAAACATACACATACGTTATAAATATGCTGAAAATACAAATTTTGGATGCCTATAATTAAAAAACGAGGGACTGCATTGAAAAAATTTATATGAAGTACTAACATTATTTTGGCTCATACTATACGCTCCCATTAGTCCCGGGACACCCTGTATATTTTTGCTATTATTTGATTTTGTTACTACAACGAAGTCTTCAGGAAGAATTAAATTACAATATATATTAACATTACTATTTACCAAAAAAAAATGTTTTTTTACAGACATAAATAAAAAGTCAATATTCAGAGAACAATATGAAACTTATTTTTATCAGTGCCGATAAGAAAAGTGGGTTATCTCGTTTGTGATAATTTCGTATTATTGTCAGTGGGTCAGCAGTGTAATTTATCTTACGTACACAAGTCTGATTTTATCAAAAGTAATTAAATGATTCAAATTAAAAATTATGGATATAAATCATTGAAAAAAATATTATTGTTTATGTAATATAAACTGTGAGGTTAGCCAAACTTAAAACCCGACATATTTTATTGAGAAATCAGTTTTGTGTAAATCAACATACATATTTAGAACAGTTCTCACCACAATAATTGACAGAATGTTATTTACTGCAAGCAAATAGTGTACCATCTGTTGAAACCGTTAACAACCAACCAACATATTCACTAATGAATCCGTAATAGACACAAACATGAATAGCTTCCAATTACTTGAGGTTGTCCAAATTATTATATTTTCATCATAATAAATAATCGCGAAGTCATTTCTATTGTGAAAAGATTTAAATTTATATAAAAGTGTGCCTTCTGTGTGTTGGGAAATGGGGGGAGGGGTGGGGGTTTACTAAATGATCAAAATACTTTTATTTAAGATATTGAAAACTTATTTTATTTGAAATGAAGAACGGTGGATCGGGATAAATCTAGGGAGTTCTCCACTTTTAAACTGTCTTCTTAAGTCATAATTGTAAAGATCAGAAGATACAGTTTTCCTGGTTTTCTGTATCATTGCACAGTTAAACTGATATTAATTGGGAAAAATATATCCATTGTATCCCCACAGGGATAATAATATCTATAAAGCGGCGTCCACACTATGCCGCGGTTGGCTGTTGGCAATGCCGGATTGGCAAAGCTCCGTCAAGCTGCCCCCCCCCCGAGTAGATTTTTGTTACCAAAATGCTAGCACACATAAAAGGCACCTAGCACAACCTAGCACAACAATTTTTATAGCTAGCACACCAACAGCTCACAATAAAAATGCTTTTGAATTCGGGTGGGGCCAGGTTAACGCTAGCCCCCCCCGGTTGGAATTTTTTCGCCAAAATGCTAGCACAGATAAAGGACACCTAGCACACCATTTTTTATAGCTAGCACACCAACAGCTTACAATAAAAATGCTTTTGAATTCGGGTTGGGCCAGGTTAACGCTAGCCCCCCCCCCCCGGTTGGAATTTTTTCGCCAAAATGCTAGCACAGATAAAGGACACCTAGCACACCATTTTTTATAGCTAGCACACCAACAGCTTACAATAAAAATGCTTTGGAATTCGGGTATGGCCAGGTTAACGCTAACCCCCTCCGGTTGGAATTTTTTCGCCAAAATGCTAGCACAAAGAAAAGACACCTAGCACAACCTAGCCCAAATTTTTTAACAGCTAGTACATCAACAATGCTTTTGAATTCAGGGGGTGGGGGGCGTCTGCTAAATAATGCTATGGTTACACGAATGAATGAAAATGTTGGATGTATTTGTCCCTAAACATCATTTTCCTATAAAAAATGGCCCCTAAACAGATGTTGCCAAATTGTGCGTGATATCTATATTTTCCCTTCTAGCAGGGTATTTGATTAATTAATAATTAACTATTATTTAATTAATAATTATCTATTTATTTTCAATTAATGCTAAAAAACGAAAGAATACAAAAAACCTTCAATTTTAAAAATAATTTCCTCAAATAATAGTAATTTTAATCAAACAAAATAATTAAATTCAACCATTTAGTCACGGAATCAGAAACAATCCGTTCACGAATAAGTTGCAAATTACGTCACACTATAAAAAAGGCAACGACGAACGTTTGCGTACAGACATGTTGGATAAATAAATGTCCAAAAAAGCGAAGCCATGTTGGATATGTCCTTTGGACTAAGTTGTGCAATCTGGGAAGGGGCAGCTGAGATCCCTAAAAATGTTCCAATATATTGAGAATACATGTTTTAGACTGATCGTGGTTCACTGTAGTCCTTATTTAAGAGAAACACTCAAACTTTATTTTTAAATTTGCCAGAATATTTATCGCCGAAGTTGATGGTTAATTCCATTGTAATGATAGCATAAATTTTGCATTTCACTATCAGATTCTTTTAAATTCCCAAGTTAACTTAGAACATGCAGCTTTTAATTCTTAGAGCGGGTTAATCAGAGCTTCAAATATTTCTGTGGCATATCATAAGACACCAACACTACTATGTATTTTTCAAAGTTTTTAGTATGTAACTGGCAATTTATGTTTGTTCGGTTGCAATCTTGCAACTCAGTTTTGAAGCAGATATCTTCAACCGATTGATTTGAAATTCTGTATATGCGTCTAGTTTGCATGCCAATCCATGATTAGGTATGTGACGTCATTCTAAATTCAACATGGCGGATCACCAAAGTGGACTAAAGAAAGTGGACTAATTTTTTTGCTTTCTTACAATATGGGTATTAAATGTAAGGCAGTAAATTTGATGACATAGGTATTTTTATTTTTCTAAAAACTAGGTATAATCCATCTGAAGTTCTCATCGGACTTTTGAAAAGGATCGTTAAACCAAGTCTATCGTTAAAATTTGAATCATTTTTATAATGCCGTTTTTATGGGTCTTAAGAATAAATAAAAATCCTTCTGGCTGAATCAGATGTTTGGGTTAAGAAAGGGTTTCCCGAAGGGCTGATGGTTGTAATAATATGTATTCTTTCTAATAATATTACAAGCAACATGGACTATATAAGTAAAACTAATGATCTAACTATTTTCATGAGTGTAATTCGATAGAATATTTCTCGATTAGACAACTGTATTAATGCGAAATTTATATTATTTAAGCAACATTACATGGTATTTAATTACCCTTTTTGGTTCATTTTCAATCACTTATTTTTGGATTAAACTTGAAGAATCGTTTTCAAACCGTGACATTTTTATGATATTTAAATAAAAATTATGATAATAACAACAATTGTTACTTAGACGTTACTTAGATACGGACTTAAAAGGGAAATTATCGGCTCTGCCGGAGAGTTATCTCCGAAAAGAAGTTATATATAATAATAACGTTTATTCATAAATTTACAAATACAGTGATAAAATACAAATAAAATTGAATAAACATCTAGACATCCACAGAAGTATTGTACATACTTGTATGTGGTGAATATAGGCAAGTGTGTCAAAATTTTAAAAAATTCAAAAAACAAAAAATGCAGTTAAAAACAATATAAATCCATTTTTACATGATTGTATTTCAGACATACATTTCGTATATGAGTTTACTCTTCTCTGTTTTTTTTTATTCAGCATTCTATCATTTTGTGTATTTTTGTTTTGTCTGTTTCTTTAACAAATGTTACTAGTTGGGTTTTGAAGCGTTTAAAAGAAGTTTCATCGATAATTCTCTGTGGTAGTTGCCCGAATAATTTAGGTGCCAAGTAGGAGTAACCTTTTTGACCTATTGTTTTAAGAGCTGTTGGTATACAGTATTGATTATTCGATCTTGTCGCGTATCTATGATTTTGAGTGGTAAGTTTGTATTTATTTTTATATTGATGGCATCCTATCTGAATAATGTATAATTGTCTAACATCTAATATTTGTGTTTCAGTATAGAGTAGTGAGCTTGAATATCTTTTAGGTTTGTTGAGAATCATTCGGAGGAATCGCCTTTGAGACACTTCGAGGGCATTTAGATAGTTCCTTGAAACTCCTCCCCAGCCAATAATGCCATAATTGAGGTGTGACTCAACCAAACTGTGGTACAGTATTGTTTTACATTTAAAGCTCAAAAATTGGCTTACTTGCTTAAATCGAAATAGGATACTCCGAAGCTTTTTAGTTAAATATTCCATATGATGGTTCCATCGTAAGTGATTGTCAATGTAAATACCCAAGTATTTAATTCTTTTTGCAGGTTTAATTGAAAAATCTTGTTGGATATTAAGATTGTATTTTGGCAGAGACTTTTCATGACTACTGAAGGGTAAGTATACAGTTTTGTCAAAGTTTATTGAGAGTAATCTTCTGTCGAACCAGTCTTTGAGTTTTCCAAGATCATTTTCAATATTTATTTTGAGATTATACCAGTCATCATGTTTGTAATAAATCACAGTATCGTCCGCGAAGCTGATTATTTTTCCGATTGTTTCCTGTTCAAATAGATTATTTAAGTAAATTACGAATAGCACCGGCCCCAATACTGTTCCTTGAGGTACACCACATTTGATGTTGATCTCTTCACTCACATGATTTTTGAATTTAGTTTTTTGTGTTCTGCTTGTTAGATAACTTTTGAATAAATTATGAGCTAAACCCCTTACACCCATATCTTCTAGTGTATCTAAAAGTATGGAGTGGTCGACAGTATCGAAGGTCTTTTTTAGATCCAAAAAAACCCCAATAGATGGAGTGCTTGAATCCAAGGATTCGTAGATGGTTTTTGTCAAGGAATGGATTGCGTCATTGGTAGATTTTTTTTCTCTAAAGCCATACTGGGATGTCGACAGCAGATTATAATTTGATAGGTATGTCGTAAGTCTCGTTTTTATAATTTTTTCAAAGACTTTGCTTATTGAAGATAGAAGTGAAATAGGCCTATAATTTGAAATATTTTCTGTATTCCCATTTTTGAAAATTGGAGTTATAAGAGATTTCTTTAGAATCGAAGGAAATATGCCTGATTCGAAGGATTTATTTATGATGTCCGTCAAAGGTTCACATATGAATTTTGCAATAATCTTTAGAGTTTCAGCTTTCATTCCATCAAGCCCGGGAGCCTTTTTATTTTTTAAGCTAATTATTGTATTTTCAACCTCAGTAGTATTCAGAAAAAGTGAATTTTTATTTACATATTTTTTACTTTTGTAATTGGGATTTTGTCGTATGTTCTTTGCCAAAGTTTCCCCCACATTCGCGAAGAAGTTGTTAAATATATCAGCAGCATCTTTTGGATCTGTGACGATCTCATTTTTTTCATTCCTAATATTATTTATTATTCTTCCTGTCTTGATATTCAAAATTTCATTAACAGTGTTCCAAAGTTTTTTACTTGCATTTTGTTCTTTTTCAACTAATTTTTTATAATAATTTTCTTTGGCAGTCTTTATTTTCTTTCCCGTTTCTTTTTTTTTCGTTAAATAGTCATTTTTCAAGTTTACATTATTTGGATTTTCTTTCCATAATAAAAATGAATGATTTTTTTGGTTGATGTGTTTTATCAATGATTTTGTTATCCAATTTTTCCTTTTACGTTGACTATTTTTTAATCTGAAGTATTGAGTTGATTTTTGTACACATGTGTTTATGATGTTGATGAATTTTTCTGTTGTCGATTCGATATCATGCATTGGGTACAATTCATTTTTCCAACTTAAACTATTAATTGCTTTTTGTAATAATTGTTCGTCTACTTTTTGAAAATATTTTTTGTTTATTGAATTGTTTTTAGTTTCATTCAGTACAATTTGTAACAACGTTATGTAGTGGTCCGTAATTGATGTTGATATAGTGAGAGGTAATATGTTATTGAAGTTTTGTTGTTTTGTTTTAATGAATATATGATCAAGACATGATTCAGATCCATTTCTCGCTCTTGTTGTAGTATTAATAGTTGATTGAAAGCCATGCTCACTCATCATATCGAGATAATTTCTTGAATCTTCAGTTATTTTCATCAAGTCGATATTTATGTCACCTACAAATAAGCTATAATAATGTTGATTACTTTCTTTATTAAGAATATCCCCAAGCTGGTCAAGAAAGTCGTCAATTCGACTTGCTGGAGATCTATAGAATGCTAAAATGCAAAAACTCAGCTTATCCATAACCATTACAATTTTCAATAATATACCTCCGTTTATCTGAATATGTTCATGCGAATGGTATGAGTTTGTTTTTGCAAAGACGATAACACCATCATTTTGGTTATAGCTACCTCCATTGTATAGGGTTGTGTAGTTGGCCATGTTGAGGAAGGACGTATCCGGGACCCGCCAAGTTTCTGTTAAAACTATGCACTCGAAGCATGTCTCAAGTTCCTCAAGATATATTTTTAATTCATCTATATTTTTTGAAGCACTACAAATATTAGTATTAAGAATCTTGAAGTTATTCAATTTGTTATTTACAGACAAAACTTCTTTTGCTTCATTTGTATCATTTAGGGGATATGTTGTTATTTTTTCTAGCATAAAATTTCTTATATATTCATCCATGTGAATGCATAAACCAGTAAACAGTTTTAAATTATTTGACAGTAATTACAATATTTATTTGGTTTTTATATAATAACAAAGTATGATGACATTAATAAAATTTTTGAAGAAGTTATTTAAGACAGAAAGTAAAAATAGTAAATTAACATACATAAATTATTTGATGCTTTGCGTAGAACCTGTGCGTGCTCTAGTATTTATTTTTTTTCCTCCCACAAATGATTGTTCTTCTTTTTTCCGGAACCGGTTGCTAATTCTTTGGCAATAAATGATGTTTGCCGAGCTGTTATTTTGGGAATGTTTGCCCCTGCTTTATCTCGCTTCGGGGTCGCAGGTTCGCTATTTGATTTCGGTCTGTTTATTTCAGTAGTTTCTATTACTTCTAATTCTTCAGGAGAATATATTTTTCCGTCCACAAATAGTTTGTTTCTTCGTATGTAGCAGTTTATATGATTATTTGCTTTCGCCAGAATTAGGTGTTTTCTTAAAATCTTGTGCTCCTCTCGCTGGATGAGTGTTAGGTCATTGGCTACGCTTATGTTGGTACCTTTGAGATTCTTTGCGTTTTTAAGTACTTCTGATTTTTTCAAGTATGAAACAAATTCCACTTTGACAGGAGCTCGTTCCTTCCTACCCAAAGAGTAAATATTATTCAGGTCGTTCTCATTTATTGTGACGTTTACTAGTCGCCCTAGCTCGTTACAAATATATTCAGGCGTTATTTCCTCGGGTTTGGTATCGAGTCCAAAAATCACTATATTATTTTCTTTCGCTTTCCTTTCAATGTTCTCAATCTTATTCAAAAGATGAAGGTTTTCTGCTTCTACTTTATTCAGTTTTCTGTACAGATCTTCGATTTTTAGGGATAATCTAACCTCTACTGCTTCTATGAGTGATTTCAATTCCTGTTTACTTGATATTATTTCTTCTAGTATTATTTCTCCAGTTATCGACATTATCAGTTTTATCACAAAGGATTTGTTTAGACTAGGTACTATCAAAATTAAAGTATATTTTTGTTTTATAATTCCGGTTTACATTGTTAATTGATCGGCCACTGGAGTTTACTGTTTATAAATTTACTGCATACGACAAAAGCGGATTCCAAATAGTTAATTGCTCATAAATTATACGAGTTTTTGTTCATTTGACGATAATTTTAATCTTTCATAAATGCAATAAAAGACCATTTATCTTTTTTAAATACAAAAGGATTGTAGATTCACCTCCATATATACAAAGTTCAGTCAATTACCTTTAAAATGATATATCTCACAACACAATTGCCGACTTTTTACCATTAAAAATTCATAAATTAGGAGGACAAAACAAAAATACGTCTACACTCAACACTCAACTATATTGTTTTTCTCCGAATAGATCCTGCTTCATTTGGAATTTTTACCATATGAGTGGAATATTCCGAAAATTTTTTCGTAACTACAGTAAGAAACAATTAAACTAGCCGTTTTACATATATATTCAACCTATTCATTTATCCATTTATTTATTCATCGAGTAAGTATAGCGTTATTTCACTGACCTCCGTCCCACTCCCCAGAATTAAAAGTGTAGTTGCTGTGCTAGCTATAAAAAATGGTGTGCTAGATTGTGATAGGTGTCCTTCG
Organism: Galeruca laticollis; assembly: GCA_963921935.1. Lineage (NCBI taxonomy): Eukaryota > Metazoa > Arthropoda > Insecta > Coleoptera > Chrysomelidae > Galeruca > Galeruca laticollis. Next base: position 117,745,403 of record OY998175.1, read on the forward strand.
TTTGTGCTAGCATTTTGGCGAAAAAATTCCGACCGGAGGTAGCTAGCGTTAACCTGGCCCCACCCGAATTCCAAAGCATTTTTATTGTAAGCTGTTGGTGTGTTAGCTATAAAAAATGGTGTGCTAGGTTGTGCTAGGTGTCCTTTATCTGTGCTAGCATTTTGGCGAAAAAATTCCAACCGGTGGGGCTAGCGTTAACCTGGCCCCACCCGAATTCAAAAGCATTTTTATTGTAAGCTGTTGGCTGTTGGTGTGCTAGCTATAAAAAATGGTGTGCTAGGTTGTGCTAGGTGTCCTTTATCTGTTTTAGCATTTTGGCGACAAAATTCCAACCCGGGGGGGGGGGCTAGCATTAACCTGACCCCACCCGAATTTAAAAGCATTTTTATTGTGAGCAGTTGGTGTGCTAGATATAAAAATTGTTGTGCTGAGTTGTGCTAGGTGCCCTTTATGTGTGCTATCATTTTGGTAGAAAAAATCTAACCGGGGGTGGGGGGGGGGCAGCTTGACGGACCTGATTGGCAATGCCAATACAATGTAGACGTGGCCGTTGGCATGTGCCGCTGAGCCAATGGTTTGCCAACGAAAATCGCTCTAGTGTCGGTATCCATCAAAGGAAGCCAATTGAGCCGGTAGTGGGGACGAACCAACCGTTGGCTTCACGCGGCACGCACGTGGTTCAGTTATGGTTATGGCTGAAGCAGCGCCCTATTCAGTCATGGAGTGGACCAACGCGAAAGTGTGTGAACTTATTGAGCTTTACCGTGATCGTCCTGTTCTGTGGGACTGTCGTTTGAAAGTGTACAAAGATAGAAATAAGAAACAAGATGCTCTACAAGAAATCGCAGATACTTTTGGTGTTCATAAACAAGCTGTGGAAAAAAAATTAAGAACCTAGTGTGTCATTTTTTACGTGGAATAAAGAGGGAGAGAGAGTCAAGTAAATCTGGTGCGGGAAATTCTGATGTATACAAGAGTAAATGGTTCTGCTTCAACAGCATGCTATTTTTCAAGGATCGAAATACATCTAATGAAACGACGGACACAATCACGCAGGTAAATATATATCAACACAGTAGAGTCATAGAATAATTAGTATTATATATTATTATATTTTACATTAATATACAACACACATGACATAGTTTAGGGCTCATTATTTGTCGTGTTGAAAGGATACTATTCCAGCCGGGGAAGTGAAGAAGTCTGCAGATTCATTTCTAACGGCTTGTGACTCTTCAGTGCTTCTTCTTGAAGTTCGAGGAATGTTGACAAAAGCTTGATTTGAAGGGGATTCACTCCAAGTTCCTGGATTGATCTCAGCTGTGGTTGAGCATTCAAAGTCGAATTTTCCGGGGGGATTGTACACTGGTTTGAAGATACTTTTCCTCAAGTAGTTGTGCAGATAAAGTACTGCCAACACCACCATCGTATCCCGCTCTGGTTGTAATAGCATAGGTCTTCGTACTATGCGGTACACAGAGGATATTATGCCAAACGAATTCTCAGTCTCTACTTAACCGATAGTTAAACACTTTTTCCTTGGAATTCTTCTTTTGAGCACCTGTAAATGGTTTCATAATGTTTTTTGACATAGGAAAAGTATCATCGGCCACAAAAACATACGGTGTTTCATCTATTCTTCCAGGAAGAGCAGTAGGAGGAGGAAGATGCATTGTGTTGTTCTTAAGGCAGTCTTTAAATGTTGTGTGACTAAACACACCTCCGTCTGATATTCTTCCTGGACAGCCAACATTTGCGTAGATAATGTTGTAGTGCGCATCTACCACCGCAAATAGAACTATACTGAAAAACCCCTTGTAGTTGAAATATTCTGCGCCACTGCGGATAGGTGCTTGCAACGTAATATGCTTCCCATCAAAGGCCCCAACACAGTTTGGGAAATTCCAATTATCATAATAATAACTTTCCACTCTGCTTCAGTTTGTGGCATCTGAAACAAAATGATAACAATGTAGCAATATTCAATCATTAATCTTTTCCTTTTTTTTAGGACGAGCATACAAATGAAAATGAAGAAGCTGCAGACGAAACCCAGATTGTCGACCAGGACCAAGTTGCTGGACCAAGTAAAGACACACCTGGGAGAGGTGACAATGCCAATAAAAGTTTGCCAAGCGAACCGTCTGTTCGGCTAGGCGGAGGCCCACAAAAGACATCAGCTACAGAAGAAGCTCTGTCAATTATGAGAAGTATCCAAGGACGACATACATCAGGGATGGATCAGTTCAAGTCTTTTGGAGACTTAGTAGGACTGCGTATTAAAGACCTCCCATCGCCAAATGCTCAGAAAATTGTAAAACACCTTATTAGCGATATTCTGTTTGAAGCTGAAATGGGCAAGTACGACTATGGCAACCCATTGAGCGGAAGTTACTCACAGCCTTTCTACCCAATCCTGAACAACGTACAACAACCGATTCCTGCCCCGATACCACCAGCTTGTCCCAATCCAAACCCATATTTTGAGCAGCCATCTTTTCATGGACAAACACAAGCAACCTCTCCACAGTCAGCCTTGAGTCCCACGACTTCAACCTATACGGTAACGGACAATGACTCTATTGACACTATGTTGATGCATCTGTAGCTCCCACCCCATCTTTTCAAAATTCAAATTTGAGTTAGACTTTTGTTCATTTTTTGTTGTAATAAACTTAAGCCACATTTTAACTGAGTAAATGTTTCATTTGTAATAGAGAATGTTTTGTTCTAATAAACTTGAGACACATGTCGACCAAATAAACGTTTTATTTGTAATAGACTATTTTTTCTTACCTTGATGTAATCCTGTAAAACGCCGACAATTGCTTCACAAACAATCGGGATGATGGCTGATATTATTTGCTTTGAAATCTTGAATGTGTAACTTAACGAGTGGAAAGAGTCTCTCGTTGCTAAAAACCGTAGAGTAACTGCAAGGCGTTCATGTGGAGAAATAGCACTTCTGAAGGGTGTGTCTGGTTTCTGGATTATATGAGCTATCTTATTAAGAAGACCTTCAAAGTCACTACTTTTCATTCGAAAAAAGTTTTTGAAACCACATCCAGATCTGTACTCAAGATTTAATTCGTCTGCATCATCCAATAACAAATCCTTCATTAAGTCACTTGGACGCACCCAAAACCGTCGTTTGCGTCGTTTACACACATTTTCGCTGATAATTATAAACGCACCTAAAGCAACTAGTACATCCTCCTCGGCAGACATTTTGCGACTGAATTCCAACTCAGGTGTAGACGGCAAGCCAAAATCAGCTTTGCCGCGTTGGCTTTGCCAACAGCCAACCGCGGCATAGTGTGGACGCCGCTTAAGCTTTAATATTTTGTAATATCATATCTTCTTCTTTTTTCTATTAACCAATATTAAGTCAATCACTAGGTAGATCACTTCATGGTCTAGCCAAAAATAATTATTAAACATCAGGTAGGCATCAACTGAAATGTAACTGTCATTCTGTAGATATTGTGAAATTATTTAGAAACAGTTTCATTTAAAAACAGTAATCAAATAAAGAATTATAAAAAAAATACACGAAACTTTTGTTATCATGCTGTAAATGAGTAGTTTAGAGGTACGTTAACGTTATAATAAAACAGCAAATACTATGTTGCAGACTTCTAAGTGAAGTAATTGAGTTATATCAACAATAGCAACATTAAAATTTAATACAAAATCGTGTATACGCAATATGTATCCCACTTATCCACGCTACTGAATAATGATTAAATGCTGGCAAACCGGAAACTGGGTAACCCAATTCGAAAGCACCAGCTTGACCCATTTTCAGACATAAACTCTGTATGTTGTTGAATTTGTAGATTAGTTTGGGAGAAAATGTATACACGTGAACATTTTAAAAAGTGTTGTTTTAAAAATTCACTAAAATGTAGCAGATCAGGGACGTTCTTTAATGCGAATATGTGGTACAACGGTACATGAAAATAATTCTGTTAATTGGAGTTTTTATTTTTCAGCTGAGATGTATGAACTTTTTTTAGTTCATAGCGTCGGTCTTGGGAAAATAAAAATTGAAATATTACACAGACTTTGCATTTTTCATTATAAATGTAGAAATATAGACTTATTATAATAGAAATAAATGTGATTCATTTATAGAGAAAACAAAGAAACAACAGGTAGTAGGTGATAACATTTATTTCTGTAATTACATCCCGATAAATATTTGTATTTTACAATAATGTTATACTACAAGAAGCTCCACATCCACATTACACAACTTAAAGTCTTGGGACCCTCTCCATCTTCCAACATTTTGCTATTGGAAAAACAATGGTTTTATGGGACTGAAATCAAACAACTTACACTTTTGTGCGTTTATATTTTTTTGTAATAAAGCCTTATATGCATATTTTTAAGCCTACATATAATCATCCATCAAATGAAAAGCATTTGGCAATTCATTGTTAATATCCCTCGGCTTGTCGTTAATGCCGTTACCAAACTCTTACCATCTCGTTCAGACGGGCCAAATTCGAATGTTTTATCGAATCGAGAAAAATCAAAGACAACGGTGGTTACCGAGTGACGCAAGTATCCCTCACAAAAACCACCACACCGAAAAACCCTAATACAAATTGTCTACGGCATGTACATACAACCATGAAAAGTCACTCTATATATCGTGTCCACCATAATGTTCGCTACATATGGGGAACATTTTTAGTTGTAGTATATAGGAAAATTTAATAAATGCGATCGACTCTGCATGGTCGATAACCTAAAATACATTTTGACATCAGTCACGTGGCCACTGTCATGGCGGCAAATTCGAAAAAATTGATGTGAAAATGCGAAAAGTTGAGTTAGATGTCAAAACATCGAAAAAAGTTATTTGGAAAAAGTGATCAGAACGATATTTTAAGGCCACACATGAAATTTTGATCGAAAAAACAAAAACCGTATTTTTCGCCATGGCCCTCTTCTGAAATGATATTGCACCGATTTCATTGTTGAAGTAGATCGGGTCACGCAGTGTTTAATGTGTAAGGGTAAAACAATTTCGAAATACTGATTTAGGTCATTGCTAGAGAATGAAATGAAAATAATCGTTCAGCACATGAAACTTTTCTGTAGTAATACCTTGTATCTTGTCAGTTTGTGCGGTTTCTAATAATTTAATTGTGATATTACGATTTCATGAAAGTTTTAAAACATTGACTACCTACATTAATAATAATTATTATTATTTAATAAACGTAATCATTCCTTTTTGAAACAATATTGACAAAAAACCCAATCCGCTAATATTAATACATAATAATTTACTATCTTTAAAATGTTTGCATACCAAATTTAATTTTAAATAATAATTAATTACAATAATAACCCCCCTCTTGGAACTTATCTGAGACATGCCTAGTATGGATCTGGGTTTGTTCTTGGAACTGGTTCTAGATAACCACAGTGTACTTCGGACACCATGCTATGTATGGGTCATAGTTTGGTACAGCATATAAGCAATCTTATAGATTTGAGCGCTTAGCTGAATTTTAATAATAAATACACACTGAGTACCTACTCGTCGTTTCATTCACTCAATTTATACGTTTTTGACTTCAGATAATTAAAAAATACTCTAAATGTTTTTTGTAGCCCTATTGAAGACTTTTCCAACGCACCCTTGTGGAGTTATAGCCAAAATAATTGGTCCACCCTATGTTTTTTTGGTTTTTTCCAATTTATACGGTTTTTCACCCCAGATAGAGAAAAACTACCCTGCATGTTTTTTGTAGCTCTATTCAAGACCTTTGTAATAGTGTGTAATATTTGAAATCAATGCAGTTCATCTGTGAGGTGTCCTGAATAATATTCAATCATCAAATTGGTGTTTTGTTGCACTCCGGAGGCTGTATCGTGCTAACAAGACATTTAACGAAAAGTAGCCGACGACAATGACGACTACGACCATACACACGGGAATTTTTTTCAAATAAGCCGTTTTTTCGTGTTGTTGTTGATGGAAAACGTAAAAATAACTAAAAAAAAATTCAAAATTCCAACTTTTTTCAGGGTAAACCAACACTTTTCTCGCATATTAGAAAGGTTGGGCGGAAAAGTTATATAGGGTTAATGATAATTATGTATTTAACGAGAGACTAGGAAGGGAGGTACGTAACCCTTTTCAAGCAGTTGAGGCAGCAACTACAAAAGTTTTATGAGTATTTTAGAATGTTACCTTCAACATTTAATTACATACGAGGATGTATTGAAAAATTCTCAGCCTACTATAGAACCAAATAAAATGTCAAAATATTTTATTACTCAACATATTCTCCTCTTTATTGGATACATTTATTACATCGAACCTGCAACGTCTCTAGACCTTTAAAAAATGTTTCTTCTTGCTCTGCAAACCAGACCTCCACAGCTTTTATTACCTCCGCGTTGGAAGAAAATTTACGACCTTTTAAACTTTTTTTCAGTTGAGGAAAGAGATGATAGTCGGATGGAGCCAAATCTGATGAATAAGGGGGGTGTTCTAGTAATTCAAACCCTAAATCATGAATTTTTTGCATGGCAACATGAGATTTGTGTGCAGGGGTTTGTCCTGCAAAAACAAAACACCTTTGGATAGCTTTCCACGTCTTTTTTCTTTAATTTTTTCCCGTAGAGTGGTCAGTAATGTCGAATAGTAATCTCCAGTTATTGTTCTACCCTTATCCAAGAAATCAATCATGATTACTCCATGACAATCCCAAAAAACTGAAGCAAGAACTTTTCCAGCAGATTTTTGGATACGAAACTTCTTGGGTCTGGGAGAACCAGAGTGTCGCCATTCAATCGATTATTGCTTTGTTTCTGGATCGTAGAAATGTACCCAAGTCTCATCCATAGTAACAATTCGGTTTAAGAAGTCTACATCGTTTTCAAATCGAGCACAGATCGAACGCGATGCTTCTACCCTTGCATGCTTTTGGTCAACATTCAAACATTTGGGGATCCATTTTGCAGCAATTTTTCTCATGTCCAAATTTACGTGAACTATATGATGAACGCGTTCGTATGAAATATTCAGTGCTTCAGATATCCGTTTTAGCCCAATTCTACGGTCTGATAAAATCATGTCATGAACTGCATCTATGATTTCGGGGACTGACACAGAAACTGGCCTTCCCGCTCGGTCATCATCTTCAATGGAAAATTTACCTCTTTTGAAGCTTGCAGTCCAATTTTTCACGGTCGCATACGAAGGACATTGGTTACCAAGGGTATTAAGCATATCTTCGTAAATCTGCTTACCTCTTAACCCTTTTAAATACAGGTACTTGATGATGGCTCGATACTCCAATTTTTCGATTTTCACAATTTCGGTGGACATCTTTTTTCTTTTAATTTATTGCGTAACTCTGGTTTACTTTTTTGACGTCAAACTTTACACTGACACTTCTAATAAGTTATTGTTCGTTGCTATGGTAACGGAATATTTTGTTTATGCATGGAACTGGTCTAGGCTAACTAGATATCAATACATTCTCGTACATACTAAACAGAATCCACCAATAACTCGAAACATATTCTAATTTTCGGAAAAGCATTCATCCTAGACAAAAATTAACATTTAGGTAAGTAAAAACCATTCATTTAAATATATATTACTAATATTTTGACATCATTATTTAAAAGTGTCGAAAAATCGAGCAGCATTTTTTGATTCTTGGGCCAATGATGAAAGTATTTTGCAGGACTGTTTCCGATCCGGGAAACTTCGGTGCATAGTAACGAAATAAATAGCATATTTTGGGGTCTGAAAGTGCACCGAGAAAGCGACATTCTTGAGAAACTTAAGAAAAACATGTTTTTCATTAATTTAGACCTAAAATGAAGAAAAGCTATTCACTAAAGTTATAAGTTCGGATGCCGAATAGACTGAATAGTGTATACAATTAAAGAAACTCTTCACAGGAAAATTATTGGAAAATTACTCTTGGGAAAGAAGTACTCCTAACCTGTTCCTGTTCCCTTAGTAGAGTGTCAGATCCCACTTTTTTCGTGATGTATCAAAATTACTGTAAAACAAGAAAAAACACTTGAGCTTTATTTTTTACTCACGTTAATGCACGATGAATCAAAATAAAATAATTATAATCGTCATGAACTGAATTTCTCCAAATTACTACGTTTAAAAATAATTACACAATTTTTAGGGTTATAAAGGTATCATTTATGTTATACTGTTTTATAATCTCACCAACTTAATTAACTCGAGTTAACGAAAAATTACTTTACTTCGCAATTGATTACAATTTAAATGTATCTTATATAAAACAATGACAACTCTCCTTCAATCTATCTTGGGCCGAGGACCCAGATACGTGTTATGGATACAGTCGACCAGTCGAATAAATTTAAGAACATGAACGATGAATTCTCGTTTTCATTGACAACCGTTGATGGTCTGTGAATAGTGGATATATTTGAGAAATAAACAAAATCAAGCTGAGGCGCTACTACCATAGTGGTGGGGCACTTGCTGGGAATGGTGTCAGTCAACCATTATGGTCTAGAATATTACGTAATAAACACCATCGTCAGCGATCAGTGAGAACGCACAACATGTCACGGTACGATAGTCCAGTAAAACATGCCAATAATATTTAGATGAGAACGATCCAAAAATATTCATCTACTTCTTGTACGAAAATCAAAGCAATGTGTACATTTATTCAATCAAATACCGTAGAATTGGGATACTTTAAATCGCGTGTATACGTTGATCATAACTTCCCCGTAACATTAATGAGCTTCCCCTACCCTTAGTTCTCAAACGTGATTCATATCCCCCACTTAGATTTACACTTGCTTGGTCCTCGGAAAGAAATTCAGCTATCACGCGGTTCAGTCGACTGCCGAACCCACAGGGAGTGTGATACAAGGTCACCGCTTATTTTACGTATTTTTTTTAGTGGAATAACTTTCCCGCTGCAAGGGTAAGTTTTTAATAATTGTTTACTCCTTTGATTTTATGCTTTTGTTTGACTACTAGTACAACTACTTACATAATTATATCGGACATATATGTAAAGAGAGTGGTGTAATAATTAAATTTGTAAGGAAAGGTGATATGGTGTAACATTGATCGCAGCATGTGCGTGATCAATGTTACCCCTTGCGGTTTTTAAATGCAATGATATTTTGTTTTTTTTAATATCTGTGTTATTTTTTTGCAGAAGATGGCTCGTAAACATAAAAGGATGCCTGGCAGTCGTTCTTATGAAGATTATTTGCCGGAAACTTTGGAAAAAGCCCTTGAAAAAATTGCCAATAGGGATTTAAGCATTCGAGCAACATCCGAACAATACATTTCGTCTGGCACTTTGTACAATAAATTTAAAGGCAAGCATGGATGAAAACCTGGACGTCCTCCAATATTTAGTCACAAGGAGGAGCAATCAATTCTTGAAGCAGCAGCAAAATTCGGAGAATAGGGCTTTCCTTTAACCTTGTTCGATATACGCATGATGGCCAACTACTATTTAGATAGAAAGGGAGTTGTAATTACCCGATTTCAGAATAATATACCTGGAGCTGACTGGGCATATAATTTACTTGAAAGGCACCAACATGCTTATGGGAAAGAGAGGCAACAAATATAAAAAGGGCCAGAGCTGCAGTTTCCAAACAAACTTTAGAGCAGTTTTTCGATAATATAGAGAATGTCATCAAAGACCTACCCTCATCAAATATATTTAATTATGATTAATCAAATCTTGCTGATGATCCAGGGAAGAAAAAGTGCATATACAGAAGGGGTGTGAAATACCCTGAAAAAGTCATGAACCACTCGAAAAGTTGTACAACAGTAATGGTTTGTGGTGCTGCAGATGGCACTTTGCTACTACCGTATGTCATATACAAAAATCTTCATTTATATGATACATGGAAGGAAAGTAGCCCTGTGGGATATCCATGTTGTACAAAGGCTTGTTGCAGTCGAGGAGCACGATATAATCGCACCTTAAGTGGATGGATGGATGGTGAAACGTTTAGGGACTGTTTCAAGACCGTTTTTCATCCACATGCGAAACGTTTAATGGGCAAAAAAGCCTTGATAGGTGACAATTTATCATCGCACATGGACCCCGAGGTACTACAATTATGCAACGAATACGGGGTTGATTTTATATATGCTTGGTTACCAACTCAACACACTTGTGTCAGCCACTAGATGTGGCGTTCTTCCGCCCAATGAAAACAGCTTGGCGTGCTATTTTATCGGAATGGAAGCTTCAAAACTTGCGCCTAAATACTGTGCCCAGAGATATGTTTGCAGCCTTGCTCAAAAAATGTTTGGTTAAATTAAACAGCGTAACACCACGGGATAAAGATGGTGAACAGGAGGCTATTAAAAGAGATCTGAAAAGTGGATTTCGCGCTTGTGCGTTGTTCCCACTTAACAGAAACCAAGTTTTTCGGAAACTACCTAATACAGAAGCAAAAAATCAAAGTGAACTCATCGAATCTGCTCTAGTAAGTCTTCTAAAAGAACAAAGATTTGGCGGGCCTAGCCGTCCTGAGAGAAGGAAGAAATGCATCGCTGTTCTACCAGGATGCAGTGTCGCTACACATGTCGAAAATGCAACTGATTTTGCAGATTCTGGTAATAAGGAAATTGAAAATGAACCCAGAAATGGACAATCTTTGATCGAGGCTGTTGAGACCCACACTAACAATAATAAAATAGTTGAAAATAGCAGAAATTTACAGGTGGGCCAATTTCTTTTGGTAAATTTTTTAACTAAACGTGGAAAAAAAAACCACAGAAATGTGTGCCAGATTGTCGAGATTGAGGCTTTAAATCAGTGGGTAAAACTAAAACAAAATTTAGACGAGTTCTTAATGATATCTCAGAAATTAACGAAAACGAGATTCTAGAGATATTGCCGCAACCGTCCCAAGAACTAAATGAAGATGAAAATATTTACATTAGTGTTTTAAATGAAACTCACTGTTTCTAGCTAATTCCACAATATAATGAAAATTGTTGAAAATTCTAAAAAATTGACAATTGATTCCACGAAGTAAGGATCGAGACAGTTAATTACACAATTTACACTTTTAACAAAAGTATTGATGTGTTTGAATTGGATGTAAGTGTTAAGTAAAAGAAAATTACTTCTTACAGTGTTTCTAAGTTAACAAAAATATATAGTTACCAATTTTTATAAGAAATGTTTTGTTTGGAATTATTACTTTAAGTTGTGTTTGAGTATTTTAAGAAATAAAGTTTATTTTTGGGTTGATTTTTGTTCCCCCCGACCTTCTAAATTTTCCCAATAAGAAATAACATGTTTTTAAAAAAACATATTTTTAAAACGCTGGGGGGTATTTCGTTGAAAAAACTGAGGTGATCAAAGTATCCCCATTTGCCGTAAAACTTTGATCAGGCATTTTTTAACTTAATTGTTTTAATTCATATTATGGGTAATCGATAGCCCACCAAAAACCGATATCACAGTTTTTTTTGGAACGTTTATCTTTATTAGAAAAAAAATATTTAACTTTAAAGAAGAAAAATTATCAAAGTATCCCCATCCTACGGAACATACATCGAAAATTTAACAAGAAAGTCAAATAATGATTTTATTTTCCGAATGTGGAGACCTTCAGCACGCAGAAAATTCCTAGATTGAAGCCTGCCAAGCTCGTTAAGATGTGATCTCCACTTTTGTGAATAATTTATGGGTAATATTATTTGGAATGATGAAGCAAAATGTTCATCGGACATAACTGTCACTACTGACTATCCGAAAATCCCCATTTAAAAAGGCTAAGACCATTTTAATAAAGTTAGGTACCTAGTGTCAAATAGATTAAAAAACACGTGCTCAAGTCCTTTTTAAATAACATTATGCATAATGTCTAAGCATACGCGCCTTTACATGCATATATGTGGGTATTCTAAGGCACATCAAAGAAACATAAAACGTGAAACATGAAATATATTTCACAAAATAACAACACATTGCTTTAAACGGTATATGGCACTTAAAACGCATTTCACTGATATGCGATATCCCGTTTAAAACAATGTCTTGTTATTTTATGAAACATGTTTCTTGTTTCACGTTCAATGTTTTATATTTCTTTGGTGTGCCAGGTCGAGGGGGTCGGTTCCTTTTCCAATCGGCGTAAAGTTGAACAGAATAGAGACTCGGAGCCCAGAGGATAAGTTTTGCACGGAGAGCCCTAGGTCACTGTACCTCTTTAAAATATCCCGCTGGGTACTCCCAACATGATTGGGAGTGTGTGATCATAGATCGCCACCTAATCTAACCAGTGGTATTGATTGAAAAGGGAAAAGATCTCTTACTAATTCAAGTATACAAATTCGTTCTCCGTTAGATTTTGATTCTATATCAAATGGCCTGAAATCATTTTGGAATTTAATTATCAATTACAATAATATTATAATGGTAGAATTTGTTATTTCTTTAAGATTCTTTAAAATTTAGTTTCACTATTGTTACTAACTCGCAAACCGAAGTTGATACTAAGCACGGTCCTGTAACCTTGTGTTAATGGTGTTAAAAAATGGAGAGCGCGCCGAATTCTGGGAAGGTCTATTTTGATTTTTGTGACCGTTTTTTTTATAGACATATTCTCCGAAAATCTTTTAAGGATTGAGCCGGCATTCGGAAAAATATCCCGAAAAAAGAATATTCCAGAAGGTCGACTGGTATATAATGAGACTTCCTACTTGCCGTAAAGTCAGTTTATAAAGTGATCTCGTGATATAAACAGCGAACAAGTAAATAGTCTAAGTAGTGAAGTGTTTATATAAACTAATGTAAGTGAATATACTGTGTATATAATATAAATTAGTGAATAGTATAGTGAATAAATAAATTAAGTTAGTAGACAACGTGTGTGTATAAATTTATCCCACCCGTAATAAAAACGTTTAAATAAATAAGAAAAACATACAATAACAATATAAATAAATAATCACGTAATCATTGCAAAGAGACTAAGTGACCTGAAAGTGACAGAGTTAAAGGCAGAATTGGAAAATCGTTAGTTGGAAACGTCCTGTAAGAAGAGTGAATTGATAGGAAGACTAAAAATGGCACTGGAAAATGACGGCTTGGATACAGAAACATTTTTAGTCAATGACGAGGCCTCTCCCTTAATCTCGTCAATTTCTCATATGGTGAATGATATTTCTGCTAATACGGACGAGAAGATTTCAACAATAAAGAGCGATATTTCCACCATGAAGAACTATATTTCTGCTAACATGGACAAACTTTTTGCCAATATCTTATTAATGAAAAATGACATTGCCGCTGACGTGGAAAATAAAATTTCATCTCTTAAATCTAATATTAAGGATAAAATAACAACGATGGACGAGAAAATGGAGAATACAATAACAAAGATGGACGAAAAAATCAAGGAATTAGAGAGTAAGATAACAGTTTTAAGAACACAAGACACGCCAGCAAAACAAAAGAAGTTCGAGATCTGCAAGCCACAAACACAACCGAAGACAGAAGATATTAGCAGTTTTGCCCGAGTCATGGCTCCAACGTTCGACGGAAAGACCTCGTGGACCAATTATATGAAACAATTTGAAGCAGCCGCTAGAGTGAATAATTGGTTCGGGGAGATGCATTAGATGTACTTCAGACGATACCTCTGGAAGATATGGATGACTTCGAGCAGCTGCAGAAGAAGTTGGACATGCGATATGGCCACGAACATTGAGAACATTTGTACCAATCCCAGCATGAAGCACCAAAGGCAGAAACGTGATGAGTCCCTTCAAGAGTATGAAGTGGATATTGCCCGACTAGGTCGATTTGCTTATCCATCAGCACCAGAGAAAATGATGGAATGTCTGGGCATACAGGCCTTTATTGATGGCTTACGTGACCCCGATATGCAGAGGACGCTTCGTTTAGCCCATCCCAAAACATTAGTCGACGCATTGACAGCTGCTCTTGAATATGAAGCAGCCACGAAGGCTTCGGGATATAACAAAATTAGGACCATCCAAGAAGAAGGTGACGACGACTGATTTAACCAGATCGTTAGTTTAATCAAAAGTATGATGGACAAGAAGCCGAGAAAGATCAGATACTGGAATTGTGGCGAGGTAGGGCATGTACGTAGTTCGTGTAAGCGCCCCAGAACTGCAAACCAAGAACCCCAGTCACAGGAAAACTATAACAGATCGGCTACGACGGGGCAGCACCGACCCATGATCGTTCCAAAGACCCTCTGATACTGATAGCTTCGCTCAGATGTCGCAACGACAGTGTATATGTAGATGGCGAAGTGAATGTCAAGAGATATACTCTGCTGATAGAGACTGGAGCAACTAGAACCATTATACGACCAGAAATAATAAACTCCAAGAAGAAGCTTTTACCAACGAGACTGCGACTGCGGTCTGCCACAGGCGAGAGTGCCAACGTCACGGTGAGACACAAATCCAATTGGGAATTGGCGCAGAAAAGTTCACGCATACGGTAATCGTAGCTGACGTAATGAATGTACATACATGATTTCCAATTACACTTTAGAAACAGAACCATTAAAGTGGGTTCCGATTATGTATTCCTCCATCTATATAAAGGCAGCGCGGTGTTAGCAGCTGTACAGGAGGATACCATTCTACCTGCACGAAGCGAAACCATGATATTAGCACGGCTACAGGGAACCATGGAGGAAGGTACACCGGTTTTGATGGAGCCAAGGAACCACGGCGAAGATGTTGACAAAGATGTACTAATTGGAAAAGGATTGTTTCCGTCGGGGAAAGAGATCTTAGTACGTGTTATAAACGTGAATGATTACCCAGTTACCATCAAGAAGGAAACTAGGTTTGGATCCTGCGTACCAGTGACGTCTATATTTCGTCAAACAACGACCACTGACAATTCCAATGCCAGATTCGAACAAATGTTATCAGTAACTGGTCAATCCTTGAATTGAGCTGAAAAAAAAGAAAATGAGGGAATTTCTCTTGCAGTATCGAGACCTATTCGTACAAAAGGAGGAAAGACTGGTAGAACATCAGCCGTCAAACACAAAATCGATACTGGTAAAGCCAAGCCAATTAGACAATCAGCTCGGAGACTTCCACGAGCGAAGAGAGAGGAAGCTGAAAAAGTAATAGAACCATCTACTAGTCCATGGATGCTACCAGTAGTGCTCGTCAAGAAAAAGGATGGAACTACCAGATTCTGCGTGGATTATCGCCAGCTAAACAACGTGACGAAGAAAGACAAGCTATTCTCTGCCTCGAATTGACGATACGCTAGATACTTTGGACGGCAGCAAACTGTTTGCAACCTTGGACCTGAAGCCTGGTTATTGGCAAGTGGAAATGGACCCAGAAGACAAAGAGAAGACTGCTTTTACCACCGGATCTGGATTATGGCAATTCAACGTCATGCCATTCGGGCTCTGTAATGCGCCTGCGACATTTGAAAGACTCATGGAAAATGTCTTGAGAGGGTTGTCTTGGAAGACATGCCTGGTCTATTTGGACGACATCGTAGTACTGGGGAAGATATTTGACGAACACCTGAAGAATTTGGAAGACGTATTCACACGACTCCAAGCTGCCCATCTCATGTTAAACCCGACGAAATGTCAGCTGTTCCAACATCGTCAACTATCTATGTCATATAGTGAGCAATGAAGATGTGGCGGTGAATCCAGAGAAAATTGCTCCCATTCAGCAATGGCCGCAACCAACCGACAAACATCAAATTAGGAAATTGACTGTCTCGACCCTTACTTCGTGGAATATGCTCATATTAGTGTTTTTAAATGAAACCCACGGTCTCTAGTTAATTCCACAATATAATAAAAGTTATTGAAAATTCTAAAAAATTGACAATTGTTTCGGGTTGAGATGAGAACGGATATGTCGCCACGCGACTCCGGGGGTTAATTCATGAATTTGGCTTACGCGATTGCATACGAAAACTGCCCATCTAGTAGGCAAGCTTTTTATCGGTCTATAAAATAGTAGTTGAGATTTTTAATTGGGGCTCTAAAATGCCTTTCACACGGGCGTATAATTGTGATAGCAATACCATACCACACAGTTCTAGTTTGGGAATCGTGAGGGGCTTGTTCAACGGGGCTACACGTGATTTCGAGACAATTAGTTGAGAAGAGGCTGAGCCGTCTGCATATAATGCTCTAACGTACGAGGAGGCTCCATATGCCAACATGCTGCTGTCACAAAACCCATGGAGTTCTAAGTTTGCTATGGTTTTATCATAGAAAATATATCGGGGTATTTTCAATTGGGAAAGATTATATACACTTTCGAGGAATAGTTTCCAATCTTTGAGAATAATGGGGTTGAGGACGGGGGCGTCCCAGGCTGTCCTTAACCGCCAGAGTTTTTGCAAAATGAGTTTACCTTGAACAACAATCGGGCTGATCAAGCCAAGGGGATCGAAACATTGGAATACTATGAACATCATTTGTCTTTTCGTAATAGAGGCTTCAATTCCTGCTGTAGGGGTAGAAATTTGCAATAAATCATTTTGAGGGTTCCAGTGAATTCCTAAAATTTTACTGGGGTTTTCGTCGAGGTTAAGATCCTTCTCTGAAGACGAGTCAGGAAAGTATGATTTACGAAGAGTACTTGAATTCGAACAGAATTTATGGAGATGAAAGCCAGCTTCAGAGAGGATTTTATTTAATTAGATATATAGATTTTTGAGTTCCGGGAGCGTGTGAGCACCGCTTAAAATATCGTTTACATAAGTTTGATATAGTAGGGCATTATCGCTTCGGCGAACTGAGCGTTTCGAAGAGCAATTTCTTTCAAAACTCGACAAGCTAGAAAAGGGGCACTAGTCTGTCCGAAAGACACAGTGGACATTTGCAAACATACAAAATTATCAGAAGGAGAGTCTCTCCATAGGGCATTTTCAAGGTGGTGAAATTTGGGGTTCAATTGTAACTGTCTATACATTTTTTCTATATCCGCGGTGAGGGCATATTTATAATTTCTAAACCGTATCAAAATATCTAAAAGTTCGGGTTGAACTCTAGGTCCTTTTAGCGAAATATCATTTAATGAGGTTCGAGTAGAGGATTTTGCCGAATAATCAAAAACTATGCGAATTCTTGTACTGGCCGTGTTTTCTTTTACTACACACAAATGGGGAACAAAATATTTATGGTCGTGACTAGGGGTTTGTAACGAAAGAGGGACGAATTTACCGTGTCCGAGTTCTGCGTATTCAAACAGTAATCGTTTATACTCGTCTTTGATTGCGGGGTTTTTTGAGAATCTTTTTTCTAGAGAGAGGAAACGGTGCTTCGCAGTCATGAAAGAGTCACCTAAGCGTTTATGAGAATCTGGGCTGATTAAGGGGAGGTCTACTTGAAATCTACCATCTGGCAGATTGAAAACGGAAGAAGTGAACATATTTTCTGCTCTTAGGTCATCATCTGACATTGGGTGTGCATTTGAAATTTCTTCTTGGGTCCAAAATTTTACTAATAGGGATTCTATATCGCTTTCTGGGGAACAGTTTTGAGAAGATAGTCATAAATTATTAATATCCGATTCTATACATTGAGGGGGTATAATTCCTGATATCACCCACCCGAGATGAGTGGAAATTAATGAGGGTAGTTGCTTTCCAAGGCTGCACAAACCTGGCTTTAAATGAGAATAGTATATGTCAGCTCCGAGTAATAAATTAACAGGAGAGGGTATGTTAAAATCATAGTCAGCTAACGAATTGTTTAAAATGTGGGGTGGTATTGGCACTTGCGCCGAACTAATGCGTACTTGGGGTAAATCCTGGGTGATTGTATCTACAATTGCACAATTAGTTTCACAATTAAAGTTTCTATCTACCAGCGAGTGTAGTGTTACATCAGTCATAGAGTGAACCATTTGATTATTATCAAATATTCCTGAAACTACGAGGGGGTAGGGGTAAGTGTCATATCCAAGAGATTTGCAAATAAAAGAATTTTGACTGCCAGGGTCTAGCAGTGCTCTAGCGATTATGGGGGGACCATGTTTTGGAAATAATTTTACTTTGGCAGTGGCGAGAAGTACATGACTACCGTTCAAATTAAGCATGGTAACATTATTACGAGCGAGGTTGTTTTGAGAGTGAGAAGGTTGTGATTGATGAAAAGTTGTATCGTAACTATGGGAAGCATTTGACGTAGAGTTATTCCTATTTTGAGAGGATGAAGTAGGTTGAGCATTTCTGGAGTAGGGAGAATTAGTATTGAAGTTGTTATTGCTACGGTTTCATCCATCAAGAGACTGAATTGCGACATTTTGTCTAGATGATTGTGATGATAAATAAAACAAAGTGTGATGTTTGTGATTACATACTGCACATGACCTGGACGAAGTACAGTCTGGGAGCAAATGCTTCGAACCGAGGCACGAAAAACACAGTTTCTTAGATTTCACGAATTTATGTCTATCTTGTACCGACAATGAGCTGAAATCCGGGCATGTATAAATTCTGTGAGTTGGAGCGTTGCAAAAACTACAAAGTGAGTGGTTCGTGGTGGAGTTTCCTACTCCTGATGCCGAAAATGAGAATGACGAATTGTTAGAATTTATTATGTTATTAGTGTTAAGCGAACTTTCCATTTCGCTTGAATTCGGTGATCTTCGAGTACTAAAATTTAAACCACGGCTTCTCGGAGGGTTTAAAACTTCTTGATTTGACAACAGAGCAACGCGATTTTGTTTGGGAGTGCTAGATGCAACGGGATATGCGCGAGTCGAATGTCTTTGCGGGTCCGAGCGATTATCTTGAACCAATAAATTATCGAGAACATTACAACGTTTATCTAATAATTGAAATAATTTTTCACATGAAAAAAGATTTTGAGTTTCCTCACTCTCCTCCACATGCTTTCTTGTATGAAAATCTAACATACTAAGAATCAACTGAACTATAACCGCGTCAAACAACTGTGATTTGTCCAGGTTTAAGTTTCGAAGCGAGTTTACGATTGACTTTGAGTCTGACGTGAATGATCGTAAACTCGCTTCTAAACTTAAACCTGCACAGATCACAGTTGTTTGACGCGGCTATTAATGCATCAAATAATTCTCTGAATGTTCTATAGTGTAAGCAGTTTCCATAAAAAATAGGGATGTCAATATTTGGCAATTTGATATTGCAGTCTACATTATTTTCAACACGGTTTGTGCTTGGCGTGGACACAGTAACATCTAATTTTTCGAAGGAAATTTGTAATTTACATTTTAATTCAATATATTTTTCTTCCTGAGCATTTCTATCATCAATTTCTGCGTCGATTTGATCTGTTTGGGATTCTATCGCTGACTGGGTTTCACAATATTTTGAGTAGTGATTTTCTAAACTTTCAAGCCTATTTTTAAATTGAAATTTATCTGTGATGTGTTCATTAGCGACATACCAATGTGACAATTTAGTGATGAGTGCTTTATAAGCACTTCTTTGCTTTTTGAGAGATTTCATCGTTTCGTTGTTTATAAACAGTCAGAGAAAATTCTTTCATTCCTTAATTAAATGTGTCTTATTATACAAAAAAACAAAATATATACTAAGTTTCTCAAGTGTTTAAATAATTTTACAAAACATCATATGTACATTTAGCGATAAAGAAAAAACTTTTAAAACTACAATTTCAAGTAGAAACATTTTTCTTTTGCATACATCATACGAAACATTTTTATTTTCTTTCTACATAAATCGGCAAGGCGTAAGCATTTTTACCCGAGAATAATTTTATATATACAATCATCATATAAATAATAAAACACACGGGGTTGTTTTCTTTATTTTAAATACGTTGGAGGGGCTATCGAGAGTAGATTTGCCCTCGGAGACTCTTGAAGTTCTCGGCTGCGACAACCTGTAATTTAAATTAAGAGGTCAAACTGTGGCCGGTATTTGACCTTCACCAACTGAAATAGGCAAAAAGGTAGGTACATGGGAAATGTATACATAGAATGCCAGCCTGCTATTTTTAATAATTACTAAAATTCATATAGTTCATTTCCTAATAATTGCGAATGATCTCTGAGCTGTCTATGAAATTAACAACAAAATTTGCCTGTCGCTGCTCTAATATAAAAATGACTTTTTACAACTAAAATATTTTAAAAATTTACCTTACATTAAATAACTTTCCACAATTCACCTTGGGCACTTCGGCGAAAACGGCGAAATCAAAGGGTTGCAACACTAAACCCAGGGTGGCAAACCAAGGAAAGTTCACAATTAACAACTTCACTAATGAAAATCTTTAAATATTAACGAAGGACCATCAATGTATGTGCTAATAACTTATACTTCGATCAGTGGGCTTTATCTTCACAGGCCGCCATTACTAGATGTATCCGGCTCGAAGGGCCATGAACACGAGGTACGTATGCTTTACGATCTCGGTTTGGGGTGACTGAGGTTTTCAATCAGTTCATCGGGTAGGTTGTCATTCATACCATTAAAAACACATCCATTTTATGCATTTATTGACAATAACTATACCATATTATAGTAGCTGGCCAATTGCGAAATTCACATCAATGTTTTTTGACTAAAATCACTTTATTTGACGCCATGTAGTCTTGTTGAGAAAACGTTAAATTTTAATACTGTTCTTTTGCTATTAACGATGATAAACGTAATGATAAAAGTAATGAAAATAACCACAATTAATGTGTAGAGCGAGACAGAGACTATCTATTAGTTCAAACACGATATGTTTAAGAGTGCCGGTGTTTTTGGCATTCATTAGAATATATATGCGTGGTGACGTCGGTAAACGGCAAGAATCCTATTGGTCAGAACTTCTGCGAAATTCTTATATCTTCGAAGCCGGGACCAACGGTCTAGCAACAGTAGCGTCCGGGTTTATGAGAAGTTACATATCTAACATAGGCGGAGGCGATTCATGCAGTGAGAGAAAATAGCGTAAAATATGCGATCAATTGAATTTAATTAGGAACCTTTTTTCTACAAGGAATTAGAGACATGGGTGCTTTAAAACCGAAAAATTTGTGCTCAGTTTAAATTATTACAATTTAAACAAGCCCCTGACAAGACACTGAAACTGAAACATAATTCGCGGTCTTCTACGTGGTAACTAAAAATGAATTTCAAGATCGATCTACCTACCGCGATGTGTGGGAAGCACTTCGAACCCTCCGAGACCATGTGTTGGAATCCAGCGTGAAGAAACTGGCTATGCCTAAGATAGCAAGTAACCAGTTGGATTGGAGAGTCATCAGGAACATGGTAGATGTGATTTTCCAAGATACCGGTGTCCAGATATTAATTTGCAGCTACAACCCCCGTTATCAGTTATCCAATGAAGACGGTGCCCTGTTATTTCCATAAGATCGGAAAGTGTAGAAATGGGGCCAGTTGTCGATTCATCCAGTCTCGGCTACACAAAAATTCCAGGAGGAACTTCCATTTAAGGAGGGGGTAATGTTACGAACTCGCACACCGAAGTAGATACTAAGTACGGCCCTGTAACCTTATGTTATGTTAGAAAAATAGCGAGCGCGCCGAATTCTGGGAAGTTCTGTTGGAGTTTTTTGTGACCATTTTTTATAGACATGTTCTCCGAAAATATTTTAAAGATTGAGCCGGCATTCGAGAAATATCCCGAAAAAAGAATATTCCAGAAGGTCGACTGGTATATAATGAGACTACCTACTTGCCGTAAAGTCAGTTTATAAAGTGATCTCGTGATATAAACAGCGAACAAGTAAATAGTCTAAGTAGTGAAGTGTTTATATAAACTAATGTAAGTGAATATACTGTGTATATAATATAAATTAGTTAATAGTGTAGTGAATAGAGAATAGTGTAGTGAATAAATAAATTAAGTTGGTAGACATAACGTGTGTGTATGAATTTATCCCACCCGTAATAAAAACGTTTAAATAAATAGGAAAAACATTTCCTTCGGAGACAGCTCGACCCTACCGTTTTGGCGCGATTACAGGTTGAATTTTATACGTGAAATAATTTCTTGACGAAGTTACATTTAATTAAATGAGTTTATGACCTTCTTTGGCGAAATTACAAACACCCGAAATGTCTGGTGTACCACCAGTGGCACACATCGTCGCAAACGTGTTAATATTCTCAAATCAAATATATTTATGTGATTTTATATGTTTTCAAGTATACTTTCAATTACTTCATTGACGTTGCTAACGTGATGTTAATGTTGATATTCTTGTGTTTTTCTGGATCCTACGGTCTAATTAGCTACTCCAAGTCAAGCTAATTTTGTAACCAATAAGATCGTTCAATAGGATATCGGAATGTATTTAAACTTGAAATAGTCCAGGCGCTGGATGGAGTTGAGTATGCAAAATGTTAGGACCGGCAACTATGCTCAAATTCTTTTACCTGTGACCCTAAATAATAGAAAATCACATGTTGCCGGCAGCTGTGCTGGCCCCTTTCCCTTTTACCTTTCCCCTTCTCCCTGCTCGGCACGTTGCTGAGTCATAGCGCTTGGAGTAGTCAGTACAAAAGAATTTGTAGCCCATAACGGTTTATTTTTGCGTATTTAAGTAATAATATTTATGTTTTTTCGCAGATGACTGTTTTATTAGTGTTATTTATTTAAATAAAAGCGCGGACAATGTCACTACAAGTGATAGATGCGAAGAACCTAAAGATAAATGAATTGTCGTGTTTGTTTTGTGATAAAACTGGTGATTTAGTGAAGAATCCAAAACCACAAACTTTTATTAGTATTAAAAAAGCAGCGGATCGCAGAAAATATGATATTAGTAAGAAAATAGAAAGTCATACAGACTTTACTGCACACAATTGCTCCTGGCATCGAGCTTGTATTGCAACTTATATTAGTGAAGAGAAAATAAGGCGTCGAGAATTAGCATTACTAATTACCAATTATCATGATGAATGGACGCAATCGAGGATCAATAAAGACGAAAAAGATATACATAATATAATAAAGTATATTAATGCCTGCAACCCTCATATTGACAACGAGAATTGCGCTCTTCGAAATATTTACACTGGTGAACTTGCTGAAGAAACTTGTAGGCAATGTTTGCTAAATATAGAAGAAAATGGAGAGGCACTGTTAAGAACGTACGAATATGAGCGATTCGTACTCAAAAGCAAAAAGTGATCTGATCCTATTAAAAAAATTAAATTTAGCAGTTTTGTAACTCCTGAAAAAGAAAACAAGAGTACTTCTAATAAAAAGTTGCAAGATGCAACAGATATAAGTCTCATTCAGAAAACATTTTTGTTGGCTAATGAACGTGGATTTGATGCAATAATTTTAGCATCTTTCGAAATTTTGAATTACTGCAAGTATCTTTTTGACGCTGAAGGTTTTTACAGGAAATCTCCAAAATCAGAACTCGCTCTTGAAATTGAAAACAATTATAAGTGTGGTACAAACACGCGGCAGGATATTTCAAATCTACCTATTTGAAAACTTTACATTGTTGATGGTATGGCACTTGTTCATCGGATCAAATTAAAAAATTTCAGCACATTTGGTGATTTTGCAGAGGCATTTTTTAATAGAATTCATAATCTTTTTGTGCAGCCAAATGTAAAACGAGTAGACATTGTATTTGACAGATATGATGATATTTCAATAAAATACATGGAATCAACTTTACGGAGTAAAGGTCAAATGATGAAAAATTTTATAAATTCAAATGAGCACACCAAAATACCAACGAATTGTAATAATTTCTTTTCAAGCACTGAAAATAAGTTACAGCTAGTTCGATTTCTAAGTAATGCTGCCCCTAGATATGCACAAATAAATGAAGATTGCGAGTTATGTATTTGTGGAGGATTTGATGATCCAACAAAATGTTCCAAATTACAAGGTTCTTTATTTTTTGAAGTACCTGACCTGAATTCTAACCATTTAGAAGCGGATTCAAGGATGTTTTGTCATATATTTCACGCAGTGAAAATCAAACTTGGCCATATCATAATCATTAGTGCTGATACAGATGTTTTCATTCTCGGAATTTACTTCTGGAACAAGCTTGCACGTCTAGGCTGTTTAGGTTTATGGTTCGACGGTTCCTATAAGAAAAAATTCATTTCATGATGTCATTTGGCTGCTCAATCCCTTGGAGAAAATATTTGTGGTATTTTGCCAGCATTACACGCTCTGAGTGGTTGCGATTCGACTAGCAGATTTGGCTCGAAAAAAAATGCTTTAAAGGCTGCATCGTTGGATTTCGTAAAAGAAGCTCTAAAGCATTTGGGAAATCCATACCTAAGTGTCGAACAGCTAAAACAGTTGGAAAACATTTGCACCTATCTTTTTTCAAAAAAAAACTTAACAGCTGATGAACTTCGGTATAAGTTAATTTCCCAAAATATCGGTTTCGGCTTAAATTTATTAAAAGTTATTTGCACATCAGATGCTCTACATTTACATCTATTAAGAGCTTCAGCACAAACATATGTATGGATAAATGCTGAGCAAACTCAACTACAGCCAATTGATTACACCCCTTCTTAGGCTATGAAAGGAAGGATGGTAATTTGTACCCACGACAAATGACCAAGCAACCACTGCCGGAATTGTTGATTCAACCGTGTAAATGTGCATCCAATTGTAAAACAATGGCTTGCTCTTGTAAAAAATTACATATTTATTGTATTTCTTTATGCAAATGCATAACTAACGATTGTCAGAATAAAAAAGATTGATAATTATCATTTTTTCATTTATAATATATTAAAATTTGATTTTTTTGAATAAAAATTTTTTTTATCAATATTAATTGTTTTTATTTTCCTGATGTTTTTTCACTTGACTAGCTGTAAGTATCTTTAATCATAAAAATCAATTGGATATTCTCACTAAAACAATCGTTATAATTATATCAAAGTATGTGTTCAGTCCATTTACTAGATGTCTAAGGGGGTGGGGTGTAAAAAAAATGGACCAATATGGCTCCTGGCAACATCCAGAATCATAATCTGCATGCTTTTCTGAGTTCAAAGCCATACACCGAATGCGGTCCTCACATTTTGCACACTCAACTCCATCCAGCGCCCAGTCTAAAACGTCAATAGGAGGGATCTCGGTATAAAAGTTTTCTATTTTATTAAATTGGCAGGTCGAATATATCATCTACAGATAGTTTGGTCAATATGACTATTTTTTGTTTTTAAATTATAATAATTCTAAATAAACAAACGTTCAACACGTACTTAATGTTTTGTGTTTTGCGTCAAAATGTAAAAAATTGATATTATTATCATTTTTGTTTGGGTAAGCAATTCTAATAAAAATAAAATCGCAATTGTGTTCAAGTTAGGCAAGGTTACGTTGAAACGCTTACAAAATACGACACATAACTCACGTAATAAAGAAATGTTAGGTAAATATAGTTAAATAATAACGAATGAATAACAATAACACAAAACTCGTGTATGTCTATGTACTGATTATTTTGTCGAAATCGATATCACTTTTTTAATATTGCTGTTTTAAATTTTAAACCTACAGGAAAAATTGTGTGTAAACGCTTTGAATTTCCAATCAAATGAACACAAATATGTATTAAAGATATTTCAACTATGTTAAACAGTAATTATACAGAATGATTCATAACTGTTGAGACATAGAGTTCGGTACTCACAACTTACACCTCTGAAGGTCGTGTGTTTGGTAACCAACTTTTTCAATGTGTACTTAGAGTAAATATTTAGAAAGACACTAAAATGTGAAACTGCCGGAATAAAAATAAATAACCACCCATGGACAGATTATATAGTACCTACTTTAACAGCTGAGAACGATAGAGGTTTAAAACAAAAACCTAAAAATTTACAAAAAATGCGCTGAAAATAAACAGAAACATAAGCATAGAAAATACAGTCAATGATAATAAAAAAAAATTATCAAGCAATACGCCATACATATAGAAGATCAAAAAATTGAGCAAACGAAAAAATTTGAATATATGTAGGTTTGGTAATACCTGAAGACGGAAAAATGGAAAATTAAATGAAGGAAAGAATTACAGAAGTAGAATGGCTATTAAATGCAATTAAAAATAGTGTTATAACTTTCACAGAAAGGACTAGAATATTCTACAACATACTAGTACGTCTATATGGAATACAATAGAAAAATCTTGAACATTCCAGACTGCCACCTTGACATGTGACTGTAACTACTCCGCCTATTCAGCCCTCTTCTTATTTTCAGTCCAAGCTGTCATTCTGCCATTCATAGAACAAGTGTAACGTTGCTTCCCCTCTTCAAGGTATTCACCTCGAATAACAGGGACTTGGACGTCTTCTTGAAACCAATTGGGTGGGTCATCACCGTAATAGCTAGCCAATCTCTCGATATGAACCACCTTAAATTTACTTTTTGGTGTCAGACGAATGCGATAAATTAGGTCGTTGATTTTCTTGTAGGTAGGGACCTTCCCAATTTCGTTAAGTTTCGGAGTTTTCCCCTTTCTTTCTTCTGGGCTGGTACAACCAAACTGCATCACCGGGCTTAAATATCTCTTCTTTAAGGTTTTTATCCAGCCCTCTCTTCATATTTTCGCTGGTTAGTTTCAGTCGCGTCCTTGCAAACTCGTGAATCTTCTCTAATTTTTGTTGAAGGCCTTCAACATATTGAAGCAGGCTTTGGTCTTCTTTTCGGGACGAAGGAGGATATTCTCCAAAGAGGATATAGCTAGGAAGCTTCATTTCTCGACCAGTGACCAACATTGAAGGTGTATAGCCAGTGGATTCATGCTGTGCACTCTGATAAGATAAGAGGAACAATGGAATCAGTTCATCCCAATCTTGCTGGTTTTGGGAGACAAATAACGATAGATATTGGCAAATTATCCTGTTATGACGTTCCACTAAACCATCAGACTGTGGATGCATTGGTGTAGTTCGAGTTTTCTTAATCTCGAGGATTTTCATTAATCCTGTCCACAATTCTGATTCAAAATTTTTTACTTGATCGGAATGTACGTTCAATGGTACTCCGTGTCTTGCGATGACTTTATTCATAAATGCTTCAGCGACGGTTGCAGCCTCTTGGTTAGGAATTGGTACTATTTCTGGCCACTTGGAAAAGTCATCCATAGCTACCATTAAGTACTTGTTACCTGTTTCTGTTTTTGATAGTGGCCCGAGTATGTCTACACCTACTCTCTGAAATGATTCACCGGACAGATATTGAGCCATTTTTCCACGATTTCCAGATTTTGGTCCTTTCTTTCCGCTGCATAAGTCATATTTCTTATACCATTCTGTAACGTCTTGGCGACAGTTGACCTAGTAGAATCGTTCACGAACTCTGGCTAAGGGTTTCCCAACCCCGTAATGTCCTCCTGAACGACTGCTATGAAGTTCTTCCATCACTTTACGAACAAGTGATTTAGGCACGACGACAAGTTGGTGGATCGTAGATACACCGTCAGAGCTCTCCCCCGTCCGGTGGAGTACACCATCGCGAAGAGTAAGAGAATCCCATTGAGCCCAGTATCTTTTGATCGTTGAACCATACTTGGGCACTTCTTGCCAATCAGGTCTAACTCCATTTTGTAGCCAGGTCCTTTTCTTTTTCTATAAACTATTTCAAAATTGTACTGCTGAAGTCTTTCTAACC
Source organism: Galeruca laticollis (assembly GCA_963921935.1). Lineage (NCBI taxonomy): Eukaryota > Metazoa > Arthropoda > Insecta > Coleoptera > Chrysomelidae > Galeruca > Galeruca laticollis. The sequence continues at coordinate 117,773,072 of OY998175.1, forward strand.
ATCTTGCAATTTGTCCATCCGCATTTTTGAAATTCATCAGCCACTGTAGTGCTTTATGATCGCTTCTGATGATGAAGGTTCTGCCATAATCGTATGTGTGAAAGTGTTCAATAGCCTTTACAATTGCTAACAGTTCTTTTCTTGTAACGCAGTCATTTTTCTCCGCCCTCCCCAGGGTCTTACTAAAACGAGCAATTACTTTTTCTTCGCCATCTTGTTGCTGTGAAACGATAGCTCTTGTGATATGTTGTGAAGCGTCGCAGTCGAGAATAAATTGACCTTCTTCTTTAGGTTACGCTAAAACCGATGCAGTAGACAACCTCTTTTTCAATTCAGTAAAGGCATTTTGGCATTCTGGATCCCAATCGAATGATGTGTTGTTTTCAGTAAGTCTGTGTAAAGGTTTGGCCATCTTTCCAAACCTTTGAACAAATTTCCGGTAATATGTACAAAGACCCAAAAATTAACGAACCTCATGTTTATCTCTTGGCCAGTCTTGAACCGCTGAAATTTTTGCCGGATCAATTTTTATTTCCTCTGCTGACACAACCTGACCCAAATATAAGCACAGACAGGTTTTTCACGTCAGTCCTTTTAACAAAATTTCCATAAGTCTTTCAAAAGTGGCTGGAGCATTGCATAGACTAAATGGAAGTGCTTGGAATCGATAAAGGACATTTTCAGCAGAGAAGGCTGTTTTATCTCTATCATCGGGATGAACTTCAACTTGCCAGTATCCGCTCTTTAAGTCTAATGTGGTAAACCACTGAGAGCCGGATAAGGTGTCCAGTAAATCGTCTATACGTGGCAGGGGGTAGGTGTCTTTTACAGTAACTTGATTTAATTTGCGATAGTCAACGCAGAATCTTGTACTTCCATCTTTCTTAGTTACTAAAACAACATGAGAACACCACGGTCCAGATAAATCTTCAATAATGTTCTCATCCAACATGCCTTGTATAATATTCGCTACATCTTTCCGTTTAGAGAATGGAAGTCTTCTTGGGTTTTGACGTATCGGTGGTGCATCTCTTGTATTAATTCTATGGTGGACCAAGTTGGTTCGCCCTGTAGATTCTCCTGTTTCGAAAAGGCTAAGGTGATTCAAGACAAATTTCTTTGCCTTACTCGCTTCTTCGAGTGTTAGTTTGTCAAAGGCTTTGATGAGTGTCTCTATAAGTTGGTCGTCGACTTTATTTTGCGGCTCATTTTCGGGTTTGGAATTATCTCGTAAATTCACTATGCTCTTCACTGGTTCATAATATCCCAACTCGTGATTTTTCTTTAGTTCAACTAATTTCCTAGATGTATTGACAACGCTAACGGGAATTTGCAGTTCTATTTTTACCAGATATTTGGCTACCATTACTCCATCTTCTGTCGGTTCACGTGGTTCAATAAACCCAATAGTCAGATCTTTAGATCTTTCTTTAAGATAGGCATGACAATGCTTTCTGAATTTGGCGGAATTCTTATATCTTCATCAACTATAACTTTCATTTTGTGCAATTGATCAGTTTCACCAATGAGGATTACTTCTTCGTTGTCGATGGATAAAATTTCGTTTTTCAAATTTATCACAAATTTGTCGTGCATAATATCTAAACTCAAAACACATTCATCCATAATGTTTGCTACCAAAAATGGGTGAACTATGGCCGCGTTTCCAATTTGAATGGATGCTGTTACTTGTCCCAAAATCGGAGTAGTATGACCAGTTGCGGTTTCCAGCACAAGGCCTTTAGGTGTATTTCTATGTCAACATATCTGGGCGTACAAATGATCTAGTTGCCCCAGTGTCGACAATAAATTTGCAATCGTGATTTTCTAGTTGTCCCCTAACAGTTAAATTTCGGCCATTTTCAAACAAAGATTATGTGCAAATCGTGGGGCTTTGAATGGTTTTAGTTGACGACCGCCCCGAATAGTCGACTTTTAGTAATTTTCCTGGTTACTGGTATCAGAGCGCTGATCAGGTGCTGGTGATCGACTTTGGTATGGAGATAATCTTCTAGAGTTGTTTCTTGTAGGGCTATAAGCTCTGTTTCTAACTGGGCTCTGCGAGGACGTACGTTGTATTGATATTGTCTGGTTATCCGAATTCCTAACTTGGCTTCGAGATCTTGATGGAACTCTACATGTTCTCTGCAGATGTCCAATTCTTTCGCAGTTGAAACATTTCCGGCATTCTTGAATTGGTGTACGACTTTGTAGCGTGTCTTTCAGTAGGTTTTCGATTCCAGCCATAACTTCGTTTAAATTCTCCTCCTCGAAATGTATTGCTCGTAATTTTCGACGTCCGGTTTTGGAAATGGTTTTAGCAGCTTCGAATTAGCAAAAGTTAATACTTCTTGTAGTATCAGATGGTGTCGTAATCGAAGGGCTTGTTGCATTTCTGTATCTCTTAAACCATCAATAAATGCTTGAACGCCAAATTGTCCTAAAAATTCCTTAGATGCCTGTGGATAGGCTAAACTCAATAATCTTTCTATGTCACTTTCATATTCTTGGAGGCTCTCGTCTAATTTTTGGAAAACTTGTTTTAAATGTTGCTGTCCATACCTGTTCTGCAAAGCTTGGATAATGACGTCATAGCTAGGGTTGCCTTGGGGTAATAATTGCAGAATGCATGCCGCTTGTCCACGAAGAGCAATCATAAGGGAGGTGGCTTATTCTTGATCATTCCACCCATTGGCACTAGCTGCTGCTTCAAATTGGCGTCGATATGTCTCCCAAGATGATTGGCCATCATATGTAGGTGGCTTGATAACCTGGTTGTGTCTCAAATTTACTATTTCAGTTCTGGTACTATCACTAATGAAACTGCTATCATTGGGATGAGCTTCTATTTTCTTTACTAATGCATCTAATTTTTGTCTTAGGTCAAGCTGGTCTGTTCTTAAATCTTTCTCTGTCGTTTTTAAATATTTTTCTACTGTTGCCAAATCTTCCTTTAGGCCTTCTTCCATTGTATCTATTTTGTTATCTAAGGCCGCTATTTTACTTTCAAAGGTAGAACTAAAATCGAACAGTACCTCTAATATTTGCTTCCTTTCCTCCTTCTCCACGTTCCTCCTGTGTTCCTCTTCTTCCTTTTCTTGTTTTCTACGGTTTTCCTCTTCCTGCTTTCTTTTCCGTTCTTATTCCTCCTTTCTTGTTTTCTTTCTTGTTTTGCCTGCTCCATCATCTGAAGAAACCATACTGGTGCTCCACTATTAGCTTCCATATCGGTGTCGTAATTTGTACTTCTAGAATTCACCATAAATCACTTTTACCGCTGTCACCACTGTTATAACTTTCACAGAAAGGACTAGAATATTCTATAATATACTAGTACGTCAATATGGAACACAATAGAAAAATCTTGAAAATTCTAGACTGTCCCCTTGACCGGTGACTGTGACTACTCCGCCTATTCAGCCCTCTTCTTATTTTCAGTCCAAGCTGTCATTCTGACATTCATAGAACAGGTGTAAGAATAGTCGTCTGAGATAGGAAGAGATCCTAAGATAGTGCAAGTATTTAACAAGATCAGAAACACAGACATTAACAACAAAGCAAAAACATATACCTAAGATACAATAAGTAGAGATATAACAAGAAATATAAAGGAAAAAGGGGAGGCAAAGAGAATGAATAGATAAAGTAAGATAAAAAGCAATAATAGTAAAATGGCCACCAGCAAATCAGAACGTACTCACCTAAGGAAGAAATAAATGGAGAAAAATTTAAAGTAATTTATTTTGAGACAACAAATATGAACTGTAAATAGAGTTCACGATAAGTAAACATGGGGGTGTGGTACAAATTTATATAGCTAAGAATGCACCAAATCATGTAATGGCGATAAAAATGCACAAAGTTCTGTTTTTTTATATATAAACTGTTATATACTCTGTTTCCGAATAGTGATAATGATAAAATGTTATTTTGCAGGGCCCAAGCACACAGTGAACAATTTTGTTAAAACTGTTATTTCAAATTAGTAACTTTATTAGAAAAAATTAATGTGAAATCAAATATATAGGTATATTAAATTGTCATCCTCTGTCAAAGTCAAAAATCAGAGAGAAAAACTTAAATATAATGCAATGTGTCTTCCAAAAAACTTAAAAGTTGTATTGTAAACTTCCGCATATCAGTTTTATTTAAGATTAAGTAAGGAAAAAAGGAATGTGCCAAATTTGTGTATAAAAAGTAAAAAGCCACCCTGACACTCGTAACCAGGGTTAAAATTATGTATATATGTAAGATGAAGACCTACACCCCGAATTGGTCTGAAATTAAGGTCTCTCTAATTAGTCTACAATAGAAAGTCAACTTGATGAGTCTCAAATTAAGGTCTCTTTAATTAATCTACAATAGTAGAAAGACAGCATGATGAGTTAAAGTTATGTGACAGAGTCGCTACTGCAACTACTTAATTAGAATATTAAGTATAATAATCACACTTGATGATAGCAATAAATACGGGCAGATAATTGAGATAATTATTATTTCTAATAGTATGCAGTAAGTAACTTATGTGAAAATGGATGGATAAACATTCATTTTTATAGAAAAATCTACTATTTACAATGCAACAAATTAATTTTGAAATTTTACTTTTCATGTTGTAACAAGCCGATCGGCTGTTACGATTTCCATCGGACTATAGTGTTTTAATTTCGTTGAACTAATGATTCGAAATTAAAGAACCTTGTTTCACTTCCAAATTTTCTGTATTTAAACAACATAGGAAACGTCTCTTGCTATCAGTAACAATAATTAGAAGTATGTCAGAGTTCTCACATATTAGCTGCCGAGTTAAATTCTTGAAATATTTTTTCTCCATGTGTTTATTTCTAATTATAATATGGGCTGGCGTTTGATAAATTTTCTATGTTCAATTCTTATTTATTGAAAAAAAGAAAAAAATTATATTCCTTAGAGGCAAATTTTTAATAATTTCTTTTCATTCTGTTTTTTTAGCTTCATAATTCCGCATTTTCTGTTTATTTCGAGAACAAAGTGAATAGGATGGAACAGATTCCTGTTAGTTTTTTTTTAAAACTAGATTGAGTTTTTTATGCGTTGGAGCATAAGCTTCCAATCTGTTCTATCTACTCCTTCCTTCCCAGAAATTTTCCTTTAATTTTTCTCCTCTTTTTTTATTTTCGCAGCTCTGCAGCCCTTAGGTAGGCCCTAGGTGATTAGATAACTCCACTAAAAACTAGAGACAACAGGAAACAGGCCGGGATGGATTAAGCACCACATCTCCATTCACTAGGATCTAGCTGAGAGGTAAATAATTCCAGAACCTCACCTCAGTTAAGTACTTTGTCTTATACTCAATTCATGGAAATCTAGAATTGGAGGTTTTTATTATATAACTGCGTTTGTATTCGTCTTGTATTTTGGATATGCAATTAATGTAAATTATCTTATTGATTTATGAATAAATATAATTTGTTGAAACTTTTGATATTTGATTTTCAGAAATTTCTATTAACTTGGATCATCGGGTTAAAACATTTTCAGTATTTTGTTATATTGAGTTTTCTTTGTTTAATTGAAGTTATATATCGCTTAAAAAACTGGTGGCGTCAAATTTAATATCGATTGTTCACCCCATCCCAGTGTTAACTACGAAAATACTTTAATTGAGGCCGAATACCACTACCTGAGGAAGAGTCTCCAGTTGGGATTGGTAAGGTTATTAATACCCTTATAATGTTCCGAGTAGTCCGATGAACTATCGTTGTAGTGCAGAGAAATGAAGGGGTTCGAAAGTTATCCATTTCTCTTATTCCTTTTACGTGTTCGCACACCAATTCTATGTGGTTCAACTCACAGATATATAGCGAAGTGCCTTTATATTTTATTTTGGAGCGATTACTTGACAAGAAATTTCATAAAAAGAGATTTATTCATATTTACAATCTCCACTAGCTGCTTTTTTAGCAAATATTTGTGAAATGGCTTCCTATTTGAAATAAACCAATAAATGATGTGATAATAACTGTAAGACATCGTATTTTTACGAATTTTCTGTGGTAGTTGTTATTATCAACGACTATATGACAAACCGAGGAGGAATAAGATCTAACATTTGCTGAAACTATTCTTCAAAAATATTAGTGTTCATGTGACTCGCGCATATAATATTTTTAGGTTGCCAAATTTCACTAACAGTATCGTCCATATAATAGATATTTTTGTTTTAGAATACTATAAACAAACATCGCCGTATTTACACAATAAAATTAAAAAACTGATGTGTACACATTAAATCTAAGACATAGAAGTACATTTTACTGTATCTAGACACTTAATTCAAGTTTTTAAAAGTTGTCTTTTATTTTATGTTGCCAACAAAACGATGAATTTTAATAAAAATAATTTTGTTAATTTATAATAAACCGTCAATCACATGAATAATTTCAGTCAGGTATTTTAAGTTCAAGTGTACATGTACATTGGCCAACCGCTCTATTCACACCATATCAATTAACTCTATATTTAAGGGTTGTTAGAGTTTAACAGGAAAGAACGAATTTGGTCTGACAACCACCAAAAATTTATGTTTTTCGGAATAAACGTATGATTTTAGAAAACTTATTGCATATATCTTTAGCAACACTCTAAACATACATCTGCTCCACTTACTTCCGGGCGATCTGGGTCAGGAACCTCTTCCTGCAGCCGTGCGAAAACGTAACGCCTTCTACCGGAAAAGCAACAACCAGCTCGTGTTGAGGTGTGACGCTTACGCCCACCACAGGGACAAGGGTGGTTTCGACATCAACAAACGAGGTGAGCAACTTAATACTTTTATAATCGGGGAAGGGACATTGTAAACTGGAGAGTTTCAACCGAACCCTAAGTTCAGGACCATAGACACATTCGTTTTGACATGAGGACAAGCCGATTAACTTTAACCCAATTTCGCGACCCAAAAAGAAGGGACTGGAGTGGGTATACGAAATCCCTACAACCCCTTATGGGTACAGGCAATAGGCCCATTAGAAATAGTGCAGAACTAGAGGCTAATGACCAACTCCAAACAGCCCTCATATCTGCCTATCACTTTAAATGCTCTCTAAGGGAAAAAGAGACAACAGAGGTACCGCTTGGTGGAGCAGAGCACTAGGATTAAAAAGAGAGGAGGTCCGGCGCCTCTTCAACCGGGAAGAATCAGGCGATTGGGACAAATATCACAGTTCCCTAACGGAGTACAACAAAGCCATCAGAAAAGCAAAAAGGGAGTCCTGGTGAAGGGTGTGTCAGAGTATATCGGACATACTTGCCAGTTCTAGAATCCACAAGATTTTCTCAAGAGATTCGAGACGTTAAGTGTGGTATCTGAAAAGACCCGACGATACTCATACGGACTTTATAAACGAAACGTTAGAGATTCTACTATAGAATCACTTCCCAGGCAGTCAGATTCTGGAGAACAAACAGCAATACCTGCTCGCCCTTCTTCGGCCGGCTAATCGGCCTGGTGGAGACGAGTGGAGACTCGTGGGATACATAGGTTCCCCCAACTCATTCCCCCTTTAAATCGCCGGGAGAGGATGGAATCTTTCCCGCCCGACATCCTGGTGCCAGTTTTGATAAGAATATACAGATCAAGCCTAGTGTGGAACTATATTACATTAGGGGAAGGGTATCTACCCAATTCCTGTCGTCCTATCTGCTTAGCATCATTCCTCCTAAAAACCTTAGAGAAGATCCTAGACAGGCACATTAGGGAGGGGCCCCTACGGAATCTTACGTTAAATCCCCATCAATACGTTTATCAAGCAGACAAGTCGACATACCTCGCTCTATTCAACCTTGTAGGCAAAATCGACCATTCTATTAAAACAAAGAGATTGCGCTGGGTGCCTTCTTAGACATTGAAGGTGCATTCAATAACGCCCTCCCGCAGTCTCCATTCACGGCTCTTCAAAGGAAAGGGATAGAAAATCTAATTTGTTACTGGATCAACAACATGTTGGCACGCCGCAACATTTCAGCACCACTGCAAGGAGAGACGGTCGGATTCAGGACCGCCAAAGGATGTCCCTAAGTAGGTGTACTTTCATCCCTTCTCTTGGCGATTCTGGTAGCCGACCTGCTGAATATACTCTCTAAACAAGGAGTGGATATCCAATGATATGCGGATGACCTAATAATCCTAGTTAGGGGAAGTATGAGGAAGTTACAACATCCTTCAACAAGCCCTAAACACGATAAGCAGATGTTGCGACAGGAAAGAGATGTCTGTGAACCTTAGCAAAACTGTAATCGTTCCATTCACACTAAAAAGGAAACTAGATAAACTACTGATACCCTTAGTATCTGGAGTGCCCATCCAATTTGAGAAGGAGGTCAAATATTTGGGAATTATCCTAGATAAAAAATACCCCCATCTGGAAAACAAAATCAACAAAGCCAGAGTGTTCCCCTGGAATCTCAGGATATATGGCAAATCCTGGGGCATAAGCCCCAAGGTGATATACTGGATATATCAAACGGTTATGAAACCAATGGTACTGTATGGCTCGGTCGTCTGGTGGCAAAAAGGATTACAGTGGACGTCCATAATGAAGCTATCTGGTATACAGCGCCTCGCGTGCCTGGTCATTACGGAAGCTATGTCGACGACACCGACACTTGCCATGGAGACCATCCTAAACCTAAATCCTCTGCATATGGAGCTAGAGAGGGAAACTAGGATGATCACCTACAGACTTGTAACGTCAAATAGACAGGCCAACAAGGAGCTACAAAGATATCACATGGATCTGCTGAGTGAGATCAGTAATCACCACATACTCGGAATGATCCCAGACTCGGTAGCTCCCCAGCTACATATAGTAAAAGCCTACAAAGTCCTCTTTCCTGAGAGAAATTGGCTTAGGAGTGACAATTTCTTTTAACCCTCGGACTATGTGCTGTTCACGGGCGGCTCCAAAACCGAGAACGATGTAGGACCGGGAGTTTATGGGACTAACCTAAGAGTTAAAATCTCATTAAACCTTGGCAAATTCACTACAAATCTTCCAGGCCAGAGAGCTGAGTAATAGACATCCGGTGAACAAGTCTATTAAAATCATATCAGAAAGAAAGACGCCTCTAAAAGCACCGAGCTCCAATCGAATGAATTTTAGGCTGGTTTGGAACTGCATTCAGATCCTTGCCCCCCTGGGCAAGCGGGACAAAGTTACTTTGATCTGGGTCCCGAGGCACAGCGGCGTGGAGGGCAATGAATATGCCGACACGCTCTCCAGAAAAGGAATCAACTCTGTCTTCATCGGATCAGAACCCGTCGTTGGCATCAGGACCGCCAAAACCTGCATCTCAGATTGGGTCAAGTGTAAAACGCTTAGGCTCTGGACGCTTAGGCTCTGGAGAGACACACCGGGGCTCACACACTCGAATGCGTTTATCGCAAATTCCTCGAAGAAAGCCTCCCAACAGGTCCTAGAATGGCGTAGGTCGGATTTACGCTTTCGGATAGGGCTGATGACAGGTCGCTGTCATCTAAGAGCACATCTGAGAAGGATGAGATGCAACAAAAATCAGACTGTTGCTTCTGTTACGCGGAAGACGAAGCTGCAGAGCATTCTTTGTACCTGCTCCGCACTGGAAAGAGTTCGGCTTTACCCGACTGCAACCCATGGACTTCAAAGAAGTCTCGAATTGTACGATTATCTCCTTTACTAGAGGGTGTGGACTGTACAGCGAACTCTAGCAAGGTGAGAGCCTAACCCACTCACCTATAATATTAAACAAACAAAATAAAACATAAAGTAGAACTCTAGTGTCGAAAACAAGAGAAATACAAAATAAATAACAAACATATAAATTTTTGACAGTGTTACACTAATCACTTCGTAAAGAACGTAAATCTTGGAAGTGGTCTCGTTTTTTTTTCGACAATTTTAATATTTTCTGGACGCTGAACTATCTCTGTACTATAAAGTATGACCGCAATTTGTTGAATTTCCCTTGTCAAATACTGAGTGTGCTATGGTCGTCTTGTAACCCAACAAAAGCTCTTTTCCAAGTTTGCTAAAAAAAATTCTTCGAGAATCTTTTGGGTTGACGTCGCATTTTGAGTTACTTTTGTAGATTGCGAAAGAGTTAGTTCTTCCCAGCGACATTAAGAAGCCCAAACAGTAAGACTACTTCATGCTCTTCTTAACTTTTCCAATTCTACTTCTATTCTATTGAACTAAAAATCGATTTTTAAGATACACCTCTACCAAATGGAATAAAAAAACGGGTTGGGTCTATAATGTACCAAAATTGACCGTAACGTCCATCTTACTCACACTACTGCAGCTCTGAACGAAAATGATCATTTGACTAAATGTGATTGTGCCCGACAAAACGCACCCGTGCATTCCAGGATTAAGGAGCGTTCAACATTAAAAGGAAAAGAAGCTGCATTTTACGAAAAATGATTTCCACTCACATAGAGGCATGAGGTCTAAAAAATTCCTGGATTTCATTTGTCAGTGACGAATTGGGGGATTAATCGATTTATAGGTAATTATGGAAAGGTAAATACATGAAGATAAACTCCTAAAGCCGTTAAATGTATTCTAAAGACGATCCGATTGTTTTTGTAGGCGTAAAATAAACAAAAAAAGACCAATTGGACGGCTTATTTCAGTAAAGTTTTTGCATCAGATTCAAAACAAAACAAAAAAATTTCTTAAATAAATGTTTTCATGTACGTTTTAGAAAAAAGTGATTCAAACAAAAGTTGTAGAACGTGTTAAGTTCTAAAAAAATCTCAGTATCTTTTTTGCGTCAGATCAAAAACAAAAGAAATACAATTTTTTTCCAATTTTGACATGCCGCCATTTTGTTTTCTACTTGGCCCGTTAACGAACTCGTCCAAGATTTTGGCCGAACCAATTTTTGTAACGAGTTTGGTTTCGATCCGTCAAAAAATGCGCCCTCTATCGTGCTTACAAATTCCGTTATAACACATTACCCAAGAATCTCTTTATTGTAGTTGTTAACATATCACGCGATATTCCTACATCTTCTTGTTATTTACTATGGGTCGGAAGGTACAGGCGGGGGGGCTATATGCGCCTCCGTGTCGATCTTGGTTGTTGTCCTAAAAACTCGGGATCTTCCAATTGAAGGCACAAATGAGCGTTTGGTTTCCCAGCTGAAATCCGTTGTTTTGTGTTTTCCCATGTTTCGATGAACATCTTTGCTCCCAAATTTCACATCCTTATTTGGTTATACCGTGCTAAAGAAGGCAAATGAGCTAGAAACATGCATGTCCGCTGTTACCACTCTGTTTCAGTAGCCCTTTTTCTTTTTGCGTGAATTACACAAGAATCTCTTTATTGTTACATATATATATATATATATATATATATATATATATATATACATATATATAATAAAACTGGTGAATATTGGGGTATGCAGCGTTTCTCTTGCTGCATACCACAATATTCACCAGTTTTATTCCTAACAGTCAGCAAAGACTATCTTCCTTTTATATATATATATATATATATATACAGCGCTATTCAAAAGTCCCCACCCCCCCTCGTATCTTTTGACGGCTACACTTACATTAATAAAATTTGGAGGGTGAAAATAAAGTGTTGTAAACTTCTCTACGAATGGTAACAGGTGACGTAATAGTAAAAGATGACGTCACAGTGCCACTCTGGCCAATAATTTTAAATAGGACCTTATGGCTAGTGATATCTCGTTTGAAAGGCATTGACATTGGCTACATAGCCATATTAATTTTGTTTGGGTTTAAATTAATTTTTACGGATAAATTAAATAGTTTCTTTAAATTTAATTAATCAAATATCAACAATGGATTCTTATAGTAAGTGTTCGAAATGTGCTCCGTCTACTTCCTGATATATATATATATATATATATATATATATATATATATATATATATATAATTTTATTCATTTTTCTTGGGCATCAGGTTAATCGTAAATTCTTTATCAATTTATATTTTTATTTGACGTTTCGCTCTCTAATTCGGAGCATTTTCAAAAATTTTTTTACATCGATGTTAAACAATAAAATGAAAACGATTGAAAGATTAAAATTGAATGTACACACAGAGACGACAAAAACTGGTAACTAATAAAATAATTTCAAAAACAATAAAATCGAAAATACCTGCCTTAGAAACAACTCTTTAGAATATACCAGGGACATTCAACATGTTGATGTTATTATTATAATAAATTATAATATATCTGGCTTAGATTTTTGATATCTTGTTTATCGTTTACTGCATTGTTCTCTTTTTTTATACGTATCATTTCTTTTATTGTTAATTTTCTGTAATTGGAATCTTGGTTTATTATTTTAGTATTATTAAAGTCAAATTAATGTTTTTCATTTTTCTCATGTTTATGAAGCGCAGTGGAGGCGTTTTTTGTATATTTATGGCCATTAAGTCTATTTTCAAGATGTTGGGTTGTCATACCTATATATTTTTTGGGTCAATTTAAACATGGTATAGAATATATGACGTTAGATTTTTTTGAAGCATTTATTTGACTTTTTAATTTGGAGAACAATGGTGATAGAGTATTTTGTGCCCTATGACAAACTTTTATGTTATGTTTAGATAATATATAATTTAGTTTTTCTGATAGTTGATTTGTGTATGGCATTGCGATGTATGTAAGAGGGGATCGTGTATTGGTTTGTGTTGATTGGATTTGACTATTGTAATGTTTATGTGTGCGTTGTTTAATAATTTTGTCAATATGTTTGGATGGATAGTGATTGTTTTGTAATATTGTTTTTGTTTGATATAAAATTTCTGGACGATATTCAGGTGATGTAAGTGTGATGGCTCTATCTATTAATCCTATGATTACGCTGTTTTTTGGGAATTAGGATGGTGGGAGTGGTAATTCAAGTAGCGACCTGATGATGTTTCTTTAATAAAATGTTTTGTTGTAATTTTATTTTCTCTAGTTTTAATAAGTGTCATGTCCAGAAAATTTATGGTATTGTTTTGTTCGCTTTCTATTGTGAATTGGAGCTTTGGATGAAAATTATTGAAAGCAGTCAATATATGATTTATTTCATTGGATGGAACGGCAGCTAAGCAATCATCAACGTATCTTTTAAAAAATAATATATTGAAATTTATTTGGTTAAGCACAGTTTCTTCAAGGTATTCCATTACAATTTGTGCGAGGGTTGATGAAATTGGTGAACCCATAGTGCACCCATTGAGTTGTTCAAAAAAATCTTTTTTATACTGAAAAAAATTATTGTTTTGGATTAGCATTATTCCTTCTATGAATTCTTCATATGTGAGAGTTGTGTGTTCTTTTAATAATCTCCATTTTTGTTTTAATAAATGGGTTATTAGTTCATTAGGAATGTTGGTATACATTGAGACTACGTCTAGAGAAATAATGCTATAATTGTTTGGTATTTCAACAGTGTCTAAAAAATGTTCAAGTGTAAACGAATCTTTTAAATAGAATTCATTCTTGTTGATTATTTGTGAGAGACAGTTTGATAAATATTTAGACAGTTTGTAAAAGGGGGATTGAACATTAGAAACTATTGGCCGTAATGGTATGTCAAGTTTATGTAATTTAGGTAAACCGTAAATTCTTGGCGGTATGGCATTATGTGTTTGTAATTGCTTAGCTTCCGTTGCACCAATTGATTGATTATCCAAAAGTTTTTTAACAAATTTATCATTTATTTCCTGAAAGGACTTCGTTTGATCAGATTTTTTTTCTGATATACACTAGTATTATTTAATATTTCATTCATTTTTTTGTCATAATCTGTAGTGTTCACTATGACAGTTTTATTACTTTTATCAGGTTGTAGTACCGTGATCTGAGGGTGATTTTTAATGAAATGTTTGGTTTTTTAAATTTTTTTTTGTATATCTTTCTGTATTTTATTGTTGGTTTTACCTTTGTAATGACGAAGTTTAGTTTTGTAGTTAGTGATAGCATTAACAGCTTCGGCCCTAATAATATTTTGTGTGTGTTCAGGTTGATTTGCAATCGCGGTTTCAATGCATACAATATACTCTGTGCAGGGTAGCTCATTTTCGGTATTGTATGGAATTTTGCGATTCCATACAATACCGAAAATGAGCTACCCTGCACAGAGTATATTTACGGTTTACCTAAATTACATAAACCTGACATACCATTACGGCCAATAGTTTCTTATGTTCAATCCCCCTTTTACAAACTGTCTAAATATTTATCAAACTGTCTCTCACAAATAATCAACAAGAATGAATTCTATATAAAAGATTCGTTTACACTTAAACATTTTTTAGACACTGTTGAAATACCAAACAATTATAGCATTATTTCTCTAGACGTAGTCTCAATGTATACCAACATTCCTAATGAACTAATAACCCATATATTAAAACAAAAATGGAGATTATTAAAAGAACACACAACTCTCACATATGAAGAATTCATAGAAGGAATAATGCTAATCCAAAACAATAATTTTTTTCAATATAAAAAAGATTTTTTTGAACAACTCAATGGGTGCACTAAGGGTTCACCAATTTCATCAACCCTCGCACAAATTGTAATGGAATACCTTGAAGAAACTGTGCTTAACCAAATAAATTTCAATATGTTATTTTTTAAAAGATACGTTGATGATTGCTTAGCTGCCGTTCCATCCAATGAAATAAATCATATATTGACTGCTTTCAATAATTTTCATCCAAAGCTCCAATTCACAATAGAAAGCGAACAAAACAATACCATAAATTTTCTGGACATGACACTTATTAAAACTAGAGAAAATAAAATTACAACAAAACAATCATCAGGTCGCTACTTGAATTACCACTCCCACCATCCTAATTCCCAAAAAAACAGCGTAATCATAGGATTAATAGATAGAGCCATCACACTTACATCACCTGAATATCGTCCAGAAATTTTATATCAAACAAAAACAATATTACAAAACAATCACTATCCATCCAAACATATTGACAAAATTATTAAACAACGCACACATAAACATTACAATAGTCAAATCCAATCAACACAAACCAATACACGATCCCCTCTTACATACATCGCAATGCCATACACAAATCAACTATCAGAAAAACTAAATTATATATTATCTAAACATAACATAAAAGTTTGTCATAGGGCACAAAATACTCTATCACCATTGTTCTCCAAATTAAAAAGTCAAATAAATGCTTCAAAAAAATCTAACGTCATATATTCTATACCATGTTTAAATTGTCCCAAAAAATATATAGGTATGACAACCCAACATCTTGAAAATAGACTTAATGGCCATAAATATGCAAAAAACGCCTCCACTGCGCTTCATAAACATGAGAAAAATGAAAAACATAAATTTGACTTTAATAATAGTAAAATAATAAACCAAGATTCCAATTACAAAAAACTAACAATAAAAGAAATGATACATATAAAAAAAGAGAACAATGCAGTAAACGATAAACAAGATATCAAAAATCTAAGCCAGATATATTATAATTTATTATAATAATAACATCAACATGTTGAATGTCCCTGGTATATTGTAAAGAGAAGTTTCTAAGGCAGGTATTTTCAAGTTTATTGTTTTTGAAATGATTTTATTAGTTACCAGTTTTTGTCGTCTCTGTGTGTACATTCAATTTTAATCTTTCAATCGTTTTCATTTTATTGTTTAACATCGATGTAAATTTTTTTTGAAAATGCTCGGAATAAGAGAGCGAAACGTCAAATAAAAATATAAATTGATAAAGAATTTACGATTAACCTGATGCCCAAGATAAATGAATAAAATTATATACAAGGTTAAAGAAAAACGAAGAATTTATATATATATATATATATATATATATATATATATATATATATATATATATATATATATAGTTTATTTTATATTCTTGGGATTGAGGACCACTTTTAAAGACATTTAACTAGTAGTTAATACATTTTTATTTAACGTTTCGGTCTTTCCATGACCTTCATCAGAAATAAAATTTTTGTTAAAACTAAAAGAAATGGTACAGTTTTAACAAAAATTTTATTTCTGATGAAGGTCATGGAAAGACCGAAACGTTAAATAAAAATGTATTAACTACTAGTTAAATGTCTTTAAAAATGGCCCTCAATTATATATATATATATATATATATATATATATATATATATATATATATATATATATATATATAAATTTACTCTCTACAATAGTCCTGTTTTATTCTAAAATAAGCCTAAAAGGATTAACGTTTTAGATTCCGGATGCAAAAACATTTTGTTAGGAATAAAATAAAAGGCTTATTTATTGTGAAAAGCACTTAACATCGTATAATTAACGTGACCAAATATTATATACAGTTTCAAGACGGATCACAATTTTAAATAATTGGCAGCAATAGCAGAATAACAAATTAATTCTGCACGTTCTTATTTTGGAAAATTTGGCCAATATGTATAAATAAAATATAAATGTACTGAAACTCCTACTTATTTACAATTTTGAACCTTGTTAGAGGGAAATGACGCGACATGCATTTTGTGAGAAAGAATTGTTGATATTTAAGGTATACTCCATTTGAAAAAAAAACAGAGAGCAATAAACCCTAGTAAAATGACCATTCTAAGGGCGTACCCGCTTGCAATTCTAAAAATCTCCATATTGTGAATTTTATATTTAAATATATCCTAAAAGCATTTGAAGTTCTTTTCACAAAAAATGGTTCTGGATAATAGCTTATTTGGCAATCGCCATTAGAGAGCCGTTGAACGAGCGAAACAAATTCGTGGTCAGCCCAATATTTAAGATAAAATTACAATAAACATTGAAAAATTAAATTAATATGTAACATGCATAAGTATTTAATTAAAAAGAATGCCTTTATTGTAGATGACAGCGCATACAGGACAACAGAAAGGTGATTATGGATTCGTATGATATTCACTTCAAATGAATTAATTTCTTAGAAAATATTATTAAATACAGAACTGAAGGCTGGAATATTGTCTATACTGATGATGTTATGTATCAGGAAAGTGATTAATAACACAGGTCTACAAGAAGACATTAATTCTCACGAAGTTAATATCAATCAATATGTTTTATATTTTAGGAATATGGAAGAGTTTACAACTTAGAGGGGATTACAGAACAGAGAAGTTGATTATTGTTGCAGAGACAGAAAAAACTTTCAAATGGGAAAGAACCCAATTTGTAGGAGTGTAATAGGACTGTTTTAAATGGTACATACTCGTACCTTATAATTGTTTAGTTTGTATGACTGTATAATTTTAGGATATTTTTCGCAATATAAAGATCTGAGAAATGGAGAGTGGAATGTGTCCATCAAGAATTACATTTTACATTGAAAGTGATGGAGTCTACTTACCAGACAACTATAATTTTAACTTAACTTATTATAATATAGAGGAAATATTATGGTATAAATCACGGAAACACATGTGAGACACAAAGATAAAATACGTGCCAAGAGATTGAAGGAACAACTCAAAATAGTATAGTAAATTAACAGGAGATGTTACAACCGACAGGATATTGCAGGAGTGAGTTTGTTTCAGGTACTGCCAGCACTACATCATAATATTATTTTTATATAGGTGCGACATCCGTAACTTAATTGGATTATCAAACAGAAGTAATCCATTTTATTGAAGAAAGGTCCAGCGCACAAGATCCACCTAAGAGGAGAGAGAGAGAGAGAGAGAGAGAGAGAGAGAGAGAGAGAGAGAGAGAGAGAGAGAGAGATAGAGATAGAGAGAGAGAGAGAAGTTCGAACTGTGTTTTGCATTGGACTGGAGTTGAGGGTGTTTTTTGGAGTATCGTTAATGCGGCGCTCGTAGATTGAGATTGGTGGGTAAGCTGAAAAACAGCCAAGTGGAAAAACACTGTCTAGAACGAGAAGGAAAAGGGTGTCTAGAATTGATTTTTTTTTAAAAGGTGTATAGAATTTATAGCGGTGGAGCGGGCTTTTCGCTATAAAATGAGTGGAAAGGTTAGCTTGGTAAACAGCGGGGGTTGACGTTAGAGAGAAGTGTGGTTAAAAATGTCTAGAATATAAGTGATTTTTCGGTCTCGTGAGAGACGACGAATCACGCTGTGTTGCGGATAGTTATGAGATTGGGTTGGCTAGGTGTCAGACATTTAAAAAGTTGAGAGTTAGAGGTTATTTTCGGGGATTTAGGGTGTCTCCGGCGTCTTGAGAGAGAAACTGAAGAAAGAGAGTTAATTATTTGTTACATTTTTTGGAATTTTTATTGAAAAAGTTACTAGGAGACATTTTTTTAAAATGTGTATATAATAGGGTTTTAGATGGTGGCGGTGGATTTGATTGTGTTTTGAAAAGACGAGCTTGGGGGGATTTTAAGCATGGTGCGGTGTAGAATAATAATAATCAACCAAATGGAAGCGGGTACAGCTGCGGCTGTATTATTTCCTGTCATCGGTCCATTTGGCTAGTGAATACTAAAGGGAAACCGTAGAAAACCTGTAACACAGATTAGGGGTGGGGATGGTTGAAAATAGGTTTACCTAAATATGTGATTATCGGATTGAGATAGGGGAATTGTCTAGGTAGTTTAAGTAGTCATCTGGGAGGTCGTCGTAATGGAAGTTTATTGCCGAGAGACTGTCTCTTTGTGATCCAAGGTGTGAGGAGTGTGTTTTTAGACATTGTTTGCCCGATTCTATAGTTCTGTTCAAACGGGAAGTAA
The DNA here is from genome assembly GCA_963921935.1 of Galeruca laticollis. Classification (NCBI taxonomy): domain Eukaryota; kingdom Metazoa; phylum Arthropoda; class Insecta; order Coleoptera; family Chrysomelidae; genus Galeruca; species Galeruca laticollis. Next base: position 117,791,826 of record OY998175.1, read on the forward strand.
TTGGCTTGATGTCGATATTGACATAAACGTGTTGCTAGGGGAATAAGGAGACTTGTATTAGTAGTATCTTAGAATTGGCTGTCTAAGTGAATTATTGCAGAACCCGCTAACATAACAATAAGCAAAATGGCGGATTGTGTCAGCGCTATTGACGTTAGCAAACGTGTCCTGGCCGACAACTGCAAAGTTCGTTCTCAGCGCTAGCAAGCGACCTGAAGCGCTTTTTTTGTCAAACACACGGAATCACTAAATAAATAAGTACTAAATATAACTTTTAACCTCATAAAATGATATAACTTTTGCGCATCCTAGTACATAAATTAACAGAAAAGCTTCGTATAGTGTTAAGTGTATGATTACTAATATGTTCAATTATGAATGATGAGCAGCATTGCCAGCTCACAAGGTTTTACGGCTAAATGTAAAGAAACGGTTTTGTACCTATGCTAAAAATGAAAAACTGTGCTGCTGATTATCATGAAGACATGACAGCAGACATATTTGGAAATTGGTTTAGAGAACAGGTACTATAACGGATCAGTAATCGTTATGGACAACGCATCGTTTCACTCTTGGAAACACCGTAAGATAACAAATAGTAACAGTAGAAAAGTTGAAACAATTGCATTTATGTCTGAAAACAATATACCTCTTCCTGCGACCAATTGTGCGAAAGGCCCAACAAAAAAAGATTTGCTTACTGTCATAAAATTGAATTTTTAATTGGTAAGTTGGCAATGCTGTAGATTCCTGATCGGTCAGATCACAGCCGGTTTAACTCAGCACTTTTGACTTTTGACATATATTATGATCGAACAACTGAGTAAATTATAAACAGTGTCCATTTTAGTTACGGTTAAAGTCAAATAAAAATACATACAATAACCAACTGTATGACACTAAAAACTCAAAGAGATTTCATTGTGACACTGTCAACAATGTCATAATGAAGACTCTTTTATACACGAATTATAAAATAGTATATTATGCAACGATCATGCAATGATAGTTATTAATACACGAGCATTAACCGGGATACGAAACGAGCCGAAGGCGAGTTTCGTATGGTTCATGCGAGTGTGTTAATAACCATTACATGAGAGTTGCATACGCTATTTTTTCTACACCCGATAAATAATCAAAAATCATAAATTTTATATTTTTATTGACCACAATAGGTAACAGTAATTATTCGTATTTCTATAAAAAAAATCTACAAAATTGTAATTAATACCTCAGGTATTGGTATTGCCATAGATACAAGAAAACTATAAACATTTTATTTGTATTTATATTCAACATATTGTTACGAACTCGCACACCAAAGCAGATACTAAGTACGGTCCTGTAACCTTGTTAAGGGAGTTAAAAAAATGGCGAGCGCGCCGAATTCTGGGAAGGTCTATTGGGATTTATTGTGACAGTTTTTATAGACATGTTCTCGGAAGGTATTTTAAGGATTGAGTCGGCAATCGAGAAATATCGCGAAAGGCATTTGTTTTGTGTAAGCCGCAGCCCAGAATTCTCTAGTAAAAAAGACACGAGTATATAAAAAGGACCGATCAGCGGACCAGTGAGTTGATAAAGTGATCTTGACAAATAAACAGTAAATAAGTGAATATAAAAGGGTTGATATAAATTATTAATTAAGTTTGTGGGCATATAAATTAAATTTAAGTGATTAGTTAAGTACATATAAATTAAGTGTTAGTGAGTTAGTGTTTAAATAAATTAGCAAGTAACCATACCGTGTGTTTAAAATTTATCCCACCCGTTTATTGTTTAAATCAATAACAAAAACATTACATTGGTGTCAGAAGTGGGAAAATATAAATAAATTGCTACGTAAAAATGGCCAAGAGACTATGTGACCTCAAAGTGGCGGAGCTAAGAGCAGAATTGGAAGATCGTGAGTTGGAAACGTCCGGTAAAAAAGTGAATTAGTAGAAAGACTTAAATTAGCACTGGAAAATGACGGTTTTGATCCAAAAACAGTTTTATTTAATGACGAGGCTTCCACCTTAATCTCGTCAATTTCTGCTAATATTTCTGCTATGAAGAACGATATTTCTACCATGGAAGAGAAGATTTCTACGAATATGAAAAACGATATTTCTACTATGAAGAACGATATTTCTGCCATGGAAGAGAAGATTTCAACGAATATGAAAAACGATATTTCTGCTATGAAGAACGACATTTCTTCTAATATGGACGAGAAGATCTCTGCTATGAAGAACGATATATCTGCCGATATCTTACTAATGAAAAACGACATTGCCGCTGACGTTGAAAATGAAATTTCGTCTCTAAAATCAGAAGTCGAGAATAAAATGACAACTATGGACGAAAAAATCAAGGAGTTAGAGAGTAAGATAACAGATTTAAGAACACAAGCCACGCCAGCAGAACAAAAGAAGATCGAGATATGCAAGCCAGCAACACAACCTAAGACAGAAGATATTAGCAGTTTTGCCCGAGTCAAGGCTCCAACGTTCGACGGAAAGACATCGTGGACCAATTATGTGAAACAATTTGAAGCAGCCGCTAGAGTGAATAATTGGTCCGATAAGGAGAAAGCAGTGAACTCAATCATCGCGCTTCGGGAAGATGCCTTAGATGTACTTCAGACGATACCTCTGGAAGAAACGGATGATTTAGAGCAGCTGAAGAAGAGGTTCGACATGCGATATGGTCACGAACATCTAGAACATTTGTACCAATCCATCAGCAGCAGAGAACATGATGGAATGTCTGGGTATACAGGCGTTTATTGATGGCCTATGTGACCCCGATATGCAGAGGACGCTTCGTTTAGCCCATCCGAAAACATTAGTCGACGCATTGACAGCTGCCCTTGAATATGAAGCAGCAACGAAGGCTTCAGGATATAACAAAATCAGGACCATCCAAGAAGAAGGTGACGAAGACAGATTTGACCAGTTCGTCAGTTTAATGAAAAATATGATGGACAAGAAGCCGAGAAAGATCAGATGCTGGAATTGTGGCGAGCTAGGGGATGTACGTATTTCATGTAAGCGCCCCAAGACTCCTGCAAACCAAGAACCCCAGTCACAGGAAAACTAGAACGGGTCGGCTACGAGGGGGCAGCACCGACCCATGATCGTTCCAAAGACCCTCTCATACTGATATCTTCTCTCATATGTCGCAATGACAGTGTATATGTGGATGGCGAAGTGAATGGCAAGAAATATGCTCTGCTGGTTGACACTGGAGCAACTAGGACCATTATACGACCAGAAATAATAAACTCCAAGAAGAAGCTTTTACCAACGAGACTGCGACTGAGGACCGCCACAGGTGAAAGTGCCAACGTTCACGGTGAGACACAAATCCAATTGGGAATTGGCACACAAAAGTTCACGCATACGGTAATCGTAGCTGACATTGAAGAAGACGTGATTCTGGGAATGGACGTAATGAATGTACATGGTTTCCAATTAGACTTTAGAAACAGAACCATTAGAGTGGGTTCCGAGGAGGTATTCCTTCATCCATATGAAGGCAGCGCGGTGTTGGCAGCTGTACAGGAAGATACGTTCTACCTGCACGAAGCGAAACCATGATAGTAGCACGGCTACAGGGAATCATGGAGGAAGGTACACCGGTTATGATGGAACCAAGGAACCATGACGAGGAGGTTGGCAAAGGAGTACTAATTGGGAATGGATTGATTACGTCGGCGAAGGAGATCCCTGTACGATTGATAAACGTGAACGATTACCCAATTACCATCAAGAAGGAAACCAAGATTGGATCCTGCGTACCAGTGACGTCTATAGTTCGTCAAACAATGACCATTGACAATTCTAATGCCAGATTCGAACAGATGTTATCAGTAGCTGGTCAATCTTTGGATTGAGCTGAAAAAAAATAATGAGAGAGAATTTCTCTTGCAGTATCGAGACTTATTCGTACCAAAAGGCGGAAAGACTGGCAGAACATCAGCCGTCAAACACAAAATCGATACTGGTAATGCTAAGCCAATTAGACAACCAGCTCGAAGACTTCCACGAGCGAAGAGAGAGGAAGCTGAAAGAATAATTCAAGAGATGACCGAAGAAAAAGTAATAGAACCATCTACTAGTCCATGGGTGTCTCCAGTAGTGCTCGTCAAGAAAAAGGATGGAACTACGAGATTCTGCGTGGATTATCGCCAGCTTAACAACCTGACGAAGAAAGACAGCTATCCTCTACCTCGAATTGACGATACGCTAGACACTTTGGCCGGCAGAAAACTGTTTTCCACCTTGGACCTGAAGTCTGGTTATTGGCAAGTGGAAATGGACCCAGAAGATAAAGAGAAGACTGCTTTTACCACCGGATCTGGATTATGGCAATTCAACGTCATGCCATTCGGGCTCTGTAATGCGCCTGCGACATTTGAAAGACTCATGGAAAATATCTTGAGAGGGTTGTCTTGGAAGACATGCCTGGTCTATTTGGACGACATCGTAGTACTGGGGAAGACATTTGACGAACATCTGAAGAATTTGGAAGACGTATTCAAACGACTCCAAGCTGCCCAACTCATGTTAAACCCGAAGAAATGTCAGCTGTTCCAAAACCGAGTCAACTATCTAGGTCATATAGTGAGTAATGAAGGAGTGGCGGTGGATCCAGAGAAAATTGCTTCCATTCAGCAATGGCCGCAACCAACCGACAAACATCAAATTAGGAGTTTCCTTGGACTTTACACGTATTATAGAAAATTTATCAGGAAGTTTCGAGATATTGCCAAGCCTCTAACCCGACTTACAGAAGAAGCAAGAGCTTTCCAATGGGACGAAGACTGTCAAACGGCTTTTGAAACCTTGAAGAGGCATTTAATCTCGGCGCCAATATTAGGATACCCTTTACCAGAGGGAGACTTTATTCTTGACACTGACGCAAGCAACGTAGGAATTGGTGGAGTGCTCTCACAGATCCAAGGAGGGCAAGAAAGAGTGCTGGGATATTTCAGTAAAGTCCTCTCCAAACCAGAACGAAACTACTGCGTCACAAGAAGAGAACTTTTGGCGGTAGTGAAGTCCGTGGAACACTTTTACCAGTATCTCTATGGGAGGAAGTTTTTAATCCGGACTGATCATGCAGCACTCAAGTGGTTGATGCAGTTCAAGAATCCCGAGGGCCAGATCGCTAGATGGATTGAACGGCTTCAAGAGTACGATTTCAACATCGAACATCGAGCTGGTGTGAGTCACCGAAATGCCGACTCCCTATCCAGATGGCCGTGCCCAACAGACTGCTCCCACTGCAACAAGGTGGGAAGCACTTCGAAACCTCCGAGACCATGTGTTGGAATCTAACGTGAAGAAACTGGCTATGCCTAAGATAGCGAGTAACCAGTTGGATTGGCGAATCATCAGGAACATGGTAGAGATTATCTTTCAAGATACCGGTGTCCAGATATTAATTTGCAGCTACAACCCCCGTTATCAGTATCCGATGAAGACGGTGCCCTACTATTTCCATAAGATTGGAAAGTGTAGAAATGGAGTCAGTGGTCGATTCAAACATCCAGTCTTGGCTACACAAAAGTTCCAGGAGGAACTTTCATTTAAGGAGGGGGTAATGTTACGAACTCGCACACCGAAGCAGATACTAAGTACGGTCCTGTAACCTTATGTTAAAAAAATGGCGAGCGCACCGAATTCTGGGAAGGTCTATTGGGATTTATTGTGACAGTTTTTATAGACATGTTCTCGGAAGGTCTTTTAAGGATTGAGCCGGCAATCGAGAAATATCGCGAAAAGCATTTGTTTTGTGTAAGCCGCAGCCCAGAATTCTCTAGTAAAAAAGGCACGAGTATATAAAAAGGACCGATCAGCGGACCAGTGAGTGAGTATAAAAGTGTTTATATAAATTATTAATTAAGTTTGTGGGCATATAAATTAAATTTAAGTGATTAGTTAAGTACATATAAATTAAGTGTTAGTGAGTTAGTGTTTAAATAAATTAGCAAGTAGCCATACCGTGTGTTTAAAATTCATCCCACCCGTTTATTGTTTAAATCAATAACAAAAACATTACAATATAATAATTGTAATTAATCCGATTTCTTAAAAATGTCAAGATTATTTATTGTGCAGTTTGAAAAGTTTATTCCAGGTCCCACTGATCTGTAAGTGGAAGGAATATTTACATTTATTTCATTATTGCTAGTCTCAATAGAGTTCAATATTGTACTGGAAATACTGATTTTATTCTGAACCAAATTTTCAATGTAGCCTTCTGCCACTGAATTGGATTTCCAGCCACCATTGCGTTTTAATGGAGTAATATCACCACCGGCATCTACTAATACGGTTGCAGATGTCCTACGAACACAATGCCCTGTATATAAATTCGGATCAGGCAGATTTAAATATGTTGCTATTTTCTTCCCTATATCACCAAATTATTAATACCAATGTTTTGAATGGTACATTTTCCATTTAAATAATTAACGAAAAAAGATGGGGTGGGGCAAATTTTAGGCCGTACATTCATATATTTTTTAGTAATTTCGTAGTATTCACTGGTAATTGTAAATCTTCGTTGTACTTTTGTTTTAGTTTCTATCACATTAATAATTAAGATTTCATTCAATCTTCGACATTTTCATATTTTAGGTCATGTAGTTCATGCCTTCGACATGCTCCCATTATTCCAAAAATCATTGCTACCTAAAAACTAACAACAACCATAAATAGAAAGAAGGAAACAAAAAGAAAAAAAAGCATGATGACCTAGGCTAGTTTCGAACCCGGAACTCATACTGTAGTATAGTCCAAATTGAGCGCCTTAACCCCCACGAGTTCGGTTTATAATTTTGCTCGAAATTAATGAAATATACCTATCATGCATGAGTCGAATGGAAAATGTAAACATGGAATTTTTTAAAAAATGCAATGTTAGATAGATACTTCCTTTTAAAAATAAAAACCGTTCATCGGGTGCTTCGTAGATAAACTTTTTTATTTGTTCAGGTGAAAATATTTTTGCTTCGGACTTTCGCTTTAATAAAGCTTGTAGTTTCTTATATTTAGAAATGTCTATATTATGGTTTATATTTACCAACGTTTTTATGATTGAATAATGTGTCCATGTACTAGATGATTTCATAGTTTCCATCAATTCTTGAAAATAAGCAATTAAAACATTTTCGGAGAATGTCGAAATCTTATTTGTATTTCTCCAGTCCATAAACCGTTGATAAAGTTTTTTGTAGACTTTCTTAGATTTTTGGGGCAAAATATTTTGAACTGCATTTTCTGCTTTCTCCGATATGTGTGGAGGAGTCGAAGGTAATTCTTCTATATCGCTAATATCAGACATTTTGATAAATTATCGAAGTTTAGTTAGGTATCTACGAAAATTTAATACGTACTGATTTTGACATCTAAAATAATTACATAGGAACCTAGGATAAACTTCAAATGCACAGCATGTTTGATAGAAAAATTATGGGTTTCTATTGATTAAAAATCTGTATCGTAATGGGTATCATTATGAAACGGATTATGGGCATATAAGTGCATTGTTATAACACAGGTGTAGAAAAAATACATTATATTGACGAACTGTGCAAAGAATAAGGCCACACCCTACTAAGACTACCTCCATACTACTGCATATTTAACCCAATAGAGTTAATATGGGCAAACGTAAAATCAGATTTACGAAAATGTAATCAAACTCCAAAACTGTTGAGGTTGTTGAAAATATAAAACAAGTTATGGCAGGAGACCACCAAGAGATTTGGAAAAATTGTGTGTAACATATTATTAAGAAAGAAAATGAGTATGTAGTTTTACCCTCTGTAATAATAATAAAAAAGTATGAGTTTAAAACATTATCTGTACTTAAAAAATTATGGAAAGTCAAAAAACATTTACATTTATTACACTGACGGAAATTATGAAAATACTCGAATAAAATAAAGTTAAGATAGTTACTAGTAGTCTACATCCACACCAAGCTATCCTCCAGCCTCTCAACAAAAATTCAGGGCTCAAAGCCCTGCCACAAACCAGAGCAAACACCCCCCTTGTTTTTTTGGATCCCAAAAACCAACCTTCCGACAGGCAAGTAAAGATCTTCGAAAATAACCCATCAGGGCGCTTTAACTACCGCAATAAATTTTTTGAGGGATATAGAATCTTCCAATATTACTGTGGAACTTTAAGAATTCCAAGGGCCCACTATTTACAGCTCTACATTCATTCAGCCAAATCGTTCTTCCCAGGTTTTTGACACTTGCCTGTCGAGAATCTTCAATGGAACTTAATGTCCCCCTGCAGCCGGTCGTCTCTCCAACCACGAAAAATCATTCGCGCAGGCGAAACAATTTTTATCAAATTGTAATGCTACGGAGGTCGAGCGTGATATTCGTTCGACGAATTTTAATCGTCACTAAAATTTTAGTAAATTTATCACTATTTTGAAGCAATCATTTTATTAAAGGTTTGTAATTTCCCAATTAGTGAAATGGTATTTTGAACATTGAAGTGGCTTTTCTACAAAAACATCAGGTCGATATAATTCTATCTCCATGAAAATAAAGCATTTTACTAAATTTAAAATGATATAAAAAACTTTACTATATATAATATACTATTAGGTTTTAAGATTTATATTATAATTAAAATCTCTAAAAAGTAATGAGGTAATTTTTGCTACATTATATCTCAAAAGAATTATGTTTAATTTTCAGTATATTAATTTAAAGAAAGAGCACACCAGAATCTGAAATAAGATTTTATCGGTTATTCCCGTCTTAATTTACTGAAAAAATTACTTCCAAAAAGCAGCAATAAAAGAATTAACACAGGAATATATTTGTAAATTCTCCTCATAATGTTGTAATACAGACCATGATTAGGTACATATTTCCCTCATCTTCATAGTAATAAATATGTTTTATGCACTAACATGACAAATTAAAAGACAAGATGATTGGAAGCTGGAATACATTTATTCGAATTTGACTACGCATAATAACTTTCATGTGAGTATTTTTTTTGTTGTTGCTGTACTTCCGGTTTTATCTCAATGGCGTATCTATGTTTGCAGAGTATAATAGACCTTGTTCTTCCGAATTAATGTACGTTAGGTTTAGTACCGTTATCTGTAAAAACAGATGATAACATAATTCACTCTGTTGACTTTCTACACATTAGAGTAAATACTGTTGAAATAAACAGTTTATATATTCAGTCATCAAAAAGAATCAACATGTTACGCCAAATAAGTATTCAAGAATCTTCAGGTTAATTTAATTTATATTCATCCAAACTCGTTGAAAATACTCACTTAAACATTTTTTTCTAAGCTTTAAACAAGCAAAGCTGAAAGTTACTGTTCAAAATGGAGTTAACTTGTGGAGTATGCTGCCCTAAAAAGGCAAAGGGCAGAAAGTGACAAAAAGTCGAATTTGAATAAATCGATTTTTAATGAGAATGGATGGCCCTTCTGCAATAATAATGCAATGAGACGATATGGGGGTCTAGAAATAGACAAAAAATCGTATTTTTTCTTAAACATTTGTTATATATGGATTTAAACATTATGTATAATGTGTTTCCCGAGTGACCATATCAGATTTTTCAATAATTGTCATTAAAGACTTATATAAACTATCTATTTTAACAATATTCATAAAATATCATCACATAATATGGTGGCTGCGTAAAAGTGTGTACTGGAATGGCTGTTTCACTAAAACCACCAAAACATTTCGAACCGGGTAATACTGCTAACGAAAGTTAATCAAGATGGAAGCAGCAGATAGAATTGTATTGGCAAGCTACTGATATGGAAACCAAACCTGTTTCAAAACAGAAAGCAATATTACTGCATATACTTGGTGAACAGGGCCTAGAAGTTTATACTCTTAGATTCACCGAAAATGGAGATAATCTCACAGTTCAGGTTATATTGAATACATTAACTGAATATTATGCTCCTCGTAAGAACGAAACCTATATGAGATTCTTGTATAGTATAATTAGTTAGAGTTCCAGACAATATGTGACTTCATTAAAGCAGAAATCAGCTGATTGTGAATTTGGAAATTTACAAGAATCATTGATACGGGACAGGATTGTATGTGGAGTGAAGAATGATGTACTGAGAGAAAAGTTGTTGCAGCAGAGAAATTTATAATTGAATTATTATACAAAAACCCAGGGAAGTAGAATGGAGGAGTCATCAACAACGACGACTGAGGTCCCCATCGGATGAGAGGGGGGTTGGTGGTATGCTCTTCCCGGAATGCATCGTTCTCTGAAGGATGCAATCTGGTAGGGACGGGTTTACACAGGTGTGTGTGTGTGTGCGCGCGTATGTGAGGGTATATGTGTATGTGTGTGTGTATGTGATTTTAAGTAAATCTTCTGTAGATTCTCTTAGAGAGAACATTGTTGGAAATACCCAACATAAAAAGTTGTCGGTACACCACTAGGCGAAAACGGATGATGGTAAGAGTTTATTAGATGCTAAATAGAAATGTTGGAGAATAAATTCTTTGTATTTTATTAACATTATATTGTATATAATGCATAGTAATATTTGGGGCCTGTTTGTGTATAAAAGACTTTTATTGTAAAAGCGGCAACACCGCCTGTTAATGTATAAAGTATTTTAATGTAAAAGCGGCAACGCAGCCCAATCAAGAATTAGTTACCACAAAATGACAGCGCAAGCAAGGTGTTGTACCGAGTTTATAAATATAAAATAAAAGGTACCCTTACAGGGCCTAATTCTATTCCTATTAATGGTAAAATTGTCGAACTTTGAAGTGAAATTCTTTTGACAAAAATATATTGAGAATAACAAGTTCATTGTTGTACTTATTTAAACATTTTCGTGAAATAGTCACGTACCATTTCTATCAATTTATAGTTTCTATTGTACCTTTCAATTTGCTGGATTGTGAATTTCAATTGAAAGTCCGAAATATTTTAAATACCTATACTTTGTATTTTCACGACAATTGTCGTCTAGTGTTAATATGTAACCATTGTATATACCGGCTTGCAAATAACCCACCGGGGATAAGAACTTTCTCCTATCAATACAAACATTTATGAAGCCACACCCTCTGAAAAATTTGTATTTAAGGACTGGCTTCAGACGTAAGTTATATCTTTGACTTATAGATATTTTTAGACCCTACATCTATGAAGTAACTAACAGACCTAGTCAAAAGTATTCAGTATACAATGCTTCTTAGCAAATGCATATTCAAATCAAATTAAGTTTGTTATTTCTGACATTGTTACCGGGTGTTGTGCAAGAGAAATAATTTGTTGTGTAAATAAAACTGACAATCCCTTTTCTTCTAAACGGCAACGTATCCAAAGACCACGAATAGGAAACCAGCCAAAATATAGAATAGACCGCATGCCCAGGCAAATTTTCAGAGGGTGATTTTCTACACCACATGTCATATATAATCTTGAAGTATTGGTCGAAAAACAAACTTTAGGCACTATGCCGTCCATTTTCCGCGGTACAGGTGAGTGCACAGGTGAGTTGTTATGTCGTAAAAAAGGGGGTACTTTTTGATTACATTATACATGACGGCACTATTCTCTTTAAAGAGGCAACGAAAAAAGAATGGTTTAAAACCCAGTGCCGTCAAAAAATACCGGAACCGGAAATCGGAATTTTTTTTAGACGGCGATTTTACCCCCCTCCCCAGTTAATCGAATACTTGACGGCATTGATTGAGTTAACGTTGCCTTTCCTTAAAAAACTATAATACATCTATGTCGTCAGAAAAGGGTGGTACATAGGGTCATAAATCGATAATCTAAACTCATAAGGAGTAAAATTGGATTTTGATTCGCGATTTATGACCCTATGTACCATCCTTTTCTGACGGCATAGATGTATTATAGTTTTTTAAGGAAAGGCAAAGTTAACTAAATCAACGCCGTCAAGTATTCGATTAACTGGGAGGGAAGTAAAATCGCCGATTTCAAAAAAAAATTATGACTTCCGGTACCGGTATTTTTTGTCGGCACTGGGTTTTAAAGCATTATTTTTTCATTACCTCTTTAACGAGATAGTGCCGTCATGTATAATGTAATCAAAAAGTACCCCTTTTTTTAAGACATTCCAACTTACCTGTGCACTCACCTGTATCGCGGAAAATTGATGGCATACTGCCTAAAGTTTGTTTCTCCACCAGTACTTCAAGATTATATGACTCGTGGTGTATAAAATTACCGCCAGAAAATTTGCCTGGAATAGTGGTCTAAACCAAGCAAGGGACACTACAGACCGTGCCATCTATAGAGCCTGTCGAGTAACTAAAACCAAAACATTATTGAAAACTGTAACGTCGTTAGTAATAAAATTTTATTAATTTTTATAACTGCGTATGCGCGATGTCATATTGCTCGTCACAGAAAACTGTCCCGTATTTTATGTTGCTCGTCCAGTCATTTTCGTTTATCCTGGTTGTGATCGTTTAGTAGGAATATATCATCCAATTTGACGACGAGGAAACAATGGAGGGTATGTCCCCTTCATTATCAAAAACAGTGTTTCTCAAAATTTGAAAAAGACGAAGGCATGTTATTAAGAAAGTTTGCTTTGCCGTCCCTGTTTTTGCCTGGTGAGTAATTTTTTTTATATAAATTTATTAAATATGTATATATTTTAGATTATTCAATGAAGTGGGATATAACAGACAATTGTTTGTTTCCCGTCAAAGTAGAAGACCCTATACAGGAAACGATCCCTAAAATAATTAAAGGTATTTATTATATACAATTGAAAAAAAAGAGTTTAATAACATACATTTTTTTCTAGATATGCCTTCCAGCCATACATATTATTCTCCAGTAAGAAAAGTTGAAATGTCCACCAGAAAATATGAGAGGAAATTAACAGAAATTGAAGGCAAGTTTTATTGTATTCAATATAGCAGTTTTAAATGAAACTTACTGTTTCTAGATAATTCCAAAATATATTGAAAAAATGTTAAAAATTCTAAGATATTGACAACTGTTTCGATATTAAATATTATCGTCAGAATGACAGAAGTTACATTTCATTTGATGCCTACCTGATGTTTAATAATTATTTTTGGCTAGACCAAGAAGTGACCTACCTTGTGATTGACTTAATATATGTTAATATAATATCATACTTATTGTAGTCAATCACAAGATAGGTCACTTCTTGGTTTAGCAAACAATGAATATTAAACATCAGGTAGGCATCAAATGAAATGTAACTTATGTCATTCTGATGATGATATTTAATATCAAAACAATTGTCAATTTCTTAGAATTTTTAAAAAAATTTCAATATATTGTATTAATTATCTAGAAACAGTAAGTTTCATTTAAAACAGTAATTTGAGTAGATTCCACGGAGTAAGGGTCGAGACAATCAATTTCACTCAATATAGCATGCTATAATTTCGGACATTTTGAAATGTACCCATTGAAAAAAATAATAATCTAGGTTTTATTTTATGTAATAGCTATTCCCTCCACCAGTAAAGTTTCCACCTTCACCACATGTGGAAGCTATTCCCTCCACTAGCTATGGGATGGAAGGTATTGAGTCCTTGCCACCTTCACTAAATGTGTTGGGCAGCGCAAAAACTATTAATCGGCATAAAGTCCTTTCATTTTTCAAACGTAGGTAGATAGTTTTAAGAAATAAATTAATAAATATGTAAATGTTCATAATCGTATATATGTAAAATCTTGTTTATTATATTTTTTTCATTTCTATTAATTGATCAGTAAGTAGTAAAAATTGATAATTTTATTTAATGCCAAAGTTTATTCCAATAAATTCAATTAAAGGCATTTACAAAGTAAAAATGAATGCTTTACAATTAGCAAAAGCACTATTTTTCCACTAAGCACTTATCTTTTGAGTTTACTCCTTAAGAAACGATTTTCATATTTAGCCCATGGTATGGCAATTTTTGGGATAGTCAGTATTAACCGCCATTACGCCTAAGTATTTGGTCTAGCGGTAACCAAAAATCCAAAATATCCAATAAAAAAACCTAAATTCAAGAAATAATTCAGAAATAAAAAAAAATTATTAATTCAGAAAAAAAAATCAAAAACTCCAAAATTTAAACATTCAAACATTTCTTGATTATTATTTCAATAGTAAGCACATTTTGTTTTCTTTTGTTGATATAAATTTTGTTGTTAATTGTAGAAGCTCATCCAGAAACGAGAGAGATTTCCACAAGACGGTGGGAATTTTAAGAGCCATGAAGACATATTTAACATTTCCAGTAAATAAATAGAGATGTGCATAAAGAGGAAATGAAATGTTAGATATATTATTTTAAATTTTGCACAGTCATAAGTGCTGTTTAGCACTCTTATATGTTATTTCTTGGTACCTTGTATTTACAGAGCTGGACAGTAGTTAACAACGTCTCCTTTAAAAATATTTTAATTACTTTTGTTCTAACAGTCACAGTAATTATACTCAAATATTTTCTTTCACAGAAAGCTGCCAAAAATAGTAATCAACTACTCATTGCTAACACTTTTTTTGATTAAGTAGTTAGCAGTTATACTCCACTAGTTTGTCCATCTCTGTGTGTTCATAGGAGTATAATAATAAATAAATAAATTAAAATAAACTTATCATAAATAATTTTCTACTTTTATCTTGATTTAACATCATTTAAAAATGTAATTATACACCAATCTAGAATGTATGTTACTCAAATTATTTTTAATTATTGCATTATTTTTACACTATATATTCTGTAGGTTAAGAAAATTACTCTGTGAAAGAAATGATTTGTTGTGTATTTTTATAGCAAAATGAATAAACTGTTCATATGATTGTTTTTTTCCATTTTAAGCATTTATAGTCAATCATTTGATATTTCATTTAATTTAACTCAACATCTAATCATTATTGAGTTAATGGAGTTAAATTGAATGAAATGTCAAATGATGGAGTATAAATTGCTATTTTGAAGTAAAATAATTAAAATACAGTAGATTTGAAAATACCGCCTACAACTAAAATTACAGAAATCTTTTAATCACTCAATTTTTTAGTTGACAGGCTCTTTAGATGGCGCCACAATCAGTGTCTCATCGATCTATGGGTTATCTGTGGTCTACACTCCACTGATAGCCCGACTAGTAAAATAGTCAAACTGATAGCATTTTCGGTTTACTACTCCTGGTTGCTCCGAGTGCATATGAAAGCGACCTGCGAGAGATTTCCGTGTTGTATTTAAACTAAAGATCGCCCTATCTTAGAGTTGTGTGTTCTGTTTTACATTTTTACTGCTCTAAAATATAAAAAGATCGATCTCAACGGATCTGAAAATATTGAGAGAGCAAGGCGAGCACTCCTGTAAATATTACATCATGTTAGTAAATAATTGTGGTGTCAAAATCAAGAACCTATAGTTTTATCGCTAATATGTATTTTTGTTGTTAATTGTGGAGCAAAAAACTAAAATTATAGAATGTACGGAACTACTGTCTTCATCTGATAGTTCAGATGATGAAGTTGAGGGGATTAACAAACAAGTTTTTCGTTATTGCGTCTGTATTTAATGCCCCATCACCCGCCATTCGATGAGGTATGTTCGATTATACAATCGAAAAGATATCGAGATTGCTCGCAGTGGAATTAGTATCAATCTTTTCTAGGTGTATGACGTAATGAATCTCAGAGAGAGTGATTTCCGAGCACTTAAATCGAAAACACTATGACGGAACACGACGGTAATGTACTCCCCTCCAATTCCGCACATACATCTATACGATACACCTTCCAAAACTGTTCATTAAATTGAAGTTTTCAATCACTTTAATAAATGTTTGATTATTTAGCAGCCCCATTTCTATCCAGATTCATTTAAAAAATATTATTTTTTACATAGAATCTGAATCGGGACTAAAAATTGACCGATCACGTCTGGATTTTGAAATATTCCGAGTTAAGTATCACGTATAGCCACCACATATTCATTTATTTATATCTTGTCTCTTTGTAACCACAATTTAAAATGGTCCCATATTTTGTAACCCCACGCACACTGAATAATATGTATGTTCCAAAATTCATTGAGCGCATAAAATATAGTTGAAAATAGTTTTCTAGAATGACAACTTTATTTTTATTGATACCAGTGTTGTATATCTGACAACTCCATTACATGTAATATACTTTTGATAATGGCTTCTTTGTTGCAGTATTATATTTTTAACATTATAATACTTTTTCATTCATTCCGAAATTTTCAATGACATAATTTTAATTTAACTATACGAAATCCTATATGGTTTCATTTATTAAATTCAATCGACTTCCCTAAAAGGGGCTAAGGCATTCTCAAAATTTCAATTATATTAAATCACTCATAAATAATGAGTCATTTCATTAACGAAGATTTATCTAGGTTATGCAAACACGACACAACTGTTTATAAAATAAACTGAAAGTGAAACACCAAACAAAAAAATATTAAATGGCATTGTTTAAAAAGTGAATCTGATTTCGATTTCTGTTTACAAATAAACGAGTTGCATGAAATTCCAAACAAGGCTCGGTAGACTTGAAAAAGTAGGATGTCTGTGCTCTTACTACAATGTTGCCAATTCAATACTAGCAAACCGCGAAGAAACGTTAAAGATGATTATGCGAATATTAAATACTCCAAAGGTCACCTTGTTTCATTTCCTGTAATTCAGAGATGTTTCCTTTAGCCAGTAACGATTATTCAATTCCTGTTCTGAATAGTGATAACATATTTTATTTCGTGTTATTACTTTTAATTTCACAATCGAGATATTTAGCGTTGATATACAGTAGAAACGCTGAGTATTTTCCATCACGTGACTGATACGACATCAACCATATGCATCTTAACCAAAACAATACGACAAAAGCGTGTATTGATTTTCCCTGTTTTTCTGTTATTAGAAGAAGACAGTACCAACATAGTATGTGTTGAATAATATCGTCAACTAAGTCACGTGATGGAAAAGCTTCACCGTTTCTACTGTAGTGTAGGTTTACCTGCAGTTGGTCTACTTTTGTCAATCAATTGCAATTTGATGCTGAAATTTGTGAATTGCTCAGAATAGACTTTTCGTAAATTAATCAAAAAATCCCGGTATAAACAGTTTTTTTGTAAACAAAATTCGACAAAGTAGGGTGAATGTGCCTGTTCTGCGACCATTTTCCTATTTAAGCGCCGATAATGAGTAAAATAACCGCGAAACCCTTTAACAAAATGATTAAATTGTTAGTGTTTTAAATGAAACTCACGGTTGCTAGTTAATTCCACAATATAATTAAAATTATTGAAAATTCTAAAAAATTGACAATTGTTTCGATAAATCAATATCTTCGTCAGAATGACAGAAGCAACATTTCATGTGATGCCTACCTGATGTTTAGTAGTTATTTTTAGCTAGACCAAGAAGTGACCCAACTTGTGATTGACTTAATATATGTTAATAGAAAAAAGAAGAAGATGTGATATTACAAATATTGAAGCTTAGATATTATTAAGTGTCAGCACGATGAAGCATAAGAAATTTAAGAAACAAGGAAAGAAGCTACAGAATCTTGAACACACACAACATAAAATTCAATACTCAAAACATCATGAAACTGTAAGTACCTACATACCAACACACGTTGCACCACGATTTGAAAACCTTTCAGACACTAATTTTACAGATAGTGAAATAGAATTTTTAAATAAAGGTTTAAAGTACAGCATACCACCAAAATCTACGAATAATATTAAACAAATTATAGCTACAGAGTCAGAAATAGCTTTAAAATCCAATTCAAACAATTTTCTTTATGAGAAATTAAAAATTGCCAATTTAATCAAAAATATTGAACCTTCAAAAGTTAAACGTCAAACAAAAAATGACATTACAGTTTTAAATGCAATAAAAAAGAAGATAGAAGATAATAACCTAACAGTTACAAAATCTGATAAGGGGAACAAAACTGTCATTTTGACGACTGAAAATTACAATTCCAAAATATATAACTTTATAGAATCTAGCGATGTAAAAGTTCTTAAAGCAGACCCAACAAAAAAGTTTTCTAATGTAAGGGATATTGTTAATAATTCAAATGATCTTTTAAGTGATTACGAAAAGAGGTCTATCATACATAAGAATCCTCATTGTCCACAATTATATGGATCCGTCAAATTACATAAAATAAGAAAAACAATTAGACCTGTAGTTTCTTATGTTGAAAGTTGAAAGCAATCCACTTGCAAGATAACTATAAACTCATTTCGTTCGATGTAACTAATATGTTCACTAAAATTCCTCCTAAAGAATGTCTAATACTTGTAAGAAAATTACTAGAAGATAAAAATATTAATCCAGGAATAATATCAGATATACTTAATTTATTTGATGTATGCATTAATCAGAATTATTTCACTTTTTACAATAAGATATATATTCAAAATGAAGGTTCACCTATTTTGGCAAACATTTTTATGGACAATTTAGAAAGAAAGATCTTTGAAAGTAATATTTCGAAAAAAAAATTATTTTGGTATAGATATGTAGATGACATATTAGCTTGTTTTATGGGTAGTGAACGACAATTAGATGTATTTTTCAACCACATCAATAATTTACACTTAAAAATTAAATTTACATTAGAAATTGAAGAAAATAGCTCAATCAATTTTCTTGATTTAAAAATTCAAAGAGTTAATAATGTACTTGATTATTCAATTTACCGAAAACCACCACAGACTGATGTGACAATTCCATTCAATTCCAATCACCCTATGTCACACAGACTAGCGGCATATAATTCAATGATACATAGAGCTTTTTCAGTTCCTATGAACAAATGTAATTTTGATAGAGAGATTAATACAATTAGACAAATAGCAACATCCAACGATTATCCATTAGATATGATAAATAAGCTAATTAGTAAAAAAGAGGAAAACGTGGCATTACAACTAATATTTCCTAAACAAGCTGATGAAATAAAAGCTTATAAAACCATCACATATGCAGGAAACATTTCTAATAATATTTCAAAGATAATATCTTCAGAAACGAATACAACAATTTCTTTTAAAACAGAAAGTAACGTTAGTACAAAATTGTTAAATGTAAAAACAAAAATACCACTATTAAAGAAGTCAGGTATATATAAACTCAAATGTCCAGAATGTAATGCTGTCTATTTGGGTCAGACCCTTAGGAATTTTGAAATCCGATACAGTGAACACTTACGAGCATACAGATTAAAACAACCAGATAAATCCCACTACGCAAAACATCTACTTGACACCAATCATTCATTGACACCTAACACAAAACTAGAAGTGCTGCATATTTGTGAAAAGAAACAAGAACTGGATTTCCTTGAAGAATTGGAAATTAGAAGACATTTAAGAAACCCACAATATGAAGTTGTCAATGAACAGTTAAATCTAGGGAGTTCTCCACTAATAAACTGTCTTCTTAAGTGATAATTGTAAATATCAGCAGATATAGTTTTCCTGGTTTTCTATATCATTGCACAGTTATACTGATCTTAATTGGAAAAATGATATCCAGGATATCACCATAGGGCTAATAATATCTAAGCTTCAATATTTGTAATATCACGTCCTTATCTTTTTTCTATAAACATATATTAAGTCAATCACAAGCTAGGTCACTTCTTGGTCTAACCAAAAATAACTACTAAACATCAGGCAGGCATCAAATGAAATGTAACTTCTGTCATTCTGACGATGATATTGATTTATCGAAACAATTGTCAATTTTTTTAGAATTTTCAATAACTTTTATTATATTGTGCAATTAACTAGAAACCGTCAGTTTCACTTAAAACACTAAATATAATTAAGTAAAAATATAAAAATTGTATGTTTTATTTAAAGATACCCATTTCCTCTCAATATCCAAGAGATATATTGTATATCTGTATGTATTTATGTTCCAAATTGTTAGTTTTATCATAGATTTCCATTTAAATTATATGCATTTGATATTCAAAGTTGCCTCAATATGGCGGAAGGGGCGGGGTTTGGTTGCATTGTCGCCACTGTCTCGTATATAGTCACTGTATGGATAACTGCGTTTCCCGCTAAAAATCAGTGAACATTTGGCGTTTGCACTGGTCAGTCACGAAGATCTGTATTCAAAACTGTGCTGAGGATGTGTCCCAAAAAAGTAAGTAACTTTTGTCTGACTTCAAATTAATGAGTGCATCATGTTTTATTGGGTTAAGGAAGAGTTAAGTTTTGGAATTACTATGAAAAAAACGCACTTAACTATTTTCTTCTTGTTAATATTTGATGGTCGAGAAACAGATTTTAAAAATTGATGATTTTCATGAAATTGACTGTCTCGACCCTTACTTCGTGGAATATGCTCATATTAGTGTTTTTAAATGAAACTCACGGTCTCTAGTTAATTCCACAATATAATAAAAGTTATTGAAAATTCTAAAAAATTGACAATTGTTTCGATAAATCAATATCATCGTCAGAATGACAGAATGATTTTCAGTTTCCGACCGGCTTGGTCTAGAACCAGTTCACAAACATATTATTTTCGTTCAAGAAATATATATTAGTAAAGTACTTGTATACAAAGGTTTTACATCTATTATTCATAAATAGCCATAAAGATTCTTATTCTTGGTTTGCGACCACCATTTACAACTGATTGAATAAAAAAAAGTTTATTATAACAATTGATGAAAAGTGGTGGTCGAAAACCAGATCAGTTCAATTCCGTTCACGACCATCATACATAAAGGGATAAGGAGTAATTTTTTAACTTTTTTTAGTGACTCCCACAACACTTTAAAAGTCTCGAAATAGAGGAAGGATACAAACGAAAGAAGGAATAATAAAAAAATCAAGGAAGGTAAAGATACAAAAAGAGCCAGTGCGAAAGGTGCTTCATACTTACTCAGAAGAAGACCTGAAAAAGGCTTTATATGAAATCAGGGAAAATAAAATGGGTATAAGAAAGAAACCTTCAATATCCCGAAAACAACAATTTTGGATAGAATATCTGGACGAGTTCCTGATCACTTACGAAAGCCTGGTCCATCACCACTACTTACAGTGGAAGGTGAGAAACGTGTTAAAGAATGAGTGATTAATACGGCGAAGTGTGGTTTTCCGGTTAATAAAGAAACGCCCTTCAATACTGTATCGAAGATTGCAAAAGATTCTGGAGAAGTACCATTTAAAGATGGAATTCCTCATCAGACTCGGTAGACAAATTTTTTAAAACGCAATCCAGAAATTTATTTGAGAGAAGCTGAAGGAATTAACAAAGCAAGGGCAATCATAAGCGAAGAAATCATAAGAAAATGATTCAGAGAACTTAATGAATTCCTAGTGGAGAGAAATTTGTCAGACGTATTGGATGATCCTGATAGAATATTTAATGGGGATGAGTCAGGATTCGCCTTATGTCCGAAAACTGGAAAGGTATTGGGACCTAAAGGATTTAAAAGTTTATATAATATTAAACTTGGATATGAAAAAGAAAACATCACTGTGCTCATCGTTTTAAATGCTGCTGGAAAAATTGCTCCACCGCTAGTCTTATGTCAAGCCACCTAGAGCGGTGGTGAAAGGTATGCCTAAAAGTTGAATTTTAGGAAAATCCGATAAGGTGTGGATAAATACATCGCGAACGAATTCCATAAATCGGTACTATTAGAAAACATAAAAAGACCAATTATTGTATTTGTAGATGAGCACTAAACCCATATGACGTATGCTCTTAGCCAATGGTGTCAAGATAATCAAGTAATCCTTTATGCGCTACCACCCAATACTACCCACATCCTTCAACCAGCGGATGTCAGCGTTTTTAAGCCAATGAAAACTAACTGGAAAAAAACAGTTCTTGATTGGCAAAGTAAGACTGAAAATATTAACTGCGCTGTCACAAAAATAAATTTTTGTACCCTATATTTATTGGCAGAGAACGGGCACTTAATTTCTATTATATCCCTTGGTCAGTTATACTATCGGGACTAGCTGCTAAATATGGGTATTCTTCCAAAATAAAGAAACCACATTCATTCACAGTTACTTGAAATTCGTTTTTAAACTGCCTTTTAACTATGTCCTCGTGGTAATTTCTGCGCTACCTTTTAACTGACTACTCTATATATTCGTAATCATTTTTTTGGGTTTGTTGTTTGCATACTTCGCCAAATCGAGACGCTGTTAATCGATATGCCCTTTCTTCTTTCCAAATTGGATTTGTGGATTGTCCTCCTGTTTGTATTTCTAACTCGACAATTTCTTCAGTAGTTTTCGTCATATGGGTTAGAAATTCTTGTTTTCGTTTCTTTATCCTCTACCTCTAATTCCTAGATACCGTAATCAGTATCAGCGGGTGCTGATGAAAGTACAATTTTCTTTCTCGGGAACAGCTGTCTACGCTTAAGGTTACGCAACCTCTTTTTTGTTTTGTTTATAACAAATTTCTTAGTATGAGTTCCAATGCTCTGTCTTCTTAATTGCTTATGAACCAAATTATGAAATTCCTCCTACAAATTATATTGTAGAGCAGCGGCTGTACACCTTGTATCGTAACTATTTTTTACTGAAAAATTTATTCGTTTACCTCCAACAAATTTTGCTATTATGGTGTTATATGACTGTGCGGCATTATTATTCATACTCAACAATAAACTATGAACATGTTGCTGCAACCGATTTCCACAAACTAAAATATCATCTAAAAGATCACGTTTTTCCATTTCAGGAATAAATTATGTTCGCCTTCTATGGGACCTTTGTAAAAATAAGCATTGCATTTGGTATGATCACCAAAGGCCTAGAACAGTTGCTTATGTCTGCTTTCAATAATTTTATTTGCTCATCCATGAGTTTGTTCTCTTTTCGATTATGGTTTATGGCAGTTTTTATTCCAACTCGCAGTTTCATTATATTGGATGCTAGGCGTTTTCGCAGTGGAACGCCAACTATCAATTTCTTGGAACTTTTTTTTGCAACCTCCCTCAGCTGAGTGCAGTAGTTCCGCAACAGATGGTTTGTACATTCAATTTTACTAATCGAAAACTGATATTCATACGACTTTTCTACACATATTTTTTCATATTTTTCATATACACTGCTATCTCCTATCAACTTCACATATTTTAGTTTATGCATTTCAACACTCCGTCGGAATCCATCAAGGATAATGCTAGTTTCCATGGAAGTAGAAGATGCATTCCAATTTTTGAAGCATTTATGTTGGGGAGTATACACTTTTTCAAAGTACACGTTGGGCAGTATTTATTTCGTGAGCCCAGATAGAGGAGTTTTCCAGTTTTAGCGCCAACAATACAAG
The DNA here is from genome assembly GCA_963921935.1 of Galeruca laticollis. Taxonomy (NCBI): domain Eukaryota; kingdom Metazoa; phylum Arthropoda; class Insecta; order Coleoptera; family Chrysomelidae; genus Galeruca; species Galeruca laticollis. Next base: position 117,815,207 of record OY998175.1, read on the forward strand.
CCACTTCGGATAGAGCATTGTAGTTCACTTTGTATGACCGTTTCGACCAAGCACCATCAGTTATTACCGCAATAAGACCGTTTCCTTCTTTATCAACATATCCTAATTCTTTGGCTTAACGAAGTTCTTCTTGACCAGCTTCTTCCATAGCAGTATTTGCGGCTTGAAATATGGTTTCAGATACAATATCATGGTGTTTGGCATACTGATAGAAAAAACATTGACGGAATATTTAAAATTGAGTATTGTTCCATTAACTCGGAAAGTCCACCTCCAGTACTAATTGTAGCAAGGACGGCAGCAGAATTAACATTCAAGTTTGACTGCTTTTGCGGATCTTCAGAAAAAAATTCTTTTTCAATATTACACATAGTACACAGTTATGAAAAGGATGGGAAAAGAAGGAAATTGAGGGAATTTTTCAAATTTTATGATAAACACTTACCAACAGAATCGATGATTATAAGGAATTAATAGTTGTTTATTTACCTGAAACCAAAATTTTATATAAATTTTTTGTATTAAAGAATGTAACAGAATTAATATGTAGATTCTACAAAATATTAGGGAAATTGACGGACTGTAAAGTCGCTGAGATTCTATTCTCAATTTTTGAAGATTTATATTAATTTATACGTGGAAACCATACAATTTTATATTCTAATTTCAACACTCATTTTTTTGCCACAATAAAAATGTTTTATCATGCAAAGTTACGAATATTGATAATGTTTGACAATCAATAAAGAAGTAATAATTTATTGATACTTTTTTTCTTAGATCTAATACTATACACACATAATAGTAGACGTGTTTGAGAGAAACCAACACTATATGCATAAATTATCACACTCCAACTCACAACTCAAAATAAAATTTTGCTAGTATTATTTGTGATATTCCCACAATACAAAGACAAAGTGAGACAAGTAGACTTATCTTTTACGTGGTCAATCATATACATAAAATAACGCCACGAAATGAAACGTTAGTTTGGATCAGTTTAACATAATGTAGGTTAATGCTCAAAGTTGTCAATATTATCCTATTTATAATAGTCAACAAAACCCGCCACAGCATGTCCCAAGCCAGGCTAAAAAAGGGTGAGGGGAGGAGTAGAATCTAGTTAAAAAACCAGGGTTAATCTGGCCCGGATGATAGCACCCTGTGAGGGCTCCTGTCTAGGATAAAGGCGAAGAAATGGTTAACGGTGGTTAGTTCATCTGAACAGCGGAGGAATCAATAAGGGGAAGACTGGTCTCCGAAGTCCTGAAGGACAGCCAGACTAGAGGAAGAGAACCTCGAACAAAGATTACATGGCCCTCCAGACTGGGGGTTGAGACGTCAGTTTAGTTCCCCGTCATTCGTAAAAACCTCAACTTACCAAAAAGCCTAACGCTAACGTCGGAAAGTCGGATGGATCACATGCTACGAAAAAGGAGGATGAATATTGGCACTTGGAATGTCCAAGGAATCAAGGGTAAGATAGTGGAAGCTGCAAGGGAAATGAACACAATGAGAATTCATGTTATTGTCCTTACCGAAACAAAGAAAAAGGGGAATGGTTCAGAAATGTTGAATAGCTACGTACACATCTTCAGCGGTGTCGCAAAACATGTTTTTGTTCAATCAATATAAAAGTTCAAATAATAGCTCTAAAAATTTAATTCTTCTTGGAGCTCTACTTATATAGATACTTGATAAGAATATGCCAAAAAAGTTGTTGTTCATTTTGTTAAATTATGAATTTTTATAGTTAACACAAAATGAAATATCAAATTATTGTTGTAAAATAATTTGATTTTGGTATATTTTATAATATATTGGATTTCATTTCTGATAAATGCATCAATTAATTTAGACCAAAAATTTTTTCAACCATTGTTTGTTTAAAATTTTCTTATAAACAAATGGAGTACCTAATTGAATGTTTTAGAAAAAATTTTTGGGTATTTTATTCGTTTTAATAAATTATGAATTTTATAGAAAACATTTTTTCAATTTTTATTATTTGTTTATAATCGTTTTTTTTTCAATAATAAACTTTTTAAACAATTATTTAATGAATCATAATTGACAATTTATTATAAAATCCAAAGAGAAAAACTTTTTAAATAATAATTCAATTGTTTACTAACTTATAAATTTGTTATAAACAAATTCGGAATCTCGATATAATTTATTTATTAAAGTAAAAAAAATTACGAGAATAACCATATATAACAAAAGATAAAAAATGTTTTTCATATTTATTGTATTGCGAAATATTGAAAAATTGGACAGAACATAGAGAAAAATATTGGTTGTTTGTGTAATTTCTTATAAAATAAAAAACAATAATATAGGAATTCCGAATTTGTCTATAACAAATTTATAAGTTAGTAAACAATTAAATTATTAATAAACATTTGTTTTCTTTGGATTTTATAGTAAATTATCAATTATGATTTATGATAATATATCTAAATTTTTATTCAAAAACATTCAATTATTACATGATTTTAAAAATTTTTGGTTGAAAAAATTTATTACTAAATTAATTTATACCGTATTTTTTGTACTCGCGAAAATGATGATTAAAATTGCATTTATAATTTAAAATGACTATACTATTTAAAATGTCTTTATAGAAATTTAAATTCTTTCATTTGATTTCATTAAGTACATACTTTCCAAAAAATTAATTGATTTTCAGATGATTCGTCAAAACACCTCCTAATTTCATCTGGTAAAAATATTTTCATTACATACCAATAAATCCTTAGGACTTACGTTGGGGCAAGTTTAGTTTTGCCGAAATCTGTTAAAAAAGAAAGAAAACAATTTCTGTCATTTAGATACCTCAGGGAGTATATTACTGAAAAAATTTTGCCGCGGAAAATGCGCTGTTGCCATTTTTTGAATGCGGTTTAGAAGTAACGAAATGAGATATATGAAAAATTAATGCTATTTTATGTTTTAGACTTATTTTCAAGCACCGATACGAAAATGAAAATCAGCGGAAATGCGTTGTTTCACCACTATACAGTGATCCTCTTCCCGACACAGATCAATGAATGTGAATTTAATATTCTATATTCAGTTGAGTTCAATCATTTTGTTATTATTTACGTTCATATTATTTACAAAAATGTCGACTCAAGTTGCAGAAATGGCTCTTCCTCGTTCGCGACAAGAAGGTTATGAATTCGGTCTTTTACATGGTTTGTTGACTAAACGCCCCTTATATACAACCAAATGTAAAGGGCATGGTAACAAACCTGATATTTTTTCCCATTATTACCATGGAGAAATAGATCTGGGCATATACCGTTGTTCAAATGAAACTGTCGCAAAAAACACGTGGTTTAAACACATCCATTTGTCTCCCGAAATCGAAATAAGGTACGTTTTTTTCTTCTTTAAAAAACGCATAACAATATTATTAAATATTTTAGAGTCTTGGAACGATGAAATAAAACAATATAATTTGTTTAAATCATCATTTATTTGAACTAATGTCCAATTTAAACTTGTTGACGCGTTTCACTAACACAGTAGCTTTGTCAAAACGAATGAAGGTATAATATAAAAATGTCTCAATCTATATAGTGCATAAATACAGAATTCTATTTACTAATGTTAACAAAGGTATTGAGAGAAATTACCTGGAAATTCATTCACTACAAACATTCCTAAGCTATCTTCTAGGAAAAAAAGGTTAATAAAGGAGACTGATTGATATCTATTTGGTCGTTAAGAAGATTACCTGAATATTTATTTTTGTTAATCTCAAGGATCTCAAGAATCTAAAGGATTTACCCACTACATGAAGAATTTCAAAATTTGGGTCGAAAATGTGTTGGTTTTCTAATAAATGATTTGAATAGTTAGAATCTAATTTTTTGTTGTCATAGCTACGTTTGTGTTCCGAAATTCTAGTTTTAAAATTTCTAAAAGATCTACCAATTTAAATTTTATCACAGTTGTCATTACCACATTTTAATTTATAAACTCCTGATTTGTTTAATTTTGAAGATTTAGATTTATAATTTTTATTGAATTTGGATAAATTGTAGTCTTGTTTGGTTTTGCACATAACGAGTCGTTCTAACGAAATCTGTTTTTCCGTGAATTATCAGGCGCAGTGAGAAGGTCAAAATCTCCAATAAATGAAAAAAAACCGCACATATATAATATTCTCCACCCAGCACCCCACTTCACTCCACGATCCCGAAAGTATGTAAAAAAGTTAAGAATACTATAGAAAACTTCGAAATATTGAAGATTTTCTATTACACCGCCCTTATGATAAATTTCCGCAGAAAAAGTTATATAGAAAAGTTATAGCAAATTATTAATCAAACAAAAATATGTAGTTTATCTTCTTATCAGATTTCGGCACTTCTAAACCCGGAAAAATCAATAAAAATTATTGTGATAAGAATACATTTTCAAATAAAAATTAGTTCACATTGTTATATTGAAAGTTTTTACAAGATTCTATAACAAAAAACTATTAAAAACACCGTAAAGTTTCGAATTTTAGTTAATAGTAGAAAAATTAAAAATTCGAGTTTTCTCAGAAACGAAGAATTTCCGCGGCAAAAATCAAATTATGTAGTGTATAGAATCATCCTATAAACCGATATTCCATGTAACTGATTTCTGCAAAACGAAACTAGAGCTCTTACGTTTTATTGCAACATTCAAATTGCAATATTTTGATATGTCAACATTGTTCTTTATAAAAATTTAATTTTACTTGATAATGATCTATACTGAACGATGAAATAAAACAAATTTAATTTGTTTAAAACTTAATTTATTTGAACTAATGTTCAATTTAAACTGGTTGACGCGTTTCACTAACACAGTAGCTTTCTCAAAACGAATGAAGGTATAATTTAAAAATATTTTAATATATACAGCGCATAAATACAGAATTCTATTATATTAATGTTAACAAAGGCATTGAAATAAATTACCTGGAAATTCATTCACTATTTAAACCTTTTTACGTAGAATTATGTATTTATTAAAACATTTTTAAAGTACACCTTCATTCGTTTTGAGAAAGCTACTGTGTTAGTGAAACGCGTCAACCAATTTAAATTGAACATTAGTTCAAATAAATGAAGTTTTAAACAAATTAAATTTGTTTTATTTCATCGTATTGTTCTTTATGTTTAAAATATTTGGTAATTGAACAATGTCTCCATACGGATGATCGTTTCATTTTCTGTTGTAATTCTTCAAAATAAACTGTTAATTAATTTTAGATATACGTTTGAAAATATAAATTGACAGTTGTCAAATTAAGTCTCACTTTACTAAAAAGTAACTTGATTCTATTCACTTAAAAATATGTATCGTAATGAAAATCTGTATCATAATGAACTTCATTATAATACAGATTGTATTCTTTTAATAAGTGTATTATAAAACAAGCGTACAAAAGATACTATTATAACCTAAACATTCGATTTGTGAGTTTCTTTGAAGTTTATGTGTCTGTGAATGACCCTTTTTTCGTTATTGTCATAGTTTAATAGTTATTCAGACTAAAAAATATTAAATATGATATAATGAGACGATCAATAAAATTACTTTTTTTCCTCATTTGAAGAAAATATTTTTCAAACTATCAAAATAATTTTTTTAGAACAATATTTATTTCAACAATAGACAGATATTTCAAAAAGCATTTGGTGTACTGGTCCCTATCTCTACAGTGATAAATTTCTATATTTCAGTTATGAATATTCCAAAAACTAAATGGTCAAAAATTCTTATACAATTAAAGATTACATACACTATTATGACTGTATTAAAATAAAATTGGAGAAATCTTTGTTTTTTTTTCTACGTGTCAATCTTCTATTTAAAATGAGTAATGATAATTTACAAATAATTTGGCAACCATGCTAAAAACGAATCTGATTAAAAAAATGTGTACCACATTTTTTTTGCAGTTACACGCATACAGTTTTTAAATTGCCTTTACTCTAGTTTTACCAGATCTGGGTCGGAAGATAAAAAATATTGTTTAGAGTATAATATAAAGGATTTATAATAAGCGTATTGTGCATATACATTGTGCAAATTTATTGTTGTATTAATAGCATGATATTCCGTTTACAGCCTCGTATGTTTGCTGATTTTTTACATTCTATAAAGTTTATGCTAAAAGTTATTTAAGAAAAAAATGGGTTAAATAAATTTATTATCGAAATTCAAGTACCACACTCCCACACACATCGAAAGTTACTCAAGCTGGCAATAACCATTGTGAATGCACAAACCACAAATTATCAACTATTTAAATATCAAATCATATAATGTCACCTGTCATTGTAATTTATTGTCATATCCGGACAATGTACACAATGCAGAACTATTCTACAGGGCGATCAATTACTAAGTAGAAATAATTTAACAGTAGAATCATGACTTCAAATTATGAAGATTTAGCCCAAAACACCTAAATAAAATGTAGCTGCATTTCTGAGTTACAGAGTGTTTTGTTTAAAAATTTAAAAACTATTTGTATTCAGTACGTTGAACCTATTTACGTATCCATTTCATATTTGGCCGAAAGTGTACACCCTAATACTAAATTATATTAAACAAACGTTTCAGGCTACTAGCAGAGGCGTACGACAAATGCTACGCCACTGGCGGAAAGCAAATTTTAGCACAACTTTTCGATTGTCTTATACTTTTTACATAAACAAAATAATCTTTCCTCATAACGATAAGCTGCACAATTTTTTTCAATTTTGATATGTAATCGTTATGTCGATGTTTTGGGCCAATGGATTGCAATTAATTCGCAACTGAAACAATTAGAGAGATTGAAATATATTTGCAAAAAGAAAATAGATCTTGTAACTTTAAAATAATATCAAAATGATTTGAAAATATTTTAAAACAAATAAACTGATCTCTATTTTTACCTAATTGCAATCAGATAAGTGGCATTTGATGAATAATTTTTCAATATCATTTGTTTTGTGTCGTTGGCTGTGGTCTGAATTAATTGTTTCGATCTATAGTCCAGGAGCAGTAAAGATTGACATAATTGTGTCGTTAGGTAACTTAGATATTCTCAAGATTGATCGAAAATTATATATACAATCATATTATAAATATGCGCTAGCTCAAAGAGTTGTGCTATTTGCAAAAAAAATCGAGAACTGCAAAAATTCACGAAAACGCCGCTTTTTCTATCACTATTTTCAATATAACTCTGTACGTATGCAGTTTAGAGAAAAAACCATTATTTGCGAATTTGTTTGTTATGAAATTTTCTACAAGATAGAATTGGTTAAAAAGTCGAATTTATTATATTTTCGTTGCTAGATAGCAATAAATCGGAAAAAAGTGACGAAAATCGTGGTAATTTTGGAGGCGCGTAACAACCAGGTAAGAAATTGCACAATTATACTATAAATAGAGATTTAAGTACTTTAGAGTATTACAAAATGAAATTCCAAAACCCGATCCAAATTTAATTGCTGGTTTTGACGTGGTTGATTTAACCGAGCAAAAAAAACACTTTTTCCGCGTCAATGATGGGAACAAAATTTTGCATTTTGATTGCTGTCGATTTTTTCACAAATTGTTGGGGCCGTTAGCTATCATATGGAATCGATATAAGGTCGATTTTCTTTTTTGGCGCGATTTTGAAAGTTTGTAAAATTTTTACTTAATTAACAAATTATTTCGAGAAGCGGTTTTACGCGTTGAAAAAAATCTTAGGGTACTAAAAAAAAGTTCTCGGAAAGACGCTTGATTTAAAAAAAATGTTGGCGAGACAACCATCGGAGCAGCGAAACCGGAGGGGAGGGGATGAGCGGCGGAAATTGAAATCGAGCGTTCAAAACCAGCGCGGCGCTTTAGTACACGATATCTCGGCTTCTATTGCTTCGATTTTGATCATTTTTTTTTAAATCGATATACCGAATCGGGAGGAACCTATTTATCAATGTTTCATAGCAATATTATGAAAGATTACCGGCGTATTACTACTAATTAAAATTTCACAGTTTTGAACGTTGGTGTATATTTAAGCAAATGATAATATCGATGGTAGGAATGCGTTGTGCACCAATAGTTGTTGTAAATTTAAATATTTACGTAGTGATAATGCTTAATATTTATAAGATTTTCAAATAACTACATCTTTACATGATTTTAGGCTCGTTGCCATGTGCAGATACGATTTTTTTTGTAATTAAGCGTCTTTCCGAGAACTTTCTTTTAGTACCTTCAGATTTTTTTCCACGCGTAAAACCGCTTCTCGAAATAATTTGTTAATTAAGTAAAAATTTTACAAACTTTCAAAAACGCGCAAAAAGTTGTTAAAAAAAAAGAAAATCGACCTTATATCGATTCTATATGATAGCTAACGGGCCCAACAATGTGTAAAATAATTGACAGCAATCAAAATGCAAAATTTTGTTCCCAGCATTGACGCGGAAAAACAGTGTTTTTTTCGCTCGGTTAAATCAACAAATCAAACACGTCAAAACCAACAAATAAATTTGGATCGGGTTTTGGTATTTCATTTTGCAATACTCTAAAGTACTTAAATCTCTATAATTGTGCAATTTCTTACCTGGTTGTAACGCGCCTCAAAATTGCCACGATTCTCGTCACTTTTTCCGATTTATTGCTATCTAGCAACGAAAATATAATAAATTCGACTTTTAAACCAATTCTTGTAGAAAATTTCATAACGAACAAATTCACAAGTGATGCTTTTTTCTCTAAACTGCATACGTACAGAGTTATATTGAAAATAGTGATAGAATAAGCGGCGTTTTCGTGCATTTTTGCAGTTCTCGATTTTTTTTTGCAAATAGCACAACTTTCTGAGCTAGCGCATACTTATAATATGATTGTATATATTATTTTCGATCAATCTTGAGAATATCTAAGTTACGTAACGACACAACCATATCTGGTAGGTTTTGAGTCTAATTCTCCTGGATTACTAGTGGGGTGTTGTAATTGCTGTTGTTGCTAATGACACTTGAAATTGTGATTGTTTTAAAATTTAAAGTCGGTTAAGTGAAAATGTCTAGACACAACAATTTTAGTAATCTTGAAATGCGAGATATGTTTAGTGTTTATGTAAACGGAAATTATTCCTATTTTGATGCTGTTCGCAAATATCAACAAATGTATCCAAACAGAGTTCAACCCAATCAGCAATATTTTTCGTCGATTAGGAGAAACTGGACAATTTGGGCGTAACAGTGGTATGGGACGATTGAAAGTAATAACTGTGAATCGGAAGGATGATATTTTAGTGCGAGTTGCTAATAATACGGAACTAAGCACTCGGCGTTTAGAAGCAATGACTGGAGTAAGCCAATATTCAGTTTTGCGAATTTTAATAAAGCAAAATTTACGACCTTACCATTTTACAGCGGTACTAAATTTATTGCCTAGAGTGTGTTCCGCGGAACCCTAGGGTACCGCTATACCCTCGTATGCGTTCCACAAGAATTCAGAAAAAAACTTCAAAACACCCCTCTCTGATCGAACGTTTTAACGCGGGCGTATCACGAAGCGCAGCCGAACTTAGTCGCCACCCACAACAGTACAATTTTGCTATGCCACCCCCGCCGATATCTACTTGTGCGCGCTTACTAAGTCGAAATTGTTTACACCGCATTTTTTGTATTTCTATTTTTATTTTCGCTTTTTATTTATCAAAGGCGTGTGAGCCCGCAGTCCCTTTGATGAAAGCCGTCTCTGAGATAAGACACTATAGTTGTGAACAACCGACTTTCGAGTCTAACTTTAAAACATAAAGTCGAAATTGTCTACACCGCATTTTTTGAATTTCTATTTTTATTTCGGATTTTTATTTATCAGAGGCGCCGACCCGAGTATTTTTGAGAATGAGGTTAGGACTATAAAAATGACGATCACGCCTCAATACTCATCAGCCGACGATTGGCGTTCGGAGCGATAAGTACATACAGGTTGGCAAATTAATTTAGGCAATCCGAAGTTTGGCAACGTCCGATGCGCCGTAGCAAAGGCGTATGCGGATTGCAAGAGCTCACTTCGCTGACAGCATTCGTAAGCTCCGTTTCGACAGTACAGTTCAGAGAAAAGTGTGATTACCGGGGTTGTGCAATACTAACTTGTTATGGCGACTCCAGAAACTAAAGTTCTTCATAAAAAGTTGAGTGAGCAGTGTCGTGAAATAATTATGAACGTTTTAAATTTCATGACCGAAGAGGCAAACAATAGCAAGTCAACAATTCCATTAACCCTTTCGGGACCGACGTGTCCCCTGCGAAATTTGCCTGGTGGACCAGCCTTTTTGCATGGTCAGATGGCCCGGTGTCGGCTATATCCGACGGAATAATAAAACAATTTAATTCTAGTTTTATTACATCAAAATAAAGAAAACACAGACAAACCTTACTAGAAAATGAGAAATAACGATCAAAACCAAAATAGAATGTAGGTATCGTATAAAAAAATTTAAAAAAAGCTTGGCTTCAAAAATTAGCTTCTTTGTGATATATTTTGGAGCAGGGAGCTGCGCACAATCCGACATCACATTCCTTACAAATATATCTAGTTTCTTTTCTTTCCTTGGGATTTATTTTGCTGTGGGAACATACAAAGCATCGCCTATAGATCAATTTACCGCCTTCCTTGACTGGTAATAGATCGGGAAAGTGTCTTTGGGTAAGTATTCTATTTCCAAGATCCACATGAACAGAACTCGATGGTGCTTTTTCAAACCTGAAAACAATATATAAATAAGTATAGAAATATTGCAAAAAAACATTTGTACCTTTCCAACAACTGTCTAATTACTGCAAGTTTAAATGTTGCCAATTGAACTTTTGAAGTATTTTGTGTCAAATACATGGCATGAGCATTCAGCAAAGCTATATCAATGGTGTGAAAAAACAATTTTTTGTACTATTTGATGGTCTTGCGTGTGGAGTCAATGCTGCTGATCAACATATCAGATCGATCGACACCACCCATTTCCTTATTATATTACAGAATACATAATGGCTTCTGACGGTTTTCGTTCGTGACCCTATCTTTTTTTTTGGAAGAGTGACCATCTTATTTTTATGTAGTGTAGTCAGCATAACTACATCTCGACGATCTCTCCATTTAACCACCAAAATGTGTTCACAGCTTCTCCACTCACATTCACCCCTCTTTAGTTTTTTTTCTAGAATTGGCATTTGTTTTCTATTTTGTCTTACAGTCCCACATGAATTTGTTTTGTTTTCGAAAAGAAATGTAGACAATGTTGGGCTGGTATAAAAATTGTCAGTGAGAAGGGTATGGCCCTTATTCAGGTATGGTTTCAATAAATCATTGACTATTTCACCTGTAGCACCTATTCCTCGAGGGTCTCCTTGTACATTTGTTCCTTTGCCAACATACACTATAAAGTCCAACACCATGCCAGTCTCACAGTCACATAATACATATAGTTTGAGTCCAAATCGATGGCGTTTTGTTTTTATATATTGCCTAAAACTGAGGCGACCTTTGAAAAGGACCATACTTTCATCTATAACCAAATTTGCGAAAGGATAAAACTGACTTGAAATTCTCTTTTAGTGTGTTCAAAACAGTTCCAAATTTTCCTAATCGATCATGAGGCTGTTCCTCATCATTATTAGCAAAATGAAGGTAGCGATGTATCTCGCAATATCTGTTTCTTGACATAGTCTTTCCAAAAATAGGTGTGCTAAGTAGAATATCTTGTGACCAATACTCCTTGATATTTAGTTTCTTCGCTAGTGTCATAAGCAGAGTCACAGCGAAAAATACGTAAAGTTCCGGAACGTCAACGTTTTTCCACTTAGGTGCAGCTTTCTGAAGGGCATACCTATTCGTCTCGACGGCAATGATGTTCATGACATCTTCAGATAAAAGACTCATAAAAAAATCTACTTCGCTACTCTGACTATTCAAATTATCGTTTTTTAACCCGCTATTACTATCATCAAATACAAATACTTGCGGAATGAACTCTTTGTCCGTCCACTGTATTTCAAGTGTCTTATTTGCTGTAGAATCCATTTGCTCGTCCATTTCTATCACATGCCCCAAGTCCTGCTCTTGATCTGAATCAACATCAGACATTTGTTCAGACTCTGATAAATCGCTGTCCGAACTGGGAACAAATTCACTTCCACTATCAGCAAAGGGTACCTCGGGCTCGTCTTCATCAGAACTCAGAACATTTGAAATATTTCGGACTTCCTCCGCAGTCAGACCACAATAATTCGCACCTCCTTCATCTATTTTACGTTTATTTCGCACAAAAAACTAAGCTTGACTACTACGCACATCAAATAACAAGACAAAACTATTTAGTCTTCCAACACACGTTGTTTTGCACCGAAAAATACCGAGCGCCCGCTGTCGTCTATACTCGACGGTGTCGGATTCTGAAGGCACTGGTCTGTGGGGACATGCAATATTGAACAGATATAGCCGACACTGGTCTCTCTGACAAGTTTAATTTTTAAAGGTGTCGTAAATCATCGACATTGGTCCGAGGAGTATGTTCCACCCCTGTCGTATATAGCCGACACTGGGCCGGTGGACCAATTTCGTACCGTCGGCATTTGCCGTCTCGAAAGGGTTAACAAAGGTAAGTTTTAATTATTGCAATAAAATTTTTAAACCAAAGTAATTATTTAACAAATTTACACTTGATAGTAAATTTTTTAAATCGATTTTCGTACACTCATGTGTCAATTTTATGCCCCGTTATGTCATCATGACAAACAAATCGACGCCATTTTTAGTCCATTTAGAGCAACATAAATAAGACAATTTTTGGTTTTTGCATGTCTGCGGCTCATGCGTCAAGCTCTGACAGGAAGTAATTCTGACACTGATGTGCCTACTAAAATACAAAGAACGTCCAGTATCCGTATGGATCAATTCGACAAAACTGTGCTTAGAAGGTGCATAATAAATTATCACATATCCGAGAAAAAAGTACCCGCATTAAGAAAAGTACAACAAACCTTTGCAGATAGTTATTGCTTCGCAGGAAGTCGCGAATCTCTGCGGAAACAAATACATTCTTGGGGTTTTCGTTGGACCAACATTAAAAACAATAGAGGTTTGTTAATGGAACGTCACGAAATCAGACATTTCCGCCTACTATATTTTAGAAACATAAAAAAGTGCAGAGACTAGAGCAAACCTATCATTTATATATACATTCATTCATGTCACACGCACCTTAAAGGATGGAGAGACAAGAGTAACGAAGGATTAAGAAAACCCATTTCAAAAGGTAATAAGCTTATCATTGTGCAAGTGAAAATGGTTTTGTACCTAATGCTGGTATTATGTGGAACTCCCAGTTAAAAACAGGAGATTATCATAATGAAATGGCGTACGAAAATTATGAGAAGTGAGTACAAAAAAAACGTATTCCAAACCTACCAAAAAACGCCGTTGTGGTAATTGATACCGCCCCATATCACAATGTTATAAATGCAAAATTACCTACGACTGCTTGGACTAAACAACAATTGAAAAACTGGCTTTCTGAAAGAAACATATATTACAGTGAACAAATGTTAAAACCGGATCTTTATAACGTTGCAAAAATGTCCAAACATAAAACTTATAAATTTGATGAATTGTTTATTCGACATGGATTGCAAGTTTTAAGGCTACCCCCTTATCACCCGGACTTAAATCCGATCGAAAATGTTTGGGCGGTACTTAAAGAATATGTGGCCAAACGAAATGTTACCTTCAATTTTACAAAGGCTAAATAATTCTGTAATGAATTTTTTGACACGTTTTCTGCAAATGATTGGAAAGTTAGATGTCAACATGTTAAAAAGATTGAATTTATGAACAATTAACCACTTTTAGATACTGATGTAGATAATATTATTATTAATTTGGCCGAAGACGGAGATAGCGAGGATGATGAAGTTGATATAGAAAGTGATTTTGAAAAATTATTTGTAGATGCACATCATTATTTTACTGTTGATGATCCCTGTACATCTAAAGCATATTTTTAATTATAGTGTTTGTTTGTAGATGGTATGACTGAATACATTAAACACAACAAATGTAAAAATGTAAATAGGTGTTATAAAATTGTAGATATTAGAGACGAATTCCACTAGATTAATATAAAACTCGCGTCGATGAGTGTAAAATTTTGTTATCGAGAGTATTGAACTCGCTTCGATGAGTGTAAGAAACTAACTTTGTTGTTGAGCGTTGAGCTCGATTCGATGAGTGAGAAACTGATTTCTTTACGTTGTGAGACGTATTAAATAGAAATCTGCGAGGGGCGTGTTTACACATGGATTGGGTCGACCAAACGAAAATAAATATTTCCTATTGGCCAGTATCATTTGACTTGTCGGGTTCCTAGACAAGAATCAACTATGGGTGCCGTCAATAGATAGTTAATTTTCTATTGAATACTCCAATAGCAATTGTACCTTTTTACTCAGAAAGGTTATTCAAAAATGTCTTTCATATCTTCCGACCGTCGACCATAAAATTCATGCAGAAGTTACACTAAATTTAGGGTTTCTACAATACAATATATAATAGGGCGAAACGTGACCTTTTCCTAACTTCTTAACTATAGGACAATGCGCCAAGATGTCGACTTTCAAAAATGTGCTATTTCAATGCCTAAACAAAACTATTTACAATTATTGTTGCAAAACGTGATATTTTAAAGGTATTTAACAAAAGTTGAAAATAAAATGAAACTATCCTTTGAATTTACAACAATATAAAAGATCTTATCAATTCTGAAACATATTTTTACAACACTATTAACTAAAATGAATTTACGCCTTAAATATATACAATGAAGAAAGGAAGCATACAAATATCTTACATATTTTAAAAGTATTGTAAACAATAAAATTCAAGATTTTACAATCTTGAACACAGGTGAAGTACACACTATCGCTGAGAATTTAATAAAACCATAATAAAATGTATGCTTAATGAAAAATCTGCAATGCATCTTTCTACTGTGCCGCTATCAAACAATACTGTTTCACAGCGAATTCATGATCTGGCAAGCTACGTCAAACAAGAACTAGTTACACGTCTACAAAGAACACGATTCGTCTTGCAAATGGATGAGTCGACTGATGTCGCTGGTCTGGCTATCTTGCTGGTTATCGTGAGATATCCATATGAAAGTTCTTTTGATGAAGACATGCTTATGTGTTCATCGCTGCCCACAAACACTACCGGAGAAGCAATTTTTAATAAAATAAATATATTTTTTGAAGAAAATAATCTCAGTTGGGAACGATTGCATTGACATTTCAACAGATAGGGACAAGGCGATGACGGGTAAAACAGCAGGAGCAGTGTCACTAATAAAAAATAAAGCGCCTAATTGTAGTTCCAACCAATGTATCCTGCATAGACCAGCACTTGCGATGAAGCAAATGCTGTCAAATTTAAAACTAGTGATGGATCAAGCGGTAAAAATAATTAATTTTATGAAATCACGACCACTTCTATCCCGATTGTTCTCATTATTGTGTGAAGATTATGCCAGCAAACATAAAACACTGTTGCCCCATACAGAAATGCGATAGCTGTTTCGGGGTAAAATTTTAACAAGGCTATTTGAACTTAGAGCCGAGTTTCAAATGAAGTCAGGATTCTACTGTTACAATTAGTAATGAATCACACTGTATAATTGTGAATATACTTTGCTTGACACGTATCGTATGTATAAGCCTATAATTTGAAGGATCTATGCTGTTTCCAGCTTTACACAGATAAAACTATTTTTCTATGTTCCGAGGAGTTGTTTTATAGGTGTTTTATATATTAATTCTACCACATGGAATCGTCTTCAACCATGTAACAAATTAACATTTTAACAACAACGTCAGTCGAGTTAGGAACAACGAGCCGTTTGTGGGCGATCAATGATAACATATTTAGATAAGCAGTTAACAATTACAGTGTTTCGCTGGTTATGTTTGTAATTTATACAGAAATTTATTGCAAAACATAATGATTACCTTTTCATTACAATATTAATATCGTAGCACGGCGGCATAGTTAATCAAAGTATCACATGGTGATTGTCTCCATTTCCTACATTTAAAAAACAAATTTTTGATAAATACTATACCTAGGTCGCAGAAAGAAAACGTAAATACTTGCCGCTACCGCAGTCAACCCATCAAAAATTACAATTGATTTCTTTATTGTTAACAATATTATTTAATTTTATTATTATACTTATTGAAATTTCGTTAGTGCTTCCGTGGTTTGGTAGATATTGAATATTCATTTATTTCAAGGTCAGCCTCCAAAGTATTTAGGATCAATTCCAAATTAGTATCATTCGTTAGTGCTTCGTTAGTGCACTTTAGTGCTTCAATTATTTTCGTTAGTGCTTTATTGGTTTTCGAGATATTTGACTTTATATTTTCAAGGTCAGCCCCCAAAGTGTTTACGATTAATTCCAAATTAGTGTCATTCGTTAGTGCACTTTAGTGCTTCAATAATTTTGGCTAGTACTTTATTGGTTATCGAGATATTTGACTTTATATTTTCAAGGTCAGCCCCCAAAGTGTTCACGATTAATTCCAATTTGGTGTCTTTCATTAGTGTTTCGTTAGTGCACTTTAGTGCTTCAATTATTTTCGTTAGTGTTTTATTGGTTTTCGAGATATTTGACTTTATATTTTCAAGGTCAGCCCCCAAAGTGTTTACGATTAATTCCAAATTAGTGTCATTCGTTAGTGCACTTTAGTGCTTCAATAATTTTCGCCAATACTTTACTGGTTGTCGAGAAATGTCATGTTCTTTTTTTGAGGTCAGCCCCCAAAGTATTCACGATTCGATTAAATTTAGTGACATTCGTTAGTGCTTTCTAGTGCTTTAATACTTTTCATTAGTGCTATCTTCTTTTTCGATATATTTGATATTAATTTATTGGCACTTCCGTGAAGTTGGCCCCCAAAATGTTGACGATTTAGTTAAAGTTAGTATCATTCGTTAGGGATTCGTTAGTGCTTCCATAAATTTCGTTAGTGCTTTATTGGTTTTCTAGTTATTTGCTATTATTTCTAATAATATAAGCTTCTATAATTGTTTACGGATGATTCCAAATTGGGTTATGCAGTCGTTAGTGCTATTTAGTACTTCAATAATTATATTTCTAAATTCTTTGTTGGTTTAAAAATATTTGTTTTTTACAGTTTTAAATGAAACTTACAGTTTCTATATAATTCCACAATATATTGACAACTTTTAAAAACTTTAAGAAAATTGACAATTGTTTCGATATAAAATATCACCGTCAGAATGACAGAAGTTACATTTCATTCGATGCCTATCTGATGTTTAATAATTATTTTGGCTAAACCAAGAAGTGACCTACCCAGTGATTGACTTAATATATGTTAATAGAAAAAAGAAGAAGGTATGATATTACAAATATTGAAGCTTAGATATTATTAGCCCTATGGAGATATCCTGGATATCTTTTTCCAATTAAGTTTCAACTATTTATTTTCATGGATCTAGTTTCCATGGGGATTATTATTATTATATATGTTTTTTTACAAATAATTACAATTACCAATCACCAAAAAGATAATATATTAGAATTAAGTAACTAATAAAACCAATGTATAAACAGCGAGAAAAAATACATTACAATAAATTAACACAGATAGAAAATGTAGAACGTATTTCTTTACAAAAATGTAAATAAACAGGGGAGGCTGATGACCTATTGTGGCTTATTTTGGATCACTGTAACCCATTAAGACCTATGAGGTTGAACATAGGCACAATTATCCTATATGGCGCCACTTAATTGCCAGTTTTGTTTTCCTTAACATAATGTTAATTCAACTTTCCTTATACACATATACACCTTTTCATCTTAGCAATTAATGATTTTATTAATATCTTTAGTTTCTAGGGATTTTACATATTTTTTAAATATTTTTTTAGCAAACTGATAGAATTTAATCTTCTACTTTTTTCATTAATTTAAACTATTTACATCGTTATGATGCAAAAAGACAAACATATAACTTAATATAATGCATGTATCAATATTTCAATTCATAAGTAGATACATTTTACTGTTAACAATTAGCCATTATTTTTAGCATGTCAAGAAGAACAGAAAAATACCGACTCATAAATCATACGGTCAACCCAGTAACTGTAAGTCCTTTTAACTACCTACTTTTATTATTTGTCAAGTTCTATAGTGGCGGTACTAAAATATTTCAATATAGGAGGTATTCCCTGTTTTTCAGCCGGTTTTCAGGGACAACATAGTCGAAAATTCTTGGGTGTCATATTTGTATATACGGGACAAAGTTATTATGTGTAACCAGAACAAATGAGTAATGCCGTGAGGCAAGGAATCATGTACAGCCTCAGATTCAACACCCAGACAGTGGGAAATGCCAGACCATCGGCCATTATATTTTTTCTCCACTCTCTAGGTAAACTTAAATGTATAAATTCTTGTTAATAAAGACATTTTTAAATTAAATTTATTATAGGAGGCATTTTGGTAAAACGATTTATAACAATGGAAGAAAATGAGAATATTGGATTGTTCTTTCGATTAAGAAATTTTGACTTTTTGGCGATCGGTATCATTCAAGTTTGGTATAACTTGAACACGAAAACTCCATTTTCCTTTTATACTTATCAGCAAATAACCAAACAACAACCAATTACATTGATAAGACCCAATGTTTCATTTATAGTCACAGGTACACACATCCAAATAAAAATGCAGACAAAATATTAAATATTTATTTAAAAAAATATATATATTTGGAGATTATTTCAGTTCCAGTTATTTCCAGTAGCACGAATAGAAGGGATACATTTTAAAAAATAGGGGGTGTTCCATTTGAAAAAAGTGTCATTTGTCAAAAAACTGTCCTTTCCGATATTCAGTTGTTTTTGTTCATTTCATTTTCGGAAGGTTCTGTGAAAATGCTATAACTTTATTTACCCATTTCTCTAAAACCAATAATAATGGAGATATCTGTTATGTATATAATGGTATTGGTCTCTCTAGGTATATAAGTGACATAAAACTGTCAGTTTGTAATTTTGCAGAAAATGATTGCTTGATAACTTCAGTTTACCTACACAGTATAAAATATGAGTTGAAATGGAAAGGATCTTTCTTTGTCCACATTTTTTACTTTTTCAGACAGATCGTCATAAAGTTCAATACATCCATCATTTCTTCTACACACAGCTACATAATGGCCAATAATATCAATAGATGCTGGTTTATAAAATATAACCGCTCCTCTAAATGTAAACTGTTTTTTGTTGATATTAATTATCAAAGGAATATCCCCTACATTTAGACTTATATCCGGAAGCTCTATAAATATTTGATTATTTATAATACGGTCTATATTATACTCATTGCTACATTTTCTACATTTAATATTTTTTATAACGGAACTTTCAATGGATTCTTCAAGTGATGATATTGAGTTAGAAATTATGTCAACGTTTACCGGTAAATAAAACTGACGAATATTACAATATGAGCAAACTTTAATTTTAATTGCACTAGCTAGTGTATCGCATTTACCAATTATTTTTTCGAGAAGTGAACATACATTAGCAGCGCAATTTATTTCTAAAGTTCCATCTACTAATACATAAATATCAAAAAAGTTTTTTAATATTCCAAATCTTTTTACATAAATTGTATTTCTCGAAGTACCTATCTTAGCTAGTTCTTTAACAAATAATACCAAACTGTGATTTAGAAATTCTGTACATGATTGAAACTGAGAGCTGTCGCAGTATGCTGAAGTTATAATTTGTGCTAATGCATCGAATGGACAAGTATTTTTTATTATGTATTGCTTTTTCTCTGATGTATACGTTTTTAGTAGTTTGTTGGCATTATATAGTAGAGCAATTTTAACCTTTTGGTTTTCGGTTATATGAATGATTTCTGGGCAAAGCTGGACATAATAAGACAGCTTTGGTCTTTTCTTAATTTTAGCGAGGCCCTTCCATTTTTCTATTTCTGTCTCTACTTCTTCTATATCGTCAACTAATTGATCTGTAGGAATTTGAGTCTTAGCTAGGATCATCATTCCTTGGATGACATCGATATGTTTTATTAAAAATTTGTCGATATTCACTGGTAAAGTTTCTCCAACAAATGATCGATTTTTTAAGTCATTGGAATAGCTTTCTACATTTGCAGATGTCGAAGTTGGTTTTCCGTATCCAATTACAGGTCTTAAGACACCACTCCAAATAACAAAAGTTTTCAAAAATAGTTTTAAAGCCTTGCTGAACTGGGGTAAGAAAAAAAAATTTCGTTATTATGGAATTCCGGTGATGTGGAGTAGGAACACTTAGCAATTGATTCTGCATAGATGGAATCTATCCAATTGGAGACAATTGTAGGGACCTCCAAGGTACCTACGTCGAAGGAGCTAGCTTCAATTTCTTTTTCGCCTTCAATTTCAATATCTTCAAACCCAGCTATTACCGATTGTAAAGATTTTTTTTGCGCGGCTACATTCATTTGTTATACCATCTATTGTGTCGTACAAACTATTTGACACAATTAACATATCGCTTAAAATATTCTTGAATTCAACAAAATCGTTTGCTTTTATTAAATGTACCATAGAACGCATATAAAATTCTTTTATTAATTTCGTTTGTTGTCTAAAGCAATCCCATTTCCGAACTAATTTCACAACATGTGCATAATCTACTCGTATATATATTGACGGTTTTTTTGGTAGATTCACTGTTCACCAAACGAAAGCATGCGCCTACATATTCACTTAAACTAGAATATTCTGTAAAGGAGATTGCAATTGCTCCTAATATGGCAAGGGAATGGTCAACTACTATAATTTTCAACTTTGATTTACACGTTCTTTTCCAAATTTTAAGCCAAAATGCGATAGCCTCAATAGTATGGCTTTCAGAAAGCATTTGAACAACAGGTAACTGGGAAAGATTTGTATTACATTTGTCTCTAAATAATATTACTCCTTGGTATAAAAATATACTAGATGATGTATTGTCATTAGGTCTAGTCAATTTTTTTACTACTGATCCAGTTGCATCCAACTGCAGTGTAGGTCACTGTTCGTTTTTACAATATGACTCGAAAATTTTACATTGTTGAGGTGTCCAATAAAATATAAAAAAAGGATCCAAGCCTACATTGTGTAAATAGGTATTGTACGGTAAAGAATATTTAAGATTTAATAAAGTAGTTATAGGATTGGTTTCATACTTCACCTTCGATTTTTTTTCTTTATGGTCCTGTTTAGCCTTTCTCAAGACATCTAATGTTGGAATATACTTGGATTCCTTGTCGCCAAACTTCATTGTTTCTAAGGCCATTTCTCTCCGTGCGTTCACTGCTAGTTCTCCTATTGCTAGTTTTGACGCAATTTCCTCTCTTATATTTCCTTTTAGAGTACATTTTTTGGTATGACGATATTTTTTGTCAAAATTCTCACGGCTATAAAAAAGTTAAATCGCAATTTGGTATAGGACGGTTATAACAAAATACATTTAATATACATTTACAATCACTGCAATAAAATTGTCCAAAAAAAAAGTATTTTCCATTTTGTCTTATTTTGCATCTTTTATTGGCCCAGATACAGTCTTCGTTAACAAACGTATCTAGATATTTAAAAAAATCCGTAGTCCAATTTGAAAATAACTGTAGATTAGTAATACCGATAAAAGAAGACCACTCGTAGCAGTTTAAAGTAAATGAACCATCTTTTAACTCAAATGATTCTTCGTCTGTAGATTCTGATACCTCACTTTGAATATTCTGTTCATTTTGGCTATTATTATCTAGATTTAGAGCTACTTTGCACACTTGGCATTTTCTCACATGAGTATAAACTGCTTTTTTTGATATTTTGTTGTCCAATTTGGAGCTTAGTTCCAGCCAAACGGGCGCACTGCTTTTATTTATATTTTTAACAATTTCATGTTCATAGTTTAACAATGCACAAGTTAGTAATTCGTGATCATATTTGGCTTGGCGGGGCATCTAAAACAAAATATCCAATTAAAACTTTATTGACCTACGGTCAGTACGACATACAAAATCTAATAATTATTTAATAGGAAATCATGTTTTTTTTATATTTCTTTACATAAAAGGAAAAAAAAATTCAGTGCAGCTACTAAAAATCTTTTTTCACAAGACGACTTCACGAAATCTTGAGTCCGCGCGTGATTCTGCCTTCCTCCTCCCGTTTCCTGCCTTAATTCCTGGCCACGCTCATGATCCTCTGTGTATACCAGGTGATATCGTATAAACTAGCAACCCCCCTAACTTTTGAATGTTTATCATACGAGAAATATAAAAAAAGCCGACAAACAGGGGATTTTTTGCCTAATCTGCATTGTAATTTCTGGTAGTTTTTTATATACCGGGGAGGCGACAAAAAGTTAATTTTTTTATTAACTTCAATAACGCAAAAACGCTTGAATCAAATTTCAACTTGAATGGTATATTTGAAGTAAGAAAAAGAAGAACTTCCATTTTAGCCAGTAAAATACAGGGCATTCCATTTTAAAAAATAGTTTTAGTCGCCCTTCCTTATATGCAAAGCTACCGTAAATTACAATACAGATTTGACAAGAAAACATGTTCCACAGTATGTCGCTTGTTTTATATTTCCCGTGCGTTAAAAGATCAAAATGTTACGCGAGATGATAGTTTATACGAAGTCCCCCGGTACATATAACGTTGCACATTTAATTTAAAATTTTTAACACTGCTCTGAATTAATCAATTTCTATAATAATTAAATTTAATTTTAACACATGATATGGATTAATCACAAGTAAATAAATGAGAGTCTTACAGTTGGTCGATTGTCGATTTAAGTCAAAGGATTGTGCAACTTATGGAAGTCAAATGTTTTAAAACTAATTAATGGGGCGAAAAAGAAAGACAAATATTAATATATTTTTGCCACAGTAAAAATGCATCTATTATTTAAACAAAGTAAGCAATATAACATAATGACATTATTGCCCTTATCTTTGCACTATTAATTTAAAAAGAATGAAATGATTATATAGCTACATTTAGTTATTTAATAGTGAAGGTAAGTATTATCATATTTTGAATGTTATACGTACTTAGATATACAAAAACAATATAAAATCACAATGTATCGCCCCATTTAATTAGTTAGAAGTACACTTATATCAAAATTATTAACAATTTCTCCCATTTTGGGTTCCCTGAACTTTAAGTAGAAAGAAGC
The DNA here is from genome assembly GCA_963921935.1 of Galeruca laticollis. Lineage (NCBI taxonomy): Eukaryota > Metazoa > Arthropoda > Insecta > Coleoptera > Chrysomelidae > Galeruca > Galeruca laticollis. The sequence continues at coordinate 117,838,534 of OY998175.1, forward strand.
TTAGTAAGTTTTAAATATTTTCGTATGTACGATTAGTTAAAAATATTGCTTACCTTATACTGGTTTTAAGTAATCCAAGTTTCAAAAATATTGAACACACTAATTTAACACTAAGTACTCCAATAATAAAGTAAGTTCTTTTAGCCGGACCAACAAATCCGAAAATAAAATGAATTATCATCAATTTCTATAACTTCTATGGCATTTATACACAATTTGTTCATAAACTTCGTTTCCTGGCAGAATTTAACAAACTGCGACACAGACAAAATATCTTTAAATACAGTTATTTTATCGACACATTTAAAAAAGTATTTATGATATTTATCTACCTGAATTTATAAAATTTAACAATACTTATAAGGGGTATTGACAGCTGGACAGAATTAAATTATTATGATGGCAAAAATGTGCAAGTTATTGCTTGTAATAAAAAATGTAATTACTATCTGTAGCTTCTCATGGTACAGAAATATATAAATGCTTTAAATTCAACATATTTTGCTGTCGGTTGCACGTAATATGTAGACAACATCACCCATAAAAAGGAAAATATAGTTTTTTATAGCCATCAATAAACCACCAATAACAAAATGGTTAGTAACAATATATACTTAGGTATTGTTAGTATACAGAAAAACAAACAGAACCTTTTTGAGGCAACTTTATTCGCTTCATATTGTAGAGTTTTTTGAATTTCGTTACAACGTTTCATTTTTGTGGAACTATTCTCAATTTTAATTGTTTATATACGGATCTGAATTTTTAATTTTTTATTTGAAATCTCTTCAAGCTCTGAATTCAACCATGTATTACACTTAATTATATTTAGACGTTCTCATGTAATGATTGCATCATCAACCCTGTAAAATTGCATATTTAAAGAGGTTAAGTTATCTGTCAACTAACATACTAATATACAGGCATTTGAAAACAACGAGTAATATTTATTTAAAGACTGCTACATTTCTACCGATGTAAAAAAATACCCTGTATACGATATGGATGCATTGTTTTGGTAGAATTATTCGGAAATATAGGATGGCGTCACAAATGACAAATTTTCAAAATTGTCCCGTAAGTCATAAACTGAAAGGGCTATTGAAAATTTAGTTAACGGCAATGTAAGTTTCATAAAAAATAAAGCAGTAAGCCGCGAACCCCATCTTTTTATCTTTTATAATAAGGAAGCTGGTACATGAAATCACACATAAACTGGACACCTTGTACAAATTAAATTAATGGCACATATTCGCTCCTGGAAAACTCAGTGATTTACTAAAAAAAACAAAGCATTTAGGAATATAATTAATGAAGTACTAAATAGCACTAACGAATGCATTTCAGTAATTTGGAATCAACCGTAAACAATTTTAGAAGCTTATATTAAAATAAAAAATAGCAAATAACTAGAAAACAAAGAAAGCAGTAACGAAATTTGTGGAAGCACTAAGAAGCACTAACGAATCACACTAACTGTAACTAAATCATGAACATTTTGGGGGCTCACTTCGCGGGAGTGAATAAATTAATATCAAATGTCTTGAAAATCCAGATAGTAACGAAAATTACTGAAGCACTAACGAAGCTCTAACGAATGACACTTAATTTAATCGAATCCTGAATACTTTGGTGGGCTGACCTCAAAAAAAGAACGTGAAATATCTGGAAAACCAATAAAGTACCAGAGAAAATTATTGAAGCACTAAAGAGCACTAACGAAGCACTAACGAATGACACTAAATTTAGTAGAATCGTGAATACTTTGGGGGCTAACCTCAAAAAAAGAACATGAAATATCTGGAAAACCAATAAAGTACTAGCGAAAATTATTGAAGCACTAAAGTGCACTAACGAATGTCACTAATTTGGAATTAATCGTAAATACTTTGGGGGCTGACATGAAAAAAAGAACATGAAATATCTGGAAAACCAATAAAGTACTAGCCAAAATTATTGAAGCACTAAAGTGCACTAACGAAGCACTAACGAATGCCACTAATTTGGAATTAATCGTAAATACTTTGGGGCTGACCTTGAAAATATAAAGTCAAATATCTCGAAAACCAATATAGCACTAGTGAAAATAATTGATGCACTAAAGAGCACTAACGAATAATACTAAATTTAATCTAATCGTGAGTACTTTGGGGGCTGACCTCAAAAAAAGAACATGGAATATCTCGAAAACCAATAGAGTACTAGCGAAAATTATTGAAGCACTAAAGTGCACTAACGAATGCCACTAGTTTGGAATTAATCGTAAATACTTTGGGGGCTGACATGAAAAAAAGAACATGAAATATCTGGAAAACCAATAAAGTACTAGCCAAAATGATTGAAGCACTAAAGTGCACTAACGAAGCACTAACGAATGCCACTAATTTGGAATTAATCGTAAATACTTTGGGGGCTGACCTTGAAAATATAAAGTCAAATATCTCGAAAACCAATAAAGCACTAGCGAAAATAATTGATGCACTAAAGTGCACTAACGAAGCACTAACGAATAATACTAAATTTAATCTAATCGTGAATACTTTGGGGGCTGACCTCAAAAAAAGAACATGGAATATCTCGAAAACCAATAGAGTACTAGCGAAAATTATTGAAGCACTAAAGTGCACTAACGAATTACACTAATTTGGAATTAATCGTAAACACTTTGGGGCTGGCCTTGAAAATATAAAGTCAAATATCTCGAAAACCAATAAAGCACTAACGAAATTAATTGAAGCACTAAAGAGCACTAACGAATGACACTAATTTGGAATTGATCCCAAACACTTTGGGGGGTGATCTTGAAATAAATGAATATTAAATATCTACCAAACCACGGAAGCACTAACGAAATTTATAGAAGCACTAAGAGGCACTAACCAAAGACTCTAAATTTAGTTAAATCGTGAAAACTTTGGGGGTAAACTTCACGGACCTAACAAGATACTGTTATTTGGAGCTTGTAAATTTTTTTCAGTATCTAATTCAATTTGTAGTCCGTAGTAGCTTTTGTATAATAGTTCGAACTGATTTATAATCAAATAAACTAAAAACGTACGTAAATGATAGCGTAATTAATATTACATTCACGTCCACTATGTGAGTCAATTTCAATCTTTTATTGTATAGAATTTTTGATATAAAGACCGTTGCGTCAATTTAATAAAAAACCAAAAAATGTAATGGCATTATGTTGATAATTGAGTTTAAACCTATTAAAACTGTGTATTTTTAGTGACGTGTTCAAATATAGCCAATTAGAAATCAATTACACTGAAAAGAATCCCATGGGTAATTATGATTTATGTCTTAGCGTTTCCAAGGTAATTTAAAATTATTTTCTGTGAATAAGTAAACTTGTCAATTTAACAATAATAAGAATACAATGTATATATGTATAAATAAATAAATTTTGCAGAAAAAACCAAATAAGACATTGGTTCACAATGAAAATATACAATTTAAAAACTAATAAAAAAATTATTAAACTTAGAGGTGGGACTTTGTGTCATCTTGTTCATAGAAGAGAACATATGCTACTCCATTGACTAAAAGATTTCCACGATATTTAGCGCATCGTCTTCGTTCCTTACATTTCGAACATGTTGGTTTCTCATCACCGTCGAGTGTTTCTTCTTTTGTAAACGAATCTAAACTTTGTGAAAGTCGTAATTGACCTGTTCTTTGGGGTATGGAAAGGGATAAATCCCAAAAGGGATCGAAGGTAACTGAATAGTGACCACAGTGTGTGCACAGTGTTGATTTTAATTGACCGACAAAGTTATCTACAATCTTGGAGTTGTCCAATCCCCGGATATCTCAACCAAGATTCTTGTGCTTTCTCAATGTCACTAAGTTTGTCAACAATTTCTGTTAATATGGGCATTGGTTTTTCATATACCTTGTTGGCATCTTCGTGAAGTCTTGCTAATAGGTAACGAAGAAACTCCTGTGCATCGAGTTGAGTGTATCCCATGAACCCTGAAGTAAGTCGCTGAATCTGACTTTTCAATGATACTGTATTAACCACTCTGTCTGAACCGTCTTCAGACCAAAGCTCTTGAATAACTTCAGCAAATGCTTTAATTAGTGCTTCTTTCATGCTAGATATGTTTATGTTAATATCTCTTATGTATGCGACTTTCTTTAGATATTCTAGAAGTCACTTTGTCTTTGATAGGCATTGGATAATAGTATTTATGAAACATGTGTTACCAATATTTTTGAGGCCTTTGAAACCTAAAGATTTTTGGGGAATACCCTTTATGGATATGATTTTGGAGATATTGTTAAGAGCTCTTTCGGAACTACTATCATTCTACGAATAATCTCGGATTCTATTATTGTCTTTCTCACTTGATCGGCGTGTTAAGGAATTTGAATTGATGTTGTTTGCTATTGAATTGGATACCTATAGATATTGCGGTTTTGGAATGTTTGGTTGATGTTGATAGATCATTGGTCTGGTTCACTTTGTTAATATATTCCTTGTTATCTACATCATTTTTAGACGTGTCGTTTTGTTCTTGTTGAGTTTCATCCCCTTTCTGAAAATCTTTAATCGAAAATGAAATGTATGAAGAGAAGTTGTTAACTCTAGGATTATTTTTAGAAAGGGAATTGACGTTTATTGATTCCTCAGTTACTACGACCCTATCGACTTCTGACCCATTATTTTTTCTACGTCTTCATTCTCTTCCAATTTTGAATTTGACTGCAAAACATCGGGGATATTTTGACACTTGTTGGAGGGAGCGTCAACGAATTCGGCACTATTATAATCCCCTATTACCTGCACCCCCTCTTTACCTGGACAAGATACATAAATTCGGCATTACAGTTTAGCTTTCTATACTCGATAGTCGAAATTGTGTAAAGTGACGTCATCGGTTATCTACCGATTTAAAGTGAACTCCATGAGCGTATCATAGTTTAAGGGTGCGAATACTGAAATATCTGGAATTTCAATTTTTAACATTTGAAATAATAACTTATCACAAGCTGTTCATAAGTAAGTTAAAACAAAATAAAAAAATGTTTAAAAGTTAATTCCAACTTACTACTACTAAAACTAAAAAAAAGTTGTTTGTCAAGACCAAAATAAATTACCAATAAGTATAGGTATGTTGCGAGGTCACTTGTAAAATGTCTGACTAACTGGAAGCGGTATCACTCCCTGACGACTCCTCAGAATCATCGCTATCTCCTCCTATATCGATAATGAGTGGTTCCGTCATTACTTCTACACGTATGTCTAAATCCCAAAACTTTATTTCTTCTTTTAATACGTGTTGAATACATTTACGCCAACTCTCAGCAGTAACGGTATGCAGCGCCTCGTCAAACAGTTTCTCAACGTCAGCCATTTTGAATGTACTGTTTTTTCTCGCAACATAATTTTTCACTTGGGCCCAAACCAGCTCGATGGGGTTTAACTCACAGTGGTAGGGAGGAAGTCTAACAACTGAGACGTTGAAATCTTTCGCCATTTCATCGACAACGTACTTAATATAACTGCTTTTATGTTTCCGTACGAGAGATAATAATTCAACTTTTAGCATTGCCTCGTTGTGCGGAATGCTTTTACTCTCTAACCAATCAATTATAACCCTCTTGCGGCTAGCTGAAGTAGGTATTTGCTCCAGTCGACGAGAGTGGTATGAAGCATTATCCATAACTATCACTGAACCAGGAGTTACCTTTGTTAAAATTGATCTAAACCATGTTTCAAACCGGTTACCATCCATCTCTTCATGGTAATCGACAGTTTTTTTGGACTGAAAACTTAGTAATCCACCTTCTACAAATCCTTCCTCGCTGCCAATGTGAGTGATAATCAGTCGACGTCCTTTCCCAGAGGGAGCTTTTAAACCGGAAGAGAAACCCTCCATAAAGGCTTGTCGATTGCTTCGTATATTCATGTCTTGCCACACTTTTGACACAGTGTGGCCTTCATTTAACCATGTTTCGTCAAGATAATATATGTGCCGTCCTTCGCTACGAAACTGTCGTATCTGTTTTAAATAATTTCTCCTCCATTCCACAATGTCATTTCGTTCAATTAAGGCACTGTTTCTACTTCTTGTTTGGTAACGAAAATTCATTAATTTTAAAGTTCGTCTCAAAACTTTATCACTGATGTTTGGTAAAGTATCATCAGCTTCTATTACCTTGCTCAATTTAGCTACCGAGGGGAATTCATTCCTAAAATAAAAAGAATGTATTTCCCTACGTATAGCATTCCGTGTTTGGTCGTCCAAAACAATTTTCTTTCTTCCCCTACTTTCCGGTTTACAGTTTTCACCTCGTTCTCTTGTCAAAGATCCGTCCCGCGATTTCTTTAGAATATTGTATATAGTACTCTCAGAAACTTTAGTTAAATAACTGCACTTAATCACAACGTCACTAACACCCAACTGTTTGTCCATGGCACGCAGTCCTTCGTACACATTTAATATGAGGACTTTTTCTTCCCGAATTAAATTGTTACGACGCCGTTTTTTATCGCCAACACCGCTACACTCCGCCATTATTGTCACTAAATATACCGATATAAATATTACAATAAATACCAATAATAACCGATTTATCACACAAAACCACAACACAAATACTGATGTTACGTTCATGAAGAGAATAAACACCTCACATAACTGTTTACTATCACTGTCTCATTCGCGTAGCTCGATCTATCTATCTCGTTCTCAAAGCCGGAACATTGAAGCGACTCTCCAACATTGTCAAATCGGCGAGTTTTTCACAACAAACTTTGCGTTCAAGAAATATACATAAACACTTTATTTCACATTTCAAGTAAACTAATTATTATTAGTCTGCTTGAAATTTGAAATAAATATATTAAATTGGTATTGACTTAATTACATTGCATCTTTTGTACCTGAAATATTGACACAATGGATTTGAAGTGTATTTATAAAATACAGCATTTCTCTCTAGAATACATATGGCAACTGCGCTTTAACCAAAGTGTTGATTAGATAGCTCTGACTCACTTTACACAATTTCGACTATCGAGTATAATCCCTAATCTACGTCCTGTTTATAATTACCTGTGAGGTGTACATCAAGAAGCTCCCACATCATGAATAATACGATAGCGCAAACAAGTGAACGTGGTAAACAAATTTTAATTGTTGATGGTGGCAAATTTACATTTGCAAAAGTGTTGAAAACCGAAGAAACTTTTTGGAGGTGTTACGTAAGAACATGTAAAGCAAAAGTGTGGACTGTGGGGCCTGAAAAAGTCATATCAAGATGTGAATTGGAACATACACAACCCAAAAATACGAAGGCGCTAAACAGGCAAATAGGTTTGTGGATATGTATTTTTTAAATTTTTGTGTGCTTTATTTATGTTTATTGTGTCGTATTTATTTAAAAAGCAATTACTGATTGGATATTATTATTTTAGTTAGTAACAGTGCCAAAAGGAAGGCAGAAGAAGACATTACAGAAAAAACTTCGAAAATTATTCATTTAGCATTGAAAAACCATGTAGAAGCAATGGACACTTTAACTGTAAGAGATATTAATTATATAAGAAATAATGTCTACTACAAGCGAAAGAAAATGCAGCCAAGTTTACCGACGAGTGCAGAAGAAACCATTAGAGTTTTACAAAATTTGGAATGTAAAACAATTAAAGGGGAAATTTTTTGACAGGTGTTGAGCAGGAAAAGCAAATTATAGTATTTTCTTGCGAAACAAATTTACGTGTTTTGTGTAATTGCGACACAATATATTTAGATGGTACGTTTAATTATTGTTTAAATTATTTTTTTCAACTATTTACTTTACATACTTTTATTATTGGTCATTACATTCCACTAGTGTTTTCTATTTTACGAAGTAAGAGTACCTCAGATTATATAGACACATTTCAATTTATTAAAAAAAAGTGTCGAGAAGTAGATTTAGATTTTAATTAAAAGTTTATTGTAGTAGACTTTGAGAAAAATATACATAATGCTATAGAATTTGTTTGGCCCATGGTGATGATAATAGGGTGTCGATTTCATCTGGCCCAAAGTTGGTACAGAAAACTTCAAAAACTAGGTTTGGCTTCAGAGTATCGTGATGCAAATAATGAAGTAGGAAGATCGCTAAACTATGTCTTTGGTTTGCCATTTTTACAGCCTAGTGAAGTATCAGACTGTTTTGCTTTAGATTTAATGAGTACTCAACCTAATGACAGCAGAGTAATCGAGTTTTCAGATTATATACTGGAAAATTATATAGATGAACAGCAAGCTATGTTTCCACCTAAAATTTGGGCTAGTTGCACTAGTTTAATCACTAGAACAACTAATTGCTGCGAATCATTTCATTCAAAATTTAATGAATGCTTTTATAAAACACATCCATCGCTATTTATGTTTATTAACATTTTAAACAATTTTCAAACTCAGACATATGTTAAACTAAATAGTGTTCATGAACCTGTGCGCCACAAGGATCTTAAAACAAAATGCAGACAAGTATTTTTAGAACAAAAAATTGCTGACTACTTTGTAAATAAAATAGATAGGCTACAATTTGTTAAATGTCTAGGACATTTTTATAAACAATGTCCATAGTGTAGAACAATGCAAAAATAAATACATTTATTTCTAATCTCTGTTTTTTAAATTTTGAGAATACGAAACAATTAGGTAATAAGATAAAGTTGATAAACGGTGCCCAGTTCGAGTACTTCATGGCCGCCCGTTGGAGGCAATGTCATTTTTTTTGGTCACCGAAACATTATTACTAGATTTTTTAACTCTGGTTGATATTGGTTTTGTACTTAGTGGTTTCACTCCATTGGTCACATCAGAAATTTTGGATCTAGCCTCAGTTGTCTTATTGGCGAGGTTAGTACCATTTTTTACTATTCTGGAGAGTTTGTCATTAAATTTTTTACTCAAATCGGCTACTGATGCGTGATTTCCTTTATCATCTTCATCATACAAATTGTCTATATTAGTATTGTTAGAGTATGCCACACTGTTAGTATAAATAACTTCCATTTGGTAGTAAAATAATGTAGCCTATCAAAATGTCATTATATGTCTCCTACATTAAATTTTTTTGCAAAAGTACAGTTTATTTTGTAAAAACATATTCGTGGATGGTTTAAAAAAATCCGTTTAAAAACTTCACACGGGTCTTCACCTCTGCGGTTTTAAGCAAGCGAACTGGTTGAAAGACAAAAATCAACCAAAATTCTATTCTCCTGTTGTGTTTTTAAAATTACATTCCTCCGTTCGGAGTTCTTCATTATTGAGATACCTTACTCTCTCTTTTTGTACTACAGAAAGAGACAGTATGTATCTGCTCAAAATAACACATTTACAAAACCTACGACTTATTTTAGAAGCGAAAAGAAATCAAAATTGTAGTCACTACTACACCAATTGACACATTATAATGAGTACTACATCAACTGACGAATTGTTTACGAGAAATAAAATTTTTATTTACACTTTCTTCTTACTTCAGGGTAGAATGAAACCGTTCTCCATTTCAGATATTATTTTATCCAAGCTACGTACTCCTTTTTTATGTAGAACGAATGTATGATTCTTCATGTTCTTAAGGCCGCGTTTATCCTCGTACAGGAGTCCGTCTGTTGTTAACAGTTCAACTCAAGTCATATTTCTACTGTTTTGTAGCTTCGAATGTTGAGTTTTGGTTGCTAAAAGCATTGCCAATTATAATGTTCTCATTTTTAGAAAGCATAGATTATTCCAACTTCCGCTTCAATCATTATGTTAACATTCATTCTACTTTAAATTGAATTGTAGTGGTGAGTAGAGTATAAATCTCAATCACACATTTTTCTCCCGTGGTAAATATAAACACCGCATAGACAATTTGTGTGGAGCAACATATTCTCGTTCCAGAATTTCTCAACTGCCTTATTATTCATTTTCTGTGGAATCTTTTATATCATAGAATGATCCCCCTCATACTAAATGTATATTGGGCATTTTAATATTTGATTTATATTAACATTAAATTACTGAAGAAAAATTCAAACCTTTGAAAAGATGAATATTACGTATATGATTGGTGCATTTAAAATGGAACGTGTTGATAATTACGGCAAGTTTAGAATTAATTAATTAATTAATCAATTCCACAAACCTACTTTTGGTTTCATAGTTCATGCAAATTCTATAAAAGAAGAAACTATTGCACAATACGTCATGTTGCAATATGAATTTGTAATTAATTTTGATTTCCACGATGTTAATTACCTGCTGATCTATTATATGAATAAACTGTTAATAAACATTTATTTATACGGTGATGACGCTTATTATAAAATTGCTTCGAAAAACATTTATTAGTTTAAAATATTTAAATAATTTATTAAAACCGTAAAAGATCAATCTCGGTAATTCAACAATCTAATACTGCATATACATTATGCGACCGGTACGATGAGTTGTAAAACATGCAATACATGAAAAGACCAATAACAACAAACAACTTTTATGCAACCTGGCAACAAGAACAGACATGACTATAAGCTGAACAAAATTTCTACATCACGATAAACACAAAATAACATAGATATTACCAGATCGGCAAACAAAATCTCAAATACCCCACATACTAATAAACAAAAGAAGACAATCCTCAATCAAGGGTGTGAGATCCTATATAGTAGCCTGCGCAGACTCAGATCACTTCACGGTAATTAGAAACAAAAAGTAACAAAATCAAAAACAAAAGAATAAAATTGGACACTGAGAAATTGGAAGATGAACAGGTAAAAAAGAAATGTGTAGAGCAACTTAGAAGAAGATGAGAGGCAAGAAAGCAACGATGCAGAAGAAGAATGGAGCAATATAGAGACTGGCATACAAGGACCTAGGACAAATGAATTATTAACTGTCTCGACCCTTACTTTGTGGAATTACTCATATTAGAGTTTTAAATGAAACTTACCGTTTCTAGTTAACTCCACAATATATTGAAAAAATTTCTAAAAATTGACAATTGTTTCGATATTCCTAAATATCATCATCAAAATGACAGAAATTACATTTCATTTGATGCCTACCTGTTGTTTAGTTATTTTTGGCTAGTCCAAGAAGTTGTGATTGACTTAATATATGTTAATAGAAAAAAAAAAGATATAATATTACAAATATTAAAGCTTAGATATTATTAGCCCCATGGGGATATCCTGGATAACATTTTTCCCAATTAAGATCAGTATAACTGTGCAATGATATGCTGATCTTTACAATTATCACTTAAGAAGACAGTTTAAAAGTGGAGAACTCCCTAGATTTATCTCTTCATTGACGAATTCATATTGTGGGTTTCTTAAGTGCCTTCTAATTTCCAATTCTTCAAGGAAATCCAGTTCATGTTTCTTATCACAAATACGGGTATGTAGTACTCCTAGTTCTGTGTTAGGTGTCAATGAATGATTGGTGTCAAGTAGATGTCGGGCGTAGTGGGATTTATCTGGTTGTTTTAATCTGTATGCTCGTAAGTGTTCACTGTATCGGATTTCAAAATTTCTAAGGGTCTGACCCAAATAGACAGCATTACATTCTGGATATTTAAGTTTATATATACCAGATTTCTTTAATGGTGATATTTTTGTTTTTACATTTAACAATTTTGTACTTATGTTACATTCTGTATTAAAAGAAATCGTTGTATTTTTTGCTAAAGATATTATCTTTGAAATATGATTGGAAATATTTCCTGCATATGTAATGGTTTTATAAGTTTTTATTTCTTTAGTTTGTTTAGGAAATATTAGTTGTTTTGCCACTTTTTCCTCTTTTTTATTAATTAACCATATGTAAAGGGTAACCGTTGGATGTTGCTCTTTGTTTAATTGTGTTAATCTCTCTATCAAAATTACATTTGTTCATAGGAACTGAAAATGCTCTATGTATCATTGAATTATATTCCGTTAGTTTATGTGACATGGGATGATTGGAACTATATGGAATAGTCACATCAGTGTGTGTTGGTTTTCGATAAATCGAAGAATCAAGTACATTATTAACTCTTTGAATTTTTAAATCATTAGAAGTTGAAGAAAATAGTTCAATCAATTTTCTTGATTTAAATATTCAAACAGTTAATAATATACTTGATTATTCGATTCATCGAAAACCAACACACACTGATGTGACTATTCCATATAGTTCCAATCATCCCATGTCACATAAACTAGCGGTATATAATTCAATGATACATAGAGCATTTTCAGTCCCTTTGAACAAAAGTAATTTTGATAGAGAGATTAACACAATTGAACAAATAGCAGCATCCAACGGTTACCCATTACATATGAAAAAGTGGCATTACAACTAATATTTCCTAAACAAACTAAAGAAATAAAATCTTATAAAACCATTACATTTGCAGGAAATATTTCTAATAATATTTCAAAGATTAGTATATTAAAGTGTAAGTGGATAAAGATGTCAAACACGCGCGATTTTTCGAGCAAGACGGCGCATCCGGAGTGCTTGAATTAGAGCAAGTGTTTGAAAGACCAGTTATCCACGAATACTTTACGCTATTTTTTTTTATTGTTGCCCTTTGAAATCATAAAATATTATTATTATATTATTACTACAAAAAAATGGAAGTCCGTCCTCGATGCCCAGCCAAGTTTCGTGAAAGTGCATCCTAAATAGTATTTATTTTGATTTGACGTTACGAGGTACTGCTGTCAGATCAATAATCAAAAAGTTGTCATTGATACTTACGTTTCTCGAGTTGTTATTGTTACCATGGTAACTTTAAAAAACGCGCGTGTTTGAAGGTTCGATTTAACACGCTGAGGTGTACTTTAAATAGGTAAAATGAGGCACCAATAAAAAAATATCTTTAGCAACAAATACAACGATTTCTTTTAAAACAGAAAGTAACATAAGTACAAAATTGTTAAATGTAAAAACAAAAATATCACCATTAAAGAAATCTGGTATATATAAACTTAAATGTCCAGAATGTAATGCTGTCTATTTGGGTCAGACCCTTAGAAATTTTGAAATCCGATACAGTGAACACTTACGAGCATACAGAATAAAACAACCAGATAAATCCCACTACGCCAGACATCTACTTGACACCAATCATTCATTGACACCTAACACAGAACTAGAAGTACTACATACCAGTATTTGTGATAAGAAACAAGAACTGGATTTCCTTGAAGAATTGGAAATTAGAAGACATTTAAGAAACACACAATGTGAAGTCGTCAATGAACAGATACATCTAGAGAGTTCTCCACTTTTAAGCTGTCTTCTTAAGTGATAATTGTAAAGATCATTAGATATAGTTTTCCTGGTTTTCCATATCATTGCACGGCTATACTGATCTTAATTGAGAAAAATGTTATCCAGGATATCCCCATAGGGCTAATAATATCTAAGCTTTAATATTTGTAATATTATACCTTTTTTTCTATTAACATATATTAAGTCAATCACAACTTCTTGGACTAGCCAAAAATAATTAAACATCAGGTAGGCATCAAATGAAATGTAACTTCTGTCATTCTGACGATGATATTTAGTTAATATCGAAATAATTGTCAATTTTTTAGAATTTTTAACATTTTCTCAATATATTGTGGAGTTAACTAGAAACAGTAAGTTTCATTTAAAACACTAAACTGATTGATTGATTCATTCACGCCTGTTTTTCGTTTGTTTGAAATAACATTTTTGCCAATCTGTGCAAGTACGGCATTCGTAATTAACGTCATGTTATTGTCTGTATTGTCGGAGAACGAGAGGGTGGATAAAGTGGTATCTGTATGGGTCGTGTAACTGGGTCTGTCAGCATTGATTAGGCGCTAGAAGCTCCTGGTTAAACTTTGTTGAATATTTGGTTTATAGGATGATATGAAGATGGGATAGTGATTGCTGTCGTAAAGGTCATCGGTAATTTGCCAAGTTAGTAGAGTAGCTGATTTAGGGTCACTGAAGCTCAGATCTATAGAGGAGAGAGTTCCGGATGAAAAGTTGAAATGTGTACTGGAGCCTGTAGTCAATAGGCAGGAACCTGTGCAATTGTCTTTCAATAGTTTTACCTTTACCGAATGTATAGTTGGTAAAATCAACTACAAGAATATATGGTGTAGGAAGTTGGTAGATGAGGTTTAATAGCTTTAAGTGGTGGTTAGGTGGAATATATATGTTGCGAATAGTAAGCTTATTAGGACACCAAGTAGTTACGGTAATAGCCTCAAGATCTGTTGTGAGTGGGAGGTGAGACGAAAACAGTTCGCTTGAAATAAAGATTGATGTGCCGCCACTGGCACGCATACAGTCGGTGCGGATAAAATGATATCCTTCAAAGTTTTTTAGCTTGTGAAGCTTGGATAATTTGGTGTTGGATTCTTGAAGGCATATTATTTCAGGCTGTTCATCGACAACCAGTTGCTGGATTCTTTCTAATCGAGGAAAGAATCCATCGCAGTTCCACTGAATTAATTTGAAGGTGGCTCTTGACTTGGAGGTGATAAGGGTGGATGTGAGGATTTTTGCAGGTATTCTTCATCAGTTTGATATTCGGAGGATATTATCAGAGTCTTCAGGATTTATTTTTTGTTTAATTTTTTTCCTAATTCTTGTAAGGCGGTTTTGAGGGACATTTCCTTCGTTTCGGTATACAGGAATGGTATGTCATTTAGTAATCCTTGAGTGTTTGAGGTGAAGATTAGAGCTTCCTTGAGAGGGTCTATATTTCCATGTGCATTTTTTAAGAAAGCTGTGAATTGGGTTTCTATAAGAGAGGGATCCGATGGATTTTTTTCATAAATAGCATGTATTGCCTTTTGAGTGGAGGGTGTTAAATTATGATGATCAGAGATGATTGTTTTGGATTTTTTCTTCAGATGTTTAGAGGAGGTATTAGTAAATGAAGGGGGGAGCATTTGATTTGTTGTTGGTTCAGGTGAGATTTTCAGTGTGAGTTGGAGAGGGGTATCAACATTGCTATCAGTTGATATGGCCCTTTTTGGCAATGAGTTAGGGGAGTTATTAATTGAGTTATCTCAGTTTCATTCGGTGTATTTGGTAACGTCAGTTGTCTGGGAGCACTATCGAGAGAAATATCAACCGTTGATTGTGATATAGAGTTGGGGGGGGGGGTGTTAGGTCGTCTTGTCTTTGGGAAGTAGTAGTATTTGTGCAGGAGTCAGCAGTATGTCCTGCTTGTTTGCATGGGAAACATTCAAGCTTATCAGATCATACAAATATTCTATATTGTATATTATCATGAGTAATTAGGGGAGATGTTTCTACGGAGAAGTTATCATTTTCAGGGATAACATACGAAACTTTACGGAAACTTATTATGTGAGCGTATTCATCACCTAGTACGCCACATTTTACAAACAGAACAGGGGAGGCTAACTGTAGTCCAATATATTTGAGAGCTTTTTCAATTATGGCGTGAGGAATGGTGGGAGATACATTGGATATGAGAATACGTTTTGCCGGCGTAATAAGTCTTCGTATAGGGATAGTTGTGGAGGTAATGGAAATGCTCTGATGGGAACTGAGAAGATCATTGACGATATTACTCGAGGATAGATAAATACAAATACGGTTATTTGAGATTCGTGACGCAAAGGTAATATTTTTATGGGTAACAATGTCCCCTACAGCTTTTACATATTCAAAGAGAACGGTGCTGGAAATTACATGCAAGGAAGGACGAATTCTGACGATAGATATACAAAACAAAATATGGGTATGTCGACGGGGCATTTATTAACACAAGATTTCCTAATCTTTTTCTTCTTATTTCCTTTTCAGATGTCGAATATGGGTTCCGGATTCTCTTGTACCCATTATCGTCGTTTTTTGCCCTCTTCCTATTTCTTCTCAAGTTTTTTGTTGACTTCTTTTTTCTTGGTTTCGGTAATTCCCAAGATCTGTAATTTATTACCTTTCGTTTCTCTCTTTTCCTGTTAATGTGTTCATATTCATATAATGTCTGTCATCTGTTTCTTTTCCATTTTTAATTTTGTTGAAGCTATTCTTCTATTTTTTATCTTCATGTTCTTTTAATCTATCTGGCTTGTTTCCGTTTTGTGTTTTACACAACTCTCGGTTTTTTCCTGTTTATTATAAATGTTTTTATCAATGGTTTCTTGTCTTTTACCTCATTTATCACCTTTCTCTCCATCCTTGGTATTCTTTTAGTTGTTGTCTCTTTGTTTAACGTGTTTACTCATCTGGTATGTTGTTTTATGTCCTACTTCTTTGATTGAATTCATCACCATTTATCAGCCTGTATATCATAAACTAACAAAGGTTAGTATTTTGGTATTTTAAACATTTATTCCTCTCACTTGCGGTACTTATGTACAGAGCACCCTGTTTATAATACTTTAGGTAATACATGTTTCTTGTATCGATAAAAAGCATAAAGACAAATACTAGTCATATATATTTATTAGCCAGTTTCGTTTGTAATCTAGATGAAAAACGTTCTAACATGCAAATAACTAATTATTATTATTACAAATAAATAATGTTATCTGTAATCTACTACCTATAACAACATACTGGATATTTCTTAACTGTTAAACGATTGCAAGTGATCAAGTTGAGTGGCATATAAGATCAGATTTGAATTTATAGAGGAAATGAGATTATTGTTAATGATTAAGAAAAATATAGGGCGGAGGAAGTGGATTTGAAAAACTTCCGTTTTTTATAATAATTGAAAGTGATAAATCAGAGAACAATTAGGAATTTATCAGTTTTAAGAGAGTTGATCGAATTAGTAATTATCTTTATGACCCATATAAAGTACGTGTATTGGTTGTTAAAGGTACTGTGATATTAGATAACCACTTTCACCAACGTCTTACAGAACATTTTAGTCTCAGTCATAGTATTTTTTAAATTTTGCATTCAATGGTATCATCCGAGCTTGAAACAACAGAATTGTGAAACTACGTAGCTAGGCCAGACGGCAGGGCGATAAAATCGTTCAAAATTGTAAAAAAATGTTGGCAAAGCTTTTATTGTTTTAAATGGTTTATTAGGGTGTGATTATCAAGAATCTAGGTTTTCCACACACCCTTAAGGCCCGCGTCGATCTCCGTGAGGCTACAAAGGAACACATTTTTAGTTTATCGGTAATATCTGATTTTCTCTTTATCGTACGGCCAAAATGGTCCTATATGAAATTAAAGGTGACAAAGTTCTGTACAAAATAGTTCCCTATCGTTTTTTCATGGGACTTATTGTTTCGGAGTAGTAGCCGCGCGAATTTGTACGAGTTTTGACAAATGCAGTAAATATCGATTCTTCCTTGCCGAATTTCACTCTTCTCTCGTTCTGGTGACTGTTAACAATTTGTTCTAGACATGACATGCCGATAGAACGTATTCTCATGAGAACTATGAAATCGTCTGGTGGTTTGACACGCGGCCGAGGAATCACCGCCAGTGTCCTGGCGAAATGGATTCTTGCAATGCCCTTTCTTGCGGAAGTGTCAGAGGCCATTGAACATTTCTGCAGCGTATCGTTTGCTACTTCCGCACAGCATGTAGATGCCAGAGTATCGCGAATATTAAGGGATGCACAAGACCTCGAAAAGTTTGTTCATTGGTTGTCATCGCATAATCCCTTCCCACTCAGCCTCGAGATTATGTCTATCAGTACAGGAGTACAGGGAGATGTGAAAATCGACTGCTACAAAGCATACGAAGTCAGCATGTCATAAATGGCAGCTATCGTTGGCGGTAACTTTGGAGATGTGAAATTCCAGCGGAAGAAGAAAGTAATTCCTTTAAGAACAGTAAACTCTTCAATAAACATCCAAAATGAAGTGATTCCTGTTGACCCTTCATTAATTTTTCAAAGAAAAACAATTTCCAAGAAAACGGAACAGGATTTGCAGCAATATTCTCACTTCGAACTAGCTCCTTATCCACTCTCGCTTTTTGATGAAATAGGAATGCGCAAGACAAATAAATCATCATTGTATAATATGTTTTCTCATGTGGCTCATTCCATCAACGATGCTGATAACGTAGTACATGTTATAGACGGTGGATTCCTTCTCCATCGTGTGGTCTGGTACCAACAAGAGACGTTCTGCAATATTCTTGTGAAGTATGTACAGTACGTACAGATCTACTACAAGGCCAACAGCGTAGTTGTTTTTGACGGCTATCCAAATGACGCTAACAACAAAAGTACTAAAGCAGCTGAACGACTCCGTAGATCGCAGGGGATGTCTCTGCTAATGTGATATTTGATGAAACGTTGACAGCAACCATGTCATAGGAGAATTTCCTTGGCAATGACCAGAACAAGACTCGCCTCATTTCTATGCTGGAGGGCAAACTTCGAGCTCGCAAAGCAAGCCACTGAACACGCTGATACTCTTATAATTAACACCGCGATTGAATTATCGCCAGACTATGATTCCGTAGTGGTAGTGGGTGAAGATGTCGACCTCCTCGTACTACTAATAGGTCTCGCATCATCGTTGTCGAATGTTTATCTCATGAAACCAGGGAAAGGAAAAATTGAGAGCAGAATTTACTCGACGAAGTCGTTTAAACATGCAGAAGAAGTTGTGGAGTACATGCTCTTCCTTCACGCCTTCAGTGGGTGCGACACAACCTCAGCATTCTTCACGCATGGAAAACAGAAATTCGTAAAGCTATTTCAAAAAAATATGAATGTACGAAGAACCGTTGGAATATTTGAAGACCTAAATGCTTCTCCAGACCTGATTGAGGCAGCCGGAAAATCTGTCACTAGAGCACTCTATGAAGCGAGCGGTGGCACATCGTTGAATGATTGCAGGTTACAGTGCTTCACGAAATCAATTTCTAAAAGTACTTGCAATCTTGCATCTTTACCACCAACCGAAGCAAGAGTCCGCTTCCTACGTTAATAGACACTGCCCCGCAGGAGCTTCTCAGCACGATATCCTGCAAGTGCAAGTAAGGGTGTCAAGCAGCTTGTAGCTGCAGGAAGACTGGGCTGCGTTGCTCGATAATGTGTGGAAGTTGCCGGGGCCAGTCTTGCGCAAATATCGATATGGGAGAAGATAATTTCGACGTTGATGACGAGATCGACGTGCAGTTCGATCATTCAGCTGCACAAGACATTTACATGACTGATTCAGAGAGTGAGTCATCTTTGATCGACAACGAGAGCAGGATTGAAGTGAAGGAAATCACTGCTGAACCATCGACTTCGGGTAAAATACCAGCTCAGGATGAACTTTTTACGCGAGAACGTCGTACTTTGTCGAAAAGAAGACGATTAGATTGACTTCACTGACCCGCTGCAGAAATGTATTTAATGAAATCCACAATAAATCAAACTATTTGCAATTTTAACAAAAGTTCTACTTTTTATGAAAACTTATGCAATATGTGCTTATTTATATTGTCAACAGTCCCCAGTCCGAGAGAAGAGTGAAATTCGGTAAGCAAGAATCGATCTTTACTGCATTTGTCAAAACTCGCACAAATTCGCGCGGCTACTACTCCGAAACTATAAGTCCCATGAAAAAATAATACAGAACTATTTTGTTCAGAGCTTTGTCACCTTTAATTTCATATAGGACCATTTTGGCCGTACGGTAAAGAGAAAACGAGATACTACCGAAAAACCAAAAATATGTCCCTTGTAACCTTACTGAGATCGACGCGGGCCTTACGGGTGTGGGGATTCTTGATAATCACACCCTAATAAACCATTTAAAACAATAAAAGCTTTGCCAACATTTTTTACGGTTTACATTACTTGCCGCCTGGCCTAAGCGGCGTGTTCAAAAAATCTGGCAACTTTTTATTTTTCTCGAAAAATATTTATTCATTCATCCTTCATCATTATCAATTGGTACCTTTTCAAAGTAATCCCCCGTAGATAAATTACGTTTTGGTATCGTCTTCTACCGATGCTGTCTTTATCTCTCCAATCATTCGAGAGGTTTGTTAATATAATAAAATAAGTCCCTTCCAACATGTGCCGAAAATGTTTTATTGCTGAAAAAAACCGCTAAGAGTTCTCTATCAAAAGTAGAGTAATTAACTTCAGTTTTAGACAATTTTTTTAGAATAAAACGCCAATGGTTGTCCGTGTCCATCTGTTCACTTGACGGTTCGACTTGCATCAGTGGTTAAGAATAGTTTAGCGCTTTCCTTGGGGTGTGCTAACAAAGTAACTTTAACAAGCTCTTTCTCTGCTTGCAAAAAACTACTGATCTGGTTAAAATTTCGTGCAATACATTCGTTTTCTTTATTTTCAACGGAACTGTATTAAACAATTAATAGATAACCATAAATGTTTTCATTCATAATAATACATTAAGTACACATTGAAGAATGAAAGTGATGATGCATAGTCACTTAACTTTTATTAATGTTTGTTTATTTTTGTAATTTGCTTTTAGTGTTGATACTTTGAGACTCCAATTTATTTTAGTTCTGATTACATTAAAAAGAACCGCAATCTAGTTGAGTTTTATGAAAGTATACAGTATGAACCTGTTCAATTTGAAGAACACTTGTGACTGAAAATCCAATTTCAAGGTACGCCATGATTTTTTCATCATTTAAAATAGCAAAACGGAGATCCTCATTGAATTTTTAAGCAATAGGGGTCGAGAGTTCTGTTTCCTTTTCCAATCGACGTAAAGTTGAACGGGGGAGAGAGGCCGAGCCCAGTGGACAGGTTTTGCACGGAGAGTCCTAGGATATTGGCACTTCTTTAAACTGTCCCAAGATCGCTGGGTATTCGCATGATTGGGAGTGTGTGATCATAGATTACACCCATCACGTGGTGGCCCTGTTGCAACTGAACTCAGCGGATCTAGACCGGGGGGTCGATAAACATCCCCCAACCCAAGGTGTCAAGCGACCCGTGTCGATAGGTACATGGCAGTGGCGGAGCACCGCTGCAAACGGAGCCTATGGGATAACGGGCGACCTCCCAGAGAATCAGCCTTATTCCCCCAAACGGGTCACTGGTGGAATGGACCGTACTAACCCGGTACTCGTGGAACCAATATGAATGACACGGAGGAAAAAGAAAAAGCCCCTGAATTGGAGTGTGGCCTATTCAGGAAACCGGCACCAATTCCCCTGCAGCGATGAAGCAGGATAAGCTGCTGAGTTCTGGGGACGAGGTCAAAACCTCAAAAAACCCAGGAATTCAGTCGCCAGCGAGAGAACTAAAGAAGAGGCTGTCGAGAGGTGAACTGAGACGGCTAAGGAGAGAAGAAGCCCTGACCAATCACGGGAGGATTCTCTCCAGGAAAGGAAGAGATTTGGCGTGGAAGGAGCAACACGGTGCTCCGGCTGAACCCCCATCAAGCAAATCCGGTTCCTCTGGAGCCCTAGGCTCTGGGGTGAAGCTGAGGCAAGGTGCGAAACCGTCATCACCCTAACAGGAAACTCTAGGGGGGAAGAGGTTGCACTCGCAGCGGACCCCGGAGGAAACTGCAAAGATGGCAAAAAGATCCAAGGCAGAGCGAAGCTCAGTGAGAACCTTAAAGGCACCTGAGTCCTTTGCCGAGAAACTTATGGTCGAAATCGTTCATGTGAACCATCCAGAGAGAAGGCTGGACAAAGAGACAGCCTTCAAGATCAAAATGGAGTTGGGGAGACGTGCCCTTCGGGGCAAAGACGTCAGAATATCCAGCTGCCATCCTGAGAACGGTGCGGTAGTTGTAGGCTGCGCAAACTCTACCACCAATGCGTGGCTGAAGGCCCAGTTCAAGCAGCTGAATCCGTTTGGTGAGATTCAGTTGAGAGTGGGCCCAGCCAAAAAACTGGTGAAGATGTGCAAAGTCACAACTTTGGTACCACGATCCACGGGAGCGAAGACCAAGGAAGATGTGATGCTCAAGACGCTGAAGAGACAGAGTGGATTAAATACCGAGCACTGGGCTGTCGTGGGTGGCAATATCACGCGAGAAAGACAGTTTATAGTCATACAAATTGACGACGAATCCCTGCAGAAGCTGAGGAAACTTGGGATGCGCCTATTCGTGGGAGCAGAATGAGTTCTCTTCAAGTTGCAGGGGGGGCCAAATAAAGATAGTGAAGATAACCACAGTGCTGCAAATCAATCTGCACCACAGTAGAGCGGCGACGGCGACGCTCTGCCAGAAGATCCTAGCAGATGACATAGGAGTGGTTCATATCCAAGAACCATGTACCGTCAAAGGCAGAGTGATGGAAATGAGCACTGCGAAGGGTAAGTTAATCTACGACACTTATAATGTAAACCCGAGGGCTTGTATTTTTATCAGGGATAATATTAAAACGTTGAAAATAACGGATCTCGGTTATAGTGCAAGTGCAAGTAAAGTCCATAGTCACATATGGATCTGTGACATGGGGTATCCAATCCTTTGGTCCTTTTAAAGCCCCTGGACTAGATGGAATCTACCCAATGCTACCCCAAAAAAGTGGCGATATAATAACTCCAAGACTTGTGAGTCTGTTCAGACAAAGCTTAGCCACAGGAGTTATACGTACGGTTCGGGAAATCTCCAAGGAAGTATTTATACCGAAACCTGGAAGACCCTGGTACGATACTGCAAAGGCTCATCGCCCGATAAGTCTCTTGTCATTTCTTCTCAAAGCAATAGAGAAGATGATAGGCATCTGATGGTTACAGTGCTAAGTAACAAGCCGCTGCATCCTAACCAACATGGCTACCAAAATGGTAAATCTTGCGAAACAGCCTTGCATAGCTTGGTGGGTAAGATAGAGCAAGCCATTACTTACAAAGAAGTTGCACTGGCTGTGTTCCTGGATATCGTAGGAGCATTTGACAACACGAGCACTCGCTCAATAGTGTCAAAGCTGGAATCCAGGGGCACAGACAGGACATTCACCCGATGGACAGAGAACATGCTAAGCAGCAGGAGAGCACAAGCATCCCTGTGTGGTGTCACAAGAGAGGTGAAGACAGAAAGAGGATGTCCACAGGGAGGGATTCTGTCACCAAAGCTGAGGAATCTGGTAGTCGACGACCTCCTTGTTGCACTAAACGAGCAGGGATGGTATGCTCAAGGATATGCTGACGACATTGTTATTCTAATACGGGGAAAACACGTGGGCATCTGCCTGGAACTAATGCAGAGGGCACTGTCCGTAGTGGAGAGATGGTGTGATGCGGAGGAATTGTCTGTCAATCCCTCGAAAACGATCATGTTACCCTTCACAAAACAGCGAATTGTGTGCCAAAACTTTTCGGCAATCAGATAAGGGTTGCTAGTGAAACAAAATACCTAGGAATCCGGTTAGATGACAAGCTAACCTGGAACAGCTATCTAGCGAGCATCACAAGCCATTCTCAGATCACGCTAATAACGATTGGGTGCACCTGGAGTCTAACTCCGTCAATGGTAAACTGGTTGTACACCAGAGTAATCAGACCAATGATGGTGTACGGTGCAATTGTGCGGTGGCCTAAAGTTCAGCAAAGCACAGCCGCTAACACGCTTTCTAAAGTCGCAGCATTGGAAATACTGCTAAACATCCCACCAATAGATCTATATATACAGGGGTATGCTAAAATGGCTGCAAAGTGTAATGGCAACTGGTGTAAGCACCATGCCATGAAATGCGACATCCTTGCAATGCCAACTGACAGAATGCTCAAGGTCGTGGAAACTGAGATACCTTATCGCGTCAACTTGAGTGACAGATCCGAATGGGCTCAGGGAGAACCTCAACATATGTTGAACAGTATCACCTGGTACACCGACGGGTCAAATACCCCACCGGGTACAGGAGCAGGTGTCTACGGCGCACGGTGTGAAAAAAAAAGAATTTTCTTGTTCGTAAACCTAATATCTCACGTTTGGGTGGACCGAATTGGATGAAATTTTGTTTACGTATAGTTCAAGTCATATGGAATAAGGGAAAATTATTGAAGAGGCCCAAAATCGTTTTTCAATGCCCCAAAATGCAAGGGAAATAGGCCCCATTTGCAATTTTAGCTACAAATTCGATGCTATTTTTATTATTCATGATATATTTTGGAAAAAAACTATGTTAGTTATACATTTTAGCCTACTGAACTTGAATCCAACGAATAAAGTTATCAGCGAAATTCCTTCTTTCGGGAAAATTAACTTAAACATAGAACATCGTGCATTTCTTGGTAAAAAGACGCGTATATAATTACTGACTTTTTTATTTTGATAGAAAGCATTATAAATTTCATAAATTGTTTGGTATTAAACATTCCTAAGGCAAAAAACAAAAGTAAGTATGTAGCACAGCAAATAACTTCCTTTGTCGCCTGAAAAATGTGGTGCGCATTACTTTTTTCGTTAAATTTTTATGTTTTATATAAAATTATTACTTATTTAGTACAATCTTAAAAATGAGTTTAGGTATTCATTTGTTTTGGCGAGATCTTTCAAGCAGAAATAACCGAATGCGGTAGAACATGCATAGATAGGAAATATAACAAAAATACTATCTATGTGAACACGGACAGTCGGGCGGCTCTTATGGTCTTAGCAAGCCAAAACTATACGTCGAAGATAGTGTGGGACTATCATAATACCTTGAAAACCTTGGCAAAAGCCAATAGGGTAGGGAGCTGATAATTGTGCCAAGAAAGGAGCTGATCTCATCCTGATGGTACCAGAACCAGCATACGGCGTTTCATATAGCGTCATACGAAAAACTGTCTCCAACTGGGTGTCGTATGAACACCAAAAGCGCTGGAACAGACTTGCGGTACACGCTCAGTCCAAAAGAATTCTCAAAGGACCATCGGGTTCCAATGTAGCAGATGCTCTCAGACTGGGCAGGAAAGAACTGCGAAAAGTGGAGGGATTCCTAACTGGCCACTGGCTATTCAATGCACACCTAGCGAAGATGGGGATTGACGCAACAAACCCCCACTGCAAAATGCACGTAGAGGTAGAGGAAACCGCAAAGCACGTTATCTTCGATTGTCCTGCCTTGTGCATTAAGAGAGCCTCATGTTTAGATATCTTCCCAGATACAAATCAAGAGGGACTGCCGGAAAGTATAGTCCGACGAATCTCACTGTTCGCTAAGAAATTAGGATGGGGCATAATATCTGCAAATGGGGGTGCACAATAAGCCTAATTAATGGCTGACCGGCAACCATTAGGGCACCCGAGCCCTAACCCCCTCGTGGCTAAAAAAAAAGTGTGGAAATATATTTTAGGCATAGGTAAAATTCTAAATACAGAGAATCCAAAGATGATAATTAATTGCAAGAGGAATATTCAATAACAAAATAATAGGCCCGTCGTATTTGATTGTAATATGACAGAGATGGCGAAACTTTGCAGATTATTTACAATACCAGCTGTTGAATGTAATTTTCATTATAAAGAGAACAAATATATATGTGCAATTTTGTCTCTATAATGCTGGATCCGTTGAAGCTTGATGAAAGATGGAACTTAAACCTTAATTGAATGTACACGTCGATACTTAGGTGTTAGTTTATGGTATGTTTTGTATGGAGGTTAATTAAATCCAATGTTTACAAACTACAACGACGTAATCGAGAAAATTTAATCTTAAAAATTGAACAAATGGTTCTTATTGAAATTTGACACACTGTATACATGTTTTAATTCTTCTTCTTATAGTGCCTCTTCTAATGAAGATTGGCGGTAACCATAGAGAGCGCTTTTCTGTCCTCTATTGTTTGTATCAGTTGGTATTTTTCATTCCTTAATATTTCGGTTTCATTCTCTTAACAATTCTAAGTATTTCTCGAACTCCTCCCATTTTTCAAGGATGCTTTTCATTGGAGACTCGGTCGGTTTACGAAATCTTCTGCAGGCGTAGGAATATCGACATCTCAAAAGCATCTTAGCCTGTTGCTAAGGATCTATTTCATTTTATTGGATGGTAATGCTCATGCCTGCTCTTTCCTGCTTCTGTTTTTAATACCTGGATCTAACGAATATTTAATGCATCAGCCTAGGTATTTAAATTCCTTAATTTCGATAGGTACCAACATAATTTTGTTTTTTTGGATGTTTATATTCAGGCCGCATTCCTTTCTCCCTTCAGAGATCTTATTAAGTATTTATGTAGAGCCTTTGTAATATCGGCTATTATGACCGTTATCCGCAAACCAATTAATTTTAATACCTCTTTCACATTCCTGCAAAGCCCGATTGAGAATTTCGTCAAATTACAAGTTGAATACAAGTGTGATAAAAGTATTTCTAATATATCTAAGTGTTCTCTTGCAGACGCACTTTCCTGGTTCTAAAGCGGTTGTGGAAAATGAACAGCAAAGTGCTCACCTGGAAGGGGTCGTTCGCAACCCCAATAGAGCCAGCAAAAGCCTAGCTGGGAAAATTTTCACAACCCAAAGAATCAAATGGGCTATCAAAAGTTTCAAACCATTTAAGTCGCCAGGAAAGGACGGGATATTCCCTGCCTTACTGCAACATGGCCTTGAATTAATAGAACCCTTCCTGAAAAGGCTATTCAAAGCCAGCTTTATCTTCGGCTACATACCGAAGACCTGGAGAGAGGCTGTAGTGGCGTTCATACCTAAGACTGGAACACGCCCAATGGACGAACCAAAGTCTTATCGCCCCATTAGCCTCACCTCTTTTCTCCTGAAAGCAATGGAGAAAATAATAGACTGTTATGTCAGAAGCGAACTCCTCGAGTTAAGACCGCTTCACAAGAAACAGTTTGCTTATCAAGCAGGAAAATCCACGATTAATGCTCTACAATGCCTAATTGAAAGCATTGAAAAGACATATGTGGCAAAAGAAATGGCTCTTTGTGCCTTCATTGACATAGAGGGTGCTTTCGACAACACCTCACATGCCTCCATAACCAGATCATTAGAGGAAAGGAATATCAACGCCTCACTGATCAGATGGACACAATCAATGCTAAAAAGCAGAATCATTGTGGCGACCCTTGGGGGAGAGACAGTCAAGATGACAGCAGAAAAAGGTTGCCCCCAAGGGGGAGTTTTATCGCCTTTGCTGTGGTCACTGGTTGTCGACGACCTGTTAGTAAAGCTACACGAATCTGGTTTCACGACTCAAGGTTATGCCGATGACCTAGTCGTCACCATTAGGGGCAAACATGACGGAGTAATCTCCGACCGCATGCAATTAGCCCTAAACATAATCAGAAGCTGGTGCGCAAAGGAAGGACTCAACGTCAATCCTAGCAAAACAGTGCTGGTTCCATTCACCAAGAGGCGAAAGTACGAACTTAAAGCCCCAACTCTGAATGGAACCCAGCTAACATTTTCCAAAGAGGTGAAATATTTGGGAGTTATAATAGACCATAAACTGACTTGGAACAGCCAAATCAACCACATTCTTTCCAGAGCTACAGCGGCAAGCTGGACATGCCGCAGAGTCTTTGGTAAGACATGGGGTCTGCAACCAAAAATGATTTATTGGTCATACCAAACGATCATCAAACCCATGGTCACCTACGCCTCACTAGTGTGGTGGCCAAAAACTCAACAAATTTCGGCACAAGTCAAGCTGCAGAAAGTGCAGCGGCTAGCCTGTCTGGGAATAACAGGGGCAATATTTACGTGCCCTACTGCAGCTCTAGAGGTAATGTTGAACCTTCCGCCATTGCACATATGTGTAAAGAAAGAAGCAGCAAACAGTGCCTTCAGACTGAGCCAGACAAAAAGCCTAAAAGCAGGAAATCTGATCGGACACTTAAAGATTTTGGAACATATTTCCCTAGAAGCCATGTCTAAACCGACAGATTTCATGCCAGTTAGGTACGACTTCGAAATGCAGTTTGAAGTGGTCATAAACAGCCACCAAACTTGCACAGAGAACGGACCTCAACTGGGAAGGGATGCATCAGTGTGGTACACAGATGGATCTAAGATGGACGAAAGGGTTGGAGTGGGCGTTACAGGACCGAATTTCAGGCTCTCAAAACCCCTTGGTAACACCCCAACCATCTTCCAAGCAGAAGTACATGCTATAGAACTATGTGCCCAGGAATGCCTTGAAAGAGGCACTCGAAGGGAAAAAATCTATATACTGTCAGATAGCCAAGCAGCGCTAAAAGCTCTGAGGTCATACACCTGTGAGTCTAAGCTAACTTGGGACTGTAAACAATCCCTGAGACAACTGGCAGCAAACAATCAGGTCACCCTGATGTGGGTGCCAGGTCACAGAGGAATTAAGGGCAACGAAGAAGCAGATTGCCTTGCCAAAGAAGGGGCAAATACACAATTTCCCGGCCCAGAACCCTTCTGTGGACTCTCCAAAGCCCACTTAAAAGAGGAGTTCCGACGCTGGGAAACCGATGAAATGAAATCTCACTGGAATAAAGTGCCAGGACAAAGACAAGCGAAAAGACTAGTGTGCCTATCGCCTAAGAAAGCTAAACAGCTTCTCGAGTTGGACAAGAAAGACTTGAAGATGGTAACGGGACTCCTCACTGGACACTGCCCTCTGGGGTATCACCTCAAAAAGATGGGCAAATCAGAGAGTGACAGTTGCCGCTACTGCGAGAACTTCGCGGAAACTGCAGAACATTTGCTTTGCGAATGCCCAGCGCTTTTCTGCAAGAGGCTTAAGTTCCTGGAAGGGGCCTTTTTAACGCCCTCCGACATCAGGAACTTAGCTCCCAGGAAACTCATAAACTTCACAAGAAGTCTCGGTATCCCGGGCCTCGAATAGATCAAGGGTCACGCACAAAAGAACTTATAGGTCGAAGTGCTTGTGAGGCTGTACAGCCTGTACGACCCCCCTACAATCTACAATCTACAATATATCAACGTTGTCATTATTGTTTATTTTGACTATAGTAAAATCGCAATCGGTGCGGGGTAATAAAACTGTCGTAACAGGTCATTTCAGGGGTGGGTACCTATTATTATTTTTAAGGTATAGAGACATTCGGATTACTGAAATATTTATTACGAATATTATTGAATGCCTATATTATTTTGGTGTATTCGGTTGTAATTTTTTTATCAACATATAAACGACTTGCATATTATTATTGTTGAAACAATTTTCAAGAACTATTGCGAGTCTTAATGACCTCAGGAAGACGGGGTGGGATTATAATTTCAGAGATAATTCCCCAACCTGACGATGGAATTTGTGTATTTTAGTTTCAAAGGTAGTTGCAGTCTGACTGTTAGCAATTATACATTTAGTGAATTTAGAAAGAAATTGCTCGCTTGATAACTTTTATAAAGTGATTATTGTGATTATTAGTTTCGGTTAATAGTGACAGAAAATTTGCAGTATGGATCCGGGTTTACACCTGTAAAGCGTACGAAAAAGTTGCCTTTATCGGTGAACGAGAAAGTAATAATAAACAATGTTTATAATTACATATGAACTGAAAATCCTTCAGGTTCAGTTGATGACATTGTTGAAAAGACAAGTAATATGACAGACGTAAGCAAATCAACAATATACAAAATTAGAAGTGAAGCGAAAAGTGGAGTTATTAAATCCGCAAAGAAAAATGCAGGCGGCAAAAAGAAAGTGGAATTCACAGAAGAAATTAAAAACGCAATAAGAAGAAAACTGCACGAATTTTATTTTAGGAAAGAAATCCCAACACTAGCTAAAATTTCGGATGAAATGAATAAAGATCCATATTTCCCTAAAATGCGCCGAACGAAACTACGGGAAACGCTACAGGAATCAAAATTTAAATGGGCAAAACATGATAGAAAAGCGATTCTAATTGATACTGACTAAATTATTTGTTGGAGATGGAGATATCTAAGAACAATTTTTAAATTACGTGCAGAAGGCAAACCAATATTTTACTTGGATGAAATCTGGGTGAATGAAGGTCAGTAAAATGTAGCAGGATACCAACCTTCAATCTTCACGACTGGCTTTTTTAGAAGGATTATCTACAGGTTTGAAGGGACTACGTCTAATCATATTCCAATCATATTGGCAGTGATAATGGGTGTTTAGATGGTGGCTCTTTGATATTCCAATCTCAAAAAACTGGAGACTACCATTAAGATATGAACGCCGACGTTTTTGAGGAATATTTTGAGCAGATGATTGACCTAATACCAAAAGGTTCAGTCATAATATTAGATAACGCTAGTTACCATTCTCGTTACATTGAGAAGGTGCCAAACACATCATGGAGAAAACAAGAGATCATTGAATGGCTACCAGACAAAAATATTAATTTTCCTCAAAAATCAGTCAAACCAGAACTTCTACAAATTGTAAAATTGAATAAGCCTCCTGCTCGATATGCAGTGGACGAACTAGCAAAAAAACGTGGTATTGACGTAGTGCGACTTCCCCCATATTACTGCCAATTAAACTCGATAGAACTGATATGGGCATAAGTGAAAAGTTTTATAGGTCGACACATTCAAACTAAAAGATGTGCAAGCATTATTAGACTGGTCCCTATTACAAGTTACTAACAAAAATTGGCAAAAGCAATTCATCATGTATTAAAAGAGGAAGAAAACATGTGGAATCTGGACAAAATCTTAGATGCAGACATTACAGTGACACCATTAATAATTTCAATAAATCATGACTCCTCAAGTGACGATTGTGATTCCGACAGTGATTTAGAGACATTGCACTTACTAATCTAGACTAAGATGAAGGAAGAACTATTTAAAACAATTTACAAGTGGCATGTTCATACTAATTTGGTAAGCAAATTACAATTAGTACCTATCATAACATTGTATTATTTAGAATTTGAGCCATAATTTAAGGGTCAACATTATAAACCATACTTATTTAATAGGATTCTACGTATTTTCATACGTTAAAACTTAAGCAATATAATAAATATTAACAATATATACCTACGAAGGTAGGGTAAAATTACATATTTTGTTTGATCCACTTGTGGTGAGCAAGTCCCATAAAATTTTGATTTAGTACTCCGCACCGATTGCGATTTTACTATAATTCTGTATGTATTTTATAGGGCCCGGGAGCGTGCCAGCGTTGATGCTCGACTTCTCTGATTTTAAAATGTAAGGAGTCCCTTCATTATGATATGGGATAGAAGGTTCTAGAATTGCTTCATATACTTTTCTCACTCTATTATCTCTTCCTGCATGTTACAAATTTTGGTGATTTCGTGATATATTATGTCTAGCTTTAAATAGTCCTTACATTTTTGTGTATGTTATGATCATTACGCTTTTTTGTAGTAATTCTATTCTTCGTAAGCTTTTTCAGATCACTCTTCTTTTACTTATCATTTTTGTCTCATCACCTTGCGCATTTTTGATATTTAGCTTTGTCCCTAATTTTCTAATGCATTATTTCTTCCATTAGTTCCAGAATTTCCCTTTTCATCATTACTTTATGTCTTTTGACATTAGTTTGGGTTTTGATATGTGCTCTGGTTTAATAACGGTTATAATATTTCATATTTGTATTTTCTGACAAATACGTATACATATATTTAAAAAATGCGCTTCTTGTGCATTGAAATTATTTTTCACCAACCTTTGATTCAAATAAATAATTTTATAAAAATAATCAATGCAGCTTGTGTTAAAACTTACTTATCAAAACTACTCATGGCCATGAAAATGTAATGGTTATTTACCTGAAACAAAAGGAATATGTTAATTTCTTTGTGTTTAAAAACATTAACAATAAACGGTAATGAGTCATTTTTCATCGTAAATACAATTTCCGAATGTTATCTAATTCTCAATATCTGTAAAATGAGTAAACAGGTTTTATTGATTATCAAAAATTGTTTAGGAACCCATTAAATGCACCCAAGAAAATATGTTAACACTAGTATCTAAAGTGCCTACTAATATTCGTGTTTTCTTTCTGTACTACTATAATCAATTAATAAAACAGGATGGACACACAGTCAGTTACTTCTTTGCAGCATTCTACCATTTTCCAACGATTCAATTTTAAAAGATATAACGAAAGAAGTACTTTCACCATAAATACAAATGAAATCAAACGATTGAGAAGTATCAATCCATGTTCCTAAATAAAAACAAAACTAAAGCCAGTGATCGATGATAAAATTAAGCACCTGAATATAATTTATCTTCGTTTAGTTTAGGGCAGTCATGGGTAAAGTACAGCTCAGCCTTTCGGGATGGTCAACCCGGTTCGCGGCATCGTTTTGAATGAACATAGGACAAAAAGTAGTGGATATTGTTTTGCAAGTTTGCATCTTTTCAGATCTTCTCACATCAATTAATTTAAATATTAAACTCCAGGGAAAAAATCAGTTAACCCATGATATTTTGAGTTATATCAGGGGTTAGAAAATGTAACAATTTTTTTTTCAAACAACTAGTCTAGAAAAACTTTACTCTTTTTACAAGATACAAACTATTGGAGTTGTAGGGAGGATACATTCAGAAGCTATGAATGATGCATGCAATATTTTCATGAAGAATTCTAATAAAGCTTTCAAGACTTCAGAGTTATCGAATAGGACCTGGGCAGTATTAATATGCCAATTAATCTAGATTATGAATCAGTCAAACGAGAATTCCAGGTCGAACTGATTGAATTGCAATGAAACCCTTAATTGAAGCAACTATTCGTTAACATGTTTACTTCGTACATCTATAAATATTTATTTTCTACTATTTAGTTTTGCTAAAATAGTGTTATAAGCCCAACTATCAAAGTTGTTTTATAATTATTGGCTTATATTACAATTTTATTTTGAAGTTGATTTATTGTTGCCTTCAAGAAAGCAACTTATTATATAAAGGTTCCATAAGAGCAAGTTTAGCTTTTCCTAACAAAATTGTTTTATAAATTTATCATAAAAACATTTTGGCAACAAAATTATATAAGATTTATAAAGCAATGTTATACGTTTTATGTAGGTGTTTTACAAAACATTTATTGTTTATAAAATTTAACAGTTTTATAAAAAAAGTCTAAGAGTTTGCTAGCATTTATAAATCAAATATTAGTACATTATAAAACTATTCTTATACACACTTAGCAGCTTATAAAATAATATTATTAAAGCAACAGATGCTGCAATTGTATTGCCATTGCCATTGTAGTTACAGCGGAAGCTGTTATATAGCTTTTATGATGTAACTAATAAATATATTAGATTTGGCTTGACAGTTTTGGGAAAACAAACCGCGTAGAAACTCTATGAAAATGTCGGGATTAAGGGAATGGAAGAAATGTGATGATCCCAAAAGACATTATTAGATTTAATTGGATATTAATTTCAAATATTGCTAGCGGCCAGTGAACTTGAAGGTCACTGGCAAGGTGTAGTAAAGTCAAAAGCGTATTAAAGAATCACGACTGTTTTATAAATAATGCGTCGAGAAGGTCGAGGAACAGATCGTAGACTGTGTTAGTATAACAGTAGAATTTCCTTATATATAGAGAGAGTTCATTTCTCTTGATAACTAATTAATAGTACAAACGTGTTACACATGGTCAGTAATTTTGTATACGTGGTTTTAAATATATGTTGTCCCAGTGAGTTTTGATAAACGATGTTATTTATTTAACCCTAAAGAATGGTTCAAGTGGTAAGTGTTTTCCGAAGATGAATGGTTCGATGGTTCAAGAAGTACATACGAGGGGCACTTGCTAAGTAACCACCACATGGCGATCCTGCATACCAAATGGTAAATGGTAAATAGTCCTACGAACTAAATGGTAAATGGTAAATAATCCTGCGAACTGAGGGTAATCCAAACGAGTGAAGGTATATGGTCTTTTATTTAAATTTTGGACCTTGGAGGAGCAAAACTATGGGTGGTGCACCTACTAAGCAAGAGGTACAGGAAACTGGTACAGTATACAATAATTTCATGGTACAGCAAGATAACTTTACAACATAGATAATGGTCTTATTGTACATAATAACGGTAGCTTTCATTCTGAAATTTGTGTGGTCCCTATGGAAAACGCATCGAAGAGCATTTAAAAGAGACATCAACCGAGGCATTGCAGCGAAGCTGACGGCAGGAACTTTGACTGTATAAAATTGTAAGTACGTAAGCACTATATTTATAAGAACGAATGGTACATATTTTAAATGTCAATAACGTGGGAAGATTTCGAAGATAAGCTAAGGGCAATAGTAGATGAAATAAATAAACAGGGAAAAAGGGTTTTGAAAAAGGAAACTCCTAAAAATCCAGATATACACATTGAAGTAATTAATAGTATAATAATTCTTTATAATAATTTTGCGAAATTGATAGATAAAAATTGGAAAAACTTAAGTTTATTACAACAAGAAAGTTGTAAAAATTAGTCAGATAAGATTAGGGATAAAACTGTTAGGGCATTTCAAGCGCTGAATTGTATCGTTAAAATACCTACCTCTATATTTGAGGAGATCGATACGGGTGTATTACAAGCAATAAGCAAACAGTTGAAAATGACGATGAGTATGAATGATTTTTTTAATTTCGCGAGTAAGGTCTTACCTACTGAATTCAACGGAGAAGCAAGCAAGTTACAATTGTTTTTAGACTCATTAAATTTGTTACAAATGAACACGACGGGTAACGAAGAAAATGCGATTCTGCTAATTAAAACAAGACTGACTGGAAAAGCTAGAAGCCTGATCACGACAGAAAATTCTATCCTAGAAATTAGGAACAAACTAAAATCAGGAATAAGAGGAGATAACCCAAGCCTTCTCTTAGCGAAACTTAATAAAGTAAGGCAAAATGGGAAGGACATAACGCAATACGCGACAGAAATAGAGAAATTGGCAGAGAAGCTACAGGCAGCATATGTGTCAAAAGGGATGCCAGAACGTCTAGCTGAAAAATACACCAAAGAAGCAAAGATTAACGCAGTGACGATGAATGCCACAGCGGACGCAACGAAAACACTCAAGAAGTACTATCTAAGCTGGTATCAGTAGAAGGCATAGTAAGTCAACAACAAGTGTTGCACATGAAGAACAATAGGAATTTCTTCAGGAAATCAGATTTTAACTTCAGGAATAATCATAGGAGAGGAAGCAACAGCGGATTGTACAACGGTAACCCCCCAGGAAGGACATTCAGACAATACTACCAAGGAAATGGTTATAGCGGATACGTAGATTAAAACAAGGAGAGGAAATTTAACAGGAATAATAATTACAATAACCACAATAATAACGTAAGAATATGCAAGATAGAACGAAAAATTGAAGAAATGAGCAGACAAATAGCACAATTTAAGAAGGAAAACTACGAATTAAGGATGGAAAATATGGATCTAAAGAAAAATTTTAGAGAGAAGAATTTGATAATACATGGTATAGAAGAAGGCAACGAAGAGGATGAGAAACAACTAGAAAATAAATTAGAAGATGCAATGAGGAAGGTTAATAACACAGTAGATTTTAAAGCAGATATTTTAAAATGTAAAAGAATAGGAAACAAAAACAGTAACAAAAATAGGCCAGTACTAATGATGATAAAAGACGTGAATAAGAAAGTAGAAGCTTTGGAACGAACGAATAAATTAAAAGATATATATTGATTAATATTACCCAAAAGATATACTGGAACAGAGAAAACAGTTAATAAGATATATGAAACAGGCGAGAGAAAGTGGAGCAAAAGCTAAGATAATTGATAATACATTAATGATAAATGGCAACGTCTATAGTCTAAAAGAACTAGAAGAAAGGAAAAATCAATTAGAAATACATACAGGATGGAATAAATCAACATACGAGTATAAGGGAAATAACGGAACTAATCCGAAAACTTTGAGTAAAATTTTCAGTGATAAAAGATTTAATCAACTAAGAGGTAAATAAATTCGAAACTCACGAGAATAAGACTTGATTTGGAAGAATACGATTTTGAAATAGAGTACGTCAAAGGTGTAGCGAACTACGCAGATA
Source organism: Galeruca laticollis (assembly GCA_963921935.1). Classification (NCBI taxonomy): domain Eukaryota; kingdom Metazoa; phylum Arthropoda; class Insecta; order Coleoptera; family Chrysomelidae; genus Galeruca; species Galeruca laticollis. The sequence continues at coordinate 117,874,409 of OY998175.1, forward strand.
GTATATCAAGAATATCCATAGATGAACTCAAGGATTTATACATAAATAATTCACATGTCTAGGCAATCACAAGAGCACAAACGCGAAAGGAGAACACTCGATCAGGGAATGATCTAAAGAATAAAGAGGAAACAGAGGATGAACGAATAGAAAAACCTTCAGTAATAAAAGTTTTAAATAATCTAGAGGCACATAAATTACCAATTTTACACTTTGAAAATAACCGTATCTCGCTAAGGATGAGCATTCGGATCAAAAATAAATCGAAATTTAGTGAAGCCCAACAAATGCATAGGTTAGAAATTCAATCAATCTATAAAATGTTTTATAACTGCAACAATGGGCACAATGTGTGCTTGAAATTGAGTTGGTTGATGTTTTTATAAAATTACTTTGACGCGAAAACATTGATAAAATACGTTGATGACCCAGGTAAGATTCCGCATTCACTTTGTGCCATAACGTCACAGCTTCTCTTCACCGAAGAACAGAACCGTAATGGAAAAGTTTAATACTATTTAATTAAAATATTCACAATAGTATTTACTTATAATCTGTACATAATTAAAATTCTTCACCAGGGTTGGCGTTTCAAATAATAATAATTAGAATGCACTAAATTTAAAAAGTAATTGTTGTTTTCTAATTTCTAAAAATACCAATTCATTCTAAATTGTAAACCTGCGTACTCTTTATAATAAAAGGGTTTTAATCAAAATTGTCTGCATATATTCAGTGACTACATAAAAGTGGCCCTAGACCGAAATCTTGGAACAAAATTATCACAAATCATGCTTGCACACATCGAAAATATGTTCGTGCGTAAAATGCTTCTTACAACACACGTTACTTAATATACTATTTTAGCTGTAATATTGCAGAGTAACAGCTATTTAATATTTTACAAATGTGGTTGATGTGGGTATTCCAACTCATATCCTTATCGAGGTAGGTTCCCAGAAATTTCGTAGAACTCGAAAAATAAACATCAGTCCCCCCAACTGACATACAGCTATTTTCAGGAATATATGTTCTCGTAGAAAAATGCATGATGGTTTTTGTCGATTTACTATCAAAGAATTTATTTCACTCCAACTGATAAATTCTCTTGATAAAATATTCATCTTTAATAGCAGCTCATCCGGAGATTCAGAATCAATTGACAATGTTGTGTCATCTGCATATAGTATTAAATGATTAGTGCTAACATATTTAGAAAGATCATTTATGTATAATAAAAATATCAGAGGCCCTAAGATTGACCCTTGATGTACGCCAATTTCCACAGGTTGAGGGAGGGACTTCTGATTTTCAATTCTGACAATATGATTTCAGCCACGATAGAAATTTGCCCCGAAATCCTAAATCTCGTAGTTTATTTATTGCTAAATCAGCACTAACCGAGTCAAAAGCTTTTGAAAGATGAAAGAAGAGCGCCCCCACATACCTCTTTCTATCCAATGATGTGTGGATAAAATTAAGCAGAGCTACGGATGCACTCTACGTCGATCTGCCAGGTAAGAAACCATGCTGATGGTCCAATATAACATTATACTTTTTGAGGAAAGAAAACATTTGTTTGTAAATACACTTTTCTTTCACTTTACATATCACAGTTTGGACAGTTACTGGCCGATAATTGTCAAGGCTGAGAAGGCTGTCTTTTTTATGTATTGGTGAAACAATTCCTATATTCCTATCTTTAGACTTGATAGAAACGTTTTTGTTTCCACTGAGTAGTTGATGTCTGCTAGAGTACATGCGATATGTGGACCTATACTTTTAATGATCTTTGTCAAAAGACAGTCAACACCCTCGGCATTAACATTTTTTAGGCAGTTAATTACATCCAATACATCTTCAGAGATAACAGGTTTGAAATAAAAAGTATTAGCGACATACATTGTTGTATAACTTTCAAAACCACAGTTAGCAAAGTGGGTATTTATTGCTTTTTTAGTATTCGTTGCAAAAAAAGTGGCAAACAAATTAGCAATTTCGTATTTATTTTGAGTTATTTTCCCATTTATATCAATGGTATCAATAGTAGAATCTCTCTTTCTTCCAATTTTGTGTTGTACTGTTCGCCATATATATTTTTGTTTTTCTTTTACATTTTTATTTTCAAGACTTTTTTGTTAGAACAATTTTCTTGATTTGTTAATTTCAGTAACATAGGGATTTGCGGAAAATTTTGTTAACCAAAACAAATTCCTAAGATCACTACCCATCCGCACAAGATCGCGATCCAACCATGATTTTCTGGTTACATTACTTACGTTTTTGTTAAAATAGTGCAAATAAAATCAATATGGTAACATATAGTATCTACAAATTCATTATATACAAGATCAACACTTGAGATGTTTGTATCATTTAGATATTCATAGACCGACAGAAAACTTTCATTGTCTAGATGAGTTTGTAAAATCAGTAAATTGGATGCCGATACATTCCTAAAACTTGTCTTTCTGTTATTCAGCTTATTTTCGCAAAATTTACATAATATACCCGTACGATATTTTACATGAATGTTTAGTCCCAAATGATCACCGAGCTGCATATCAATCACGCTTCCATTGTATTCAAACGTCATATTAGTTAAAAAGTAGTCAACTTTAGTTTTTCTCGTTTTCATGTTTTTGCTTGTGAAAATCCGTGTTGGCTCACAATTTTTTAAGTTTAAGTTCCTCCTCCTCCTCCTTTTCCAATGGGTTTCATCTTACTATTATTTTTTTTTGGTTTCTAAAATTATCGACACTGGTCTATAACGCACGAATTAGATTTTATCTAGCCATAATTTTTCAAAAAATTATCGTTCAGAAAACATACGTCAACCATTCGTTGCTCAGTGAGCGCTCACTTAACGGTTGAGTTATAAGCTCTCTGAACGCATCCGTTGTTTTAAAATAAATTTGACTAGTGGAAATGTCAATCTGCATTAGATTACTTGATTTTTTGTTTTAGTGGAAAGGCGAATGCGTTCCTGTGCTACTAAATTTTTACAAGATATTTTTTAATTTTTGTTTCAAATTTGGTTAGTAGTGGAAAAAATTGTATATACACCACGGTTGTGAAGGCAATGATACCTTATTCCGCTCGGGGCAAAGCCACTCGCGAAATAATCTTGGTGCTCGGTCAATAATAACAGTCTTCACCACATTGGTGTATAATATACTATTTGTAACAAATAAGTTGTGTGTGAATGTAAAAATCAAATATAAAGTTTACCACTTTCAGATCAACTAAATTATTTTTTATTTAATATAGCTCTCATCTGTGTCAAAATAATCGAAATTCCATTATAACAACTTCTATTTCTACTTCTCTTACTGAAAAACTATGCGAAAAAAATTAGTGTTTAATTTTTTTGTATTCTTAGAATATCTTAAATTGGTAAACTCAGTAGTAATAAACATATTAAATTTATATGTTCAGTTATGTCATCAACCACTTCTATAATTCTCTAAATAACCTTTCAATGATAAACGGAAAAAAATCCGGTTGTCAACTTTTCTGCCACAGCTCGTACATCGCCACATGAGCACCCATAGAGGAAATAAAATACGAATGCAAACGAAGTCGTAAAACTACTCCAGGTAGAATATGTGAATTCAATCATCAATTATTATAGGTCTAAATGTCAAGTGATAGTTTACGCCATACATTGTTAGTAATGTTAAAAAAAGCAACACAAAACTGATTTGAAATATTTATTAAGGCTCTCCCAGTACCATTTATTTACGATCGATTACTTTCCTTTTGTTTTGCAATTATTATAATCGACGAGCAGTGTAAATCGTGAGTAATCATCGTCTCTTTTTAATAGCAGATTTGAAAAATAAATATCCCCTTATTGTCCTACAATACGATAATATTACATAATAATCAATAACCTTTCTAGACATATTAAAATCAATGTCTTTCCTTACTTTCGTTTGGTAGCCAACATTTTTTTTACCAGACTTGTGCTGAAATAATAATATTGGTAGCTCTGTAGCGGTTGGACTGACTCCAAAAGCCTTTGGCACACAGTGTTGGCAGCGGTATCTTAGTGAATGATCCAGTATTTACCCTATACCACATCCGAACAATTTTTTTCAAAGCGCACAATACTTTTGATAAGGAGCAAGTCCTTCTGTAGTAGGTACTATATTGGAATAGAAGGTATTGGGTTTTGAGTTATCCAATTAATGGAAAAAGAGAAGACCTTGATGAAATTACGATTGTCTTTGTAGTTATACAAAGATAAATGGTAAGCGTAATTTTTCAAACAACTGTTTCTTGGATTGTTGTCCATGATCCAATGGATTGATTTTAAGCTATTGCATTAGCTTCTATCGCGGGCCTTGAACGTGGAGACCGAATCCAGAAATTCCGTAACGAAAATAATCTGACACGATACGAGGACTGTCCAGTAAATTTTATTACCCATATGCTTATACGAGGACTGTCCAATAAATTTTGATTTTTTATGATACGAGGACTGTCCAATAAATTTTAATTTTTTTATACTTATACGAGGACTGCACAATAAATTTTGATACTTTTATGGCTATACGAGGACTGTCCAATAAGTTTAGATTATTTTATGCTTATACGAGGATTTTCGAATACGTTTTGATTGTTTTATACTTATACGGGGACTGCACAATAAATTTTGATACTTTTATGATTTTACGAGTGCTGTCCAATAAGTTTTGATTATTTTATGCTGATACGAGGACTGCTCAATAAATTTTAATACTGATATGATTAAACGAGGACTGTCCAATACATTTTTATTCTTTTATACTTATACGAGGAGTGTCCAATAAATTTCGATTATTTCATACCTATACGAGGACTGCCCAATAAATGTTGATACTTTTATGATTATACGAGGACTGTCCAATAAGTTTTGATTATTTTATACTTATACGGGGACTGCACAATAAATTTTGATACTTTTATGATTTTACGAGTGCTGTCCAATAAGTTTTGATTATTTTATTCTGATACGAGGACTGTTCAGTAAATTTTAATACTGATATGATTAAAAGAGGACTGTCCAATACATTTCGATTCTTTTATACTTATACGAAGAGTGTCCAATAAATTTCGATTATTTCATACCTATACGAGGACTGCCCAATAAATGTTGATACTTTTATGATTATACGAGGACTGTCCAATAAATTTTGATTTTTTTATACTTATACAAGGACTGCCCAATAAGTTTTGATTATTTTATGCTGATACCAGGACTGTCCAATAAATTTTGATACTTGTCTGATTATACGAGGACTGTCCAATAAGTTTTGATTATTTTATGCTGATACGAGGACTGTGAAAGTGAAACTTCTAATGCTAAAAAAGAGCTAAAAAGAAAAAGAAATTGTGAACGTCAAAGTGTAAAACTCTATGCAATAGCTTTACCGCGGCAGTCTTCGAGTTGGCACACGTCTTTTTTACACTCTATCTTCTGCTTGACTAAGCGTCCTAAACTCCACTCAATTTTCGCTTCTATTTAGTCAAATCATTTTCTGGCTGTTTCTTTCTTTTTTCTCTATTTTCATTAAGACTCACTAGATCAGTAATGAAAAAAGTATGGCCTGCGGGCCAGCTGCGACTCGCGAAAAGATTTAATCCAGTCTGCCGACGGTCCTTTAAAATGAATGGTATATATCCGCGATAAAATTATAATTTAACGTCCAGCAGTAGTTTTTGGGTTGCGGGACGTGGGGCGCGAAGAGAGGAGAGCGATGGGTGAGACGACAGGGGACAATTAAATTGTAATTTATAAAACGCATGTTTGCTATAATTTTGGAGCGGCTCTAAAATTTCTTAAACTTTGCCCACAACAGCAATAGATAGTCAAAGTAATTGTTTCTTTTTAATTTATTTGCCAATAAACATATCAATATTGTCACTGTTTTTAATTTGAATGGACAGCTGTGAACAGACTGAAAGCATTGGTGGGGAAAATAGAGTAATAGAGTAGTGATAAGTATGAGGGGAATTCAAAGTTCTAAATGGAACAGAATCAACATTTATGGATAAAATTGTATTGTAGCTATTGATTTATTGTATGTACAGCTCTCAAACTTTATTCACTTATGATGGCATGTACTATTCTTTCTAACCAACAAAAGTGCACAAGTCATATAGTTGTCTGCGGAGGAGAGTCCATAATTTCATCTAAGCATATGCATCTATTATTTATGGTCCGCAGTAACAGGGAAAAACAGTAGTGAAACAGAGAAAGGTTATTGTAGCCTGTGCACTTGTAAACCGCCTAGAAGAAAAAGCTACAAAAGGGGACATTTTCTTGATCTACAAAATATCCGAAGGTCAGATAGATATCGATCGTTTTTCTTCAATGTAGTCCACCTAAAAATTTCTCGTAGAGAAGCTAGAGACCAAATGGTTACTTCTTTACCATAGGCTTATTCTATCGCTACGCCAAATTCAATGAACATGATATTCAACACTATACTTTGTTACTCATGAAATTGATTATCATATGCAAAGCTTGCATGGATGCTAATCAAGGCTTGCCCATTCTTAATTTAGGGACATCTGAATAACGTATAAATGGACAAATCAAATATCTTCTATAAGAATCGTATTAAATTTTGCAATTGATATTATCAGCCATTCTAAACTAATCATTTGGTGCATTTTACTTGAAATACTTCGATAATATAATGTTTCGAATATTTAGCATATTATTTGCGAAGTTGTAGATATGTCAGTACATCTAACCAAAATGAAACGTCAATGTCTATTATCGATACAACGGCTTTTTACTTTCCATACAACTGTAATAAATGCGAATACTAAATAGGGAAAACTTAAATCAGTAACTTTCATAACACACGGTAAAATATATATTTTATTTCAAATATAATAAAAGTAGAACTCGACATACTTTTGGTTTAACAAAAATGAGACAGGACCATAACATTTTGCAACAATATAACAATGAACTAGAGTAAATTAAAATTATTGTTTTGTATACAAACGGTTAGTTAATAAAAATCGAGGTCACTCTAAAACAAAAAATGCAACCTTTGCAATTCAGCGGGAATGATAAAAAGGAAGTTCAGAGCAGACAGGGCACAGAGTTGGGCGAAAAAACGCGAAGGGAAAAAGTCCTTCCCTATCACGGTAACGGGTGTCAGTTTTTTTTGTGTTCGCGGGTTCATAGGGAGAAGTTTTCTCTCCGTTGTGTCAGGGCGTCAAAGCGATACTCAGATATCCTTGACAGTGAAAGCTATCCCCCTGGGAACACAAAACGGAGTAAACTCTCTCTCCGGCCGTGATCCAACATATCTCGACACCGTGTGCTAGAAATTTAGCGCCATTCCGCCGTTTCAAGATAAATATCGAAATCAGTCAGTGAGCAGAGACAGGAGAAGAGAAGTTTCCACACAGTAAGTTTTTGAACAAGTCTAAGATTTATTAGGAAAGATTTATTTATTTATTTGGGTGCGCTGATCTAACCTTGATATTGATAACATAAATGTTTGCATAGATAGAATATATAACATTTTTTTACTGTGTTATTGGACGTTGGAAGTTCATACGTTCAGTTAAATATGTAGGTCCTGGCTCATAATTTGTGCACCGCTCGTTTTATAGATATACTTTTATTGTGTGGGATATTATAGTAAGATTATACACACGATTTGTAGGAACGATTTTTTTGTGTATATGTAACTTAACAGGATTTAGGTATTATTTTTTTGTCACATAATTCTCGCCCACCCCGTAGATGGGTGGTAGGTAAATTTTGAAACGAGGCCAATTGTAATTTATATCGTTTGTCCGGAGCGTATGATTTGTTTCGCAGCGATTAAGTAATTTTTTTCTCAGACGCGGTCATAACATTTAATCATCTCTAGTGGATTAATTAAAAATTATATTTTATTCGCGCGGAAGCAAAACTTGCAACACTGAATTTTTGTTAGTACACACTGAACTGTTTACCGATAAGATTTATCAAATCAGCAGAATTTATTTCTTACTTTTCCATTTTATTTACGTAAACTACAATGACATTCGACAAATAGAAAACTAGCGGCGGTCGATTAGTACCTTTTTTATAGTAAACAATTATTCTCGCAGTGAGGCAGGTCAATCACGCAGTAGAGGCGAAATCATAAGGTCCATTCACATATTGAAAATTTTGTATATAAGTGTATAGCAATTTTTTTGGGTCATATGTATACAGTGAAATATATAATATATTTTTTTTATAATTTGTTGGTACCGAAACTTTATTCAGATCCCTACCTCGACTTTCCCTCTAGAGTGAGCGGTGCATTTGAGAACGAGGCTGAACAAGAAGATCAACTCTGTCCTGGCAAAGGTAATTAAACGCTTTAAGCCCAGGAGATCCCCGATTAAATCGGACTGGATTTTCTTTTTTCATCTGGTGAAAGCATTTATTAGAGTGGTGACAGCGGTCTCCCAGATTGATACGAAGTTGTAATTCAAAAGCGTAAATTGTTACACAACAAAAAATTAACTAATAACTGTTTAGTTCCGGCAATTACTGTATTTTTTAAACAATTCAGTTCCGATATATACCTTTTTGTTTCACTTTTTTCTGTAGAACAGTGGAACGAAGGCTGCCTGTTACAAATGTATTTTTTGTTTTCTAGATAAAGCTTGTGGTTCGAACAATTTTGATTTGTTCACTATTCTGGTGTTAATTTCAGTTTGCTGTTGTTGTCTACACCCACTCCTATATTCCACACAACTACGTTAGGCAGATACATACTATTCCAAATAGTCTAAAGCCATATTTCTTTGTTCGATGGCATCATCCTCTTCGTGGTATTGTTCATAACCATGGTAAACATTTCATTCCATTTGTATTGTGTTTACTCCTTGTAATTTTTCTCATATTTTTCTACGCGCTGAGCCGAACGCCTTCATGGGGTCTAACAAGTACTACATTAGGTTTATTTCATTTGTCAAAGATTAGATTAGAACGATATAATTTAATGGAATGAAATACAATAACAGCGTTCAAATTGAGGATATAGGGGAAAGGAGTAGAATATCGATCAGAGTCTAATATCGATCATCCTAATTTTACGCAACCCTGCAAACTTATAAAATGATACAATATGTGCTGCCATCTTTTAAGGTAGACGCAAATTACCAACACCAACAACGGGTAGTTTCATTATAACGCCGAGTGTGTACGTCCACAAATAGTTTTTTTTATAATTCGCGTATAAAAGAGACTTCATTATAACATTGTTTAGTGTCACGTGAACACTTTTTTAGTAATTTTTAGTGTCATACAATTGGTTATTGTATTTAATATATATTTTTAGTTGACATTTGACTTTAACCTTGAAACACATTGTAAAATGGTCTAGCATTGTTCTAGCTAGCAAATTATTATATTAAATGATCTTAAAGGTAAATTTGAATAAATTATATATTAAAAATAAAGTACGCCAACGTTTATTCATCAATGATTTGGCAATCTATCTGAAGATGTAAATAATTTTGTTCATGATGTAATATAAATAGATCATAAGCATATACCAATAGTCTCATTTTTAAGCAAATAATCATCCTCTGTTTGCTGACATTAAAATTTGTTTACACAATTATTCGGTCATAATATGTGAAAACTGCTGAATAAAACCGTATGTGATCTGACCAATCAGGAATCTACACAATTGCCAACTTAAATTCAAACCACTCCCCCTAGTTTAAAAACAGGGATTATATAAAATTCTATTTTATTTAAAAAATTAAATAAATGCGAACTATAAAATATATTGTGTAAAACTTGTGTCACAATGATTTTCTGTAGTACTCGTGACTTGCGCAACGAACCGTACTACAAAACGAGTAATTGTGACATTTGTTTACAAATAACTTTTGTGTAGTTTTTTTGTTATGTTTTCGGTCCATTGGATAAGGTATGTACTTGTCAATGTTTGAAAATCCTAAGCTACTTTAGCACTAATAGTTGCATGGTACCCCAAGGTATTTTTTGTAGTATTTACGAAAATTCTAATTCTTTGGGGCTAAGACATATTTATGTCAAAGCAATGGCGTCCTTGCGGCGGGTAATATCGGGTAGTATGATCGATATTACCCGCCTGTGATCGATTTTACCCTTATTGTATTTTATTCCTTGCAGATGCCCAATAAAAATATTTTCGCTCTGCCGATCGGCTGATACGATTTCCATCGGACTATGTTATTATAATTTCGTCGTACTAATGATTCGAAATTAAAAAACTTGTTTCACTTCCGAATTTTGTGTATTTAAACGATATCGTACATAGGAAAAATCTCTTCCTATCAGTAAAAATTATAAGTTAGTAGATGGTAGTGGTTTTACATATTTGCTGGTGAGTTAGATTCTTGAAATATTTTATCTCCATGTGTTTTCTATGTTTCATTTCAAATTATAATATGGGCTGGCGTTTGTTAAATTTGGTATGTTAATTTTTTTTGCTATAAAGAAACATTTCATTTTCTTTCGAAGCAAATATTTAATAACTTCTTTTCATTCTTTTTAGCTTCATAATTCCGCATTTTCTGTTTATTTAGGGAATAAAGCGAATAGGATACAACAGACAAACGTTAGTTTTTTTTTAAAAACTAGATTTTATGTGTTGGAGCATATGCTTCCGATCTGTTCTATCTATTCCTTCCTTCCCAGAATTTTTCCTTAATTTTTACTCCTTTTTTCTCTTTCCTCGGCTCTGCAGCCCCTGGGTAGGCCCTATGAATAAACAACAGCGATAGAGACAACACGAAACCGGCCGAGATGGATTAAAGACCATATCTCCATCCACTAGAACCTAGCTGAGAGCTGAATAATTCCAGAACCTCACCAAGATAAGTCCTTTGTCTTATACTCTATTCATGGAAATCTAGAATTGGAGATTTTTATTGCATAACGGCGTTCGTATTCGTCTTATATTTTGGATATGCAGTTAATGTGAATTATCTATTGAGTAATGAATAAATATAATTTGCTGAACATTTGATTTTCAGCAATTCAAATTAACTTGGACCATCGCGTTGAAATATTTTCAGTATTTCATTTTGTTGAGTTAAAGTAAATATAAGGTTTTCCAGTTTTTAACATTTTTAGTTTTTTGTTTAATTAAAGTATCGCTTAAAAAACTGGTGGCGTCAAATTTAATATCGATTGTTCACCCCATCCCAGTGTTAGCTATGTAAATACATTAACTGGAGTCGAATACTACTACCTGAGGAAGAGTCTTCAGTCAGGGTTGGTAAGGTAATTAAAAACCTTATTATGGTCAGAGGAAGACATGAAGCGGGCTGTCAAGGCGGTTAATCAACAGACACGCTTCATTAGAAAGGCAGAAAAATTGAATGAATTGAATTGAATGCTACGTTGTGCGACAGATTAAAAAACATATATCCTAGTACGAAAATAAAATTAGAAAGGCAGCATCCATTAAATGTCCATCAGGAAACAGAACTGGCCAATCACATTTTAAAACTGTCAAACATGTTCTATGGATTAACACCAACTAAAATCAAAAAACTTGCTTTCGAATATGCCGTTGCACGAATTTCTTTAAGGCGACCCGAAGCTACGAGTCTCAACCGGGTAATGGCATTTAATCGAAAGGATGTGAACCTATCTTATATAACGTACATGAGACTGCAATTAGTGGAGTTCATAAACCTCATCGAATTTTGGTGGAAAAGGGCAGAAAACAGGTAGGTGCGATTACGAGTGGCGAAAGGGGTCAGACAACAACTGTTGTGTGCTGTATGAGTGCCGCAGGGGACTTCCGGCCTCCCATGTTTATTTTTAAACGCGAGTGTATTAATAACGCTCTGGAAAAAAATGAACCCATAGATGCAATCTACCGCTGCTCAAAATCAGGATGGATCACTGAAGCCTTATTCCTGGAATGGTTACAGCATTTCGCTAAATGTGTAAATGCTTCAACGGAAGAGCCTGTGTTAGTTGTTTTAGACAACCATGCCACACACTCCTCCTTGCAGTCCTATAAATTCTGTCGTGAAAACGGGATTGTTGTTGTTTCGTTACCTCCACACACCTCTCACCGGCTTCAGCCTATGGGCGTCACGTTTTTCAGTTCATTGAAAACAGTATATAGCAAAGAATGCAATCTTTATATAAAGTCCCATCATTAGAACAAAATTGAGGTTAGCATTGCAGAGCTCTTGACTAAAGTATACATATACAATCGTATGACTTCCAAAGAAAAAGGTTTGAACGGATTTAAAAATACGGGCATCTTTCCGTTAAATAGAAACGTATTTGGGGAAGAAGAGCGAGCAGTCATCTGACAACTTAATGACATATTTTATTATGGGACAAAAGCATCTCAAAGAATAAAAAACAGAATATATAAAAGCAAAGTAAGAGTATAACACCACACAGCAGTGAAGTGTGGCCTTTTAAATAATTAGATTCTCGAAGCCACAAAGATTGACTATTGGAGACGTGTGGCAAAAAGCTCGAGATGTGACATATGAGAATTAGAGAGATTACGAAGAGTTACTTGGCTAAGGTAATATGAACTTATCCAAAGATTGGCGGAAGATCAATTTTATCAAAATAAATTTTGAATTATACACCACAGAGACGAAAAAAAGAGAGACCCAAATTAAGTTGTACAAGCGCTCATTTGTAGAGTCGCCGAAACTGGTTCTCTTCACAGATTAAATAATGGGCAAGCAACGAGCGGTACACAAAAAATGATAGTATATGGCGCACAAGAGAAGTAACTAAAACCATTTCGATAAACGTATATTATCAATTTAAATCGTGATGCAAAATAATGCTTCAAATTTTATGTAACTCAAAATATAAATGAATGTTTATCTTTTATTCTGAAGTTTGAAATTTATAAGCCATCCATTTGTCAGTGCAAATCTAATTTCAACTACCTACTTCTGTATGTAAATAAAAAAGTAGCACAGCTACAATTTTTAAAATGCGAAGTATTCACTTATGTATATATCAAACTAAAATAATTTTGTTTTCGGCTTAACCTCTTTTTCAAGTGGATGTAAACCAATCACAAAAAAATAAACAAACTCTCGTCTAATGCAAACCACTAAAACTATTAATAAAATCCATATCTAACCCACTATACTTTGATACGTGTATATTTACAATACAATTGCAAAAATTGAAGCTTTTATTCTCTGATATTGGAGTTTGAGTGACTCCTTAAAATGTTGACCTAAAAATACATATTATTCAGTTCACTCGCCTCTTAGAATTCTAAACGTAAAAATGAAAATCCATCAAACTGCCAAGTGAAGTATTTTAAAGGTGATTATAACTGCGAAATAAATTCAGACTAAGCTTTTAGATGTACATATTGTAATGTTTTTCTAATTTATTTAAACAATAAACGGGTGGGATAAATTTCAAACACTCGGTATGGCTACTTACTAATTTATTTAAACACTAACTCACTAATCACTAACACTTATTTTATATATACAGTATATTCACTTAGACTAATTTATATAAACAGTTCACTAATTTATATTCACTAATTTATTTGTTTATCTCTCGATGCCAAATTATCAACTAACTAACTCTTCCTGATCAGTCCCCTTATATACTAATGCCTTTTGTACTAGAGAATTCCGGGCTGCGGCTTATACACACAAATAATTTTTCTGGCCTTTTCTAGATAACTCTGGTCACAAAAACCAGTTCTAGATAAGATAGTCTCAATCGTAAACAGTTTTTTATAACTGCGTATCCGCCATAATTTTAACTATTATACCTGGCTTAGACAGGGTCGGTTTTAGGGACTATACCAGTGTGCTGTTTCGTAACAATATAAACTGAAAAATATACTATATAGAATCTATGGGATCGACCACTTGAAGAATATGTAAACACATGGAAATAAACGGTTTTAAAGATTAAAACTAACTTTTCCGCATGTATGAGATGCTCTGATTAACATTCTATCATAAAATTGTCACTTGTATACACTTCGGGAGATGTATCGTGTTAAAAAACAGAAATTTCTCCAAAAGTAACCAAAAATGCAGTATATCTGGATTTATAGGACCCGCTGTACTCGCTATAATCAGCTGAAAACAATAGGGTACATCTGTGAGACACCTTCAACAAAATTCAATCATAAAATTGATCAATCCTATACTCTCTGGAGGCTGTATCGTGCTAACAAACTACAAATTCTCCTAAAATGACAAAAATTTGGTACTTCAAGTACCATAGCACCCGTTGTACTGGCTTTAGTGAGCTGAATATCAATAGGGTTCATGTTTGAGACGCTCTGAATAGTATCCAATCATAAAATTGGTCACTGTATATACTCTGGAGGCTGTATCGTGCTAACAAACTGAAACTTCTCCAAAAATTACAAAAATATCGTACTTAAAGTACTGTAGCACTTGTTCTATTGGCTCTGGTGAGTTGAAAATCAATAGGGTTCATCTGTGAGATGTCCTGAATAATATTCAATCATAAAATTTGTGACGTGTTGAACTCTGGAGGCTGTATCGTGCTAACAAACTGAAATTTCTCAAAAAATTACAAAATGTCCTACTTCAATACCATAGCACCCGTTGTACTGGCTTTAGTGAGCTGAATATCAATAGGGTTCATGTTTGAGACGCTCTGAATAATATCCAATCATAAAACTGGTCACTTGTATATACTCTGAAGGCTGTATCGTGCTAACAAACTGAAACTTCTCCAAAAATGACAAAAATATCGTACTTAAAGTACTGTAGCACTTGTTTTATTGGCTCTGATGAGCTGAAAATTAATATGGTTCATCTGTGAGATGTCCTGTATAATATTAAATCATAAAATTTGTGACTTGTTAAACTCCGGAGGCTGTATCGTGCTAACAAACTGAAATTTCTCAAAAAACGACAAAATGTCGTACTTCAAGTATCATAGCACCCGTTGTACTGGCTCTGGTGAGCTGAAAATTAATAGGGTTCATCTGTGACATGTCCTTAACAATATTCAATCATAAAATTGGCGACTTACTGCACGCCGGAGGCTGTATCGTGCTAACAAGACATGTAAGAAAAAGTGGCCGACGACAACGACGACGACGACGACGTACACACAGGATTTTTTTTCTAAAAACCGTTTTTTCGTGTTGTTGTTGATGGAAAATGTAAAAATAACTCAAATTTTTTTTTTCAAAATTTCACTGTTTTTGTGGGTAAACCAATACTTTTCTCGCATATAGATAGGTTGGGCGGAAAAGTAAAAGTTGTTAAAACTACATTTATTTTTCATACAAAATATATATTTGACAATGTCGCCATATGGTACGACATTGTCTAATTGCATACACTAAACAACATGATATTTATCGGATTTTTTGTTGAAAACTCGGGTGAGAGGTTTGTTTACCGTATTTTGAAGTTTTTGTACGTTTTAATGTTGAGTAAACTGTTTTAGTTAATTTTAACATGGAACAAAGGCACTTGTCTGGCGCAAACGCTAATAGAGTTATTGGCATGTTGCAGAGTGGAATGAGACAACTTGATGATGATGATTAGAAGGTTAATCGTAGATTTCGGGAAACAGGAGATGATTCTGGAGAGCCTCGGACTGGAAGACCAAGATCTACTACCAGAAGGCAAGACCGCTTCATTACAATCACGGCACGAAGAAATATCATCAGACTAGCTTTGGCGATATCTGCTGGTTTACGAAGAGCTAGTGGGGTTTGGATCACATACAGAACGGTAATTAATTGGCTACATAGTGTGGACTTGAGGGCACGAAGACCATGGCGCTCTATACCACTTAACGTTGAACACCGCCGAAATCGTGCCAGAGTAGGATGGAATGTTGAATGGAACAATCTAATATGGCTTCATAGCGATTCCCGACGAGTGAAAGATCGAGAGAACTTAGAGGACTAGTTCAGCCCGGTCGAGTTCAAGAATTTTATCTTTATGTCAATCCAAATACTGGGATTTTTTTGGAGCTGTATTCATGTATTGGCACTATGAATGGTCTGATATATCAAAATGATATCATAAATGGCGTTGTTGAGGACTACAGGTATAATTTACAACCCAATTTCATATTTTTGGATGACGATGCGCATTCTCATAGAGCCAGAATTGTGCTTGACCAAATCGCAGCAAACGAAATTTATCATTTAAGATTACTAGCCAGATCACCAGATCCCATTCCCGTCGAACACGTTTGTGGTTGTCCCAAAAGAGTTGTTCGTTGAATTTGGAATTTTTTTTGGGTTGTTTTTACGTTTTCCATCAACAACAACACGAAAAAACGGTTTTTAGAAAAAAAATCCTGTGTGTATGTCGTCGTCGTCGTTGTCGTCGGCCACTTTTCGTTACATGTCTTGTTAGCACGATACAGCCTCCGGAGTGCAAAAAATCACCAATTTGATGATTGAATATTGTTCAGGACATCTCACAGATGAATCCTATTGGTTTTCAGCTCACAATAGCCAGTACAACGGGTGCTATGGTACTTGAAGTACATTTTAGCCATTTTTTGAGAAATTTCAGTTTGTTAGGACGATACAAGCTCTGGAATTCAACAAGTCACCATTTTATGATTGAATATTATTCAGGACATCACACAAATGAACTCTATTGATATTCAGCTCACCAGGGCCAGTACAACAGGTGCTATAGTACTTTAAGTGCGATATTTTTGTCATTTTTGGGGAAATTTCAGTTTGTTAACACGATACAGCCTTCGGAATATATACAAAGGACCAATTTTATTATTGGATATTATTCAGAGCGTCTCAAAGATGATCCCTATTCATATTCAGCTCACTTACGCCAGTACAACGGGTGCTATGGTACTTGAAGTACCAAATTTTTGTCATTTTTGGAGAATTTTCAGTTTGTTAGCACGATACAGCCTCCAGAGTGTATAAAAGTGACCAATTTTATGATTGAATATTGTTCAAGATGTCTCACATATGTACCCCACTAATTTTCAGCTGACTATAACGAGTACAGCGGGTCCTATAAATCCAGATATACTACATTTTTGGTTATTATTGGAGAAATTTCGGTTTGTTAGCACGATACATCCCCCGAAGTGTATACAAATGACAATTTTATCATAGAATATTGCTCAGGGCCAGAGATGCGGAAAAGTTAGTATTAATCTTTAAAACTGTTTATTTTTAAAAGGTGTGACAAAATACGGTACACGGAAGCAAGAATAGAAAAGAAAATTAATCACCTAGAGCCAGATATCTTAAGAGTTATTTGCAACTTCCATTTTGGTGAGAGTTCTTGACGCATTACTCTATTTTGTTTAGTTGATCTTGAACTTTCACAGAACCTCATTAAATTTTTCCTAGAATATTCTCAGACGACTTCAATATTCTCAAATGCTAGTTCCTTTAACAAGCTTTCAGATGCTCCAAACTGATTTCTTCTTAAAATCCATTGTCCCACCCACAATTGAGCCTTTACGGCCTGTCATTTTAGTTGAGTCAAATCTAGAAAAAAAAAGACAGACTTCTTTTCAACACATTTGAATTCTCTTATTGGCGACGATATGTAAGGTATCCATAAAAAGGGGACAGGGAGATTGGTAGTTGAATTAAACAACAATAGGTTGGAAATTATTCAAAGAAAATAATAGTGTTTTAAATGAAACTCACAGTTTCTAGTTAATTCCACAATATAATAACTTTTATTATATTGTGGAATTAACTAGAAACCGTGAGTTTCATTTAAAACACTAATATGAGGAGATTCCACGAAGTAAGGGTCGAGACAGTTAATTTCAAAGAAAATAACGTCACGACTGTGAAGTGGTAGCTGATGTTTTTGTTTTGAGACCTCCTTTGCCTAGTACGGATAAAGGTGCTTGTTATAGTTTCTGTCCAAATGAAAGTTGGCTTCGTTCGCGAAACAGAATGTCTTCAAAGTTATTGAACTGCTCCAGTATTTCACTTACAGTTTTCGAACCAACTGTGTTTTTTTACGACTCAGATATATTTCTTCGTTCAAGTATTCCTCAATCTTTCTGTAGACATAAAATGCACTAATCTCCTTACACACAAAACAAGTTTATCTGCATATAGTGAAGAGAGAACTTATGGATTTATAGGGAATATAATATAGGATATATGCCTAAACCTTCAGGACTCGTTTTTTATATGAAGGTCCAAATGTTTTTCTATGTCTGAGTAATTATGAATCTCTCTGTATATTTGGCAGATGTATTGACTATAATTGAGACATTGAGTAATAATATTTTTAAGAATTTTGTTTCATTTAAAAAATAACAATAATGCCACACATAACGATTTCAATATATTTTTGTATGTAATTTTTTCTCAAAATATAATACCGAATTCTGTAAAGTAAGTAACTTAAAAGAAATTAGTTACACAGTATGGACTGTTAGTAAATAAATGTCCATGTTCCAAAAACTGCCGTATTTTATTTTAATGGGTACAATAATTGACTATTGATAATCGCATTTTACCATGAACTGGTATTTCTGAGCTACACGAAGTTTAGAAAACATCAATTTTTATGCACAGGTGCTATAAATACATAAAGGTAAATGTTTAGACGTATCTTAGCGGGAATCCTAATCTGTAAAGTGCGACGAAAACTTTTCAACCTGTTAAATCTTCTGTTACCTGTTGCAAACACACTTCTGAATACAAATGCTAGAAATGTTTACATTTAAAAGAAAAACAGTTTTATGTGGAACAAATCAATACTATTTGTAGAAGAAATCTTTGTTTGTGTATTTTTTTTGAAAATATAAAAAAAGTTTTTTCTACATGTTTAACAACCGTAAGTGAAGTATTCATTCATTCATAATATTATCAGTAGTAACTTATGTCAATAAAAATAGGGTTAGGCTAACATTAAAAATAAGTTAAACAAATAGGTTGATTTCTGCAATGTCGTCAGCACCATTTCGACAGTATGAATGTTTTAAAATTCCATAAATGTTGGGCACGTATGAATGTTTTAATCGCTTCTAATCAGCTTAAAGAGATATTTTAATTGTACCTGTGAGTATTTTACCATACATTTGTAGTATTGTAGCAAGGAGAGTTCTAAGCCACTACTTCGAAAAACGTCCGCTCATTCATAATAATGTAGTTTATAAAAATGTAAACGGACCTAAATAAACCTACGAAAGTATCAAATTAAATGCCCAAATGGCAAATCATTTGCCTCTTGACAATATGCAAAGCGATGTTGAAACTCTTGCAAAACATTATTAAGGTTACCAGCCTTATTTAAATTAATTTCTATCCCAATTCTCTCTTTTAGTTCATCAATATTATCAGATCTGTTAACTTGACACTAAAGGTATCCCCACAAAAAAATCTGAAAATCCTCGTCCTCCAATCGATCTAGGCTTCCAGACAATTCACTATGGTACCAGCAAGATAGAGCACCACCGCATTACGCACGACATGTACGTGAATACCTGAATAATATTTTTCTCAATAGATGGATTGGCATCGAGGATTTTTAGAGTAGCCAGCTATAGTCTGTTTCTTATTTTCTGACAGCACGCGAAAAGGTCACAGATGCTAGTCAGGTAGTAAATGGTAGTAAACCATAAGCGTCCCCGTTCATCTAAGGAATTTATTTACTATTTAATTGTATACCCGATCTGATATATAAAGGTAATATAAATGTAAATTCGGTTAGTTAAAACAACTAACTGACCTTCATACATTTGTAGAGTACATACAGTTAAAACAATAAATTATTTTTGAAATAATCTTGTAACGCAACTATTCTGACTGAGTATTTCATTAATTATCTTGAGAATTTGAAGCAGGTCAATTCTTGGGAGACATATTAACAAACCATTTATCAATTCATTCTCCAGATAATTACTTTCTTATTTTCGAAATGTTGATAATAACATTTCCAAGAAACATTACAATAGGGTCCTACTAGGGATTGTCCCCAGTAAAGTGTAAGAGCGTGCATAGCTTACAAACGAAGACTGTAGTGTTAAATGTGCATGATACTGTAGTGTTAAATGTGCATGATGCTGTTGTACATCAAATGCCGGCTGCTACTGCTAGAAATATAGTTTCGACATGTTCCAATATGACAGGAAATAGTGAATCTACTATTTACAGGCTTCTAAGAGATAGGAAAAATGGAAATATATCTCCACCTAAAAAGTCAACTGGAAGAAAACCATTTGACCTTGATGAACATATGCAAAATACAATAAGACATAAAGTACATAAATTATATTTTAAAAAAGAGATCCCAACCCTTGACATAATTCTAAGAATGGTGAAGGAGGACGAGAATTTGCCTGACATAGGGCGAAAAACTTTGTGGAAAATATTACACAAATTTAATTTTACTTGGGAGAAGAAAAGTCGCAAATCAGTGCTAATCGACAACGAAGAAATAATATGTTGGAGACGCCAGTATTTACGAGATTTCCGAAAATACAGACAGGAGGGAAGACGAATCTATTATCTAGATGAGACATGGCTCAATGAAGGACATTCAGTAAAAAAAAGATGGCAGGACAAAAGTATTCAAACCAGTCGTCAAGCTTTCATAGAAGGTTTATCTACTGGACTGAAAACTCCTATCGGTAAAGGTCGCCGACTAATAATAACGCATATTGGATGCAATCAAGGGTTCGTTGAAGGTGGTTTACTGGAGTTTCAGTCAACATCAACCAAAGACTATCATGAAGAAATGACTGCAGATGTTTTTGAAGAGTATTTTACACAAATGGTCGAATTAATTCCAAATAATGTTGTGATCGTTATGGACAATGCCACTTATCATTCGCGATTAACAGAAAATCTTCCATTTACCTCTTGGAGAAAAGCTGATATTAGAAACTGGTTAATCGTAAAAGATATACCATTTGAAGATGATATGTAGAAAAAAGAACTTTTAAAGGTTGCTTCAGATCACAAGCTACAATTTAAAAAGTTTGTTATTGATTAAATAGCCAAGAATCGTGGGATAACAGTGCTTCGTTTGCCGCCATATCATTGTGAATTAGATGCGATAGAGTTAATATGGGCCCAAATAAAAGGTTATGTAGCTAGACATAATAAAACATTTAAAATGAAAGATGTTCGTGAACTCATGAAGTACTCACTGACAACAATAACTGAAGAGAACTGGAGAGATGCTGTGAATCATGTAATTAAAGAGGAAGAGAAAATGTGGGTTTTAGATAACCTCATAGAACAAACTATAGAACCGATAGTGATCTCTCTCGACGAGTCTTCGGATGATTCTTGTATGGCCAGCGAAGAGGATGATACTATAGATTGAATTTTATATTTCCTATAAATGGTATGTTTACTTTACTTAATATACATTAATTCATTGTCAATAAATTTGAATTATGAAAATTAAACTATATTTTTTTTAATTAATTTAATTTAATAAAAATGAAAATGTAACTTGTTAATAGGCCTAAACGAATGAATTTTATTTCAACTGTAATGTTGACCGAATCTAATTAAATAAGCAAAATGAACTAATATCGTAATCTCCGCCACTGCCGCACTGTTTATCGTTTAGCTGGCATTGTTCAGATTTATTACCATATTGTATTTTGAGCTGAAACAGGGATGTACAGATAACTAATACAGACACCTACTTGTTTTGCATTAGCATTTTAGTATTTACTTGTAAAATTCTTAGGATCACTCTGTAAGAGATAATTTTCTATTTGAATATTTAATGAGGTTACTGTGCTGTCAGACATTAAGAAATAGACTATAGATGTCCTGATCTATCCCCATTGGATTTTTTGTAGGGATATCTTAAGTGAAACGTTAACAGTTCAAATAATATTGATGAACTCAAAGAGATAATTAGATCAAAATTAATTTGACTAAGGCTGATAACCTTGATTATGTTTTGTAAAAGTTTCAACATCGCCTTGCATCTTGTCAATAGACAAATGATTTGCCATTTGGGCATTTAATTGAATACTTACGTAGGTTTATTTAGTAGTAATATATTTTATTTCTCTAACATACGGTTATGAAACATAAAAAAATATGAAATCCGTACACAGAAAAACACGTTCTTATTGATGGTACTATCAAAATAGGATATTCCCGTTTAAAAAACATGACGATGGCGTTATAACTTGAACAGTGGTGACGTCATCAAAAATATGAATACACCAAAAAACACGCAACTGAAAAATAAAATCGACGTGTTTGAGCTTTTTTCTCCAATGGCCAAATCAAACTTTTAACGAATTTGTTTCAACCTTTACATATATTCCATGAAAATTACGATTTACAGCTGTCGAACTGAAAAAACGCAGCTTGAAATTTGTACTTTTGTACTTTTTTACTCAATCAATTGTTAACAGTTGATTTCATTGAAAATTACCTAGTTGTAGATTGATTTTCAATATCCGGACATTTCTATCGGACAAATATAAATTCGCATTTGCAACGAAATTTCATTGTTATTGGACCTTCCCGAGCGAAGAAGCGCAGAATTCCAGAAAAGTCGCAGATGAAAAGTGTGGTAGAATTGTCAAAACGAAGCTCTTCAATACATGATAATTAACTTTCTAGGGGGACCTGGACTGTGGACTATTATGGGACTGGGCAGCATCGATAGCTAGTTCATTTAGCACACTGCCTTAAGCAATGAGAAAAACATTATACAAGGATTTTAGAATTATAATATTTTTATAATTTGCAAGAACCGATGACAATAATGCTCAAGGCAATAATGACTTATTGATGTTGTATTTCGTTAAAATATGCAAATCCTTCCATGTTAAACTAATTATAATGAAATTAACTGTCTCGACCCTTACTTGGTGAAATCTACTCATATTAGTGTTTTAAATGAAACTCTAGTTAATTCCACAATTTAATCAAAATTGTTGAAAATTCTAAAAAATTGACAATTGTTTCGATATTGATTTATCGAAACAATTGTCAATTTTTGAAAATTTTCAACAATCTTTATTATATTGTAGAATTAACTAAAAACCGTGAGTTTCATTTAAAACACTAATAATTATAATGATGTTATTTATTGTCAAACATCACTTCGTTGCTGCGCTTACAAAAATGTCGGTAAAAAAAGTAGCCTAAAAGAAATCAGTTACACTGTTAGAGAGGTAACTGATTATAGTAAATACAAGTCCAACTTCTAAAATCTACTCTATTTCATCTTAATGTGTATATTGATTTACTGTCGAAAGCCACATTTAACCATGAAGTAATATAAAGCAATACAATGCTTTCAAAAACATCTACCATAAATTTTCTTTATACAGGTAAATGTTTAGACGTATCCTAGCGGGAATCCTAATCTGTAAAGTGTGACGACAACTTCTCAAATAATTGAAGCATATCCCTTACCTGTGGATGACAGTCTTCTTACTGCATTTCTCGAAAATGTAGCGGAGAAAGTTTAAGGTGGAAAAAATAGATAATATTGTAAAATAACAGTGAAATCTATTTATTGTCGGATGTGTTAATTAAACAGTTTTAGTGATGCTTATGATTATGAGTTATCTAACTATTTGTTTTTATGCTTTTTATTTTCATGCATATATTGATAACTATACAGGGTGATTCATAACTATTGGGACATAGGCTAAGGGAAGATTGTTTGGACCAAAATATGGCAATAGGACCAAATATACCTCAATAAAATATTGCTGTGGAAAAAGATAAAGGGCGTTAAAGTTGAATTTTTTTTTCATTTTTTGCTAATAATTTCACTGTATATTTATCGATTGTTATCAAAATCGGCACAGAAGTTTAATTTCATACAGGCAATATTATTTTATGTATTATTTGACATTTTGTTACAGGGGGAGCCTCGTGAAGGATTTCCGATGATGAAATTGACTGGTAACTTTTTAGTGATTTTTATTAGAAAATATGACATGAACATCATTTCTACGTAATATTGATACTCTTGTTCAAACACGATTATCTCATTCGTTTTCGACAGTTCAGAGTATCGGAAGGGGATTTCAAATATT
Source organism: Galeruca laticollis (assembly GCA_963921935.1). Lineage (NCBI taxonomy): Eukaryota > Metazoa > Arthropoda > Insecta > Coleoptera > Chrysomelidae > Galeruca > Galeruca laticollis. Next base: position 117,898,428 of record OY998175.1, read on the forward strand.
ATTTCATTTATGAAAAGTGTGCTTTGGACTATCAGATAATTGTTGCTGGTAAATGACATTTCTTGTCAATGAATATTTTTTGCTGCGAGTTTATAGTCAATTGTTGCATTTTTTATAGCTATCATATACTTTTTCGATGGAAATGCCTCGTGACAATCATTTTACGAATGAAGAAATGCGGGATATGATTTGTGTATACGCACAGGAACATTTTTGCGGGCGCTCTGCAGCTAGAAGGTATGAATTGTTATATCCAGGCAGAAGGCAACAAAATCACAAAACTTTTTCAAATCTATTTCATCGTTTGGGTAAAACCGGGTCATTTCACAATAAAAATCAAGGTGGTCGTTCGAAACAAATTTCACCCAATCAAGAAGATGAAATTTTGGTTAGAATAGATGAAAATCCTCCAGTAAGTTCACGTCATCTGTCATCAGCAACAGGAGTAAGTCAGTCGTCTATTATTAGAATTCTAAAATAAGAAAAGTTCCATCCTTATCACTTCACTCCTGTTCAAAATTTGCTTCCAAGAGATCTCCCACGACGGATACAGTTCTGCTAACGTACTCTCAACAAGCATAATGATGGCCGCAATTTTATTAAGAATATTATGTTCACCGATGAAGCGACTTTTACCAGACGAGGGGTATTTAATTGGCGAAACAGCCATGATTGGGAAGAAAAAAATCCGCATGCTCTGAAAGAAAGACATTTCCAGCATGAGTTTATATTGAATATTTGATGTGGCATTATAGGCGACCAACTACTAGGGCCATATGTTCTGCCTCCAAATTTGAATGGAGATTCTTATTTTTTTGCAAAATACTTTTAGTGATATTTTGGATAATTTGTCACTAGCTGTAAGAAATAAAATGTGGTTTATGCAGGATGGAGCTCCACCTCATTTCCCTTTAGTTGTTAGAAATCATCTAAATGACATATTTCCTCAACGATGTATTGGCAGAGGAAGTGATTTTGAATGGACACCAAGAAGTCCTGAGTATAACCCGCTTGATTTTTATGTTTGGGGACATATAAAGTCCTTAGTTTATGCCAATGAAATTAACTCGAGAGACGAACTCTGGAGGAAAATACAAAATGCGGCTAACTTTATAAGGGGACGGAATAATATGTTCTTTGAAGTTCGAAAATCCTTTATTAAAAGAATTAGAAAAGGCCACCGGAGGAGGCCACGTAGAACATTTAATTTGAGTTTGCTCTTTTTATGTTATATTGTTTTTAATTATGCTTAGATTTTTATTGTCTGTTACTTGAAATCCCCTTCCGATACTCTGAACTGTTCAATTGCGTTTTTCTCGAAACGAATGAGAATATCGTGTATGAACAAGAGTACCAATTTTACGTAGAAATGATGTTTGTCATATTTTCTAATAAAAATCACTAAAAAGTTTCGTCAAAAAAGTTACCAGTCAATTTCATCATCAGAAATCCTTCACGAGGCTCCCCCTGTAACAAAATGTCAAATAATACATAAAATAATATTGCCTGTATAAAAGTATGCCTCTGTGCTGATTTTGATAACAATCGATAAATATACAGTGAAATTGTTAGCAAAAAACGAAAAAAAATCAACTTTAACGCCCTTTACCTTTTTCCACAGCAATATTTTATTGAGGTATATTTGGTCCTATCGCCATATTTGTCCAAACAATCTACCCTTAGCCTATGTCCCAATAGTTATGAATCACCCCGTATATAGTTGATTATGGACTAACCCTAAATAATTTTTCGTGAGCAACCAACACTAATTCGGGTACAGGATGTTCACTGACCATTCTGCTTTAAATAGTTTTTCGTTCATATCCCGTTTAATATGATCCAGAGTGTATAACTATCACAAATTTGAATAGAAATTGTTGAGCAGTCAAATTGGATCCATACGAGAAAGTGTATCCCATTTTGGGCACTTTTGCGGGGTACCTCTCTTATCTTTAGAGATAGAGGATTGCGGTTTTCACGATACTTCTACTTTCTTATGAAATTAAGTATAATTTTGATAGCCCTTTTGGGTTTTGAGACATAAGGTGAAATTGAAAGGTGTAATTTTTCAGACACCCTCGTATATCAGTGATCTTTAAACTTATCAAACAAGTTAAAATTTGTTCTGGTTACAAGAATGGCGGTTTACGAAAATAATTAAAAGTATGATATGATGGTTTTTGTTTCATACAATCTAATGAATATCCGCAAGAAGCTTCGGATAAAGCTAACATATTTTGAGCGCTATGTTTAAGATAATTTCTTAGGGGTTCTGTATTTCTTCATGTTAGATATCCAGAAAGAATTCAACATATTTGCCCACCTCAAATCAAATTTAGTAGAATATGGATCATTTATCCAGCTCCGTCCTAAGGCATATACAAAACAAGATAGAGAGAGAAAAGAAATAAACGTATTGGGTTATGTACTCGTAGAAGCGACGCTTTCATCTTCTCGCAAGCAAACAGAGAAGGCAACTGGTGTATCCAAGTCTGATCCTCAGAGAATTTTGCGGAAATATAAGTATCATTCCTATAAATTCTACATAGTTCAGCATTTACACCCTGGCTATATCGATCGTCGAATGCTATTTTGCCAATGTTATTTACAGCAGATCCGTACCGATGAATCTTTTGGTAGCCTTGTTATCTGGTCTGATGAATGTTATTTTTCAAATGCGGGAATTTTTAATCGCCATAATACAAGGCATTGGTCCGCCGAAAATCGACATATAATTTTTGAGAGGGCACAACAGAGACACTTCGGAGTTGGGATCTCATGTTTTATTTTTGGAAGACGCATAGAATTTATGAAGGAGGTCTCGCAGCACTTCGGAACCGAAAAATCCTTGAGGAAGTTATTCCAGAACTGATGGAAAATGTTGCATTGGCCCTTTGTAATTCGGTTTATTTTCAACAAGACGGTACCCCCAGCCACAAATCTGCCCTTTTGAGACCATTTTTAGAGGATAACGTTCCTCAAAGATAGATTGGTAACTACAGTCCTTTAAGATAGCCCCTTCTATCTCCGGATCTTTCAATTTGGGATTTTTTTATGGAGTTTCATGCAAGATAAAGTCTTTCTGCTGGCTTCGTTTTATGGCAAGCTTTTGAAGAAATACTTTACTTGCTTTATTATAGAAGGTGTCCCGACACAGAGCGGAGGTGTATAGGGGAGTCCAAAATATGACGATTGGGGGCAATTTACCTCTATACCAAGTTGCATCCCTGAGGAGTTATAGGGCCTCAAAGTTGGAGCCAATATTTCGAAAAAAAATTGATTTTTTTGCAACCCTTCAACTTAAAAATACCAAATTTGGTACACTCTTGAGGACATTAAGTAGTGGTAAGTGGAAGGCGATCGAACCATTCTGGTGGGTTATTTAGGGGTGACCTAACCTTAAAATTTCACAGAAGTTTTTGATCTGTCAGTTGATGTGAAAAAAAATATTTCTTTGCCATGGATAATTTAGTTCTAAAACTGTTTTTACTCTTGTAATTTTGCATAAAACTTTGTCATTTTCAAGGAAACGTCGAATAACCAAAAATAAATAATTGGCCTTCCCGCTCACCGGACCTCAATAAATATGATTACTTTCTTTGGGGGGCGTTTATTCTTTTCCAGTCCCAGAAAAATACAATATATTAAAAAATGATCCTCAGCTCCTGGCCAGAGTTGACTTCAATTTTTGGCGAAGAATAATTTTGTGTCTAAGAGAAAATGGTGATCATTTTCAGCGATTTCTTTAAATTGAAATGTTCATGCTCTTTATACAATATTATTAATTTGTTTTTCCATTGAATTGTTCTTATTGAAACGTATCTATTAATTTGTTAAACCTGATATAAAATTCATGATATGGATGGAGTAAATTATGTCTAATAGTTATTCGACTTTTCATTGAAAATGACAAAATTTTAGGCAAAATTACAAGAGTAAAAAAAGTCTTAGAATTAAATTATCCATGATATGAAAATGAAATTTTTCAAATTAACCGACATATACAAAACTTCTGTGAAATTTTAAGATTAGGTCACCCCTAATTAACCCCCCAGAAAGGTTCGATCGCCTTCTACTTACCATTACTTAATGCCCTCAACAGTCTAATAGAGTGTACCAAATTTGGTATTTTCAAGTTGAAGTGTTATAAAGAAATTAATTTTTTTCGAAATTTTGGGCCCTACTTTGAGGCCCTGTAACTCCTCAGAGATGCAACTTGGTATAGAGGTAAATTGTCCCCAATCGTCATATTTTGGACTCCCCTATACGCCTGTGCTCTGTGTCGGTCCTTATGCGGGACACCCTGTATATCTCCGACACGTTGACGTAGCTACAGTGAAGAAACAAGTTTGGGAATTTAATAAAATTACTGTTACCTTACGTGAATGTTATAGCGTGTTTATTATGAAAAATCTGAGAAGCACGGACAGTTATTTCTGGTAGTGGAGTTAGTAAGTATTTGAAAACAAAAATGCTTTGAACTACTTTTTTAAGTTGAACAATATATGATATTACAAACCCAATTTTTACAGGATTGTTACAATAGAACTGAGTTAACGCCTCGCAATTTTCCTGAACCTAATCAAATGATAATGTCTTATACGTAATTCAGAAGCAATTAGAACATTTCTACATAAATTTTAAAAATCCTTTCATCCTGGGATTACTTTAATCACACGGTGCGTCTGCACGTTATTTCGTACATTCCTGACACGCGCTCGGGGAGTCGTGTACCAAATACGGAAAACAAGATCTAGTTTAAGTTTAGTAGGTCAGCATATCGCAGTTGAAAAGGGCGAGTTGTTGAGAAGTAGGACGCCGAAAGTGGGACGTCACGGCGTACGATTCGTGTCGATATTGACTTGCTAGCCAACAAATTTCGATATTTAATAAAGACATACTTGTGGGATTGCCAGATATTCCGCGGGTCCTGCTCATAGACAAAAAATGGGAACAATAAATTTATACTAGGATAAACTGCTATCTTTATTTTAGTTGTTTATTTATTTTGGACGAATTATAATTTAGAGAAACAAGAAGTAGATAAAGAATACAAATGAATATTACTTTTCCGTCCAACCAGAGAAAAGTATTAGTTTACCCCAAAAAAAGTTGGAATTTTGGAAATTTTTTTTGAGTTATTTTTACGATTTCCACCAAGAATAACACGAAAAAAACGGTTTTTAGACAAAAATCCTGTGTGTATGTCGTCGTCGTCGTCGGCCACTTTTCGTAACATGGTCTTGTTAGCACGATACAGCCTCCGGAGTGCAACAAGTCAGCAATTTTATGATTGAATATTGTTCAGGTCACATCGCAGATGAACCCTATTGATTTTCAGCTAACCAGGTCCAGTACAACGGGTGCTATGGTACTAGAAGTACGGAATTTTATCATTTTTGGAGAAATTTAAGTTTGTTAGCACGATACAGCCTCCGGAGTGCAACAAGTTACCAATTCTATGATTGAATATTGTTCATGACATACCACAGATGAACCCTATTGATTTTCAGCTCACCAGAGCTAGTACAACGGGTGCTATGGTACTAGAAGTACTACATTTTTGTAATTTTTAGAGAAATATCAGTTTGTTAGCACGATACAGCCTCCGGAGTGTATACAAGTGACCAATTTTATGATTGGTTATTGTTCAGAGTGTCTCACAGACGAACTCTATTGATTTTCAGCTGACTAGAGCTAGTACAACGGGTGCTATGATACTTGAAGTACCAAATTTTTGTCATTGTTGAAGAATTTTCAGTTTGTTAGCACAATACAGCATCTGGAGTGTTTACAAGTGACCATTTCTATGATTGGATATTGTTGAGGGTATTATATAGATCTCTGGATATAGTACAATGGGTGCTATGGCATTGGAAGGGCCACATTTTTGGTTATTTTTTGAGAAATTTCGGTTTGTTAACACGATACAGCCTCCCAAGTGTATACACGTGACAAGTTTATGATAGATGTTCAGAGTGTCTCGCAAATGCGGAAAAGTTAGTTTTGATCTTTAAAACCGTTTATTTCTATTCGTATTTAATGTCGAGTATCTATAACTATAACTATATATTTAAATTCTAAAACACCAAAAAACACCGAGAACCATTTTTGTAATATTCAAATCATTACTCAAATCCCAGAAAATTATACTCACTTTTAACTGTAACTAACATCCATTTCTTGTTTGTATTATTTTTTAAACAACAAATCATCTGTTCTTTGTAGAAACAAAAAACAAGTAGCGCATATTTATGGGCTATTTATGAGCTTTCATTTATTTTATTTATTTATTTTATTGTTCATCCTAACAGGTCTATTGACCTAATTATAAGGATAATAATGTTAATAAAGATAAGTACATTATTACTTTATGTTATAATAATAATGAAAAGAAACACAAGAGAGAGGGCCAATCACAACTAACTAATGTTATTTATCTACACAGATATCGTTAATATCATTTATTAATATTACATACCATACATCTTTATCATAGCCAGAGAAAGCAGAAGAAGCATAGAGACAGGAGATTCAATTTAATTAACAGATATGAGTCTAAGGGATTTTTAACTATTATAAACAAGCCTACAAGATTTTTAATGAATCACGCCGAAGTAATATCCAGGTATTCATTTATTGAATTTTTATAATCCCTACATGGGGTATTAAACCAATCCAAGTCTTGGACAACAGCCGAAATGTTATTAGCCAAACGTAACATGTTAACAATGGGTGGAAAGTTAGAAATATTTGTATAATAATGGTATAGAGAATTTTAATCTGGTTCGAGTGTGCCTGGGTGCTACATATAAAGACATTAAGGATCTAATACTGAATTCTGTTCTAAGGTAAGATGTCCTTATAGTATGGTAATCAGCACGAACTCAACATTTTTTTATAATTCGCGTATAAAAGAGTCTTCATTATAACATTGTTTACAGTCTCACAATGAAGCTCTTTGGAAACTGTTATAGTAATTTTTAGTGTACAGTTGGTTATTGAATTTAGTTATATTTTTATTTGACATTTGACTTTAACCTTGACACAAATTATAAATAAAATGGTCTGCCGTTGTTCTAGCAAGCAAAATTATTATATTAAAGGTAAATTAGAATGATTTATATATTAAAAATATTAATGAATAAAGTAGGCTAACGTTTATTTATCAATGATTTGTCAATTCTTTATTTTTATATTGTATAGGATCAATATATAGGTATACAAAACGTTCGATTTTTGGGATAAATTACCAGATATCTATGTGAAGATGTATTACAGAAATAATTATGTTCATGATATAATATAAATAGATCGCAAGAGCATATACGAAGAGGCTCTTTTTTAAACATATAATCATCCTCTTTTTGCTTAAATGAAAGTTTGTTTACAATTTACACAATTATTCGGTTATAATATGTCAAAAGTCAGAAGTGCTGAAGAAAACCATCTGTGATCTGACCAATTAGGAATCTACAGAATTGCCAACTTAAATTCAAACCACTCTTCCTAGTTTAAAAACAGGGATTATATGAAATTCTATTTTATTTAAATAATTAAATAAATGCGAATTATAAAAAATATTGTGTAAAACTTGTGCCACAATGACTTTCTGTAGTACTCGTACTACAAAACGGGTCATTGTGACACTTGTTTTAGAAATAACTATTATAATATAGGTAACGCAAAAACTTGTTTTGTATTTTTTCAATTTGTAGCAAATGTGTATGGAATTCGCCTTGCCATAAAATAGAGGCAAATTCTAATTTGGGTCTGACTAATGTGTAGTATAACATTTTAATTACATTGACTTTTGTGAAGTTTGATATTTGACGTATAATAAAACCTAGTATATATTGTAAACTCAGCCAATCGGGTGATTGGCAGAGTTTACAATATTTTTTTCATGTTGAACAAATGAGAGTCTGTAGTCATATGTTATTCCAAGATCTTTTATTTCTGATTTACGCTTTAAAGATATATCGTTAATCTTATAATCGAATTTTGCTCTAGAAATACTCATAATGCAAAAAAATTTTAAATTGAAAGGTAGGTTGTGCTCCATTCTGTTTCATTATTAATATCCCTCTGTAATTTAACACAATCAATAACTGAAAAAAATTGTTTAAACACTTTAAAATCATCCGCGAACATCAAACCTTCTGAATAATCGAGCACTAATGGTAGATCGTTAATAAAAATAAGAGAAAGTAATGGACCCAAATTAGATCCCTGCGGGACTCCAGAAGGCACCGTAATTTGACTGTCATTATAACGAACTGTAAAAGTTCTATTCATTAAATAAGAACCAAATAAACGCAAAAGATTCGATGACAAGCCCAAGTTATTTAATTTTTTCAATAATATATCATGGTTTACCTTATCGAAGGCTTTACTAAAATATAGACTGTATCCAGTTGTAACTTCCTGTGTTCATAAACAAAAATAGATTTGAATGAATTGATTTTTTTCTTACAAATCTATGATGCTGCTCAGCCAAATACTTCTCAAAGTAATTATAAATATTTTTATATACAATCTGCTCAAAAATCTTAGACGGAGCGCACATTATGGATATAGGGCGATAATTTTCCATTTCACTTTTAGTGCCGGATTCAAAAATAGGTACACAAATTGTACTTTTCCATTTATCAGGGAATGTTGAAGATTTAATTATTAAATTGAATATATGTAACAAAGGTTTTTTAATCCAATTAGAACAATCCTTAACAAGGAAAGGAGGAATTCCATCAATTTTTGGTTTCAGATTTTTAATTGCTCGATCAAAATTATGCTCTGTAATTTCTGGTATTCTAAGAGTATCAGAAACAAATGTAACCTCATTATTACTAAAATTAAGTCTATAATTTGATGGAGTTAATATTGTATTGAAAATTAGTCTTTTAAACCGTTGCTCTTTCTTCTATTCACAAAATTCCAAAATTCGTTTATATTTGTCGAAGTATTATTTTCTATTGTTTTAATGAAGTTTCTGTGTGCAATACTAATGAGAGATTTAAGTTTTTTTATGTTCTTTATATTTCTCCGAATTATAATGTGATAAATTCTTCAATCTTCTATATTTCTCATTTATTAATTGTTTTATTTCATCAGAATGCCATGTAGGATATTTTTTACGATATTTCCTAAATTTAAATTTTGGCACAAAAACTTCGATAATACTATTTATTACTTCGTAAAAGTCACTTAAAGCTTCATTAACATTATTTTTGTTTATAACACAATCCCAGTTTACCTCTTTTACTATTTGAATTAATTTTAAATAGTCAGAATTTTTGAAATTATACTGAAAAGCTAAATTTGATTTATTTTGGGGAAAAGGCTCTGTTTCCGTCGGTAATAAAGTAACATTTATATCTAAAGCGGGGTGATGTTTATCTTCTTTAACAAATGGTAATAAGTCTCTTGTCACCTTGCAAATACCATCTTCAGGCCCTATCACCAAATCCAAAGTTGTACCCAAGTAATTGGTTACGCTATTAAAAAGAGAGAACGAATGTGTTGACAAGACAGCACGTTTTCAAAACGATCTATATAAAAGTTATTGAAAAAGTGGTATAAAGTTGCTGGAAAATTTTGAAAATTGGACAGTGTACTTATTACACAGTAAGTTATTAAATTTTTATATAAAAGCAACATAATTTTGAAAAGACAACTTTGAATCAAATTGAATGAAAAAAACCATTTTAGTCCGGGTGATGATCAGAAATTTATATTCAAATGTCTTTATCAGAAGAAGCCATTCAACAGTTAACCAGTATAATTGAACGACAGAATCAAAAACAAACTGAAATAATAACAGACGAATTAAACGAAGAAATTCAAAAATTAAATAAACAAATAGCTTCTGAACAAATCAGAACTACTAAAGTAGAAGAGGAGGTGAAAGAACTGAAAAACAAAATCAAATATCCTGGAAAGAAAATTTCTTCAAATAACATTATTATTTTTAACAGCTATTACCAGGAAGGTGATCTAATAGACTTTACAATAAATTTGTTGAATTCGAAACTTCAATTGAGCCTCAAGAACACTGAAATAAACGATATCTATACAATTGGAAAATCACAGTCGAATAAACCAATAGTTGTGAGGTTTCTGAGAGCATTGACCAAAAAAGATATTTTGAAAAACTGCAAGAAACTGAAAGGATCAGGCATTGCAATTGCGGAAGACTTATCCCAGGAAGAAAGAAAAGAGAATAAATTACTGGTACAACACTTAAAACTGGCTAAAAACGAAAATAAAAAAGCACATATATACAAAAGCACTTTGTTTGTGGAAGGAGAAGCATTCTCTTATAAGGATTTAGAAAGAAACTCTATTAAAGATAAGAATTGTGCAGGCGCAGCATCTTCAAACTGCAGTCTTATAAACGCCCGAGAGGAAGACAAAACAGAAAGTCATTCAAAGGTGCAGAAAAGAAGAACACCAGATATCGAAGAGAAAGAAGAACAATTACCGTCAAGTAAGAAAACACTGATAGAGCCAAAATTCGCTCAAAGACAATCACCAAGGCTAAATAGTGCATACAAATTTTAAGAAAATAATGGTTCACTTATATTCATTACAATATTTATAACTAAGCTTACTTTAAATATTATAAGCTAAACACATGTACTAATTACTAATATCTAAAAGGATTAAATTTAAATTAACTAAAACCCGTCTTTAATAATACAAAATTTGGTCAAGTTTTTTTTGATACAACTTCTATGGTACTTGTTTTAAAAGACAATCAATTTTATTATCAGGTTTATGATTTTTTATGATCACACCATCTCTCATAAAATCCGTTAACAAAAAAAATGAAATGTATAAAAAATCAAAAATAAATCCTCTAAATAATATACTTAAAATAGAATATACAGATTACAAAAAGCTACTAAATAAATTAATTGTCACTGCTAAAAATAATTATTATAATAAACTTATAGAGGACGAACAAAATTCGTCAAAAAAGATATGGAATGTAGTAAACTCAATATCTAAAAAAACAGAAAACACGGAAATTACAAATATTAAGGACAACAATGGAACAACAGTAAATAAAGCTGAGATAATTTCTGAAATGTTTAATACTTTCTTTGTAAATATAGGACGAAACCTAGCAAAAACCATACAAAAACCAATAAATTATAAAGAAAAGAAAATTATAAATTGTCATTCCATGTTTTTGGCACCCACCAGTATTACAGAAATAAAAAATATAATTAGTGAACTAAAGAATAAAAAAGCACCGGGTTGGGATGAAATAAGGGCTGAAACTCTCAAACATATTTCAGATTTTATTGCATATCCGCTAATGATTATAATAAATAAGTCATTAGAAATGGGACAATTTCCTTCAGCTTTTAAGACATCGATTGTCAAACCTATTTATAAAAGTGGGGAAAGGGATGAAATGACAAACTACAGACCAATATCATTAATAACTTGTTTATCAAAAATACTAGAAAAAGTAGTTAATGCACGGCTTAATACATTTCTAGATAAATATCAGCTAATGTCAGGGTCTCAATATGGTTTCCAAAAGCGCAAGTCCACTAACGATGCTCTTTTGGAAATAACAAATATTTTATATAAAAATATTGATGAGGGTTTACCTACAATTGCGGTCTTCCTGGACTTAGTAAAGGCCTTCGACACCGTGGACCACTGCCTTCTTTTGGAAACACTAGAGGACATTGGAGTTAGAGGTACAGCACATGCTTTTTTCAAAAGTTATCTGACAAACCGATCTCAGAAAGTAAGAGTCGGCAATGAATGCAGTAAAGAACAGACAGTTCAGTGTGGTGTTCCACAAGGTACGGTTCTGGGCCCAGTTTTGTTTAATATATATTTGAATAACTTATTTATGATTGAAAGCAACAGTAAAATTATAAGTTTTGCAGACGATACAGTTCTGGTATACAGTGATCAAAATTGGTACGATTTAAAGTTGAAAATTGAAAATGATCTATATTGTATAAAACAGTGGTTTGACTATAGGCTTCTTTCAATCAATTATAAAAAAACTGTTTACCTGCCTTTTGCATCCTTAGAACCGGATCTTCCGAACTACGCCATCAATGTACAAAAAAATATCAATATTCAACCTGCAAAACAAATAAAATATTTAGGAATTATGATAGACCCACATCTTAGATGGGATAACCATATTAATTATCTATTTCAAAAATTGAGGTGTGTATTATATAAATTCAAACATATCTCATATCACCTAAAATATAAACAAAAACTAATAGTTTATAAAAGTTTGATTGAATCTCACCTAATTTACGGTCTGGTCAGCTGGGGTGGAGTGGCGAAGACTTACTATAATATTCTCGAGGTTTCGCAAAAAAGATTCCTCAAAATCCTTCTTGGAAAAACAAGAAGATATAGCAGTGAACTTCTATATACTGAAACGAAAATATTAGACGTTAGACAATTATACTTAAAAAAAGCGGTATTAAGACAACATAAACTTAAATCAAATCTACAAATTCAAACTCACAATTATATGACAAGAAATAAACATACTTACCTGAATACAACAATGAAAAAAACAGCTGGACAAAGAAGCTTTATGTTTCTAGGACCTAAGCTATATAATGCTATACCCCAACAAATTAAATCTGAATCTTCTGTAAAGGTGCTAACTTTGAAACTTCATGAGTATATCACCAATACAAGTAGGCGCTCTATTCACAACCTTATCGAAATTAATTACTGATAATGTTTCTATCAATTTCTATTTCTACTTTATTAATCCTTAATTATAGTATACATTTTTTATTAATTACCTATACTTATTATTATTTGTTACCTAGTATAAGTTTTATATTATTATTATTTTATCCTTGCAAACAAGCCTCATGGGCTTCGCAAGTGTATATATTTATTTCGCATAATGTCGTTTGTTTTGTTTGTTTGTATTTCTGAGTTATGTGTAAATAAATATTATTATTATTATTATTATTATTATTATTATTATTATTATTATTATTAATTGTAATATAAAAAGTCAAATAAAATACTTGGTTTCTGATTTGAACTGCGCTTATCGCTATTTTGATCATTTATATCCAATATATTAAAATCTCCTAAAATATATGTATTTTCTGTAGTATGTTCTTGTAAAAATGTAAACAACTCTACATAGGTATCGACAGTACTACTTGGTGGTAAATACAAACTGAGTAAATTTGCTTAAAAAATGAGATAAAAAATCAAAATTGGTCTAAGATGTGGGTCTATCATAATTCCTAAATATTTTATTTGTTTTGCAGGTTGAATATTGATATTTTTTTGTACATTGATGGCGTAGTTCGGAAGATCCGGTTCTAAGGATGCAAAAGGCAGGTAAACAGTTTTTTTATAATTGATTGAAAGAAGCCTATAGTCAAACCACTGTTTTATACAATATAGATCATTTTCAATTTTCAACTTTAAATCGTACCAATTTTGATCACTGTATACCAGAACTGTATCGTCTGCAAAACTTATAATTTTACTGTTGCTTTCAATCATAAATAAGTTATTCAAATATATATTAAACAAAACTGGGCCCAGAACCGTACCTTGTGGAACACCACACTGAACTGTCTGTTCTTTACTGCATTCATTGCCGACTCTTACTTTCTGAGATCGGTTTGTCAGATAACTTTTGAAAAAAGCATGTGCTGTACCTCTAACTCCAATGTCCTCTAGTGTTTCCAAAAGAAGGCAGTGGTCCACGGTGTCGAAGGCCTTTACTAAGTCCAGGAAGACCGCAATTGTAGGTAAACCCTCATCAATATTTTTATATAAAATATTTGTTATTTCCAAAAGAGCATCGTTAGTGGACTTGCGCTTTTGGAAACCATATTGAGACCCTGACATTAGCTGATATTTATCTAGAAATGTATTAAGCCGTGCATTAACTACTTTTTCTAGTATTTTTGATAAACAAGTTATTAATGATATTGGTCTGTAGTTTGTCATTTCATCCCTTTCCCCACTTTTATAAATAGGTTTGACAATCGATGTCTTAAAAGCTGAAGGAAATTGTCCCATTTCTAATGACTTATTTATTATAATCATTAGCGGATATGCAATAAAATCTGAAATATGTTTGAGAGTTTCAGCCCTTATTTCATCCCAACCCGGTGCTTTTTTATTCTTTAGTTCACTAATTATATTTTTTATTTCTGTAATACTGGTGGGTGCCAAAAACATGGAATGACAATTTATAATTTTCTTTTCTTTATAATTTATTGGTTTTTGTATGGTTTTTGCTAGGTTTCGTCCTATATTTACAAAGAAAGTATTAAACATTTCAGAAATTATCTCAGCTTTATTTACTGTTGTTCCATTGTTGTCCTTAATATTTGTAATTTCCGTGTTTTCTGTTTTTTTAGATATTGAGTTTACTACATTCCATATCTTTTTTGACGAATTTTGTTCGTCCTCTATAAGTTTATTATAATAATTATTTTTAGCAGTGACAATTAATTTATTTAGTAGCTTTTTGTAATCTGTATATTCTATTTTAAGTATATTATTTAGAGGATTTATTTTTGATTTTTTATACATTTCATTTTTTTTGTTAACGGATTTTATGAGAGATGGTGTGATCCAATTTTTTCTTTTCCTTAAATTATTCTTAATCTTTGTATACATTGTTGACTGGCTAATATTATCTTGGATAGTGCTGACCAGTTTATCAGTTGCGGAGTCCAAATTTGGATTGAAAATAATATCATTCCAGTCAGTATGTTGAAATCTATGTATCAGTTTATTCTTGTCTATCTGGGCAAAATATTTAGATTTAGAGTTTACAACAAGATCTCCCCCAGAAAGAATCAGTTGTAGCATTACTGTATAGTGATCAGTTACTGATGTGTTGATTACCAGAGGAATCAAATTATCATAAAAATTACCACTTTTAGAATATACAAAAATATGATCTATACATGTCTTTGAATTTTTTTGAACTCTTGTTGGAACATTAATGGCCGATTGATAACCGCATTCGTTTAAGACGTCTAAGTAATTTCTCTTGTTATCATTTTCGGTTAATAGATCAATATTGATATCTCCAACAAAAAGTTTAAAATCACTGTTTTCAGTTTGTATATCTAAAATATCATTTAACTCCTCAACAAACGAGTCGATTTTGTTTTCAGAAGCTGGTGATCTGTAGAAAGCATTTATAATAAACGTTTTATTTTCAAAATGGGCTTTTATTTTAATTAGTGAACTACCACTTAAATCAAATAAGTTATGCGACTCATACAGCTCAGATTTTATAAATACAATGACTCCATCACTCTGGTTGAATTTTCCGTAGTTATATACAGTTCGATAACCATCAATATTATAGTGATAAGTCTGGAATAAAATGTGTTTCTGTTAGAACAATACATTCAATTTTTGTTTCTAACCCCTCTATAAAGATTTGAAATTCATCAAAATTACAAGCGATGCTCCGAATATTACTGTGGATTATTTTAAAGTTAGTATTGTAGTCGTTTATTTTTAGGACCTTCTTGGTTTCCTCTGATGTTTGTAAAGGGAATGTTTCTATCTTTTCCACTTCAAAATCACGTATATAATCATCCATTTCAGATAAATATTTACAGTTTTAAATGATAAGATATGGGTTATTTGGTGAGTTAGTGGTTTATTTAATACAACCTACTAAGAATACAATATAAAACCAGACATTCATTTTGATTTTTTATCTCAATTACTTAGGGTACTTTTATAGTTTTTCCTAATTAGAAAGTTAAGGGTAAATTTCTAGCGATAAATGTCGAGAACCAAAATACGGCCTTATGTATTTTAAGAGCTCCTAAATCAAGGAATATTTTAAGACCAATTTCATTTTTTTACGAATTTTTTATCTCAATTTTTTAGGGTATTTTACTGTTAGAACTGTCTGGGTATGGTGTACACACTAAATATATATTAAGGGAATGAAACGACGAGTACTCCGTTTGTATTTATATTAAAAATCCAGCTAAGCGCTTTCGGCCATTAGGCCATTCTCAGAGCTGTCGTCATAAAAAAATTCCTATAACAGGTGTCAAAAAACATCCAGCAATTCAAAATGAAGCAATGATGTTGTCATTGTTATAATGAAATGATTAAAAAACATTAAAATACCCTCCAATGGAATGTAACTTTTCATGATATAGCATGTACTTGTACACCCTCTTAAAAGGGTATTTTAATGTTTTTTAATCATTTCATTGTAACAATGACTTAACATAATTGCTTCATTTTGAATCGCTGGATGTTTTTTGACACCTGTTATATAGGAATTTGTTTATGACGACAGCTCTGAGAATGGCCTAATGGCCGAAAGCGCTTAGCTGAATTTTTAATATAAATACACACTGAGTACTCGTCGTTTCATTCACTCAATTTATTTTACTCTTGTCGGTTCTGCTAATTAGAAGTGAGTTATTTTCTCGGGATAAATGTGGAGCACCAAAATCTGACCTTATATATTTAAGAGCTCCTAAATCAAGGAATATTTTAAGACCAATTTTGATTTTTATCTCAATTTTTTAGGGTACTATACTCTTGTCGGTTTGGCTAATTGGAAAGTTAAGGGTGAAATTCTCGCTAGAAATGTCGAGCACCAAAATCAGACCTAATGTATTTAAGAGCTCCTAAATCAAGGAATATTTTAAGACAAATTTTGATTTTTTATCTCAATTTTTTAAGGTACTTTACTCTTATCGGTTTTGCCATTAGGGTAAATTTCTCTCGATAAACATTGAGCACCAAAACCAGGCCTTATGTAATTTAAGTGCACCTAAAACAGGGAATATTTTAATACTAATTATGATTTTTTAAGCTACTTTACTCTTGTCGCTTTTGCTCATGCATCCATTAAGGGTGGTTTAGGGGTTAAGAGGGCGAGCTCAAAAATTAAAATTATATCAATATGAAAGCTCAGATTCTAATTCTACCGTAAATACTTATGCAGTTTTATTATTTATTTATTCTGAGTCAACGTCGACTCAGCCCCCCCCCACAAATAATATTGAATTCCTGCGTAGTATCACGAGCTCAAAAATAATAATTTGTGTGATATGAAAGCTATAAATATGCGCTACTTGTTTTTTGTTTCAACAAAGTGGGGGGGGGGGGGGGGTGTTGCAAGTGAACAGTAGTAGTACGCAAGTGAACAGTAGTAGTACTAGTCTGCAAAGAAAGACCCATTTTCCATACCAAACTGCAAGCTATACAATTTAAAACATTTGGAAAACGGAAACATTGTCAGATCCTTGTACCAGTGGTGAAGGATGACTATCTTAGAATGATGTAACACAACCGTAAGAACATTAGGAACAGCAGGCTACAACCGTACGCATTTAGACATTACGTACCTCTATTTGGCACCCAGCGCAACGCCATTGGTCAGATTCAAATTTAAAACAAATCATACTTCGAGTGTATAATATGTATACAGAATAACTGCGTTACTGGCGGCTGCCTCGTCGGAAACACGCCTTCTGATGGCTAAACTTGCATTTGGCGATAATATCCAAACAAAGTCGTTTTACGAACTATTGGTTATTAAGCAAAAATTATATTCAGATATTTATTTCTAAAAGCCGAGTAAGGAGTTTTACAAATAACGTATCGTGTTTAGTTTCCTTTAAATTCGACTGTAACTAATATTCTAAATAGTTAGTCGTTGGGAAGTAGTCCTAGAAAGACTTACAAATTACGGCTCGAAGTAAATAAAACAATTTAGACTTTTTATCTGTGTTTCACTGAGATCCATTATACCTTTCATTAGGTTATGGGCCCAGTCACCGATTGTGATTGTGCGTGAGTTTCAGTTGTTCAGTTGAAATAAAAAAAAATAACAATGGCGAGTGGCGCGTCAACTGTGATGAAACGGAATTTAAAACTCTTTAATGGAGAAAACTATTTAATGTGGAAATTTAGACTTTCGGAAATAATCGAACAAGAAGGTGCGAGTAGAGTACTGAACGAGGATCCACCAGAACCACTTACTGATGAGTGGATAAAACGGGAGCGGTTTGCCAGAGGTACCTTGATTGAATATTTGGACGATATCACACTGTCGCAATTACCTCCAGGACGGGCGACAGCTCGATAAATCTTAGAAAAGTTCGATGGACTATATGCTTGCAAAAAGGTATCCACACAACTATGTGTCCAAGATCGATTGTTTAACTGCAAACTAAAGCCTGATACATCAATGAAGAAACACATGCTGGAAATTGAAGAAATGGTGCGTGATTTAACTGCATGTGGCTTGGAAGTGAACGAGACAACAAAAGTATGGTATATGCTCAACTCACTACCTTTAAGTTATGCACCAATTAAAGCTGCAATAAAAACAATGACAGATGATAGACTTACATTGTAAAAGGAATGCTTCTTGAGCACGAGGAATATCTAGCGAGAGAGAATAATGATACAACAACTAAAGCTCTTCATTTTCGTAGTACAAACGACAATGGGTGGAAGAAAGAAAAACATTTTCCTAAAAATAAAACATTTAAAAACAAACAGGTGCAAAAATGTTTCCATTGTGGTAGGAAAAACCACCTTAAACGTGATTGCTTCTTCTACAAACACAGTTTGAAGACGTATCAAAAACATCACTATCAAAAGAAGAAAAACAATCATCAGGAGACTAGTGCTAATGTTTCTGTAGCAGTAGTGGAACCGTTTGCCTTTATGTGTACTAATGATTCAAATTACGAAGAAAAAGAATCAGGACGTTTTATATTAGACTCTGGTGCGACCGAGCATATTATCAACGATTTGGGACTCTTCACAAAACACAGACAGCTAGCGAAGCCAATTTGCATAACTGTGGGGAAGAAAGGTGCAACCATCGAGGCGACACATATTGGGCAAGTGGAAATCAACACAACCCTTGGCTACAATGGAACATTGAAGGATGTCCTCTACAGCAGCAGTGTACCTGCCAACCTCTTCTCAGTGAGGCGTATCCAGGAGGCTGGGATGTCAGTCGTGTTCACGGAAACTGGCAACGTGGAAATCAAAAGGAGAAGCACGACAATGATAAAAGGTAAGCGCATTAATAATTTGAATATTATTAAGCTTATAATACAAAATGCGCGAAATACAGCACGGGCCGCAGGCCACGTGGCTGCTGTTAAAAGTATTGACAAAAATATATTGTGGCATGAACGAATGGGCCACATGAGTAAAGAAAAATTTTCAAAATTTAAAGAAAATGAACTTGCAAGTGATAATATTTATTTAAAAAATATAAATCCCATAAATTCAGTTTGTGAAGCGTGCATAAGCGGAAAACAAACACGCCTTCCTTTCGCCAAAATAAAAGATAAACGTCATATTAAAATACCGCTATTTATTGTTCATTCAGACGTATGTGGTCCAATAACACCATCTACGATAGATGATAAAAATTATTTTGTAAACTTTATAGATGAATATACTCATTATACCGTAACCTATTTAATGTCAAAGAAATCTGAAGTCTTTACTTATTTTAAAGATTACGCTGCAAAAGGCGAAGCCCATTTTAATACGAAAATAGTCAATTTATATTGCGATAACGGTCGAGAATATTTATCTGGCGAAATGAAGGAGTATTGTAAACAAAAAGGAATAACATATCATCTTACGGTGCCATATACTCCGCAACAAAACGGTGTGGCTGAACGGATGAATCGAACTTTAACCGAAAAAGCACGTGCAATGGTATATAGCTTGGGTTTAGACAAACGATTTTGGGGCGAAGCAGTTTTAACTGCAACTTACTTAGTAAATAGGTCACCTACTAAAGCCATAAAATTTAATAAAACTCCCTACGAGATGTGGCATGATAGAAAACCGAAATTAAGTATTTTAAAAATATTTGGCTGTACAGCTTATGTACATAATAAAACAAAAACAAAAACAAAAAAATTTGATAGTAAATCATCTAAGGGTATTTTTGTGGGTTACGTGCCAAATGGATATAAGATTTTTGATTCAGAATCGAAAAAATTCATAGTTGCACGAGATGTAATTTTTGATGAAATTACATACAAAACATCAAGACAAGAAATCGATGATCAAATAAAAATTGGTGGCAAAAATGTATCAATAGGCACAGATAATTTATCAGCTGGAGGTAATGCTGATAGTGATGCTGGTGATAAAATCTCTCCTGGTAAAACGGATAATAAAATATGCGATCAAACCCTTATAAAAAAGGTTGTCCCTGAAAATTGCTTTAAAGGTCAAACATCTAAAATAAAGGATGTCCCTGAACATATAAGTACGAACTCAGATAACTCCGTGTAAATTAAGAAAGTTAAATAATAATGCGCAGGATATAAGAAGGAGTGAAAGATTAAAAGCTAAACCAATAATATCTTACGATTGCGAAGAAGAAGATGATTTTGAATTTAAAAATTACTTAATAGCTGGTCAAATATTGGAAAATGAAATTCCAAAGTGTTTTCAAGATGTAGCTAAAAGTAAATTTAGAGTTGAATGGGAAAAAGCCATAAAAGATGAGTTAAAATCATTGAATCAAAATAAAACGTGGACGCTAGTACAAAAGCCAAATAACGTAAATATCGTCGACTGCAAATGGGTGTTTACAATAAAAGGCGATAGTAATGGAAATTGGGTCAAATATGAAGCTCGCTTGGTAGCGCGCGGTTTTGGCCAAAGAAAACGATGATGAATCAGCACTCTTAGATGTTTGCTTGTGTTCGCAAACCAAATGAGCTGTTAGTTCATCAAATGGATGTGAAGACAGCATTTTTGAATGGAATATTAAAAGAAAACATTTACATGAGAGTACCTGACGGTGTTGTAGTTAATGCAAATAATGTTATATGTAAATTAAATAAGTCTTTATACGGCTTAAAACAATCTGCTCGATGTTGGTTTGAATGTTTTAATAACGTATTCATTGAAAAAGGATTTGTAAATTCAGCAGCAGATAATTGTTTATATTTTTTGAACAGAGGAAATGTCAATAAAAATATCTACGTAATTTTATATGTGGATGATTTAGTGATTGCAACTAAAGATAACAATACAATGAATAATTTTAAACAGTTTTTAATGAAACAATTTGATATGGTTGATTTACAAGAAACTAATTATTTTTTGGGTATAAGAATAAGCAGATCAAAATCAGAAATTTCACTTGATCAAACAACGTATTTAAAGTCTGTATTACAAAAATATAATATGAGTAATTGCAACCCCGTCAGTACACCATTACCAGTAAAATTAAACTATACCGCATTAAATTCAGAGGATAGTTATGATGCACCTTGTAGAAATGTAATTGGCTGTTTAATGTACGAAATGCTGTGCACACTTCCCGATCTGTGTACAGCGGTAAATTTACTAAGTAGGTACCAAACTAAAAATAATAAAGAATTATGGTTATGCTTAAAGCGGGTATTAAGATATGTAAAAGGAACGATTAATATTAAATTGGTATATAGAAGAATTGACAATTATGCACAAATATTAACAGGGTATGTTGATGCTGATTGGGCAAATAATGAAGTTGGTCGCCGAAGTACAACGGGCTGTTTATTTAAACTGTATGACAATTGTATAGTAACTTGGATTACACGGCGACAGAATTCGGTTGCAGCGTCGTCAACCGAAGCGGAATATATGGCCGTTTATGAGGCTGTAAAAGAAGCCCTATGGCTAAGATCTTTATTTGACAGTATTAATGTCAATATGTTTAAACCAATAATTTTATATGAAGACAACCAAAGTTGTATAGCAATGTCAAATAATCCCGTAAGTCACAAACGTTCTAAACATATCGACATTAAATACCATTTTACGAGGGAACAAGTAGAGAACAAGATGATCTGTTTGAAATATTTGTCCTCAGGTAATCAAGAAGCTGATTTGTTGACAAAGTCGTTGCCACCACAGCAGTTCAAGGAACTGAGAAATAAAATGGGATTATAAGAAAAATAATGTTCATATTATAAAATTCTTTTTATTATTGATTTAGAAATTTAAGTGTTAATGATCTGGTTAGGTTTTGTGGGGTTTCCCTAACCCAAGCAACAGATGTTGGATTATTGTGAATTCCCCAGAAAGCCGTAAAGTAATAAGTTTTTCCTCATATATTTTTTGAGGGGGTGTATTGGTTATTAAGCAAAAATTATATTCAGATATTTAGATTGTTTATCCTAAATGGACTCGCCTTTCTAAAAGCCGAGTCAGGAGTTTTACAAATAACGTATCGTGTTTAGTTTTCTTTAAATTCGACTGTAACTAATATTCTAAATAGTTAGTCGTTGCAAAGTAGTCCTAGAAAGACTTACAAATTACGGCTCGAAGTAAATAAAACAATTTAGACTTTTTATCTGTGTTTCACTGAGATCCATTATACCTTTCATTACGAACCTTTTGTTTCATAACCATCAACAAACAGTGACATTGTAAGCGATAGCGACTAAATTATATCTCAACAAAATAATATAGTGCCCAGTAATGACACTAATAATAAAGAGGAAAGAAAACTTTTTGATGCAACTGAAATGGCGACAAATGCTGAGGATTTCACCAATTTTCGTCCTCGTTTCATAGATCGCCAAAAATAGCCAATTTGGTACCAGCACAACCGTCAAAACGTTTTGCCAACGATTGAAGTAAGTGAAGAGGGGTTGAGAAAGTTTTTTGTGCACCGCTGGAAGTTCATGTGCCCAGCGCTACAGGCAAAAGTTTAGTATCAAACTGCAGTATATAGCATTAAGCAGAAGAAAAGTCGGCCTAACAATGGAAAGCAAAAGAAAACTCTTAGGACGTCCAGCAAGTGGAGAACCTGCCAAGAAAAGACTTAAAAATAAGCACAATCTCTCACAAAATGTAAAAAGTATTCAAGCAAATGCAATTAAACATGGTCACCGAACTAAATATTTCATTCGTATATTATCTGTTTTCTATTGTTTTTGTTTTATACAAAAACATATTTACACTTTCACTTTTCTTGTATAATCTCGCCAGGAGAGCATAATGTACCTAATCTCGGTAAAATATTCTACCTATTTTTCACCAAATTCGTGTGTTTTTGCTGCAATTTCAGTTCGCTCAACGCACATCTCCATGCAAGAAAATGTTATGACATTCCATATGTGCGTTTGGCACCGACTGACATTCTGTATACACATTTCACACTGTGATTAATTTTAAATTCGTATCTGATGAATGGTATTGCGTTGGGTGCCAAATAGAGGTACGTAATGTCTAAATACCAACCGTACATCATGAACAGAAAAAATATCAACTTGGGAAAGTGGAAGCAAAGGAAATTAGCCAAGAAGCACATTAAATATTATATATAAAAAAATAACCATACAAAGCGGCTACTATTACAATTTATTACAGAATGGAATCTCGTACCTCAAGTTCATGAATTAATTACTAACTTAATCAAAATTTTGAACGAAACTATACATTCATTAAATTTTAATTTAAATTTGAAATTAATTTGATTTTTCAAAGGAATTACTTAAAATAAAATTAAACAAAGTATGAGCATTATTCTTTCTATTAATTTTAACCCTTATTTAATTATAAACACAGAAAAGTACAATTTACGTTAAAACAAAAGCTCTGTGTAAAAAAATTAAGTATTTATAATATCAAGTTGTACACAATAATCTAATATAATATATGTAGGTCAGACACTCAAAAATCGTGGGGTCAGATATACAGAACACGTAATAGCCTTACAGACTATCATCTCTTCGATAAAAGGACGCATACCACAGTACCTGTATATCAGCCATCATAAACTGAAACTTAATTTTCTTCGAAAAAAGCTATTAGTGAAATTCATGGATATTATTTCAATGGAAAATTTGAAGAATTGATAAATCTATGCGACTTTCCAATTATACAAAGTTTTTTGGACTAGAGCGTTTAATGTATGAATGTGAAAGTTAATAACGATACTAGCAAATATTTATTTTTAAAGGATTTTATGTCATTTATTAGATACCACTTCAAATTGCTGAAGGCTATGTGAAGATTAAATTTTGGACTAAATTAAAATACATGACACTATACATAAAGTCTGCAAATCAAGCATATTACTGAAAATTCAAACATACAATAAAAAATAGTTCTCTAAATGAAGTTTGATTCATGTGTTAAACCACTCAAATCTCTCCCACATATGTCTGCAAATTATGCCTTGATAAAATACTTATCATTCAAATTAGTTATTTATAACCATGTAAATGGTCTCTGACTTTGAGGCTATAAAAGCACGTTGAAAATAGTTGATAGTAGTTCTCTAAATGAAATTTGATTCATGTGTAAAAATCTCCCACATATGTCTACAAATTATGCCTCAATTGTCATTGAACAATATTACAATCTTACTTCTACTACTACTCCGTGGCGTTAACCGACTTCACAATTTGCCTCCATCTCCTTCTGTCTAGTATCGCTTTACTTTCATTTTGTATTCCTAGCGTTCTCAGATCATTCCTAATATTGTCTTTCCAGCGGAGCCTCGGGCAGTTGTTTCTTCCCAACTAGTTTTAAGATTCTCTCATCTGTCTGTCGTCTTACATGTTCAGCTCACAGATGCACAGTGGAATATTTTACCTTGAAAGTTGCTCTAAATTATTTCGTAATAATTATGTCTTTAATATGTCAAGAAACATTTTTTTGAGGCATAATTATGTAATTGAAACATCGGAAACAACATTAGAACTTCAAATCCAGAACAGCAAACTTGAATCTTGATCAAACTTGAAAATCTAACAAAAGGGTTCACCACTTAATTAGATTCGCTTTCACTAGTTCACTATTCTTGTTTTTATCGTGAATATCTGTTGACATTACGTTCGATGTTTCTAGTAAATATCACTGTAATAGTCGACCACACTATCATTCATATGTGCATAAATCTACCTGACTATAATCAGAATGTGTGACAGCGACGACAGCGCCCTCCTTCGATCATTCTGTTTTGTATGGGTTATGAATAAAGCTCAGTTTTACAATGACACGTGTTTGAATAAACATCAAACCCTTTGAGAAAGGTTATTTTGGATCCATGCTTCAAAATTTTGTGCATGGTTGGTGTCACTGAGTGTTACAACAGACCTGGTTGTGGGTGCCACTCATATAATTCCACGTAAAGTTTTGCCGCTCTTTTGCATAATGTCCACATTTTTTAATATTTATTTTGTGTCCACTAGACAAGGCCTCTAAAAGTACATTGCATCTTCTAATAAAATTGATATCAACATATGTGATACGGGAAGAAGTTTGAGAATCTGAGAAAAAATTACTTGAAGTATTCCCATCATTGGTATTTCTAAATTCTGCTTTAAGAATATCCACCAATAGCCACATTTCATCTTTAAAAGGGTTTTGTATTTTTACTTTCCCGTCCAACCATTCTATATGCGAGAAAAGTATTGGTTTACCCCAAAAAATTTTTTTGACTTATTTTTACGTTTTCCATCAACAACAAGACGAAAAAACGGTTTTTTAAAAAAAAAATCCTGTGTGTATGTCGTCGTCGTCGTTGTCGTCGGCCACTTTTCCTTACATGTCGTGTTAGCACCATACAGCCTCCGGAGTGCAATAAGTCAGCAATTTTATGATTGAATATTATTAAGGACATGTCACAGATGAACCCTATTGATTTTCAGTTCACCCGAGCCAGTACCACGGGTGCTATGGTACTTGAAGTACGACATTTTGTAATTTTTTGACAAATTTCAGTTTGTTAGCACGATACAGCCTCCGGAGTTCAAGAAGTCACCAATTTTATGATTGAATATTCTTCAGGACATCTCGCTGATGAACTCTATTGATTTTCGGCTCACCAGAGCCAATACAAGAGGTGCTACAGTACTTCAAGTACGATATTTTTGTCATTTTTGGAAAAGTTTCAGTTTGTTAGCACGATACAGCATCAGGAGTATACACAAATGACCAATTTTATGATTGAATATTATTCAGAGCGTCTCAAAGATGAACCCTATTGATATTCAGCTCACTAAAGCCAGTACAACGGGTGCTATGGTACTTGAAGTACCAAATTTTTGTCATTTTTGGAGAATTTTCAGTTTGTTAGCACGATACAGCCTCCAGAGAGTATACGATTGATCAATTTTATAGATGAACCTTATTGGTTTTTAGCTCACCAGAGCTAGTACAACGGGTGCTATGGTACCTGAAGTGCCACATTTTTGTCCTTTTTGGAGAAATTTCGGTTTTAGTACGATACTGCCTCCGGAGTGTATACAAGTGGCCAATTTTATAATATCATCGTCAGAATTTACATTTCATTTGATGCCTACCTGATGTTTAATTATTTTTGGCTAGTCCAAGAAGTGACCTATCTTGTGATTGACTTAATATGTGTTAATAGAAAAAAGAAGATACGATATTACAAATATTAAAGCTTAGATATTATTAGCCCTATGGGGATATCCTGGATATCATTTTTCCCAATTAAGATCAGTATCACTTTGCAATGATATAGAAAACCAGGAAAACTATATCTGCTGATCTTTACAATTATCACTTAAGAAGACAGTTTAAAAGTGGAGAGCTCCCTAGATTTATCTGTTCATTGACGACTTCATATTGTGGGTTTCTTAAGTGTCTTCTAATTTCCAATTCCTCAAGGAAATCCAGCTTTAATATTTGTAATATCATACATTCTTTTTCTATTAACATATATTAAATCAATCACAAGATAGGTCACTTCTTGGACTAGCCAAAAATAATTAAACATCAGGTAGGCATCAAATAAAATGTAACTTCTGTCATTCTGACCATGATATTTAGGTAATATCGAAACAATTATCAATTTTTTAGAAATTGTAACATTTTTCAATAAACTGTGGAGTTAACTAGAAACAGTAAGTTTCATTTAAAACACTAATATGAGTAGATTCCACAAAGTAAGGGTTGAGACAGTTAATTACATATTAGATAGTTATGTACTAGTAAAAAAGGCGAAGCCGAGTTATCTTCCGCCTTTTCTGGGTAGATTTTAATAAGACCGAATTGTCTCACATCTAAGCTAAAATTGTCTCCTAATGATACGACGCCGACTTAAACCCTATAAAGTCATTGAAGGATTAACTTAACGATGTTCTTAGGAAATACTTATTTTCTAATAATATCGAATGGGGTGTTTTTGTAGCTAATAGAAACACAATTTTCCGATAGAATGTAGCTCCTACCACCCGATATAAGCATAAAATGCATTAAAAAATTCAATTCAGTTTGCATTCAAACTTGACTATTACTTATCATTACTAGAGTTAAGTTAGGTTAGGTTAGTTTTCCCAGACACCCCCATCAAATTTTGTTGTTTTCCCTTGGAACAGTCCTTGTATAGAAAAATTCAGCAACTAGGCTTGTTACATGATTATACGAGAAAAGACAAAGAAGCGTGACGCGATATCTGACATACGTTTTTCAGAAACTTTTGTCTTATTTATACCTACCGAAATAACAAGAATTGCATGGAATCATTCTTATTATCAAAAGCAAGCACCTAATCATTATAATCGTTAAATTTATCTCTGGCTTACCCTAAGATTATCAGGGACACAAATGTCAGTCAACCTTGGTTTTTAGTGTGGGAGAGAATTCGGTTTTGCAGCCAGGTAATATTACGAAATCGGAAGACAACTCGACCCTGCTCATATAAAACATAGTAACATATTCAATTACCATATTCATAAAAAAATAGCAGCCCCTAGTTGGAAATTTTACTGGAATTCAAGTGATTGGGAACATGGAGAAGATGAGAAAAATGACAATATGTTCAGAAGCTTATTAAATATAAGCATGTGGCAACCCTGAACATTAGACTCAATTGACGGCAGATCGATTGACCTCCATAGCGCACAGGGTGGTTTCAATAGCTTGGGAAATTGTATCGAAAATTAAGTTAAAGGAAAGATCGCCGACAATATTGGATCGTAAATTGAGAAAAACTAATAGGGAGTTTGACAAGGAGTAAATTGGACATAAAATACTACACTTCGTTCTTGCATAAGACTTAAAAGGACATCGAAAATGAGGTCATGGTTAAGTTCATTATAAACGCACAATTGATTTATAAAGAGGAAAAGAAAAGTACAAAAAATCAATATGAATACAATAGTTTTCAATAAAATGAGAGAAACCATAATCAGAACAAGAGTATAACATTGTATTGCCTTCTTTATCTTGTTTTATGAATAATTGGATCGATGCCAGAGATAATGGAAAAGAGACTGGTTTTAAAATGTTTTGCTATATAATAATTGAAACCTGGTTATTTCTGGTGCGTCCTGAGACATATTAGATATACTCATACAATCTGATTATTTCCAAAACTACGGACACTGATTCTTGGGCCGTTACAGAAAGCACCGTCTTGTGCTATTTTTAAACAGAGGCTTTAATATCGGTTGAAGAATATCGTTTGAATTACAAAAAAATGGAATAAAAAACTATTCATACAAGTCACCAACTAAAGAGTAAATTCAATATAGTTAAAACAAGCCCGGGATCTACCAGACAATAGCAGAAATGATTAAAACTGAAGAGAATTACTAGAATAATAAACACAAAAGAGCATTACGATGATATGGATAAAACAATTATATCAGAAGAGTGGACAGAAAATATAAAGTATCCCAGATACAAGTAAATGCTAGATATTATACACTCACCTATTATAAAATAGTAGACACAGTCAAGAAAGTATGTTTAACGTTAAGAATTAACACCACGTGAATAAACGCCTGAATCAGCGCTCGAGACGGTTATTGCACAATATAATGAAAAATGTTGAAAATTCTAAAAAATTGACAATTGTTTCGATAACTGAATATCATCGTCAGAATGACAGAAGTTACATTTCATTTGATGCCTACCTGATGTTTAGTAGTTATTTTTGGCTAGACCAAGAAGTGATTGACTTAATATATGTTAATAGGAAAAATAATAAGATGTGATATTATATATTGAAGCTTAGATATTATTAGCCCTATGGTGATATCCTGGATGTTATTTTTCCAATTAAGATCAGTATAACTGTGCAATGATATAGAAAGCCAGGAAAACTATATCTGCTGATCTTTACAATTATCACTTAAGAAGACAGTTTATTAGTGAAGAACTCCCTAGATTTATCTGTTCATTGACGACGCCATATTGTGGGTTTCTTAAGTGTCTTCTAATTTCCAACTCTTGGAGTTCTTGTTTCTTTTCACAAATATGCAGCACTTCTAGTTATGTGTTAGGTGTCAATGAATGATTGGTGTCAAGCAAGTAGATGTTTTGCGTACTGGGATTTATCTGGTTGTTTTAATCTGTATACTCGTAAGTGTTCACTGTATCGGATTTCAAAATTTCTACGGGTCTGAGCCAAATAGACAGCATTACATTCTGGACATTTGAGTTTATATATAAACCTGATTTCTTTAATGGTGGTATTTTTGTTTATATATATATATATATATATATATATATATATATATATTAATTTTACCTCGATAAATGGAAGGTGCTGGGGCAAATCCGTACTTTTAAGAATCTCTGATTTTGAGAATTATATCTTCAATACCTGCAAAATTATCGGCATTAAAAATGCGTCTAACCACGTACCCCATCTAGTAATTATAGGTTCAGGAGACAATTGAACATTCGGAACTCGCGTTTTATAAAATTGGACGCACAAAGGAGCTTTTAAAAATATTTTTTTGATATTACTAATTAAATCGTTATCAACAAAAAATCGATTCCTAATATCTTCTGCTACACGATTTCGACCATAATATTGACTTAAGTAAGTAGATTTTGATGAAATATGCATGAGCAAGCACAAATGTGCAATATATGCAATTATTAATTAGTGTTAATAACAATGACTGACAATTCGCAAAGTTGATAAATTTGACATTTACAAAGCTTACTATGATTAAAAGTACTGTAATAAGCAGGAAATATGGTAAGGATGCTTAGGGACACCCTATATAGATATAATTTTCTTTAAATCAAATAAGTCTAATTCAATTAATATAAAAATAAATAACGACCTAGAGCAGAAAAAATTTAACAAACAATTTACACAATCCACAAGGTCGACAATAATAATTGAATCAAAATACACCGATGTTTTGATTATCAAAAAAATACAGACAACTATTGCAACTTAGCATATAAAAATTTATTGAAATTAACCTTCAATTACGAAAATAATAAAATATAAAGCAAGGGCAAGTGAGTGTAATTAAATAAACACAGCTACAGTTGATGTTTTGAATAATAAACCTCGTCCCAAATCTTTAGAAATAAATAGAAGAAAATTTGGACGAGAGCGTAGAGTAAAAACTCGGTGAGTTAACAGGCAACGTGTGGCCTGGAACTCCCCTTTTACGACGGCCCGTGTGTAAACAGTGATTTGTTTTTTTGTGATTGTGATACTTCAAACCGTAAGTTTTGGAACCGGTCATTTTTTTTAACCAAAAAGCACATTGATATTGATTTAATTTTTGATGTCCGACGACCCATCCTGATCATACTCGTGCACTACTGAGACTTGAGCCCCATACTACCAGATTTAGTAAAGAGTACGATTTATAACTTGTTTATTTTTTTTTGTGAACTAAGATTTTATTCAAGGGAGCTATCTGGGTTATTTTCTAATATTTTATACAAAAATATTTATTTGCGAAAACCGTCTATTTCATAATCAGGGAAAACTATTTTCAGACCATGAAATACGTTTTATTCTAAACCTGTTATTTTCTAATATATTATAGAAGGATATTTGTTTTCGAATACCGTCCATTTTATGTCATAATCAAGGAAAACTATTTTCAGGCCATGAAATACGTTTTATGCTAAACCTGTTATTTTCTAATATATTATACAAAGATATTTATTTTCGAATACCGTCTATTTTTTGTCATAATCAGGGAAAACTATTTTCAGGCCATGAAATACGTTTTATGCTAAACCTGTTATTTTCTAATATATTATACAAAGATATTTATTTGCGAATACCGTCTATTTTTTGTCATAATCAGGGAAAACTATTTTCAGGCCATGAAATACGTTTTATGCTAAACCTGTTATTTTCTAATATATTATACAAAGATATTTATTTGCGAATACCGTCTATTTTTTGTCATAATCAGGGAAAACTATTTTCAGGCCATGAAATACGTTTTATGCTAAACCTGTTATTTTCTAATATATTATACAAAGATATTTATTTGCGAATACCGTCTATTTTTTGTCATAATCAGGGAAAACTATTTTCAGGCCATGAAATACGTTTTATGCTAAACCTGTTATTTTCTAATATATTATACAAAGATATTTATTTGCGAATACCGTCTATTTTTTGTCATAATCAGGGAAAACTATTTTCAGGCCATGAAATACGTTTTATGCTAAACCTGTTATTTTCTAATATATTATAGAAGGATATTTGTTTTCGAATACCGTCCATTTTATGTCATAATCAAGGAAAACTATTTTCAGGCCATGAAATACGTTTTATGCTAAACCTGTTATTTTCTAATATATTATACAAAGATATTTATTTGCGAATACCGTCTATTTTTTGTCATAATCAGGGAAAACTATTTTCAGACCATGAAATACGTTTTATTCTAAACCTGTTATTTTCTAATATATTATAGAAGGATATTTGTTTTCGAATACCGTCCATTTTATGTCATAATCAAGGAAAACTATTTTCAGGCCATGAAATACGTTTTATGCTAAACCTGTTATTTTCTAATATATTATACAAAGATATTTATTTGCGAATACCGTCTATTTTTTGTCATAATCAGGGAAAACTATTTTCAGGCCATGAAATACGTTTTATGCTAAACCTGTTATTTTCTAATATATTATAGAAGGATATTTGTTTTCGAATACCGTCCATTTTTTGTCATAATCAGGGAAAACTATTTTCAGGCCATGAAATACGTTTTATGCTAAACCTGTTATTTTCTAATATATTATAGAAGGATATTTGTTTTCGAATACCGTCCATTCTATGTCATAATCAAGGAAAACTATTTTCAGGCCATGAAATACGTTTTATGCTAAACCTGTTATTTTCTAATATATTATACAAAGATATTTATTTGCGAATACCGTCTATTTTTTGTCATAATCAGGGAAAACTATTTTCAGGCCATGAAATACGTTTTATGCTAAACCTGTTATTTTCTAATATATTATAGAAGGATATTTGTTTTCGAATACCGTCCATTTTTTGTCATAATCAGGGAAAACTATTTTCAGGCCATGAAATACGTTTTATGCTAAACCTGTTATTTTCTAATATATTATAGAAGGATATTTGTTTTCGAATACCGTCCATTTTATGTCATAATCAAGGAAAACTATTTTCAGGCCATGAAATACGTTTTATGCTAAACCTGTTATTTTCCAATATATTATACAAAGATATTTATTTGCGAATACCGTCTATTTTTTGTCATAATCAGGGAAAACTATTTTCAGGCCATGAAATACGTTTTATGCTAAACCTGTTATTTTCTAATATATTATACAAAGATATTTATTTGCGAATACCGTCTATTTTTTGTCATAATCAGGGAAAACTATTTTCAGGCCATGAAATACGTTTTATGCTAAACCTGTTATTTTCTAATATATTATACAAAGATATTTATTTGCGAATACCGTCTATTTTTTGTCATAATCAGGGAAAACTATTTTCAGGCCATGAAATACGTTTTAT
This sequence comes from Galeruca laticollis, assembly GCA_963921935.1. Classification (NCBI taxonomy): domain Eukaryota; kingdom Metazoa; phylum Arthropoda; class Insecta; order Coleoptera; family Chrysomelidae; genus Galeruca; species Galeruca laticollis. Next base: position 117,931,213 of record OY998175.1, read on the forward strand.
GCTAAACCTGTTATTTTCTTATATATTATAGAAGGATATTTGTTTTCGAATACCGTCCATTTTTTGTCATAATCAGGGAAAACTATTTTCAGGCCATGAAATACGTTTTATGCTAAACCTGTTATTTTCTAATATATTATACAAAGATATTTATTTGCGAATACCGTCTATTTTTTGTCATAATCAGGGAAAACTATTTTCAGGCCATGCAATACGTTTTATGCTAAACCTGTTATTTTCTAATATATTATACAAAGATATTTATTTGCGAATACCGTCTATTTTTTGTCATAATCAGGGAAAACTATTTTCAGGCCATGAAATACGTTTTATGCTAAACCTGTTATTTTCTAATATATTATACAAAGATATTTATTTGCGAATACCGTCTATTTTTTGTCATAATCAGGGAAAACTATTTTCAGGCCATGAAATACGTTTTATGCTAAACCTGTTATTTTCTAATATATTATACAAAGATATTTATTTGCGAATACCGTCTATTTTTTGTCATAATCAGGGAAAACTATTTTCAGGCCATGAAATACGTTTTATGCTAAACCTGTTATTTTCTAATATATTATACAAAGATATTTATTTGCGAATACCGTCTATTTTTTGTCATAATCAGGGAAAACTATTTTCAGACCATGAAATACGTTTTATGCTAAACCTGTTATTTTCTAATATATTATAGAAGGATATTTGTTTTCGAATACCGTCCATTTTTTGTCATAATCAGGGAAAACTATTTTCAGGCCATGAAATACGTTTTATGCTAAACCTGTTATTTTCTAATATATTATAGAAGGATATTTGTTTTCGAATACCGTCCATTTTATGTCATAATCAAGGAAAACTATTTTCAGGCCATGAAATACGTTTTATGCTAAACCTGTTATTTTCTAATATATTATACAAAGATATTTATTTGCGAATACCGTCTATTTTTTGTCATAATCAAGGAAAACTATTTTCAGGCCATGAAATACGTTTTATGCTAAACCTGTTATTTTCTAATATATTATACAAAGATATTTATTTGCGAATACCGTCTATTTTTTGTCATAATCAGGGAAAACTATTTTCAGGCCATGAAATACGTTTTATGCTAAACCTGTTATTTTCTAATATATTATACAAAGATATTTATTTGCGAATACCGTCTATTTTTTGTCATAATCAAGGAAAACTATTTTCAGGCCATGAAATACGTTTTATGCTAAACCTGTTATTTTCTAATATATTATACAAAGATATTTATTTGCGAATACCGTCTATTTTTTGTCATAATCAAGGAAAACTATTTTCAGCCCATGAAATACGTTTTATGCTAAACCTGTTATTTTCTAATATATTATACAAAGATATTTATTTGCGAATACCGTCTATTTTTTGTCATAATCAAGGAAAACTATTTTCAGGCCATGAAATACGTTTTATGCTAAACCTGTTATTTTCTAATATATTATACAAAGATATTTATTTGCGAATACCGTCTATTTTTTGTCATAATCAAGGAAAACTATTTTCAGGCCATGAAATACGTTTTATGCTAAACCTGTTATTTTCTAATATATTATAGAAGGATATTTGTTTTCGAATACCGTCCATTTTATGTCATAATCAAGGAAAACTATTTTCAGGCCATGAAATACGTTTTATGCTAAACCTGTTATTTTCTAATATATTATACAAAGATATTTATTTGCGAATACCGTCTATTTTTTGTCATAATCAAGGAAAACTATTTTCAGGCCATGAAATACGTTTTATGCTAAACCTGTTATTTTCTAATATATTATACAAAGATATTTATTTGCGAATACCGTCTATTTTTTGTCATAATCAGGGAAAACTATTTTCAGGCCATGAAATACGTTTTATGCTAAACCTGTTATTTTCTAATATATTATACAAAGATATTTATTTGCGAATACCGTCTATTTTTTGTCATAATCAAGGAAAACTATTTTCAGGCCATGAAATACGTTTTATGCTAAACCTGTTATTTTCTAATATATTATACAAAGATATTTATTTGCGAATACCGTCTATTTTTTGTCATAATCAAGGAAAACTATTTTCAGGCCATGAAATACGTTTTATGCTAAACCTGTTATTTTCTAATATATTATACAAAGATATTTATTTGCGAATACCGTCTATTTTTTGTCATAATCAGGGAAAACTATTTTCAGGCCATGAAATACGTTTTATGCTAAACCTGTTATTTTCTAATATATTATACAAAGATATTTATTTGCGAATACCGTCTATTTTTTGTCATAATCAAGGAAAACTATTTTCAGGCCATGAAATACGTTTTATGCTAAACCTGTTATTTTCTAATATATTATAGAAGGATATTTGTTTTCGAATACCGTCCATTTTTTGTCATAATCAGGGAAAACTATTTTCAGGCCATGAAATACGTTTTATGCTAAACCTGTTATTTTCTAATATATTATAGAAGGATATTTGTTTTCGAATACCGTCCATTTTATGTCATAATCAAGGAAAACTATTTTCAGGCCATGAAATACGTTTTATGCTAAACCTGTTATTTTCTAATATATTATACAAAGATATTTATTTGCGAATACCGTCTATTTTTTGTCATAATCAAGGAAAACTATTTTCAGGCCATGAAATACGTTTTATGCTAAACCTGTTATTTTCTAATATATTATACAAAGATATTTATTTGCGAATACCGTCTATTTTTTGTCATAATCAGGGAAAACTATTTTCAGGCCATGAAATACGTTTTATGCTAAACCTGTTATTTTCTAATATATTATACAAAGATATTTATTTGCGAATACCGTCTATTTTTTGTCATAATCAAGGAAAACTATTTTCAGGCCATGAAATACGTTTTATGCTAAACCTGTTATTTTCTAATATATTATACAAAGATATTTATTTGCGAATACCGTCTATTTTTTGTCATAATCAAGGAAAACTATTTTCAGGCCATGAAATACGTTTTATGCTAAACCTGTTATTTTCTAATATATTATACAAAGATATTTATTTGCGAATACCGTCTATTTTTTGTCATAATCAGGGAAAACTATTTTCAGGCCATGAAATACGTTTTATGCTAAACCTGTTATTTTCTAATATATTATACAAAGATATTTATTTGCGAATACCGTCTATTTTTTGTCATAATCAAGGAAAACTATTTTCAGGCCATGAAATACGTTTTATGCTGAACCTGTTATTTTCTAATATATTATACAAAGATATTTATTTGCGAATACCGTCTATTTTTTGTCATAATCAGGGAAAACTATTTTCAGGCCGTGAAATACGTTTTATGCTAAACCTGTTATTTTCTAATATATTATACAAAGATATTTATTTGCGAATACCGTCTATTTTTTGTCATAATCAGGGAAAACTATTTTCAGGCCATGAAATACGTTTTATGCTAAACCTGTTATTTTCTAATATATTATACAAAGATATTTATTTGCGAATACCGTCTATTTTTTGTCATAATCAGGGAAAACTATTTTCAGGCCATGAAATACGTTTTATGCTAAACCTGTTATTTTCTAATATATTATAGAAGGATATTTGTTTTCGAATACCGTCCATTTTTTGTCATAATCAGGGAAAACTATTTTCAGGCCATGAAATACGTTTTATGCTAAACCTGTTATTTTCTAATATATTATACAAAGATATTTATTTGCGAATACCGTCTATTTTTTGTCATAATCAGGGAAAACTATTTTCAGGCCATGAAATACGTTTTATGCTAAACCTGTTATTTTCTAATATATTATACAAAGATATTTATTTGCGAATACCGTCTATTTTTTGTCATAATCAGGGAAAACCATTTTCAGGCCATGAAATACGTTTTATGCTAAACCTGTTATTTTCTAATATATTATACAAAGATATTTATTTGCGAATACCGTCTATTTTTTGTCATAATCAGGGAAAACTATTTTCAGGCCATGAAATACGTTTTATGCTAAACCTGTTATTTTCTAATATATTATAGAAGGATATTTGTTTTCGAATACCGTCCATTTTATGTCATAATCAAGGAAAACTATTTTCAGGCCATGAAATACGTTTTATGCTAAATCTGTTATTTTCTAATATATTATACAAAGATATTTATTTGCGAATACCGTCTATTTTTTGTCATAATCAGGGAAAACTATTTTCAGGCCATGAAATACGTTTTATGCTAAACCTGTTATTTTCTAATATATTATAGAAGGATATTTGTTTTCGAATACCGTCCATTTTATGTCATAATCAAGGAAAACTATTTTCAGGCCATGAAATACGTTTTATGCTAAACCTGTTATTTTCTAATATATTATACAAAGATATTTATTTGCGAATACCGTCTATTTTTTGTCATAATCAGGGAAAACTATTTTCAGGCCATGAAATACGTTTTATGCTAAACCTGTTATTTTCTAATATATTATACAAAGATATTTATTTGCGAATACCGTCTATTTTTTGTCATAATCAGGGAAAACTATTTTCAGGCCATGAAATACGTTTTATGCTAAACCTATTATTTTCTAATATATTATACAAAGATATTTATTTGCGAATACCGTCTATTTTTTGTCATAATCAGGGAAAACTATTTTCAGGCCATGAAATACGTTTTATGCTAAACCTGTTATTTTCTAATATATTATACAAAGATATTTATTTGCGAATACCGTCTATTTTTTGTCATAATCAGGGAAAACTATTTTCAGGCCATGAAATACGTTTTATGCTAAACCTGTTATTTTCTAATATATTATACAAAGATATTTATTTGCGAATACCGTCTATTTTTTGTCATAATCAGGGAAAACTATTTTCAGGCCATGAAATACGTTTTATGCTAAACCTGTTATTTTCTAATATATTATAGAAGGATATTTGTTTTCGAATACCGTCCATTTTATGTCATAATCAAGGAAAACTATTTTCAGGCCATGAAATACGTTTTATGCTAAACCTGTTATTTTCTAATATATTATACAAAGATATTTATTTGCGAATACCGTCTATTTTTTGTCATAATCAGGGAAAACTATTTTCAGGCCATGAAATACGTTTTATGCTAAACCTGTTATTTTCTAATATATTATACAAAGATATTTATTTGCGAATACCGTCTATTTTTTGTCATAATCAGGGAAAACTATTTTCAGGCCATGAAATACGTTTTATGCTAAACCTGTTATTTTCTAATATATTATACAAAGATATTTATTTGCGAATACCGTCTATTTTTTGTCATAATCAGGGAAAACTATTTTCAGGCCATGAAATACGTTTTATGCTAAACCTGTTATTTTCTAATATATTATACAAAGATATTTATTTGCGAATACCGTCTATTTTTTGTCATAATCAGGGAAAACTATTTTCAGGCCATGAAATACGTTTTATGCTAAACCTGTTATTTTCTAATATATTATACAAAGATATTTATTTGCGAATACCGTCTATTTTTTGTCATAATCAGGGAAAACTATTTTCAGGCCATGAAATACGTTTTATGCTAAACCTGTTATTTTCTAATATATTATACAAAGATATTTATTTGCGAATACCGTCTATTTTTTGTCATAATCAGGGAAAACTATTTTCAGGCCATGAAATACGTTTTATGCTAAACCTGTTATTTTCTAATATATTATACAAAGATATTTATTTGCGAATACCGTCTATTTTTTGTCATAATCAGGGAAAACTATTTTCAGGCCATGAAATACGTTTTATGCTAAACCTGTTATTTTCTAATATATTATAGAAGGATATTTGTTTTCGAATACCGTCCATTTTATGTCATAATCAAGGAAAACTATTTTCAGGCCATGAAATACGTTTTATGCTAAACCTGTTATTTTCTAATATATTATACAAAGATATTTATTTGCGAATACCGTCTATTTTTTGTCATAATCAGGGAAAACTATTTTCAGGCCATGAAATACGTTTTATGCTAAACCTGTTATTTTCTAATATATTATACAAAGATATTTATTTGCGAATACCGTCTATTTTTTGTCATAATCAGGGAAAACTATTTTCAGGCCATGAAATACGTTTTATGCTAAACCTGTTATTTTCTAATATATTATACAAAGATATTTATTTGCGAATACCGTCTATTTTTTGTCATAATCAGGGAAAACTATTTTCAGGCCATGAAATACGTTTTATGCTAAACCTGTTATTTTCTAATATATTATACAAAGATATTTATTTGCGAATACCGTCTATTTTTTGTCATAATCAGGGAAAACTATTTTCAGGCCATGAAATACGTTTTATGCTAAACCTGTTATTTTCTAATATATTATACAAAGATATTTATTTGCGAATACCGTCTATTTTTTGTCATAATCAGGGAAAACTATTTTCAGGCCATGAAATACGTTTTATGCTAAACCTGTTATTTTCTAATATATTATACAAAGATATTTATTTGCGAATACCGTCTATTTTTTGTCATAATCAGGGAAAACTATTTTCAGGCCATGAAATACGTTTTATGCTAAACCTGTTATTTTCTAATATATTATACAAAGATATTTATTTTCGAATACCGTCTATTTTTTGTCATAATCAGGGAAAACTATTTTCAGGCCATGAAATACGTTTTATGCTAAACCTGTTATTTTCTAATATATTATACAAAGATATTTATTTGCGAATACCGTCTATTTTTTGTCATAATCAGGGAAAACTATTTTCAGGCCATGAAATACGTTTTATGCTAAACCTGTTATTTTCTAATATATTATACAAAGATATTTATTTTCGAATACCGTCTATTTTTTGTCATAATCAGGGAAAACTATTTTCAGGCCATGAAATACGTTTTATGCTAAACCTGTTATTTTCTAATATATTATACAAAGATATTTATTTGCGAGTACCGTCTATTTTTTGTCATAATCAGGGAAAACTATTTTCAGGCCATGAAATACGTTTTATGCTAAACCTGTTATTTTCTAATATATTATAGAAGGATATTTGTTTTCGAATACCGTCCATTTTATGTCATAATCAAGGAAAACTATTTTCAGGCCATGAAATACGTTTTATGCTAAACCTGTTATTTTCTAATATATTATACAAAGATATTTATTTGCGAATACCGTCTATTTTTTGTCATAATCAGGGAAAACTATTTTCAGGCCATGAAATACGTTTTATGCTAAACCTGTTATTTTCTAATATATTATACAAAGATATTTATTTGCGAATACCGTCTATTTTTTGTCATAATCAGGGAAAACTATTTTCAGGCCATGAAATACGTTTTATGCTAAACCTGTTATTTTCTAATATATTATAGAAGGATATTTGTTTTCGAATACCGTCCATTTTATGTCATAATCAAGGAAAACTATTTTCAGGCCATGAAATACGTTTTATTATAAACCTGTTATTTTCTAATATATTATACAAAGATATTTATTTGCGAATACCGTCTATTTTTTGTCATAATCAGGGAAAACTATTTTCAGGCCATGAAATACGTTTTATGCTAAACCTGTTATTTTCTAATATATTATACAAAGATATTTATTTGCGAATACCGTCTATTTTTTGTCATAATCAGGGAAAACTATTTTCAGGCCATGAAATACGTTTTATGCTAAACCTGTTATTTTCTAATATATTATAGAAGGATATTTGTTTTCGAATACCGTCCATTTTATGTCATAATCAAGGAAAACTATTTTCAGGCCATGAAATACGTTTTATGCTAAACCTGTTATTTTCTAATATATTATACAAAGATATTTATTTGCGAATACCGTCTATTTTTTGTCATAATCAGGGAAAACTATTTTCAGGCCATGAAATACGTTTTATGCTAAACCTGTTATTTTCTAATATATTATACAAAGATATTTATTTGCGAATACCGTCTATTTTTTGTCATAATCAGGGAAAACTATTTTCAGGCCATGAAATACGTTTTATGCTAAACCTGTTATTTTCTAATATATTATACAAAGATATTTATTTGCGAATACCGTCTATTTTTTGTCATAATCAGGGAAAACTATTTTCAGGCCATGAAATACGTTTTATGCTAAACCTGTTATTTTCTAATATATTATAGAAGGATATTTGTTTTCGAATACCGTCCATTTTATGTCATAATCAAGGAAAACTATTTTCAGGCCATGAAATACGTTTTATTCTAAACCTGTTATTTTCTAATATATTATAGAAGGATATTTGTTTTCGAATACCGTCCATTTTATGTCATAATCAAGGAAAACTATTTTCAGGCCATGAAATACGTTTTATGCTAAACCTGTTATTTTCTAATATATTATACAAAGATATTCATTTGCGAATACCGTCTATTTTTTGTCATAATCAGGGAAAACTATTTTCAGGCCATGAAATACGTTTTATGCTAATCCTGTTATTTTCTAATATATTATAGAAGGATATTTGTTTTCGAATACCGTCCATTTTTTGTCATAATCAGGGAAAACTATTTTCAGGCCATGAAATACGTTTTATGCTAAACCTGTTATTTTCTAATATATTATACAAAGATATTTATTTGCGAATACCGTCTATTTTTTGTCATAATCAGGGAAAACTATTTTCAGGCCATGAAATACGTTTTATGCTAAACCTGTTATTTTCTAATATATTATACAAAGATATTTATTTGCGAATACCGTCTATTTTTTGTCATAATCAGGGAAAACTATTTTCAGGCCATGAAATACGTTTTATGCTAAACCTGTTATTTTCTAATATATTATACAAAGATATTTATTTTCGAATACCGTCTATTTTTTGTCATAATCAGGGAAAACTATTTTCAGACCATGAAATACGTTTTATTCTAAACCTGTTATTTGCTAATATATTATACAGAGATATTTATTTGAAAAAACCGTCTATTTATGTCATAATCAGGGTTAGGTTATTGTATTGTTTAGTTAGTTGGATTGTAATATATATGTACATATTATCCACCCAGACTGTTTCCTTTACCAACAAACCCCTCCCCTCGAACTAGCTGGATTGAACTGGTCGACACGACCTGCCTTCGGACTCAGGTTTGGCACATCGTATAAGCCCAAGAGGCCCCACGAGATACCCTTCCGCTCGTGCCAGGTAACCACCTCACCCGAGGTTATCCACAGGGGATTCCTGGCTCTATTGTGCCCTATGGCACTGGTGACAGCACGCTGCAAGTCAAAACAATACGGGACAAGATTGTTACACTGGTGACAGGTCTCAGTCGTTACAGTACTAAGTAAGCATCTCTTATTTTAAAAGTTGACCGATTTTAAAAAAAAATGCACTGAATAATAGGTAAAGGTCTGTTCTTTCAAACTACAAAAAACATACTGGGTGTTCCATTAACAAAAGTAAACAAAAAAATTGTGTCAAACATCCGCCATTTTTGTTGTGACGTAGGCAAAACGAATAAAAAAAACTTAACATTTTTAAACAAAACTTGTGCTAAAATGATACATTTTAATGAAAACCGCATGTTTCTATCTCAAACCATTTAGAAGTTATGGGCAGTTAAAATGAGGGAAAATAAAGATGGACACACAGTATATGCAAAAGATTAAATATAAACGCTTCACATATAATCCACCCTTTGGTGATAAGACTTTTTGTAATAAATGAGTTCTGTAAGTGAAATTTATTTCGACCACAGCTTTCTTAATGATGCTAGTGGTTTTCAAAACTAATAAGTAACATGTGGCCCAAACGCAAAAAAAAACAAGAAGTTAATGATCGATTTGCCCGTTTTTCATTACCGTCACGATGAAAAGCAATATTGAAATGTTTTCACTTAACCTATGATAAAAATTGAACAGAATTGAAGGATCTAATCTAAATTTTAGCTTAATGAATAATAAATGCAATTTGCGTGATTGTGTGGCGTTCTACTTAATTCTAATTGTTCTTAAAATGAACAATTTATTACGGAACAATAGGTCGGTGAATGAATAGAAATTGGAACAACAACTAACAAAAAATGAGTGCGTTTTGGTCATTGCTTTAATGTAAGTTTGGAGATTCAATATAAACATTTTTCTACTTTAAAGGAAACTTTTATTTTACACCAAAAATATGTCGAAAAATATAAATCACTTTAATCACAAACCCTCATTCAGATGGGTCAAAAATATAATTATTATACAAAAATAACAAATTAATATAATTGGTCTAGAAAATAAATCAACTATGTAGAATGTTGCACAAAATGTAGAATACAGTGTGGTACGAGAATGAAGTTCTTCCATAATTGTAGAAATAAAAGTTCGTAAAAATGAACAATCATTATAAATGAAGAGGACTTAGGTCGACATCGGAATGTTAACCGCAGTTACAGTATCCAGTCATTAGATGCTGAGAAAAGTAAGTGAAATAGAAATGCGTAAACTGCAATTTCAATAGGTTCAGTTCCTTTTTTTTTGTAAAAAGAAGAGAGGGCCGAATTATTAATTATCCAACATTGGCAAATCTGTTTCAAACAGATCTATTAGGTAAGATTCATTTATGACCACAAGACTACTAACCCATCTTCTATCTTTTAATTGAAAATGTTTTATAAGTAAGTGATCCCGGTTCATTCCTGTCACGTTTTTTCAGTATTGTAAAATAATTATAGTGTACATTTTATATTTTGATGAAAAGAGGAAGTATAATTAGTTACTAACATATTAACATCTCAAACAATAAACTTTTAACTAGAAATAATTGATCTTTAGCAAGTGACCAGAGGCACATTTTGATTTGAAAAAAAAATAGCTGCCTGGTAATATAATAATGGAAACGGTTTCGAAGGAAGATTTTTCTTTCATAACCCAAAAAATCAACTTTTTATGAAAAATGGAAATGCAAGTTACTGCTAAACTTCATTTTGAATTAGGGGAGGCCGGGGCCCCAATTAATAAAAATTGCATATTTATTTGTAATTCCGAAATTATTCAACATTAAGACCTGATTTTTGCGCCAATTAATACTTCAAATGTTTAGGTATCATGTTAATTATATAAATAAAAGATTGAATTATTGATGTCTCAAACAGACATTTTTATATCGAGAAAAGCGTTTGTTTATTCTTACCCCGTCCTTTGGGCTAAAAGTAACAGCTCTGGGGCAAGTATTAACATGATGTTATACAAACTAATCCTATGAAAGAAAACGAACATGAGAATGACATAATACTTTATTATTGAAAAATATTTTATAAACTATAGACTAAGTATTATAGACTCTATTAAGAATAAGAAAAACTATTCGTACTCATCGTCATCTGAATAACAATTCAAGCAAATGAATGATGTGATATCCCGCTTGAAGCACCCAACTTGGGCCCATTCTTTACAAGAGATATATTTATCCAATCACCACCTGATAAATCATCCTTATACAACATACCACAAACAATGCAAAAACATTCATCCTCTTCATCAGAAGCATTGCTTTCGTTTAATATTATTTTCTTTACCTTTTCTATTTTCTCGTCTTTCTTCCCCTTTCCTTTACCTTTTCCCCTTTTGTTCACCTTTTCCCTTTCCTTTACCTTTTCCTTTTTCTTTTTTATTCTGTTTGTTCTGTTTTCTTTTTTTCCATTTTCCTCTTTTTCAGTTTTTTGATGTGTTGTTCTTCTTCCAATGCATTTTTTCCGGTGTATCGGTGAGAGTGGCAGATTTTTAAGCTCGTTTACGGTTCGATGGAGCTCGTGGTGGAGCTTTTGGCAGAGGTCTTACAGTTTCAATTGAGAAATCACTAGAATCCCTCTGCAAACCTGATGGTCCAGCTACTGGCCCATTAAACACGTGCGCAGTAACTACAGTTGAGCTGTCCAAATTAGGCATATCGTTCAGTAGTTGTGATGACAGATTTTGATTTGTCGGGTCCGGACGGTCTGTGACATATGATGGCGCAAAGTCCGAATCTTTGAAGACTTCGTCGTTAAATGGCCAGATACCAAATTTCCTGAATGCGTTTATCACATTCCTCGGATTCAATGCCAGAGGTAATGCATGTTTAACAATACCAGGGAGATCATATATGGTCATAGTTTTCCGGGATTACTACTCATCCAAGAAGTTTCGCTCTATTTAGATAATTTTTAAGTGGACCATAGACTCCAACATTAAGAGGCTGTAGGTGATGGGAGCAATGAGGTGGGAATGACAATAAAATTATATTATTTTCCTTGGCTTTGTTAACTACTTCCATATTCACATGTGAACTGTGCTTGTCCAGTAAGAGTAAGACGGGATCTTCTTTCGACGGCTTCACATGATGAATAAAATGATCAATGAATTTTCCAAACTCTTTTTGAGTCATCCAGCCCGTTTGATTTCCAACTCCTATGCATTCTGGTGGTCCATTCCTAACAAATAGGTCATTGTAACGAATACGAGGAAAGACAAACATACAGGGCATGACATTGCCAATATCATTTGTTGCTACTGCAAGTGTAACTAGTACACCTCCTCACTGCACCGACCTGCTTTATGCCTTTTCCAGCAACAATCTTCTTCGGCTTTTGCACGGTTGTGATACCTGGAAAATTGTGATATTTATAAAAGTGTAAAGTAAAAACTGACATAAGATTAGTAGGGTAGCCAAGAAGACAGATACCTGTTTAGGCAACATTCCAAATTCGAGATGGTGGGAAGCTGTATCTTTCTAGCACGCTTCTGTAATTCTCAAAAAAGTTTTGAACGTTAGTTTTATTAAATAAAGTCGCTCTGCTCAAACTGGGTGGCTTCAGGGCTTCGTATCGCCAACCTCGGATTTCTCTTCATGAAATTAGTGAACTAGTCATTACCGGCCATCTGGTTAATATGCCAGGACACTGGTACCTTATCAACATTGTAAAACTTAGCACATTGATATGCTAATCGTCTTACGTCTTCGGGTAGTAATCCGAAATAAATATTGGAGCATTAACCCCGGTGATTGGTTAAGTTTAGCAGCCCCAAAGGAATATTTTTGATTGCAAATACCATAAGAAAATATTTCTTGAAAAGTTAGTCAATTGAGCTACACAGCCTTATTAAGTATGAAACAGGCTTCTAGAAAGATAAAAAGCATAATAACAACGTCGTATATTTTGAGCACAAATCCAAAAATTTTAAGGTTAAAAATGTTCGTTACCTGCGTAATAAATTGATACGGTACACATGTGTCTTGCATGACGCGTGGAGCATAACTGAACAATACCGAGTCAATACCAATTCATAAAGGAGTGGTTCGACGAAAGACTTTTGACGCTCAACACAGAGAAAACCAACTTCCTATCCTTCAGCTGTAATTCGGCTGGTAATTGCCTTTTTTTACATCTCGACCTAGAAACTCAGGAAAACATGCTCAGAATTAAAGATGAAAAAAATATTAGATATCTTGGAGTATATCTGGATCCGCATATGAAATGGAACGTTCATATAAACTACGTCATAAAGAAACTGCAATCCATTTTATACAAATTTAAATATTTAAGTAAATACCTTCCACTGAAAACAATGAAGATATTATATAACTCCTTAGTGGAAAGTCATTTAAGACATCCTGACATGGGGAAATGCTCTCCGAGTATACCTCAAACCATTGGAAATACTGTAAAAAAGATTTCTAAAAGTGATAATGATGAAAAACCGAAGGTTTTCTTCGGAACTACTATACAAACAATCTGAAGGCATGGATGTCAGGCAGTTATTCTTTTTCTGTACCAATTTGAAATTCCACCTATCTGGTGATATAGCAGGACCCACTCATGCGTATAATACCCGCCGAAAACCCATTACGGTAGTACCACGTGTAAAAAAATCAATATCCCAAAGATCTCACTCCTATATCACAAAATCATTATACAATAGTGTCCCGAACACTATAAGATCTGAAATAAATAAAGCTAACTTCAAAAATAAATTAAAAGATTACTTCTTAAGTAACGACAGAAAATTAATAATCGATCTGATAGAATCGAAACCATAAACAACATACTTACTGCATTAATATAGATGATCCGCTCTTCATCATCTGACTCGTTTCTTATTTTTACTCTGTTCTAGTTTTATATTTTTACTGTTTCAATTTTTAATGCTATATGTCTTAGTTTTAATATTTTATATTGTGATTAACATTTTAATGCGCATTTTATATGTTTTAGAATGTGCTTTTGCATGTATATATGTGTGTATGTGTATGTATGCATATATATGTGTGTATGTGTATGTATGCATATATATGTATATATATTTCTATTTTAGCTAATTAATTTTAATATTGCATAATGTATAATTGTGATAACATTTTCATGTGTATTTTATATCTTCTAAGCATGTTCATATACATGAAATTATTTTTATATTTATATTCCGCAAATATCGAAACAAGTGATTGATAACTTATCGATTATTTCTTTATTCATCACCTGTAATGCATGCATTCATTTAAATTATATTATTATATATTGTATTTCAATGAATAAAGTTCATAATAATAATGTGTCGTGATCTAGATGGCGTTTTGAATCGCGTGCTGTAGGTTTAACTTGTACAGTTCTCAAGAAATTCTCTTGTTAATACTCCTGTTAATTGTAGCCCCGGCCTCCCCAATTCTGTGATATGGGGAAATGAAGCGATACTAAAACTTCGACAACACTTTGCAGCAAATTATAAAAAGTTAATAATGTGTTGAATAAATAGCAACAGAGCCTTTGAGTAAGAAGGCCAGTTTTATTGTACACCTAGAATAAAACCCGAAATTTCGAGAGTTGTTGCGCGAAATAAACTACAGAAAGTGAATAAGTAGCGATTAAACCTTTGTGAGAAGTGATTAACAGAAAATTGCAGATATCAGGTGAATATTAACTTATATTGAACATAAATATACTGATTGATTGTTGAATATACAAAAGTAATTACTGATAAGACCAAAAAAAGAAACTGAATCTGCGAACAAGTAGTTGACACTGTTGCCAAACTGTAGAAACATTCCAAGCATACACAAAACATACGGCACAAAGAAAGGTCGATCCTCCGAGGTGTAGAACCGGGTGAGAACCTTTAGCGCTGTGCAAGATGGAAAAAATAGAAGAAATCTTTCGCTGCATTGAGAATAAATTAAAAGATTTGAATGAAAAATTGAAAAATCTTTCTTTAGAAACAAAATTAAATAGAGTAGAGAATATACAATTGAAAGAAAAAGTAGAAAAACAAGAAAAGAGAATTGAATCATTGTAAAGAGAGATAAGGAAGAAAAATTTAATAATAAAACGCATACCAGATGAGGAAAACGAAGATGAAAAAGTAATGCAAAATAAATTTTCTGCGATATTGAGAAAAATAGGAACAAACATTGACCTACAAAACGATGCCGAAGAGACAAGCAAAATTGGATAAAGGGAAACGGCCAAGACCAATACTTATAAAATTCCGGAACTTCACCAAAAAAATAGAAGTATTAAAGCAAACTATAAACTTAAAAGGATCAGATGTATGGATTGAGAATAATTATACAAAGGAGATTCAAGAAGAAAGGGGCAATTTAACACCCAAACTTAAAGAAGCAAGAACTAAAGAATTAAAGACTATATTAAAATACAATAAATTAATAGTGAATGATGAAATATATGAAACGAAAAGTAATGAACAAATCGATAATTTAGAAATGGAAGAAAACAAATACCATAAAAACAAAAGAACCGCAAGCAGTAGATCTGCAAAAGAAGACCCTACAACAGAACAGATACGAAAACTGACAAAATCGTGGAATACACAAAACTAAAGAAAGAAGATAAACAAGGAAGCACCGGAAACCACATAAGCTACGAAAGTGCAAAAAAACGAGACTGGAATCAAGAAAAAATAACATAAATAAAAATATAAATTAGTGTTTTAAATGAAACTTACTGTTTCTAGTGTTAACTCCACAATATACTATATCCCAGACCGTTACTCAATAAGTTATTATTTAGCACTTCGGCTACCATTGATGTACGAACTATCGATAGCCATCCTAACATCACTCCAATGGAAAGAGTTTCTGGTGAGGACCCAATTCACCCAATTTTCACTTCTCTACCTTATATAAGAGACATTACTCCTAGACTTTCCAGGTTATTTATGGATCTTAACAATTTCAAAATAATAAAACTATATTGACAATCAGATCAATTTATTCAAAGGTTAAAGACAAAAATCCTCTAACATCTTGTACAAATATTGTCTATAGTATTCCTTGTCGTGTTTGTGATAAACACTATATCGGCCAGACTATGAGATCGCTTTCCAACCGTATAGTCTCACATAAGAGTGATTCCAGGTTACACCCTGAAAGGTGCGTTCTTGCAGGACATGTTAACACTGTAACCATCGAATGGACTTTGAATCAGTGAAAGTGTTAGCTACTGAGTCACATAAAACCAAGAGAACCTTCTTAGAGATGGCCTTCATTTCACAGTCAAATAATTGCATAAATAAAAAAACAGATATCAATCATTTGAGTGAGATTTATTCCTTTTTACTGTCATTGGATAACACTCACATACCACATAACATGAACACTTTCCAAGGTACACATAACAACAACACCTCATTACAAACATTCAATTAATTATCAGGGTGATGGTATGGGCAATTCCACTGTTGTTCAACGTATATTTTTATTATTGTTATTATAATTGTTAATATTATTATTGTTGTTACCTTAATAATGCCTTTTTGCAATCAATATGTATACGAAAATACATCAACAATCCATTTGTTTACATATTAGCTGTCATTGAATTCATCTTTTCCGAAATACATTGAGAGTCACGTTTAAAGGGAACTCTTCTTCTTGCCGTATATTACGGCCCGAACCCTTCCCCCTTAGCAGTTCTATTGGTGTTGGTAGATAGAACCAGAGCGCCGCTCTCACGTTTCGAGAAGTTGCTTAATGACGACTGCCGTGAACTGTTTGTACCAGTGGATGTCAAGTGCCCGTTTCCATTTCCGTCTTGGAGGGAAGGATTCCTGCTTGGTAGCGTCCTTTTCGGCTGTGTGTGTTTAAAAATGATTTTACGATATAAATATGGTGCAAGTTTTGTGTTTTTATTGTTTTTATTATTATATTATCCTATAACAGCCTCAATGTTGTTCATATTACTGCTAAATTGAATGTCAATTTTTCCCTAAATGATGCCATGTGATGAGTTCTTCAATCTTATGTTTTACATAAAGGAAAATAATTTCACATTGGATGTAAGTACACTTTTGTCTCTTTATTGATGGAGTTGAGAATAATCCCATTTTTTCCTCTATTTGTAGCGTCCCTGATGATGAAAACGAACGTTTTCGAAAGCTTGGATAAAAACCAATAAAGAATTCTCTTTTTCCCTGTTGCTGCATTCCCCAATATTTGAGTTTTATATATATATATATATATATATATATATATATATATATATATAATATATATATATATATATATAATATATATATATATATATAATATATATATATATATATTATATATATATATATATATATATATATATATATATATATTGTGGAGTTAACCAGAAAAGGTGAGTTTCATTTAAAACACTAATATGAGTAGATTCCACAAAGTAAGGGTCGGGACAGTTAATTTCATTAAAAATATAAATAATACTGAAAGGGGAAAAAGTAAAAAAGAAATATGGAAACTTGCAACCTGGAATATACGAGGAATAAATGGAAAGGAAACCGAACTAATGTACGAATTCGACAAGGCAAACATCGATATTTTAGCATTGACAGAAATAAAGGAAAAAGAACACGGGGAAATCGTACTAGAAGAGGGACACATATTCGTGTTTTCAGGAGTAGAGAAAGAAAAAAGAGCAGCAGCAGGAGTGGCGTTTATCATACATGGGAGATTTGCAAAAGGATTGAGAAAGTGGGAAACATTCAGAAAGAATACTCACAATAGAAATAAATATCGATGGTGTAATAACAACAATCATAATAGCATATGGGCCTAATGATGACGAGAAAGCGGTAGAAAAAGATAAAGTTTGGAAAATGATGAATGAGTAATCGAGGTAGCCAAAGGAAATATATGTTGTTGAAGACTTTAATGGAAGAGTAGGCAAAAATCAAATAAATTGTGGAGAAATTAGAAAACATGGAGAATACAAAATAAATAATAATGGATCAAGAATAATAGATTATTGTAAAATAAATAATCGTATAGTCGCTAATACATTCTTCCAAAATAAAAACATCCACACATATACAAGACAAGGGAAAAACAACACAGAAAAATATATAATCGATTACGTTCTTGTAGAAAAAGATAATAGGAATTTAGTAGAAGATGTAAGAGTAATGCGAGGACCGGAAATAAATACTGGTGGTAGTAAAAATTAATAGGAAAAACAAATGTAACAGAAGTAATAAAGAATATATATACGAAACAATAAAAGCAAACAAGTTAAGAGAAGATGAGGTAGCTAGAAAATACACAGAACTCACAGAAAGAAACATTACAAAAGAAAATGCAATAAACAAAAGCGTAGAAGAAATACTTTAAAAGCAACATTTTAGAATCGGCAAAATAAGTTTGCAGAATATTCAGGTCTAATAAAACCAAAATGCTAACGTCATGATGGAATCAAGAAATTAGTCAAGAAATTAAATTTAAAAAACAAAGGGAAATAGTAAAAAATGTAGTAAAGAAGAAAAACAGAAGAGCTGGGAACTTTTTGGTAGAAAATTGGAAGAAAACGGCAAGGACAATCAAAAACTGTTCTACAGAATGATATAAAAAATGAGAGGTAATAAAATATTAAGCGCATCGACAGTTAAAGACCGAAAAGGAGAAATATTAACACATGACATTGAAATAATGGACAGATGGAAGGAGTATTTTCGAAAACTATTAGATACCACTACTGATGAAGAACCAATAGAAATACGGAGACTGTAAATAAGGATCAAAGAACGAGCGATGCTATCACGTTGAAGGATGTCATAGAAGCGATACAGACAATAAAAAAATGAAAAAGCAGCAGGTCACGATAAAATAACTACAGAAATGATAAAAAATTTGGGGGCAAAATGACCAGAATTACTTCTAGATGTAATAAATCATAGTCTGAAGAAAAAATACCAGAAGATTGGCAGACAGGAATACTTTTACCAATACATAAAACAGGAGATGCAAGAGAATGCAGCAATTACAGAGGGATAATGTTGCCGAGTTCAGCCCTGAAGGTGTATGAAAAAACTATTGATAAGATTAAAGATGCATATAGAACCAACACTGGATGAATCACAAAGTGGGTTCCGAGTGGGAAGAAGTGTAAACGACCACATATCCACAATAAGGCAAATCATAAAAAGACACAAAATAGCAAAACAAAGGCATACTTAGCATTTATAGACTTAGAGAAAGCTTTTGACAAAGTTTGTAGAAAGAACATATGGGACATACTTAAAGCAAGAAAAGTTGATAAAAAACTAATAGGAGTAATAAAAAGTATTTACAGAAAAAACATAGACTATATAATCAAAAATAGCCAAGCATCTGAAACATTTGAGACAAAACAGGGATTTAGGCAAGGTGGAGCCTAAGCCCAAGTTTATTCAATATTTTCATGGACCACATAATTAAGCAAACCAAAACAGACACACAGGGGCTTAATGTAGGTATGAAGCAGCTTAGATCAGTAAAGATACGTGAATGTGCATTTGCTGACGATCTATTTATAATGGCCAATCCAGAGAAAGGTCTCCAAAAAAACATTGACATATGGAATAAGACTCTAAAATTGAATGGAATGTAAATAAATGCAAATAAAACGAAAATAATGATGATAGCAAAAAATCAAGAAAGGTTGAATATAAGAATTAACGAGAGTAAAATCGAACAAGTTACTCACTTTGAATACTTAGGACCAACAATTGACAGCACTGGTAACCAGGAAAGGGATATTATGGAAGGAACAGAAAAAGCAATAGAAATTTATCACATGCTGAAACCTGGATTTATTAATAAGAAGGAAATCTCAAAAAGAACCAAAATGAGAGGAGCTAAAAATAAAATCATGCTATATTATATCGAAGAAAGACAACTGAACTGGTGGGGACATCTACAGCGAATGGAGGATACTTGCCTCGAACACTTGTAGACTTGTTTTATTTATCTCTTACGTACTATTCGTCCTTTACCTATATATGTCTATATATGTATGTTCCCAATAACTCTCTAAAATTAATTATGTGTGTGACTAAAACATATATTTACAAATAGAAATAGTTAACCGTCGCTATAATTTTATGGTTATAATAAAACTCGATAATTAAGTATGTACAAAATGAAAATATGTTTGATTGTTATCGAAATGTTCCCATAGAAATACAATATTGGAAAGCACATCGTTTCTATAATTGTAACACTGTTCGACACAATTGCCGTTGACCTCAATACAAAAAGGGGTAACTATGAAAGAGTATCTTTCGTGTAAAAAAACAAATTATAAATTTACACGTTATAACTAGAACCGAGCCCAAATTTTATAAAAACGTTTTTTATTATTTTTGAAGTATGCAATCTCATGAATTAATTATATTTTTAATTGTTTTATACTAACACCTAAACATATAGGATAATACAAACTCGACACACGTCTCAGGTATACGAAATAAAAATAGTCAAGCTCGGCACAGTGATTAAAATATTCACTTTTAAAATGTTTAAACTCGACACATGAGTACATCTTCCAATTTCTTCAAATGTTCGTCAAATGTCTTTCCCAATACTACGATTTCGTCCAAATAGACCAGGCATGTCTTCCAAGATAACCCTCTCAAGACATTTTCCATGAGCCTTTTAAATGTCGCGGGCGCATTACAAACCGGGAATGACATGACATGGAATTGCCATAATCCAGATCCGGTGGTAAAAGCAGTCTTCTCTTTGTGTTCTGGGTCCATTTCTACTTGCCAATAACCAGACTTCAGGTCCAAGGTGGAAAACAGTTTGCTGCCGGCCAAAGTGTCTACCGTGTCGTCGATTCGGAGCAGAGGATAGCTGTTCTTCTCCGTCACGTTGTTTAGCCGGCGATATTCCACGCAGAATCTCGTAGTTCCATCCTTTTTCTTGACGAGCACCATCGGAGACATTCATGGACTAGTAGATGGTTCTATAAATTTCTTTTCTTCCATCTCTAGGATAAATTATTAAGTTTCCTCTCTCTCTTCGCTCCTGGTAGTCTTCGAGCTGATTGCCTAATTGGCTTGGCATCACCAGTATCGATTTTGTTTTTGATAGCTGACACTGCAAGAGAAATTCTCCCATTTTCCTTTTCTCAGTTCGATTCCAGGATTGACCGGTTACTGATTACATCTGCTCGAATCTGGCATTAGAATTGTCAGATGTCGTTGTTTGACAAACTATAGACGTCACTGGTATACAGGATCCAATCCTGGTTTCCAAAACCAATAATGGAGCCATTTTCCAATCTCAGAATTTCTGTCTTGGTACTCTTTTGATATTTGATAAGCTTAGATTTTGAATTTTTCTGTACCATGCTTTAGTTAAGTGGAATCGACACCTAGTAATTTTGGCATTTGGATAAATTTCTAACACTGCATCATGGATGATATCTCAAAATCTACTAGTATTTATTATGGTACAAATTTGATTTTTATATAATCACAATACTCTTTAATTCTTGAGATGCATTACCTGTCTGTAGTGACCTATCTTCTGATTGACTTAATATACATGAATAGAAAAAAGAAGTAGAATTGATATTACAAATATTATTAGCCCTATGGGGATATCCTGGATATCTCTTTCCCATTCTAGATCAGTATAACTGTGCAATGATATAGAAAACCGGGAAAACTATATCTGCTGATCTTTACAATTATTACTTAAGACGACAGTTTTAAAGTGTCTTGCTTGACTCCTTTGTAAACTTCTCTATTTTCCTTCTTTGTGTTACTACTTTTGCTACGCTTTGGTCTAGTGTCATTTTTATTAATCTTATCAGTTTATTATTCACTCCCATTTAATTCAGTGCTCTCAGTAATTGATTCCTTTTTATTGAGTTAAATGCTCTTTGGAAGTCAATTAATAGTATCTAAATGTCTATGTTATATTCGTTGGACTGTTCCAAAATTTGTTTCAGTATATGTATCGCATCTGTAGTTGACCTTATCTTTGTAAATCCGTACTGATATTATCCACCTCTGTATCCTGCGTCATGCAGTCTTCTTTTTATGATTGTTGTTGTTATCTTACCTATATGCTGTATTTAGTAGCGCTTCCAACATTAGGTTAGGTGAGGTTTTCCATTTCCTAGGTTCTTAATGATTTCTAACTCAGTATTGCTAACTAACTCCCAATTTAATCATTACCGTCTTGGGTTTCATGTTCGTTATTTTCTTTTTTCATATTTGTACTACGAAGTCTTGTAAATATTTTTTCGATTTTTATTTCGTTTGTCAAAACTAGTTTTGCCTGCTTTTCTGTTCAGAATATTTTTGATCTTGTAAAATAGTAACCGATTCATTGTACTTTCCATTTTATTGCCAACATTGGTCTATAT
Organism: Galeruca laticollis; assembly: GCA_963921935.1. Taxonomy (NCBI): domain Eukaryota; kingdom Metazoa; phylum Arthropoda; class Insecta; order Coleoptera; family Chrysomelidae; genus Galeruca; species Galeruca laticollis. The sequence goes on from OY998175.1 coordinate 117,953,822, forward strand.
TCTTTCTTTTCCGTTACTAAATCTCCAACTTCTTCCTTGTAATGTATTTGTTTGAGATATATAGATATATAACGCATTCTTTTCTATTCTCTTCAATTTATTTGTTTCAAGAATTCCGCAGATTTCAATTGCAGCGTTGATAATATAATTCAGCATTGTTTTATTTGTTTTCTGTTGTAATTTGATATATTTTAACAAATTTTGTATCTCTTAATCTGTATGATCTTATTGATGTGCAATTTTCTCTGAAACAATAAAGATAACCCTAAAATACTATAGAACTCCCCCCGAGCCTGTCCTGTTTATACTTACAAACATGCTACAATGATAATTTATTGCGTTAAAAATGTGCCAAGGTTGTGAATATGTATATTGTTACAACAACGAAATATTGGCTATTGTTGTGAATGAAAATTAAATAATTGCGCGCGATTACAATGCAAGGATTGTCTGTACCTTTGATGTCTAATAATTGCATAAAACGGTGAAATTAACACATTTTGAATTAGGTATATTATTTATTTTTACTATTCATCTCTATAACAGTTTTGGTTAATATCTTGTCTAATTCCTGAAATACAAAATTGCCTATAATCAGCCTATGAATTCTCAATGTCAGCCCTAGGTACTCCTGTGTTCAGCCATGTTAACTAAATAACTGAAATGAAAGAAATTAAATGAAACATAGTTGAACATTAATATATTAAACAAACAAATGCACTGAAGAATATAGAAGTAGAAAGACATAAAAATATGAAAACAAAACTAAAAAAATATTGTAAAAAAAGGATATTGTTTATAAGTACGTAGGTCTCACAATTAAACACATTAAATGGACTCGCAGTTTTTAACGTCCAAATAATCGGACACCTGGATAGTTGTGCATTTAAGATGGAACAATCTTGGACATTTATCAAAACCTATATTTTTCAAGTCATTCTCCTCCGTATCGCTGTTCAGTTCTTCTAAACAATCTGCACATTTTTCCTTATTTTCCTGAATGCTACTACCTATAGCTTGTTCAGTACTTGGATTTGCAGGACATTTACGTTTATTTTTATTTTGCAAAAAAATTAAATTATCTAGAAACAGTTAGTTTAATTTAAAACAGTGAAAATTTTACTATTTGCCGGCCTTTTACGCGTATTATTACTTCGCACCATTACTTTTTCTGCTGCCTTTTTTATTCTTTTTTACGTTTTCTAAAAAAAGTTTTGCATGAATTACATTCAGCAGAAACAAGGGGTTTCGGATCAAGTTTGCTTTGGAAGAAGTTAAAATATCTTGTAAAACTGTGTGTTTTTCTTGCTTGTTATATTTTTTTCGTTCTTGTAATTCATTTCTTGTACACTCTTCATTTTGATTAATTTAGTATATTTCCCAATTCTACTTTCTCTTGCAATTTTTCATCTCTATCATTATTGATGTTTTGGACTTCTTGACTCTTATCTTCTCCCATACAGTTTATTTCTTGGCTCCGTGGATCTTCCTTTGTCACGTTTCATTCTTGGTCTCCTGCGTTCATAATATGTTCTTCGTTAAATTCTGAATCCTCTTTTGTACTGTACTACTACACTCTTGTACTTCTTGACTCTTATCTTCTCCCATATAGTTTATTTCTTGGCTCCGTGGATCTTCCTTTGTCACGTTTCATTCTTGGTCTCCTGCGTTCATAATATGTTCTTCGTTAAATTCTGAATACTCTTTTTCTACCGTACTACTGCACTCTTGCACTTCTTGACTCTTATCTTCTCTCATAAAGTTTGTTTCTTGGCTCCGTGAAACTTCATCTGTCACGATTCTTTCTTGGTCTTCTGCGGGCATATTTTTTTCGTTAAATTCTGAATCGTCTTTTGCCACTGTACTGCTTCACTCTTGTACTTCATGGCATATATCTTCTTCTATTGTATTCGTTTTGGAAATATCTGGATCCCTATTTTCCGCCGTAGTCTTATTTGCAAGCATTTCTTGGGATTCATCATCCTCCGTTTCCATTCTATTTATTATGTGTATTTCTCCTGTACCTTTCCCTGTATTTTCATGTTCATTAACAGCGTTACCCACAAAAGTATCAGTATTTTCGTCAAATTCATTTAAATCAAATACCAGCAGGTTATCAATTTCATCTGGAACGTGATTTAAAAAACCATCTGGCAAAACTTCAAATATTTGCGGTACTGGTTCAATTTATCGATGTATCTGTTACACATCGATTAACTAATGTGTTGCTAGGAAATCCAAACTTATTTTTAAATGTTCCCGATTAAAATTAGGTTCTTCAATAAGGCTGTAAATTTCCAGTCTTATTATGTATGCATTTAGTGTAGTCAACTGCTTCCGAGTTAAAAGGAAAGGCTTAATTTTCTGAATCCATTTCAGATTGTTAAAGGTAATTTTGGATCATCTAAAATAATTTTTAAATGGGAAGGAAAGGTGACTTTATTTAAAACGGAGTTTATATTTATTCTCAATTTTAGCTTGGTTTTTTTCCAACTAGTTTTCAGAGGTTTGAAAACATTCACGTTTGCTGGTTGCCCAATATGGGTGGTATTAGGTGGCAGAGCGTAGAAAATAAACGGTTTTAAAGATAGATTAAAACTAACTTCTCCGCATCTGTGAGATGCCTTGAACAATATTCTATCATAAAATTGTCACTTGTGTACCCTTCGGGGGATGTTTCGTGATAAAAAACCGAAATTTTTCCAAAAATGACAAAAATGTACTTAAAGTACTATAGCACTCGTTGTACTGACTCTGGTGAGCTGAAAATAAATAGGGTTCATCTGTCAGACGTCTGGAACAATTTTCAATCATAAAATTGGTGACTTGTTGCACTCTCGAGGCTCTATCGTGCTAACAAGACATGTAACGAAAAGTGGCCGACGACGACATACACACGGGATTTTTTTTTCTAAAAACCATTTTTTCGTGTTGCTCTTGATGAAAAACGTAAAAACAACTCAAAAAAAATTTTGGGCTAAACCATACTTTTCTCGCATATTAGATAGGTTGGGCGAAAAAGTAGATAATAATTTGGTGATCGCTACAAAACTGGCTTATTTCTAAAGATAGATGTGTTTTGTGCCCAAAAACCAAAAGTAAAACTGGCCTTATTACGTTATTTTCCTCAAGCCACTTATCTAAGCCGTTAGCCACGTATTAAAAAAAAATTCGGTTTTCATCCACCCATTTGTCTGAACGTTGCACAAACCATTCAAGTGGGTTACTGTCGACTATTGCCTTATCAGGTGTAACAAAAGGAAAGACGACCATAGGAGTCAGAGTTTTTCCATTTGCCAAAAAAAACACAAGAACGGTTATTGTTTATTTTTCATTGCCCGTTTCATAAACGTATTTATAACCCCTGGGGGCTAAAGATTTCCCACTCTTTAGGCACATATAGAAACTGGTTTCGCCTCCATTAAATAATCGGGCTCGATCGTCTAGAATGTCCAAACTATTATTATTTTTTTTTAAATTGTTCAAGGTGCTGAAACCGTTTCTTAAAATATTCTTGGGTAATTACTGCCCTCGCTTTTGTAATGCATTCAGCCTCTCGAAACGATAATCTGGGATGACGTTTTAAAAATAATGTATACCACTTATGACCAGGCCTGTGGTCGGCAAAGAGGTTCTTTCGACCACTTGAGGAAATAATTTGTTGGACTGTATTGAACAGATCCGACTATTTGCCAGTGTCAAAAGCCATGATTTAATCTCATTTTCTTCGTGTTCAGTTAGAACCGTTGGCGAACCCAATTTTCGAGGACATATTTTGATTCTTCCATGAGTACGATCCTGAAGTGTTTCTCGCGGAACATTGATTTTTCTACTGGCTTCCCTTATTGATAAAGAGTTTTCCTGAATATATCTAGGTGCATTGGCTAAATCCTCCTCTGAATATTTATGGATTTCTCATTTACTGCTGTAGCGTCCTATAATATGGAAATAATATAAGTAGGTTCAAACATCTGAGATACCCTAAGGAACCCATTTGTATGTACCTACCTATGAGATGAACGTTAATAAATATATAGGCTGAGTATTAGGTTCTCTTCATGCTTATCTTCAGCTTTCAGACATTACATAAGTTTTAGGGGGCTGAGCATTGGTTTAAAAATTCTTTTTAAATCTATTTATATGCTCATTCATCGCTAAAGAGTGTGATTTAGGCATAGCTTGAATTTGGTGAAATTTCAAGGAATATACGAAATTACCCATATTCAGCCGGGGGACTGACTGAACATACATTTTAGTTAAAATTAGGATACCAATTTTCACCCTCCACAAAATTAAATTGAATTGAGTGTTTTTAGGTTATAACACGTTATTTGACAAACGCTTAAGGTTTATACATTCCAATAAAATTAATTTAACGTGGTAATTTATAAAAGAAAATGTTTAATCACTATTGTCCTTATGAAATTAACTGTCTCGACCTTTACTTCGTGGAATCTACTCATATTAGTGTTTTAAATGAAACTCAACGTTTCTAGCTAATTCCACAATATAATGAAAAATGTTGAAAATTCTAAAAAATTGACAATTGTTTCGATAACCGAATATCATCGTCAGAATGACATTTTATTTGAAGCCTACATGATGATTAGTAGTTATTTTTGTCTAGACCAAGAAGTGACCTACCTTGTGATTGACTTAATATATTATAATATTCAATATTTTTTATGTTACAATAATGATATAATTAATAGGATATTTGAATAGCCCACTACGTTGGGACGAAATTATTGTAATGAATTTTTATTTATGCATAGAGTATGAGATTCTTTCTGTTATCTGGGTTCTTACGGTTGTGAATAAATTCAGTTGATAAATAAATAAAGAAACATTTTACTTGAAAACAATATTTTAATCTTATTTATAAAAATTTTATGCGACGCCCATGTATGGGTCAAATGAAATTATTGATTTTATTCCTATGTGTGGCGTTCTGTGCGCATGCTCAAGAACATGAGGTAACGATGCGCTAGAGTAAACATTTGATAGACGCGTCGGGTCTGTTCAGTTTCACAGCGAGCTTTTATGCTGTGTCATAGAACGTGTTTCAAATTATATACAAGTTAAAAGAATTTATGCTGGGAGATTTATACATACAGAAATACAAATAATATGGTACAAGAAATAATTATGAAATTTATATACATAGAGTTTAAATGTTACATAAAAGAGTTGGATGTATCTTTCTTAAGTTTCTTAATTAAGAAATGCGTAAGTATTAAATTTTATTTCTTTAGATTGGCCATTTATCATTTAGAATTATTTAATAATATAGCTATATTGAGTCTTTAATTTTAATTCTTTTTCAGATCGATCATTATTTCAAAGTTTATTTTACTCATGAGATTTTAAAGAAAACATTTGATTGACGTTAATAATTTTTTTATAACTCTTGTTGTACAACAATACACTGACCTTGTGTTCAGGAACCAGGATCTGCCTCTCGAAACTTCTGGAAAGCAGCTTCCGAAGTTTACAGTTGAATAAATATGTGAAAATACGATTTTCACTCTGGAAAATCAGCTACAATCATTGGGTAAGTACATGTGCATGTTTTATCGATAGTTTGCTATGTTTTTATCCTCATTTTGAGAATAATTTCTTAAATTTCTGGAGAACTTCAAAACCCAACCTTCTAGAAACGAAACCAAGCCACCGACTCTTTTTCTTCAACTTTATTCAACAATCAACAATCAGTCTTTTGTTTAATTCAGCTCACTATATTCAAAAATGTTTGTTACACTTGTTGTTGTTTGAAAGTTCCTTCCGTCATGTCACATAAACCAATCACCGTTTTCTTTTTTAACGCACTCAAAATTATGATTTCACTTTACATTCTAATATCTTTACCTACATACAAAAAATTAGTCTCACTAAAAATTGTTTATTCAATATTGAAATTCATCTTGTTATTATGGGACGAATAGTTTTTCTTAGGCGATATACAATAGTCTTTAATATCAATGTTCAGTTCAATTTTCTTATTATAATTAGCAATTGTGTTTAGCCATCAACATAAATTCTTTTAAAACGTTTATTAATATCCCTTAATCTAATTATTTATGTTCATTATATTCGATTAAACACATTAATTAATTCCTATTCATTTCATCTATGAAATCACTCTACTTTCAACGTTTGTCGCTGATACATATTGACATCTATATTTTGTCGCTAGCGTATGTCGCTAAGCGTATTGGTATTACAGCGTTAAATATTCTAACCCATATGTTTCTAGTTATAATATTGGACAATATTCTTTTTATTTCGAATATTTATTAATTCATGTTTCTTTTCTAGATTATATGTTCATCGTTTTTTCTGACATGAGGTATTTAATACGATGGACGATACTTACTCTATGGCTTTTGGACATATGATCAAGGTAATGTTTCTTTTGTCAATTCTATGTGAGTCTTCTCAGATTATTAATTATATACATAAGTTGTATTACTTTTTTAGTTAATATGAGCAATTTTAATGTCTCATATTTATGATTCTAATAAAATATAGTCTAATGTTTTAATTTCCCTGAATTTTTATAAAATCATTCTAATTATTGTTTACAATGATCTAGAATGTTTTATTATAAAATTCATTCAATAGTACTTAACTTTTTCTTATTTTGTAATAATCTATTATCATTTAATCTACTTCATTATATTCTATCTTTGTGAAAATCAATCATTAATTTTTTTATTATACCTAATTAATCTATTTCTAATTCTTTACCTATCTTACACCTTATTCCTACAAGTAATTAATTCCCTGTTTCAACTTAAAAATATTTCATTCTAATTATAACTAATTCTTTGCAGATTAAACTTATTGAATTTCATTGAATTCAGGATGGAATCGATACAATTGGTCCACATTGAAAATTCCTCTAACATTGCCAGTTACAGGATGTACGAGTTTGTAACTATTTATGCCGTTAGATGTTACTACTTTATATGGACCTTCGTAAGGTAATTGTAATTTTGCACAAATATTACGCTTATGATTAGGAATTCTAAGTGCTCTAATTATTACTAATTCTCCTTCCTTAAAAGTAGTTCTCTTGTCTCCATCCTTTTTTTTGTACAATAACAATGGGGTTTATATATGAAGTATTGCTATATTCTATAATTTCGTCTTCCATCAGTTTTTTTATCGCATCTTGCATTTTATCCTTATATTTGTATGGAATTGGGTAACTTTTTGCTCTGAACGTTTCCATATCCTTCACCTTCAAACTGTGCATAAAATTTTTAGCAGCTCTTGCCTCTCCATTGAATAAACCTTCATATTTTCTCAACAATTTCCGTACTTCTTCCTTTCTTCCTCTTCCACAATCCAAATGTACTTCATTCCATATCCCATCTTCATAATTATCACATCCCATATTATATTTTAAATAATTATTAATATCATTTTCTTCATATTCTCCATTCCATATTCCATCTTCACAATTATTATATTTCATATTATTTTCAATACAATTATTAATATTCTTTTCATCATCTAAAACTATTTCTTCATCTATTCTTTCTTCAAATTCATTTTTCTTATCATAACAATCATTATTCATTTCCATTTCTCCTACTTCTAGCCTGCTAACTTTTTCTTCTGCAATCTTCATAATTTTCTTGTTCGTTATTTGTTCTCTGTTTTCATTAAATTTTATTCCAATTCCATTGACGCCTATCGTTCTTGTTTCATAATTGATATCTATCTTATGTTTTAGTAATTCGTCTGAACCCAATAATATATCGTACTCCATACCTTGTATAACCAGTAATTGTACTTCTAAATGAATATTTTGTAATTGTAGTTTTACAATAATAGATTTGTTAACCTCGCTAAACCTTTTTGCATTTAGACCTATTAAATTTACCTTTGGCACTTTCATAATATATTTTTGCAAGTTTAATTTATTTACAATACTTTCTGTGATTAATGATGTTTCTGAACCTGTATCAATTAAAATATTTACATTTAAATGTGACTATTTTCCCGTAATAGATACTAATAAATTGTTTTCTATATTTTCTAGGCAATCTATGTCTTTGAGGAATTCTCTAGGATGGACATAACTATACCGATTGTGTGCTACACCATCCTTCAATGAAAATTCTGATTAGTGGCATTTTGTACACCACCATCAGCAGTCGTTGTTATGGGAGAATGAATATTGTTTGACGACTCATGTAGTTCAACTCGATTGTTTGGAGAGTTTGTCCTGTCCTGACTGCTTGCTCTCCTCTGGAAGTTGACCCGTCTATTTTGGCCGTCATCATTCCTTCGATTTAAATTGCCATCAGAGTTCCTCCTTGTAAAGTTGTTGCTCTGATGATTATTATTGTTTGAATCCCTATTATTGTTATAACCATTGTTATTGTTATTTAAATTATTATTATTATTATTGTAGTTATTGTATCTTCTATTATTATAATTATTGTTTACATTGTTAAAATTATTTCTTTCCCTTCCTTGATTGTTATGATTGTAATTATTTGCTGGATAATTCCTGTATCTTGTAGTATTCGTCGTTCTATTATTTGTATTACTATTTAAACTTCTATTATTATCGTTATTGTATTCGTAGTGGGTATTGTTTGAATTATTTCCAGTATTTCCTCTGTTAGCATGTTCTATGTTTCGGTTGTAATTTGTATTATTTCTATACTCGTTTTGTTTGTTTCTATTACTCGTTAGGTTTCTTTCTATCCTCATCAGGTAATTGGATAGTTGTTCAAACGTCCTGATGTTTTGTATAGCTATTGTTTCAGCTATCTGTGACTTGAAATGCCTGGATAGGAACATGATTATTTCTTCTTCTTTAATTACAGGTTCTAAGTGTTGCGCTTGAGAATAGAGTAGCAACGAGTAGAGATACATGGTATTCCCTCTATTCTCATCATATCGTCCAAAATATAGTCTCTCTCTAACCTCTCCTTGTGTGATTTCACCCCAATATACTTTGAGAAACGCTGTTTCAAATTCCTTATAGTTGTTGAAGTCTATCTCATTACTTGTGAACCACAATAGAGCTTGTCCAGTAAGGTGTTTTCTCAATATTTCCCTTGTATCTTCGAAATTTCTTATATGTTTTATCTTATTTGTTAATATTCTCAAAAATATTTTTGGATGTATCTTCCTGATGTTACCATCAAATTTGATATTCTCCTCGTTCCCACCTTGATATGCATAAGTAATCATTCCTTGTTCGCCTTTTAGTTGCATTCTAATCTGTTCCAATTCATTCTTCATATCTCTTTTAATGTCATTCTTTGTTTTCACTATGTCCTTTTCGGTTTCTTCTCTTACTTCATGTATTTCTTTTTTTACATCACTTCTGATGGATTCGATATCCCTTCCATGTTTGATAATGCTCCTTTTCACATCTTCTATATCCTTTTTTCCTGATTTTTCTATTATTTCAACGGCTCTGGTAATGTTTACTTCCGTGATCTTCTTCGTTTTTTCTATTAAATTTTGTTCCAAGTTTTCGAATTTTTCTTCTTGGTTCTCTAAACTTTTTTCTATCTCGTCTTGTTTTCTTTTGATCTCCTCTACCTTTTCTCCTTGTTTCCGTAGTTTTAGTTCCAATGAGTTATTCATTCTTTCAATTTTTTGATTTTGTTCGTCCATCTTCTCTTTAATTATTTCTGTTCTTCCATCATTTTCTTGTTATTTTCTTGTTGATTTTCTATCTTTTCCATCATTTTCTTGCTATTTTCTTGTTGATTTTCTATCTTTTCCATCATTTTCTTGCTATTTTCTTGTTGATTTTCTATCTTTTCCCTTATTTTCTTACTGTCTTCTTGTTGTTCTTCTCTTATTATTTTACTATCTTGCTTCTGTTCTTCTCTCATTTTCTTTTGCTCGTCAATTAAAAGTTGTATATATCGTAGTAGTTGATCATATCTATCACTGCTACTTGTTTCTCTTCCCTGTATATTTCCTTGTTCACGAACTTCTGATCTTTCTCCAACTTCTGTTGTTCTATATTCTGTTATTTGAAAATTTTCTCTTGATTCTGTTGTATTCTCTGTATCTCCAGTTATTTCTGTTTCCTCATTTTTATCTGTTTCTTCTTGATTGAAACAGTATGTTTCTGGATCCTTTCCCTCTTTAATTACAGCCTCCTGTAGCCTTCTAACGAGCGCCTGTTTGGTTCCCGTTTTGTCCAATCCTCTGTTTTCCAAAATTTCCTTCAACTCCGTTGTTTTTAATTATTTTATTGTTTTGTTTGACTCCATTGTTCAGAATTTTTATTTGTAATAGACAAAACAGTACAAAACTCCAAACAAATTTTCCCCGAAATTATTACTGATTTTAAAGTTAAATCGTCACAAAAATTGGTCAAATTTATTTTTATTTTATGAACAATTAATTATTTACTGAATTTATTCAACGCCCCACGTTGGGCGCCATTTATTTATAATATTTAATATTTTTTATGTTACAATAATGATATAATTAATAGGATATTTGAATAGCCCACTACGTTGGGACGAAATTATTGTAATGAATTTTTATTTATGCATAGAGTATGAGATTCTTTCTGTTATCTGGGTTCTTACGGTTGTGAATAAATTCAGTTGATAAATAAATAAAGAAACATTTTACTTGAAAACAATATTTTAATCTTATTTATAAAAATTTTATGCGACGCCCATGTATGGGTCAAATGAAATTATTGATTTTATTCCTATGTGTGGCGTTCTGTGCGCATGCTCAAGAACATGAGGTAACGATGCGCTAGAGTAAACATTTGATAGACGCGTCGGGTCTGTTCAGTTTCACAGCGAGCTTTTATGCTGTGTCATAGAACGTGTTTCAAATTATATACAAGTTAAAAGAATTTATGCTGGGAGATTTATACATACAGAAATACAAATAATATGGTACAAGAAATAATTATGAAATTTATATACATAGAGTTTAAATGTTACATAAAAGAGTTGGATGTATCTTTCTTAAGTTTCTTAATTGAGAAATGCGTAAGTATTAAATTTTATTTCTTTAGATTGGCCATTTATCATTTAGAATTATTTAATAATATAGCTATATTGAGTCTTTAATTTTAATTCTTTTTCAGATCGATCATTATTTCAAAGTTTATTTTACTCATGAGATTTTAAAGAAAACATTTGATTGACGTTAATAATTTTTTTATAACTCTTGTTGTACAACAATACACTGACCTTGTGTTCAGGAACCAGGATCTGCCTCTCGAAACTTCTGGAAAGCAGCTTCCGAAGTTTACAGTTGAATAAATATGTGAAAATATGATTTTCACTCTGGAAAATCAGCTACAATCATTGGGTAAGTACATGTGCATGTTTTATCGATAGTTTGCTATGTTTTTATCCTCATTTTGAGAATAATTTCTTAAATTTCTGGAGAACTTCAAAACCCAACCTTCTAGAAACGAAACCAAGCCACCGACTCTTTTTCTTCAACTTTATTCAACAATCAACAATCAGTCTTTTGTTTAATTCAGCTCACTATATTCAAAAATGTTTGTTACACTTGTTGTTGTTTGAAAGTTCCTTCTGTCATGTCACATAAACCAATCACCGTTTTCTTTTTTAACGCACTCAAAATTATGATTTCACTTTACATTCTAATATCTTTACCTACATACAAAAAATTAGTCTCATTAAAAATTGTTTATTCAATATTGAAATTCATCTTGTTATTATGGGACGAATAGTTTTTCTTAGGCGATATACAATAGTCTTTAATATCAATGTTCAGTTCAATTTTCTTATTATAATTAGCAATTGTGTTTAGCCATCAACATAAATTCTTTTAAAACATTTATTAACATCCCTTAATCTAATTATTTATGTTCATTATATTCGATTAAACACATTAATTAATTCCTATTCATTTCATCTATGAAATCACTCTACTTTCAACGTTTGTCGCTGATACATATTGACATCTATATTTTGTCGCTAGCGTATGTCGCTAAGCGTATTGGTATTACAGCGTTAAATATTCTAACCCATATGTTTCTAGTAAAAATGCGTTATAATATTGGACAATATCCTTTTTATTTCGAATATTTATTAATTCATGTTTCTTTTCTAGATTATATGTTCATCGTTTTTTCTGACATGAGGTATTTAATACGATGGACGATATTTACTCTATGGCTTTTGGACATATGATCAAGGTAATGTTTCTTTTGTCAATTCTATGTGAGTCTTCTCAGATTATTAATTATATACATAAGTTGTATTACTTTTTTAGTTAATATGAGCAATTTTAATGTCTCGTATTTATGATTCTAATAAAATATAGTCTAATGTTTTAATTTCTAATCAGTTTCCAACTAATCTGTTTCACACCAGTGTTTCTATCTTTATTTATACGTTATAATATATATATATATATATATATATATATATATATATATATATATAATAGAAAAAAGAAGAAGATGTGATATTATAAATATTGAAGCTTAGATATTATTAGCCCTATAGTGATATCCTGGATATCATTTTTCCATTTAAGATCAGTATAACTGTGCAATGATATAGAAAACCAGGAAAACTATATCTGCTGATCTTTACAAATATCACTTAAGAAGCCAGTTCAATAGGGCTAATAATATCTAAGCTTCAATATTTATAATATCACGTCTTCTTCTATTTTCTAGTAACATATATTAAGTCAATCACAAGGTAGGTCACTTCTTGGTCTAGCCAAAAATAACTACTAATCATCAGGTAGGCATCAAATAAAATGTAACTTCTGTCATTCTGACGATGATATTCAGTTATTGAAACAATTGTCATTTTTTTAGAATTTTCAACATTTTTCATTATATTGTGGAATTAGCTAGAAACGTTGAGTTTCATTTCAAACACTACTATTTTCTTTTATCACCTTTACTTAGCAATTCTACAATTTTAGGTTAAATGCAATACTATTTTAATGAAGTTGGCAGAAAAGACGGCTGAATATATGAATGCAGCGTTTATTATGATAACTATAATGGTTTTATTATTTTTAAGCTTTATATGCGCTGGAGGCTGACTACTGGAAGTTGCTGGTATTAAGCCCATTTACACCCAGGGATCGGTGACACCAAAAATTAAACTTCTTTTTTTCTTGCATATCTAACAAATTCAATGAAGAAATGCATTCACTATATTAATAGCAGTCTTAATAAAGAGGTCTAGATGTTACTGTCTTTAGGCCGATCTTTCAATACTATTCTTAGAGCTTGTTTTTAAACCAGGTTTCTTTGTTCTTAAACGGGCAGGTTCAGCGTTTTTCTCTTATGGAGGTTTCAACGTAAATTTCCGGCATAGTAAACTTAGTTATTCCACAAGATATCAAACTCATTAAAAAACTTAACTAGACAATCAAAATCTACAGATTTGGCGTGACAAAAATATACGAATCGTTTATTAAACAAATAACAACTATACAAATAAATGGATTTTTCACGAAATATATAGAATATAAGAGCAACATGGTAGCATTATTTTTATTGTCGAGTTGATAATTATCGAGATATTTTGATGGTTCGATTATTGCACTTGTGATCAGAGGCGGCGAAAAGCGTGGGCCACCGCGTATACTCTTATTATGCAAAATCGGCTGTTTTTGATGTTGATATTCATTTTAATGAGACGAGAATCTATGCATTCATGGCATGGCTTTTTGTATTTATTATGAATTAAAACGGAGATGCCCTGTTAGGTCTTTCGTGTTTGTTTACGCCGCTATATACATGTACGTAATTTCCAAGCTATGATACCCTTCTTCTTTGTTTCAGTTAAAACTGTTTCATATTCTCAATCTCCTTCATAATTTCGTTTGTTTTTTGTGTCATACTTTGTACATTCCATGGTACCACATTCATAATCCTGTTCCGTCGCTTAAGTCTTTGTCTATGGAATCCATCCGGCTGTTTCTTGTTGGGTTTTTTAGTATTATACATTTTTTCTGGATATCTGGGAGCTAGCCCTATGATCCAACCCTCATTCTTAGAGAACCATGGATTTCTTTTTCGGGTTATGCCTTCCTTAGATAAGATGTCTTCCTCGACTTTGAGTTTTATCTACCCATATTGCTTTTTATGGAAATCAAAAAGTAGAGTTGCCAAAATTCATATGGTTATCATAATGTTCCGCTACTGGTTTTGGGTCTAGAACTTTGTATTTGAAACTTGCTTTAATTTAAATTAAAAGACACTCAATCTAGACAGAAAAATAAAACATCTGTTACTCCTCCAACTATATTTTCCCCTGTTCGAAATATGTACATACGCAAAATCTAACAGTGTTGCCGAATGTTTTTAAAACTCCGTTAGGCCACAACAGTCTTTTTTACTTCTGTACTATCTTCATTTTCCATATCTTCTTTTCCTTTAGATCCTATAGTCTATTAGTGAAATTAATGTTTTGAATGTAACCCCAATTTTAAGGAAAGTTTTTATAACCACCACCGGGAATCATCCGATTCTGACTTGGACAAATATTTTAGTCTTTATTCTTATTCTTATTGGTTCAATATTGTTCGAGTAGATATGCTGAGAAAATTTCCATTTAAAATTAAGCAGCAATATTCCTTGAGACTATCATTATGCATTCTTTAAAGGAAATGTCTGCATATATTACCATCAAAAAACCATTTATTAGAAATGTTCGTCCCAGAAAATCGATTATTTAATAACCACACTCATATCAAGCGAAATGGAGCTTCAAGACTTACATACTTCGAACGATAAAGATACGATATATGTCACCGCTAACTGGCTAACACATCTGCAGTGACGTCTACGAATGTTGTATATACACGAAACGAAGCGAATTGTAGTTATCACGGACACTGGAAAGTTAGTGTCTTCAATTGTAAACACCGTTAGTCAAAGGGTTAATGTAACGCATTTCCTACGCTGGAGAATGTATCGTTTTTCTTGTTAAATTTAGCAATAAAATTTAAAACGAAACAGTTTTGAACAAAGAATGAAAGGACCAGTCCTACTTCAAATTTGAAGATTTAGGGGTTGCAGTTTTCACCTGAAGGAAGGCTAAATTTGGGGATGTTATTTTTACGTCGCGTTTTATGTCAATTTATAATTAGAAATTAACGTGTCTTATGATATTGTCAATTAATTGACAATATCATAAACAAAAAGATAAAAAAACAGACTTTAGAACAAGTATTCCCTTCTGATAAAAATAATAATAAACAATTTAAAAGCTTAACATACTTTAGAACACCATCCTTAAAAATTAAATCATTTTTAGAAACTTTAGACATGAATATTTCCTTTAAAACTGATTACAATTTATCCAAACTCATTAAAAATAACAAATCTAAATCTTCCAAATTAAACAAATCAGGAGTTTATAAATTAAAATGTGGTAATGACAACTGTGATAAAATTTATATCGGTAGAACTTTTAGAAATTTTAAAACTAGAATTTCGGAACACAACAAAAAATTAGATTCTAACTATTCAAATCATTTATTAGAAATACAACACATTTTCGACCCAAATTTTGAAATTCTCCATGTAGTCGGTAAAACCTCTGTGAAGCTGGCAGAACCATTTCGGCAGAATCAAATCAAACCTATTACGATTTTTAGTACTCATTTTGTACTAATTTGTACCACAAAAAATAATTTTGTACCTTTACCCATTGAAGAAAAAAACATGGCGCTGCTAGCTTCGTGTTAACCTGGAAAGCTCAAATTAATGATAATTTGAAAAAAAATGAAAATGAATACAGGAAATTGAAGAACTGAATTTGTACTAATTTGTACGACTAAAAACATTAACGTCAACCAACTTAAACAACCCCTGCTTTGATAAATTGAATAGGAAGCCCATGCTTCTCGGATATTTTCAAGATTTCTTGAAAAACGAAATATTAAACTCGATTCTATTAGTACTAATTTGTACCACAAAGAGTATTCCAAAATATTAAAGTCAACCCACTAAAACAACTGCTGCTTAGATAAACTGAATAGCAAGCCCATTATTCACCGAACTTTTCAAAATTTCTTGAAAAACGAAATATAAAAGTGAACTCCATTGAAACTGAATTTGTACTAATTTGTACCTCAAAAAATATTACCGTCAACGCCTTCAAACAACCCCCGATCGATAAATTGAATAGCAAGCCCATTCTCCGATTTTTCCAATATTTTATGAAAAACGATATATTAAAGTCGATTTCTATTAGTACTAAATGTGTTCTATTTTGTACCATGAAAAATATTCCAAAATATTAAAGTAAACTCACTTAAACAACCCCTGCTTTGATAAATTGAATAGCAAGCCTATTCTCCTCAGATCTTTTCAAAATTTCTTGAAAAACCAAATAAAAAAGTCGACTCCATTAAAACTGATTTTGTACTAATTTGTACCTGATCGATAAATTGAATAACAAGCTAATTCTTCTCCGATCTTTCCAATATTTTCTGAAAAACGAAATATTAAATTCGATTCTATTAGTACTAAATTTGTACCACGAAGAATATTCCAAAATATTAAACTCAACCCACTTAAACAACCCCTGCTTCGATAAACTGAATCGCAAGCCCATTATCCTCCGATCTTCTCAAAATTTCTTGAAAAACGAAATATAAAAATCGATTCCATTAAAACTGAATTTGTACCACAAAAAATATTAACGTCAACCCACTTGAACAACCCCAGCTTTGATAAATTGAATAGCAAGCCCATTATCCTCCGATATTTTCAGAATTTCTTGAAAAAGGAAATATTAAAGTAGATTCTGTTAAAACTGAATTTGTACCACAAAAAAATATTTTAAAATATTAAAGTTAAACAATTTAAACAACTCCTGCTTCAATAAGTTGTATAGCAAGCCCATTATTCACCGATCTTTTCATAATTTTTTGAAAAATATATAAGTAGATTCCATTAAAACTGAATTTGTACCACAAAATATTTTATACACAGGTTTAGACTGAAGTACCAAAAATGAAAATAAGCCCTGTTGGTGTTTTGCGCACTGCTTAATTACTCCAAAAAATCCATGCTAAAATTTTTCCTACCACTAGGAAAATTATTAAATAAAAGCATCAATAAGCAATAGATCAGGAGCGTTAGATCAGACGTCAGACGCCTCTCATCTGAAAAACAAAAAAAATCAGCTTACTGACTCCTATCGGTGTTTGCTACAGTGTAACAAAAAAATGATTTTCAATCTTTACTAAGCCGTCAAGTAGTCAAAAAAAGTGATAACACCAGAGTACGATGCCATTCTTCTAACTGCCTTATCACGCACCTGCAGAAGGGAAAGAAAACTTAATTTTTTCGTCTCGTCAAATAATTGCCGCGATTACCCCAAAACACCTCATTGAAAATAAGAGTATGTATCTATGACAAAAAATATGGATTTCTAATTGTAATTATAACAATATATTTATTATTAGAAGCAAAACAATACAGAATATCAAAACAAAAATGACTGGGAAGTAGGTAGGTGACAAGGTTTCATGAAACACTGCATGTAACAGTTTACCTAGATTTTGGTCCATTTTTAACTTACATCAGAACGACTGCTGTGAGGTGAAGACACTACATTAAAAAGCCTTTTTCAGGGAAAACTGTATGGGTACAAATTAGTCCTATATTCTCAAATTCACATTATTTAGTTACTTTTGATACTTTCAAATTTTTTAACGATTTACTTGGAAATTAATAAAACGCGTGGTCTAATTTATTATATTTTATAAACAAAGTAATATAATAATTAAAAAACGTTGTTGGGTACAAATTAGTCCCAAATTCAAAGTTTAAATCCATACTGTTATTTGTTTTTATAAAAGCATTTTACAGGGAAAACTGGGTGGGTAAAAATTCTATTTTTTGGGTACAAATTAGTGATAAATTCAAAGTTTAAATGTATGCTATTAAAATTTGATTTTGTAAAGGTGGGGTGCTAGCTTGAGCTCAAACTATCACCCCCCATTAAATAGCGGGTTTTCAGAAAAACTGAGAAGGTACATATTCAAATTTTTGAATTACAAATTAGTCCTAAAATATACATCAATTTATTTTTAATTTGAAATAGGGGGCTGCTAGCAATAATAACGTGTATAAGTTACTTGGAATTGTCATTAACAAACCTCTATTGACAATGACCACACAATCAATAGGACCATTATACGGTAATGTGATTGAGATGCAGTGTTTGGGTTCAATATAAAGATCTCGAAGAAAGGAAAAACTGGTTAAGGAAACATTTAAAATAATACCAGAATCGACTTTAATATTTCGATTTTCAAGAAATATTGAAGATTCAATTTATCGCAACAGGGGTTGTTTGAGGGGGTTGACATTAATATTTTTTGTGGTACAAATTGAGTGTCAATGGAGTCGATTTTTATATTTCTTTTTTCAAGAAATTTTGATAGGATCTGAGGATAATGGGCTCGCTATTCAATTTATCAAAGCAGGGGTTGTTTAAGTGGGTTGACTTTAACATTTTGGAATATTCTTCGTAGTACAAATTAGTACAAGTTTAGTGCGAATAGAATCGACTTTTATATTTCGTTATTCAAGAAATATTGAAAAGATAGAAGTATGGGATTGCCATTCAATTTATCGCAACAGGGGTTGTTTGAGGGGGTTGACGTTATTTTTTTGTGGTACAAATTGGTACAAATTCAGTTCTTCAATTGCCTGTATTAATTTTCATTTTTTTCAAATTATTATTAATTTGGGCTTTCCAGGTTAACAAGAAGCTAGCAGCGCCATGTTTTTTTCTTGAATGGGTAAAGGTACAAAGTTATTTTTTGTGGTACAAATTAGTACAAATTGTGTACTAAAAATTGTAATTGGTTTTATTTGATTCTGCCGAAATGGTTCTGCCAGCTTCACAGAGGTGTCGGTAAATCCTTTAGTTTAAATTTATTAGAGGCCCCTGAGACTAACAAAAATAAATATTCAGGTAATCTTCTTAATGGCCAAATAGATATCAATCACTCTCCTTTATTAAACCTTTTTACCTAGAAGATAGCTTAGGAATATTTGTAATGAATGAATTTCCAGGTAATTTCTTTCAATACCTTTGCTAACATCAGTGAATAGAATTCTGTCTGCACTGTATATATTAAAACATTTTTATATTATACCTTCATTAGTTTTGACAAAGCTACTGTGTTAGTGAAACGCGTCAACCAGTTTAAATTGAACATTAGTTCAAATAAATGAAGTTTTTAACAAATTATATTGTTTTATTTCATCATTCAGTATGGATCTTCATGAAGTAAAAGCCTCATCTATTCTATTTTTCAATATTTCCCTGTTCATTTAGGACAACGGCATAAATTAATTTGGGCCAAAAATGTTTTCAACTATTTGTTTAAATTTTTTTTTCAAACATATGAAGTAATTGAATGTTTTTATAAAACATTTTTTTGGAATATTGTTCGTTTTAGTGAAATATGATTTTTAAAGAAAAATCTTTTCTTAATTTTTTTTATTGTTTAAAATCGTTTTTTCAATTATCAGATTATTAAACCAATATGTATAGAATAATTTTTTTCTTAAAAATAATAAATGACAATTTACTATAAAATCGAAAGAAAACTTTTTTTATTAATAATTTAATTGTTTACTAACTTGTTATACACAAATTAGGAATCTCAGTATAATTATTTTATTAAAGTAAATAATTTTTTTAAATCATAGTTTACTAAAATAAATTATATTAAAAAAATGTTTTATCAAAAACATTCAATTACTCTATTTCTAAACAAATGGTTGAAAAAATTAATTATGCCGTTATCATAAATGAAACCGTAAATATTATAAAATATACCAAAAAAATATTTTGTTACTACAATAATTTGATATTTCATTTTTTGTTATGTATAAAAATTCATAATTAACAAAATAAATTTGTTGGCATATTCTTATTAAGTACCTATGGAATTAAGGCTCCAAAAGGAATTCGATTTTTAGAGCTATTGTTTAAACGTTTATATTGATTTGAATAAAAACAGAGTACCAGAAAAAAATTGTTAATTAACAATAGCTAATCTTTTTGAAAAGTTGATGGAAAAAATCTTTTCCAACGAGACTTGATTCCTTCAAGTGTCTAGATTACACAATAATTATTTAAAATTTTCAAATTAATATTTTATACTAAGAAAAATCATTTTTGAGTTGTACCCTCAGTGGCCTCGACACGCCCACGCAGTAGCGGCTGCGCGAGACCTTATTTTCAGCATATAAATTACTTGTTATTAACCTTGAGTTCCGGGAGTCGAGAGTTTTTTAGGAAATTTCTTCCTCTTTAAGAACCTTTTTTCAAACTATCGTTATCCCTTATAGTGTTTGAGTTATTAACAAAAAGCTGAGACCTCTTTTTTTGGTTTATGTTTTTTATTAAAAAGTAATTGAAATTTTCATCTCCAGAAAAAAATTCTCCTTCCTCGAAATTTTATTCCGCGTCGAATAAGCTATCGCTCATATTTTTGGCACAATTCTAACAATTTTTTGCCGGCAACTCACTTCTCGACTAGACTATAAAGTTCCAAATTAAAGTTTAATTTATGTGAACGTAAAAACCAATAATTCTAAAGGAATAAGAACCAAGTTTTCAATCATTTTATCCCATCTTATAAAAGGTGTCGACAATGAAACATTGTGTGATTTGAAAACGTCGTATATATTTGTATACATATACGACACTAATGAGTAAAACAGAAATAACTCAACATAACAACATTAAAAAAGAAACAAATAAATCAAAATAACCTACCTAATAATATAATTCAATTAATTCAAGATAAAAATAAAATACGTAAATTATGGCAAACAACTAGACATGACGAACGTCATCGATTATTAAGAGCTCACCAAAATAAAATAAATCAATTAATATCTGAACATTAAAATAATGACTGGACAAAGTTTTTAAAAAGTCTCAAACCGGAGGACAATTCTCTTTGGAAAATTGCCATACGGTTTAGAGAACCAAACCGCGATATTAATAAAATTATCGATAACGGTAATACAGTAACAAACATGACGCAGATCGCAGAGAAATTCGGGGAGTACTTCCAAAACAATTTCATAAACAACACACCCCACACACAACAGCATCATAACGTAATACACAGTTCACTAACACCTACATTCAATAAACACACTAAATACAAAATACCTCGCAACTTACACAGAAATTTATAACACGATACAAAAATTAAAAAACAAAACAGCCCCCGGTTTAGACGGAATATATAATATAATTATAAAAGAATCTTCCGAAAAAAGCTATCGTCCAGTTAACTTACATAACAAACTACATTATTAAACTGGTTATTATCCCGATATGCTCAAGATTTCCAACATCATTCCAATCATCAAAGCTAACAAACAACCTTTAAACAATATCGCAAAGGTGATAAACAGAATATTATTAAAAAGATTACAATCCTTTGTAAATAAAAATCACATTATTCCTCCCGAGCAATACGGTTTCAGAAGCGGACATAGAACTGTGGCTCAAATAATACGAGTCATAAACTATATCCGGGAAGGATTATGGTCACAATAGATGTCCAAAAAGCTTTTGATTTCGTATGGCTCGAGGGGATGATTTATAAACTAATTAAATTAAAAGTTCCTGACTATCTAACCAAAATTATACACTCGTATTTGTTTAACAGAAAATTTTATTCAAAAATATATGATTACGTGGCAGGACCATACTGCCGTCCTAAGAAAAAACGCAGTAAGTGCAAAAAAGTCGAAAATCAGTTTTTTATCTACATCTATGTATTTGAACGCGCTGAATTCGAATATGCAAGAAAAAATGCAGTATATACAATGATTGCTGAGATATCGTCGTGGAAATGATCACAGTAAGTGCAGGAATCGTTCTTTTTGTACCTCAAAATATAGTATCTGCATCTGAGTAAGAAAGAAAGCAGTATCTGAAAGTAGACACTGTATTTTAACTTACAATTCGTAGATACTACATTTTAACTTACTGTCTTAAGTGTACGGACAAGAATCAACAAGTAGATTATTCCAACTCACTGAGCCCAGCTCAGTTGTCTCCGTTGATTCCAGAGAGTAGGTTCATTTATACGCGGAAATGTTTGGAAGTAGATCAACAAAAATAATGGCGATGGTGCGCGATAAAGAATTACAGAAAGTGTTGCAGCAGCAAGCAGAGGCATTACCAGAAGTAGAAATGGCTAATCAGGAAATAGATTGTTTGCAGAGAACTGAAAATATCGAAAGTGGGAATGTTCTTATTCCTAAAGCTAGTGCAGGACGGAGTGAACTGGTAGAAATACCAGTTGTTATTCAAGAACTTGTTCAACTAGATGCCCATGAAAGTATTCTCATTATACCAGAACTAGCGATTGAAAGTCACAAAGAAATAGACGACATACCAATTATAAGTTGATAATGGGTCACCCGGCGACTGGAAGCTCTTATGTCTTCTTTGTACATCCTGTAAAATGCTCTACCTATCACAATGGCGTTTATTCGACTTCAATCCGGCGAATAATAACAGAGATATATGCAAGTGCCCTTATGGCATCTTTTTTGTACATCCTGTATACGATAACAATCATAATGGCGTTTGTTCGACTTCAATCCGTCCAATAATAGCAGAGATACATTGTAGCGTCCTTATGGCATCTTTGTACATCCTGTATAACGATCGAACGTGCCTGAGTCCAATGATATCCTGTATATTGATTGTCGTAGTGACCTAATGGCAATTTGGTACATCCTGTTTTGTTCGATGAAAATCCAAGCAGAGTGCCCCTTATGGCATTGTCCACGCCCTGTATATTGATTGTAGTAACGTTGTCACCCCCTTCGACCTTCAGCTGACATTTACTCATCCTATTATCTCTTGGGGAACATCAAAACAGATAAGAACGCTGATAATAAAAAAATCATAAGCACTTTTGTAAACACTGCGCCTGTCCAAAAAATGCTATTTTTCTCTCTGCCCGTCCAACTGATGCGTCGCTCACCCAAAATAATACCATAACGACTGTGCATTAAACATATTTTATGACTACACCCTGTATATAAGAAATATATACCTATTCCACAAATTTATAACATCCTTATTGCATCTTTTTGGTACATTCCGTATATAAAAAAAACTTTATCACAAATGACGATTGATGATGGCCAATAATAACAGAGATAAATTTCTAATGCCCTTATGGCGTTATAAAAACTTTGGTTCTAGAAATTACGACGTATGCTTAGGTCAGTGTTTCCAATCAGGACTATGGGAATTTTTTCAAATCTACGGGATAAAAAATGGACGACTGTCATATATAGAAATCTACAAAAAATGACATACGCCATCTAGCGATAGAAATCTACAATTACAGGATAAAAAAGGCCGACGTATAAAAAATGGCCGACACCACTATAGAAATCTACCAGGATAAAAATGGCCGACTGGATAAAAAATGGCGTCTCCTTTCGAGCTTCCGGTCGCGGGGTGACCCATTAGCTACTATTATATTTCAAAAAGATCTTGAAAACGAGAATAGTACTATTATAGACTTTGTCAGCCTAGCAGAAGGTTGGTGAAAGTTGCAATATTCAGAGTATTAATTAGCTCATACTATAATAATGTTTCAGAGTATACAAAGAAAGGAACAGTGAGAAAAAGAAAAATCAAACGGCCCAAAATTGAAAAATTTGCAGGAAAAACGATTGAAATTGCAAGAAAATCATAGAGTTTTAAAAGGATGTAATGTCGATAAGTGTAAATTGAAATGTGGTGACAAGTTTGATGATGAGCAAAGGTATAAAATCAATAGCGAGTACTGGAAGTTAAACTGGGAACAACAGAAATCTTTCATTCTACATCAGTGTTCGAGAAATACTGTTAAACGCAGAACGCTCAAAACATTGTTTTCCGTGCTTTATCAACAGTTGCGAGGTCGTCAAGCACCCCTGCACCCGATCGGCGTGGGCATCATCCCAATAAAGCTAAAATTGACAGAGATCAAATACATTTGACCATTGAGTCCTTCCATCCGGAAATATCTCATTATAGGAGGGAACACGCTCCCAACGTTAGACACCTACCGGATGACGTCACAATTAACTTCATAGTCAACGTTTTTTGTCGTAAGTACCCGAATACAAAAATTTCATATGAACTATACCATAAAGTAGTGGGCGAAATGAACATTCATTTCACAAAACTTCGTCACGAACAGTGTGAACATTGTGAGACGTTCCGTTTACACAATTCAGAACATACCAACAACAATTTAGACACAATGTGTGAAATATGCAGTAAATGGCCGCACATAATTCCAAAGTTGTAGAAAGTAGGAAACGTTGCAAAAACATGCAGATACGATATTTGATGAAAACACCCTGTGCATATCAGCTGACTTACAGAAGATAATTATGTTACCTCGTATGGATATGTTCAAGGCAGTTATTTTTATCAGACGCCTCACATCTTACAACGAAAGTTTCGTACCGGTGGGAAGAGTGGAGAAATCTCGACGACCATTCGCAGTTTTGTGGTACGAAGCAATAACTTCTCGAAAAAAGGAGGATATTATAAGCACCTTTTACCAATTCTTCTTGCATAATAGGTGTAATAAAAACTGGTGTATGCTCAGTTTTTTGTGCATATTATGAATTCTAGCATGGTGTCACTTG
This sequence comes from Galeruca laticollis, assembly GCA_963921935.1. NCBI lineage: Eukaryota > Metazoa > Arthropoda > Insecta > Coleoptera > Chrysomelidae > Galeruca > Galeruca laticollis. The sequence continues at coordinate 117,978,519 of OY998175.1, forward strand.
AAAGTTTGTAAGTTAATTATTTCGAACCAGGACACACTTTCAAGAGTGCCGACAGCTTTCACCACCAAGTCGAATTAAGTTTAAAAAAGAAAAATAAAACATATGATTTCCTGGACTTAGATTCAGTTTCAAAATCAAATTCAGGAAAAGTTGATGTAAAATCCATGCAGATCAACTATTTTTACCAATGGAAAGACCATCATTCCGTGGCAAAGACTAATAATACAAAACTCAATAATCCTAAGCCATATTTGAGTGATATTGTACAGATCCGCGCAGAGCGAGGAAACTTCACATTGAAGTACAACAGATTTCAGTTCCGGAACAGAACTTGAGCTGAATTTCATCAAAAACGCTTCAATGAAAAGGATTGGTACTGAACCCACTGCTCTGATTGTGGAAGACGGCATCGAGAAAACCAAAAAGGAGGCTTTATTGAAAGTAGTGAGATCATTGATGGACAAAACTCGTTTACAGTTCTGGAAAAACCTCCTAGTCAAAAAAGAAAATTAATTCTACTTAAAATACTCATTTATTTGTTCTTACAGTTGATATTTCGTATCCATTATTATTTTATATGTTACCTATTGATAATTTGTTTCGTTTCGTTTGTTTTTATTTACCAATGCGGCATTGCAGATGTGATCTCAGTTTGTGAATAGTAAGAAAAGTTGAATAAAAAATTATTAAAAACACATACTGTTTTATGATTATCAAGATATGAATTTTTTTCATAAATTAAAATACAGTAAGTAGTTACTTACTACGTTTTATTTTATGGAAACGGCTCAACCTCGTGTTCATAATCACAGTAATTGATATATTTTATGAAATATTCTTCGATATGTTTCAAAATTCATAAAACATGAAACTGGAACAATAATACTCAGTTGAACTGAATTTCATGAATATATCTTGAATTGAACGACCTCAAATGGTCTTTCAATTTGTGTATGTGTTTAACTGCCATTTTATTTTTTTGTACTTACTGCGTTTTTCCTTAGTACGGCAGCATATAACATAACAGCTGGAGTACCACAAGGCACAATACTTGCTCTGCATCAACAGCAAAGAATCTAGAACAAGTACTTAACACCGTACAAACACATATAAACACCAAAATCACACCTTATTTCAATGAACACAAACTAGCTATCAACGCTTCCAAAACAGAGTATTCATTACTCAGGAGAATAGCTCGAAAAGCCGATTCATTACAATCTCAGCTTTGCGTCAATGGGCATTACCTTGCCCCCAACAATACTCTAAAATCCTTAGGGTACACAATGCAAGGAAATACTACTGCAAATGCGCACATTTTACAGCAAATACAAAAGGCTAAGATTGCAATGTGTTGACTATACCTCCTTATATGTAAACACAGTAATCTCACAAGTCAAAACAAAATTTTAATATATAAACAAATCATAGGACCCATACTTACGCTGCACCTATATACTACACGGACACCAAAGACAATTTTCACTCCCTGCTGGTGATACAGAACAAGTGTCTCAGAATGGCATTAAATCATAATACGGTTTACCCCAAATTACCTAAAAATTCTTGGTTTCATGACAAGACCCACTATCAAAGACTTTCTCCACAAAATCTCAGATAATTTTTATAACTACTGTCTGCCACAAGATCTTCGAAATAAACTCGCGCAGAAGGCGTCCGAGATAGTGGGTGTAGGCTTCTGCATGGATCGTTAATTACATAAATAGGAGTGTAGATTTCCAAACCACATTATTTCTCAAAGGGGGTACAAGCTTAGCGGTAATTACACCGCGATGCATTCACCTCACAATAATTCGTTAATTTTACACCAAATCAACGTCTACACCAAGTTACTCTCTCGAAACTTACGACTCCCTATCAATTTGAAACCCAGTGTTTCAGCTGTTTTTCTGGGAAAACCCAAATCGAAAGATCGTAGGAGTGAAAATCTATATTAGGGACAAAGTTACAAAACCAGTCAAAACAAACGGATAATGCCAGTAGCAAGGAGCCGTGAGGACATACCGAAAAGAAGAGTGGACAAGAAAATAGCCAATCCATTGGCATGTTATATATTTGTATATATTTTCATTTCCTTAATCCACTGTTAACAGGGAACCAAAAACTTAATAAAGAATCTTCATTGAATATAAATTTCACTATAAAATACATTTCAATAAGATTAAAGTGGTTTTATTATTAGAAATGAAAAATTCTGATGACGAGAGCTGTATGGATTAAAACATCAAACTAATAATAATCAGACGATTGTGATTAATGAGGTGACCTAAAATAAAAATATTTTCTGTTCCACATCCAATAGATATATTAGTCTATTTTTTTCCGCTACACCTCTTGTTATATTTTTAAATAAAAATCCGATACGATACTTAACAGTAATTTATAGCCGTAAGCTTCCAACTCGGAAATTTTTGAATACGATGAAAGTAAATGTGAAAACTCCATAACGGGGTTAAAAAGGTGAAAATGTCATAATCATACTGAATGATTTACGTGCCCCGAAGACTCAATATATTTATTTACTTGGCAACAATCATGACTTGAAAGAAGAAAATAACACGAAATTGCTGTCCATTACTTTTTTCTTCTGTTAGGCGTTATATGGCAGCTCCGTGTTGAAATATTTCATCTCGAGGCAAAGCTGAATTGGTAGATATGAATGATTACGATATACTGCTCAAATATCACTCCTCATTTTCCTTTAATATAAATATAATCGCTCATTAATTAATAAAATAAAATGAAATAGATTATAGCAGGAAGCTAATACTGATTTAGTACTTAAATATAAGATAAAAACGGGAAGTAGCAATTTGGAAGTGTAGTGATCTTTCCTTAGTGACGTGAAATAACCCGGCGTTTACTGTAAATAATTGATTCATGAATTTTTGTCCATAAGTTACTTTTACACAGAAAACTAAGGGATGCCTGAAAACGCGTGAAATGAAGAACTTGAGAAAAATAGCAGGAAAAACATTATGGCATGTGTGAAACAAAGAAAAACAAGAATGAATGGAACCAACAAAAAAAGTCACGTCAACTCTCCAGCCGACTTATATGACACATTACATTAACCCTTTCAGACCTATAGTACACTATGGTGTACATACTATTAATTAATTATTATCATTATTATTTTGTTCGCAATTTACATTTTGGGACCGTGTGGCATTTCTCATGTACAGGATGTCCCAAATTGGTGTGTTTTGCAGGGTATCTCGTAAACTAGAAGAGATAGAAGAAAAGCAGTTAAGATGTCATCACTTCTTTTTTTGTTAAAGTAACGATAGGCATCTGAAAATAAGATTTCAGCGCTATTGCGGCAAATATTGGAACTCTTTTCTCCGACATTGGTTTTTTGTTGATGTATGTTGTTTAATGTGAATTTCTGATCAATTACTTTGTTTTTGCAATTTTATACCTTTATACGAGAATATTTTATGTGATAAAGTTAATATTTATCATTAATTTTATAGGTAAGTGACCATTTTGACTACAGTCTACGTCTACAATATATAGAAATTAAATAATTTTAAGATTGTGCTTGATTTGCTAATGTTTATTTCGAAAGCTAATGTATATTTTTTTATGTTTAAGGTATATTTTGCCAAGATGAGGTTGAGCATAATAGACTATATGGTATATCTAGAAGGCACAAACACATCTAGAAGTTAACAATATGTGGTATGTATGTGGTTTATGTTTACAAACTAGTGACTTGAAATCTCATCCACATGAAATAAAAGGAGAGCTCGAAATTATAAATGAAAAATTGAAAGTCAAACACATGAATTGTTCATGTAAAGCTGGAAAAAGTGGAAAGTGCAAGCATATTTCTGTACTTCTAATTAAATGTACAAGGTATATTTTGTTTCCAATTTAAAAATAGGCGTTATATATAGTGTTAGAGTAATTTTAAATAATATTGGATTTTGTTTTAGGGTTGATTTGGAAACATTTGAGATCATTTCACAAACAGATCTAAAATGTACCTGGTCAAAACAAAAAAGTATGACTGAAGAAAAATACCAAGCTGTGTCAATAAATAAGATGCCTTGTTTAAAAGATGTGACAGATGACAAAGAAATGCAACCGGTGGTTGATGAAAATAAGATGCCTTGTTTAAAAGATGTGACAGATGACAAAGAAATGCAACCGGTGGTTGATGAAAATAAAATGTATGATTTTTTTTGTTCCAAAACTACCATCCTCTGCACTTGCAAAACATTGGTAGGTTTAGTAAATTGTTACACAGCAAGAAAGCTGTTTGACATTGTCTTCTGCACTTTGAAATTTATAAATAAAACTAATAAATATTTTCATTTTTAGGTTTGGACGAAGGCCAGTTACTGATAATTTCACTCTTTTGCCAAATGATTTTAAATTACATGATCATTATATTCAAAATATTTTAAATATTGCTGTTCAGTCACCACTAATGATAGAATTGCATTCTTTAGAAGTACATTTTCCAAGTGACTGTTGTGAAAAATTATATGTTGAACTTTTTGGAAATAATGAAGAGTCTTAATTTTATCAATGCAGCAGTCAAAATCGTGGCATGATCAGAGAAAATTTCGAGTGACTGGATCCCGAGTTTATGGTTTGTATACGTATTCTGGAAAAGAATGGGAAAAGAAATCAATACAGTATTTCTATCCAAAAAAATTTACCAATAAATTTATTAAACACAGTATCAAATAAGAGGCTGAAGCTAGAGATGTCTTTAAGGAGAAATCTGGTTTCATGGTTTTTGAATGTGGGTTATTAATTTCACATTTTAATCCTTGGCTTGGATACTCTCCTGATGGATTAATAATGGAGGAAGATAAACCTGTAGCTTTATTAGAAATAAAGTGCTTGTATAATGGTAATTTTTTTAAAGCCGTCTATTGTCAAAAACTATTTTCTTTTTGTAGGTTTTTGAGCTACAATCGAAGAAACTATTCCGAAGGCAACTTTTTTGAAAAAAATAATGGTTCTTATGAACTGAAAAAAAGGCATCAGTATTAGGACCAGATACAGTTGGGTAACAAAATAACAAAATGTTATTTTGTAGTATATGCCTCATTTGATAAAACCTTAGAAATTTTTGAAATTGATTTTGATCATGAATTTTCAAACGAAATGTTGTCAATTGTTAAACATATTTTTTTTAAAAAAATGATGCATACTTTGTGCAGTAACAAATGAATGTATTAACTAATTAATTATATTATATGTGTCCATTGTTTTTTTTGTTCCTATTAGGGAGTGTGGTAATCAATAAAACATTTTAAGTTGTTTTATGTTTAATTCAAGGAGAACGTAACAAAATATAAATGAATGCTAGTGATATATAAAAATGCTAAAGTGCTTTTTATTCTTTAAGATATCGACAATTAGCTAATATCGGACTCGATAAGTTGGTTAATCCGCAAACTATAATAAATATATAATGCATTTTTTTAACCAGAGACCACTGTAGTTTAGAGCTTAAAATTTTGAAAATCTTTATTCTTTGATTTGCCCTCTCAATGTGAACACGGCCCCTGCTATTTTTGAATTTAAAATCGATTGTTGTGCAGTCAATTGACTTTGTTTTTTTAAAAATGGAGGTCTGATTAATTTTATGTTGAAGGTCTGACAAATATCATCAATCAAAAACCCCTTATCAACCATAATTGCATCTTTATTACTATCAAGTTTGAGTATAATGTCACTTTGCTCAAACATTGTCTTGTCAGACGCTCTTCCTCCATAAGGGTCACTAACATAAGTAATAATACCCCCAGGAGATACACCAGTCATAAATTTCACAGTAGTGTTTGATTTATATTGCGAATAAAACTTTATACTACAACAAAGGCACTTTGGTCTCCGTATAGTTATTTCTGTACAATCAAGAACTAATCTAACATTTTGAAAGTCCTTAAAACATATTGGCATATTTTGTGCAACTTCTTGTCCATCTGGAAACTTTATGACACCTTTTAAAACATTACTTAAAATTGGAAGCATATCAAAAATATATTTTTTACAAAGTTCTTGAGATACAGCAAATAAAATTGAAAGAGTTATATAAGAAAGGTCACATTTCAATTTTGTCATCACTAGAATTATACGTTCTCGTATATTTAATCTATGGGATATCTGATCAGTGTAATTCATTTCTACACCTTCGAGAATTGTATTCAACAATTGAAAACTACAAATTCCAGTGAAACTATTGAGAGCACTGTCTGTGGTCAGCAGATCACACAATGTTGAGATCTTCGGTGAGTTTACTTGGACCTCAAAGTCTCGAAATGTAGTGGGTCCTTCATAATTTGGCTGTTCATTTAAAAGTGCCAGCAGACCTTCTGCAGCTTCTAAGTCATCATGGGAATGTTCAGGCCCTGGTGGTTCTTGTTCAATACACTGACAATCAATGAACTCTGAAATTTTATTACCATTTCTCAAAATTAGCCTTTCAGTTCTTTGAGAAACTTCTGGGTTTACTGCAGTTTGAACAGAGGAAAGTGGCAAATTCTGTGAAGGAATAGCTGTCCACTTCAATCTCCTTCTACCTGGAGCATTAGCACCTAAAAAAACTTATTCGTAAACATAATTTTAAAATGATAAACATCGTATTCACCTCTTCGGAAAAAATCGTTATCCGTGAAATGTTTAGAACAAACCAGCATATATTTGGTTACTGGTTTTTCAATTTTAAAATCCAGGCTTTTCGTCTGCATATCCAAGTGGGACGACCTAAAGCAGACTTTATTTTCACACGATGTTTTCCGGCAATTGAGAACAAATGAAAATTCAGATCTGGATTTGTTTTCGCCCAAGACGAACACTGAGGTACTGAACAGTAAGAATTATTCATTTTTTTATAAAAAACTCGCACAAAGAATCAATTTAACACATTGGATTGGGTAACGATAAAGAAAAATATAAATCATTTTTACCCAATCCACAGCACCCTGAACTTTATTCATTAATTAAACTCCATAAAGAGGGGTACCCAATCAGGCCAGTTGTTTCTTATTTCACAGCACCTTCATTCAAAATTTCAAAGATTCTCATAGATGTCATTTCTAAATATTGTTCATTCATACCTCGATTTTCAGTTAAAAACTCAACGGAATTAATTAATAATATTCAAGATATAATACTACCCCATAATTCTAAATTCATATCGTTAGTAGAAATAAGTTAATACAAGAATTAGATAGAGAATGCATAAAAGGATTTATGATTTAAGTCATATAATTGTAACAGGAATAGACTGTTTATGACAATATTAGATAGAACTATTTAAACAACATCTATGTAAAAATTGAATAGATGAGGCTTTTACTTGATGAAGATCCATACTGAACGATGAAATAAAACAATATATTTTGTTTAAATCTTCATATATTTGAACTAATGTTTATGTTCATAAACTCGATTCACAATAATATCAAATTTACCGTAGAACTTGAACAAAATAAGTCTATAAACTTTCTAGACCTTACAATTTCAAATATAAATAATAAACATGATTTTTCTATATTTCATAAACCATCACATACAGATATTACAATTCATAATAGTTCGGTCCACCCATTCAGTCATAAACTAGCAGCTTTCAATAGTATGGTACACAGACTCTTAACAGTCCCATTAAATATTAATAATTATACCAAAAAATTAAATATCATAAAACAAATAGCAGTTAATAATAATTACGATCCAAATTTAATTGACAATATCATAAATAAAAAGATAAAAAAATAGACTTTAGAACAAGTATTCCCTTCAGATAAAAATAATAAACAATTTAAAAGCTTAACATACTTTGGAGCACCATCCTTAAAAATTAAATCATTTTTAGAAACTTTAGACATGAATATTTCCTTTAAATCTGATCACAATTTATCCAAATTCATTAAAAATCTTCAAAATTAAACAAATCAGGAGTTTATAAATTAAAATGTGGTAATGACAATTGTGATAAAATTTATATCGGTAGAGCTTTTAGAAATTTTAAAACTAGAATTTCGGAACACAAACGTAGCTATGAAAACAAAAAATTAGATTCTAACTATTCAAACCATTTATTAGAAAACCAACACATTTTCGACCCAAATTTTGAAATTCTCCATGTAGTCGGTAAATCCTTTAGTTTAAATTTATTAGAGGCCCTAGAGATTAACAAAAATAAATATTCAGGTAATCTCCTTAACGACCAAATAGATATCAATCAGTCTCCTTTATTGAACCTCTTTACCTAGAAGATAGCTTAGGAATGTTTGTAGTGAATGAATTTCCAGGTAATTTCTTTCAATACCATTGTTAACCTTAGTAAATAGATTTAGCACTGTATATATTAAGACATTTTTATATTTTACCTTCATTCGTTTTGACAAAGCTACTGTGTTAGTGAAACGCGTCAACAAGTTTAAATTGAACATTAGTTCAAATAAATGAAGATTTAAACTAACTATATTGTTTTATTTCATCGTTCAGTATGGATCTTCATCAAGTAAAAGCCTCATCTATTCAATAATATAGGTACTTAAAATCAATTATCAGCTATATTTACCTATTTTATTTTTAGTTCACTGATTTTATTTTTGGTAATTCTGAATTGGTTGAAGATTCTTTAAACGAAAAACATTTTAATCGATGAAAACGGAGGATATTTCGAACATTTAATGTAATTTTTACATTCTAATAAAATTAGTTATAGGTAGATTAGTTGTTACAATATTTCTTGTTGTTTCATAAGTTTATTGTTTTTATTTTTTTAATCTGGTTTTATTTTTTATTACTTACAATTTTGATAAATAAAATTGTCATTCATCAGTATCCTTATAATGTAAAGTTAAATTTCGTTACTGAGTGTTCAATTTTTTAAGGGTGTTTCACCTGATTACATTTATGAATGGTTTATTTGCACTGTAGCTCCAACCATTGAAAATAGATATATCAGGTGAATGAGAATTAATATATATATATATATATATATATATATATATATATATATATATATATATATATATATATATATATATATACAAGGCTATACAGTCCAGTTGGAATTGTAGCCGCTCAAATTGAGCTCTTTTGACCCTGTATCTTGTGGGGGGTCAGCCCACGTTTTTCTTGCTGCAATTTATTAGAGGTTTTTGCAGTTTCGACAATTGTTCTCCACTCCTTTCTGTCCTGCATCTGTCTCTCCCCGCCTTGTACTCCCAAAATTTTTATATCTTTCACAACCTGATCTTCCCATCTAATTTTTGGTCTTCCTGGTAATCTTTCCTCATTCGGTCTCCATTCTGAAATTCTCCTCACCTCCTGTCCTTTCTCCATTCTTTTAACATGTCCGTACCAACGAATCCTTTTTGATTTAATTGTGTTTACTATGTCCTCATTTTCTAATATATTTCTAATTTCATAATTCATAAGTCTTCGGTACACGTTATACCCTAGTTTGACCGGTCCATAAATATTTCTAATTATTCTTCTTTCATAAATCCTTAGTTGCTCTTCGTCCTCATTTGTCAGTCTCATAGTTTCTGCCGCATATGTAACTACCGGTTTTATCGCCGTCCTGTAGACTCTTAATTTTGTTGCTCGGCTTATTCACTTACTCTGCATGATGTTTTTAAATTTATTATATGCTCTATACCAGGGTTGGCAACTACAGGTTTTTTTTGAACCTAGGTTTTTTTAGGTTTTTTAACAAACCGACTTATTAAAATATGGTCATTGTAGCTTTTTAGGTTTTTCTCTATCTTCTTTTAAGATACTGAATAAAAGCTAAAATCTAAAATTACCCACCCAAAAAGAAAGCATTTCTTCCTAGTTTAAATTTCATTCAAATCATAAATATTAAAGGTACAGACACAGATAGTTAGAGGATGCTGCAGGGCCAATTCATGTTGATGAACATATATGATATCAATGTTTTGCTTAAAATGTGATTTTTTTAAACCTTAAAAACCATAATAATATATTAAAGTATAAGTGGATAAAGAGGTCTTTCCAACACGAGCGATTTTTCGAGCACGACGGCGCAGCCGAGTGCTCGAAATAGAGCAAGTGTTTGAAAGACCAGTTATCCACGAATACTTTACGCTATTTTTTTTTATTGGTGCACTTTGGAATCATAAAATATTATTATTATATTATTACTACAAAAAAATGGAAGTCCATCCTCGATGCCCAGCCAAGTTTCGTGAACGTCAAATAGTATTTATTTTTATTTGACGTTACGGGGTACTGCTGTCAGATCAATAATCAAAAAGTTTCTTTATTTATATTTAAAAGGATACAGTGTATATATGAATATATAAATACATTTTGCAGAAAAAACCAAATAAGACATTGGTTCCCAATGAAAATATACTATTTAAAAACTAATAAAAAAAGTTGTCATTGATACTTACGTTTCTCAAGTTGTTGTTGTTACCATGGGGACTTTAAAAAACGCGCGTGTTTGAAAGTTCTATTTAAACACGCTGACGCGTGCTTTGAAAAGGTAATATGAGGCATCAATAAAAAAAACCTTAAAAACCATAAAAACCTGAAAAACCTAAAAACCCAAATATATATCTTTAGTTCTTAGGTTTTTTCCAACCCTGCTCTATACCCTGCTTGAATTCTTTGCCTTATCTCGATTTTTATGTCATTTTTGTTACTAATAATTGTTCCCAGATACTTAAAGGTGTTAACAACTTCAAAATTCAATTAATTTAACTTTACTGCTTCTGGTTGGTAGACTTCCTTCTTTCTTTTCATTTCCATATATTTTGTTTTCTCCTGATTTATTCTTAATCCTCTTTTTCCCGCCTCCTTTACGATTTTCTCTAATGTTTCTTTAAGACTCTTTCGGTCTCTCGCTATTATGGTTAAATCATCAGCATATGCCATTATTTGTTTGTTTTGATTTATTAATTATGCTTCCATTGATATTACAAGTCTTAATTATGCCATCCACTGCTATGTTAAACAATACCGCTGACAGCCCATCTCCTTGCCTTACTCCAGCATTTATCTCAAATTCCTCCGATGGACCTTCCCTTGTCATTACTTCTGCCCTAGAATCTTTCATCGTCATTTTCACCAACCGTATGATCTTTTGTGGTACATTTAGTTGTTCCATATCCTTTATGACTGTCCTCCGTTTCAAGCTGTCGAAAGCTTGCTTGAAGTCAATAAATAGCATTTGGACTCCAACACTGTGTTCATAACATATTTCAATTACTTGATTTATAGTATATATGACATCTACTGTTGATTTTCCTTTCCGAAAACCTTTTTGATACTCCCCTATTTTTGATTCCATTACCTTTTTTAGCCTTTCATTTATTATCGTTGTTAGTATTTTATATACGGTGTTGAGTAAACTAATTCCTCTATAATTGCTACAAATATTACGATTTCCTTTCTTCATTATTGGTATAATCATACCAGTAGACCATTCTTTTGGCATTGTTTCTGATTCCCATATTCTTTCCATGATTTTAAATATTTTATGTTTTAGGTCATCTCCTCCATATTTTATCAGCTCATTTATTATTTCGTCTGACCCTCCTGCTTTGTTGTGTTTCAATTTATTAATTATGTCGTTACATTCCTCTTCGGTCGGTTTTTCTTCGTATTCTATCCCTGTATCATTATCAGTCATATCATCTTCTTCATACTCCCCATCTTCTTCCGTTAATAAATTCTTGAAATATTGACTCCACTCTTTTTCCTTGATATTTATTGTAGTTGATTTTCTGCTTTATCTCTTTATATATTGATATAATTTTACATTATTTTTATCATCATTCTCTAATATGTCCATGCTTTCATTTAACCATTTTATTCTTTTTGCTTTTATCAACTTAGTGCTCTTTTTTCTTATTTTTCTGTATTCATAATAAAAATTTTGTTGCTTAGTTCGCAGCCATTTTAGTCTGGCTTCTTTTTCTCTTTTATCTTTATTTTACATTCTTGATCAAACCATTCATTATTCTGTCTTGTATCTTTTGTACCAACCATTTCCCCTGCTGCCGTTATTATACTTCTTTTTATTTCCTTCCATTGTTCATCGATATTATCTTGTTGTTTGCTTTTCTGTAGTTGCTTTATTACTTCTTCCCCATATTCATTTTTACTACTTTTCAATTTCTGCACGTTCCATTTCCTACATTTTGTTATCCTATTTACTATATTTACAATTCTCATTTGCATTTTGACAATTACTAATTGATGATCAGTATCAACACTTGTTCCTCTGTATGATCTTACATCCTGTATCATCTTTGATCTTCTTTTTGCTATTAGAACATGATCTATCTGGTTCCCCGTAGTAGTCCCAGGTATAATCCATGTAATTTTATGTTCTTTCTTATGCTTGAAAACTAGTGCTGCTAATATACATGTTGAACTCCTCAGCTAAATTGCATAGTCGCAGTCCATTATCGTTAGATGTTTCATGTATAGTGTACTTCCCTGCAACATTATTTAAGTAGTCCTCTTTTCCTATTTTCGCATTCATATCTCCAATAATTATTAATGTATCATGTCTTGCGGTTTCCTGACATACCTTTACCAATTTCTCGTAAAATTCATCTTTGTCTTCATCTTTTGCTTCTTCCGTCGGTGCATAACTATTAATTATTGCAATATTTGCCATGTGGTTTTTTAATCTTAATTTTGATATTCTACCGCTTATAATTGTGTAATCTAGTATATTATTTCTTATTCATTTGCTTATCATAAATCCTGTGCCGTTCTTTCCTCGACTGTCTTCCCCTCCATAAAACAATATATATTCTCCTTTGTTTATTTGTCCTTCACGTTTCCAGCGTATTTCTTGAAGTGCCAATATCTCTATTTTATATTCCAACGTCTCTTTTGCAATTTCCTCCATTTTTACCATTGTCAGCATTGTCCTGATATTCCATGTTGCCATTCTCACTAAACTCTTGCGTTTACTTCTCTTATTTTTACCCTTACTCATTATCCATTTCATTGCATTATCTTCACTTGTATATATCGTATTTTCTTTAGCTACTAGTTTTTTGACTTCTTCTCTTTGTTGCCTCCTCCATGTTCCGGCGATCGATCGGTTGCTGTACGTTTCTTATCGTCATTTTCTTTTAGCTTTTCATCCCCAAATGCATCTGCTCCATAAATTCTGTTGTTTATAATTAATTTATTAAACTTAGGTACTGCGTTGTGTCCTTGTTCTCTGGCTATTTTTACCTGAGGCAGTAAAATTTTTCTTTCTCTTTGGACTTTTTTCGAGTAGTCGTCATTAATCCAAATATTGGTACCTTTAGCTTTTTACCTTGTTTCATAATTTCCAATTTTTTACTCCAATTTTTGATTTTAACTATAATTGGTCTACTTTTGTTTCTTCCAAAAGTTCCGATCCTGCCGAATTCTATCAGATCTTTTTCTGGGTCTACTTCTACCTCTATTTTTCTCATTATTTTTTGGACTGTTTCCTTTATTTCTTGTTGGCTCTCATTCTCCTTATTTTCAATTCCTTGAATTACTATGTTATTGCGCCTTATTTCCCTTTCTACGTAGTCTAATCTTTCTTCTTGCTCGGCGATTATTTCTTTCAGCTTATGATTTTCCTAGTGTTTTTAAATGAAACTCAAGGTCTCTAGTTAATTCCACAATATAATACAAGTTATTGATAATTCTAAAAAATTGACATTTGTTTCGATAAATCAATATCATCGAAACAATTGTCAATTTTTTAGAATTTTCAATAACTTGTATTATATTGTGGAATTAACTAGAGACCTTGAGTTTCATTTAAAAACACTAATATGAGCATATTCCACGAAGTAAGGGTCGAGACAGTCAATTTTTTATGATTTTCCTGTTTCAATTCCATTATAATACATGCATTTCTGTCTAGTTCTTCCATATTCCGAAGACTATCTTTTATCTGCGAGAACATTCCTTTAATTTCTTCCATATCGTATTCATCGATGTTCATTTCTTAACGCACCTTAACAAGTTCCGCGTTCCGTCAAGTTTCGTTAGTCACCTACTCAGTTCAGCTACCAACACTTACCCGGGCTGGCTGAACTCGTCTCGCTGCGTTATAATAACTTAATTTCCTTTTTGAAGTCAGTCCGAGACTGTATTTTTAAACAAGTTCTCAAATTTTGGTGAACGATCTTCTTTTCGCTTTTGTTTTTTGCTGGTAATTAACACAATTTAGATTTCGAATTTAACAATGTTGGATTCTTTTATGACAAATTTTCCTATTGTCTCAATATTTTTGAACTTTTTGTTAATTACAGTTTTTAACTTTATTCACAATTTGATATTATCGCACCCTCGATTTAACTGTATTCTTTTCACATTAGATGCAAGACCGAACTCAACATAAGTTTGCATTATATTTCCTTAGTGAGCCCCCTAACAAAAAAAAATTTGTGCGCCACTGAACTCTTCAATATTATACACTGAGAACTTGTTTAAAAAATACAGTCCCGGACTGACTTCAAAAAGGAAATTAAGTTATTATAACGCAGCGAGACGAGTTCAGCCAGCCCGGGTAAGTGTTGGTAGCTGAACTGAGTAGGTGACTAACGAAACTTGACGGGACGCGGAACTCGTTAAGGTGCGTTAAGAAATGAACATCGATAAATACGATATGGAAGAAATTAAAGGAATGTTCTCGCAGATAAAAGATAGTCTTCGGAATATGGAAGAAATAGACAGAAATGCATGTATTATAATGGAATTGAAACAGGAAAGTCATAAGCTGAAAGAAATAATCGCCGAGCAAGAAGAAAGATTAGACTACGTAGAAGGGGAAATAAGGCGCAATAACATAGTAATTCAAGGAATTGAAGATAAAGAGAATGAGAGCCAACAAGAAATAAAGGAAACAGTCCAAAGAATAATGAGAAAAATAGAGGTACAAGTAGACCCAGAAAAAGATCTGATAGAATTCGGCAGGATCGGAACTTTTGGAAGAAACAAAAGTAGACCAATTATAGTTAAAATCAAAAATTGGAGTAAAAAATTAGAAATTATGAAACAAGGTAAAAAGCTAAAAGGTACCAATATTTGGATTAATGACGACTACTCGAAAAAAGTCCAAAGAGAAAGAAAAATTTTACTGCCTCAGGTAAAAATAGCCAGAGAACAAGGACACAACGCAGTACTTAGGTTTAATAAATTAATTATAAACAACAGAATTTATGGAGCAGATGCATTTGGGGATGAAAAGCTAAAAGAAAATGACGATAAGCACGTACAGCAACCGATCGATCGCCGGAACATGGAGGAGGCAACAAAGAGAAGAAGTCAAAAAACTAGTAGCTAAAGAAAATACGACGATGACGACAACGACGACGACGACTACACAGGATTTTTTTTCTAAAAACCGTTTTTTCGTGTTGTTGATGGAAAACGTAGAAATAAGTCAAAAAAAAATTTCAAAATTCCAACTTTTTTTGGGGTAAGCCAATACTTTTTTCTCGCATATAGATAGGTTGGGCGGAAAAGTAATAAGATTCAGTCTATTGGATATTCTTTCTTACTTAGTTTTCCAGTTCTGGTTTACTGTTGCCAAAACATCCCAAAACTATTAGATAACCACAACCATGTTTGGTGAACCTTTTTTTGAGCCTTCTTTTCTTTTGTTCGGAGTAAAAATATATCGAATAAACGTGCAATTCATGACTTCAAAGATACCATTGCTGAAGAGAAGTATCGTGGAGCATAAAACTTCGTCTTTTGAAATGCTATATTTGGATAATAATAACATAAGGGGCGGTAACGTGGTCCCTTAAACTGAAATTAATGAACTGCATAGAGGCCTTTGAGATGTAAACACTTCGCAGGTTATTGAGAAGTCCACGAGTAGATCGGGTCACGATTGAGGAAGTGCTTAAAAGAGCCGAACACTATAAAACGACGCAAGATCTCGTATCAAGGTGACATATTCCGAGGCAATAAATATAACATCCTAAGACTAACAATAATGAGTAAAATAGAAGGTAAAAGAGGTCCAGGCCGAAAATAACACTCAAGGTTGTGAGGCATCGGAAAATCATGCGGTGCGAGGAACGTGGGTGATATATCAGTTGCGGAAAGGCAGTTACGTATTATAGACTAATTGGTGGATGATCGCCTACACGCTGTAAGCGTTTGGCACGAGATTAAGAAGGAGTTATGACTCCAAATGGCATTTTTTATTAGATCATTGTCCTATTTAGTTTTTCTTTGGGTCGAATTCTTTGTTGTATCATTCAGATTTAAGTAATTTCTAGTGCATTTGGTGCTGTTAAGTAAAACCTCTGATGAAGTTATCTTCTTGTTTTGGATCTATAAAGTCTTATTCTACCTCAATTTTTTCTAGTTTCTTGTTTTCTAAACAATGTTGTATCGGATAACTTTGATAAGAAATTTCGAGTCTTTCTACGAGTTAATATTCGCTCTTCCTCACTTATAGTACAAAAAATGTTGAAACGCCAAATATATCAATAAAACCATACCATTAAGTCATAAAGTACTTTCTCAAAATAAAAATAAATGTATAAACTTGATGATTATGCTTTTGTTTTGTGTAATAGTAATAATCGTAGAGCTTCCTTATTGATAAATTTTAACGCGTTCTGTCAATCTTTTGTTTTGTCCAAAAACAGATATAGGTTTAAATTTTAGGTCGGTACTGTATATAACATTGTGTTACGAAACAGCACACTGGTATAGTCCCTGAATCCGACTCTGTCTAAGCCATGTATGAAAGTTAAAATTATGGCGGATGCGCAGGGTTATCTTAGAATTGTTTACGATTGTGACTATCTTATCTAGACATTGTTTTTGTGACCAGTCTTATCTAGTAAAAAAAGGCAATAATGTATAAGGGAACGACCAGCGAGTTAGTTTAGTTGATAAAGTGATCTCGACAAATAAACAAGAATACACCGAAATAGCGAACAGTAAAGTGTTGATATAAATTAATAATTAAGATTGTGTGTATATAAATTAAATTTAAGTGCATAGTTGAGTATATATAAATTAAGTGTTAGTGAGTAGTTTAGTGTTTAAATAAATTAGTAAGTAGCCATACCGTGTGTTTAGAATTTATCCCAGCCGTGATAAAACGTTTTAATAAATAAGAAAAACATTACATTGGTGTCAGGTGTGTGGTAATATAAATAAATTGCTACGTATACATGGCCAAGAGACTATGTAACTTGAAAGTGTCTGAGTTGAGAGCAGAACTGGAAGATCGTGAGTTGGAAACGTCCGGTAAGAAAACTGAATTAGTAGAAAGACTTAAAGTGGCACTGGAAAATAACGGCTTTGATCCAGAAACAGTTTTATTTATTGACGAGGCTTCCACATTAATCTCGCCAATTTCTGATAATATTTCTGCTAACATGGACGAGAAGATTTCTTCTATGAAGAACGATATTTCTGCTATGAAGAACGACATTTCTGCTGATATTGACGACAAGATTTCTGCTTTAAAGAACGATATATCTGCCGATATCTTATTAATGAGAAACGACATTGCCGCTGACGATGAAAATAAAATTTCGTCTCTAAAATCTGAAATCGAGAATAAAATGTCAACGATGGACGAGAAAATCGAGAATAAGATTAAAACGATGGACGAGAAGATTGAGAATAAGATGACAACGATGGACGAGAAAATCAAGGAGTTAGAAAAAATATGACAGATATAAGAACTCAAGACACGCCAGCGGAAGAAAAGAAGACCGAGCAAACAAAACCTTGCCAGCCAGAAACACACCTTAAGTTAGAAGTCATTGGTAGGTTTACCCGAGTCAAGGCCCCAACGTTCGATGGAAAAATGTGTTATTTGTCATTATCGATATTTCGCCGACCATCGAATTCCTTTTCTCGACAATTTGCTGATAACTCTCGTATATAGGTCAAACTCTATTGAATAAATTTAATTCAGAAATCAAAAAAGAAATGTGATTTTAAGAATCAATATAATTCATATTTTATGCACCAATGAACCGAAATAAACGATCAAGGTATCATATAAAATTAAATATATACCTGTTACCAATATTGCACAACTTTAACCAAAAATATTAGTCTTTCGTTCATTTAGTTGTTTATTTTTGAGAAGGGGCACAGAGAGGCCTTGACATAGTTTCCTTTCAGAACATGTTGATGGAATACCATGATGAAGTCGCAGATAAAAACTATGCAGAACAAACAGTGGTAATAATAGTAATGCAATATTAATAATAATAATAATAATGCCAGTTACTTAATTAAAGATAAATAATTCTGTATAAACTGAATATTATTAATACGTTTTTATTGTAATATAGTACAGCACGCAAAATGTGTTTATGTTGTTTGTAATATGCCACAACTACAATCAATATTATAGCCTGAACATTAGAGTAATATAGTTAATTTCATTAACAATGGCTGGACGTCCGTTACCCTCAATGAAGAATGAGCAATTATTTTTTGGCCCTAAACTATTCCACTATGTTTTTGATCATTTTCTGATCTTTGGAAACAAATTACGAATATTCAGACGATTCAATGAAACAAATGATATTTTCCTCTATACTTAGTTAATTAGACAACTGGTATTATTTATTATATTGCAACACAAGGATTCTAGAAAGAATTGAAATCTGACAGCGAATTTCCTGTGATTATTTTGTTCAAATGTGGCTGAATTTCGTTGAAATAGCGTTTAATTTGCTTCTTTTAGACTTGTCGATCTTTGACTGCAAACAACCTCATAAAAAGAAATCCAATATTACCAAATCAAACGATCTAGAGGAAAAATTGTTACCAAGGTGATGAGAGAATATACGGCCTTTATGGCATAATGAAAAATAACTGTACTATCATATCGCGATATTGAACACTGGTAATATTAATTGCTTGACGAGCTTCACTTTCGATTAGGTAACCCATAATCTGCACCAACCAACGAACGTTTAGAATTAATTTCTTTATCGACAATGATAGGTTAAAACAGGGAGAGATGACGCACTTTTTGGAAAATGCACCGGAAATCTACTGTTTAAAACTGAACGTGGTCCTAAAATCATAAATAATTCTTTAGGTATTAAACTTATATTGCATAACATCGACATAAAAAAATTGAACATTTTTAAAAATAAAATAAAATACTGTTACGAAACAGCACACTGGTATAGTCCCTGAATCCGACTCTGCCTAAGCCAGGTATGAAAGTTAAAGTTATGGCGGACGCGCAGGAATTTCTTAGAATTGTTTACGATTGTGACTATCTTATCTAGGCATTGTTTTTGTGACCAGTCTTATCTAGTAAATGTCAGAGAGCCAATTGTTTTTGTATAAGCCGCAATCTAGAATTATCTAGTAAAAAAGGCACTAATATATAAGGAACCGACCCGAGAAAGTTAGTTTAGTTGATAAAGTGATCTCGTGAAATAAACAAGAATACACTGAAATAGCAAACAGTAAATAAGTGAATATAAATTAGTTAAGTGTTTGTATGAATTAGTTTAAATGAATATACTGTGTATACAATTAGTGAACAGTGTAGTGAATACATAAATTAAGTAAGTGAACCTACCGTGTGTATAAATTTATCGCACCCGTAATAAAAAAACGTTTAAATAAATAAGGAAAACATTATAATACAAAATTGGGAGTCTAGCATTTGTGGTTTGACTTTACGAGTCGTAGACAACTCATTATGCTTACAGCTTTCCTCTCCGATGTGCTCGTAGATGGCATGCGAACTTTTATTATTAATATTTTTGGGTTTACTCGACTTTTGTTCGAGGTCTTAAGCGGATTGTGGTTCTATGATCTGTGGTTGAGACGAATTCCTGTCAGCTGGATTGCTATTAGGTTTGTTCCAACCTCGCGAAGAACCGTTCCAGAACGGGACTGCGCAAGTGCATATACTTAATGTCGTTCCAAGCTAATCGTGACCGTAATATTACGGTTCTATTTTCGTTCCAACCAACTTGTGATCGTTCTAGAGCCATCACGGAACGGTAATTTCGATCCTCGGCCGAAAGAAAGAACTGTGAGAACTGACATGCGCTGTTAGTTGTTTGTCAGTTTATAATTTGAAGTGTTTGTTGACAAATCAACTTTTGTGATCCGAAATCAAAAATTAAGTATTAACCAAATTATTAGAGGTAAAACGTTATAAAAAGGTATTAACCTTCCTTAAAATTTAAAATTATTGTGCTTACATTAAATATTTGTGACGCAGGAAATACCTATGAGTGACGAAGGAGATAGCGATTTTTTATCGGAAGAAACAAGTGAGGATGAAGTGGAGTTTCTTTTACACGAACCAAGAATTAAAAATGAGAATTACTTGGGTAAGGTACAGATTTTATAATTCTTTTTATTAAAAACGTGTTAACAAGCTTTTTCTTATTTATTTTAGAAGAAGTGGTAACACAATATTCAGAAGAAGTGTTTTTTGAGCACTTTAGGGTATCAAGGGCAACAGCCAGTAGCATAAGCCAAAGATACGAAGGTAGTTCACACTATCATGATCAAGTAGGAAGTTCTGAAAATGTGTGTGCATTTTCACAAGTAAGTTTGTTTAGATAGTCAAATTGATTAAGATGTAGGCAGCTTATTTAAAAGCCAATCAGCTGTTTTACTTGATTATACATATTTTATGTATTCATAATTTTAAACTGATACAATACTGGGGTATAGTGGTGTAAAACGGTAACTATAACAATTCGATTTTTTCAGGTTTTAATTTACCTATGGTACGTAGGTCACCAAACGGCAAGTTTTAGGGATGTTGGTGATCGTTTTAATGTTACAATAAGTACCGTTCACAGAATTATTTTCCGCCTTACCTACTTTTTAAGCAACTTATCACCACAAATAATAAAATGGCCAGCTGATGACGAAAAAAGGTTAATAGAGGAACACTTCAGGACAAATGGCTTTCCAAATGTCATAGGAGCCATAGACGGGACACATATAAAAATAGATAAACCTGAAAATGATCCTGAGTCTTATATTAATCGAAAAGGATATTACTCTATTCAGGTAGGCCAAATTTTCAAAAGTAAAGCTTATTTTACAGACTTATTTTATATGTATTACATAAATAATTTATTTTGATTGTTTCAGATGCAAACTGTTTGTGACCACAAACATAAAATATTGGATGTGTTCATCGGCTATCCAGGATCGGTGCACGATAGCAGAGTTTATCGAAATTCCCCTCTAAAAAATACTCTGCAACAAAAGTGTGGAAGATATTTTATTTTGGGTGACAGTGGTTATCCACTAGAAAATTGCTTACTTACTCCATATAAGAATAGGGGTAATTTAAATAGGAGGCAGCAAAATTATAATTTAAAATTAGCCAAGAATAGATATGTAATTGAACACTGTTTTGGCATACTAAAACAAAAGTTCCGTCAATTGTTTCATATAAAATTAAGAAAAATTACCACAATTGTTCATCTTATAAGAGCTGCATGCGTTCTACATAACATTGCTCTTGAGGATAATTTTAATGTAGATATTGCAGACCCAGGACCTAATCAGCAACCCAGGCCTAATCAGAATGAACCAGAAGAATTTGAATATTCTGATGATGAAGCTCAAGAGGAAGCTTCAGCTGTTCGGGACAGAGTGGCTAATACTTTGAGATTATAAATTTTTAAATAAATAAAATACAATAATTACTGGGTTATATTATTTTGTATTTAAAATTGCATGTATACAATAAATTAAAAAAAAATATTTCTTTATTACATAAAAAAAACTAAAGTAACATTCCTGTCAGTCTCAATATACAAAATATGTCTTTATTACATCAAAATGAAAGCTAAATAAAATTCTTCAGTCTTAAGATTCAAAATCGATAGGTACATAAAAACAAAAACTAAGTAACAAAATAAATATTCTTCAGTCTTAATATTCAAAATAAGTTAGGTACATAAAAAATAAAACCAATTAATATTAAACAAAACATTCTGAAAAGTCTTAATATTTCAAATATATTAGGTACCTAAAAAGGAAAAGTAAATAAATATTCTTCAGAGTTTTAATATTCAAAATAAATTAGGTACACAAAAAAGAAAATTAATTAACATAAAACAAAACATTCTCAAAAGTCATATTTAAAATATATTAGGTACATAAAAACGAAAACTAAATAACAAAATAAATATTCTTCACAGTCTTAATATTCAAAATATATTTGGTACATAAATACGAAAGCTAAATAACAAAATAAATATTCTTCACAGTCTTAATACTCAAAATATATTTGGTACATAAAAAAGAAAACTAATTAACATAAAACAAAACATTCTCAAAAGTCATATTTAAAATATATTAGGTACATAAAAACGAAAACTAAATAACAAAATAAATATTCTTCACAGTCTTAATATTCAAAATATATTTGGTACATAAATACGAAAGGTAAATAACAAAATAAATATTCTTCACAGTCTTAATACTCAAAATATATTTGGTACATAAAAAAGAAAACTAATTAACATAAAACAAAACATTCTCAAAAGTCATATTTAAAATATATTAGGTACATAAAAACGAAAACTAAATAACAAAATAAATATTCTTCACAGCCTTAATACTCAAAATATATTTGGTACATAAAAAAGAAAACTAATTAACATAAAACAAAACATTCTCAAAAGCCTTAAAATGTCTACTAGGAACAGTTGTTTTGACAGTCTAAAGAATTTTAAAACAAAAATAATTCACTATTTTTATAACTTTTAGTTATTCAGTCTGGAAATAAGGAACACTTTTATTATTCAGACAAAACATGGTGACAATTGCACAAACTTTTTTCTTTTAATATTTCATTTCTTTGTTCAATTAGAATATTTCTTTTTTCAATTAAATTGTTTCTCTTTTTTATTTCTGTTAACTTTTCTTTTTCAATTTCTAATTTGGCAATATTATACTCTTTTTTATCGAGTCGAAACTTTTCAAATGTAGTTAGCCTTTTTTTTAAAGATTGAGATTTAGTTATTCTCTTTCGTGTTTTGTTTTCTTGTTCTTCATCTAACATGTCATCTCTCATTTCACTCGTACTATTAGAAACCGAGACAATTGACTCAGAATCTAATAGTGTTCGAGATGTACTAGGAATTGGGACAATTGTCTCTGTTCCTAATAGTACTTCTGGGTGAATATTCTTTTTTTTTCCAAATATTAACTCCATCTCATGCTGATATTCGAAGAATTTACGCCCTCTTCCTAAAAAAAATAAAGTGCAATAAGTGAAAAATTAACTTAATAAGGTAACACACATATAAATGAAAATAAATTATTATAAACATATAAAATAACTTACCAGTTTTATTTTGATTATCAACAAATTTCTTATAATTTCTTTCTAATACTTTCCACCTATTCAGGCAATTGTTAGATGTTACGTTTATGCCTATAGCTGATAATTCGGTGGCTACCATGTCCCACAACATCTTTTGGTTTTTTATTTGGAACGTACCCACTTTTTTTGAATATTTGCTATACAAATCAATTAATACTTTTGTTTCGTCTGATGTCCATTTATGGTCAGATTTTGGTTCATTATTTGCTCCGATAGGGTTATTTCTCAATACTATAAATTCGTTTATTTCTGAAATGTACTTAATTTTTTAAAACAAATAAGATTATAGTTTCATTTTTAGCTAACTAGATTTTAATTTTTAAATTTAGTAAATTAAACAAAAAATAATGCAAATAACTTACCACTAACAAAGTCCATTACAAAAATATATTTTAAAAAGTGAGGTTGTAGTGTTACAAAAATAAAATCACAAATCACCCACCTTTGCTGAACGATAATAAAGCAGGCCTAAAACCGTTCCAACTTACATCAGTTCTGGGACGGTGCAAAGTTTGCGCCTGCGTATAAAACGATTCCTAACCATTCCAGAACGGTTCCAAAACGGTGATTTATCGTAGGTTGGAACAAACCTATTGTTTAGAAAACTTACTTGAGTTGCGTTGTAGGGAGAAGTTAAGTTACATGTGTTATTGGCGCATCTTTGACTTTCTTTTCTAATCTGAACTCCGAGATGGCTACATGATTTTCAGTAAGATCTTGATTTATATATGGTATTTGAAACAATCCCAGTTGGGGATATTAATCAGGACTGTGAAAATTTATTCGGGAAGCTGTTGCTGGCTGTATTTTTTGGAGATTTGGCGGATATTGTCCGTTTTTGGAAACCATGCTGTCTGACCTTTTTTTGAAGGGATTTTTGACTGGAATCATAGCGTCGTTGGGATTTGGATCCTCGTTTTTGATGAGACGATTCTAGGAGTTTCGAGGAAATTTTATGCCCTCAATTAGAGGTATGTAAAAGAGATCTTATATATATTTTCTGCAACGTATGTTTAGACATTTTTCACTCATTTTCTATTAAAGAAAAGGATTTAAATTTGTAACTATTAATATATTTCAATTCGTTGTAAAGTAGTATATATTTTTGTACAGCTCAGGGGTATTTTTGTCGTTTTGAACCACAAAAAAAAATATCTATGTATTTTTTATGGCTACTTCCTAACTGTGTTGTATTTATGATTGTATATTTAATACTCTTCACATGAGTTTCATTCTCAACGAATAGGTAATAGATGTCAAGGAGTTTTTATATTGTCTGATCGAGCGATTAGCATATTACTTATAGAATATCGGTACATGTACTTGCAATATTCTTAGTTGAATAGTTGAAATGTATCATTCTATTTCATATCTCTACGTACTGCAGTAAGGTGTGATCACATATCAGATAATTCTTGGCTTATTAATGTAATTTTTCATTTTGTCAATCAGTTGCTATGCATAAGATTAATTTCTTAGTTATCATTTAGATTTTGTATATATTTTATTCACGTAGTAGTTATTCAGGTTTTTCAAGTGAAACTTTAACTCAAGTAGTAGAACACAAGGGGAGAAGCACTTTCTGGTTCGATATGTAAATAAAGTTTTTCTATGCCGCAGAGGCAATACTTCAGTATATTAGATAACAACTCTTTGGGGTAAATCTTCAATTTCAATTTAGCTATTATTGTCATCGTATTTTAATAACACATCTGGTGTAGATAATAATATAGTCTGGACATATAACCTTAAGCTAGTTCAGTCAATTAACAGTTTCATCGTTGATAATAACATTTTAGTAATTCAATGTTATCTGTACATTTAAGGGTTTTCCTGGAGGGATACCTTTTTTTGGATACTTACCTTTTCCTGGAGAAGTACTTTTTCTGGGGTACTTTACCATTTGGTTCTGCCTAGACCGAGGTGATGAGGCGATCACCGTTCTTCCGGACGAGAAGATGAGGGGATAACATGGGGTGGATATAATTGTTTATATATATATATATATATATATATATATATTTAGTTTTGTTTTTTTTCTTGAACCTTATTTCATTATATATTTTTTTTGGAAAAATTTTTCTTGGGATTGTAGGTTCCTAGTTGAACAAATCAAATGGTTTTTTTGGCTTTAATTAACATTTTTGTTTTTGTTAACGTTTCGGACATATCGTGTCCTTCATCAGAACATAATTCTACAAATAGATGACAAAAAATTAACAATTTATACATTACATATGTCTATCCTAAAAATAACTTACCATAAAACAAGAGTTTGGCGAGCGCATGTTAAAATACACGAAAACAATCATTTTTATTAAAAACATTTAGTATCAATATAAAACCCACATACAACTGCCAGTACACTACATTATATTAAGACAATAATTACTTCTTAAAAGGAAAAAAAATTTTTATTGTTAGTAAATAGAACTAGTTCTTTTTTTGTATTGTATTCAGTAATTGTGATGGAACAAGGTTTTTAATACACATCAATTTTTGTCTTTTGAAAATTTTTTTACTGATGTTATTATGGTATAAGGATTTAGAAAGATTACAGGATGTCATTTCATTTATAGACAATGCACCGGAAAAGACATCTATTTGATTAAATTAACATAAATTTTTGATAAATTATTTGTGTCAGATTTAGCATTGATAGAATATGGTTTTTTTTGGATTTCTATCATTTCATAGACTTCTCTTTTTTTTGGTGGCTTTCAATTCTCAATATTTTTGTGCTGTCATAGTCAAATGTATGTTTGTGTTCAGAAATATGATTTGTCAGGGCTGTTCTGTTTTTTTTATCATATTTGTGGCCATTTAGGCGGTTTTTAAGATATTGACTTGTCTGTCCAATATATACACCTTTACAGTCTTTGCAAGGGATCTCATAGATGACATTGCTTTTTTTTCTTTGGGAATTTTTTATTTTAGTTTACTAAAATTTGATTTTAAAAGATTATGCCCCTTGTGAGACACTGTTATGTTGTGATCTTTGAAAATGCTTCCAATTTTTTCTGAAAGTCCCGAAACGTATGGTAAAGAGAGATATTTTTTTTGGGGTAAATTATGTGAAATATTTTTATGTTGAGTTTGATTGTAAAAGAGGTATATACGGTTTTTAAATATTGTATTAATTAGTTTACTTGGGTAATCATTTAGACAGAGAGCTTCTTTAGCTTTTTTTATGGCGTTCTCTCGGTATTCGTAATCAGAAAGTTTTATGGCTCGATCTGCGAGTCCTATGACAACTGATTTTTTTTGAGACATCGGGTGTTGAGAATTAAAATTCACGTATCTAGACGACCAAGTATCTTTTGTGTACCATTCAGTTTTAATCATGTTGTTAATGTGGTGAAGAGTTAAGTCTAAAAAATTTATTTTATTTTGTTGTTCTCTCTCAACAGTAAATTGCAATTTGTTGTGGAAGCTATTGAAATTG
The DNA here is from genome assembly GCA_963921935.1 of Galeruca laticollis. Lineage (NCBI taxonomy): Eukaryota > Metazoa > Arthropoda > Insecta > Coleoptera > Chrysomelidae > Galeruca > Galeruca laticollis. The sequence goes on from OY998175.1 coordinate 118,005,341, forward strand.
TCTAGAACATTTTCTACTTTGTTTACTGGTACTAGTGCTATACAATCATCAACGTACCTAAAGAAAAAAGGAACTTTGTACTCCAAGTTTCCAATTATGGATTCTTCCAGATCTTCCATAACCAGTTGTGCAATTGTGCTTGAGATAGATGCTCCCATTGCACAACCATCTGTTTGTTTGAAAAACCTCTCTCCATATACAAAATATGTAGAGTTTAATGTAAGGTTCACCGCTTCCAAAAATTCATTAAGAGGTATGTCAGTATGTGATTCAATTTTATCCCATTTTTTTATTATTACATTTCTGGCTAAGTCAAAGGGTATGTTTGTATATAATGATATTACATCTAATGATATAAGTGTGTGATTATTTGGTAATACTATATTTTTAATTTTATTTTTAAAGTCGAAAGAATCTTTGATGTAATATTTGTTCTGGCCTACAACATTTTGTAATATATTTTTCAGGAACTTAGACAGATTTTCAAAAGGTGATTGGATACACGACACAATGGGTCTAAGGGGAATACCTCTTTTGTGTAATTTTGGTAATCCATAAATTCTTGGTGGTTGAGAGTTTAAAATTTTAAGTTTTTTTGCAGTATTCGGTGATATATACATGTTATTTTCCCAGTGAGATATTAAGTCGTTATGTTTTTTTTGGTACACGTTAGTAGGATCGTTTTTTAGTTCTTTATATGTATCACCATTCTGTAATATATCGTTCATTTTATTGTCATATTCCATGTTGGACATAATTACTGTTTTATTAGACTTATCAGGTTTTAGAATTTTTAAATGATCATTTGCTTTTAGGAATGACCTAGTTTTTTTCGTTTTAATGATTAACTTTTGTTGTTGTTTATCCCTTATTTTATTTTTATTGGACTTGGTTTTGTGGTTGGTCAATAAATTACAACATTTAGATCTCAGATTATCTTTACGATCTGAGGGCAGGTTTGTTATTGCGACCTCAATATTAGTAATAATATCAGAAATAGGCAAGTCTTCTGCTTTTTCATATGGCAGAGCAAAGTTTGGCCCCAGACTAAGAATCTCCGACACATAATCAGGAATTACAGTGTCAGTCAGGTTCTCAATCCAGTCAGAAGTGTCTTTTGATGTGTTTTTGGTTTTCTTATTTAAAAGTTCAATTTTTTTTATATTTTTCTGTCTAATTTTCAGAAAGATTGTTTCAATTTTTGAAATTTCTCTTGATATAAACTGGTCTAAAATTTGTTGCGGTAAAATCGCTTGTAAATGTTTAGTTATTTTTGTTATTTCATTCTGTAAAATTATTAAATGCTTTGTCGTATCAGTAATCAATAAGTTTAATGTTTTTTGTACAAAGGCTTTTTTGACACGCTCGCAAAACTCCCGTTCGAGGCTTTTACAATTGAACGATAGGTGTTTAGTTTTAAATTTTAAAAATACAGGTGTAAGACAATCATTTTTACACCTCAGCAAAAATATTCTGCGGTTTTTTTGTTTACATTGCTTAAGGCAAAGATTAGAGTACAACTTCAGTTGCATTACTGTGGCCTCTCCATATTGTGTATTAATAGTAGAATATGATAGCATATCTTCTCCCATGCTTAGTATATTTTAAGTTTTGTTTTTTTTCTTGAACCTTATTTCATTATATATTTTTTTTGGAAAAAATTTTCTTGGGATTGTAGGTTCCTAGTTAAACAAATCAAATGGTTTTTTTGGCTTTAATTAACATTTTTGTTTTTGTTAACGTTTCGGACATATCGTGTCCTTCATCAGAACATAATTCTACAAATAGATGACAAAAAATTAACAATTTATACATTACATATGTCTATCCTAAAAATAACTTACCATAAAACAAGAGTTTGGCGAGCGCATGTTAAAATATGTTAAAATACACGAAAACAATCATTTTTATTAAAAACATTTAGTATCAATATAAAACCCGCATACAACTGCCAGTACACTACACTATATTATGACAATAATTACTTCTTAAAAGGAACAAAAATTTTTATTGTTAGTAAATAGAACTAGTTCTTTTTTTGTATTGTATTCAGTAATTGTGATGGAACAAGGTTTTTAATACACATCAATTTTTGTCTTTTGAAAAATTTTTTACTGATGTTATTATGGTATAAGGATTTAGAAATATTACAGGATGTCATTTCATTTATAGACAATGCACCGGAAAAGACATCTATTTGATTAAATTAACATAAATTTTTGATAAACTATTTGTGTCAGATTTAGCATTGATAGAATATGGGTTTTTTTGGGATTTCTATCATTTCATAGACTTCTATTTTTTTTTGGTGGCTTTCAATTCTATTTGTTTAACTAGAAACCTACAATCCCAAGAAAAAATTTTCCAAAATATATATATATATATATATATATATATGTAACAGATATTACTTTTCCGCACAATCTATCTAATATGCGAGAAAAGTATTGGTTTACCCACAAAAAAGTTGAAATTTTGAAAAAATGTTTGAGTTATTTTTACGTTTTCCATCAACAACAACCCAAAAAACCGTTTTTAGAAAAAAAAATCCTGTGTGTATGTCGTTGTCGTCGGCCACTTTTCGTTACATGTCTTGTTAGCACGATACAGCCTCTGGTGTGCAACAAGTCGCCAATCTTATGTTTGAATATTGTTAAGGACATGTCACAGATGAACCCTATTGATTTTCAGGTCACCAGAGCCAGCACAACGGGTGCTATGGTACTAGAAGTACGACATTTTAGTCATTTTTTGAGAATATCAAGTTTGTTAGCACGATATAGCCTCCGAAGTTCAACAAGTCACCAATTTTATAGTTGAATATTATTCAGGACATCTCACAGATGAACCCTATCGATTTTCAGCTCACCAGAGCCAGTACAACAGGTGCTATAGTACTTTAAGTACGATATTTTTGTCATTTTTGGAGAAATTTCAGTTTGTTAGCACGATACAGCCTACGGAGTATATACAAGTGACCAATTTTATGATTGGATATTATTCAGAGCGTCTCAAAGATGAATCCTATTAATATTCAGCTCACTAAAGCCAGTACAACGGGTTCTATGATACTTGAAGTACCAATTTTTTTTTTGTTATTTTTGGAGAATTTTCAGTTTGTCAGCAAGATACAGCCTCCAGAGTATATACAAGTGACCAATTTTATGATTGAATATTGTTCAAGGTGTCTCACAGATGTACCATATTGATTTTCAGCTGACTATAGCGAGTACAGCGGGTCCTATAAATCCAGATATACTACATTTTTGGTTATTTTTGGACAAATTTCGGTTTGTTAGCACGACACATCCCCCGAAGTGTATACAAGTGACAATATATTATTCAGGGCCACAGATACGGAAAAGTTAGTTTTAATCTTTAAAACCGTTTTTTTTTTTAAACTTATCATGTTGATTCACATCCAACTTGAGTTACAGTAGATCGCCTTGGTACTAAAGCTATCCCCTGAATTAATGTTTGTATTATTATTTTTTGCGTTGATGACGTATGTTATATCCTAGCTAAGTGTAAGCACATGTATAACTGGTGTTTTGTATAATATTTCATTTTGCGTTTTTTTCATTAGTTCACATGTATAACTGATAACTGGTGTTTCGTATAGCCCAGTTATATTTCATTTTGCATTTTTTTATTTGTTCACATGTTTTACTGATAACTCGGTGCTCTATGTAGCCCAGTTATTTTTCAAATAGTTTTTTAACTTAATAGATAATTCAATGACTTGACAGACGGTATAGTCCAGTCATTTTTCATGTTTCTACGCAACTTTCAGTATCTGTCTTTTAAATATTTTTTTATTTGTTATCTAATTACAGCGACAATAAACACGTTGGTAAGTTTAGATACCTGTTTTCTTTATTCTTTCCTATTCATTTGCTAGGTTTAGGATAGGGCGCTCATCTTATTTTAGAACATCCCGGATATCTGATAGAATTCACTCCCACTCACCGACTAAGTGAGCTGAAGGCCCGAAAGGTTGTCACCGGGGGGAGCTGGAATTACCTGTAGCCCATAGGGTCGATACTAGCGAAGCTAGTGGTCAATTTGGGTGGTTACAAGAGGTCGGCATCGCATTCGAGGCGGCCCTATGTTAAAGTGCTGTCCCAAAGTTAGTGTGGTCGGACTCTACAAAATAAATCTCGTTGACACAATGTATCAATTGTTAGAGGTGCACAACTACAACATCCCGTATAACGGTACCTAGTTTCTTTAAAATTTCAGCAACATATCTAATGAAATATTATATTGTGGAATTATTTAGAAACAAATGTTTCATTTGAAAAAGTAACATGTTTGTTTATCAAATGGATCTCACAGAAATATATTTCTCATGTGTTTAGATGAATTCCTTCGTCCTGTTCAAAAATTGTTCTTATGTGTAATATGTATAATTTATTAAATAAATAATAACTTTACGCAGCGCTATCCACCCTGATTGGAATCCGCAACCCATTAAGAAATATCTTGTATTCCACACTTTTTTGTTTCTACAATTCGAAATCGTGTCACTAGCAATCAGTCACGGTTCGTGGCCGTCTGTCCTTGTCAGTGCTTACTGCACCAATGTAAAAATATTTAAATGTTTTCAATTTGTGTCAGTTGCAGATGTAATTGCACTGTGGGGAAATATTTCTCTTTTATATTAATTGAGATATTGCTTTTGTTTAAAATGAGGTAAATGTGGAAGCCGGTCTTTCTATTTTTATTAATATTTAGTTTGATTTTAGAAGAGATAAAGATAACGTTGCAAAACTTTGAAAAACTATTAAGAAACGGACATTTCATAGTTGCTGATAATAAATTTAACGAATCCTATTACTGCTATTCAATCAAAAGTTTTTTCTATTATCTACTTATAATACTGTATTTAAGGATATTCTAATTAACTTTCTAAATTAGCTTTTATGAAAAATTATACACATATTTATAAATAGTTATAAATACCAATATCTTCTCAACTGCCCGCACGAACTGGGGGAACACATAGAGGACAATGACGGGGTTGAAACCGATATTAACAAAACAATACATAAAGAAGAACTGGAAATAACTGAAAAATGGAAAAGCACCAGGGTCCGACAAAATTACTGCAGAAATGATAAAAAACATGGGACCGAAAGGAAGAGATACATTGATGGATATATACAACAGAGTAGGGGAAGAAGAAACCTTGGGAGAAAGCACTAATAGTACCCATATTCAAAAAAGGAGACCACAGCGACTGCAACAATTACCGAGGTATCACATTACAAGTACAGCCATGAAAATACTGGAAAAAATCATTGTAAAAAGGATCATAATGAAGATCGAGAGAACACTGGAAGAAAAACAGAGCGGATTCAGAAATGGCAGAAGTACACAGGATCATGTATTTACAATAAAACAGATAATTGAAAAAGCAATTAAAGAAAAAAGGAAAATTTTTATGGCATTTTTGTATTTAGAAAATGCTTTTGATGCAGTTCCAAGACATAAAGTATGGAAAATACTGTCGGACAGAGGAATAAGTAGTAAAATTTTAAGATTAACACAGAAAATTTATAGGAACAATGAAAATGCAATCATAAAAAACAACATGATATTGTAATAAATGCGAATATTAAATAGGAAAACATAAATCAGTAACTTTCCGGACACACGGTAAAATATATATTTTACTTCAAATATAATAAAAGTAGAATTCGACATACTTTTTGTTTAACAAAAATGAGACAGGACCATAACATTTTGAAACAATATAACAATGAACTAGGGCAAATAAAAATTATTGTTTTGTATACAAACGGTTAGTTGATAAAAATCGGGGCCACTCTAAAACAAAAAAAGTAACATTTGCAATTCAACACAAAACCCCGAACAAAATTTGGGGGAATAATAAAAAGTAAGTTCAGAGCAGACAGAGCACAGAACGAAAAACGCGAAGGGAAAAAGTCCTTCCCTGTCACGGTAACGGGTGTCAGTTTTTTTTAGTGTTCGCGGGTTCATAGGGAGAAGTTTCTCTCCGTTGTGTGAGGGCGTCAAAGCGATACTCAGATATCCTTGACAGTGAACGCTGTCCGCCTGAGGAAACACAAAACGGAAAAAAATCTCTCTCCGACCGTGATCCAGCATAGCTCGACACCGGGTGCTAGAAATTTAGCGTCATCCGCAGTTTCTAGATAAATATCGATCACAGTCAGTGAGCAGAGACAGGAGAAGAGAAGTTTCCACACAGTAAGTTTTTGAACAAGTCTAAGATTTTTTTGGGAAAGATTTCTCTCTAGAGTGAGCAGTGCATTTGGATACGAGGCTGAACAAGGAGATCAACTCTGGCCTGGCAAAGGAAATTCTACCTTTTTAGGCCCAGGAGGTCCCCGCCTAAATCGGACTGGATTTATTTTTTTCACGCTCGGTTGCTTTATTTCATTTGGTGGACAGCAAATTGTACATCTGGTGACAGCGGTCTCCCAGATTGATACGAAGTTGTACTGTAAATAGCTAATTATTACACTGGTGACAGCGGACCCGAGATAGAAGGGTCTAATTTATTACATTTGGTGACAGCATTTATTAGAATATCACAAACATTCACTACAAGCGCAGGGCTAAGACAAGGGGGCAGCTTAAGTCGGTTACTGTTTATAATATTCATGGATGAAATAATAAAGAAATGTAAACCGCTAACAAAAAATGATTGTGTAGGACACTTACAAATATAAAAAGTGAAATATAACTGAAGAAGCATTCGCAGATGACGTTGTATTACTGGCTAGAAGTGAAAAAGACTTGGTGCAATATGCCCGCAGACAGTGAACGGCATCAGCTTAATCTCTAAGGGCTCACTTTCAGGGTACTTAGACATTGTGCTCTCCGTTTCCAATGGGCACGAGAGCATAGAGGTTCGCTTTCGCCCCAATGGAGATGGGTGTTATTTACAGATAAAACCAGAATTGGACTGATTAGTGATGACAATCGACAAATGATCTGGACAGAACCAGGTCGTCTACAGCTACTTAATTTTTCCCGCGAAGCTAATTCACTTCAAGGGCCTACCGTAATGTTCTGAGTAGGAATAATATTGAACCGCCTCACATCATTAATTCGCATAGCACAAAATATGACAAGTCAAATTTAAATCGAACAAGTTATTACACCCATTATCTATTCCATACGTAACGATTTAGTTGAAAATTGTGTATTTATAGACAACAACGCCCGACCACATCACGCAAGAAGGGTTCAAAACGCACAAGAAGCAGGGAATATCAGGAGTTTGATTTGCCATAGCCAATTCTCCTGATATGAAGCAAATTGAAAATATGTGGGATTTAATTACTAGAACCATTCACAATCGTGTCAACCCAATGTCTGTGAAGCTAGAGCATGGCCATGTCCCTTTGCCCAAACTCGACCTACCCTATAATTAATTGCTATTTTATTATGTCAAAACAAAATTTATTGCTCCAACCCCTTTCGAGAAACAATGGCTATGCCAGCTTGATTCTCAAACTAGCATAGCCATAGCCAAAGCCCGGAAAGGAAGAGGGCTACATGGGTCTACTCGGCGGTATATTTCATTACTAATTAATTACTGTAAGGTGTCATGGAGATGAATTCGTCCCCTGGTGACACTTACATCCCCATAAAAACTAAAAAATCTTTTAAACTGATATTTCCGACATCCAATACATTGGAGAATTTATTGCTAATTTATTGCTCAAATTCTAAGCGAAAAACAATTCTTTGTACCAACCCCTTCCGGGAAACAATGGTTCTGCCAGCCTTAACCGTAACTTGGCATAACCATGACCATATCTCGGTCAGGAAAAGTGTTACGGGGGTCTTCCCAGCGGCATATTTTATTGCTAATTAATTGCTGTGAGGTGTCATGGAGATAAATTCGCAAAACCGACCCTTTCAACCCCTGGTGACACTTGGATCCCCATAAAAACTTCAAAATCTTTTCAACTGATATTTCCGACATCCAATACATTGGAGAATTTATTGTTAATTTATAGCTCACATCCTAAGCGAAAAACAATTCTTTGCACCAACCCCTTCCGGAAAACAATGGTTGTGCCAACTTGAACCGTAACTTTGCGCGGTGATCATATCACAAGAGTCTCGTGTGACTGATAGTTTAATATTATGAAGGCCTTTTAATTACCTTATGACATTTATTACTTTTCTGTCACCAATAATTATCCAAATGTCACTGACTAAATTAAATTTTTTATTGAATGCTATATGTTTAAGTTCTATAGAGATCTGTTCTAAATGAAAACCACAGTAAGTTAGATTAAAAAAAATTATATTCTATTATCAAATCACAAAAAATTCAAAATTTAGTATTCCCCAATAATATATTTAAATAACAAAATCGTATGTGTACTAGAAAACACCTAATCTCTAATTTCAACGATTATAAATACTTTTAACAAGAGTTCAAATTTCGAATTTTCACTTGACATGTGTAAATGTCAAATACCACGATCACGGTCCAAAAATGTTTATTTCATAAATTCGTCGAATGATTTAAATTTTCATACGTAATGGTTATTTCGTTTGAATTAAAAATGATATCTTTATAGATGCATCTATTTAATTTTATTAACAAGGCCTGTTATTCTCGATAGATAATAATTAACTGGAGCTGACTCACCAATACTATGGAACAGGAAAAGACTCGTACTATTCTAAATACAATTTAGAGTTCTGGATACTTTCTAAATATAATTTAGAAATCTGGAACTTTCACTCGAATTAAATACGATAAAATTTTCTTCAAATTACGGACGCACTGATTTTAGAATGGATGGATTTATGAATTTAATTATACTATTAGACTATTTCTACAATATTCACAAAAAGTGAGACAACTCTAAAATACGATGTTGTCTCGTGGGGATTTCAAATTCAACTGACTAAACTTTTTTCAAATAAATAATTTTCTTCTCCTGTGGTTAAAAACTTTTTCTTTTTAAAAAAAATACTAAATTATATTTCCCAATAACAAAGTTTATTAAAAAAATCCAAAATATATTTCAAATGAACATTATTTTTTATTAATGGTAACGTTATTAATACACAATAAATTTATGTTTATTTACTTACATAAAACTATGCCCACAATGATGATGATTTGTATTTTTTGCAAGTTCAACAAAATACACTAGGATAACATTTTCAGAAAAAGACGATGTTTTTTGTGCCAGTTGCCAATCCATACAACTTTTGTACACTGCATCATATTTACCTTTTGACTTGTTAGGTAGGAGATTTTCTGTAGCGCTAGCCGCTAATTTTAAAATGTCTGGCAGTGTACAAGACATATCTTCTAAATCTGATTCACTATTAGACATTTCTCTAATGATACCAGAGATAAGAATGTTCACACCAAATAACTCACAAACCGACTGACAGTATATCTACAAATACAATGACAAGTAAATTTACAAATTGTCAAATTTGACGCAACGATTGAGTAATATTATTCCATCGAACTGTCATTATTATTCAATTCTATATGGTAATGCATGGCATTACTTGATAAAAATCGCATATTTAACAGGTATATTAATTAATAGTTGTGGATAAAAATAATTATACTATGATTACAAAAGGTAAAACGGATTATCAAGCCAGTAAAGTAATATTGAAAAATTGTTCGTAAATTACTATAAATATTCACAACAATCATTAATATGTATTATATGTAGAATTTCATCTACTTACATTTTTGTTATGTTATGTCTTATATTTTGAGTTTTGATTTAATTATGAATGTTACAGTTAAAATTATAATAAATTTCTGAATTTTGTCTTTCTTTTTATAACAATGTACCTATTTTGTATAAGTAAAAGTCATCGCTAATAACGCGAGAATTATCGTTATTTTTTAACTTATTTTTAACCGGTCCAAAATGTCCCTAATATCTACCAAAATATATCGAGCCATCCAAAAAAATATAATTGGGGTAAGCTTTGAAATTTTGTTGGTTATGGAGCCGCTCTACTCTTTGACCATAGAATATCATTTTAAGGCAGAAAGTATGTGTTTTGTGTATTTCTAGCTTAAAATATCATTCTTTGTTAGTGACTATGTAACCATTAAAATTTTAAAGCCTACTTCAATTATATTTTTTTGGATGTCCCTATACTATACAGTAGCTTGGATAGTTAATCTATTATACAGTGACTAAATTTATAGTCTTGGTAGATATATCGGTAACCACGATATTTCACCGGTGAATATAAAATAACTGGCGCTATCGGTGATTCATGTCTCGCAGATACAGTGATTCAGTTTCAACCGAATACTGCAATATCGGCATCGTCGATCATCGCCACTAGCATTGGAAGAGCGCGCCGATCGATAATCGATGTAAAATATCATTATTTACAAATATTATGTGAAGAAAAAACAGTGATTTAAGCAGATATGCTATTATGGGTATTAGGAATATATATTTTTGCTTTTACTGAATGAGAAGGCCGCAATCGGTATAGATAATATAAGTAAGTATGTTATTGACGGCTGGTGCCACCAAATCAAAGGGAAAATACGAACATGCTGTCCGACCCGATACCAAAAGGGCAAACGTGCAGCTTTTTTGTGAATTATATTGTTTATTTCGGGGAGAAATATTAAAATAAATTTGGTAAACGCTTAACAGCCATTAGATAAAATAAATGCTATTAATTTTTTTAGTTTATCTCTGCTGTTTCTGATTTTGACTTTAAGTATTGTAACAATAACACTATAGGTAAGTAAATAAAGTATAGTGCCAGTGAAATATATAAAAATATTTAGATGTTTTTTCAAAGTTCAAATTTTCTTTATATATTATAAAATATGAGAATGACATGTTTTAATTTTTCAAATACGTACATATGAATGGATTGATAATTAAAGTAGCATGTCTTAAACTAATATATCAGTGTAACAAAAAAAAAGAAGTTTTCGGGGTCATCCTGTCCAATTTTATTAAAAAAAGTTTAATATAGCTTGTCAATTTAAATAAAAAGTTATAAAATCTTTCAACCAAGTTATTAGAGAGATAAAAAATCCCCAGTCCACATTTTTCTTTAATTTTCAGTATAAAACATTTTGAAAATATCGAATACCAGTGAAATCTGGAATATTTTACACCTATTGAGGGTGACAATTATTATGCAACATGTAATATGTGCAAGCAAAGACTTTCATATAAAACGACTAACTCAAATCTAAGAAAACATATTACCTCTAATCATTCCTCAGTCTCACTAGATGGATTAAATGCCCGCAAAACAGATAAAACAAAAAATCGTAACACCAATACAACTGAAAATACAGCTAGTACTAGTACTAATAGCGTACCATTTGTCGCTCCATCTACTTCTGGTACATCGGTTGCATTGACAAAATAGAGTACTTATAGTACAAAAAGTTACATCACAAAAAAATTAGAAAATCAACCTTCAACGAAATAAACGAAAAAAAATTGCAGTTGATTATCAAAGATTATCAGAGCTTCAGAACTGTAGAGTATACGGGATTTAGAGAACTTATTCCGCACTAAATCCTTCATACGAACTTCCCAACAGATAATAAATTTTCAATGCACTAATACCTGCACCATAGACAAATAATAATATAAGAGACAGTTTGATGCATAGGTGGTATGTGGCACAATGTTTCTGCGCAACTGACCTGCGCATTGAGTCTCTACTGTCGTGAACTACAAGACTGTTTTACATAAACAAAATAGAATAAAATATTGTAAAATTCAATACATTTCAACATATCGCCTTTAATGTGGATAAATATTATAAAATATTCTAGTATATTAACTTTTACGTCATTACACATTACATTGGTTGGTGTGAATATGGCTTATGTTTGTCAAAGTCAAAAAATTGTTGAAAATATGGTTATGGTGTGACAAACAATGGTGAGTATTTTAGGGTAACTTTTAGTTTGTTTCTTAATTTATTTAAGATTTTGGTTGTAATAAAAGTATATGAACCTTTAAAATGTCATCACCAGGTATAATTCGTCATAGTTGTATTGCAAAGGATTTTAATATTAAATATTTTTGGCCACTTGGCAATTTGGAGTTAAAGAACAAAATATTTTTCAAACTTCCGTCTGACATTAATCAAAGTACTGTATTATCCATGAAAAGAAAGCTTATTTTTTGTAACAATAATGATAGTCATGAACTACAACACAAATTATGAAGCAGATGACTGCAGTTTATTGTATTATTTTTTAAATTTTCATAATAAACCAAAACCATTCACTATTAACTACTACTATTAATAACTAAATGATTTAAATTGTGACACTCAAACAATAAGCTATGTCTCTGGTTCCCTTGTAAAAAAAATACAACTTTTAATTGCGAAGAATGTAAGGCTAATTTGCTGACAGATTTTTAGACATTCACCATAGGTTCACTTCCTTCAAAGAAAACACATCTGATTTATGTACAAAGAGAAGTTAAATTTATTTCAATACTGCATGACTTTGTTATCATATTTTACCACTTTTAGGTCATGTAAAAAATATTACTGAAAAAACTGAACACTTTATTAACTTAACTCCTTTTTATTAAAGTATTTGTTGTCAATAATTTTAAAATAACTTGAGCAATTTGATCTGAATTCTATTGAGTTAACTCTCTTAAATATAATGTAATGTAATTTTAGTAAAAATATGTAGTTTTGTGATAAATACATTTTGTATTATGTGCAGGTTAATAAAACAATTAAATGTTTGCTATTTTCTTATTTATCTAAATATTTTATTAATTTGTTTTTTATTTTATGTGCCGGTTGATAAAAAATTTAAATATATGCTGTTTTATTATTTATTGCCAAAATTATTTGTTTCACAATTGTTTATTATAATTATTTCATCACAAAAAATTAAATATAATTTTATTTTTTGGAATGAAATAATTATATAATGAACAATTTTAAGACAAACTGTAAAATTTACCTACCCATAATCCAAACTACCAAATTTAAATATCCCGCCTGTAAGAATTAGTTTCGACAACCGCAAGGGATGCGCTGAGATCGACGCGATGCCAGCTGTTTATACGGGAACGAACACTCTCTTAATATGTTTATTTCTATATGACCTGCACGATATTAGAAGTGCCTTAACGATTGTCGGAAATTGGTAAATACTAGCGTTAAAAATATCTTTAACAACCAATTGCTGGACGTCAGTCAATACCGAAAGTTTCATTACACTCACTGGTCATTTTATTGATAATAATTTCCAATTTAAATATTTGTTACTTGAAGGTTCACCCTTGAAAGGCCATCATACTGGCCAAAATTTAGCTGCAACAATAAACAGAAATGTATCAGATTGGAACCTATTAGAAAAAATAATTTTGGCCTCCAATATAAAAACACCTATAATTAAAGAATTAGATTGGACACATTTTGGCTGTTCTGCCCACACATAAATTTGATAGTTAAAGATTCTTTGTCTGAGTCCGATATAGTTGACCTTCTTACTAAAGTTAGAGCGATTGTTGGACATTTTAGGCGAAGCTATATAGCTACACAAAAACTAATGGAACATCAACAACAAAATAATCCATCTGCCGACACACTAAAATTAATTCAGGACGTTGCCACTCGGTGGAATTCTACATGCTTGACCGCTTTGAAACTTTAGAAAATGCTGTAAAACGCACAATGGCAATGTGCCTGTGTTAGGTCCGACTGAATGGAATCTATGTAAAGAGCTTTAAAAAGTGTTGCGCACATTTGAAAAAACAACAAAAACAATAAGCGGAGAAAATTACATAACAGGTTCGTACGTCATTCCTTTAGTTAATGGCCAACCTTATGAAAAAAAATAAACGGTTTTAAAGATTAAAACTAACTTTTCCGCATGTGTGACCCTGAACAATATTCTATCATAAAATTGTTACTTGTATACACTTCGGGGGATGTATTGTGCTAACAAACCGAAATTTCTCCAAAAATAACCAAAAATTTAGTATATCTGGATTTATAAGACCCGCTGTACACGCTCCAGTCAACTGAAAATCAATAGGGTACATCTGTGAGACACTTTGAACAATATTCAATCATAAAATTGATCAATCGTATACTCTCTGGAGGCTGTATTGTGCTAACAAACTGAAAATTCTCCAAAAATGACAAAAATCTGGTACTTCAAGTACCATAGCACCCGTTGTACTGGCTTTAGTGAGCTGAATATCAATAGTGTTCATCTTTGAAACGCTCTGAATAATATTCAATCATAAAACTGATCACTTGTATATACTCTGGAGGCAGTATCGTGCTAACAAACTGAAACTTCTCCAAAAATGACAAAAATATCATACTTAAAGTACTGTAGCACCTGTTGTATTGGCTCTGGTGAGCTGAAAATCAATAGAGTTCATCAGTGAGATGTCCTTAACAATATTCAATCATAAAATTGGTGACTTGTTGAACTCCGGAGGCTGTATCGTGCTAACCAACTGAAATTTCGCAAAAAATGACAAAATGTCGTACTTCAAGTACCATAGCACCCGTTGTACTGGCTCTGGTGAACTGAAAATCAATAGGGTTCATCTGTGACATGTCCTTAACAATATTCAATCATAAAATTGGTGACTTATTGCACTCCGGAGGCTGTATCGTGCTAACAAGACATGTAAGAAAAAGTGGCCGACGACGCCATACACACAGGTTTTTTCTTCTAAAAACCGTTTCTTTGTGTTGTTGTTGATGGAAAACGTGAAAATAACTCAAAAAAAATTTCAAAATTCCAACTTTTTTTGGGGTAAACCAATACTTTTCTCGCATATTGAAAGGTTGGGCGGAAAAGTAAAAAGTTTGACAATATTGTGGTTCGTATGATAACTAAGTTGAAAGGCAGCATTTCTGGATCCACGATTTAAATTACTGATTCCAAAACAGTACTTACAATAGCGGACACTACAAAAAAACAGTTAATATCTTTGGTTGCTGCTAAAATCGAGACAAAACAAAAGCATTTAAAAACTGTAAACACATGCGTTGATATAAATCCAGTCGACGAAGAAGATGAAGACGAATTTTGGAGGGAACAGAATTTTAACTTCCCCAACCTAAGCGAACTTGCTAAGGAAAGACTCTGTGTAGCTGCAACATCAGTTCCGTGTGAAAGACTGTTTTCTAAAGCCGGGTTAATAGTAACGGACCGTAGAAATAAATTAACTGCTAACAAAGCAGAAAAGCTAATTTTTCCTATTGCTAATTCTTCATTGGGAAAAAAGTGCTTTTCTTTTGTTTCATTTTTATTTTCTTATTATGTATTTTGGTTTTAGTTTTAAACAGTTTTTATTTTATATTATTATCAGTTACAAATGTTAGAATAGTATTCCATTAATAAAAAATGTTTATTTTTAAAATTAATGAATAAACCCTAACAATTGATTTAATTTTTACATATAATATGGCAATATGTTCATTTGAAATAATCAATTTAGAATTAAATAATATTAAACTAGTTGCAATTTTTATGTTATACCCTATATATTAATATTTATTCGAGTTGCGAGTCAATCTCGATTTCGTATTATTGCTAATATTTATTGTTTTAAAATAATCCGATAAGAGATGCATAAATAATATATTCGTATGCGTCGCCAGTCACCGTGCGCTGGTCTTATATTTCGATTTGTCTTTGCTATTTATACTCAGTCACTGCGGTGATTCCCAACACTATAAATTTACTAGAGTAACTTTTTTGATAGGATACTAATGCAGAGCAAGATTTCAAAAAGAAAGAAAAAAAATGATTTTTTTAATGCCTAGGCATTAAAAAT
Source organism: Galeruca laticollis (assembly GCA_963921935.1). Taxonomy (NCBI): domain Eukaryota; kingdom Metazoa; phylum Arthropoda; class Insecta; order Coleoptera; family Chrysomelidae; genus Galeruca; species Galeruca laticollis. The sequence goes on from OY998175.1 coordinate 118,021,174, forward strand.
TATTTTTACTGACTAGGCAGTAAAAGTGTAACTTCTATGATCGATAAATTTCACTTAAACTGACGTTTAATGTCAATCGGAGAAAAAATAGTTTTATTGTATTTTTTTATTTTTTAAGTATCTATTTCTGGGGGCCAACGTTGTGTGTATTACGGTTAACTACAAACTAGAAGAGTGCCATTATTACAATGTTAAATGCGATATTCAACCATCTACACTTTAGACAAAATACGGAATTCAAAATTTCAAGCATTAGTTAATTTTCTCGGAGATACACTGTTTAATACTTAATGATTATGCCTAATATAATAAATAAACTATAATCGATTTAATATTGTGAAATGTAAATATTTGTAACAATATATCAGACGCCGAGACGCAATATTCCAAATAATAAAAAATCTTTCGTGAGGACACGTCATAAAACATATGAAATAATGCGCAAGTTTTGTCTGGTTTCTTTCCGGTGAAAGCTCGACGGGTGTTCAAGTGTCCTTTCCAAGTGAACAATTCCAAAATTAGGACATACACGTGGTCGGTTACGAATTCAAAAAGACGCGGTTTTTATCGTCTTTTGTTCCCAGAAAAACGTTTCTCTTTGTTTTCTGAACGACGTACAGACCGTAACGAAATGAACAATTTAAAAGAATTTACAGAGGGAGATACTTATACAATATTTTTAAACACAAACATATAGTGACTTTCTCAGTCTATTTTCGTTAATTTTTTGTACGGTATGGAAGAAAGCGCTGGCATATACGAGGGTTTCTATTTATATTTTTGCCCTAGTAATTAAATTATCTAGTTTAATACTGTTTACGCTACTGGAAATATACCGCATGATTGGCTGAAATCTATATTCATTCCGATCCCTAAGAAACTAGGAACAAAACGATGCAATAAGACAGATTATAAAAAGTCTTAAGAGCCATATCAGTTTAAAGGGTTTTCTCAGAATCATTCACGGCAGGATAAGGGCTAAATGTGAAATAGAATTAGATGAAACCCAATTCGGATTCAGAAATGCCCTAGATAGAGACGCTAACTGTTCTTTTGCAAAGGCGTCGACATCCACGCAAGGACGTCTTCGGGTATTTTGTCGATTATGAGAAGGCCGTCGACAGAGTACAACACTCGAAATTTTGCCTTTTTCAGGCGTCGGATTGGAGTTTTTCCTGTACCCATTTTTTCTATTCTTTTCTGACCTTGGCCAAAGCTCTCATCTCTCCTAATGTTTTCCTTAATTTTTTCCAGTTTCTTCAATTTGATCTATCCATTAACTCCTGGGTCTTCCTCTTTGTCTCTTTCTTGATTTTTCTATTTCCAAAATTTTTCTCATTATGGTGGCCAAACCAATATAACTGTTTCTTTTTAATCTTTGTGATTATTGGATCTTGATTAGTTATGTTTCTGATCTCTTCGTTCCTTACTTCGTCCCATTTTGTTTTACCTAAATGTTTCATTTCAATTGCATTTATTTTGGTTTCTTGCTTTTTCTCTAGTACCCAGATTTCTCTAGCATGTTATAGTTGGTACTGTAATTTTGTTATAGAGTTCCAACTTTGTGCCCATATCAATGTGTTTGTGGCTTAATATTGTTCGATTTAAGGAATAATATAATCTTGTTGATTTATTGGCCCTATTATTAGGTTCGGCATCTATTTTCCCTTCTGATATAATACTTCCTAGGTAATTATAAGTTGTTACTCATTCTAATGTTGCGTGATTAGAACTCAGTTCCTTGTTAGTCTTGCTGTTTTTCATTTACTATCATTACTTTAGTTTTTTCTTTATTTGTGTGAATGTAAACGACGAGTACTCAGTGTGTATATGTTTATTAATATGCAGCTAAGCGCTTTCGGCCATTAGGCCATTATCAAAGCTGTCCTATAAAATTATGTTTGTAAAATTTTGAAAAAAAAACAATTTAAAAATTGAACTTACGTCATAAAAAAAATCTAAAACAGGTGTCAAAAACATCCAGTTAATAAAATCAAACAATGTACAAAGTTAAGTCATTGTTACGATGATGTCATTAAAATAAAAAACATTAAAATAACCCTATTAAGAGGGTGTACAATTATAATTCACATAATGGAAATTCCCATTCAGTAGTGCAAACTAAATGATACCCGATGACAAGTTTGACGTTAAAAATACGGTGGCTAATAAGCCAACGTGCCGTAAAAAAACAAGTGTATGACAATACAACATATTTGTGTGATGAACATTGAATCAAATGTATGATTGAAAAGATGAAAAAATTCATATAGCGAATTGTAAATTGTAGGAAACCCTATATATTACATTTATTTTAAATTTAAAAATTGAAGTTAAAGATGTGATGAAACAAAAAATTGAAAAAACTCCATTCAAATTCACAACATTTATCTAGTTTAGATGAATAGTAAAATCCCCTTCCACCCTTGATTGTATACTGAAAATCGAATTAGGGGCTGGATCCATTCCCCAGCCAGTCAGGAACAAGCGTAGTAAACCTATACGTGTAAAATGCTAGATAACATAAATTAAAACACTTAGTTGTAAATACATCCATGGAGGAGTTTACATAATCTAGTGACGAAGGTGGAAAAGTACGCTGGCAAAGTGAACCCAACAGCCTCCCATATGAATTAGATGTAAATGGTATAGTGATTGTGACCTAATGACCCAAACTATGTCCCATACATAGCCCGGCGTCAAGAACACAATGTGATTATTGAATTTAGGTTATTTGTTACATACCTAGACCCATACTAGGCATGTACAAGAAGAGAAGAATTCATACGAGTATGTTAAGAGTGAAAGGGTAGGACAGAATTTGATAAGAGCTGCAAGATAAAGAACTTGTTGATGAACCCAACTATGACCCATACATAGCTAGGTTACACGGGAACAATGTGGTTAAGAAGTTTTTGATAGGTATGACAATCCTAGATCCATACTAGGCATGTACAGGAAGAAACGGGGTGGGAGTGTAAAGAGAAGAAAGGGATGGTGTGTAGTTATGACAAACCTATATCCATACTAGGCCTGTATAGAAGAGAAAAAACCAAGTGAAATTATAAAGAGAAGAAAAGGATGGCAGCTATGCCATGGCTGTGACCGAAAGAATAAACCTAGACCTGTACTAGGCGTATCCATGCATAGTTCTAGGGATGCAAAGAAAAATTATTGTTAAGAAGATACTATGAATTGGTTGTTGGATGGAGAATGCAAGTTTCTAAGTGTCTGGAACACAGTCTGTAATGCAGTGATAGATGTGGTGCAAATGTGAGAGGAGAATGAGGTTGAGCAAACTTAAAGTAGAAGAAAGAAGAAATAGAGGTAAAGAATGAATAGAGGTCTAATAACTCACCCTCCCTGGGTGGGTTTTGTTTAAATTGATAATGGTTCGCAAACCGCTGTCACCACTCTAATAATCGCTGTCACCAGTGTAATGTAATCTTTAATTCCAGATATGTAAGATATCTTGATCAAAATACCAAAAGAGCATCCCTACCTTTTCCTTGGTCACTCTGTATTGATCCCGTCCTTCGATTCCACCAAATTCTGCCTCCAGTGCGCGGCTGAGCGTGTAAGGCAATCCAGTCCGATTGGTTTTTGCTAGGTTCGCCTGGTCTTAAAACGGATGAATCTTCCTTTGCCAGGACAGGGTTTGTCCTCCTCGTCTCGGTCACACGTCCACGATTGTTGCACTTCCATAAGGGGAAATTTTGGAGTAGGGGTTATAGGAAAAATAATGTAGAACCTCCACGTCATACAAAAAATATATATAATAAAATAATCTCTCAAAATCCTCATATACAGCTATACATATGTATACTTAAACCTAAACTACAATCCCGTATGACCAAATTAATCCCAATTCCCTGGTATAACTCTACCTATACATATATTTATTTATAATTGGTTTATTATTAAACCTACCCCTGTATATCCTACAATTATAAAAAAATCAAATTTATGAACAGAGTTCTCGTTTGTTCGGTGGTGCGGCAAAACTAGCCCTTATCGGCTTGTTGGTCTTTTTATTCAAAAAAAAATGCGTGAAAGGCGTATGTTTTATTATATTCGTTTCTCAATCCTTCTATTCTCCGGTGTCGAGAAAACTAAATAATTATTACGTGTAAATACCTTTATATGCAACAATGATTCATTTTTCGTCGTTCAGGTCGTCATTGACCTGCAGGGAACGAAAGTGAAATTTTTTGTTCTGTAAAGAAAAATTCTGATGAGCTAAGGAAAACAATTTAAATTATTTATCGACACTGGCGTTACAAGTTGCGAAATTCCTCAGTAATATAATTACCTACGATAAATTTATGCATTTACACTGGCAAAATAAGAAAGAGTTTTAATTTATAATTTACGGCTGAACAAAAGACTGATAACAATATTTCTCTATAATAAATTTGACTTATCAGCGCAATTTCGCTGAAACCCGCGAAAATATGAAAAACATACGCTCCGGCCTTTGTGTTACCAAATACCAAAATAAACCTCGCCTAACTTTCTATCTCTTTCCTGCCTTCGAGGTGGAAGAGAATATGTGGCCCAACAAATGATAACTCCTACTTAACAAAATGAAACCTAACTTGTGTCAAGTTGGCGAACTCGGCAAAATTGTAATTATTCCAGTACACACGGTAAATTATATATTTGTCAGGACGAAAAACTTAATCTGAGAGTGAACAGCTATGTCCCGTCTCTTTGAAAAAATCAACAATCAACAAAAAAAAATCTAATAATTATATTTGCTATCGCTACACCTTGTATATAGCAATTGACCTATACACCCAAGTTCAAAATCCAGCTCGATCAATAACGAGTAAATATATCACTAGTAAAATTTATCCCAATCTGAATTTAATTCAAAAACTTACTGCTTGTCAAACGTCCTCCGTCTCGCCGGGAATTTTCTTGTTTTTTTTTCTATCTGCTTGTTCACCGCAAGTCGTGCCAATAAACGGAATCGTGATATGTCGAAAGGCAATTAGCGTAGAGGGTAAGTCTACCGTTTGTGTATCGAAAAAGGAGACAGTTTTCACCGTCAAGGAATAATCTCAGTATCCCTATCACCTCCTAACACAACGGAGAGAATTTTTACCACTCGTACCGCTAACACTAAAAAAAACACTAGTACCGTTTACCGTGGCAGGGGAAAAACCTTTCCCTTCGCGTGTTCGCCCCCGGTACACACTGCCGCTCCTGGTCTGTGTACACTCGTTTTTTGTTTTCCCCCGACTTCGGTTTTGGGGTTTTCGTCGAGTTGCAAAAAACAGCTTTTGTTTTTTGAATCGTGCTAGTTTTTGTTATCGAAATAATTGTATTCAAAACAATTATTTCGCTTTGACCCAGTAAGATGTTTTTTATTTCTCTATTCTGTTTTGGCTTCGTATTGTTTTATTAAACATAATGTGTGTCGCGTTCCAGTTATTATTATGATGTAAAATAAAATATGTTTTACCGTGTGTTCTGAAATTTTCTACCATAAAATTATCTTTTAGGTATTCGTATTTATTACATTACTTCCCCCTTTGTAAAAGTATTGCGACCTCCCTGGTCCAATACCTTTTTTTTCAAAACCCCCGTACAACTATTCCTACCCTTAATTTATATGTTACAGTTTTATGCATTTTACATATTTATGTTACATTTTCTCAATATTTATGATCGGCACTGTATTTGGCAATTTTTTCGCTATTACCCTTTTTATCCTTGACCTAGGTCGCGACTCATTCATTCGCCTTTTACGAATCAGCCGAGTGCTGGGCGAAATATTCTTGGACCGGATCGCCACGGTGAGAATGTGAGTCGAACGCCCTAGAGGACCACAAGGTTTTGAACAGAGGCTGAAATTTACAATTAAGATGTACTTGTGTGTTGAGGCAGTGTTCTGAGTTAACATTCATTTCCCTGAGTATTTCTAGATCCTCAAGCAAGTCCATCTTTCTGAAGTTGTTCCTGGGAATGTTATGCAGGATTTTAGAGTTACGTGATGGAGAAAAGTTATGGTTATTGAACTTAATGTGGAAGCCGAAATTCGACGAAGTGGGTTTATTAAGATGTTCCTTAATTCTAGTACCTAAAGCACGAGTAGTCCTACCCACATAAGTAGATGGACAAAAATCACAAGTTAATTGGTAGATACCACTTCTATTAAGTTTATCAATAGGATCTTTGTTCTTAGAGAAAATTGTGGAAATGGATTTTAACACCTTCAAGATTGTTGGTGAAAATCTTTGAAATTTCATCTGAAACTTCACCACAATAAGTCAACGCACGATACTGAGTCTGATCGTTGTTGTGAACCTCAGGGTAGGCCAAATTTCTTCTCAGCCTCCTTGTTGTCTTCGAGACCATACTATCAACAATTTGAGGAGAATAACCATTGTTCAATGCCAACTGTTTCAAGATATTAAGCTCTGCGTTGAAATTATGTTGAGAAAGAGGGACCCTAAGTAATCTATATACATAACAAGATATAGCAGACATTTTGTGTTGAATAGGGTGGTTAGAATGTATTGGAATAAGATGATCAGTCTGTGTGGGTTTTCTGTTTATGGAAAATTCAATTTGATAAAGTCAAATCCAAAAAATTTATTGAGCCATTGTTTTCAATTTCCAAGGTAAACTATATGGAAGGGTGTATATCGTTAAGTTTGCTAAGGATACTGTATGCATCCTCTACATAGCATAGCATATAAGCTATCAAGGGTGGAAGGGGATTTTACTATTCATCTAAACTAGATGAATGTTGTGAATTTGAATTTGAATGGAGTTTTTTCAATTTTTTGTTTCATCACATCTTTAACTTAATTTTTTAAATTTAAAATAAATGTAATATATAGGGTTTCCTACAATTTTCAGTTCACTATATGAATTTTTTCATCTTTTCAATCATACATTTGATTCAGTGTTCATCACACAAATATGTTGTATTGTCATACACTTTTTACGGCACGTTGGCTTATTAGCCACCGTATTTTTAACGTCAAACTTGTCATCGGATACCATTTAGTTTGCACTTCTGAATGGGAATTTCCATCATGTGAATTATAATAGGGTTATTTTAATGTTTTTTTTTATTTTAATGACATCATCGTAACAATGACTTAACTTTGTACATTGTTTGATTTTATTAACTGGATGTTTTTGACACCTGTTTTGGATCTTTTTTATGACGTAAGTTCAACTTTTTAAATTGTTTTTTTTTTCAAAATTTTACAAACATTGTAATTTTTTAGGACAGCTTTGATAATGGCCTAATGGCCGAAAGCGCTTAGCTGCATATTAATAAACATATACACACTGAGAACTCGTCGTTTACATTCACTCAATTTACATCTAGTGTGTAGACCATACCCACAGACATTTCTTTTTCTTTATTTACGGTGATTTTCATATTTTCTATTTATCTTGCCAAAAAGTTTTGATATACTTCAGTCTCCAATTCGATATTTTTATTTTTTATTACTGTTTTATCTATTCTCTTCTTCTTCTTCTTTGTGCGCTATACTTGTTATCAAACGTTGGCTATCATCAAGCGTTCAGGCGTTGGTTATTATCGAGTTGACAATTTGTTGGAAAGCTTCTCGATCGGTAGCTACATGAAACAATTCTTCGACTGTTCGACCTGTCCAATGTCTAATATTACGAAGCCAAGAAAGCTGTTTTCTGCCAATCCATCGCTTTCCTTCTATTTTACCCTGGATAATTAATCGGAGCATGTGATATTTATGCCCCTTCATTATATGTCCAAAGTATTCGACTTTTCTTATTTTGATGGGGTTTGTCAATTCTCGCTCTTTATGTTCATTAGTTACGTGTGTTGTCCACGAAATTTTTTTGCATACGGCGATAGGACCATAACTCATACGCTTCCAATTTATTAAGGCGCTTGACTTTCAGTGTCCAGGTTTCACATCCGTAAAGCAAAACAGACCAAACGTAGCACTTTAATACTCTTAGACGGATGTTCATCGAAAGACTTCTATTACATAGTACAGAACGCCAACTTGTGAATCTTTTACGTGTCAGTTCTATTCTGGTTGAGATTTCTTCATCGCTTTCAACTCTACAGTCTATTCAGCTACCCAAATACCTAAAGTGTTGTACTCTGTCCAGAATTTTTACCTAATTTTAATTTTGGATACTCGATATTAATTTTACCGACAACCATCCACTTCGTTTTCTTTTTGTTGACACTTAAACCCCTTTTCCTCGCATGCATTGTTTACTGCATTTAGTAGTGTTTGGAGGTCTTCAAGCCTTTCTGCCATTATAGCAGTATCATCAGCGTACCTAATGTCGTTAATGACGTCTCCACCAATTTTAACACCTTCATGACGATATTTCAGCGCTTGTTTAAAGACAGCCTCCGTGTCGATGTTGGTTGATGTCCTGAAAACTCGGGATCTTCCAATTGAAGACACAAATGAGCGTTTGGTTTCCCTGCTGAAATCCGTTATTTTGTGTTTTCCCATGTTTCGATGACCATCTTTGCTCCCAAATTTCACATCCTTATTTGGTTATGCCGTGCTGATGAGGCAAAATGAGCCAGAAACATGCATGTCCACGGTTACCACTCTATTTCAGTAGCCCTTTATTTTGCGTGAATTACCCATGAATATATATATATATATATATATATATATACATTGATGGCACAAATGTGCGTTTGGTTGTCCTGTTATTTTCGTTCTTTGTGTTCTTCCATGTTTCATTCAACATCGTTGCTCCCAAGTTTCACATCCATACTTGGTTATACCGTACTGATGAAGGCTAATGAGCTAGAAACATGCATGTTTACGGTTACCACTCCTCTTCAGTAACCTCTTTATTTTTGCGTGCTTTCCCATGATAACACTTGTTGTTTGCTCTTTGTTTTTGTTAAATTCACGCATGATCCATTTTTGATTTATATATATATATATATATATATATATATATATATATATATATTATTTTTGCGTGCTTTCCCATGATAACACTTGTTGTTTGCTCTTTGTTTTTGTTAAATTCACGCATGATCCATTTTTGATCTTGTTTCTGTACCTTGGGTTGGTTTTTTCCAGACAGGAGGGCTTTATGCGTCTCCGTGTTGATATTGGTTGTTGTTCCAAAACCGGAATCTACCAATTGATGGCACAAATGTACGTTTGGTTGTCCTGTTATTTTCCGTTCTTTGTGTTCTTCCATGTTTCATTCAACATCGTTGCTCCCAAGTTTCACATCCATACTTGGTTATACCGTACTGATGAAGGCTAATGAGCTAGAAACATGCATGTTTACGGTTACCACTCCTCTTCAGTAACCTCTTTATTTTTGCGTGTTTTCCCATGATAACACTTGTTGTTTGCTCTTTGTTATATATATATATATATATATATATATATATATATATATATATATATATATATATAGCCTATCTAAGAAAAAATCGTTCTAATATAATCAGTTTAGAAAGTTTTAGAGTCAGTAGACTAAATATTACGTCAGTTTCATAAACTACATAAATTGTATGTACTTATATAAAATCCAAGACATCCTACAAAACATCAGCTCTCCACTAATCAGCCAGCATGGTTAATGTTAATTTCGGATTTTGTAACTTATTCACCGAGTATATCGATAGTTTTAATAAACATAAATAAAATAAATACAATTAAAAAAGTTAAATTTCTTGTTTAATTACCAATTCCTAAAATGCCGACCTTTAGAATATTAGTCATAACGATTATTTCTATTGAGTTGACACTAGTTTTGATTTAATTCATATTGTTGCTGACGTAACAGTCACGTGATGGAAAAGCTCCACCGTTTCTATTGTATTTTGCCCGTTACAATATCAATGTTTCGATTATTAGCTTGAATATTGATTTAGATCATTTTGAGTGTTTTCTGGCATGTTTTATGACTTATAAAACAGGAAAGTTTTATAGACCACATTAAAGACCGCCGAGCAGTTGAATTATGACATAATATAACGATTGTGGGTACAATCGTGTGTGTTTGAATAAATGTGGAAACAAATTGATTCTCGTTGAAAAGAATTGGTTACAATATTTTATAATCAATAATTTTGCATTACATCTAACTCTCAATATAAAAATTAAAAAGAAATAGTGAATATTGATGTGGGTTTCATGTATATCGAACACACCGAAATTAACACCTCGAGTCCAAGCAAACGCACCAGTTTGTAGAACTTTCTCCGAAAAAAAAAATGAACAGAAAAGAAATCGATATACCTATGCATATTAATTTAACTATTGTTACAAAACTGGTGAGTTATTGCCTAACAGATAATGGATGTTTTTAACGTAATAATTTAAGAGATTGTCACTTTATACTAATGAGGACTAGACATCAAACAGATTTTTACTAAGTTGAAAACGATGTAAATATAGAAAAAAGTCGTGTAGTGTTATAAGTAAAGTAATCTTTTATTTATTGCATCTTGTGTGATGTATTATCCTTGCACAACACGTGATGAGTGTTATTTGGAGGATATTATATAATAACATCAAAAAGGTAGTATAAGTAAGTGATAATTGTGATTTATTCAATCTATACGTTTTATAAGCGGTACATCCAAAAAAATAACATTACATCTACATAATATAGAACAGAGTCGCTTTTTCCGTTTGTCTGTTTATTCGCTAACTTCTCCTAAACAACGCAACGTATTTTGATAAGTTTTTCATAATCATTTAGATAATTTTTCACGGAAGGTTTTTATTAGTATAAATAATAATTTTACTTTGGCTACTGTATAAAAGCTACTCTTTTATTTTAGATAAACTTACTTTTTTATGATGATAAGTTAGGTATATTCTCAGCTGACCGTGTTGTTAGTTCAGTTAAGTAACTGACCTTATGGTGTTGTAAATATTGGTTCTTATGTGCTTGGTTAGTGGTTTTAAGGTATTTTCTTTTGAGTGACATTTTTACATAATATATAAGTATATGGATTGACAGCCGAAAGCAGTTAATTCAGTTGTTGATTTTAGTCCATATTATTTTTATGAAGGAATAAATTCTGTTTTTATTTCAAAAAATGGTACCTACCTGTTAGGGATATCGACAACAACAGAGTTGGCAACACTGACATGGAAGGTTGAATGGCATGACAGCATCGTGCAGTGGACCGAGTTGACGTAGACACGTTGTTGACATATCGATTAAATTATATGTACTTTGAAAATAATTATTAAAGTAATAAACTGTATTTGAGTGTCAGGTTGGTAAGAAAACAAAAATAGAAACGAAACGTGGTCACCTAACCTAAATAAAAATATCCACAAAAGAAGAAATAATCCTACAAAAGTAAGCAAAATGACCGACACAGACAAAATTGCAGCACTAGAATGGCAAATTGAGTTGTTAAGCACTATAATCAACAAAAGCAATCCAATAAATGTACCACTACCTCAATCTTTAAACATTAAAGAAGGGGATATAAATGAAAATTTCAAATATTTTGAGAGATCGTGGCAGAATTATCTAATAGCAAGTGGGCTAAATAATAAAGCAGAAGAAGAAGATGTTTTCAAGAAGTTCTCTAACTTTACAATAAGTGAAGGTGAACAAGCTACTGAAAAAACACTTCTAGAAGCAATAAAAAAAACCTCCCCCCAGAAGTTAACAAAAGATATGAAAGGTATGACCAAGCAAGAAATAAATGAAAAATGTGCAGAATATTTTGACAGACTCAGAAACTTGATAAAAAATTGTCAATACCTATGGTGCAATGCCAGATGATATTTTATTAGACAAGATATGTTCAATAAAAGACATAAAAATTAGAGAAAACTTATGGCTAGACAAGAATATAACATTAGAACAAGCAATTCAAAGATGCAAATCCAAAGAACTTTCAGAGAAGCAACTGAAAGACTTGAAAATAAGCGAAAATACAAACAATGAGAGTGAAGTAAACAGAGAAAACGAAACAAACAAATACAAGCAACACAATAAATTCACAAAAAATAAGCAAAATTACAGAAGACACAACTGCAAATATTGTGGACAAATACACAAGCATGACAAAAAATACTGCACAGCCTATGGTAAAAAATGCATTAGTTGTGGGAAATACAATCACTTGTCAAGAATATGTCAGCAAGAAACAAAAAAAATCAGAGAAATCGAAGACTTTTCCTTAAGCTCAGAAGACAGTGAACAAGAAACAAACATTGCCACAGATACTTTAAGCCTATGCAACAAGAAAATAATGACAAATTTAACATTTTCAAATGAAGATAAAGAAAAAATACTAAAATGTAACTTGGACACAGTCAATGTAATGAGAATGAGCATTAGGAATCTAAAAGAAATACTTGAAAGGAAACCAAGACTGACCAAATCGAAACTTAAATGCTACGGCAACAATATAATAACACCATTAGGTTAAACCAAGCTAAACGGTAAGTACAAAAACAAAACTTACAACATACTATTCCATATTATCAGAGATGACAACATAACCTTAATATCAGCAGAAGCATGTCAAGATATGAAACTTATTGAAATAAGAGCAGAAATTAATAAAATCGAAGAAAAAGATGAAATAATAGAAAAATACAAAGAACTGTTTGAAGGACAGGGGTGTCTAAAATGAGAATATAAAATTGAAATAGGTCCAAGCATTATTCCCGCCAAGCAATTCCCTAGAAGGATACCCTTATGCTACCGAGACGAATTAAAAATCAAGCTAAAAGAATTAACAGAGAACAAAGTAAGAACCCAAGAAAATGAACCAACAGACTGGATAAGCAACATAGTATTAGTCAAGAAAAACAACAAATTGAGAATATGCATTGATCCACAACATCTGAACTTGGCAATCAAGAAACAGGAATATCAAGTACCAACAATTGAAGAGATCACACCCAATCTAGTTGATGCAAAAATATTTTCAGTTTTAGATACCAAGGATGGATTTTGGAACATCAAACTGACAAAAGAAAGCTCCAAATTAACAACATTTTGGACACCTTTTGGACGCTACAGATGGTTAAGACTACCTTTTGGAATATGTACAGCAACTGAAGAATATCAACGGAGACTACATGAAATATTTATAGATTTAAATGAAATTCAGATCATAGCCGATGTTCAGGTATCGGCGTTAATTTCTTTGTTTGATTTACCTTTTCGATAAATAATCTGTGGACTGTATTATATTACTTTATTTTACATCACTACCGATACTATTATACAGTGAATTTAGCCTTTTTAAATTTTAATAATATTGTTAACTTAATTATAAAGTCTAGAGTAACCTCACTCTTATTCTCTTCGACTGCGACTGTCACTCTTTTTCTTCCCCCTCGGGTCTCTGTCACATGCACATCAAATAATTACGACATTGCCACTTTTATTATTTACTACAGAAGCTTTTGAGTCTTAACATACCCGCGGCCTTGAAAGCACCAGCTTTTAACGAAATATTTATTGTTCATTAAGAGAAGAACACACACGACTAATTGTCCAGCGGTAATGGGCAAATTTTGGAGAAGTCTCTTTTAATAGTTCCATTGTTGGTGAGAATCTCAGCCACTCTCGAGATATTATCACTTCCGCGAATTAATTTGATTACACGTCCTAATCTACAGTTCAAAGGTGGTAGCTTGTCGTCTTTTATCAGCACTAATATGCCTTCTTCCAGCATTCCATTGCTCGTCTTCCATTTGGTTCGCTGCTGAAGGTCAGAGATATACTCCTTATACCATCTTCTCCAGAAGTGTTGTCGGGCATTTTCAATCTTCTGGTATCTGGATAATCTGCTCTCCTTTTCTAAACTCATATCTGGCTCAAGAATTGAAGTTAGTGGACGACCAATGATGAAGTGAGCAGGAGTTAGGGGAGAAGGATCTAAGGGGTCGGTAGATAGTGGAGAAAGAGGACGGGAATTTAATATGGCCTCTACCTGGCAAAGTAGAGTTGTGAATTCATCAGCTGTAAAGTTAGAATTACCAGACACACGTTTTAAATGACACTTCATTGCCTTAACCCCTGCCTCCCACAATCCACCAAAATGTGGAGCTTGGAAAGGATTAAAATTCCAGCGTATGCCTTGGTTGTTCACAAAATCACTTATTGAAATTTTATTTTTATTTAGGAAATCATATAATTCCTTTAAATTTCTGTTTGCCCCAATGAAATTAGTACCGTGGTCTGAATAAATTTGACATGGTTTCCCTCGCCGATTAATAAAGCGTTTCAGAGCCAAAAGAAAATCTTCAGTTGAAAGACTATTTACAAACTCTAGATGAATGCCCTTTGTGGCAAAACATATGAATAGACAAACGTAACCTTTTATGAGTTTCGAGCCACGTCCCTTTTTATTGAGGACATGAAAAGGTCCAGCATAATCTATACCTGTAATTTGGAATGGAAAACCTGATAGGAATCTATCACTAGGCAAATTACCCATCATAGGTTGAACCGGTTTAGGTTTCAATTTATAGCATCGTACACATTTATGAGCAACAGATCTAGCTAGATTGCGAGCTGCAATGGGCCAATATGTTTCTCTTATACTATATAACAGTTGTAGTGGTCCAGCATGCAGTAAGTTTTTATGTTCTTGTTCGAAAAGAAGTTTGGTGAAATAATGTTTTGAAGACAAGATCATTGGATGTTTTTTATTAAAGTGAAAATTTGAATTTTGCAAACGACCACCAACTCTAATTATGCCATCAATGTCCATGAACGGATTTAAAGATAAAAGTTTATTCTTTTTGTCAATTTCATTTCCAACCTTCAGATCATTGTACTCCTTGGTAAACGAAGATATTTGGGATATTTTTACAAGTAACTTCAATGAATAATCTAATTCAGTAGCTGTTAAAACACCAAATGTTCGGTTTTCTTTAACAATTTTTTATGAATCTCAAGATATAAGCCATACATCGTTTTAATCGATTTAAACTAGAAAACCTTTCGAAGTGAAATTTACTTTCAGACACAGCAACCAAAGCCGTTTTTATTTCTGGAAGAGGGACAGACATCTTATTATCTTTCGGCCAAAATTCTGGACTCTCTCTGAGCCAACATGGACCGTGCCACCATATGTTTGAATTATTTAAACTACTAGGATAGGAGCCTCTTGATAAAATATCTGCAGGATTTTCTAAACTTGGAACATAACGCCATGACCTTATATCAGTTAAATCCTGTATTTCAGCAATTCTATTGCGTACAAATGGTTTTAATAAATGGACTGAAGTTTTAATCCAGCCAAGAACTATTGTCGAGTCAGACCAAAATGTTACAGAATTTAAATTAAGCCTCAGAGTAGTAGTAACTTTATTAACAATTTTGGCCAAAAGATAGTTCATAGTTCTAACCGAGGAATTGTTAGTGATTTAATTGGCGCAACCTTAGCCTTAGAAATAAGTAAATGACAGAATATTTCTCCATGGCAATTTTCTGATCTGACATACACAGCTGCGCCATATGCTACCTCAGAAGCATCTGAAAACGCATGTAAATCTATTTGTGTAGGATTATCGCAAATTACATGTCGGTCAATTTTTAAATGGTTCAGAGAAGGAAGTTCTTGTATAAAATTATTCCATTTAATTTGCAGATCATAGGAAATAGGACTGTCCCAAGATAAATTTTCTTTCCAAAGTTGTTGTAGCATTACTTTGGCAATTATAATGCAAGGACCAAGTAAACCCATTGGATCGAATATTCTGGATATGCATGAAAGCATTACTCTTTTTGTTAAGTGTTCACCTTTTAGTTCAACGTCAATGTGAAACATTAGTTTGTCCGTTTTACTCATCCAAGATATGCCTAGAGTTTTTGCAACATCATCTTCGCCGATAACTAGACCTTCCGAAGCTTCAGCAAGTTTACATTCTTTTAAATCATTTAATATGTCCGGAAAGTTTGATCTCCACTTTCGAAGTGGAAAGCAACCTGAGCGAAGAACCTCGCATAATCTAAGGCAACTTTCTTTCGCTAGGTGAATATAATCAAAACCTGTCAAAAGATCATCGACATAAAAGTCGTGAAGAATTATATTTGAAATCATAGGTTATTTGTTATTACAAAGGTTGCCTAACTCAACTAGACACCTAATAGCTAAAAATGGTGCACTTGTGGTTCCGTACGTCACTGTGGAAAGTTCAAAGACACTTAGTTCTTTATTTTCGTTTTCTCGCCAAAGAATTCTTTGCATTTTATGCTGATCTTTTAACACTAAAACCTGACGGTACATTTTTTCAATGTCCGGGGTAACAACATATTTATATTGTCTGAAGCGTAATAATATTGAGACTAAATCGTCTTGAATGACTGGTCCCTTTAACTGGAGTTCGTTAAACGAAACTCCACTTGTAGTTCGAGCCGAGGCGTCAAAAACTGTTCTTAACTTTGTTGTCGCACTATGCATACGTAGGACCCCATGGTGCGGTAGATAATAGGCACCCTCATGATTTACTTTAGCTACATTACCTATATTTTGCATATGGCTGAGATTTTCATATTCCAAGATAAATTCTTTATACATTTTGGAAAATTGATAATGTTTTGAAAATTTTTGCTCTAATGATTTGAATCTCTTTTTAGCTAGATCTAACGATTCACCTAATATTTCTGGACTTTGTTTTAACGGAATCGATACAACAAAACGACCTTCTTGGGTTCTTGTGGTTGTATCTTTAAAATGAGATTCACAGTCAGTTTCGTCTTTGGACCAAGGACTGGAAGTTTTAACACCTTCTATTTCAAAAAAAATCGATAACTGATCTTGGACAGATGAATCAGATTCATTTTTAACAAAATTACAAACTGTATTATTAGAATTTTGAATGCCTTGTACTTTACCTGAAACCAACCACCCAAGCTGAGTTTCCTGTAAAACAGGACCATTCTCAGTTAACTTTAATTGTTTTGGACATAAAACATTCCAAAATATGTCAGCACCTATCAACATCTCCACTGGCCCGGGCTTATGGAATTTTTTATCGGCCAATATTAGATCTTTAGGTATCAATAAACTTGCTTATCAATGGAAAATGTAGGCAAGTTTCCCGTTATCTCTGGTAGTATAAAACAAGACAAATCAGTTATAAAATTGTTGTGTTGAGATTTTAACTTCAACTAACATTTAGAGTTAACATTAGAGACGGTACTATTTAAACTAGAAACAGCAAAATGAACTGATTGCTTTGAAATATTTAGTTTTGAATGAAGAGACTCAGTTACAAAAGAAGACATAGAACCTGAATCTGAAATAGCTCGAACTGGTACATAAAAACCATTACTGTCTAAAACATCTACTATTGCTGTAGATAACAAAATTTGTGAATATTCTGATTTAGTGGTTAAAGAAACATTTTCTTCATTTACGTTTTGATCAGCTTGATTTTTATTTTGTATATGTAGAAGAGTATTGTGTTTACCTTGACATGTTTTACATGAAGCATACAATCTGCATTGGTTAGTTTTGTGACCACTTCGGAGGCAATTTAAACATAATTTTAACCTTTTGACTTGTTCAGTGCGATTTAATACGGACATTGATTTAAATTTGTCACACAGAAAAACTCTATGTTCACCACTGCATATGGCACACTTAAAATTTTGGGAAAATGTTTTGTTTTGTTGTGAATTATTCCCAGAATCGGCGGAAAATAAGCCCCTAGTTTTTCCCGATTTTTGACCCTGCTCAAGTTTGTTTAATTCTAACCGCTCTAGCAAGTCTGCTCTACTTCTTAAAAATTCATATATATCCTCAAGAGAAGGCAAATCCTTTTTGGACTTGAATTCCTCCCATTTACTGACAGACGCATCGTCCAAACTTTTGGCCATTAAATGTAAAATTAAAATATCCCACTGACTCGTTGGTAGTTCAAGACTAATAAGAGCCCTCAAGTGTTTGGAGACTGTATCTGACATATTTCTTATTTTAAAAGATGAAGCTTTAACAATTTTTTCTAAATTGAATAATGCATCTAAGTGATTATGTATTAATAACTTTTTATTGTCATATCGTTTGCATAACAAACCCCATGCAACGATATACGTTCCTGCAGAAATTTCAAGAGATTGGATAACCTGACGCGCGCTACCCTCTAGACTAGCTCTTAAATAATGAAATTTATTTATATCGTCGATGTCAGGGTTGTCATTTATTAATGCGTTAAACGTGTCTCGAAACTCAAGCCAGGTATTTGAAGACCCACTAAATGTAGGTAATTTTACTGCGGGAGAGCTGCAACCGTTTTTGCTTGAAATAATCGAAATTTTATCGGAGCTATGATCATTATTGTTATTAATGGGTGGCTTTAGTTGATTTAATAAGTATTTTGATGAAGAGAATGAATCATAAAAATTTTGTAAAAACTGTTCGCGTTGAGCTAATTGTTCAGTGAACTTGGCTTCGTCGTCTAAAATTTCAATTTCAATTTGGCTCTGAACACTATCAAACTCATTACTTATGTCACGAATACTATTTATTCTTTCTTCAAGCTCGATAATATTTTGTTCAGAAATATTTTCTTTATTCTCAAAACTTTCTTTTAATTTTGAAACTTTATTACTAAAAATAGAAATTTTTCCTTTTAGAACACCCCGTTTCTTAATTAAAGTTTTAAATGAATCGTCAGTCATGATTAATTTGTAAACTTATAATCTTAAATTAATTTCCTATCAGTGCGAAATTGAATAATTGTTGGTAACAGTGTAGCTTCAAACAAACGACACTAGAGATATTTAACAGCTGCACTCAGAATTTTAAGAACCCAACAGATAAATATTAGGGTTCGTAAAACGTAAATGAAATATGATATGGCGATAGCAATTTGTGAACCACTTATCAACTCAAGACCACGCCCGTACACATATACAAATAATAATTATCTAAATTAACATGAGACTGAATTAAACTCTACTCTCCAAATAAAGGCAATATTTTTAATTTCAATGTAAATTATTAAAAAAAGGAACAAACTCACTGTGTATGTAACGTCCGTCGGCTTACCGACGAAATTCAGATTTGCTGGATACTGGATTAAATCATCCCACTCATCCGGCTCTAAGGACCAAATGTTCAGGTATCGGCGTTAATTTCTTTGTTTGATTTACCTTTTCGATAAATAATCTGTGGACTGTATTATATTACTTTATTTTACATCAAACTTAATCACTACCGATACTACTATACAGTGAATTTAGCCTTTTTAAATTTTAATAATATTGTTAACTTAATTATAAAGTCTAGAGTAACCTCACTCTTATTCTCTTCGACTGCGACTGTCACTCTTTTTCTTCCCCCTCGAGTCTCTGTCACATGCACATCAAATAATTACGACGTTGCCACTTTTATTATTTACTACAGAAGCTTTTGAGTCTTAACAGCCGATGACATACTAGTAATAGGAAAAGGAAACAAAGATGAAGGAGCAACAATTGGCCATGACAAAAACTTAGAAAAACTACTCGAAAGAGCAAAGGAAGTTAATTTAAGATTCAATAAGAAGAAAATGAAACTACGATTAAAAGAAGTAAAATACCTAGGACGTATACTCACACCAGATGGAATCAAAGCTGATCCAGAAAAAATACAAGGCATTAGATCAATGCAAGCACCAAAAAACAAATTAGAAATCAAAAGTTTCTTGGGGTTCACAACATACTTATCAAAATTCTTACCAATACTTTCAAGAATAAGCGAACCACTGAGAAAACTGACAAAATCAAATCAAAACTGGAAATGGGAAAAAGACCAAGTAGTAGCATTTGAAACCATAAAAAACCTGCTAATCACAACACCAATTCTATCATACTATAATCCAAAAAAAGAAGTAACCATACAATGTTATAACGAGAAAACCTACTAACCCTCAGTGGTCGCTATAGATGTGCGGGTTATCTCACGTGGTACAACCCGTGCTCGCCAGTCGACTAGCTTCGAGTCGAAGAAGGGGTGGATTCTTCAAAAAAAATTATTAAGTTTTGAAAAAGGGCGCCAGAGAAGTTTTGGCAAGCACCCAAGACTCCTTAAGTTAGCCCACAACTCCTCAGTGGGTTAACAACACTAACTACGCACTCCAAAGGTTAAACTGATAGGTAAGTTATTATAAAGAAAACAAAAGTCAGCAAGTATCCCCTGATGAAAGTTTTTAATTATTCACTTTGGACCATAGGTCTCTTTTCAAAGTATTTATTACAAGTTTACAACAAAAATGTCCCAAATAATATCTGAGCTCAGCTGAAGGCTGTAGACTCAGAATGTAGTTAGGCTGAAGGCCGGAATCTACATAAAAACTTAAATCGCAAACTAAATTATCAGTTACAGCGAAGTCACAGCTCAAATAAATAACTGACAAGCAGGTTCTATAAACTCTGAGCTGAGCTGAAGGCTTCGAACTCAGGGTGCAGAAGAGCTGAGGGCCCCAAACTACACCGATGTCTCAAATCTACACTTATAGAGAAACGACCAAATGGTTCATGTACAATTTCTCAAAATACAATGAAAAATCTAATGCCAAAAATTACCAATGTCACAGTTACATGGGTTCACACTCCCGCAATTTATACGAATATGAATATAAATATAAATAAATGATAAATGCATAAGCATCAAATTTAAATAGCAAACGAGCTTAGTGTTGCTAAAAGAAAATATAATCGAAATTATGTACGGCGCAAAATTGTCAGAGTTCGAAAACTTAACTAAATAACGCAGTACCCAGGTACGTACCGTAGTATCCTAGCGTTCAGAGCCAACAGCCCAATATTTTAAACTATGAAGCAAATTATTACAATTTTAAATACAAAGTGAAAAGTGAATTTATACTAATTGCCGCAAAAAGAAATAAAAACTTTACATCAAAAAAATTGTGAAATGTGACGGATAAAGGTTAATGTACAAATGTATGAAGAATCCTTCTTCCGGACCCAGAACAGCAACTGAAGTCGCTCCAGAATATTCCAACTCTCCTGGAACCGGTCTCACTGACTCCTTAAGCTTCAATCAGCGAATTAACATACACATAAAAAAAATCCGAAATTAGAGAAACGAATTAGCCTCTTCATAGGGTTTACCTTTTTACCCCGGTCAAATTTTCGACGTCCCCCTGTAATATCCCATTATACTGACTGTATTATCATCACCCGAAATTCGCAAATAATCATCCTGACTTTTAACTGTATAAAAGCCATTTACACTGAGAATAAAAACTATATGACTGGTTTTTTTCCGCTTAGCAAAAAAACTACGATATCAAAAAAACCCATAATATAAAAACTACGTCGCTGGACACATCCCCGAATAATATTCAGCCCCCGTGATATATTGATATATTGGTAGAATAGGGAAAGATTTGTAGTCAACCAAACTCCTTATCTTGTCGGAATATCTTAGGATCCATTTTGAGTAATGAGAGAACATCCCTAGTGCGCGTTTCATGGCTGAAGTGTCAGAAGGAAGAGGCAGCTCCTGTAATGATTTGAGTCGATCTGGGTCTGGACGCATAGACTTGTTAGAAATTTGATACCCAAGGAGAGTTATTGTATTTTGAGAGAATCTGCATTTATCTAGGTTCAACGTTAAATTATGTTTCTTTGCTGCACTTAGAAATCGTTCAAGGTTCCTATCGTGATCATCTTGCCCCCTTCCACCGATCGTAACGTCATCAAGATATGCATATACTCCATCAAGACATTATTTCCTTATAATATTGTCAATGGTCTTCTGAAAACAGGCTACTCCATTTGTTACCCCGAAAGGAATGCGAGGAAATTAGTAAAGAGTTCCATTGGCTTCAAAAGCCGTATACTGTTTTTCCGAGTCTAGTATAGGTATCTGATGGTATGCATTCTTCAAGTCAATCGTGCTGAATACATCGTAATTTGCTATAGTTGAGACTAACTTTTCAATATTAGTAAAGGGTAGGCGTCTAGTAAAGTGAATTTGTTAATAGTCTGAAAGTAATCTATTACTAAGCGTTTCTTGTGATTTTTGTTTCTCGTTATTAAAACCTGAGCTCTCCATGGTGATGAACTCTCCTCTATGATCCCTTCACGAACTAGTTTCTCGACTTCAGATTTAATGAATATTTCATCAGCTTCGGAAAAACGGCGAGATTTAGTAGCTACGGGACGGCAGCCGTCAACTAGGTGTTCAAATAGTCTAGGTGGTTCAACTTCGACACCAGCGACGTTACAAAGAGAAAGAGGAGGTTTGGAACCACTGAATTGGAGTCGAACTGAAGAGTGGAGTTTCCTAATGTCATGCCCTATAAGAACGTCATAACTTCTCCATTGAATCACCTTCTAGACGATGCTGCAAATGTTAATTCCAGTCGTGGCTTTTTTTCGAGGGATACGGTACGCTATGGTATGGTATTATTACTGATCTATACAAGCCCGCCGAAAACTAGAGTGAAAATATAGCGATGGGGAAATGTACAGATCTTAGCGTTTTTCACAAAGTGAATATGAAAATCACGTCATAGGATTCCGAGTATTTCGAGTTCCATTATGAAAAAATATCGCTACCGTTTCGGACTCCTTTATCATTCGACTCTGTATACTATAAAAGACATCATTTAACATCCTTCACGAGAATTTTGTCATTTTCGGTGGGTTTATTACTACAAGGTGTCCGAAAAAACAAAATTCGTTATTTTTCTATATTCGCGAATCACCTTGTATGAATTATATCTACTGTGATGAAAGATGAAAAGAATTTATAATATTATGTGATAATTCAACCTTTTTTCGCATTTTCTCTTTATAAAACAACAAAATTATGAAAGTTTCAAAATAGCATTACTATCAAGTGTAATCGCCCTGTAATACGAAAAGATTTGGAAATGAATTTCTCATTAATTTGTCATACAAGGATGTGATGATAATACCACCGAAGATAAATCAGAACTAACTTATAACTTGGGAAATACTGAGTGAATATTTCTCATATTAAACACCCTGTATCTCGAAAACTAGTTATAGGATCGTGTTGCGCCCATTGGAACATTTCACCAGAATGATAAATTCTACAACATATAAAAAATTCAAGAAATTTGACGGAGAGCCATTTTCCCATATAAGGTGTGCGGGGACCTTTAATTTAAAATCTTCAAATTATACCAGAAATCAATTTAATATATGTATATAAAACTATAAAAATATGTTATTTCTTCTAACCAATTTAATTATTGAGAGATTATTGTTTGGAAGGATGGTCGTAGGTAAAATAGTGTACATAACTCGTTGGAATGTACATTTCTAGCACTTGTTATATTTTCGCACTCATGCACTTTCCTCACTTGTTTCGTTTTATACTATTACGGTTCCAAATGAACGATGCCTTATTCAAGTTATGATTGAAGAAGAATATTTCAATTTGTTGTATGTATGTAACGTGTTTTTCATTTTCTTTTATTGACACTTTCTATGCTAACTGATATGTTTATGAAAATTGTATACAAAAATGTGTTCAATAAACTTGTATAATTTGCAGTCAATTACCACGTCACTATTGCCTAAGTACCTACATGGTAACCAAATAACCAAACACATGTAGGTATAATTTTAATAGGCGGTTAATTTATGTGATAAATTCTCAAAGCAGCCAATAATTTTGCATAAGGTAAAATACGATTATTTCTGTTTTCTCAAGCATAGCAACATAGTGATATTTATTTACTAGATATTTAGTACATTTAAATGTGTTTTACAAAATAAGCCTTTCTAAATATCTCTACAAAAGCATTTGTTGAAGAATTCCACCTGTTTTGTACTTAGAACAGGTTGTTCATTATAAACGTAGGTACTTTTAGGTAAGGAGTTATTTTTAGTAAATGCTACCAAACCATTTCGTTTAAGAATATTTTAAGCCTTTTGTCATACATACCTGCACTTTTATTTTTTGTTAAATCCATTTACAATTTCGACAACGCAAACCGTCATTTTTTATTTAAAAAATTACATTTCCAATAACTAAGTAATAATAAAAATAAAATTTATAGCTTCCCCTCAAACTACATACTGTCGATTCCTTTGCAATATAAGACCTAATGTTAATTTTTTATACAGGGTGTAATTAACTGTAATACATTATAGAAATGAAATTAACTGTCTCGACCCTTACTTCGTGAAATCTACTCATATTACCGTTTTAAATGAAACTGTTTCTAGATAATTCCACAATATATTGAAAAAAATGGTATAGTCTGTTTCTTATTGTCTGACAGCACGCGAAAAGGTCACAGATGCTAGTCAGGTAGTAAACCATAAGCGTCACAGTTCATCTAAGGAATTTATTTACTATTTAATTTTATACCCGATCTGATATATAAAGGTAATATAAGTGTAAATTCGGTTAGTTAAAACAACCAACTGACCTTCATACATTTGTAGAGTACATACAGTTAAAACAATAAATTATTTTTGAAATAATCTTGTAACGCAACTATTCTGACTGAATATTTCATTAATTATCTTGAGAATTTGAAGCAGGTCAATTCTTGGGAGACATATTAACAAACCATTTATCAATTCATTCTCCAGATAATTACTTTCTGATTTTCGATATGTTGATAATGACATTTCCAAGAAACATTACAATATGGTTCTACTAGGGATTGTCCCAATAGCTACTTAGAAATTTTGCAGGTATATACGGTGAAACTTGGTCTCGCCCAAATTTGTATAATTTGTTTTGCTTAGAGTCGGTTATGTTCCATAAGTGTTAACTGTGTTGTGAAAAATGTCTTCAAGTTTTATCCCTGTAAAGTGTAAGAGCGCGTGCTTAGCTTACAAACGAAGACTGTAGTATTAAATGTGCATGATGCTGTTGTACATCAAATGCCGACTGCTACTGTTAGAAACATAGTTTCGACATGTTCCAATATGACAGGAGTTAGTGAATCTACTATTTACAGGCTTCTAAGAGAGAGGAAAAATGGAAATATGTGTCCACCTAAAAAGTCAACTGAAAGAAAACCATTTGACCTTGATGAACATATGCAAAATACAATCAGACGAAAAGTACATGAATTATATTTTAAAAAAGAGATCCCAACCCTTGACAGAATTCTAAGGATGGTGAAGGAGGACGTGAATTTGCCTGACATAGGGCGAAAAACTTTGTGGAAAATATTACACAAATTAAATTTTACTTGGGAGAAGCAAAGTCGCAAATCAGTGCTAATCGACAACGAAGAAATAATATGTTGGAGACGCCAGTATTTACGAGATATCCGAAAATACAGACAGGAGGGAAGACAAATCTATTATCTAGACGAGACATGGCTCAATGAAGGACAAGCTTCCGTCAAGCTTTCATAGAAGGTTTATCTACTGGACTGAAAACTCCTATCGGTAAAGGTCGCCGACTAACAATAACGCATATTGGATGCAATCAAGGGTTCGTTGAAGGTGGTTTACTGGAGTTTCAGTCAACATCAACCAAAGACTATCATGAAAAAATGACTGCAGATGTATTTTACACAAGTGGTCGAATTAAATCCAAAAAATGCTGTAATCGTTATGGACAATGCCACTTATCATTCGCGATTAACAGAAAATCTTCCATCTACCTCTTGGAGAAAGGCTGATATTAGAAACTGGTTAATCGTAAAAGATATACCATTTGAAGATGATATGTTGAAAAAAGAACTTTTAAAGGTTGCTTCAGATCACAAGCTACAATTTAAAAAGTTTGTTATTGATGAAATAGCCAAGAATCGTGGGATAACAGTGCTTCGTTTGCCGCCATACCATTGTGAATTAAATGCGATAGAGTTAATATGGGCCCAAATGAAAGGTTATGTAGCTAGACATAATAAAACATTTCAAATGAAAGATGTTCGTGAACTCATGAAGTACTCATTGACAACAATAACTGAAGAGAACTGGAGAGATGCTGTGAATCATGTAATTAAAGAGGAAGAGAAAATGTGGGTTGTAGATAATCTCATAGAACAAACTATAGAACCGATAGTGATCTCTCTCGACGAGTCTTCGGATGATTCTTGTATGGCCAGCGAAGAGGATGATAGTATCGATTGAATTTTATATTTCCTATAAATGGTATGTTTACTTTACTTAATATACATTAATTCATTGTCAATAAATTTGAATTATGAGAATTAAACTATATTTTCTTTGATTAATTTAATTTAATAAAAATGAAAATGTAACTTGTTAATAGGCCTAAGCGAATGAATTTTATTTCAACTGTAATGTTGACCGTATCTAATTAAATAAGCAAAATAAACTAATATCGTAATCTCCGCCACTGCCGCACTGTTTGTCCTTTTGCTGGCATTGTTCAGTTTTATTACCATATTGTATTTTGAGCTGAAACAGGGATGTACAGATAACCAATACAGACACCTACTTGTTTTGCATTAGAATTTTAGTATTTACTTGTAAAATTCTTAGGATCACTCTGTAAGAGATCATTTTCTATTTAAATATTTAATGAGGCTACTGTGCTGTCAGACATTTAGAAATAGACTATGAAAAAATTATTTAGATATAAAATATCATCGTCAGAATGCTTTTTGACGTTTGATGCCTAATAGAAAAAAGAAGAAGATGTGATATTACAAATATTGAAGCTTATATATTATTAGCCCTATGGGGATATCCTAGATATCTTTTTCCCAATTAAGATCATTATAACTGTGCAATGATATAAAAAACTAGGAAAACTATAGATGGCTGTTCTTTACAATTATCACTTAGGAAGACAGTTTAAAAGTGGAAAACTCCCTTGATTTATCTGTTCATTGACGACTTCATATTGTGGGTTTCTTAAGTGTCTTCTAATTACTAGAAGATAAAAATATTGATCCAGGAATAATATCAGTTATACTTAATTTATTTGATGTATGTATTAATCAGAATTATTTCACTTTTGACAATAAGATATATAATAGTATATTAAAGTATAAGTGGATAAAGAGGTCTTTCAAACACGCGCGTATATTCGAGCTCGCCGGCGCAGCCGAAGTGCTCGAAATAGAGCAAGTGTTTGAAAGACCAGTTATCCACGAATACTTTACGCTATTTTTTTTATTGGTGCACTTTGAAATCATAAAATATTATTATTATATTATTATGGAAGTCCGTCCTCGATGCCCAGCCAAGTTTCATTTCATAAAAGTCCGCCCTCGATGCCCAGCCAAGTTTCGTGAAAGTCCATCCTAAATAGTATTTATTTTTATTTGACGTTACGAGGTACTGCTGTCAGATCAATAATCAAAAAGTTTCTTTATTTATATTTAAAAGGATACAATGTATACAGGGTGATTCATTACTAATTGGAAATAATTTAATAGTAGAATCCTGGCTTCAAATTATGAAGAGTTAACCCAAAACACCTAAATAAAATTTAGCTTCTTACTGAGTTTTGTGTAAAAATTTAAAAACTATTTGTGCTCAGTACTTTAAAACTGTTTTACCTATTCATTTCATATTTGGCAGAAAGTGTAGACACTGTACACCCTACCAAACTAAAATAAACAAACGTTTCTGGCTACTACCAGAGGCGTACGACAGGGGCAAGTGACTAGTTAATCGTTCCCAAATTCTACGCCACTGGCGGAATAGGAATTTAAGCACAATTTTTTGATTCTCCAATACTTTTTACGTAAATAAGGTACTCTGTTTTCATAACGATAAAGTCAATATTTCTAGAGATATTTCAAGTTAAACACGAAGCTGCCCAATTTTGATGTGTAATAACTATATCGATGTTTTGGACCAGTGAATTGCATTAAATACGCAAATGAAACTTTAATCCGTGTCAACAATAAAGAAGAACACAACTATTAAATGAACGGGTGTAGGTTCCTATAATTTTAATAACATATCGGAAATATCAGAAACGAAAAGTACCTAAAAACCTTTTATAACAAATGTTCTATGTGACCCCCGTTTACTTCAATAAGCTTATTCATTCTCTGGCTAAATGATCTCCTTACCTTGAAAAATATGTTAGGTTGATTGGCAATAAAATTAGCCGAATTTACAATTTGCTACCATAGTTCCTGACGAGTGTTTATTTCTTGTGAATATACTAATGATTTCATATGGCCCCAAAAATAAAAATCTAGGGTGTTTTTAAATGAAACTCACGGTCTCTAGTTAATTCCACAATATAATAAAAGTTATTGAAAATTCTAAAAAATTGACAATTGTTTCGATAAATCAATATCATCGTCAGAATGACAGAAGTTACATTTCATTTTATGCCTACCTGATGTTTAGTAGTTATTTTTGGCTAGACCAAGAAGTAACCTAACTTGTGATTGGCTTAATATCTAGGGGATTACGTTCGGGAATTCTAGGCGGCCACGGAAATTCGCTACCTCTGCCAATCCCACGATAGAAAAATTGGTTATCGAGATAATTCCTTACTATCATCTGATAATGAGGTGGTGCTCCATCCTGCATGAACCACATGTATCTTCTTCGATTAAGTGGCAATTCCTCGAGATGATCGAATAGAGTTGTTTCTAAAACAAAAATTGTAAATATGAGTTACCATTCAAATTTGCTGGTAACGCATGTGGACCCAACAAACTATCTCCAAAGATACCGCACCATACATTTATCTTGAATTCGTGCTGAAAATGTGATTCTAGGAATACATGGGGATTTGCAATATCCCAATTGTGGCTGTTCCTCCAGTCAAAAACTCCTCTGTGAGTGAATGTGACCTCGTTAGTAAAAAGAATTTTGTGAACAAAATTTTGATCTTCATTTTTTGATTTATCATCCACTAAGCAAAGTTCATCCTTAAAGGATAATCTCTAGGTAATAAGTTTTGTACCGGTGTAAAATGGTAAGGTCATAAATTTTCCTTTTTCAAAATTCGCAAAACTGAAGATTGACTTACTCCAGTCATTGCTGCTAAACGCCGAGTACATAGTTCCGGATTATTAGCAACTCGTACTAAAATATCGTCCTCCTGGTCTACAGTTATTATTTTCGGTCGTCCCATACCACTATTACGCTTAAATTTTCCAGTTTCTGCTAATCGACGAAAAATATTGCTGAAAGTTTGCCGATTGGGTTGAACTCTGTTTGGATACATTTGTTGATATCTGCGAGCAGCAGCAACGCAGGAATAATTTTCTTGTCCATAAACACAAAGCATGTCTCGCATTTCAAGATTAGTAAAATTGTTGCGTCGAGGAATTTTCACTTACCCGACTTTAAATTTCACAACAATCACAATGTCAAGTGACATAAGCAACAACTAATAGCTATGACAGCACCCCACTAGATCGGAGCAATTAATTCAGAGCAGAGCCAACTGATATTGAAAAATTATCCATCAAATGCGATTTATCTGATTGTAATTAAAAATAGAGATCAGTTTATTTGTTTGAAATTATTTTTAAATCATTTCAGTTTTTTGTCAATAATTTTAATACCTATCTTTATTTACGGATTAAAATCGGGCAGCTTCGAGTTTAACTTGAAATATCTCGAGAAATATTGACTTTATCGTTATGAAAGAAGAGTACTTTATTTACGTAAAAAGTATTGGAGAATAAAGAAATTGTGCTAAAATTCATAATCCGCCAGTGGCGTAGAATTTGGGAACGATTAACCTGTCACTTGCCCCTGTCGTAGGCCTCTGGTAGTAGCCAGAAACGTTTGTTTATTTTAATTTGGTAGGATGTACAGTGTCTACACTTTCTGCCAAATATGAAATGAATAGGTAAAACAGTTTTAAAGTACTAAACACAAATAGTTTTTAAATTTTTAAACAAAACACCCTGTAACTCAGTAAGGAGCTATATTTTATTTAGGTGTTTTGGGTTAAATCTTCATAATTTGAAGTCAGGATTCTACTATGAAGTTATTTCCAACTAGTAATGAATCACCCTGTATATGAATATATAAATAAATTTTGCAGAAAAAACCAAATAAGACATTGGTACACAATGAAAATATACAATTTAAAAACTAATAAAAAAAGTTGTCATTCATACTTACGTTTCTAGAGTTGTTGTTGTTGTTGTTACCATAGGGACTTTAAAAAACGCGCGTGTTTGAAAGTTCGATTTAAACACGCTGAGGCGTGTTTTAAATAGGTAATATGAGGCATCAATAAAAAAATATGTAATATCTCATCCATTGCTCAAATGTGACTGGTAGTTAAATCAATGAAAAACACAAAGTCAGTATGTCACAAAGTTTTTAATATTTGAAGTTTCACTAAAATGCCTCCATGAGCAACTAGTTTCGGACTACAATTGCCATCTTCAGGGTTTAAGGAAGAAAACATTTAATAATACACATATCTTACCTAAGTGAAAATAAGTAATGGAGTAACAAACGTCCAAGTAACAGCGCCGATAAAGGGAAGGATGTGAGAAAAGTGGCAAATTGTATGGATAAAATTAAGGTGTACTGAGAAAAACTTTATGGCTCAGAATTTGAGTTGAATTATCATTGTGACATATAAAAAAATTTGGAAAGGAAGTAGTAGAAAATGAAAATGTTTAAGGAAACAGATTATATTTGTAGGTGGAGGAAGAAAAATTGAATTATAGTATCAATTTAATTAGGTTCATGACATAAAGGGAAGGAACATCTTTTTGTTTAATTAATAAATACCAACTCTTATTAAAATAATGGAGTCTGTAGGAGTTAGGAAAGGAGGATGGGTTGGCAAACATGATCTCAAACTACCTAAATTAGAAGGAAGAGAACCGGTTGTGGGAGTAAGTGGACAGGAATGTAACCAACGGTGAAAAGGTTGACTTTAGGAAAAAGGACGGCTTTCTAGTCTGTTCACTGAAACTAAAATAAAATAAGACCAAGAGATCCATACATATTCCTCAGTCACCCTTTTTGATTGTTAATTGTATTCCTTTGTTTATAATTAGTTTTAATATTGTCAATGTTTTTAAACAATAAATATGTAGTATTCGTAAATATTTAACGTTTAAACAATTAATAGTTTATTCATGAGTTAATCTTCCATTCGTTTATAATATTTTGTACCTAGTTTCAATTGACTGCGTGAAATTGAATGAAATTTTTTTCAAATTAGTCTTTTCAATTGCAGAACTATGAATTAACAACCTAAAAAACGTATGTTTAGTCCGCCCCGATTTAATAATTTTATTTTGTTTTATGGCTACCTAAAATAAAAAATTTAGGAAACAAATTTAGGCCATAATATTCAAGATTAGAAACAAGAAATAATTTGCCGTGCGTGAACCAGACATACTAAGAAACGCTTATAAATAATTTAGAAATAAAATTGAGAGTAGTAGTAGTAGTAGTAGTAGTAGTAGGTCATACAAACATGACGATGCTTTGCATGAGACGATTCTGTGCACGTAAATATCTCAACAGGACAACGACAGTACTTATGGAAGTATTAGGTAGGAATTTCTTACTGTCTTTTCTTACATTCTACCAAGGGCATAGCCAGGATTTATAACAAATCATGGTCCATGGTCGTCCAAAATGTGAAATTTTAGGATAAAAACAAAAGGCAAATGAAAACAAAACTTTGAGATTTTAATTATACTTAAATTAAACTAATAACATTTTTCTTGTGTTTAAACTAAATTTATCCAAAACTTTCTTCACTATGCAGTCCTGATTTTCCGTCAAAAATTTTCGATGCATACACAACCCAGTGAGTCTATCATCACCCATTGTACTCCTGAGCCAGATTTTTACCCTTCGTAGGGTACTGACCTATCTTTCCACGGTAGCAGTAGTGGATGGGAAAGCACTTAATATTAGCAGTGCGTGCCTTGTTGCAAGGAAAAAAACATTAGCTTCCCCCTAAAGTGCAGCCACTTCAATGTCCTTTAATTTGTCTTCTGCTAAATTCTTTTTTAGAAAAAAGTCCTGTATGTTAATCGTCGACGTTGTCGTCGCCCACTTTGCGTAACATGTCTTGTTAGCACGATACAGACTCCCGACTGCAACAAATGTCACTAATTTTATGATTAAATATTGCTCAGGACATCTCACAGATGAATCCTATTGATTTTCAGCTTACAAGAGCCAGTACAACAGGTGTTAGGGTACTTGAAGTACGACATTTTTGAAATTTTTGGAGAAATTTCGGTTTGTTAGCACGATACAGCCTCCGAAGTGTATACACGTGACAATTTTATGATAGAATATTGTTCAGGGCGTCTTACAGATGCTAAAAAGTTAGTTTTAATCCTTAAAACCGTTTACATTTTTCTAATTTGATATAATAGAATCAGTTGATAAAAATATATAGTTTATTTATTTAGCAATAAATGAAAATTTAAACGATGGATTTTCTAAAATATTGATTAACCGTTCTCCTGGATACAAAAGCCAAACTTTTTCAGGCCATATATATTCCTATAATATATTCTACCGAAACTTCATACTCTCTTATCTAAGACAAAATTCGTGTTGACCTGTCTAATTAATCTTTTTAATAACAAAAATAGCAATAATAAATATTGTATTAAAATAACTGGATACAATTCGTTAATTTTCAGAAATTTGGAAGCAGCTGAACATAGTAGCATGTCCTGACAAATTTACAGTAGTCGGTAATTTAGAATCACAAAACTCAAAATAAATAAAACTTCAAAAAAAACATACTACCTAAACTGATTTTTTGTTAAACCCTTTAGTAATACGGTTCTGTTTGCTAACAATATCATCGAATAAAAAACATGTACCATTATATATTTGGTGTGAGGTTGTAAAAATGTAGAACCATAGGAAAATGTAAAGAGTTCCTGAAATTGTTTAGACACCTCACGCTTTCTCTTAATTATGTTTTAGGGCGTTGAATATTTTATTATACCTCTATTTTTTTGCCGTTGACAGAAATACAAAGGTTGAATCTCTGTTGGATCTCACATACCATTCAGTGCAGTAAATTTAAACGCAGTAAATGGCCATTTATTAAGCAATTACCCTGTAAATAGGTCACACGAAGAGCATTGGGACACATCCTTGTGGATATCAACTTTATGGTCTTAGTTCCAACTGTAAAATTATGTAGAAGTGGCCCAAATTTAATTTTGAAGCTATTTAGATCATCATTTAGATTTTATATATTTGAAATTGAATAAGATATATTGAATTCGACAATAGCTATTTAACTATTTTTTTTTATAAACTAGTTACTTAAAAAACTTGAAATAATAATTTTGAAAAATTCCAAATGAATTTAAGTTAAAAATTAATGTTTTCTTCTAAATCTGAAAGTAAATCAAGAAAATGTATAGATTATAATATATACACATGGAAAATTGAAAAAATGTCCACTAAATTGAAAAATTTAAATATTATAGAAAAATATTTAATTAAGATGACAATTTAATTCATGTATAAAAAATCCCATAAGCCGAGTGATTTTGTCATTATGACAGCGAAAAAAGTTTGCCCCAACTTTTCCAGCGACAATAACGGAACCTAACTTTTGAAAGCATTGTAAACAAATTTTTGATGACGTTACATCAATTTTTCTCAAACTTGCGTTGTCAGAAAAGTTTTCATTTGTGGAAATGTCGCGATTTGGAGAGTCTTCGAGTGGAGAAATTGAAAAAGCCATCAATGATAATGTGCCTCGCAATACTGTGAATTCAACTACATTAATTTGGCGACAATTTGCGACGTTTTGTTTGGAAAAAAAATATGAGCTCATTGCAGAAACTTCCACTGAAGAGTTAGCTTCTATTTTATGTGACTGGGCGTTCAACATGAAGAGGAACAATGGAGAAGATTATAAAGAGAGTGCAGTCAGCAAAAATGTTACAAGAGACATACAGTTTAAGAAAGCGAGAAATGCACGCGATACAAAATGCAAAATTTTACAAGCAATCCCAGACAAAAGGAAGGTGAGTTCTAATGCTGTCACAAAACGAGAAATTTTTGAAATGACACTGTCCTGGAGTGAAGAAGAACTTGTAGGCCTTATCACATTGCTGCGTATGAATTGGCTTGGAGAGGTGGAGAAGCAGGAAATTGTAAGGTATTCTATTTTACAATAGAGACAGACAACCGTGGAACAGAGATCGGAAGAGTTGAATATAACCCAGTGTTTACGATGACAGCACAAGGGGGAAATCAGAAGTTGGCCGACAGTAAATGGTTGGTAGCAAACACCGCAGAAGATTGTGTATGTCCAGTAAGATTGTTTAAACAAATTATGGAAAGACGGGGAAACCATATCACTTGTGAAAGGTTTTATTTAACTCCAAATCCATTCTGGCAAAAAACAAATTCGAAGGTATAAGAAGAAGGTATAATAATTCTCCTATTGGAATAACGAAATATTTAAATGGACCAAACATATTGGACCATTCTAATCGAGCTGCCGCCGTAACTGAATTGTCCAGGAGTGGTATAGGTGAACGAAACCTTGTGAAAATTACGGGACATAGCAACCCATCGTCATTAAAACCGTACCTTCAGTTAGATAAAGATCATCATAGAGAAATCATTGGTTCCATTCGTACTACCATCCAGGAAACAGTTACTACCACCGCTCAAAATACTAACATACAGCAAAATATTAACAAAAGACACGAAAGTTCTGAAAATCAAGCTATTTTTAATGATAATAACAAGAATAATAATAATGATAATAATAAATGATTTTATTGGCCAAACATACAGTGCATACAAGTAAAGATATACAAAAAAAGGTTCATTATGTTACACAGCAGTTTGCCAAATGGCAGGGTTCAAATTTCTTGAACAAATCAAGAATTTGCTCTTCCACTCAACCAGTTAAATACTTATACCTATACACTATAACTATGAATACAATTCAATAAATAAATAAGGACATCCATTATCATTTAATATTAACATTTTGTGTAGAAACCTTTTGTGTAGAAACCAGAAATTACAAGTTTTATTGCAAAGAATATAATAATACTATTTCATATAAAACCAAAACTAAACCAAAACCAAACCAAAACATCCAGGCAACCCCAACAAAAAAAAATATTGAAAAACCCAAAACTGATAACTATTTCGATATTAAAAATAACGAAACAACCACCAACCCCGAACTCCCAAACACCCTCATCAAAGTGGAACCACTCAAAAATTCTCAACCCCACTCAAAATAATTATATTAGTAGACTCCACAAAGTAAGGGTCCAGATAGTAAATTCAAAGAAAAGAAAATTAATATTGACACTATAGGTATCCATCTTCCATTACAGTTTTAAGCTACCATTAAGCAATTTACTTTTAATTTCACGTTTAAATATATTCAATGTGAGTACTTTTAAATAATCGGGTATCCAGTTCCAAATCCTAACTACATTAAATGAAAAGCAGCCCTCAAATAAGGCGGTTGAATGTTTAGGCATCGTTAAGCGACCAACTTGTCTCAGATTTAGATTGTGTACAGGGTTATTGGTTATAATTTGACCACCCTTTTATTTCTCTTATGCGTACAGATACAAAAAAAAGTTTTATATAAAAGTTGTAGGAGTATAAATGAATTTTAATAAAATGTACTTTGCACGCCAATAGCGTTTTTGAATTACGGGGTATAATATAAAAATAATTTTTTTTAAATAGAACGCCCTGTATATTATGATATATTCGGATAGGACCTTTTTTTCTCATAAGAAAAATATATACTTTTATAGATCTACTTGGCTATGCATGACTTACTGCACTTGTTGATATTATCTGTCAAAACTAAGTAACTTCTAAAGTAATAAACAGTAAATGTTTAAAGAATAGGCGACTGAGTGTGACATTAACAAAGAACATAAAAAACAATGCAGTGTTTATTACGATATACAATACAATAGCAAACAACATAAAAAGGAATACAGTGTTTATTACAAAATAGAAACCGATTTGATATTTTCATAAATTTTAAGCTAACTAAAGTAAGTGCCCAAAATGACCGCCTTTAGTTTCAATACAAAGAGCATACCTTCTCCTTAAATTTTCTATACAGTCTAAAATTTTATTACTATTTCGATGGTTAAGAAGTTCAATTCCAGCTTCAATTTTCTCTCTAATTATTGTAATACTGTTACTGGTATCGGAATAAACTTTTTCTTTTAAATAGCCCCATAAAAAGCCACTAAAGGCGTTAAATCAGGACTATTTGGCGGTCATTGAATAGTGCCACCATTACCTATCCAAGTTGCGAACTCATTATTTATTAAGAGTTCTCGCACTTCTCTTATATTATGCGGAGGTATATTATAACATTAAGCGCATCTTCTGGAAATTCTTGAAGTAAATCGTCAACTTGTGACAGAATGTCATCGAAATACAATTGATCCGTTAAAGTGAAATTATAGAATATTCGCCCAACTAATTTACCTCGAAAAATTCCACACCAGACATGAATAGATTTTCGACCTGATTTTTTTATTTGTTTAATTTTGTATTTCCTAAAACTTTTTCGTTCCCACGAACATCTATTTTTTCTGTTAAACAGACCAGATGTAGAGAAACTTGATTCATTCGTCCAAATAATTTTCGTTGTCGTCTAAATTTGTTATCATTTGTTGACAGAATTTCAATCGGTTTCGCTTATGTTCTTCACATAGTTCACGTACTGGAAAAATTTTGTAAGGACGATAGTTATTATTTTTTAGTGTTTTTTGAACTTTATAGTAACTTGTCTGTAATTCGCCGGAAGCTTCTTTTATACTACTCTCTGCATTCTCTAAAATAAAAATAATTGATATTTTGATGTGTCTTAAGTAGATATACTAAGCCGGTTCTGGGACGGAAGTCGGCCATGTTGGATTTCGTTGACTGTGCGCGCGCACCGGAAGTGGCATCCATCTTGTGTCAATGGCGGACGTGTTGGTGTGTCGTATCCATCTTGTGTCAATGGCGGGTCGTTGGCGAGTATTTCGAATGTCGCGACTGTGACGGCATCCATCTTCTGTGACGTCAATCATGGTCCATCCACATGTGTGACGTAGCACTTCCAATTTGGTGGGTTGTGTCGTTGGCGGGTGATTCGAATGTCGCGACGGCATCTTCTGTGACGTCAGTAAAATCCCTACGGCATCCATCTTCTGTGACGTCAATCGTGGTCCACCACAACACTTCCAATTTATAAAATTGAAAAAATGGTCGACCGTGAGATTCGAACTCACGACACACACAGCGACTTTCTCGTTCCTAACACAGTCCCTAACCGTTGCGCTATCGAGGTTATTTGTATAAATTTCTTATTTGGGTTTTACCTTCATCCGTTGGGTGTCAGTGACCCCAGATACTTTTGGCGCTCTTGTTAAAAAAGATAGTTGAGTGGGACGTCTAAATTTCATATGGTGTGTATGTAAAAAAAAAATCCGCTTGAAAAAAAAAATCATGCAATTTATAAAATTGAAAAAAAAATGGATGTCTGTGAAATTCGAACTAAGAACACACAGCATCTTCTCGTTCCTAACACAGTCCGTAACCGTTGCGCTATCATGGTTTATTTATAAATGTCTTATTTGGGTTTTAACACTTTGCGTTGGGTGTCAGTGACCCCACGTAATTTTGAAAGTTGCACTTTACATTTTAATATTCCAAGATTGATGCCTTCACAGCATACGAGTGAAATCAAAAGTGTCTATGATTCTTTGTCATAAAATGTATACAGGGGTTGTTTCTTATACGTTTCTTGTTAAAAAAGATATTTAGTTTGTTGAGTGGGACGTCTAAATGGTGTGTGTAAAAAAAAATCCACTTTAAAAAAATCATTTATTATTGATATAATAATTACAAAGGTAACGCAATATTTAAAAACCATTGTCGGAGATATTGTACATTTCTGGAGGATCCTCCAGTGGCGTGACAGGAATCACGTTCAAAGTTTCCAGTTGCCAATGATGTACCATCAAACTTGCAGACGTCAATAATGATGGGAAAGACACTAAAAATGTGACATTTCTTTTGTAGAAATTCAGCCTTTTGCTGTCCGCGTACGTAAATGAAGTCTGCAGCATACAACAGCTTAGTTTCCAATATTACATTTATTTCGCTATACTCGATGTCACCTGAAGAGTATCGAATGCCATGCACATTTTTTTCCAGGTATTTCACAGTTTTCTTATCACGCTGACTTAATGTATCAAACGATTGAGGTGGCAAAAACATGTAGTGACTCTGCTTAAAACCAATCTCGATGGTGAGTTCTTTGGGAACAAAGCATCCATCAACGACGAATCCTTGGATGTCCACGAATGCAACTCTCATGATGATGATTGCTAGAATACTAACGTGCAGCAGCAGTAGCACATTCTAGTTTAAATTCTTAACAATTTCGGTGAGGGGGAAATACTCCATTACGCAATCGTGTATTATGATGCAATATACTTTGGTATTTTCGGGGAAACCAATGTTTGCTTCAATGTCAAGTTTTACATCAACTGTAGATGCCTTCATGCTTTCTTCTTGTTTCGAGCAATCGATAACAAACAATGCACGCCTCTTGAATGAGGAATAATCCAACAGAGGACGCTTCTGTGTCGAATTCATATAGCTAGGATAAAATTCAGTATAGTTGAAATATGCCTCATTGTAATCATTCTTGGTAAAATCCAACTGCATTCTTTCATTGGGATAATACTCTCCATTTAGCGATAACCTGATACTTTGAATGTCTGCATTGTCAAATAAAGTTGGATCAGTTGTGTTGTTGTCACGTTTGTTGGTTTGAAAGAAAACAATAACATAACGAGGTCGTTCCACTGAAGTTGTAGTTTTAACAGCCCAAACTTCACGTCTAGCATTTCTGGTGATGGATGGCAGTTCATGTATCTCCCACTTTCTAAATGGAATAACTATAGGCTGATCCTTTTGAATGGTCCTCATCAGTTCCAACTTAATATCATCATTAGGGTAGATATGCTTGATTTTCAATTCGATGTTGGTAATGTTTATGCTAACAGTTGTAGTGGAAGTCACACCGGCAACATTTTTTTCTGTGATATATACACAATCATTATCGTTTCGAGCTCGAACCAAACGTATTGTTTGCCGTCCACATGTAATCATGGGATAGTCATTGAAAATGTTGAAAATGTGCTTGAGAGGAATTTGTAGGTTGAATGATTTATCTGGAGCATTAAGGATGGGATCTTTGGGATAATTCCAGCCTGCTATAGCCATATGATTGGAATCTTCTTGATTGTAGCACGTCATGGCACGTACAGCACTCACGATTCCAGGATCTCGAACCGTTTCCATTTCTCTTGCGCTTTCACTGTATGTGCACGAATCGAAAAGGAAAGCACCAAAATTATTTGCCAGCTTTACATCACCGGCTCCATGTATATTGAGCGAACCTTTAATGCACAACAATGTTTCGTTCATTGCAAAAAACGAATCAACTTGATTGATGCT
The DNA here is from genome assembly GCA_963921935.1 of Galeruca laticollis. Taxonomy (NCBI): domain Eukaryota; kingdom Metazoa; phylum Arthropoda; class Insecta; order Coleoptera; family Chrysomelidae; genus Galeruca; species Galeruca laticollis. The sequence goes on from OY998175.1 coordinate 118,060,534, forward strand.
AAATTCCACAATGTCACTGCAACTGAACGATTTGATGAACGGAGCATATGTTCTGTATTCAGCTTTGCGAATCGATTCATCGAATCTCGGCTTGCGATAGATATCAAACATTGGAGGCATATCGTTCATACGAGAACGTTTTCCATACATGGTTGTCATCGTTTTTCTTTCAACAAAAAGCCTAAAGATTGCAAGAACAATTTGTTAGCAAACGTAAGATGCTGCTGCTGTTGCTTTGAAGGACGTCGTTTAACTAATGGAACTGAATGTGCAGCGGAACGTCTTTTATGATTAATTATCAATCCCATCTGTTGCTTCTCGCTCTAAGCTCCAACACCAAGGTACTCTTTTCACCACGAAAGTTGATAGGATGTCCGTCTTGGTCCAAAGCCAACACAGTAACGTTAGTAATTTCACGTTGTGGTATAACAGGTAAATAAAGTAAATTATGTGGAGTTTCGTCAATGGCGTACCCAGGATCTACTTTTATAACTAATTCGTAAATAGTATGAGCAGGTCTGTCTGCGTCAAAGGCTCCAGTGGTAATGTTACATTCGAAGCGTATGCTAGATACTTTTATAATTTTGACGGGTAGATCTGAAGAGTACCATTTTTTGGCTTCGAGTATCTGTCTAGAAAAACCCAATATGTCGCCAAGACAGTTGGGAGTATCCTGCTCGCCGAACGGAATTCTATATTTACTGTAAATCATACATTGTAACGTATTATTATTGGGTTTTAACGCAAATACAGTTTCAAATGGATTGCTGGTGCCACCACCACCACCACCTAACTTGTCTAGTATGAACGCTTCAATATCAGCGATTTCGTAACATCCCGTTGGTATATCAAAACTCTGCATCATGTTGTTGTCATCGTAGTAGTGAAATTTGCGATTTTCAATGTTTGGTATACTATGGTATGAGTGGAAGGAACGTAGTGCTAACTCATAGTCTTTCTCAGGATAGAGTACAATAGGCGTAGGAGGTTGGAATGTAAATACGTGATTTGTGCTATTTACTCTCAACAACTGCGACATGATGACTGATGCATGTCAAGGGATGAAGGTACTTTAAATAATACACAGAACTATGTTCAAGATTTATTTAATACACTTTGACATAGAAAACAAGATGCCTGAGAACTTGCAGGACCATCCCAATGCGTTGTCCAATCGGGACGGTTGTAGTGAACGAAGCACGGCAGACGAATTTGTAGCTCAAAATTTGTTTTGTAGTCATTAGGTAGTTTATGCCATATATCCAACAATTCAGACGGGCTGACAAACCCAATCAGATATTGAATGGGGACTTTTTTCAGCGCATCAACAGTAAAACTTCGTGGCTTTTGCATTAATAATGTTTTAATGTCATCCCACTCCTCTCCCATTGTTCCAAGGATGTTGAAGTAGAAATTTCAAACACAAATGTCCACAATTGATTTGATCGTAGTTTTGATACTGATTATTGTTATAAAAAATATTTTTTCCTCCTCCTCCTAGATACTTTACAAGTTCTTTGGGCGGTTTCAAATTACCAAATGAATCGAAATACTCGATGACATTGTTTTTCTTTATATATGCTACCCAATGTGTTCCACTGTTTTTGGATGAGTCCAAGTTAACCACTGCACACTCTTGTTGTCGTCGAGGACCGGATTTAGGTAGAGTGTCACGCATGAAAACACCACGAAAGTGTGAGATTTTATATAATTTTGCATAACGCGCAATATCGGTGTCGTACAGTGGACGATTGGGTAGCTTTATCGCGAGTTTTTTTTTAAATACAATCCAAATCCTCTGCCACTAGGATACTTTTTCAGATATAAACCATTTCCGACATGTTCCATAACCTTATTATGGCGGTGGTCTTCTTCCAATTTTTTTCGAGCATTATTTGCATCAATGACAGTCTTTGCAATCCCAGCAGCTCCACCCGATAGTGCTCCGAGTGCTGAGAGACCGGCAAACAGAGGTATAAGTGGTAGAAAACCTCCAGATTTTACTGGTATCACTCGAGGAACAACAATTTTCTTCGATCCACCAAATTGTTTAATAAGTGATTTGGCTGCTCGTAAGGCAAACAAGGCGCTTTCTTTTAGAGATGCTCCTCTCTTCATTGATTTTCCCACCTTTAGCACTACGTCTCGATTAAAGGAACGTCGTTGTTTCTTTGGACGACTTCCCATTCCCAACTTTCGTTTCACTTTCATGGTACCAGTAACAAGTAATGCAGCAGCTTTTTCACCAAAAGATCCCTCTTTTGATTTTACTCGAGCCCAAGCCTTATCTTCCAACTCCTTATCTGCTTTGTGACGTTCTTCAAGAGATTTATTTTGCGAATAAGCTATATCGTGTTGTTTGCAGGCGTCGTCTAAAGGATTAATGCCTGCGTCACCACGTGCAAGTCGCTTTTGTAGTTTTGTTCCAGCTATAAATGTACGTAATATATGTTTAACGAAAAAAAAAGACAAGTTATATTCACTTACGACCACAATAATTGTAGGTAGGCAAGTGAAGTTCGAATGGCAGTTTATTTATTAGAGAATTCAAAAGACCTTCTCCCTCAAACACCAACATTAAGACTGATGTATGATAATGCTGCGATATCCATATTTATAGAATAACACTCTAATAAAATTCTTCACAAGATGAAGATCGTTCAACAAGAGCAGACGCTACCCATTGAAAACTTGGACTTTACCTCTAATCCATCATCTGTTGGTAAACATGGTAAACTACTACCAAATTCTTTTCGTGCAATCATCTGTGGTCCTAGTGGGTGTGGAAAGACAAATGTTATGTTGTCGCTCCTATTCGATCCAAATGGTGCTAAATTCAAAAATGTTTACGTTTATTCCAAGTCGTTATTTCAACCAAAATATAAATTGTTGCAAGAAGTCTTAGGAGAAGTTAAAGGTGTTGGTTATTTTCCATTTAAAGACAATGAGGAAATTATTAGTCCAGATAAAGCGCAGTCAAACTCGATATTCATATTTGATGATGTTGCCTGCGATGGACAACAGAAAATTCGTGAATATTATTCAATGTGTAGGCACAAGCTCATTGACGCGGCCTACTTATGTCAAACATATTCGAAAATACCAAAACAGCTCATACGTGACAATTGTAATATGATTGTGTTATTCAAGCAGGATGAAATTAATCTAAAACATATATTTGAGGAACATGTGTCACCAGACATGACATTTGAAGAATTTAAAAAGATTTGCTCAGAATGCTGGTCGACTACTAACAACTATGGAACATTGGTGATTGTAAAAGATTTTGCTTTAAATAATGGTAGGTACCGTAAAGGATTCGATAAATTCATAAAGCACTAGACATTATCCTCAGTCATCGTCACCATGTCCAACGATAAGGTTGCTATTGCCATGCGTAAGAAAAAAATCAGTGAATTGGCGAGATCTATTCGCAAGAAATATTTAGCGTTAAAATTAGGAAAATCAGAACATGATACATCTCTAAATAAGCTATTTAAACCGATATCTGTACCGCTAAAAGAAATGGTCAAATCCTCAAAATCATTACAACAAGCCATAGTTTCAAAATTCATCCCTCCAAAAGAGGAAACAACGACAAAAAAAGAAAAAAATGCTGATGTATCATTTCTCGATACAAAACCCATAGCCGAGACGGATGAATCAGGAAATATACGTTATGATGATGAAGAAGGAGAAGACGATTATTATTATGATGATTATGATATAGGCACACATCCCAACGTTTCGCGTGATGTCATAGAAGATTATTTAGATCAATATCCAATAATTAGTCAACCATATCTTGAAGATTACTTTCGCAAAGATGATGAAATTGATAGAAGTTATGGTCCATTATATAATGATGAAATTGGTTGGATGTTGGGCAGACGTAGAATTGCATTCGATAAAAGAAACGGTAATATAAACATATTACGAGAGAAGGATGAGGGGGGTGGAGAAGGAAATATACCGGGGACTTCGGGATTGTATCAGCTTGTGTTTTACAATCATCCCAATGAATACTCTGATGATGATTTGAATAATTACAAAGCTCTGCTAACAATAACAAAAGCTCATCTCAATGCAGCAGATCGTCTGAAAAGTACTGCTACCGAAAAGTATCGCAACATAATTAGACCGTTGTTTAAAACTGACTCATCAAATATTAGTAGTAGTACTATAACCAAACCTCCATCAGCTCGAATATTAAAGAAACAACGACAACAACAACAACAACAACAATCCATTCAAACCGCTCCATATACTAATGTAGGAAAAGGTCTTGTTGTCGGCGGCGGCGGTGGTGGTGGCCCTCTTTTGTCATACAACGAAAAACCGATGGAATACATTTATTGGGACGATCCCAATGAGCTGTGTGACCGTTTAAGATTACTGATTGCATCCAAGGAAGCTGGCAACACCTCATTCTCACACAACAACGAGATAATTGCAATAATCAATGAGTTGAAAGAGGCCAATATAATTGAATAACAAACGGAAAACATAATCATTTCAATCATGTCTGTCGATAAGTTTGGACATCGCCGCAATCATGCTAATGAGCGGGTTAAGCCGTATATGCCGAAAGTATCGTATCCACATACTCTAGACGGTAATATTGATGCAGAAAACGTAAAAATTTGTAATGTAAAGATGCCGACTGCAAATAGCGATGTTGCTAACAAACTATATGTTGATGAACAATTACATGTGTACCATAATGAGCTCGAAACACTTCAAAAAACAATAATCCCCTCATTACAAACGCAATTGGTATCTCATCAAAATAAAATCAACGAAATTGCTGCATTTATTTCGAGAAATCCTCCCGTCAGAGCTCGAGATATGGCAACTAAAATATACGTCGACGAGGTAGTTGCTATGGGCAAGGAATTTTTGAGAAATGATTTGGAGAGTTTTAAACAAGAAATACAGGATAAATTGTCGAAAAGTAATACTCTAATCAGTGATAAGATCGATATGTATAATACATACATAGAACGTTCGTTTCAAGTTTTGGACAGGGACTTGAAGAAGAAGCATGAAATTGAACAAAAGAAGAAAATAGATGAGAAGAGTAATGGATCATCAGTTTAGAAAGTGCATGCGCTTACGAAACATGTCATCCAAAGTCCAGCTTGTTAACGAACTCCATAAACCTATACGTAAAAATTATCCACGCAGACGTACAATTGTCAAAGGCATAGATGATTTATGGCAAATGGATTTAGCTGAAATGCGACCTTACGCTAATCAAAATAAAAATCACAAAATGATACTAGTCGTCATCGATTGCTTTTCAAAGTTTTTATGGACACGTCCATTAAAGACAAAAACCGGTGAAGAGTTAACTCGTGCATTCTCAGACATTCTCACCAACACAAAACGAGTTCCTAAAAATCTCCAATCAGACCAAGGAACGGAATTTTACAACAGCAAGTTTCAACAACTAATGAAAAAACATGGGATTAATCATTATAGTGTATTTAGCACGAAAAAAGCTTCTATGGCAGAAAGAGTTATTAGAACATTGAAATTAAAGCTTTACAAACATTTCAGTTTAAATGGTACCTATAGATGGATTGACATTCTCCCTAAAATTACACGAGATTACAATAACACAAAACATTCAACAACCAAATATAAACCTTCCAATGTCAATAAATCCAACGAAAAAGATATTTTAAACAAAACCTATACACATCTAAAGATTGCCGGACTTCGTAAATTTAAAGTTGGTGATATTGTTCGTATAAGCAAGTCGAAACATGTCTTTGAAAAGGGATACACACCCAATTGGACGACTGAACTATTCAAAATCATTAAAGTTAAAATAACCAATCCCACCACATATTTGCTCGAAGACTTGCAAGGTATCCCAATCAGTGGAGGGTTTTACGAAGAAGAGCTACAGAAAACGTCAAATCCACACATTTACTTGGTGGAGAAAGTACTTAAAAGAAAAGGCAACAAGATGTTTGTTACATGGTTAGGTTTAGATAGAAAACACAACACCTGGATACAAAGCACAGATGTAGTCACGTAATTACATCGCTTCACTACTCATGAATATATTGTTTTGTAGTAGTAGGAGATGTGAATGAGTATAAATAGAGGAGAGAGTTGTAGGTTAGATTCTCAGTCGTCAATATGAGTTCTCAAGACAGCGGCTATTTTAGTGCTACACAAAGTCATGTTAATTATGACACACAATTAGATCATATTTTACAAGTGTATGAAATGGCAGCCAAACAGGAAAACCACTACTTATTGTACACAGAGTATTGTACAGATGGAGATTTTCGAATTGGTTGTGGTTTGAGCCCCGCAAGAACGTTCAGTACTGCGATCACTCTATCATACACCGATAAACATAAGAAAATCAACTTCAGCTCATACGAATGGTTCACATTTATCGACATTTTAAATAATAATTCATTTATAAGTGCATCATTTCACGAAGAAGAAAAAAAAGAAGAAGCTGTGTTATCTTGTGGAGACTACTGCACCATTCGACAAATGGTATTTGATCGTGTTAAATGGTTGGAGGTGACCAAACATGATATCAGTGTACCTTTAAGAAAAGAAGATGTTTATCAAATACTACAAGCGGATCGTTGCCTCATCTCCCCACGTCTCACTCATTTAGAATCCATAAATTTTGGTGAATACTATGAAAATTTGGTGGAAAACATTAGAAATTTCAGTCAAACTAATGAAAATTTGACTAAATTTGAACTGATTCAAGTAATGTGTGACATCAACAATAGCGAATTAGCCATTGCACTAAGAGAATATATGTTTTTTTGTAAAGTTAACATTGTCAGTGATTTAGAGAAGTATTAAAACTAATTAATTAAAATTATTGTGTTTTATTTCATGTTCCCATCGTATGTGAGTTGATAAATGAAACGAAAATTGTCAATGATTTTGTTTCATGTTTCCAAGTTGATAGAAGGAGATCACTAATTATTTTTTATGTATTGCTTTTGAAAATTACAATACTTTTTATATTGATGAAATATATTTGAGAATAATATTTCATATATATATGTGTGTGGGTCTTAGAATAAATAAAACATTTACATTTTAAATCAATATTTAACTTTAATGGATAGACATAATTATAACGGTATAGAGAAATTAGATTTTTCGTGGGAACACCGTTTATTAAATTGCTTTTTTCAGTGCGTAGGTTAAGAATAAATAAACCATTTCAAATCAACATTTAGATAGACGTAATTATAATGGTACAGAGTAGTTCGTTTTCTCGTGGGAACATCGTTTATTAAATTGCTTTTTTTTTAGTTTGTATGTTTGAGAATAAATAAAACATTTCAAATCAACATTTTAATAGATAGACGTAATTATAATGGTACAGAGTAGTTCGTTTTTTCGTGGGAACACCGTTTATTGCTTTTTTTCAATATTAGGAGAAGCTATTAAATTTTAATTTGTGTGGGTATCGTTGAGAGAACCACCTTGCAAATAGTGGGGGATATCGTTCCATATAAATTTGATATTTCACATCATACAAATCAGTTATCATTGAACAGTGATAGAATATTAAAATTAATCTGTGTGTTGTGTGAAGGCTACTCAGAAAAAAGTAAGTTTTTCATTTATTTCTTCAAATAACAAATCGTTCACTTTTGTTTTTTATGATATAAAGTTCCACTAAAAAGGTAGAGTTTATTAACACATATTTATTCTTTTGTAGATGGATCTACCTTCATTAAATTCAGTGTCGTTAATTACAGAGAAGAAGCCTATTATTAAACTTCAACATTTGACGCTTGGGGAAGCATACCCTATCTTAGGCGCAAAATTAGTTTCAAGCAAATTTGGTGGTGAAGTCATTTTGATAGAATTCGCAGACAATATCACATTCCTGCCCAAGAGAGTGACGGAACAGTACCGATGTCAACTTGATTATTTCAAAGCTCAAAAGCATTCTCTCATATTTAGAGGATTAATTGAAGTGGGCAGACCAAATCGTGCAATATCGTTTGAAATTGTTGAAAATTAGTTTTCGCTTGGTGAGTTTTTATTTATTATATATGTATATTATATATTTAAAGTGAAAAAATGGTGAATTTAATGAACAAAGCTGATCAAACGTTAACTTTCCTAAAAGAACATTATTCTAAACCGCTAGCTAATTCAATAATTAAATTAATAGACCGTCATGTTAGGAGATGTGTCTTGACTTTGGTTAAGTTCAAATTTTCCATTGGTGAGAAGAGAAAAATTCAATCAAAAATTGGGGAACTTAAGCGATTACGTCATCAAATTAATTCAATTACAAAAAAAAATATGGGTTATGGGTTGAGAAAACGAAGTGTAAAATGGTTAGATGTTGGGGTTATTTTTAATTGTAGAATTAGGACAGGGCTTATTGTAAATTTGAAACATAAAGTAATCGATGAATTTTTCAAAGATGCTTTTAATTTATTCAACGTTAAAATTTCACAAATATTGAAGGATCTAAAAATAATAAAAGTTAATACTACTCTCATTGGTGATTATATAAAGCAATCGAATGATCGGGAGGTGGTAAATCAAAAACATTTTAGTACACCCAATGCAATCATTGATGAGGGAACTGATTTAATAGAATGGTTTAAAAATAATGTCGTAGATCGTATTTTGAATAAAATGTCAGAGTTTCAAGAGAAACAGAGCGGTTGGGCATTAAGCAAAATCATTTCACTAGAGATAGCAATTAACAAATACGAAATGGGTAATGGTTCATCTTTCATTCGATTGCCTGAGCAGATACAGAAAAAACATGCATGCATCAACATCCAGAACAATGATGAAGCGTGTTTTTTCTGGAGCGTTGTTGCAGGTTTACACGCTCCCACAGGGCAGGTGAGCCGAACATCATCATATCCACACTATTCCACCGTTTTGAAAACTCGAGGCTTAGATATGCCAATGAAACTGCCTCAAATTAAGAAGTTTGAAACACTAAATGAAATTTCCATAAACGTTTATATGTTAGAGTACAATGAAACAGTGAACAAAACATTTTACACAGTATTGCCGGCAAGATTGACTAGGAAAAAATTAGACCGTCACGTCAACTTATTACTCATTCAAGATAAATACTTTCCGAAATTAAACGAATATGAAACAACGCCATCTCATAATGATTACAGTACTATTGTTGAGGTAAAATATCATTATTGTTGGGTTAAAGATTTATCGCGTTTAATTAGTTCACAGTTAAATAGAAACGATCATAAAAAATATGTTTGTGATAGATGTCTCAATTACTTTTCATTGCGTGAGAGACTGGATGATCATTCCGAACTTTGTGAGAATTTAAACAATGAAAAGATTTCATTTCCCAAATATGATTTTGTTGAGTTTAAGAATTATACATACAAGCAAAAATGTCCTTTTATTATTTATGCTGATTTTGAATCTCAATTGACACAATGTAATGAAATCATTTCTAAAACAACAAACAAATATCAACATCATAAAACTTACAGTGCAGGCTACTATATAAAATGTTCTTTTGACGATTCTCTATCGTTTTACAAAAGTTACAGAGGTGTGGATTGTATGGATTGGTTCGCTAACGAAATGACTGATATAGCTAAATTTGTAGATTCAAAAATTAAAATAATTGTACCAATGGTAGTCAAACCAAGAACTACTAATGATGCAACTGTTTGTCATATATGTGAAAAAAAGTTTAATAAAAAAGATATAGTTGTACGTGATCACAATCATTTTACGGGGGAGTTTCGAGGATTTGCGCACCAATCCTGCAATTTAAATTTTAGAAAACTGTTTGTTGTGCCGATTGTATTTCACAATTTGTCTGGTTATGATAGCCATTTTATCATAAGAGATATTGCCAAACGTGGTAGAGTCAGCCTTTTACCAATCAATAAGGAAAAATACATTTCATTCACACAATACGATTCGGAAACAAACATAAAATTCAGATTTATTGATTCGTTTCGTTTTTTGGGATCTAGTTTGGATGCTGTCGTTAAAACTTTGGACACCAATTATTTGAAAATTTTGAAAAAAGAAAACCATAATTTAACCAATATCCAATTTACATTATTGACACGTAAAGGTATCTTTCCTTATGACTATATTAATAACTTGGAAAAATTTAATGATGATAAATTACCACCGATTGAATGTTTTTATAATAAATTAAATGAAGCGAACGTAACTGATGATGATTATGCTCACGCTAAAAATGTTTGGCGGTCTTTCAATGTAAAAACACTTGGAGAATATAGCGATATATACATGCGCACCGATATTCTTCTTCTAGCAGATGTGTTTGAAAATTTTAGAGAGACAGCTTTAGCAACGTATGGTCTAGATCCTGGATGGTTCTACAGTATACCAGGATATGCGTGGAATGTGATGCTAAAGTTTACAAAATGTAAACTGCAAATTTTAAAAAATATTGATATGATAATGTTTATTGAAAAGGCTATTAGAGGAGGAATATCACAGTGTTGCAATAGGTACAGTGAAGCAAATAATAAATATATGTCTGAATATGATGTTGAGAAACCATCAATGTATATTCTCTATACAGATGTAAATAATTTGTATGGAAAAGCGATGTGTGAACATTTGCCCTTTGATGGCTTCGAGTGGATCGAAAATGATATGGAGAAATTTAACGACATCAATTTCATAAAATCCATCCCAGATGATAACCCCGAAGGCTATATTCTTCAAGTGGATTTGTTATATCCAGACAAGTTGCATAATCTACATAAAGACTTTCCTATGTGTCCCGAACACCACAAACCACCCGATTCAAAATTAACAAAATTAATGACTACCCTACACGATAAAAAAAGTTACACTTTACATTATAGAAATTTAAAGCAAGCCCTAGAACATGGACTAGTATTGGAAAAAGTTCACAAAGTTTTGAAATTCCAACAATCTGCATGGCTTCAACCCTACATCGAATTAAACAATCGATTGAGGACTTTAGCCACCAGCGACTTTGAGAAAGATTTGAGAAAACTAATGAATAATGCTGTGTTTGGGAAATGTATGGAATCCATCCGTAAACATAGAATTTGTAAATTGGTATCTACATATGAGGGTCGTTATGGTGCTAAAAATCTTATTGCTAGTCCGCGTTATCACAATAGAACAGTTTTCGATGATGGTGATCCACCTTTGATGGCAATCGAATTGAAAAAGTCTGAACTAATTTTCAATAAACCGATATACGTGGGTATGGTTATTCTTGACATCTCGAAAACTGTAATGTATGACTTCCATTACAATTTTATGCTTCCCACAATGGGAGTAGACAATTGTAAGTTGATGTACACCGACACTGATAGTTTTGTTTATCAACTTACTTGTGAAGATGCATACGAACAGTTAATTGACGCAAACATTGACAAATTTGATACATCAGATTATCCCATTAACAATATCTACAACATACCCCGAGTTAATAAAAAAATACTAGGTTTGATGAAAGATGAAGCTAATGGACAAATAATCACCCATTTTGTTGGTTTAAGGTCCAAAATGTATAGTTACAAAGTTCAGGGGGGCAAAGTTGTCAAAAAATCAAAGGGGATTAAAAAATGTGTTGTGAAAAATAAAATAATTTTCGATGATTATGTGGATTGTTTGAAAAATTGGAAACAGATGACAATTACTCAAAATACGATACGTTCCTTCGCTCATAATGTGTATAGCATTGAACAAACAAAAATCGCTTTGAGTCCTCACGATGATAAAAGGAAATTACTTCCCGATTCATTTGATACGCTTCCATGGGGACATTACAGTATTTTGGAATAATGTTTTTTGTTTTTAGATAAAAAATGTCTCCTACTCCCGAAACTGAAGATCGTGCCAAACGGCGTGTAAAATTTCTTAAGAAATCACGTAAATTAATCAGAGATTTTCGAAGTGCTGTTGCAATGATTAAAGTACCTCGATCACTATCTAAAAATGATTGTCGAAGAGTACTAAAACTCATATATACTGATTTTCCAATAGAAATTTTAAATGGATTAATTCTTCATTTCAATTTACCTACAGAACCTGAAGATTCTGACTATGATTCAGATGAAACTATTTTTGCTGACTTTTGAATACAACTTTGTAAAACCATTTTTCACTTTTCACATATATTTAAATATATAATAATATGAACTCAAATATAGTTTTATACTTTTATATTAAACTATTACATATTAAGTTATAGCATGTATTACTACTTTGTGAATTATGGCATTTGTTTGTAGTATTATTAATCTTTCATATTAATTTATAACATATATTACTATACTTTCATATTAAAATGTAACATATTGTTTTTTCCAATATAATTTTAGGATATTGCCTAAATATTTTTGTTAAATGAAACAATGTTTTTTTTTATGAGTAAAACATCAGGTTAATTTCCAAATAAAATCTTCTTCAATGTTCAATGATAGCTCAATTATATCAAGAATAAATAATTTTTCAAGTAAATGGATTAAGTTATAGCATATATTACTACTTTGTGAATTATGACATTCGTTTGTAGTATTATTACTCTTTCATATTAATTTATAACATATATTACTATACTTTCATATTAAAATGTAAAATATTGTTTTTTCCAATATAATTTTAGACTATTGCATAAATATTTCTGTTAATTGAAACAATGTTTTTTTTTTATGAGTAAAACATCAGGTTAATTTCCAAATGAAATCTTCTTCAATGTTCAATGATAACTCAATTATATCAAGAATAAATAATTTTTCAAGTAAATGGATTTTTTTTTATTACCTAGTATCTACTCATCAGCTGAAAAATTACAGCATGGCATTCGATACTCTTTTATGTGGCATCAAGTATTACAGAATAAAAATGATTGGAAACTATGCTGCAAACACACAGCAATAAGCTGAATTTCTACTAAAGAAATGCCTCGTGTGTTTCCCTTTAGTCTACTAGTTTGATGACACACACACACACACACACACATCATGGGTAACTGGAAACTTTGAACCTACTACACCACTGGAGGACCCTACAGAAATATACAACGTCTCCAACAATGGTTTTTTAAATACTACATTACCTTTGTAATTATTATATCAATAATAAATTATTTTTTTAAAGTGGATTTTTTTTTTATTAAAACACCCAATCTACTCATCAGCGGATATATTACATGAAGATTTAAATTTACGTTTAACAATTTTTGGTAAAATTTTAAATAATAAAACGAATATGAATGCTAATAATATACATAGAGTCATTGAAAATATATTATTAAGTTCATTTTTCATACTATGGAACATGCTGCTAGTGTTGGTTATATTGATCATGGTGAAAGCTTTGTAGGTTGAATTCTGTTTAATGGATATGTTGTTGTTTGCGGACATCTAAAGATATAATCTACAGCACTTGAAATCTCCTGTCGTCGAGCTCCGTTTTGTAATTCGTCTGGCACCCAATTTATTGTAAGCTTCTCCCACTTCTTTTGATCTGAGTCGGTAGTATCAGCAGCAGAAAGGCACAGGTTTGCAATTTGCTTCATAACCCTTCGTTTTTCTTCATAAAATATTACATCCTTATTCAATCGATCTATTTTTATAATAAACTCCTCAAATAGACGTCTATACTCAACTAATGACATACTACAACTGATTCGTTTACAGATATATTAGTGTCCTATATTTTGTGTATCTCCACACACACACACACACACAATAATGTCTCAACCTCCTAGTCGGACGGAACGGTTTTTTCTCATAAAGACCTGTGAAGAAATTTGTTATAAAACCCCTCACACCTCCCCATTAATCCATTAAATACTGTCTTTGTAATTATTATTTTTCTCACCCCCTGCGATAGCGCAACGGTTAGGGACTGTGTTAGGAACGAGAAAGTCGCTGTGTGTGTCGTGAGTTCGAATCTCACGGTCGACCATTTTTTCAATTTTATAAATTGGAAGTGTTGTGGTGGACCACGATTGACGTCACAGAAGATGGATGCCGTAGGGATTTTACTGACGTCACAGAAGATGCCGTCGCGACATTCGAATCACCCGCCAACGACACAACCCACCAAATTGGAAGTGCTACGTCACACATGTGGATGGACCATGATTGACGTCACAGAAGATGGATGCCGTCACAGTCGCGACATTCGAAATACTCGCCAACGACCCGCCATTGACACAAGATGGATACGACACACCAACACGTCCGCCATTGACACAAGATGGATGCCACTTCCGGTGCGCGCGCACAGTCAACGAAATCCAACATGGCCGACTTCCGTCCCAGAACCGGCTTAGTATATCTACTGTCTTATTCTAAGAATATGTTTTTAGGTAATTTAATATTAATTGAATAAAAGTATTATTTTACCTTCAAAGTGTAACAGTATATTCAACTGTTCTTCTTCATTTACTATGGCAATACGTTTCTTTCTCAAAAAGTTATGATAGACATTGACGTGATGGTAAATATTTACAAATGTGTTTAGACTAGGACATCGTCGATTTGGATACAACTATAGATATTCTCGTCTTGCAGCACGTTTATTATTGTTATTTATGACATATACAGAAAATATTTCTACTTTTTCCGAAGCCGTATAATCCATTTTTGAAAAATATAGCTAGCAATTAGTTGTATTTGATACGTTAGTTTATAATTTTGACAGATAACATCAATAATGTTGCAGTAAAACATGCATAACCAACTACGTTTTTTAGCTAGATACTAACTTAAATACTTTAGGAATTTACTGTCCATTATTTTGGAAAGTATAAAAGCCAGACCTATAAAAGTATATATTTTTGTTATGAGAAAAAAAAGCTCTCTCCTAATATGTCATAATATACAGGATGTTCTGTTTAAAAATATATATTCTTATTTTATACCCCCTAATGCAAAAACACTACTGGTTTGCAAAGTATATTTTATTAAAATTCATTTGTACTCCTACAACTTTTATTTGAAACTTTTTTTTGTATCTGTATGCATAAGAGAAATAAACGGGTGGTCAAATTATAACCAATAACCCTGTACGTCGGTTCTAAATCTAAGTTTATTGTACAAGTACGGAGGTTTTTGTGTATGTAGAATTTTATAATATAATACACATTCACGTACCTTGCGACGTTCTTCCAAAATAAGCCACTGCAATTCTTTATAATAGGATGAAGTATGTGTTTTTCTTCTTAATCCACATACTCGTATAAACCTGATGCAACAGTTCTGGATACGCTGTAATCTTAGTACGTCTCTTTTTAATAATCTAGGCCCAAAAACCGCATCGTCGTAATTTAACTGTGATAATATGAGTGATTCACATAATATCATCTTTGTTTTTTTTTTGTAAGCATTGTCCGGCTGCTGTATATTAATTTGAGATTAGCAAAGGCGCGACGAACAATTAAAGTTACATGGGACGAATAGCGTAAATCAACGATCAATCCTAAATTTTTTGCACTAGAATCTATATTAATTATATTATCATCAATTTTTAAGTTCATTAATCTTAAGCACCTCTTCCTGGCCATTGGCGTTCCAAATAAAAGTGCAACTGACTTAGCACTATTTAGTGATAGACAAAAATTATTGGATATAGCTATCATTGACTTTAAATCTTCATTCACATGCTGACACGACACAACCGCATCTTCTTCCTTAAAAGAATAATACAACTGTGTATCATCCACATAAAAATGAGACGAACAGTGTTGCAATTTCTTATAAAATACATGTGTATAAATTATAAAGAGAACTGGCTCAAGTATAAAGCCTTGAGGCACTCCACAATTAATTTTTAAAAATGCAGAAGACCTATTGTAGTAGATAACTGCTTGATGACGATTACTGAGGTAGCTACGAAACAAATTTATAGCACTTGCATCTAAACCAATAAAATTTAACAGGGAAAACAGTAACTCATGATTTATACGATCGAAGGCTTTGGAATAATCTAGCAAAACTAAAGCTACTAATTTATTAGCGTCCAGAGATGCATGGATATCATCGGTTACTTTTAAGAGAGCTGTTGTGCAACTATGTAATTGTCTGAATCCGGACTGATGAGCTGGTAAAATATTATTACAATCTAGGAATTTAATAAGTTGTTTATTTACAATTTTCTCAATCACTTTTTATACACAACATAAAATACTTATAGGGCGCAAATCTCTAAGACTAGCTGAATTATTATTTTTGGGCAATGGTAAAACATGTACACGTTTCCAGATAGCAGGATACACACCTTTCTTTATACAAAAATTGAATATGTGTGTTAAAAGTGGTAAAATAACTGGACAGCAATATAGTAGCATATCGATGCTAAGTTGATCGACACCTGTGGCTTTAGATTTAATTGGCAGTAACATCTCGTATACTTCGGAGTCTCATGTTTGAGCAAACTTAAAATTGTTACTATTTTAAATACTTACATTGTAGTATGATATTAAATTAGGATCAACGTTAAATTCACTTTTAGAAGAATGAACAAAAAATGCATTAATACTATTTAGGTTCTGCAAATTATCTGGTATTAAAGTATTAATATTTTTACTGTAAATATTTAATTGTTTCAAGACCTTCCACAGTTTTTTACTTTCTCCGTGACGTACACGAAATTCCAAGTAGGCTTTTTTTTCTCTGGCTATAGCTCCATTCGTATAATTTCTTAGCTCTAATAATTCCAATGGCTTAGCAATTTTGTTGCAGCAATTATACTTTTCCGTTAAATTAAATAAACTAATTTACATCTCATTTTTTAATTTATTGATTTACATATTCATTAAATTGTCTTACCGAATTACACTCTAGATTTTTTCTTGAGTCGAAGTAAACTTGACATTTACAATTCGAATTTTGTTGCCATTAGGTAATTCAACTCAAAAAACTGCCAGAAAAAATTACTCGTCCTACGGACTCGTAATTTTTTCAGAGGCAGTGTTTTTTCTTTAAATTGCCGGGCAACAAAATTCTTATTGATACATGTCAAGTTTACTTCGGCAAAAAAACTCTCGTGTAATTATAAGTGAGAAAATGATTGCTAAAAGTAATGAAATATTTGGACAATATATTAGATTTTATTAGAAAGGCCATTTGATCACTTATATTGAGAGACAATTATTTAAAATTGTTACAGACAAAATTGCTATTATTAATATTTTATTTGTGGTCGTTTATGTTACACAGTACAATAAATAACAGGAATTTCAAGTCTTAATTGAAATTTTAGTCTAGACCTTTTACCTTCGTGGGACTTTATTCGAATGGTTTATCTTACGTCCAACATTATTTCGGATGAATGTATTTTAATCTTATGTAATCAAAATGGTTTTTCCTATTTTTTAATACTTTCTATGCTATGACAATTAAACAAAATTAAATGATTCAGTGTGAAAACCTACCGAGAATCTGAAAATGAAACGAAAGATGTATATTATTCATTCAAATTTATTGTATTACCTTGAAAACAAACCTCTTTCGAAATAACACACTCACCACATGCATCAACATTTTTTTAAACATATTTCCAGGAATCGTCTTCAGTATTCGCCACCAATTCTCTTTTATGTATTCTATCGACTGAACATGGTTACCACGAGTCATATCAGGGTGAGATGGTAATTGGTCAATGGGGTTTATTGAATTTTGGACAAAAATTCGTTCAGAATGTGAGATGATAGAATTTACTGGTTCGTCATTCGTTCATTTTGGCACGATACGATCGTTCGGTAAATGATACGAAAAATGATTGAATTATTTCAATCAATCGTTCAGTTCGATCATTTGTTGAAATTTGGGCTCGCCATCTCCTTCACTGAATCGGTGGATCGATAATCGATAGCTTACTCGCCTGTTTTGATATTTGATATTATTGAAATATTGACTTGACTCAGCAGCACTCAACTATAACCTATAAACAAATGGTTATAGTGCTTAGAGTTTTATTTAAGATCATTCTATGCATATTCTTTGGTTTCATTAATAAAATAATATTTAATGAATTGTTGGTAGTATTAGTTATTTGGGTTTTTGGAATGGCGTATTATTGTGCATGTGCAATTGGACTAAGTTTAATAATTTTTTATAAGTGCGTTTATTTGTATGAACAGAAGAAAAATTACAGGTTGGTGTCTGTATATTGTGTTCGTTTTAAATACGGGGAGGGGACGAGATATTTATTATCAGTTTTTTGTCTCATTCTAATAATATAAAAAGTTGCATAACACAACTTTTATAGGGTGTGCGCACTTAGAAATAATTTAATAAAAATTAAAAGCGACATACCACAAATTACAGACATCTAATATTTCACTTTGGTGGTGTCTTATGTGAAAATAGACAGGGTGTCACGGGACTAATGGGAAAAAAGTCAGGAGCGTATAATCTGAGCCAAAATAATGTCAGTACTTCATATAAACTTTTTCTATGCAGGCCCTTGTTTTCGAATTATAGGCCTCCAAAGATTTAATTTTGAATTTGGTTATTATTTTTATTTTTTGTACTAGTTATTTGATCTTTATAAAATTTACGGCAAGGTTATGGTGTACGTGTATGTTTATTTTGGAAAGGTAAACAGATTTACAGTAGTGCCTTGAAGCCAGGGACGGACTACTCGCAATGGTTAGTGATCCAAAAACTTTGTAGGGATAGCACATCCTATATGAAATTATCGAAATTGACTTCCCCACACATTAAGCTAACGATAAGGTACTCTTGTTGGAATTCGATAAAATAAGCCGTTTGGCTAATATTTATAGTTTTATGAATGCACTACGTACCAATTTACTTAACTAACTTATTAATACGATGTCCAAGATTTACTTACAGTACTACAAAAAACTAATTTAATGATAGCAGAAGATAAAAAACAGTAACGACTTATTAATTCGAAAGCTGGTAAAAACTTTTTAAGTGTTTTTAACGTTTATCAAGTAAGCATGAGATGAGTTGTCAAACGTTGTGTAGAATAGTTCGTAGTCAGTACTTGTTAATAATTCATAAGTCCTTAATTTAACAGTTACAATGGCAGAATTCACTTTTATTGAGTACGCAGATATGCATTTAATGTATGTACTGGCTTCTCGAAACTGTTTAGAGGCGAGAAGGCTTTATGCCGAACATTGTGCAAACAGAGCATTGCCAGGCAGACGAATGTTTGAGCGTATTGATCTCAGGTTACGAGAAACAGGTATGAATAAGTAAATGTAATTTTCCATGTATACAAAACAAAATTTTCAAATTTTAGGAAGTTTTTGCCAAAAAAGGTGGAAAAGGTCCAGTACGAAGCGTATGTACTGTGGCAGTTGAACAAGACTTGTTAAATGCAGTGGATAATGAACCATCAACGAGTTTAAGAAAATTATCAAGAGAACGTATCGTCTCGAAATCAGTTGTTCATCGCGTCCTAAAAGAACAGCTGTTATATCCTTTTCACATGAAAAAAGTACACAGTATGACAGTGGCAGACTATCCTGCACGACTTGAGTATAGCCAGTGGTTTCTGCGACAACAACAAGCAGACAATACATTTATTAGTAACGTTCTCTTTACGGACGAATCCGAGTAATTAATTCTCACAATATGCATTTATGGGATGATGTGAATCCACATGTCATTATCCAAACTAGGAGCCAGCATAGATTCATGGTTAATGTTTGGGCAGGAATAGTTGGCAATCAATTGATAGGGCCAGACTTTATTGACGGTACTTTGACCGGTCAGAGATATTTGGAGTTTTTGCAAAATGAGTTATGGAACCTGTTTGATGATGTGCCACTACAAACTCGTAGGAATTTATGGTTTGCGCATGATGGGATCCCTCCTCATTTCATTTTAGATGTACGACAGCATTTACACACAATGTTTTCTAATAGATGGATTGGTTATGCAGGCCCTTTCCAATGGCCACCGCGATCAGGAGCCGTTAATCCTATGGATTTCTTTCTCTGGGGTTATCTCAAAAGTAAGGTATACGCAATACCTGTGCAAACAAGGCAAGATTTAATAGACAGAATTGTGTTACACTGCAATGTTATTAAAAATAATATGGGATTGCTCTTTCAAGTGCAAAGAAACCACCTTCGTAGACTTAGAATGTGCATGGAAGTGGGCGGAGCTCATATTGAACATTTATTAGAATAACGTTAGTTTTTGTTCTTGTTTAGGAATTAGTTTCAGTCTAATGTTTTATAACTTGTGTTTTTTGAGGTTTTATTATTGATTTAATAATGTTGTGTTCGTAATTTTGATTAAAAGCGACTAATTACGTTGTACCTATTTAATTCCCATTAAATAAGATCTTAATGTTTTTATCATATGCTATCATCAAATTATTTTTTTGTAGTACTGTAGGTAAATCTTGGGCATCAATTTCGATAATTTCATATAGGGTGTGCCATCCCTGCGAAATTTTCGGATCAGGCATGAAACTCAACATGTAATCTGACCAAAACTCACCCTTTTCGGACGATTTATAAGGTAACTCTGTTTTTATTGAAATAAAGTGCATATTTATTTTAATATAAGCAATAATTCGCATATATCGAAGAAAGAAAAAAGATTATAACTATTTCATATTATATACATATATATGTTTGGATCAATGACGATATATTTATTAAAAACATAATAGGTAGGGATGGTTAACATAACAATTTAACTTGGAAATCCCAGCTTTTACACCCTCCCTATACAAAAACTTCCGAGAAGTAATTAGTTCTAAATAGGTATATCAGTTTACTTGGAGCGTAATAATAATTGCATTAAACCATGATGATTACAACCCATAATATAGTCATAAAACTCTAACAGAAAAGTGTTGTGGCGAAATTACATCTAGGATTATGATAATAAAAATCGACAAGTGATTAAATAATTTATTTTTGCATGTCCCCCAAAATTCAGTTATTTCGGCTATAACATCGGGTTAACAGAGAACCGAAGCAAAAATATCGAAAAACTGCTTCCGTTTCTACTTTACTTTTCGCATTGTTCACTATCTACATAATAACGTTTTACTGCACCAGACCAATATACAGAATCATTTTATTTAATTTGACTTGTCTTTTAAAACTTCCAAAAATTAACGACTGAATTATGCTTTGTATTATTTCAACATACGCTTTCTTCGATCATCCTATAAACAAAACAACTATGTGTCATCTTAAAATATGTACCAACACATGAACTTTTGATGAAAACTGCGTGTTTTTCTCATATGAGCATTCATATTTTCATTGTCAAAGAAACAACTTTCATCGCCGAAAGAAATTCTTTTTACATTGTCTGGATGCACGCCAAGTTAAGTCGACGTATTTGCATAGAATTCCAGTGTCCGTTCGCGGTCGTCATTTAAAAGATGATGAACTATTTTAAAATCGAACTGTAAATTTGTGTTTTCCATTTTACACTACTTACTGATTCCACAGATGGCTGTAGGGGTTCACTACAATGTAATTATAGTTTTTTGTTATTGATTTTTAATTGATCGATCGACTATAAATTAATCATTAACATTACTTAAATAAGCATCATTAAAATGTATTCTCCTAGCTAATATAACAACAGATAAACTGCAAATCAGCTCAAATAAGTAGTGAGAAGTACTTTTTGAAAAATTTAGGCCACGATCGGAAATTAGGCCAACAATTTTTACAGCTACCATACCACATTTTCCAAAAAAGAATCCAGTATATACCAGTCTAGTCCCTTCCCGAACCTGTGGAAATTGGCGTACCTCAAGGGTCAATCTTAGCGCCTCTAATATTTTTATTATACATAAATGATCTTTCTAAATATGTTAGCACTAATCATTTAATACTATATGCAAATGACACCACATTAGCAATTGATTCTGAATCTCCGGATGAGCTGCTATTAAAGATGAATATGTTATTGTTACGAAACAGCACACTGGTATAGTCCCTAGATCCGACTCTGTCTAAGCGAGGTATAAAAGTTAAAATTATGGCGGATACGCAGGTTGTTTTTATATTTGTTTACGAATAGTGACTATCTTATCTACACTGTTTTTGTGATCAGTCTTATCTAGAAGATGCCAGAAAGCCAATTGCTTTTGTCTAGAATCCTCTAGTAAAAAAAGGCATTAATATATATAAAAAGGACCGATCAGCAGACTAGTTAGTGGATAAAGTGATCTTGACAGATAAACAAGTAAATAAGTGAATATAAAGTGTTTATATAAATTAGTTGAGTGAATATACAGTTAATATAAATTAATAATTAAGCGATTAGTTAAGTATATATAAATTAAGTGTTAGTGAGCTAGTGTTTAAATAAATTAGTAAGTAGCCATACCGAGTGTTTAAAATTTATCCCACCCGTTTACTGTTTAAATAAATTAGAAAAACATTACATTGGTGTCAGGTGTGGGGTAATATGAATAAATATATACGTAAAAATGGCCAAGAGATTAAGGGACCTGAAAGTGGCGGAATTACGAGCGGAATTGGAAGATCGTGAGTTGGAAACGTCCGGTAAGAAAAGTGAATTAGTAGAAAGACTTAAAGTGGCATTGGAAAATGACGGCTTTGATCCAGAAACAGTTTTATTTAATGACGAAGCTTCCACCTTAATCTCGTCAATTTCTGCTAACATGGACGAGAAGATTTCTGCCAAGGAAGAGAACATGGACGAGAAGATTTCTGCTATGAAGAACGACATTTCTGCCAATATTTCTGCTAACATGGACGAGAAGATTTCTACTATGAAGAATGATATTTCGGCTAACATGGACGAAAAGATTTGTGCTATGAAGAAACTTCTGCTAACATGGACGAGAATATTTCTAATTTGAAGAACGATATATCCGCTGACATTGAAAATGAAATTTCGTCTCTAAAATCTGAAATAGAGGATAAGATGTCAACGATGGACGAGAAAATTGAGAATAAAATGTCCACGATGGACGAGAAAATCCAGAATAAAATGTCAACGATGGAAAAGAAAATCGAGAATAAAATGTCAACGATGGACGAGAAAATCGAGAATAAAATTACAACGATAGACGAGAAAGTCAAGGAGTTAGAAGAACAGATTGCCGATTCAAGAACGCGAGGCACGCCAGAGGAAGAAAAAAAGACCGAGCAAACGAAACCTTGCAAGCCAGAAACACTACCTAAGTTTGAAGACATTGGCAGTTTTACCCGAGTCAAGGCCCCAACGTTCGATGGAAAAATGTCGTGGACCAATTATGTGAAATAGTTTGAAGCAGCCGCTAGAGTGAATAATTGGTCCGATACAGAGAAGGCAGTGAATTTAACCATCGCGCTTCGCGGAGATGCCTTAGATGTACTTCGGACGATACCTTTGGAAGAAACGGACGACTTCGAGCAGCTGAAGAAGAGGTTGGACATGCGATATGGTCACGAACATTTGGAACAGTTGTACAGATTCCAGCTGAAGAACCGAAGGCGGAAACGTGACGAACCCCTTCACGAGTATGAAATGGATATTGCCCGACTAGCTCGATTTGCTTATCCATCAGCACCAGAGAACATGATGGAATGTTTAGGCATCCAGGCCTTTATTGACGGCTTATGTGACCACGATATGGAGAAGACGCTTCGATTAGCCCATCCTAAAACATTGGTCGATGCATTAACTGCTGCTCTTGAATATGAAGCAGCCACGATGGCTTCGGGATACAGCAAAGGTAGGACCATACAGGAAAAAGTTGACGATGACAGACTTGACCAGATCGTCAATCTGCTGAAAGGTATGGTAGACGTGAAGCCGAAGAAGATCAGGTGCTGTAATTGTGGCGAGCTAGAGCATGCACGCAGTTCGTGTAAGCGTCCTACGACTACTGCAAACGAAGAACCTCTTAAATGCAAAGCAGCCACGAAGGGTTCGCGGTACAACAAAGGTAGAACCTTGCAGGAAGAAGATAACGATGACAACCTTGATCAGATCGTCAACTTGTTGAAATGTATGGCAGACAAGAGGCCGAAGAAGATCAAATGCCGGAAGTGTGGCGAGCTAGAGCACGTACGCAGTCCGTCTAAGCTCCCCAAGACTCCTGTAATCCAAGAACTCCAGACACAGGGGAAATCAGACAGGGGTGAACATCCAGCTAATGTGAATCACCAAAAAGCCAACTCCTTGACTAGACGGCCATGCCCTGTAGACTATTCACAATGCAACAAGTCCTAATCTAAGTAAGTTGCAGTTTCAAGAATTACAGTAGTCAACGAGGAATGGTCACCCACCAGGATCAGAGAAGATCAGGAGAATGATCCTCACCTGAAGATGATCCGGCAATGGAAGGAAGAGAATCGGCGACCTACCTGGCAAGAAGTGTCAAGATTTTCACCGAAACTCAAGGCGTATTGGGCTTAGTGGGACTCCTTTATCCTGGAAGAAGGGCTGTTGAAAAGAGTCCTTGAAAACGATGATGGTTCTGAGATGAGGAGACAGCTAGTTATCCCAAGAAACAAGAGTAGCTGAGGTACTGAAAAAGTTACACGACAGTCCATCGGGAGGTCATCTGGGAGTGAAGAAAACCCTTCAGCGAGTCCGTGAAAGGTTTTATTGGATGAACAGCTCCGACGATGTGAAGGACTGGTGTAAGAAATGTACGACTTGTGCTACGAGTAATGGACCACATCGCAAGAGAAAGGCACCCATGAAACAGTACAATGTTGGAAGCCCTTTCGAAAGGATTGCTTTAGATATCGCTGGACCATTTCCGACGACAGAAAATGGTAGCAAGTACATACTGGTTGTAATGGATTATTTAACAAAATGGGTGGATATCTACGCTATTCCCAACCAAGAGGCCACAACTGTCGCGAATGTATTGCTGAAGGAATTTATCAGCCGATATGGAGTACCCTTGGAAGTCCACAGTGACCAGGGGAGAAATTTTGAAAGCCATCTATTCCAGGAGATTTGCGACAAGCTGGGAATGAAGAAGACCATGACAACAGCTTCACATCCACAGTCAGATGGAATGGTCGAGAGAATGAACAGGACTATTGGAAAATACCTGTCCAAAGAGGTATCCAGCCATCAGAGAGATTGGGACCAGTATCTTTCCCTATTCGCATTGGCTTATCGATCTGCTGTCAATGAGTCCACGGGTGAAACACCGTCGAAAATCCTGTTTGGACGTGAAATGAGGCTTCCTTGTGACCTGGAATTTGGCTGTCGCCTGGAGAAGATCTAGCAAGCGAAGACTACGTGATCCAATTGAGAAGAAGGCTGGACGATATTCATGAATTAGTTCGAACCAATCTTCAAGTTGCCAGCGACAGAATGAAAAGTCGGTACGACACGCAGGCCACAGAAGGCGGTTTTAAAGAAGGGGACAAAGTATGGTTACACAACCCGACGAGGAGAAAAGGATTTTCTCCAAAATTACAAAAATCCTGGGAAGGTCCATACTTAATCAAGAAAAGGATCAATGATGTTTTATATCGCATAAGCAAGATCCCCAACGGAAAACCAAAAGTAGTTCACCAAAACCGACTAGAGCCATTCGAAGGTGACCATGACCTGGAGGAAGGAGTAAACCTTATTCGAGATGTGTCTGACCCCACCTTCGATGAATTTATGGGCGCGAGGTACCGGGAAAGCTAGATATGGAGTCACTTCGGAACAACAACAAGATTTGTTCACTCTCCCGGAAGATTATTCACTGGCATACAACATCCCCGCCCACATCAAGAACGCACGAGGGTTGGCAACCGTCTTTCGAAAGAATTTCGGGCAATTAGAAAAACTTGAAGACCAGATTCCAGCCCCTGGCAAGACACTGAAACTGAAACATAATTCGCGGTACATCTTCTACGTGGTAACTAAAAATGAATTTCAATATCGATCTACCTACCGCGATGTGTGGAAAGCACTTCGAAACCTACGAGACAATGTGTTGGAATCCAGCGTGAAGAAACTGGCTATGCGTAAGATAGCGAGTAACCAGTTGGATTGGCGAATCATCAGTAACATGGTAGAGGTTATCTTCAGAGATACCGGTGTCCAGATATTAATTTGCAGCTACAATCCCCGTTATCAGTATCCGATGAAGACGGTGCCCTGCTATTTCCATAAGATCGGAAAGTGTAGAAATGGGGCCAGTTGCCGATTCAAACATCCAGTCTCGGCTACACAAAAGTTCCAGGAGGAACTTCCATTTAAGGAGGGAATAATGTTACGAAACAGCACACTGGTATAGTCCCTAAATCCGACTCTCTCTAAGCCAGGTATAAAAGTTAAAATTATGGCGGATACGCAGGTTGTTTTTATATTTGTTTACGAATAGTGACTATCTTATCTACACTGTTTTTGTGACCAGTCTTATCTAGAAGATGCCAGAAAGCCAATTGTTTTTGTCTAGAATCCTCTAGTAAAAAAAGACATTAATATATATAAAAAGGACCGATCAGCAGACTAGTTAGTGGATAAAGTGATCATGACAGATAAACAAGTAAATAAGTGAATATAAAGTGTTTATATAAATTACTTTGAGTGAATATACAGTTAATATAAATTAATAATTCAGAGATTAGTTAAGTATATATAAATTAAGTGTTAGTGAGCTAGTGTTTAAATAAATTAGTAAGTAGCCATACCGAGTGTTTAAAATTTATCCCACCCGTTTACTGTTTAAATAAATTAGAAAAAACATTACATTATCAAGAGAATTTATCAGTTGGTGTGGAAGAAATTTTTTGATAGTAAATTCGACAAAAACCATCCTCATGCATTTTGCTACAAGAACATATATTCCTGAAAATAGCTGTATCTCAGTTAGGGAGTTGGGGGGACTGATGTCTATTTTTCGAGTTTTACGAAATTTCTGGGAACCTACCACGATAAGGATATGAGTTGGAATACCCATATCAACCACATTTGTAAAAAATTAAATAGCACTTACTTTGCATATATTACAGCTAAAACATATATTTACAACTAGTCAACTGATCAATGTTTATTATGCAATAGTATACTCCCATATTTCCTATAATCTCATTCTGTGGGGGGGAGGAAGGGGATTGCGGTAAATGCCTCGAGGATTTTTATTTTTCAAAAAAGGATTGTCCGTCTAATTTTTAATCTACATTATACAGAAACATGCAGAAATAATTTTAAAGATTTCGGTGTACTAACTTTATATTATGTTTACATCTACAAGTGCATATTATATGTAAAAAGTAATTCCAGTGAATTTAGTCTTAATTCTGATTTCCATGATTACCCAACCAGATCTAAAAAACTTATACGGCCACCAAAACATGAAACCTCATTGGTTGAAAAAAATCCTGTTTATAAAGGAATCATTTGCCCAGCTGTATAAGATGTGAGAGCGATTTCAAAGTGTTCAAACAAAAACTTGAAATTTTTTTAATTGTCGAATGTTTCTATGATATGTCAGAGTTTTTAAACAAACGATCTTAATTTAAGTGTTTAATAAGTAAGTCGTATTTAATGTAATATCCTCTTCTCTGTTTGACCTGTTCTATATCATGTACTATGATCAAAAAGGATGAATAAAGAATTATTATTATTATTATGTTGTATATGCTCGTCTTATAACGGTGTTTTAGAGAGGAACGATACGAGTACAAGTTCCTTCATAACTATTTTAAGTTGAGGTGTCTTCTTACTATTGCTGCTGTTTCCAGAATAACAGCTTTCTGAAGCTGTATGTATTTGAGCGATGGTAAGTTAAGTATTTGTAGGCGGGTGTGGAGGCTTTTCGGGATTATTCCAGTTGTGGAAATAATAAGAGGAACCACCTAACCTCACTTTGTTTCCAAATTGTATTTACTTCCTCAGAAAGAGGAGTATACTTCATCAATTTTTCATTCCACGTGGATTGCAGATTGTGAGAATTTGGTATGCCGACATCTATAAGATAAGTTATAGCTGCAGTCTTGTAGTAAGGGTAATATCTGGTCTATTACATGGAATGGTCTTATCGGTTAGTATGCTACGATTCCAATAGAGGCGATAGTGCGCATTTTCAATGACGTTTTCGGCTTGGTATTTGTAGTAAGGTGATGCATCCTCGTGGAGTTGGTCCGGTAGGGCCAATTTTTGATGTACTATCTTCGCAACTTGGTCGTGCCTTTGAAGATAACTAGTCGGAGCGAGTACTTTACAACCGGCGGTGATGTGTTGTATTGTCTCTCCATTTCTTTATATCTTCTGTATTGATCGATGACATCCGACTCCTTTGAAACAAATTTCCGATAGTTCCTGGTTAGAGTAACTTGATCCTTGATTGATATCATGAAGCCAACGGTTTCGACAAATATATCCGCTTGTGTCAGCCATTTGTTCGAAGCTTCTTTGTCTACATAAGGCTGGCCGAGATCATTCGGGTGTCTACCGTGAAGTGCCTTACTGGACCAGTCTATAGTCACCTCCTGTTCATAGGCAGCTTCAGTGGGAAGTCGAGTGTCTCTTGTATACAGAAGATCCAACGGGGTGTAGCAGTGGTCAATCTGCGAGATAGCCTCATGCAAAGGTGTTCGTTTTTTAAGAAAATAACGCTGGAGACTATTGATTTGTTTCTGTTGCAACCGAATTATATCCACAAGACCTCGGCCTCCATTTTTACGGGGAAGTATCAGTCTTTCCGTAGCTGCTTTTGGATCATGGGCTCTAAATGTTGTTGAATTTGTTCGAGTTTTTCATTGAATATCCTCAAGCTCTGTTCGTGTCCACTTCACAGTACCAAAGGTATAAGTAAGGACAGGTATAGCGAAGGTGTTAATGGCATTAAACGTGTTCTTGCCATTGAGTTTAGATTTAAGAATACTGGTCACTCTATATAGATACTCTTTAGTGACCCTTTCTTTAATATCCTTATGCTAGAGGCGTTGGGATTGGATAAGTCCAAGGTACTTGTATGTGTCGTTTTCTCTCATGGCCTCAATAATGTCTCCATCATTTAACTGAAAATCAATTGCTGTTATTTTGCCTTGACTGATGTTTAATGTTTTACACTTATCGAGGCCAAATGACATATTAATGTCATTTGAGAAGGTCTCTGTAGCCTGAAGTAGGTAATTGAGTTTTCTCTCGTTTCCCGCATATAACTTGATGTCATCCATATACATTAGGTGGCTGATGTTATATTTTACAGTATTTCCTTGCTTCAATTTAAATCCATACCCTGTACTGTTAAGAAAAGTTGAAAGGGGATTGAGTGCCAAACAAAACCACAAGGGACTCAAGCTATCTCCTTGAAAAGTTCCCCTTTTGATGCTAATTGGTCTTGATGCGATCGTTTCAGCTTTATGGTGAATTTGCAATAATGTATTCCATGATGACATTAGGTGTTGCAACATCGCTATAATTTTCTGATCCACTTTGTACAAAGCCAGAATACGCAAAAGCCAAGTATGGGGCACTGAATTATTATTATTATTATTATTATTATTGTGGTGTATTCTCGCTTATGGCGGTCTCTTCGTATTCATCGGCGGTCTGCAAGATAAGTACTGACTATTGTACATTTAAAAATTTACGAACAATCCGGCATTTATTATTATTATTATTATTATCATTATTATTATTATTGTGGTGTATTCTCGCTTATGGCGGTCTCTTCGTATTCATCGGCGGTCTGCAAGATGAGTACTGACTATTGTACATTTAAAAATTTACGAACAATCCGGCAAGTGTTAAGTACCACAGATTTCTGCATATCAGCTATTAATACTGATTGCAGACCGAGGGTTGTTAAATTATTTTTAAGAGAGTTGGGTACTATTCCAGTTGTACTGATAATTAATGGAAGGATTATTACACTGTCTTGTTTCCACTGTTGTTTAATCTGGAAGGCCAGGTCTGCGTATTTAGTTAACTTAGTTTGAAAAGTTTCATTAATATTGTTGGAGTTAGGGACTGCGACATCAAAAATATATGTAATTGTTCGTGATTTGTCAAGGAGAATAACATCAGGACGGTTTGCCACCACTGTTCTGTCCGTTAGTACCGTTCTGTCCCAATATAGACGGAAGCTCTCATTCTCCAAGACATTTTCAGGTGTATAGTGATAATACGGTACCGGGTCTTTTGAGAGTTTGTTGATAGATGCTAGTTTCAGGTGAACAATTTTGGCCACACAGTTGTGGCGGTGTAGGTATTCAGAGTGTGCTAGGCTTGTACATCCTCCAATGATGTGCGGGATTGTCTCAGATGATGATGATTGATGATGAACACATTTTATGCATTTATCATCCGTTAAACCTGGGTCTTTCGCTATATATTTAAGATAATTTTTTGTGGCAATGACCTGGTCCTGTATGCCTATAATGAAGCCTTTTGTTTCAGGGAATAAAGTGCCACGACTTAGCCACAGATTTGAAGCTTCCGTATCTATCCCCTCATCATACAGATCATGTGGATGTCTTCCATGCAGCGCTTTCCTTTTCCATGTATCCGTTTTAAGATTCACTTGCTCCCTCTGTGTATTATTATTATTATTATTATTATTATTATTATTTTCCTTTTTGTGTCACCGGATTTACACCCGGCGTGTTTCAACGACAGTCGGCCTCAACAGCAAGACTTTCGTTGGGTGTCACTATTCTAGAAATGACCTAACAATGTTTGTCTCATCCAGGATTACAGATTTTTGCATTAATCGGTAGGTTGACTCAGGAATATCAATGTCTTTGAGGGAAGTACTTAGTTTCTTGGGAATTAGCCCCATACAGGATAAAACAACTGGAATGATCTTGACTTCTTTAAGATTCCACAATTCTTTTATTTCGGTCCTTAGCTCGGCGTATTTGCTTAGTTTTTCATTGTATTTGCTTTCTGTGTTAGAATTATTTGGGATCGATATGTCAATAAGCAGAGCTTGCTTGGATTGTTTATTAATGACTGTAATGTCCGGCCTGTTGTGTCGTACTGTTACGTCCGTCATGATAGTTTTATCCCAGTAGATCTTAACATACTGATTTTCGATAACTGGAGGGGGCTTATATTTGTAATATGGCTCGTTGTTTTGTGGATCAAGGTTAAGTTTTTTCAGTACTTCTAGGTAAACTACTGTGGCAACTTTGTTGTGTCGTTCTAGATATTTAGTTTCAGCTATGCTTTGGCAACTAGAAAGAATGTGTTCAATCGTTTCTTGACTTCTGTTGCACTTTCTGCACCTATCTGTTGGTATTTCTTCCTTCAAGATATACTTTTGGTAATTCCTCGTTTTTATAACCTGATCTTGTATACCAACCATAAAACCTTCAGTTTCTGGGAACAGCGTTCCAGTTTTAAGCCATTCAACCGATTTAGCTTGATCTATCGTGTCTTTCTGTAAATCATTAATGAATCTTCCGTGCAATTCTTTTGAACGCCAATTTCTAATTTTATCTTCCTCATTTCGTGTATTAAAGGGCGTAAAGTTTTCCATGCTTAGGTTTAAAGGTGTATAACCCGTATCTGTTTTCACTATGGCTTTATGAAGTTGACTATTTTGGTGGCGGAAAAAACTCCTCAAGCCTGCAATTTGCTGAGTGCAAGCTTCCACAACATCTTTTATTCCTCTACCTCCTTTTTCTCTAGGTAAATTTACCCTTTCGACGGACGCTTTTGGATGGTGTTTTCTATGTTTTGTTAGCTCGGTTCTAATCTTTCTGTTTACTGCTTCCAGGTCCGTTTGAGTCCATTTAATTATTCCGAAGGAGTACTGAAGAGCGGATATGGCGTAGCTATTTATGGCCGTGGTAAGGTTTCTTGAATTTAGTTTACTTTTTAAGAGGTTGTAAAGGCGTTTTTCGAATTCGGTGGTTAATATGGCTTTTATTTTTTTATGTTCTATCTTGTGTGTCTGAAGGATTCCTAAGTACTTGTAGGGTTTGTCTGTCATGGCTTCAATATATTTGCCTGGCTCTAGTTCTATAGGTTCTCCTTCTTTCAGCTTTCCTTTTTCAACCGATACAGTTTGGCATTTTTCCATACCAAACGACATTCCGACATCTGTGCTCCACTGGTGCATGAGTTTTAAGTTGGATTCTAGGTGTTTTTTGCACGCGGCATATAGTTTCAGATCATCCATAAAGAATAGATGACTTATGGTTGTTGAGTTTCGATCCGCTCTAATAGTTGCTCCATATCCTGTGTGGTTTAGGCCACGTGATAATGGGTTTAAACACAAGCAGAACCATAGAGCGGAAAGTGTATCTCCTTGAAAGATTCCTCTTTCAATACTGATAGATTCAGTTTCTAGTTCTGTGTGATTTAGGTTAATTTTGAGTTTTGTTTTCCAATTACTCATAGTACTTTTTAGAAACCTAACCACCACAGGGTGTATATTGTAAATTTCCAAAGTTTTTATTAACCAACTGTGGGGCACTGAGTCGAAAGCTTTCCGATAGTCTATATAAGCCATGTATAGATTTCTGTACTTCTTTCTGATTTGTTCCAATATCACCATATTATTGTTATTATTATTATTATTTTTTTTTTCACAGGGTTTTCCTGGGTTTGCTTGGCTAATCCGGGATGCCATATCAACGGATTAGTCATGTGTGAGCGCCCGCCGGACTGCTCGACAAGTGCCCAGAATTGCTGCTTTTTGGGCGGTGAGTATCAGTTTCGTAGGGTCTTCTAATTCCAATCTTTTTAGTTCCTGTTTCAAATTTATTTCAACAAGGCCGGTCGCAGATATAACTAATGGATGTATTGTGACCTGATCGAGCTGATAGATAGTTTTTATTTCGTGAGAAAGATCTATATATTTTGTGATCTTTTGGTTTCTCGCTTCTCGGAGATTGTGATCATTAGGTACTGTAATGTCGATTATTCTTGCTACCTTTTTATCTTTTTCTATCACCAATATGTCGGGTCTATTGTGTGCCATTTCCCGATCACTAATGATAGGCTTATCCCAATAGATTTTTGTTTTCTCGTCTTCCATATGATCCCTTGGTGTATATTTGTAGTACTGTGTTATATCTTATATTAGCTCGAATTTTTTACATAGCGCTTGATGAAATACCTTTGACACGTTGTCGTGCCTTGCCTTATGGTCACGCGGTGCTAGATATGAGCACCCTGCTGTTAGGTGCTGAATGGTTTCTGTTTTATTTCGACATAGTCTGCATCTGTCATCCGATGTATCCTGATGCAGTATAAACCGTCGGTAGTTTCTTGTACAAATAACTTGGTCCTGTATGGCTAGTAGAAATCCCTCTGTTTCCATCATCAGTACACCCCTAATTAGAAATAGTGTGGATAAGTTCTTGTCTGCTTCTTGACTGTTTAGTATTGCCGCATAGCGTCCATGTAATTCTTTATTTTTCCAGCTTTCTTCCAACTCTGTGTAATAGTTCTCATTTTCTTTTACTGGTGGCTCTTGGTTCGACAGTTTCAAAGGTGTCAAGTTGTTGTCTAACGTTGAAATTGCCACATACGTTGGATGGGTTCTAGATTTAAGGTAAGTGAAAAGGTTTTATTATTATTATTATTATTATTATTATTATTATTATTATTATTATTATTATAGGGGTTCTGTGATCTCAGTAAATTGGTACTGGTTCTTCTCTGGTTCCACTGGAGAGGCAATTCAGCCTAACCCAATGGGGTAAAAAACTTTCTGACAATATGTGTTGTTTGTAGTATGACCGTTCTTGAAATACCGGTGATAACGTTTGAGGGGATTTCAAGTTTCTGGAGATATTTTACAAAGCTTCTTGATACCATTCCTTCGGCAGAGATAACAACTGGAACTATGTCAATCTTTTCAGTCTTCCAAATATGTTTTATTTCCAGCGCTAGATTCTCATATTTACTCCTCTTTTCATTTAATGTTTTCAAAACATTGTGGGACAATGGGATTGCTATGTCTATTATTGTGGCCTCTCTTTTTCTTTTATGAATGATTACTACATCTGGTCTATTGTAGTCTACTGTCCTGTCTGTTATCATAGGCGTATCCCAGTAGAGGAGTACATTTTCATCTTCGAGTATACTACTTGGGTTGTATTTATAGTGGGGTATTCTTTTCTTTAGTAGTCCTGTCTTCAATCCTATTTCCTGATGGATTATTTTTGCAACTTGATTGTGTCTGTTTAAGTAGGCTGTTTGTGCAAGGTGGGAACATCCTGCTATTATATGTTCGATCGATTCACCTGGTTGATTACATTTGCGACACTTGTCTTCTATATTTTGCTTCAGGATATGTTTTTCGTAATTTTTAGTTTTGATGACCTTATCTTGTATGGCGAAGATGAAACCTTCTGTTTCTGGATATAAGGCGCCAATCTGTAGCCAGTTGAGGGACTTATTTATATCAATCTCAGGTTTCGTAAGTTGGTTCGGGTATTTTCCATGTAGTGTTTTTGTTTTCCACTGGGTTTCTAAGTCTGCTTTGGGTCTTGGTTGGTAATCCTGGTCCTTAAGCTGGAGTGGGGTGTAATTATCATCTGCTTTTGTGATAGCTTTTAGTTTCTCATTATTTGATTTATTAAAGTAATATCTCATGTTCTTCTCTTGGTTATTATTATTATTATTATTATTATTATTATTATTATTATTATTATTATTATTATTATTATTATTTATTATTATTATTATTGCTCTGAACAATATCCAATCATAAAATTGGTCACTCCGGAGGCTGTATCGTGTTACGAAAAGTGGCCCTCGACGTCATAACATGATTTTTGTCTAAAAACCGTGTTTTTGTGCTTTTCTTGCTGAAAACCCGAAAAAATAACCCAAAAACATCAAAAACTTTTTTTTGGGTACTTTTCTCGCATTTTAGATATGGTTGAGCGGAAAAGTATCTAATAATGGATTTGGGAGCAGTGATACTTACAAAATCAAATTTAATTATTTTGATAATTTTTTTTGACATTTAAACCTATTAAAACTGTGTATTTTTAGTCACGTGGTCAAAAATAGCCAATTGGAAATCAATTACACTGATAAGTAACCCCATGGGTAATTATCATTTATGTCTTAGCGTTTCCAAGGTAATTTATATTTTCTGTAAACTTGTCAATTTGATAATTATAAAAAATGTCGGTTTCAAGGTTTGGAAACAAAAATAATAATTTAATCGACCAATGAATAGAGGATAATAGATACTCCTCAAAGTACCAAAAATATTAAAAAATATATTTGGATTTTTGTGAATTTAGAAATTATGAATTAAATGGAAAACGAATATCGATATTAAAATATTGGGCAGCAAATATGAGAAAAAAGGATCGATCTGAATTTAAAGAAACTACTGTTAAAATGGTATGGAATGTTACAAGCGAATTGGTTCAAGAAAATTTTTACAACGAATATAAAACACTAATAGATCCGTTAAAGTTCGTTTGAAATAAGAAGTATTATACACTTGTGGGATGAAAATACTCCAGAAGGCCTTTAGCGCAAATTTTACTACATTTCCGCCGTTGAATTGGCTTGGAGAGGAGGTGAGACCGTTTCTCATTTAAATCCATTCAAATTGTCATTTTCGACAAGTGAAATTGAGAATAAATTACGAGATTTTACGTGATAAAGAAGATATCATATTGTAAACTTAAAAAGCATATCAGCATCTTTGAATCAAGTCTTCTGCCAACATTAATTTATTTCATTTCTATTCTCAACTTTATACTATTATAGGCTTTTCATCAAATGTTCCTTGATGCGGCATTTTAACAGTGTACCTTTATAAATTCCTAATAACGCTATTATCTTATAACCCTTGACTGTCGGTATTAAACCCGCTAATTCAGCAACAATTGAATACATTATTATGGGCAAACTCTCGCTTTTTGTTTCCATCACTCAACTTCTGCGCTCGTTTGTCTGTAGTTTGTTATTTTTTCTCTTTATTATTCTCACTCTTGAACTGGAAAGTGTGTCAAGGACAATACTGTTAATGTTTTTCTAATTACGCGATTTCATTAATCGGCATGCTATAGGAACTTGGGCTAAATTACCATTATAAAAGATGTAATTTATTAACTTGATTCTCGTTGTTAGCTTGACTATTTGTTAGGCTTAACTTTCACATAAACAAAAAAGCTGGAAATATACAAATTCCGCAACATTATATAAAAATTGTGATATTCATTTATTTTGTTTATTTAAAAACCAAATTGAATATTCATAAAGCATTAAGATGAATTACTTTTTATTGCATATTACTGATAAACAAGATTATTCAGGTGTCTTAAAATCACATAATGTTTAGTTGACTTTTTAAAAAAAATGTTATAAGCCCATTTTTAAGAACAAAATATTATGTTATAATAGTTATAAAACTATGTATTTTTGAATAAACTGCGTTATTATTATTTATTTAAAATGGTAATGTAAAGGGTACGGCGGTGGTTTGTTTTCAGTTTAGAAAGGATGGTATTTCCATTTGATAAGCTCCTATATCCAACACGTTTTATTCAATTCGTGGAACAAATAAAATGCAGAGGGTACTCAATTCAGCACTTTAGTTTCGGAAAGCGTTGTACACACATTCCACATCATCCAAAAACCCAAAAAATAATAAATTTTTAATTCACTCAACTACGAAATTTACTGCTTCGGCCATTACTGTGTGGAATCTAGTCATATTACTTTTAGGCTTATTTCTGAATGAACTAGGCCTATTGTCGAGAGTAGCATGACGCGACTTCGGAAAAATTTCAATGCAGTTTTCGGTTTTGGCGTTTCTTGATGCCAATACAACTTCCTGTTCCAAATATTCCGAAATTCTTGCACAACGACAGTGGATTCGAGAAATGTATCCCATTAGAGTGTTGTGACGATGCAATAAATAATTCGACAATATGTAAAATAAAATTTGTATTTTCTTTTTCACTATTTTTCAGTCTTCTTCTTACAAAATTCATATTCTTAGACCACCATTTTCTTAGTGTATAAACAGTAAGAATCTGACATCTGACAAATAAAATTGAACACTTAATTATCAAGTTTAGCGTGTCCACCAAAAATTTAAAAGTGTGCGCACACACCAATTTTGCGCTCGCTAGAAAAAAAGGAGCAATCGAAAAAGGGTGAAGGTAATTAAATGCTGAAATTACCGTATTAAAAAAATCATCCACGCCTTTTACTCTTGTAATTTGAGAAGGTTTTCCTGTTTGTTTCGTATCGGGATCACCGAAACGTGTGAGGGAGAAGTTCGATGGGAGCTTATGTTTGTAATCGATTGTTAGGAGAATTGAAGAAAATTGTCTAGATCAGTGTTTCTCAACCTTTTTTGTGCCATGCCCCACCTAAGCCTTTCTAAAATTTGTATGTCCCCCTTTGTAACATATACATAATTTTTAATATTTAAAAATTGATTAGTTCACTTAAGAATTCACTAGGAAATTGATAACGAAAGACAGTAAGTAAATTTTCGACACATATAATAAAAAAACTAAAATTCAAATTCGAAATAATATTAATAAATATTTTTCTATAATAATTTATTATTTTAATTGAGTGAGATCCTTGCGCTTGATGTTTGCTGCATAGAGATTTTATGTCAGGTTCCAATTTGGTTAGCTTCAGTCTCAAGTCTCCCCGTTGTGTAATATCCAGCCGATTTCTTTTTTTCACCAGTAAATCACTTACAGCACTAAATCCACATTCAGCTAAATATGAAGATGAAAACGGACAATAGTTTTCTTGCACATGTGGTTGAGTTTGGGTATTTGATTTCTGTTTCCTCACAAAGCCATGCCATTGCTCCTTTTATATTAAATAAAGTTTTAACTGACTCATCATTTTGCATTTTTGCGAATTCTTCTTGATACTGCATATTTGCTATATCCGACAAATCCACTAACATGCATCATCCATGTTGGAAAATCAATTTGTTTTAAATCAGAAAATCTTTCTTTTAGATCTGCCGATAGAATTCTTAGATGATCGACAATAACCAGTATAGCGGTATCAGTTACTTCACATTTTTGCAGCCAATAGAACTGTTCAAAGTTTTTGTTGTTAATATATTTCTAACACAACTCAATGAAGGTAATAAAACCAAATATCTTCGCTTTTGCATCGACTAGAAATTTATTTGTTCCTTGAAGCTGCTTATTTAATATATTTAGTTTTTCAAAGATATCGGCTAAATAACTCACAAATGCTTTACCGTCGACTTCATTTCAAGTTTGTCACTTAAAAAATCACTAAGAGTGTCAAACAGCTCCATAAATATTTTCAAGCAATTACCTTTGGATAGCCATCTTACTTCAGTGCGAAGTAAAATTCTCACATGCTCCGCATTTTGTTCTTCACAAAATAGCTTGAAGAGACGCTCACATTTGGCATTAGCTTTAATAGCATTGATACACAATGCACAAGAACCATTTCTGGATTATCATCTTTCATCAATTTTAAGCAGCCATTTTTCTTGCCCATCATATTAGGAGCATCATCTGCAGCACAAGATGTTATATTTTTCATTGGTATATTATTGACATCTAAGTAGTTCTTTAGTTTATTATATATATTGTTGTATATATATTTTCTTGGATTTCCTTTTAAGGGAGAGCCAATTAATAAATCCAACTTAATAAAATGTGTAATTGTTAAAAAAAAACATGAAAATTAGTTTAAAACAAATATGAATCAATTTTAATTATAGTTAGTTAATTTTATTATTATTATTCAAATTATGGGCGCCAGAATGGGTATGGTCATAAACGAATACCAATTCAATTCAAAATATTTGTTTTGCTCAAAAATTTTTATTCTTTATCAATAGTACCTCAGGGATGTGTTCGGCACTGAACGCTCGTCAGCAACAGGAAACCTATAGGTAGAGATATTAGTGAAATACACAAGAAATGATAGATAAAACATTTAATGAGGTATTAAGATTTAAAAAGTTATCAATACTTTATAGTGAAATCGTGAAATATCATTCAACTCTCATAACAAAAATGTGAAAAACCTTTATGTCATTTTAAATATAGTTCTTACTATCAAATTGTATTTGAGTTTTATCACAAGTAAAATTCAATTAAAAAATATGTACATTTTAATATTTCGGAACCATGACCATTTAATTAGTGTTTTTAAATGAAACTCAAGGTCTCTAGTTAATTCCACAATATAATACAAGTTATTGAAAATTCTAAAAAATTGACAATTGTTTCGATAAATCAATATCATCGTCAGAATGACAGAAGTTACATTTCATTTTATGCCTACCTGATGTTTAGTAGTTATATTTTTGGCTAGACCAAGAAGTAACCTAACTTGTGATTGGCTTAATATATGTTTATAGAAAAAAGAAGAAGATGTGATATTACAAATATTGAAGCTTAGATATTATTAGCCCTATGGTGATATCCTGGATATCATTTTTCCAATTAAGATCAGTATAACTGTGCAATGATATAGAAAACCAAGAAAACTATATCTGCTGATCTTTACAATTATCACTTAAGAAGACAGTTTATTAGTGGAGAATTCCCTAGATTTAACTGTTCATTGACAACTTCATATTGTGGGTTTCTTAAATGTCTTCTAATTTCCAGTTCTTCAAGGAAATCCAGTTCTTGTTTCTTTTCACAAATATGCAGCACTTCTAGTTCTGTGTTAGGTGTCAATGAATGATTGGTGTCAAGTAGATGTTTTGCGTAGTGAGATTTATCTGGTTGTTTTAATCTGTAAGCTCGTAAGTGCTCACTGTATCGTATTTCAAAATTCCTAAGGGTCTGACCCAAATAGACAGCATTACATTCTGGACATTTGAGTTTATATATACCTGACTTCTTTAATAGTGGTATTTTTGTTTTTACATTTAACAATTTTGTACTAACGTTACTTTCTGTTTTAAAAGAAATTGTTGCATTCGTTGCTGAAGATATTATCTTTGAAATATTATTAGAAATATTTCCTGCATATGTGATGGTTTTATAAGTTTTAATTTCATCAGCTTGTTTAGGATATATTAGTTGTAATGCCACTTTTTTCTCTTTTTTACTAATTAGTTTATTTATCATATCTAATGGATAACCGTTAGATGTTGCTATTTGTCTAATTGTATTAATCTCTCTATCAAAATTACATTTGTTCATAGGAACTGAAAAAGCTCTATGTATCATTGAATTATATGCTGCTAGTCTGTGTGAGACAGGGTGGTTAGAATTGAATGGAATTGTCACATCAGTCTGTGTTGGTTTTCGGTAAATTGAATAATCAAGTACATTATTAACTCTTTGAATTTTTAAATCAAGAAAATTGATTGAGCTATTTTCTTCAATTTCTAATGTAAATTTAATTTTCGGGTGTAAATTATTGATGTGGTTGAAAAACACATCTAATTGTCGCTCACTACCCATAAAACAAGCTAATATGTCATCCACATATCTATACCAAAATAAAATATTTTTCGAAATATTACTTTCAAAGATCTTTCTTTCTAAATTGTCCATAAAAATGTTTGCTAAAATAGGTGATATAGGGCTTCCCATTGGTAAACCTTCATTTTTAATATATATCTTATTGTCAAAAGTGAAATAATTCTGATTAATGCATACATCAAATAAATTAAGTATATCTGATATTATTCCTGGACTAATATTTTTATCTTCTAGTAATTTTCTTACCAGTATTAGACATTCTTTAGGAGGAATTTTAGTAAACATATTAGTTACATCGAACGATATGAGTTTATAGTTATCTTGCAAGTGGATTGATTTCAACTTTTTGATTAGTTCTATTGAATTTCTAATTGAGTACTGAGATTCATATCCGTAAGTATTGAGTATATTGTTGAGCTTTTTTGCCAATATATTATTAGGAGCATTAACATAAGAGACTACAGGTCTAATTGGTTTCGTTATTTTATGTAATTTAACTGTTCCATATAATTGTGGACAATGAGGATTCTTAAGTATGATAGACCTCTTTTCGTAATCATTTAAAAGATAATTTGAATTATTAACAATATCCCTTACATTATTAGAAAACTTCTTTGTTGGGTCTGCTTTAAGAACTTTTACATCGCTGGATTCTATAAAGTTATATACTTTGGAATTGTAATTTTCAGTCGTCAAAATAACAGTAGCATTCCCCTTATCGGATTTTGTAACTGTTAGGTTATTATTCTCTATCTTCTTTTTTATTGCGTTTAAAACTGAAATGTCATTTTTTGTTTGACGTTTAACTTTTGAAGGTTCAATATTTTTGATTAAATTGGCAATTTTTAATTTCTCATAAAGAAAATTATTTGAATTAGATTTTAAAGCTATTTCTGACTCTGTAGCTATAATTTGTTTAATATTATTCGTAAATTTAGGTGGTATGCTGTACTTTAAACCTTTATTTAAAAATTCTATTTCACTATTTGTAAAATTAGTATCTGAAAGGTTTTCAAATCGTGGTGCAAAGTGTGTTGGTATGTAGGTACTTACAGTTTCATGATGTTTTGAGTATTGAATTTTATGTTGTGTGTGTTCAAGATTCTGTAGCTTCTTTTCTTGTTTCTTAAATTTCATATGCTTCATAGTGCTGATATTTTCTCTAATTTTGTCATCCAAACAGTCAAATTCTACTGGATGTAATTGGAATGTGAGTTCTGAATGTACAACTTTTATGTAGTTGTCTAAGGAGTCTCTAACTTTGAACCATTTCTTACATTCAGATTTTATCCAAACTCGTTGAGCACATTTTATAGCTTTTTGTGCTTGTGGTGTTTTAGTGTGACATTTTATATTCACATAATTTGGTATTACCTTTTTTTTAAGGCATTCTTGGTTAAACCAAATGTTTTGTGATGCTTTGTAACGTTTTTGTAGTAACTTCTGGTACAGTCGGGTCAAATCTTCTCTCGAAGATTTTTTAATGAAATTGACTGTCTCGACCCTTACTTCGTGGAATATGCTCATATTAGTGTTTTTAAATGAAACACAAGGTCTCTAGTTAATTCCACAATATAATACAAGTTATTGAAAATTCTAAAAAATTGACAATTGTTTCGATAAATCAATATCATCGTCAGAATGACAGAAGTTACATTTCATTTTATGCCTACCTGATGTTTAGTAGTTATATTTTTGGCTAGACCAAGAAGTAACCTAACTTGTGATTGGCTTAATATATGTTTATAGAAAAAAGAAGAAGATGTGATATTACAAATATTGAAGCTTAGATATTATTAGCCCTATGGTGATATCCTGGATATCATTTTTCCAATTAAGATCAGTATAACTGCGCAATGATATAGAAAACCAGGAAAACTATATCTGCTGATCTTTACAATTATCACTTAAGAAGACAGTTTATTAGTGGAGAATTCCCTAGATTTAACTGTTCATTGACAACTTCATATTGTGGGTTTCTTAAATGTCTTCTAATTTCCAGTTCTTCAAGGAAATCCAGTTCTTGTTTCTTTTCACAAATATGCAGCACTTCTAGTTCTGTGTTAGGTGTCAATGAATGATTGGTGTCAATTAGATGTTTTGCGTAGTGAGATTTATCTGGTTGTTTTAATCTGTAAGCTCGTAAGTGCTCACTGTATCGTATTTCAAAATTCCTAAGGGTCTGACCCAAATAGACAGCATTACATTCTGGACATTTGAGTTTATATATACCTGACTTCTTTAATAGTGGTATTTTTGTTTTTACATTTAACAATTTTATACTAACGTTACTTTCTGTTTTAAAAGAAATTGTTGCATTCGTTGCTGAAGATATTATCTTTGAAATATTATTAGAAATATTTCCTGCATATGTGATGGTTTTATAAGTTTTAATTTCATCCGCTTGTTTAGGATATATTAGTTGTAATGCCACTTTTTTCTCTTTTTTACTAATTAGTTTATTTATCATATCTAATGGATAACCGTTAGATGTTGCTATTTGTCTAATTGTATTAATCTCTCTATCAAAATTACATTTGTTCATAGGAACTGAAAAAGCTCTATGTATCATTGAATTATATGCTGCTAGTCTGTGTGAGACAGGGTGGTTAGAATTGAATGGAATTGTCACATCAGTCTGTGTTGGTTTTCGGTAAATTGAATAATCAAGTACATTATTAACTCTTTGAATTTTTAAATCAAGAAAATTAATTGAGCTATTTTCTTCAATTTCTAATGTAAATTTAATTTTCGGGTGTAAATTATTGATGTGGTTGAAAAACACATCTAATTGTCGCTCACTACCCATAAAACAAGCTAATATGTCATCCACATATCTATACCAAAATAAAATATTTTTCGAAATATTACTTTCAAAGATCTTTCTTTCTAAATTGTCCATAAAAATGTTTGCTAAAATAGGTGATATCACCATAGGGCTAATAATATCTAAGCTTCAATATTTGTAATATCACATCTTCTTCTTTTTTCTATAAACATATATTAAGCCAATCACAAGTTAGGTTACTTCTTGGTCTAGCCAAAAATATAACTACTAAACATCAGGTAGGCATAAAATGAAATGTAACTTCTGTCATTCTGACGATGATATTGATTTATCGAAACAATTGTCAATTTTTTAGAATTTTCAATAACTTGTATTATATTGTGGAATTAACTAGAGTTTCGTTTAAAAACACTAATATGAGCATATTCCACGAAGTAAGGGTCGAGACAGTCAATTTCATGACCATTTAATTTTAATTTAAAAATGTCTTTATTCACAATAATTTAAAAGTGATAAAATTTACAAAGATCGTAAGAAAAACAGTGGGGCCGATGCTCTGGCCTTTCTTGCTACCCTTGTCCTGTCGTTGAGTTGTGCCAACATGGTTCCTTGCGTCTGCATTACCCATTTGTTTGAGGAAAATATTTACTTTGTACCGTATATATAAATATGACTCCCAGATTTTTCGACTGAGTCGTCCCTGAAAACCGGCTGAAAAACAGGGTTTCAAAATCGAACAATGTATTAGTTTATGAGGGGCAGCAACATGGCAGATGTTGTTTATGATTTGGTAAAATTAATTATTATGAATGAGGGATATATTTGTTTGAGATAAACAACTTATTATGTGAATAATGTACCATGCAGAAGCCTACACCCACTATCAAGGGTGTCTTCTGCGCGACTAGCGGCTCTGAGTGTGTTACTAAGATTTTTTGGGAGACAGTTATTGTAAAAATTTGTGGATATTTTGGTTATAAAGTCCTTGATAGTAGGTATATTTGCTTGTTCATGTAGCCAGGTATTTCTGGGAAGTCTTGGGTAAACTGTGGTGTATTTGATTGCCATACGGAGACACTTATTTTGTACCACCTGTAAAGTGTGAAAGTTGTGTTTTGTGGCTGTAAAGTATGCTGGAGCTGCGTATGTTAGTATAGGTCGAATAATGTGTTTATTATATATTGTAATTTTGTTTGTTGTTGAAAGATAACTATTCTTACAAATTAACGGGTAAAGTTTACTCATTGCAATTTTCGCCTTCAATGCCTGTTGGGCAA
Source organism: Galeruca laticollis (assembly GCA_963921935.1). Classification (NCBI taxonomy): domain Eukaryota; kingdom Metazoa; phylum Arthropoda; class Insecta; order Coleoptera; family Chrysomelidae; genus Galeruca; species Galeruca laticollis. Next base: position 118,104,932 of record OY998175.1, read on the forward strand.
TATGCGCATTGGCATTTGTATTGCCATGCACAGTATAGCCCAGATATTTTAATGTGTTACTGGGATTGATATATTGCCCATCTATACAGAGCTGTAATTGCAATGAGTTTTTCCTTGCTCTCCTCCTGAGTAACAAGTACTCTGTTTTGGAGGTGTTATTTGTAAGTTTATTATCTCTCATGTAAGGTAAAATGTAAGCGTTTATATGAGTTTGAACATTGTGTAATGCAGTTTCTGATGTTGGTGCAGATGATACGAAACCGGTGTCATCCGCATACATGGCTGTAAGGATTTGTGGTGAGGTGGGGAGATCATAGATAAAAAGTGAATACAACAAAGGTGATAAAACAGACCCTTGAGGGACTCCAGCTTGAGTGGTATATGGTCCTGCCACGCTATCGTTGACTTTAGAGTAGAATTGCCGATTGTAATATATGAGTTTATAATTTTTATTAAATACTCTGGTAGTTTTGTTTTTACGAGTTTATATAATAGCCCCTCGTGCCATACGGTATCAAAGGCCTTTTGTATATCTAGAGTCACCATTACTGCCTTATTTTTAGAGAAAAAACCTTCTCTGATATGGTTAAATACTCTGATTATTTGGGCTACAGTGCTATGCCCACCTCTGAATCCGTATTGCTCGAGGGGTATTATGTTATTTCTGTCTACATAAGATTGGATTCTGTTGAGTATGATTTTGGCTATCACCTTTGCTATATTATTTAACAGTGAAATTGGCCTGTAACTATCCACATAACAGGGTTGTTTGTTGGCTTTGACAATACGGTTAACATTGGCAGTCTTGAGCATATTTGGGTAGTTACCTGTTTTTATTATAAAATTCGTTATATAGGTTAGTTGAACTATTGCTTTTTTGGGGAGATTTTTGAGAAGAATGTTAGGAATCCCATCCTTCCCGGGAGCAGTTTTGTTTTTGAGAGAAATTATTGTATTGTAGACTTCTTGAGTCGTTGTTAAGTTTTTCGTGTTTAGAGTTTGTGTATTGAGGAAGTAGTTTTGAACAGTGTGTGAAATATTGGTATGATGTGGTGTATTTCGTGTATTGTTGGTGAAATTGTTCTGAAAATACTCCCCAAAGGCTTCTGCGATTCCGGTATTGTGCGTAATTGTTTTGCCATTTAAAGATATTTTGGTGATTTCCTCCTTTTTGCTTTTCAACTTCTTTGTAACTTTTCAAAGCGAGTTGTCTCGGTATGAAAGTTTTTCGAGAAAGATTTTCCAGGTGTAATTTCTATATTCTCTAATTAATCTGTTTATTGTATTTTGATAATATTTAAGTAATTGCTTATCGTTGTCATTTCTAGAGGTTTGCCATCTGCAGCGAATTTTATTTTTTTCTTTAATTATTGTTGTTATATAATCAGGGAGAGAGTTGTGGTCTTGGGATTTGGGTTTGATGAATGTGGTTTAGTTTCTGGCGGTGGTGATTATTTCTTGTATATTAAGTATTATATTAGTGAGGTGATTGACGTCTTTAATGTTATCTGTGATTTTTAATTGATCGTTTATATGTTTTCTATATTGAATCCAGTTGGTGGTTGTGTAATCGTGAATTTTTTGGGGTGAAGTGTGTAGGGAATGTGTTATATTTAATTCTAAAAGGATGGGATCATGATCGGAGTTTAGGTCTGGGATTGTTTTTAATTTGGAAATCGTATTTATGTTGCGACCGATAGCTATATCTATTGTGCTTGGAGAATAGTTGTTAAAAGGGAAATGTGTGGGATCTTCTGTGCTGTATATATTACAGTTAGAGTTGTCGCAGAACCTTTGAAGAGTGTTTCCATTTGTGTTGGGATGAGTGGCATAGGAGTCCCATAGTGGGTGTTTACAGTTTAAATCGCCCACTATGAGAACCCTATTGTGTGTTTTTGTTATATTGAAGAAGTCAATTTCGTTTAATTTGTTGAATGGGTGGCTATATGCGCCAACAAGTTTGAGTTCATTATCAATTAAAAGTGAAATATGCTCAATCAAAGAATTGTTTGGTTGCAGGAGTTGAAAGTTGATGTCTTTTTTGATTAATACTGCGATACCACCTCCGCCGACACCTGCGGGGCGGTCTTGTCTAAGTAGACGATAATTAGGATTTCTGAAGTTTACGGATTTGTTTGGTTTAAGGAATGTCTCGATTAAGAAGAAAATGTTAGGTTTATGAGCGTCGAGAAAATGTCTGATAAGATGGAGTTTGTTTGTTACTCCATGTACATTACAGAAAATTATTTTGAGCGAGTTACGTTTTTGAATGCCCGTTTTTCCGCCTACCTGTCTAGATGTCATATTTATCTATACCTTGGACAAAATTGTTATAAATTGAAGTTTGGTGGTGGCTCTCCTCATTTCATATAGTAGGTCGGTCACTGCTCTGGTTAGTTCTTCGAGATTTACTATAGAATTCAATTCTTGGAATAGTGAATTTAAATTGGTAAATTGCGAGATGTCCACTGCTTGAGGGTTGGCTTCTTGTCTTTGTCTAGGCTGTGGGCGAGTGTTTTGCAGTGGAGCGGCTGTTGCCGGCTTTGACGGAAGACTCGGGAAATCTTCTTTTTCTTTTCTGGTATTTTTGTTCCACGGATTAATTGTGGGGGCTGGAGCAGGAATAAATCTTGTGCCTTCTGGATTTTTACTAATTTGTTTTTGATTTTGTTGCCGTCTCTGTTCTAACCATTCACGCCTCTTCACGTATTCGGTACAGATCTCTGCATTGGCAGGATGGTCACCATTACAATTGGCGCATTTAACAGGTTTTGATCTGTCCTTCGGGCACTCGGGGGTTAGATGAGAAGCTGCACATTTGAGGCATTTGGGTGCTCTGCCACAGTTCGAAGTTGCGTGCCCCCACAACTGGCAGATGTGGCATTGTATAATGGGTTTGCCCTGCCTGCGAAACTCCCATTGGACTCGTGTATATTCGATTACCTTAACATTTTTGTTGAGATTAACTAATGTAACATTTGAGTCCGTTACTACCAAATATAAGGGTCTGCCTTTTGTAGTCATACGGAAAATATCAATAATCTTGAGTTTATAAGCATTGGTGAGTTCTTCTCTAATCTCGTCAAGCTGGATGCCTTCGGTTAGTCCTCTCAACACAAAAGCGTGGGTCTTTTCTTCCCTCCGCGAGTATGTATGAAATGGGATTTTTTCAATGCGAAGTACTTTTTTTAAATTGTCAAAGTCAGCTACGTCCTTCGTAAAAATGATACTGGAATTTGCAGTATATTTTATTTCGAAGTTGTTTTTTATTTCAATTTTTAATCTATTCACCATTTCGCGGTGCGCTGAAACATTGCCGTCTATTACAATTGGCGGACATGCGATGTTTGATTTTTTGTTGTTGGGTGTGGCATCTTTTGATTTTGTTTTATTTTTTTTATGGTTGGTTACATCCTCTTCTGAAGAATCAGCGTCATTCTGGAATTTAGTAAATTTGGTTTTTTTTCTTTTTTTTTGTGCGGTGGCCGTGGGTTGGATTTCGTCGTCAGATGATTCCGATAGTGTATCAAATTTGTACTAGTGTTAGTTGGTTGACGAGTCTTAATTGCACGTTGGATTAATGTATTGAATTTCGTATATTTTTTGGGTTTTGTAAAACCCGGTGGTGTGACGTCAGACACATCCATCTGATCATTCGGTATTGTAATGATTTCATTGAAGTCATCTTTTGGTTTCGTCATATCTAGCGTTTTCGCAATTATTTGCTTTGGGTTCGAAATCAAGTTTTGATATTGGGAGATGAATTTGTTGTTTGTGTTTGTTTGCGAGCTTTTTTCGACTTCCACTTCTTGGGCCCATGAAAACCCTGGCGTTGAGTGTACCTGGGCTTGTATTATCGTGGAAGATTGTTGATTCACTGCATTTTCATTTTCGGAATTTGCCTCGCTGGAATGATCGCCTGCTGTGTCTTCTCCCATTTTTTGATTGATATTTGGATTTATATTTAATTCTGTCCTGTCTGGTGTATTAGATTGATTAATACTGCTCCCTCGGATGTTTGGAATTGACAAATCGGGAATAGAATCAGATTCTATACACCTTTTTTGGGTATTTTCCAGACACTTTTTCAATGTATATTCTATACACTTTTTAACTGTGTTTTCTAGATACTTTTTCTTGTTACTTTCTATACACTTGTTTTCGTTGAATGAGCTGTTTTCGTTGTTTTCTTCAATAGGATTGATACTTTGATTGTTTTCCACGTTTTCTATACTCTTTTTAATTAAGTTAGCTTGTTCTAGACACTTGTAGAGAATTTCGGTATCTACCAGTTCTAGACACTTTTTGTCAAAATTTAGGTTTAACTAGTTTTGGTCAAAATTAGCGTTAATTGGTGTTGTTTCAGAATTATCATCTATGTACACTAGTTTAAGATAGTTTGTGTTTTTGGTTTTTAACTCTACTTTTTTCCCTGATTCTTTTTAATTCTTTAGTATATTTATCATGCGTGTCTGAAATATGTGATGCTGGACGTGGTTCGTCTTCAACATTTAGTGAAATTAAATTTTGTGGAACTTTCCGTTCTTTTTTTTTGATTTGTTATTGAGTTTTTTATGTTTGATAGTTGTTGATTTGAACGTACCTCTTTTTACTATTGTCTTTCTCGGTGACGTTTTCACTTTCACAGGATAACTCTTTTGCGTGTTTACACTAATGTTATTATCACTTGTTAAATTTTCAGACGTGAAAATATTGGGATTTTGGGAGTTAAGTTTTTGAATTTTTTGCGTAACCGCCGTGTGTATTCTGTTATATACGGTGTACCCGTAATTAGGGGAGATAAACTCAGGGGGAAATCTATGAGTGTTCTCTATAGATTTCTTTCGAACAAAGTCTTTCGATTTAAAGATTTAAATAAAATATCAATACTTTTTGTTTTCCAATAATAAAATTCAAACCGTCGCATTAGCATGATCATGTTACCGTATCAATCCCAACTCTAGTCGTTCAATATTCCGTCCGCTTGATGTTATGAATAGTAAAAATGAATTATGTGAAAACAATGTGTGTTGTGTTAGAAATGTATTTTTTTTATTGTAATGATAGAAACTTGGTAAGTGATAATTTATTGATTTTATTGAGTGTGTAATGTTCGTAATTCAGTGAAGATTGATTATCTAATATCTAGCTACTATATAAGATTTAATCTCAACAATATTATTATCCATAACCTAACATTTAGAAAAATAATTTTAATTATCGTTTTCAGAAAAGCTTTATATGTACATCAAGGTAAGAGTTCTCTATCGGTTTCTTTATCGACTCAAGAGATTATATGAAAATCGTTCGTAGTTGTGATAGAATAAATGTTCTACTCAGGATTGGAAAAAAATAAAAATGCGGATTGTTTTCTTGGATTGTTCCACACTAACAACAGTAGCAAAATTATGATCAGCAAATTAGGTAAATTATTCTGGCTTACCAAATTCTCGTATTTAAACAATAAATTCTCGTTTTTTCCACTTATATTCTTTAAGCGTTTGATATTATTACTTAATTTACTTTCACTTAAGTTACTTGAGACTTTAATTGAGTTTTATTAATTTTATTATAGTTATTTTACTTTGAATTCATAATTATTAGAAAGAATAATTTTTCGTGGCCATTGCCTTTCCACACGCGACGCTTCTCTCCCAAGCCAACAATCAACAACGTTCAACTTTTTTAATTTTGTTTTCATTGCTTCCTTGTTATTAGGATACATAAATGTTTTTCCTTAAATCAAACTACCCATTTTCATGTTCATTTCGATATTTCAGCCGCGTTCTATTAGTTCTAGGAACCACACTGTTATCACTCTTAACTACCCTTATCGAACTATCAACGAACGTCAATTTCCGTATCAAATACTTTCATTTGGCATTATCTTACAATTTGATCTAAATGTTTTTACAATTTACAGGGTTCATCTAAAAATAACAATAATTAAGAAAAGTATAATTGTGGAATTTTGTTTCGGGAATTCATATTGTTATATACAGGGTTTTTAAAAAAATACATCAGAAATATAATTATTGAAATTTACTCGTAATGCTTTATATTCTTTTCTAAATGAAATAGATGTCTCATAAATGACTTTAAAACGTATATAATGTGTAAGTTGGTTTATTTATTGACATGTTTAGATTATATACATTCAGATAGCGTGTCGTTATGAGAATTGTTTATTGGTTTTATTGAAAATTAGTATTATTCATGCAATCTTATTAATTTATTTTTCCCGTAGCCATATTTCACCTTTACATATATATATATATATATATATATATATATATATATATATATATATATATATATATATATATATATATAGATGTATGTGTTATAACGGAATTTGTAAGCACAATAGAGGGCGCATTTTTTGACGGATCGAAACCAAACACGCTACAAAAATTGGTTCGGCCAAAATCTTGGACAAGTTGGTTAACGGGCCAAATCTGCCCAGTAGAAACAAAATGGCGGCCTATCAAAATTAAAAAAATCGTATTTCTTTTGTTTTTGATCTGACGTAAAAAAGTTACTTAGATTTTTTTTTAGAACTTAACACGTTCTACAACTTTTGTATGAAACACTTTTTTCTCAAACGTACATGAAAACATTTATTTCAGAAAATTTAAATTTTTTTTGTTTTTGTTTTGAATCTGATGCAAAAACTTTACTGAACTAAGCCGTCTAATTGGTCTTGTGCCATTGGGATTTTTTATTATTGAATATTTGGTTTATGTTCTCAATTTCATTTTTCGGTAAAGCAGTAATGCAATCATGCACATAACGAAAAAGAATTGAATATTAATGTTAAATTTACTTATGATAGTTTCCTCAAGATCTTCCATTACTAATTGTGCTATAACACTAGATATAGATGCCCCCTTAACACAGCCATTTGTTTATATATTTTATCCTCAAATTTGAAGTATGTTGAAGTTAGTGTTAGTTCTATAGTTTTTATAAATTAGTCTTAAGGTGCCACAGGTAATTTTTGTTATTAGTAATATTTGGTGCAACGTTGGATCCCAAACATAAACTAAACTTAATTTTTGGTATTACAGTTAAATTTTTGATTCATTCTGAATGCGTTTTATGTATATCTGTATCAACAGGTTTTTTTTAAATATTAGTTCAATAATTTTCTGTAAATTTTTTCTTAGAATTTTTTAAAAAGCCTTTCAGTTCTCTCCTGATATTTTTCATTGAATTTTGTTGAATATTATGTGTAATTAACTTCCCTACTTCAATTGTTCTGTCTTTTAATTCATTTTCTAATTTTATTATTCCAGTAGTGGATTCAGTGGTAGAAAGTTGTGTACATATTTTGAAAAATAAATCTGGATGATATGCGATTTTGAAATTCTTGCTGTAAGCGAGTATTTGTGAATTTTATATGAGGTAATTTGAAATTTAAAAACATATTGTTAGGATATTCTCTAATTCTTTAGGTCTTGATGGTTTCATTTCCATAATACAAGTTCAATGTTATGATAGGTAGGCATTCTTTAATCCATGCCAATATCAATTTCTATCAATGTATGAATATTTTAAATTGATGATTGCTTATTATTCATATTGACACTTATTTTACTTATTAACATTTTATTAATGTCAGTGGCGTACATTTTTAGGGGGCTTCAAAACGTAGATTTTTCAAAAAAGATATTAGCGATTTTTTTATTGGATTTTCGGTTACCACACTGTGATGAGTATCCCTTGAAACCCCTAAATCCAAATTTTGAGTAATGTCACTTCACCCGTGTCTGAGATGTAAGTCGTCAAAAATTGCTTTTTTGATTTTTGAACGGCCCTGTATACACGGTAGTGGACGTTTTATGAACTCCACATTTTGGTCTTCAGTAAAAAACAATAAGTTGAGTGGTTGCCCGTATCAATATTTGATTTTATGTCAGTAGCGTACGGCTATAGGGGACTTCAAATAATCGTATTTAAAAAAATGCTGTAGGACCAAATACATTTATTTTGGATTAAATAAATAAACAAAATTTTTATGAAATTTCAACTACACCAATTTAAAAATAACCAAACACAAAATAAACAAAAATTAACTTAAACAGCAGTGGCTTTTACCAAACCTCCATTTGTCATATCGTTTCCTTATGTTTTGCACTGCATTCCTGATCGGTTGGGGTGTGATTTCTGTACAAGCTCGACGTAATCTTGCGCGAAGGTCTACCCGATTTGTTGGACGTGATTTGTAGACCTTTTGAGTTACAATACACCATCGGAAAAAATCTAGAGTTGTAAGATCGGGGGATCTGGGCGGCCAATGAATTAGTGGAATAACTCGACCTATCTAACGGTTCGAAAAATTTGCATTTAGTCATTGCTTAACAATCCTTGCGTTGTGGATTGAGCTACCGTCTAATTCAAAATACAAATTTTGTCTTGTTGCAAGTGGAAGTGCATGAGATTCATCAAATATTTCATTTCTTAAAAACTCTAAAAAAATTGTGCTTTGACGTTTCCGTCAAAAAAGAAAGGGCCAATTATTCGGTCTTTAAATATTCCGAACCACACATTGACCTTATAATATTGTCATTCACATTTTAATGTCCAATGTAGGTTTTCAGTAGCCCAGTACCGTATGTTTAGAGATGAAACAACCCCATTTGTTGAAAACGTAGCTTCATCACTGTAGAGAATATATTCCAAAAAATGTCTATTATTAAGATACTCTCGTTGAGCCCATAAACAAAAATCCATACGTTTGTCTTCATCGCCAGGCTTTAAAGTATGGAGAAATTTGGGTATGAAGGTTTTCAGTTTCTGCTTCTTGAGTCTTCTTCGAATAGTCTCTCTTGACAAATTTATATCTAAACAAGCCTGTCTTAAACTTGTAGCGGATTATTTCTAAAATGGTCTAACACAATCCTGTCACGTTGAACATTCTTTCTTCTTACATTATTTTTAAAAATATGCTTACTTACAGCTCCAGTTGCGTTAAATAAATTTTTTATTCTGAGTATAGAGCTGATATTAATAGGGAGACGATCTTGATATCGACGATCTTGATGTCTATCGTTAAATATTCGGCATACTTCTCTACGCTTCGGTCGTTGTCTCCACAAAGACGTATAATTTCAATTTGTTCATGTACCGACAATTTTTCAACCATTTTAATTCAGAGAAATAATTATTATTTTAATAACGAGTTCATTGAAGGAAACTTAAATTATTATGACATTTGCATAAACTGACATTTGAACAGGAACCAAAATCAAATCCTGCTTTTTAATTTTGTTTAAATTACCTACATAAAATTAAGAGTAAATACCAATCATAGGAAAATGTTTATTTAGCTACAAATCTCGTTTTAGAATAAAACGCAGTAGGTACCTTAGAATAAAAAGGGCAGTATCGAAATTTTGTGATCAAATAAAAAAACAGTTTAGACTGTGATGTTGGAAAATGAAAATAACGTAACGCTTGAGGGGACGTACGACACCAAAGACAGGTAACTAACATGACTCGAATTGTACATTACTCCATTGTCGACGCGCGTTTCGCTGACCATGTCAGTGTTCTTTAAGGGTGCTCTTTACAATGGGGTCAAAATGTAAGAAAAAGTTGCAACTACTATTTTTTAAAACACGATTTTTTTAACTCTGCTATAGACGTACGCTACTGACACAAAACCAAATATTGACAAGGGCAACCACTCAACTAATTGTTTTTTACTGAACACCAAAATATGGAGTTCATAAAACGTCGACTACCGTGTATACAGGGCCGTTCAAAAATCATAAAAACAATTTTTGACTACTTACATCTCAGACACCGGTGAAGTGACATTACTCAAAATTTGGATTTAGGGGTTTCAAGGGATACTCTTTATAGTGTGGTAACCATTAATTCAATAAAAAAAAATCGCAAATAACTTTTTTTGAGAAATCGACGTTTTGAAGCCCCCTAAAAATGTACGCTACTGACATTAATAGGTAAAAATAATCCCCTTGCCGACGTTTTCAAGCCACCAAAATTTTAAGTTAATCAAATGTCAATTAAACGCTATAACTGGGTGTTGCGATCTTAAGTGGGTCACACTGTATCAGGGTTGTCAATGTCAGGAAATATTTTGATAGAGGCAAAAGTTCTATAAAAAAAAGTTATTAATTAAAATAGATAGAAAATCAAGAATATTTATTCAAGAAATAAATATAAAATGGTCTAAGAAGTAAAAAATTGAAGAAATATATCCAATTCCAGGTAGCTGTAATAAAAAACCTCCCGATATTTCTTTTATTGCACCTACAACCATACCTTAAAATTCTTCAAACTTTTCCAGTCACCTAATACAATGGTATTGCTGAAATATATCATCAACGGCAATATAACAATATAACTACCTGCAACAACTGAACACTAGGTAATTTATAGGTGTAAATTTCCGTAAAAAAGGACCCCGTCGTCTTATCCTGTTTAGGCACGCTCCGCAGAACAATCGCAGACCCTATCGCAATTGTATGCCAATAAAATTACAAAGTCCATTAAATTGTACCATGCTGTGTTTGTTAGTACACATTTAGATTTATGTTGGATGGGTGTGTACCATATATCTTTTCAATAGTGATTGACAGTGTAATGTTCAAGCCCTGTTGTCTTATTGAAATATAATAAATTTAGTTTTTCACTATGTGTAAGTTGGATTTATTAATTGGAATAAAATATCTACGAAGAATTTTCATGTTTGCACTTGTAGAGATATTTTAATTTAAGCAAAGGAACAGTGAATTTGTTACAACGAATTTGCTGTTTGTGTGATGTTTTGGACAAGATAAAATAATTGAGCAATCTCAACATGTATAATTTGTAGTCAATTGAATCGCGAATAAAATATGCCGCCATTCAACCTGGTCGGATAATTAGAGGGTGAGAAAATTTGGAAAAACGAGAAAATTTTATGTTTATTCAACAAATTGATATCTCCGTTAATTCGTATCTTGCATGGCTTTGTTTTGGTGGAAAAGTAGGATAATAGTCTTTGGCGTAATTGCCACTTCAATACATTAGATTAATTGTATGCCGCATATTTTTTAATAAACTTTGCGAAATGTCATACAAAAGATACAGACTGGGGGAGGCGAACGTTGACGAGGTGATGAAATCAAATAATAAATTTAGATATTTTAAGTAAATTTCAAGATATACATTTTGTTGTTTTTCTTATATTTTTAAAATCAATAATCGGATCACATATGCTACTTATAAACATTTCACAATTCACAGAATTTAATGAATTACGCCAAAAACTATTGTTCAATTGTTGGAAATATGGCCACCGTGCTGGTCAGTGTAAGGCAAGTGTAGTGTGTCCTCTGTGTAGTCAAAATCATAAGAAAGAAAGGCTGTAAAACATGAATGCACTAACTGTAAGTACGCCGTGAATGTGTTAAAGTTAAAAGATATTAATTTTGAACATAATGTATTTGATGAAAAATGTACAGGTTATAGAAAGCAAATTGAAATTAATAGAGGTAAAATCAATTATCAATAGCAATTAATATCAAGCACGAATAGTTCCAAACATGTCAGCAAAGTTGTAAATAATAAGCTCTTATTGTCATGTACCAACGCTCAAAGTTTCTATAAACATCGTGATGAGATAATTGGGTATGTGAATAAATATGAACCACTAATTCTCTGCCTAACAGAAACATGTATAACGGAAGATTTTGAAATGTCTGAATTATGTATTAACGGGTATGAAATCTTAAGATGTGATTCAAGCAGTCGGCATACAGAGGGAGTGCTAATTTTTCTAAGAACGGGTTATCGAATCTCTAATATTAAAACAGTTGTTGTGGATATGAATTTTTGGCTTCTATCTCTAGATATAAAAATAAATAATATTTCTTATGGTATAACAGGTGTTTATAGATCCCAAATGGTAATCTCAATATTTTCTTTGAAAATTTCTTTAAATGGTTTGATTATTATTACGATAAGCATAGTAGTTGCTCGGTAATATCCATTATGAAAAGAATAATTATAATAAACGTAGACTTCAAGAATATATTGAAAACAATGGGATGAGGCAGTTGATTACCGAATATACCAGTGTCTTCAGGAATTCTAAATCTATAATAGACTTGGTTATAAGCAATGACTACTCAATATCGACCTATGTGGAAAAACACTATGTAATATCTGACCATTCTATAATACAGATTGAAACGAATTGTTCAACTGCATCTAATTTAAATGACACTAAGCGAATTCGTTCGGATATCAAGTATGATGAAATGGTAAACATGTTGATTGAAAAGGATTGGGGTTATTCATTGGTTGATGTTGTGGCAGTTATTTTCTCAAATAATATATTATCGGCAATGGACTCGGTAGCTCCTAGTAAAACCGTTAATATTGAAAATAAGAGTAAAGCATGGTTTAATACTGATTGTTATAATGCTATTAAAGATAAAAACATAGCGTATACAAGATTTTCATTAACTAATGCGGTAGACGATTGGAATTGTTATAAAGAAAAGAGAAATTCCTGTGTCAAGTTATTGAAAAGTTCGAAAATACGGTATTACGAGAGAAATATAGATATGAATAAAGGCAATTCAAAACTAATGTGGAAGCACCTAAAAACAATTGTCGGAACGAAAGCTAGTAGGACTAAGATTGACAGTATAGACTGTAATGGAATCGTTTACACCGACAACCTGGCCAATGTTTTAAATCAATATTATATAAATAGTATTTGCGATATTGTGGGTAACATAATAGTTCCTGATTCCGGTACCGATGTTGTTTTGCAAACGGTCCCTTTAAATGGTTCAAAACTGGAATATTTCGAATTAATTAACATTGGACAGCTACTTGAAATAATAAAATCCCAAAAAAAGAAAAACAGTACTGATGAATTAGGTCTTGATGTTATTAAGAATTTGTTTCACGTGATAGGCTATCCTTTGCTTAATATGATAAATTTGAGTTTGGAAAAGGGCATAGTTCCTCAACGATTCAAAACTTCAACTATAGTTCCTATTCCCAAAGTATTAAATACAAACAAAGCTGATCAGTTAAAGCCAATCAATATGCTGCCTTTTTGTGAGAAATTACTAGAACTAGTAGTGTATGATCAAGTAAGTAAATTCATTTCTGTAAATAAGATATTACACAGTTATCAATCTGGTTTTCGTAATTCGCATGCTTGTGAGACGGCACTCCAACTGTTTATATCTGACATGAAAAATATTCTAGATATGCCGGGAGTAGGAATTTGTTCAGTTTTTATTGATCTCAGAAGAGCTTTTGAAACAATAGATCGTGATATATTATTGTTGAAATTGAGGAAATATGGCTTCAGTGGGGTAGTTTATTCCTGGATTCAGCATTATTTGAGGAACAGATATCAAATAACCACATTTAACAATTTAGCATCGGATCCTGAATTAAACAATATTGGTGTTCCACAAAGTAGTGTTCTTGGGCCCTTACTTTTCATATTATATATAAATGACTTGGACAATGTACTAGATAAATGTAAAATCCATCTTTCTGCGGATGACACCCTCATTTACTATTACGGGGATAATTTTGTTGAAGTAGTACAAACAGTCAATTCAGAATTGAAAAAAATATCTGACATATTTAAGATCAATAAACTAAAAGTAAATGAATCCAATTCTAGATTTATGTTCATTGGTGGTCCTGTTTTGCGTGCTAAATTTTTAAACCTTGATTTGAGTGTTAAGATAAATAATCAGGACCTAGAGAGTGTACATGAAATAAAACATTTAGGTTTTATGATGGATCATGATCTAAAATTTAATAGTCACATAGATTACATATGTAGAAAGATTGGGAAAAAATTGGGTTTTTCAGAAGAATTTCACTATTTCTGTCAATGCATACTAAGCTTATGGTTTACAATACATTAATTCTACCACATTTTTATTACTGTTGTTCACTAATTTATACAGGTTGTTCTAGAGCTAGTTATGAACGATTACAAATTATTCAAAACAAGGCGATGAGAGTAATTCTGGGATGCAATAGGTATACTAGTATGGAATTGATGACTAACTGTTTAAATTGGTTAATGATTTTTATCTTCAAAATTATCAATAATCTCTTACCGCAATATTTACACGGTAAGCTAGTTCCAATCTCGCAAATACATGATAAAAACACAAGATCAGCAAATTCAATTAATTTTTATGTGAAAACAACCATTAAAGGAAGTTCGATGAAGAATTTATTCCACAAAGGTGTTGTACAATTTAATGATCTACCGCAGTACATAAAAGTTAGTCAAAGCGTAAAAATGTTTAAAAAATTATTGACCATATACATTAAAAGTAATCCCACTGAAATCTAGTGGTTTATATTCATGTTTATATTCACATTTATTTATTGGCATGTATATAATATACATTTCTGGTAATATTTTATATTTTTTATCTTAATTTCATATTTTATTTTGTGTATGATTTATTTTATATTTTATTCGTATTATATATTACTTTATTTCACGGTTGCTTTATACATGTTTCTGTTTAATTTTGGTACAGTTTGTTTGTTTATTTGCTTATACTATTTTATTGATATAACTAATTGTACATTTCTATTTCTATTTGTTTTGTGCTTACATCCTGCATCTTTGTATGCTTGTATTTTGTAGCTTGCAGATTGCTCTTTGAGTTGTTTTTCGTTTTTTCTTTTTGTCTAGTTATTTTTGGATCATCTGGCTTATTAAGTATGTACTTCGTTGTTTTTATTGTTTATTGTTAACATTATCTATGATAAATAAAGCATAATAATAATAATATTATCTTACAGTATCCATTTATATGCAAACTTGAAGATCGTGGGGACCGAAAATGACTTGAAACGAGACATATTTAAAGCAAACTTTTGAATTAGTTTTTATTGTTATACTTTGACAATATACATTGATATGACATAACATGAACATAGCATACTTATATTAATTAACGTAAGGAAGTGACTTAAACTGACATTTCACAGTACTCACAGAATATAGTACAGATCACACTTATAGTCAACAGTCCTCAATTTTTAGTAAAATGTTAATAACCATACTTTTTACAAAATACTAGACATATTTCAGAACTTTGTAAAAACCTCTCTTCCTAAGACTTTTTTTTTCCTTTTTGGCTTTGGGAGGTGGATCCCTTTCAGCCAGGCTAGTATTATGAGGCTTAGTTCCTGTAAAAGAGCATTATAATATTTTGTCTCATAATATATAGGTTCTGTTCTCTGTCAATTCATCAGATATAAAAAGGTAGGAGCAGTGTGGTTTAAGCCCAGGGACAAGTGAAAAGTACTCCCCTGTTTGCTGGTTTATTGATACATATAAGAACTATGTTCGTTAGAACACCTGTTGCAATAAAATATTTTAGTTCCATGATGATTGCCTTAACAAATTTAGAAAACGTATTCTGCACCATTTTTCAATTTATGACAACCCTAAGTGCATGTTACATAATGTATGTCACAACATTTTAAAATAATATATGAATTATTGTGACTAAAATAACAAAAAAGCTTCATACCAAATAACTATTTTATTGCATGGTACATCATTGTGTAGTTACCTAGTTTTAAAATTGAATTTAAAATGTTCCTTGCTGTTGTTTACAATCTAGGGATGTCAATTTTCTTCAAAAGCATTTTATCAAGAAATACCCAACACCTCATATATAAAATTAAGGAGGTTTAGGATTACCCTGTATAAAAATATTGATAGGAAATTTTTTATTTAAATCTAAATTAGTAGATAATTTAGTCAGTCCCTAATGGCAACGACAGCATAAAACCAACTGATGTATCGCATTTAGCTACTGGTTTCGTATCAATGTGAGTTTTGAAATATGCCAGTAGACCGGGCGCTGGATGGAGTTAAGTGTGCAAAATGTGAGGACCGCATTCGGTGTATGGTTTTGAACTCAGAAAAGCATGCAGATTATGATTCTGGATGTTGCCAGGAGCCATATTGGTCCATTTTTTTTACACCCCACCCCCTTAGACATCTAGTAAATGGACTGAACACATACTTTGATATAATTATAACGATTGTTTTAGTGAGAATTGATTTTTATGATTAAAGATACTTACAGCTAGTCAAGTGAAAAAACAACAGGAAAATTAAAAATAAAAACAATTATTATTGATAAAAAAAAATTTTAATAAAAAAAAATCCAATTTTAATATATTATAAATGAAAAAATGATAACTATCAATCTTTTTTATTCTGACAATCGTTAGTTATGCATTTGCATAAAGAAATACAATAAATATGTAATTTTTTACAAGAGCAAGCCATTGTTTTACAATTGGATGCACATTTACACGGTTGAATCAACAATTCCGGCAGTGGTTGCTTGGTCATTTGTCGTGGTTACAAATTACCATCCTTCCTTTCATAGCCTAAGAAGGTGTAATCAATTGGCTGTAGTTGAGTTTGGTCAGCATTTATCCATACATATGCTTGTTGTGTTGAAGCTCTTAATAGATGTAAATGTAGAGCATCTGATGTGCAAATAACTTTTAATAAATTTAAGTCGAAACCGATATTTTGGGAAATTAACTTATACCGAAGTTCATCAGGTGTTAAGTTTTTTTTTAAAAAAAGATAGGTGCAAATGTTTTCCAACTCTTTTAGCTGTTTGACACTTAGGTATGGATTTCCCAAATGCTTTAGAGCTTCTTGTACAAAATCCAACGATGCAGCCTTTAAAGCATTTTTTTTTCGAGCCAAATCTGCTAGTCGAATCGCAACCACTCAGAGCGTGTATTGCTGGCAAAATACCACAAATATTTTCTCCAAGAGATTGAGCAGCCAAATGACATCCTGAAATGAATTTCTGCTGCTGCTGGATTGTCAGAATTTCTTGATAGTCGCAGATAATCACGATAAAAATGTTTATGATACCTCACTTCCATTGCAAATAAATCAGCTGGTTGTTCGCAAGTGCCAATTTTTGTGAAAACATCATCTTGTTTTTTTCGGGCAGTATTTAAAATTTGTTCCGCTGCTGAGATTCCAGCAGCAGTTTTAATTCACTTCTTGATGACCGACGAACACGTTGGCTACCTCAAACATTTGCTTCTGTAGAGGAGGTGGAAGTAGAAGCATTCTCCTGCTTTAGTAATGCTAATTCTCGACGCCTTATTTTCTCTTCACTAATATAAGTTGCAATACAAGCTCGATGTCAGGAACAATTGTGTGCAGTAAAGTCTGTATCACTTTCTATTTTCTTACTAATATCATCTTTTCTGCGATCCGCTGCTTTTTTAATACTAATAAACGTTTGTGGTTTTGGATTCTTCACTAAATCACAAAACAAACACGACAATTCATTTATCTTTCGCTTCTTCACATTTATCACTTGTAGTGACATTGTCCGCGCTTTTATTTAAATAAATAACACTAATAAAACAGTCGACTGCGAAAAAACTTAAATATTATTACTTAAATACGCAAAAATAAACCGTTATGGACTACAAATTATTTTCTACTGACTACTCCAACCCCGCTATGACTCAGCAACGTGCCGAGCAGGGAGAAGGGGAAGGGTAAAAGGGAAAGGGACCAGCACAGCTGCCGGCAACATGTGATTTTCTATTATTTAGGGTCTCAGGTAAAATAATTTGAGCATAGTTGCCGATCCAAACATTTTGCATAATCAACTCCATCCAGCGCCTAGTCTACAGCACCTTCGGTAGAATTATAGTCCAGTATAATTTGCACAACTGTCTCATTTTCAGTGAAAACTAAATTGAGCTATGGGTATAGGTAGAAGTTCCGGTTTATTACTTTTCCGCCAACCTTATCTATGATACGAGAAAAGTATTGGTTTACCACAAAAAAAGTTGAAATGTTCGATTTTTTTTTAGTTATATTTACGTTTTTCACCGTGAAAAACACAAAAAGCGTTTTTAGAAAAAATATCCTGTGTAACTGTTTTAAATTAAGCTAACTGTTTCTAGATAATTCCACAATATATTAATAAAATGTTAAAAACAGAAGTTACATTTCATTTGATGCCTACCTGATGTTTAGTAGTTATTTTTAGCTAGACCAAGAAGTGACTTACTTACCTTGTGATTGACTTAATATTTATTGATAGAAAAAAGAAGAAGATATGATATTAAAAATATCAAAGCTTAGATGTTATTAGCCCTATGAGGATATCCTGGATATCTTTTTCACCATTTAAGATCAGCATAACTGTGCAATGATATAGAAAACCTGGAAAACTAACGTCTCTGGTACCCGTTGTTTCTAATTTTAACCTAAGTTGTTCGTAACTTTTTGGTGGTCTTGTGAAATATATTCTTAAATTCGTTTATTTAATATTGTACAACAGCTATTATTATTGCTAATTTATTAAATTTACCTTATAGTTAATCTTAAAAATTGTTACTTGAGAAATTATTGTAGAAAAATTAATAAGTATGTAAGTATGGACAAAGACAGGTGCTAAAAAACTTTTAGGTACGGTGCGGTGAAATTGGATAACTTTTTTAGGATTATATGATTTCCAGACTTAAATGATGAAATAAAATCAATAAAGAAACATATCCTTTGTCCAATATGCACAACAAAAGAAACATTTAATTCATATAATCAATTAAATAAAGATTTTAATGATAGTCATAATGTTACCATCAAGAATGTGTTTTAAAATTTAGGAACTTTGGTTGAAGGTTTACCACTCTCACTGTTTTCGTGATCCCCATGATACGCTTCAAGTTTTGAGACAGACCTAGTTGGAATAAATACACTTTTATAAGATTTTTTACAATCTTTTCAGATATTTTACGACATTAACCCAATTAAACGAACACAAAATAAGCTTTAAATTAGTGTTTACATATCTCGATAGGTGGCAGTATATCTGTATAGTAAATGAAGCGATAATTATGTGATTCATACCCTGGTCCTGTGTGTCGGTCCTGTTGGAGAACCATTCGATTCCTTTCGGCGCGTATTCACCATTTCACTAACCAAGACAATCACAGTGGTTAGTTTCAATATTGTCACACACAAAATCATGCAAATATGCAGGATTGAACGATTTATGTCAATCGACTTTTAATTTAAAGCAAAATCAAAGTTATTTATTGCATTTTATAATCCTGTATACATAATTAGTAGATATGATTTAAAAAGATATCAGTATTCTTGCTTAATACTTAATTCTGGTATTACTTGCTTCCCAAGTACAATGTGGGTTCTGAAAATGTTGTTCGCATCTACTAATATCCTTCAAATTGAGATATTGTTTAATACTAGTCACCAAATAACCATCTAAACAAGATACAACTAATTTTCAAGCATATAATGCGTACATGTTAGATATCGCAACATTTTTCATGCATACAGACATACAAGAAACATATAACTGGAAATAATCAAGCAATAAACGATGTACTCTCGATCCTAAGGAAGAGAGACAATTAAATTATAAAAGTAGTGATGTGCAAATCATGTTATTAATTCAGTAACTAAATTATTTGTTGTAAAGAAATGTTAATCACGTTTTGTTTTATATAATAAATCTGCGGCTTGGTTCTAAAGGGGACAAAGTCAATATTTTCTTAAAATGAGGTTTGAACAACATTTTTCCGATTTTCATTACATAAAAAGCCCAACGCATGTTAAGTAAATGTATAATTCAAGTGACAAGGGATGTGTGTTTTAGATATCTATGTCCAAGGGTCAGGAAACACACCTAAATGCAAATATTTATTGAAAATATGAAATAGGGTCGAGAAAGAACGAAACTGAATACTCTCATAAAATTGAGTAGAATACCATCAGGTCACGGTCATTTATTAATGTTCAATGTTGAAAAGCTCTCATAAATTCTGGAAATAGGAATGTGGTATGTTGATATGCACAACATAAGTTGGATCTGGTTACCACTATCACTTAGAATATGATTATGCAACTGTAACATTTAGTGTCATTGAGTCAGGTATATTATTAATTTCACGTTTACTTCAATTTCCAAAAAGCCTTCACATTTTTCTGAATAGAATCCTCAGTAAAACATACATACCTAGCATAGTACTTATTTGACAGATGTTTACGAGTTCTAAGCTCACTGACACAAGTCCTAGTCGTTTTATAAATTTCATGAGCTATCTTTTTTTCATGTAATAAATTTTTAAGTTCTCGAGAATACCAACAAGGAAACTTCTGAACCCAAGTTCACTTAAGTAGGACAAAACGATCAATATGAGAATATAATATATCATAGAACACAGAAATCATCTTAGAAAGTTCTAAGCTTTGAAAGAGATGATCATATTCGATCATTTCTAGACAATAATTGATAGCTGCAAAATCAGCATTACGAAAATCATGATAATATACCATTTTATCAGTTGTATTTTTTTCAAATTGCTAATTCAATATTGTTTCTAGTGGAGGATGATGAGAATCAGGTGAAATTAGTACATCAACAGAGCCATAAATTACTAATTCCAAGGATGACAAAATGAGAACTTCTCTACTGTTGACCACATCATTACATTGAAAAAGATTGTGGAGGGCACACATGGTTGAGACAATTTCAATATCATCACATACTGCCAGCAGTGCAGTGGGTTATGCAGTAGCCGAGGAGTCGTAATCGTCAACTTCCCATGTAGCAGATGGAAGGTTGTAGTTACTAAAAAGGTAGAATTTGGGTATCATTCACTCAAATCCGCAAGTTGTTCAGAAAGAACCTGGTAAATGTTAGTTGAAGACAACTACACTTAGAGTCGATATTTGTGGGAGACTAGGCAAATCTCATATCCATGATTCCTTGAACTCCCCCAATTGTTATTATTGAAATGGGTTTAAACGATTTTTTTTATTTTAAATCTACTATAATCAGTTTATTAACACAATAACTGTTTCCCCTATGGCTGTTGATGCGTTGGCTGATGATGAAGAGAATTTTTCTGATAAAAAACTAAATTATCTTTAATTAATAAAGAATATATAAATGAAATGTGTTTTAATAAACACTCTAATACTGTTCATTCCTAGTTTTTTAAGATACAAAATGGCCAATGCCTATATTTTAAAGATTTTGTCCTAAATTGACAACAGCCAATGTCACTTTGTTTCTGGTTAATTTTAATGATAGAATCTGCGAAAATCTGTAATTAGCTTCTCTTTTACGCGCCAAATGACTATGATAGTAAAAAGATTCACTTGGCAACATTTTTATTGACGGAAATTTTGATCGTATTTTCAACTTTAGCCTTTATAGAACTAAGCCACAAAAATGTATTCGTCTTAATATTTGATATATTTTGATAAATATTCACAATATACCTTAATTTAAGCACTTAAAAGTTTATATAACATATCTTATGTTGTGGGAAAATGTAAGTTTACACAATGGAATTATACGAGCTTTAGTATAATTAGATATATACTTATAAGCAAATATACGTATTCGATTTCCTTATACGTTAGTATAGTAATAAAATAATTAAAAGCAAACTCAATACAAAGCAAAAAACGCGTCTGATTCTCAAGGAAGAATGTAAAGTATCAAACACGTATTTCTACGAAAGTTTTAAGTTTTACTATTCAGTAATAAACAAAATCAATAAAAACTTACTCAAATTCGAACGATCCGAAAATACAACAATTTATTGATATTTTTATACACAAAAAGATGCTTTCGGCTAACTTACAACTACAAAAAGCTTTAACTCTAACCAGGGATACTTCACGAATCAGGAATTACAAAAATATTATTTGAACCATTAAATGCTACCAATTTTTCATTAACGCTAACGTTGTCGTAAGGGTAAAATCATTTGGGAAAATCTTCAGCCCAACTGTCACAAATCATACGAGTTGCTACCAACTAATCTCGAGTCCTTCTTTATTGTCTACTTCCTTTGTAAAGCAAGATATATTATGGAAAACATCGAAATATGTTACGGGCATATTCATTATCCCACAAAATTTAGATTCTCCATGAGGACGAAAGACTCCGGCAAATGAAAGTCGTATATAACATGCTCAAACATATTTTCACTTATCCTGGTAAATACGCTATCCTTCAAGATTAGTAATTTTTATAATTTCACTAACAATAGCACTATTAAATACTAGTTGAATCGCACTTTTTATATCCATAATACTCGTGCAGGCTTATGTGGTAGCTCTGGGGGAAATATTTAGTATAGAATTTGCCGATGAAAAACGTTCTCTATTTATAAGTTTTTCCAATTACATACCAAAAACTGTCAACACATGTCAAGCTGGAATTTCAGCTTCGACTTCAGAAAGGTGATTCAACGTTCGAATTAACAATTTCTGACTGAATAATCGTTATTACAATCTGTTCGATTTATATTCCAAAAACAAGTTCGGAGTTTAAAATGCAAGTACAATTTACTAAGATTAAATAAAACCAAGTCTAAACAAGAAAAGACAAAACCATATGCGGATATGAAACTGTACACTTGCGAAGGTCGTGAAATGCAGGAACGAACAAGATGTGCAAATCGAAAAGGTTTTAACCTATTATTATAGTATACATAATATTCAATTAGAAGTAAATTTTAATAAAATATCAAAGAAAATTTGTGTCTAGATGAACAAGGAACAATAATATTAAAACATTAAATCTAATAGAATAACTGGCTACTAAATTTCATTTCGGCCATATTGACACAGCAGGGTTAAATGCAATTTTAGAAAAGGATAAGTTATACACAATCGACCTATTTTGAATCCCAGTATATGTGGAATAATTTATTCCCAATCTGTATGTAAAGTGATACTGACGCTATAGAAAGGCAGTCAGAAACACAATAAAAACCGATTATGTTCACCCACGACAATCCTAAAATGGAGATCACAAGCTGAAACAGATAGCAAACAACGCAGAGTTGCATAATTCTGCGATATTTTTACAATAGAGCTTCGTCGTTAAATAAAAAAAACTTTAACATAACATGGCGTATACGAAGCGTAACCAATGTTCAAAACGTATTTAAGTAATCTTATTGTATATTCTTACAAAGTTATGTTGTGTTATAAATGCTTTGATTTCTTTACAAATTTATTATGACATTCTTGATTAAAAGATTATATTACAAAACAGACCCGAAGATTGGTTGACTCTTGCACAGGAGCTGACCTACGTATTATAATATCAATAAATTTTATAAACTTAGTCTAAACACCATAAAAGAGAAACGGGAACATTAAAGAATAACGTATTAAATTTTAAGTGAAATAGACTTTAAAGAGTATTTTAGAAAAAATATTTAGAACCAAATGTGTAGCATTTAAAGAGAAGTTGATATTAAAGTATAGTAAGTTTATGTGTTTTACACCACAGCTTACTTTGACTACAACATATCAATTTGGTAAGATGCAATAGATATTTAGAAATTACAAATAAAAAAACCGGCAGAGGTGTTTTTGTAGCAATAAAACAACAATATAAAGTATTAAAAGTTATTGAAAAACATACACTTTTTGAGGCAGTTATAGTTGAAGTTAAAGCAAAAGGTTACAGGTACGTTTTTTGTAGAGTATATATTCCTTCTGGAAGTTTAATTAACGTATATGAATCAGCATTGAAATTTTTACAAAATAATATAAAAATATCCGATGATGTTTACATTTTTGGAGATTTTAATATACCTGGAATTAATTATCATAAAATCATATCAAACGTATTCATGAATTTATGGATTTTAATGACTTCACATTATATAATAACATAAAGAACAATCATGGAAGAACATTAGATTTAGTAATCTCTTCGGAGAATAATTTACATAATTGTACAGTTAATAGAGGTTTTGTGCCAATTGTAAAAGAAGATGAATATCATCCTCCTCTTGAAATTTGTATTAAAGATATATCAAATGGGAAGACGTGTAAAAATAAACGGTTTTAAAGATTACTAACTTTTCCGCATCTGTGAGATGCCCTGAACAATATTCTATCATAAAATTGTCACTTGAATAGACTTCGGGGGATGTATCGCGCTAAAAGAACGAAATTTCTCCAAAAATAACCAAAAAAAGTATATCCGGATTTATAGGACCCGCTGTACTCGCTCTAGTCAGCTGAAAATCAATAGTGTACATCTGTGAGACACTTTGAACAATATTCCATCATAAAATTGGTCACTTGTATACACTCTGAAGGCTGTATCGTGCCACAAACTGAAAATTCTCCAAAAATGACAAATATTTGGTACTGCAAGTACCATAGCACCCGTTGTACTAGCTTTAGCGAGCTGAACATCAATATGATTCATATTTGATACGTTCTGAATAATATTCAATCATAAAATTGGTCACTTGTATATACTCTGGAGGCTGTAACGTGTTAACAAACTGAAATTTCTCAAAAAATGACAAAATTGTCGTACTTCAAATACCATAGCACCCGGTGTACTGGATCTGGTGAGCTGAAAATCAATAGGGTTCATCTGTGAGATGTCGTGAACAATATTCAATCATAAAATTGGTGACTTGTTGCACTCCGAAGGCTGTATCGTGCTAACAATTCATGTAACGAAAAGTGGTCGACGACAACGACGACGACAACGACGACGACGATGACGACGACGACATACACACAGGATTTTTTCTTCTAAAAACCGTTTTTTCGTGTTGTTGTTGATGAAAAACGTAAAAATAATTCAAAAAATTTTTCAAAATTCCAATTTTTTTTGGGGTAAACCAATACTTTTCTCACATATAGATAGGTTGGACGGAAAAGTAACATGAATAATATTGCTGTAAATTATACAAGATACAAGCTAACTTTCTTACCTTAACGGAGCGGACCAGGGATACAAGTTGGGATATGGTACTGAACGAAAAACTAGATGTGAACCGAGCTTTAAATCTTTTTTATAGAATTTGGAATAACATTATAGAAGAAATATGTGCCAAGATATGTTCATTACTAAAAATCTAAAATGTATCCCATTTGGTTCATAAACGACATAAAA
The DNA here is from genome assembly GCA_963921935.1 of Galeruca laticollis. Classification (NCBI taxonomy): domain Eukaryota; kingdom Metazoa; phylum Arthropoda; class Insecta; order Coleoptera; family Chrysomelidae; genus Galeruca; species Galeruca laticollis. Next base: position 118,129,945 of record OY998175.1, read on the forward strand.
ATTAACTTAAAAGAAAAAGAGAGTTATAGAAAACTAAAAAACATTTCCAGTTATTTTAATGATAAATACATGTGAGACGAGAGGTAACTAATCTGAAAAAAAGAAATATATAAATTAGAGCTGAAGTAACTTCTGATATAAATAATTTTTGGAATTATATAAAGAATAAAACGAAAAATTCTAATAGAGGTAAATTTATATATAACGGAGGTAACAGAGGAAAAAACTGCAGAATCATTTGCAACCTTTTTTGCGTCAGTGTATGCTAGCAAAAAAGCCTCTAACAATTTGCTATTTAATTCTGACTTAGATGTAACAAATAATACATTCGTATTGAATTCGGCATAGTTAGTGAGTTAGACTTCGATGTGGCAATAAAAAAACTAAAACCCAAAAAGTCGGAGTGAACTGATGGAATGGAATACCACTTTATATATTAAAGGCCTGTGGTGAGTGGGTAAGGCAGCATTTGATACATATTTGTTTTAAAAACTAGTATATTTCCCTCAGTCTGGAAAGCAGAATTGGTATGTCCCATATTTAAGTCCGGTGATAAAATTAATATCGAAAACTATCGACCTATTTCAATTATGTGTGCCCCTGCCCAACTTTTTGAACAGATAATATATTGTAAATTGTATACACATGTTGAAAATTATATAGTACCTCACCAACATGGATTTGTGTCAAAAAAATCATTTAATACAAATCTGTTTCTTTTTAGTAATGATGTATTTGAGCCAATGAAATGTAAATCTCAGCTTGATGTTATATATATATATATATATATATATATATATATATATATACGGATTTCAGCAAGGCATTCGGTAAAGTTGATCACCAAATATTACTAGAGAAATTGGATAGTTTTGGATTATCATATAACCTACTAGGGCTATTTAAAAGTTATCTAGAAATCAGATATATAATGACTAAATACAACGGAAACGAATCAGGGAAATTTAAGGTAAATTCTGGAATGCTTCAAGGATCCAACCTTGGGCCGCTTCTTTTTGTAATTTTTATTAATGATTTGCCTAAAGTACTAGTATCATCAAATGGCCTTATAGTCGCAGATAACTTCAAAATATTAAAAAAGATAGAAACAGTGATATATTGTGTTATGTTACAGAAGGACATTACTAATAGGGTATTTGAATGGAGTTATAAAAATAAATTATATTTCAATCTAGGCAAATGTTCTGTTTTAACTATAAAGCGTATTAAGCAAGTCTCAATAATTATTTAATGGGGAATCAAAGCTTGCAACGATGCACTGAAATCAAAGATTTATTTATAACTTACAACAGCAGATTCTCATTTGTCATACACATTGAAAATATAGTAAAGTCAGTTAATAAAATGTTAGGTTTTATAATAAGACAATCTCAATATTTTACTAATTTTAACACACTTACACTTTTATACTATAGCTTGGTTAGGAGCAAGTTAGAGTTTGGCTCATTAATTTGGTTCATGGAATCTCAAAGTAGTTGAAATGCATCGTGATTTTATTAGTTCTGGTATTTTATTATTCACTATTAATATAGACTAGGCCAAAACAGTTTATCCTGAAGTGTACTTGTTTATATTAGGCTCAACCAGTTGAGCCTAGGCTAAACTAGTATTCCATAGCAGTAAGTGTAATTATATTTGTAATGAAATCGAAAATTAAAATCTAAACATTCAAATAATTAAAATAACAAATAAAAGTAAACATTATGCAGATAATAGTCGAAAAAGGGAAGACAAGCAGGGAGAAGAAACTGGGACCGCAAATGAATTACGTAATAACGAAAAAATGAGTGCAGAATAAAAAACAACAAACAACTGATGAAAAAAAGAAGAGGAGACTGACGAATTACTGGCAAAAGACGTATAGAATATAAACACGATAAACGGAAAGAAAATGGAAATAGTTGAAGAAATGGGGTGCAATAGGATATAAATATTGGGAGTAAGTGAAACAAAAAAAGAGATAGGGAATAAAGCAAACAAAAAACGAAAAAACATATTATTCAGGAGTAATGAAGAAGGAGTAGGCATAATTGTAATAAACAAATACATCAATAATTAATAAAATGAAATGTTAAATTGGTATTGACATATAACGCTACGAGCTAGGAAAATAATGAACCAAGGAAAAAGCAAAGAGGAAGACCAGGAAGACAGTGAATTGACCAGATAGAGGAAATAAGTTGAACTAAAGGGAAAACTTTGGAATATATGAAAATACTTGCCGGTGACATAAAAGCATGAAAAAAATGGGTGGACGCCTGAAAGGGCATAAGGATACGCCAGAAAGACAGTTTGCCACTGCCATTGCTCCCTCAAGTTCCAGTTCCAACTTTATTTAATTAAAAATTCCTTGACTGTTGGATCGGGAAAGGTGGACCCACACTATAATCGTTTAGATTTTTTCTCCTGGGGATTCTTGAAAGAAAATTTTTTTACTTCGAACCTGTTGAAAGAACATGTAGTAGCTCGTATTCACGCCGCTGTGACATATAATAAACGAGAACATGCTGTAGACCGTTAGTTATTCAAATAAATCGTGCATTGAAATCGTGAAAGAAAGCGATTATCTGAACACATTTTATAAATTTATTTCATGTTTTATAACAACGCTTTTAATGGGGTGTAAATATTAAATTTTAGATATTTGTTTTTTATGAAAAAGTTAGTCACCAAGGACAAAACGCAAAGAACATGAAGTTTATAGGCAAATAAGTAACAAAATTATTTTACCAATGTGTTAATTTCTTGGACTGATTTGTGCTCCGCAACTGCAGTCATTGAATTGCTTGACTATATACTTCTTAGTTGTATTTATAATTATCGAACCACACAAAAATAAGAGATTCTAATTTAATGCAAATAACGTAAAAGTCGGTAGGAAATGATGTTATGGTGTGTTTGCACTATACATTTGCACCCATTGAAGATTCGGATTCGGAATGAAAACTGGATTCATCTTTAATTGTCTTTTTTTTCAGTTTCTATTTGTTAAAATACTATTTCAACACCAGATAATTCCAGATTCCTATTGCAATCATACATGTATTTATTCTTCGTATTTTTTGTTACACACTTATACACTCAATTATTAATATATTAATCACCTTCATGATTCACATGATACTTCAATGATATCTAATCATAGACATCAATTTCAGCCTTCATATTGACCTACTTTTATAACAAGCTCAAAGTATAATTACAGTTATTATAGGAACAACAAATAATATTGACTTAAACTTCTAGTATCTATAATAAGACTTATTTGATAGAAAAAAAGGAATGCAGAGATTCACAAATGTTTTTATCAAATATTTTTATAAAAGACTATTTGAAATAGTAGCCTTGAGTGAAGAGCCTCTACATTATCAGTATTTGAATATATAAAATAAATTTTCACTCGGAAAAAGCTTTTTTAAAAATTATTTATTAAACAAAAGTTACAACTTTCAAGATTCAAAGTAGATTCTGGACTGACTATATAAACTAAACAATTCAGAAGGGAAACATTACAATGTAAGCAAAAATAAGGTTCAACAATTTATAAAATAACAGGTGATTACACCATATACTGATTAAGCAATTTATTTAATATGTTAATATGTAGTAAGGAATTTAAGGTATATAACACCTCCCCTATTAGATCCAGGCACCCCCTGGAAATTGAATTTTCTTTTCTTGTAATTCCATTGGACTTCCTGCTGATTTTCTTCTTTTTTGAATTTTCTTCAAGAGTAGGCAAATAATTATCAATACTCCGCTAGAATATAGAAATATTGTCCATATGCTAGGAACATTGAAATTTAATTTTTCTTCGTGTATAGGTGACAATCCTTGTGAAGATATTTCTTTTAAATTTAATATTTTCAAATTTATTTCCAAAGGCTGGATTTTAATTTTATTAAAATATGTCTGAAGTTTATTCAGTACCAGTGGTTCACCAAAAGTTCTACGAGCTTTGAGCTTAATTCAAGCGGTTGATACTGCAAGGGAGTTAGAAATAGCCAAGCAACATGCTGAATCATATTCATCAACTTTTGATTCAAGTGTTGCCGTTTTACAAAACGAAGAACCATCACAAGATTCTGAAAATTCATCAACCAGGCAGTTAGCTGCTGCTGCATCTTTTCAGAAATGTTTCTTCTGTGGCAGAGATAGATACCTGCATGAACACTGTCCTGCTAAAAATGCAATTTGCAATTCCTGCAATAAAAGAGGTCATTTTTCAACTGTGTGTAGATCAAGTAACACTAGAAGAACTCAGAAAACATCTGCTGCTATTTTGTCTACAATTTCTGCTGCTTCTCCTAGTTGTTTATCCAAATCTATTATTCAAATTAAAATAAACAACATAATCACACATGCACTAGTCGATACAGGGAGTTCTGATGGTTATATTTCAAGTAAAATTGTTGCCAGTAGAAATATTTGTGTCATTCCATCAAGAATTAATGTTAAAATGGCTTCAACATCTCTCACGTCGAAAGCTCTTGGATATTGTATTGTACGCCTACAAATTTCGGATAACATTTATTCAAATGTAAAGCTTTTAGTCCTTGATGAACTCTGCACTGAAGTGATCATTGGTCATTATATTCTGAAGCAACATTCCCGACTCGAAATTCTTTTTGGAGGTGACAAGTCTATCGTATCAATATGCAATTTAGCAGTAGCAAATGTTGAACCGTTCAGTCTATTCGATTTACAACTTAAGACCTCAACTTTATTGAGCAAGAAATCAAACATCTTCTAAAAGAAAAGATCATAGAACCTAGTATCTCCCCTTGGCGAGCTCAACCTCTGGTAACTTCAGGTGAAAACCACAAGAAACGTATATGTATTGATTATTCTCAAACCATAAATAAATATACATTATTGGATGCATACCCATTGCCACGGGTAGAAGACATTGTAAACCAAATTTCGAAATATTCCGTTTTTAGCACAATTGACCTCCGTAGTGCCTATTACCAAATTCCAATTAAAGATGAAGAAAATATAAACACAGCATTTGAAGCTTGTGGAAATTTGTACCAACTCACGCGAATTCCGTTTGGTGTTACCAATGGAGTCGCTTGTTTCCAACGAACCGTCGTCAGTATCATCAAGAAAGAAAATCTTAAAAGCGTCTATGCTTATCTGGATGACGTCACTGTTTGCGGTAACTCACAAGAAGAACATGATAAAAATTTACAAAAATGTTTGGATGTCATTAAGAAGTGCCGTTTAACAATGAATGAAACAAAATCCAGATTTTCCCTCAAATCGATTTGCATTCTTGGTTATTTAATATGCGACAAAACTATGAAGCCGGACCCAGAACGACTTAAGCATCTCTTGAATTTACCAGTATCTAATACTACAACTTCTCTTCGAAGAATTCTAGGAATGTTTGCACACTACTCTAAATGGGTTCCAAAATTTTCCGAAAAAAGTTTTCCATTGTCTGAAAAAGCAATTTTGGCATTTAGACAGCTCAAACAAGACATAGCCAACTCTTCGATGTCTACAATTGATGACGACGCTATGTTAACTGTTGAAACCGATGCCTCAGAATTTGCGATAGCTACTCAATTATCCCAATCAGGAAGACCAGTCTCCTTTATTTCAAGAACCTTGCTCTCTTAGGAACAAAAGCATTCGTCATTTGAAAAAGATGCGTACGCAATAGTAGAAGCACTGAAAAAGTGGCGGCATTTTTTAATTGGTACACATTTTCAGCTCATTACGGATCAGAAGTCAGTGGCATTTATGTTTAATAACAAGTCCTCTTCCAAAATCAAAAATGAAAAAATTCAACGTTGGCGTTTAGAATTGTCATGCTACAAGTATGATATCGTTTACAGGCCAGGAAGTCAAAACACGATAGCTGATGTATTTTCCCGTATTACTTCTGCAATCATGTCATCGGCTGATCAAAAGAAATTATTTGATTTACATTCTTCTTTGTGTCACCCTGGTATTACCCGGTTTGTCCATTGGATAGGCTGCAAAAATCTCCATTATTCTGTGGAAGACGTCCGTCAAATTACCTCCTCATGTCCTGTTTGTGCTGAAATTAAACCAAAATTTCATAAAAATGAAGGAACGTTAATCAAAGCCACCTCACCATTTGAACGTCTTCATTTGGATTTTAAAGGTCCTTTGCCTTCATCTTCAAGAAATAAGTACTTACTAACCATTGTTGATGAATTTTCCAGATTCCCATTCGCATTTCCATGTTCCGACATATCATCCTCTACAGTTATTCAATGTTTGCGTCAAATATTTTCTACATTTGGCACTCCGACATATGTTCATTCTGACCAAGGTACTTCTTTTATGTCCTGTGAACTTAAGTCATTTTTAGAGTCTCATGGTATTGCTTCAAATCGCACGACTCCCTATAATCCTCAGGGTAATGGTCAGTGCGAACGATTTAATGGAATAATATGGCAAACCATCCAGTTCGCTTTAAAATTTGAAAATAAACCAGTGGGAGCAGGTTCTAGTGGATTCTCTTCACTTTATTAGATCTCTTTTATGTACTGCTATAAACTCGACCCCACATGAACGTATGTTTAAATATGTGAGACGCTCAACTTATGCATCGTCAGTTCCCACATGGCTAACTGTACCAGGACCAATACTATTAAAGAGATTTGTCCGTTCTAATAAATACGAACCCTTAGTTGACGAAGTCCAACTCCTAAAAGCCAACTCGGAATACGTCCATATCTCACTGGAAAATGGAGAAGAAAATACAGTTTCAACTCGGCATTTAGCTCCTCGAGGAGACATATTATTAATTCGCTGCGATGAAAATTCTGTCAATCAAGATCAAGTCCATTCAAATCAAGAGCATCAAAATCAAGACCAAAGCATTCACGAAAGTCGAGACCAAAGCATTCAAGAAAATCAAGACCACTCCATTCAAGAACAGAACAATCAAGACGCAGTACTGAATATCGATAGGCCAGTTAGGACACGAAGGCGTCCTCGACATTTAGAAGACTTCCTCGAGAAATAAGAAGGCGAGAAGAATGTCATAATATTACCCTCTTGATTATATCCATGACATTCTCAGTTATGTTACAAAGTTGTCAATAATTTTATGTCTGTTATTTTCTGTAGAATAAGGCCTTATTCTAAAGGTAATCCATTGTATTCACTACAGGATTGAAATCGATTTCAATACCTGTTTTCATGTGGTTTTCAATACCAAAACCATATTCGACACGATTTCAATATTCCATGAAAACGTAGTAATTATAACTGTGATTTTTAAGCTCAGATTAAATCATTCATTTTTCCTAATTTTCATTGATTATTTCGTTATTATAATTTTATTATTAATGCTTCTTTTAATAAAAAATCCCAATTTTTTCATACAAGTAGTTAGTATTCCCTTCTCGAAATACTTATAGCAGAAAAAGTTATAGTTACCGTTATTTAGTAAAAGTTTCTGCACGTATTTTGCGGCGCCATCTCGTTTTATCAGGCCAAGTATTTCCTGAGAGGCGGATAATTTATCATGAGATTTTACATTACGCATATCATGAATTATTCAATAAGGAACTATGTGACCACCATTTGATTGAACAGTTAGTTTTTAGATATCAGACATGATAATTTTATCAAACGTTTGTGTATTCGTATAAAAATAGTTTTTTTATATTATTACAGCAATAACGAATGTAATACCGGATTTTTAAGACTTGTTTATTTGAAATTATAGAATTAATATCTCATTTATTTTTCATCGGCCACGTGTAAGGATTTGCTTGTATCCGTATCAATAAAATAATGGATGAAATTAACTAAAATAAGCATTCGAATTTGTGGTGAATATGTGTGTGTTTGAATGTGTTGAATCAAAAAGAGAGAAAATGATATGAAAATTGCAAGTCCAACAAATTCAAGTAGGATTTTATCATGATTAAGCAGATCGAGTTGATTGCTAGAATTTGTATTTATTTCAGCCTAAAGCAATTTACTTGAGTTATTTTATACGTAAATACTGATTGGTTTAATGAAACTCATCTTATCTATTTATCAAAACAATCTTTGTAACGGTCCCAAAATAACTTTAGGATGTTGGCACCTCTATTGTCGTGTTTGAACGTTATTATTTTGTAAATATTGTAGTATGTAGGTTCTACTTTGAAACGATTGTTAAATTAAACAAAGAAATTGTTATCGGGGATTTTGGTCGTTTAACCGGTACCTAGTAATTACTATTATTGGAATGGTTGGTTCAATGTAACAAGTTTCGAAGTTGCGCGAAGAACCGTTCTCTAAGAACCCAATTGGGACATTTTTATAGTGACCTTTGTGGAAAGCAAATAGTGTCGACTTTATAAAAGATTTGACTTATTTAAATCATCCTACAGATTAATTCATTTTTGGAAGTCTAGTTAAATTACGGAATGAAGGATGAGTATGGTGTTGTAGTTATTTCTGGACTATATGTTATATTTTCGTAATTGTGTTCTTCTGATGAAGGATATAACGACACTCTACATGCATGGGTTGATAATGGCTCCCTAATTTATTGTAGTGTTCGGAAATACTGTGATTTTTCGGTAACCGGTGAAACGGCGACAGTGATTTCTAAATCACCGTGATTCTAAACGATGATTTGAATCACCGCAGTGACTAAGTATAAACAGCAAAGGAAAATCAAAATATAAGACCAGCGCGCGGTGACTGGCGACGCATACAAATATATTATTTATGCATCTCTTATCGGTTTATTATAAAACACTAAATATTATCCTGATTGTAAATTTATTTTAATATTTGTCCCCGGAAGAAACAAAATAATTCACAAAAAAAGCGGCACGTTTGCCCTTATCAGTATCGAGCATGTTTGTATTTTGACTCATTTGTGTACCTGCATATTGGATTATAATTTGATATTTTTTGTAAGTTTTTAATAAATTTGTAATGTAAACAATGGTCAATAACAATTGTGAAACCTGTTCTGGTGCGATAAGTCGAAGTAGGCCTGCACCTTTTTGCGAATTCTGAAAAAGGCAGTTTCATGTTGTATGTGTCTTCAAAACTGTTGATATACTGGACGTCTTAAATTCTGTTCCTGAACTCTTATCGAGATGCGACGAATGTGCGAAAAGTTGTATTTCTATAAACAATACTGAAGTAACTAACTTGTTAGAATCAACAGTTAGCGACGCGCTTCGTTCAATTAAAGCTGAATTGTCCTCACTGAAATCTGATGTTTCTTAAATTGCTAAAAAACCTGTGACTATTCCACCAACGATCGATCTGCTGATGTTGTTAACAACAAAACTTTTCCTGTAGTGATAGTACAACCCAAGAACAAGGCACAGGAGATAAAATAAACGAAATCAGAGCTAATGCATAATATTAATCCAACTGATAATAGTATACATTTGACTAAAGTTAAACATATTAAGGATGGTGGTATTCTTATTGCATGCAAACCTAATGAGGGAAATGAGAAGATAGTGAAACTGGTTCAAGAAACAATGTCTGACTCTTATGCTGTAAATCTGTACATCTCGCGACCCCTTTCCGAATGGCCCGCGACCCTCCTAGTGGTCGCGACCCCTAGTTTGGGAACCGCTGCGTTACACTATCACGAACACCCCATGTTTCTGTAAGTTTATTATCAGATATTGAAATCTAATTGTTTGAGCGACCTATTTCCATAGAGTGACTTGGCAGATCATGTTGATAAATGTATTTTATCTTGAAGCTCCGAACAAACCTGAAGACTCTCCTGTCTCAAATATCGTCATCTTCAACACCCTCATACCTTAATAAACATGCTGAAAGTATCAGTCTTCGATTTCTCACAAAGAAGTTAATGTTTTTAATGGCAGCATCATTTGTACAAAAAAACATAAATATAATCAATTATATTCTTTTAGAGAAAACGAAAAAGCCTTTGGATTTCTTGGAAGAATAAACAAATTTGCAAAAGGAGTGTCGCAACATTTTCGTATACCAAGTCAATGGCGGGTGGGCGTGTGGGTAGGTAGGTAATGCATATACTCGTGACGAAATAACGTATTTTAAATTTAATGGGTCTATAATTCGAGTCCAAAGGAGAACCGATGCCGGTTGTGCATTAATAATAGTATATATAAAGTTTAGTAGTTGTCATATGTATGAATAATAAATGATAAATCAAATCACAGTTTCATTGTAGAGAACATTTAGAATAGACCACTGTTAAATTGTATTTAATACGTTGTTATGAAACTTATAGGTCGATTCAAGTGTAGTGTTCAATCAATAAATGATGTATCATTTGTTTTTGTTTTTTTTATTTCGACAGAAAGTCGCATCAACCGTGGTAGGTTATTAGCGACGGTACAATAGATAATAACTTAATTACACTGAATTGTACACATTAATGAATTTTAAAAATATTATTAGTCTATCACAATTATTATCCTGAAATAAGGCTTGAAATGTGTTGGGTAGTTTACAAATGTTTCTTTGATTGTAGTATTTAGGACATTCTGTGAGGATATGTTTCACTGTTACATCTACATTACACAGTTCACATACTGGATGTTCTTCACGTTTTATTAGGTAAGTGTGAGTTAGTCTGGTATGCCCCAACCGTAGACGTGAAATAATCACTTGGTGTTGTCTGTTGTTAGAAAATGGAAACCACTTTTTATATAGAGGTTTAATTTCACGAAGTTTTGAGTCACTTTCAGTCCACTGAGATTGCCACAAAGCGATCACTTTCCTATTTAATACGCACTTTAGATCCGAACTAACCACCTTTGAAATCGATACCGCACTTTCATCTGTAATGGAATTACGAGCACATCTGTCCGCTTCTTCATTTCCACTAATACCAATATGGGATGGGATCCATATAAAGATGATATCATTGTTTCGTTCTCTGGCAACGTAGAGTTCTTTCTTAATGAGATGAACCAAAGGATGTTTAGAATAAATCGTTTGTATCGAGTGTAAGGAAGTAAGGGAGTCTGTAAGGACAAGGAAAGAGTTGTGGTGGCTGCTTTCGTTGATATGTGTTAAAGCTTGATATATAGCGAATAGTTCTGCCGAGAGGATATTTGTGTAGGATGTAAGTTTATATAGAAGTTTCTGCGAGTCAGTTACTACAGCTGCTCCTACGCCTATGGTCGATTTCGAGGCATCTGTATATATCTTTTGGTAATTTGGATACTCTCCCAAAGTGTCGAACAGTTTGGCTTTTATAACAGTTGGGTTAGTATTTTGTTTATCATATTTAGTTAAGCTTTTGTCGCAATTTGGTATCTTTACCATCCAGGGTTCTATGTTATAATAAGTGGCAATTGGGTAAACTTTTGGTAGACACAAGTCAATTTCTTGAAAGTATGTTCTAATTCTCTCGTAAAACGGTTTTGGTGTCCTCGATTTCCCAGTAAAAAATCCTTCCAATTTATTTGAGTGTGTGTACTGATAAGTTGGATTTGACATATTGGCAAGAATAGTAACTGCATAATTGCTGCTAAGAGATTTTCGCCTTAGGCTTAAGGCTGGTTCTCCTAATTCCCACTGTAGACTTTTTACCGGTGTAGTTCTAAAAGCTCCAAGTATAATCCGGAAAGCGGAATTTTGGATTACTTCGAGTTGGTCGGTGTCAGTTTTGTTTGCTGTATCATATGCTATAGAGCCATAGTCCAATACTGATCTGATGAGAGATTTATACAGTAACAATAAAGTTGGTCCATCAGCACCCCATTTCTGGTTAGCTACCACTTTTAGAATGTTTAATCTCTTGTGGCATTCTAAGGCTAGATTGTTGATGTGTATTTTCCAATTTAATTTGCTGTCTAAGTGCATACCTAAAAATTTTACAGAAGGTAGGATCTTTAGATTTTCGCCATGTAGTATCAAATTAGGTTGAAATAGTTCATTTTTTTTGCTAAATAACATGCAGTGAGTTTTGGATGTTGAAAAACGAACTCCTGTTTGCGAACACCAAATTTCCAGGTTTGTAAGAAAATCTTGGAGAAAATTATTCATTGTGGTCATATTTGTACCTTTTAAGAAAACAACTAGATCGTCAGCGTATATTCTTGCTCTAAGGGGTGCTTTTATATTCTCCAAGATGCTATTCAAGGCTACAATAAATAATGTTGGGCTTATTACGGAGCCTTGCGGTGTCCCATTCTCTTGTAATTTATTTTTAGATATCTGGGTATTTGCTCTGACAACAAAAGTTCTTTTTTGGAGGAAGTTTTTGATAAAAGCTAAGCAGTGGCCTTGTATGTTCCATTCACTCAACGTTCTTAATATATGATATCGCCACACCGTGTCGAATGCCCGGTTAATATCGAAAAATATGGCCATGCACGTCTGGTTCAATGCGAAACCCTCATGAATAAAGCTTTCTAATTCAACAATGTTATCTAAAGTTGATCTATGTTTTCTGAAGCCACTTTGTTCCGGGATCAGAAGGTTTCTGCTTTCAAGTGTCCATAAAAGTCGTTTGTTAATTATTTTCTCGAGTAGCTTGCACATTGAACAAGTTAGTGAGATAGGTCTATAAGATGCAGCGATTGTTTTAGGTTTTCTAGGCTTTAGTATTGGTATGACAATAGCTTCACCCCATTTTTCTGGAAAGAGGTGTTTAGTCCAGATTTTATTGTATAGGTGTAACAAGTAATCTTTGGAATTTTGAGGTAAGTGCTTCAAGAATACTACAGGAATGTCATCTGGTCCTCCGCATGTATCTTTTAAGTCTTCTAGTGCTTCATTTAATTCATTTTCAGTTATATTATGATTTAATGGATCGAGTATGTTAAAAATTTCAATATCATTTGCTTCCTGCGAGACTTTTTTGGTAATAAAGGCGTTATCATAATTATTGTTGTTGGAGTGACTAGCATATGTATCAGAGAGTATATCTGCAATATGTTTGTCGTCTGTAACCGTTGTTCCATTGAGATCAAGAGATGTTATTTTTTGAATGGAGCTTTTACCAGAAATCTTCTTGACTTTTTTCCATACATCTGATATTGGAGTGGATCTATTAATTGAAGATACAAATTGTCTCCATGATTCCTTTTTTGCAGTTTTTATTATGTGTCTAGAAATTGCTCTTAGTCGTTTGAATTCAACGAGGTTTTCTGTGGTTTTGTGTTTTTTGTAAACGTTGAAAGCATGCTTACTAGTTTTTATGGCGTCTTCGCATGTTTTACTCCACCATGGAACTGGAATTCTACCTGTAACAAGCTTTGTTCTACCAATACTAGATTCTGCGGCAGATATGATAATATTTTCAAGATTTCTTAAATCCTTATCAATATTCTCGGTCGTAGTAAGGTTTTCTATTTTCTTTTGAATATTTTCAGAAAATGCATCCCAGTTTGCATTCTTTAATCTCCAAATGTAAGATGGTGAAGTAGTTTTAGTTTCGAAATTGGTATTTCGTATAATAATCGGGTAATGATCACTATCATATAAGTAAGGATCTACTTCCCAAGATACCGATAACGAGACCGTAGGATCACAAAAGGATAGATCTATTGCGGATGATTCTCCTGTTGCAGAATTGAAGCGAGTTTTAGTACCATCATTTAATATATTAAAATTCAAATGGTCAATAACATTCGCAATTGTTCGACCTCGATTATCATTAGAATCGGAGCCCCAAAATATATGGTGACCGTTAAAATCACCTAAAATTAATCTTGGTGTTGGTATTTGATTAATAACATCACAAATATCTTGCATGTCCAATGGACCTGCCGGTAGGTACATATTGCATATGTGTATTGGGTGCGAGCTCCTAATTTTTGCGGCAACGACTTCCAGGTTGGAATTAATCGGAATAATTTCTGCTTCTAATGTGTTCGATACATAAATCGCAACTCCGCCACTGGCATGTTGACGATTTGTTCTGTTCCTAAAGAAGCACTGATAACTTTTTAGTGAATGATAATGATCTAGTTTAAAATGTGTCTCTTGAAGGCATAAAATGTCAGGAAGGTGTTCTGATAAGATTTTTTGTAGCATAGGTAGACGCTCGTAGTATCCATTCAGGTTCCACTGAATTATTGATTTAAATAGCATTGGATTGAAAAAAAATAATAATAAATAAATGATAGTGGAGTTCTATTCATGAGAGGACGAGTCACTTTCTGTAGCCATCGATTCATAATTGATTTCGTCTCCTAGGTGTCTGTATATTTTTTGTTGAAGTTTTGTGATACGGCTTTTAATTCGTCTTTCTGTAAGAAGAGGGTAAATTTTATTTAGCATGATCACTAGAGATCCATAGTCAGTTGTGTAGTCCTTAACTACTTCCAGGGCATTATGAGAGCCAAGAGTATTTTCAAATAGGTCTACAAGTTGGTCGTAGTTTAATGGCAGTCCTTCAAAATTGTTTGTTATAAATGCTTTGGCTGGTTGAAGTAAAATTTTTACAGGAATTGCTGGTACCACTACTGAGGTTGTCTTAACTTTTTTTATTGTTTTTTTAAGATGATTAGGTTTTTGGAAAATTGATTCTGAGCTTGTTTCTTCTATAGTGGGGCTCTCAGATGCGGGTCTTTTTGGAGTATTGGTTGCTGATGGAATTGGTGTGTTGGGATTGTTGATCGCTCCAATGGTGGAGGGTTTTATTATATCGATAATAGGAGAAGGTGTGCAGTTTGTGGCGTTATTGGTTGATAATGTAGTAGGTGCAGGAGTTGTGTCAGTCTGTTGTTGAGTTAAATTAGCTGAGATAGAAACTGAGCACTGTGCTGCAAGATGTCCTGTCTGGCGACATTTGAAACAAGTCATTCCGTCTTGTGCTACAAATACTCTGTATGATGTATTATCATGATTGATCACTATAGAATCAGGAATTTGGATATTGTGAGGCGTAACGAAAATTTGTCTTCTAAAACTAAGAATATGACTAAATTCCGGAAGAGCTGTACTGATTCTTAGTACTGACATAGGTGAAATTGGATTTAGACCTATATTTTGTAATTCATTTATTAAAAGTTCATTCGGTATGGTAGGACATACATTCGATAATACAAGCCTTTCTGCTGGTGTAACAAGTTTTCTGGCCTTAAGTATTTCACCATTTACCGTTATTTCTCCAATATCATCGAGGAATTTATTGACTATATTTTTGTCGGCTAAATATACGCAGATTCTGTTATTAGTTATTTTAGAGATATGTGTGATATGTTTTGGTTGTATAACAGTTCCCAAAGGAATTAAATAGTCTTGAATAGGAATTCCTTCTAATGCGTTAAAAATAATAGCTTGTTCTTTATTAGGATATCTTGTTTGTTTCGCAGCGTTAGAATAGGATTTAGTTTGGTTGGATAGGATTTGAGAAGAGGAATATAATGGTATGTTATTGATCATTGTGTTGTTGGTATTGGAATGTGTTGGTAGTTGATCAGTTTCAGAGCTCCTGTAGTCAGAAGTGGTCTGCGTGGGAATTAACAGTGGCATATTAGAATATGTTTAATTAATTATACTAGGTCGTATTGGGCAGGTTTGACCCTGTCCATCCCAGGACCTAGGTACGGAAAAAACCTTGACTTGATATTTACTTCGTATTTCAAGTTTATACTAATGGTAAATTTCTTATTTTCTTCGAGAAAAATCTTAAATTTTGGGTACTTACAGGTGAACAATAGGAAGTAACTAATTAAAAACACTATGGCAATAAAGCGAAATTTAACTACACTGTGTTTTTACTATAAAATTAACAAAATATAAGAGCGAGGTTAAAACAACTTGTTATATTATTTGTCAGAACCGGACTCCTATCATTTGTTTAAAATAGCTGAAAGACTGGATAACAATAAATGTTATAGGGATGTACACAATAGCATTCATCAATATTTTGTAGTATAACGCTGATTGGATTGATCCTTATATAATATTTCACCATATTCTAGAAACATTACTTAAAAATTAGTAAGTATAAAAGCCTACTGATTCTTCTTATTATGAATCGTTTTCTGTTTTCTAAAGTTCTTTGTTTTGCTGTCATTATTTAACTTATTTATTTTTCTAGCTAATCATTTTTTTACAAAAATTATACTCTAGTCAACTGAAAATCAATAGAGTACATCTGTGAGACACCTTGAAAAATATTCAATCATAAAATTGGTCACTTGTATTCACTTTGGAGGCTGTATCGGGCTAACAAACTGAAAATTATCCAAAAATGACAAAAATTTGGTTTTCCTTCCCGCGGGCGAAGAAAAAGTATAGTAAGCACCTCGTGTTAAAAACGTCTTTAGTCACTCGTTTCACAAGGAACTCGTGACTAAAGTAACCGTTTTGACACATGGTACTTAATATACTATTACGAGTTGAAGATAAAGTATTTCAAAGTTTCTTCAAGAATACATTAACTACAACAATAAAACGATTTTTACAACAAGCAAAAAAGATAAACCGGGATTTTTAATAACAGATCAACGGGGAAGACATACCAATCAAAAAAGATAAGAGAAGTAATTCAAGCAATAAGAGACCCCATCAATTCATTTCCAAGAAAGAAATTCCTTTATTGCCGGAATCGAACAGATAAAGAATATTTGGATGGCAGTTTGAACATTGCTACCATGTATCGGATTTACAAGGAAAGCTGCGAGATTAACAATAAAGAGGCTGCCAAAATTTCCATGTATTCAAAAATATTAAATACAGTAACTAACATCGCTGTTCACGTTCTTAAAGAAAACCAATGTGGTTTATGTGCAAGTTACATGAACGGAAATGAAGAACAAAAAAATGAACTAAGGAGTAAGTATGAAGCGCATTTAAGTGAGAAAGATTTAATTCGTCAAGAAAAAATTGAAGATGTAAAATTAGACGAAAACGTTCAAGTATTGTGTTTCGATCTTCAGCCAGTCCTCATGACTCCTTGTGGTGAAATTATTAGTTTTTATTATAAAAAGAGACTTAGAGAAACTTTACAATCTTCGATATAAAACAAAAAGTGGACCACTGTTTTTTCTGGCACGAAGGAATCGCAAAGAGAGGAGCCAATGACATTGGCAGCTGTATCTATAATTTTTTAAAAAGTGAAGCATGCATACATGAAAATGTCATTTTCTACTCTGACAACTGCTCAGAGCAGAACAAAAACCTGTTTTGTGTGATGTATGACAATAAAATCTTCTTCCGCCTGGTTCTTAAAAGCTGTCCAATTTATATTCATGCACAGTGGGCAACTTTTATCAAATCGAAGAAGAAAACTGGAGTGCCCTACAATGTCAATGAAATCTGTACTCAGGATATTTATGATTTGAAGTCATTAAGTACTGAAACGGGAAAAAATTTCATAAAAAATACAGAAAAATAAAAGGTTGTTTGGAACGACTTAAAAAGTATTAAAGTAGAAAAAACACAACCCAATATAATTTCTTACAAAACTTCTTATACACAAGACTATTGATGCCAGACTAAACATCAAACGACTTAGAATTATTCAGGAACAGAAGAAAATCCGGTTGAAGCCATCCTTCAAAAAACTGCCTTCGATTGAAAAAAAAGGAAGAAGGATCTGTTGGAGCTCTGCAGAGATAGTTCTATCAGACCTGTTTACTGGTCGTTTTACGAAAATTCATGAGAAAAACCGAAGTCTGAGTAGTTTTTTTATATTAATTTCAGATTTCTTCTGGCTAGTAAAAAAATTAAAACAATTCACCAATCATCGATCCAGAAAAACAAGCAATATATCGTAATTCCAGAAAAAAACAGTTCAATAGTGTAACAACTCACTCATAGCTCAAATTTCTATTAGTTTGAAAAAAAATGTCTCATATTTTTCATGTATTATAACTTCTATTCAAACTTAATCCCCTTATTACTTTTCCGTCCTATTTTGGATTTTGACAACGAGAAAAGACTGGTGAAGCTCATTCTCAAGCTTGGTGATGCAGGATTTCCCCCAAATAGACAAGCTATACGCATGTTAGCTTATCAATTTGCTGAAAAGCTACAGCTAAAACTTAATTTTGACCACGAAAACGAAATGGCTGGAGGTGCATGGTTCAAAAGTTTTATTGAACGAAATCCGGAGTTGCCTATCAAGCTGAAGGTTTATCCGTGGCTAGAGCTAAAGGTCTTAGTAGAGAAGAAGTAAATCATTTCTATGATATTTCGATCAAAGTTCTAACCGAAAATGATCTGTTGGACAAACCAGAAAGGATCTTCAATATGAATGAATCCGGAATTCAATTAAATAATAAACCCGGAAAAGTCGTAGCAAAAAAATATGCAAAAGTCGTCAATTCAGTCACATCTGCCGAGAAAGGTGAGACCATGACGATCGTTGGCTGTTGCAATGCAATTGGTAATTTTCTTCCACCAACTCTTATAATAAAAGGTGTGAATAAAAAACTTGAAATTGAAGATGGACTTCCAAAAGGTTTAAATGTCTTCATGAGCAAAAAGTCAGCTTATATAAACGCTCAGCTATTCTATAAATGGTTAATATAACAGTTCATACCTCAGAAGCCCCATGGTAAGGTTCTGCTGATTTTAGACGGTCACTCGTCACACTCAACTGCTCCGGACATGCTGCAAGCTGCTGCTGATAATGACATAATTTTATGTTTACCTAGTCATACTACTTCAGCCTTACAGCCTTTAGACATATCAGTATTTGGGCCATTTAAAACCTATTTCCACCATGAAACTAATCAATTTATGCGCTTGAATCCCAATAAAAAGATCAGCCGTTACAATGCTGGAAGGCTTATACATAATGCTTGGATTCGCGCTGCCACCCCTGTAAACGCTCTTGGTGGCTTTAGAGGTAGTGGAATTTACCCAGTAGACCCAAATGCTTTGTCAGATTCTACATTTCTGATATCAGATACTGTACTGGGTAGTGGAAATCCTGGCACTTCTCGTGCGCCAGATCAAGTTGTAGGAGGAACGTCAACACCCCAGCGTCTGACGCCTTATTCGTTAGATTGCCTGCCAGAGCTCTCCGATGTCTCGGGAAATATTGAATCTCGTGAGCCTATTGCGGTCGAACAAAGAAAAGAAACATCTCTACCTCAGATTCCTGCTTCTATAGTTTGTCGACTAGAGCTGAACAATCAAAAAGAAAATATTTCTGGACATGAACCAAATAAGACACCACCAAATCCGATACGTAGTACTCCAATTGACAGGGAATCTCCTAGTATCTTGATCGATTCCGAGATTTTAGAGGATATTAGTATTGTTGACATTGGTGATTCTACAATTGCAGAGACTTTAGGAAGCAATGTAGAACAAGAAACACCTTCGAAAATTCTAATAGAAGCAGCACCTATTCCAAAAATTCCTTTGACTATGGATAAGAGGGCGAAATAATCAGCAGATATTTTGAATTCAAAAGAAAATATAAAACACAAGAAGGAAGTGGCTGAGAGAAAGGAAAAACTAACTTAGAGTATAAACACAATAGTGTTTTCAAATGAAACTCACGGTCTCTAGTAAATTCCACAATATAATACAAGTTATTGGAAATTCTAAAAAATTGACAATTGTTTCGATAAATCAATATCATCGTATAAACACAAGACTGGAACTACCAATGAACTTAGGAAAATAAAAAAAAATTATAATTATTTGAAACAAGACCGTGTTTCACTAAAAAGACAAATTATTTACAGTTCAAGCAGCGAAGATGAATACAATCCACCTAACTATAAAATAAAAGGATAGAAAACTAAAGGTTTGAAGAAAACTAAGAGAGATGGACAGGATCACCCTAAAGATACAAGATAGCTGCATTGAATGTTTTGAAAACTATAAAAATACGAAGTCGCAATCCGACTGGATTCAATGTGTAGGGTGTAAGAGCTGTACACTTTTCAGAAAATATTGCTCTAGGTGTGGAAAATTAAAAGCACTCTCTGGCTAAAAATTGAAGTTCAAAATAATGAAGATATCAACAATTAAGAATTTATATTTTTGTTGAAGGTTTTATAAAAACAATTAAGAATTGATATTATAGTTAAACAAACGCTTTAAATATTTAATTATATTAATTTGTGTGATATTAGGATTATCTACTAATGATAATTAAAAGATTTAGAAAACACGAAATGTTTTTTTAATTATGACCCATGTTTCTTGAAGACAATTGCTGTTTTACTTAGGAGTAGAAGTACCTAACATTTGGTTTGGGTTTTTCGTTTACACGGTATGAAGGGCATATATCCTGCACTGCAGGCATCTATCCTTCCCAGTATTTTCATGCTGGGGCAACTATACATACAGGTAGGTATCTATCCTCAACAAAAATGTTCCACAAAAAGCTAAATTCTGCAAAATCTGCATTTGATAGATTAAAAGAAAGAATGCTTATTTAACATAAAGGGTTGAGCTACCTACATTAATAAAAATCATTACTATAAAATTGATATTTTTAAAATTGGGAAGTTTTTTCAAAAAGTGGGGCGCCTATCCCGGTTTTACCCTATATAACAAATTTTTTCCATTTATTTTAACTCGTTCCGCCGCTGCATCACACAACCCATAATAAGAATGGAAGTGTGCCATGTGGGGGGTGTCCGGGCGGGCGTCCCTGAACGCCATTATATTTACCGACGTCGACTGCTTCGCCGTCGAAAGTGGGTCTAGTGCAATAGGTATCTGGGACAGTTCGACCTCATACTACATAAAATCGATTACCAGTTCTTTTTTGAATTTCGGTTACTAATTCATAACAGTTTTTATTACTGTCGTTTGTAACCTTGGAATTGATGAGATGACGATGATGAGTAATATTTTCAAAGAAAATATATGGAATTGGCAACAGATACGGGTTCGATTGCAAAGTTTTTTTAGAAATGCAAAAATCAGATTATGTATTATGTGTTTGATTATTTTTTTAAAAAGTAGGTCGAATGTATCAATATTTGATATTAATAGGTATATAACAGGTGCGAGATCACTATTGACAGATGTAATATGTGAATTTGTATTTTACTTTATAATTTACTTTTCGAAATCTCTGATTTACCTAAATACAAATTAGAAGCAGGATGAGTTATTTTTAGAAAGAATAAATATTAGGAAATTATTAAAGTATGCGTATTTTTATTTGACAGTTTTTACATGTAAAACAAACGTGATACATGGAGAATAGAATAGAGGATGATTTATATCCAATTATCCAGCACTGGTAAATTATTTTTGATTATCATTAGAAGAGTGATATTCCAACAATAATATAAAATGTACTGCAACTTATTTTGACAAACGTTACGGTAAAACTCAAAGAACACTAAAGAAGAACATCACAAAATACCTAAGTAAACTGAAATTTTGTTGAAATTGATAAAAACTTTGATGTTAAACAAGTAGAATAGAAATTCTAATTATTTCAATAAAATATTTATAGAACAGTCATCATTTGCTAGGTTAGGAAAGTTTAACCGCAAAAACAGACATTTGAGGAAAAGGTAATATAAAACGATTGGTGAATAAATATACAGTGAGCACGCAAAGATTGGAACAAACTCGTTTAAAGCTTGATTTGGCCATCAGGAAAAAGCTTCGACCAGTCGATTTTATTTTTCAGTTTCGCATTTTTTGGTGTACTCATATTTTTGATGACGACATCACTATTCGAGTTATGACGTCATCATCATTTTTTTAAATGGAAATACCCTATTTTGATGGTACCATCAAGCACAATGCATTTTTCTGTGTACGGTTATCATATTTGTGTAATGAAATTAACTGTCTCGACCCTTACTTCGTGGAATATGTCAATGAACAGTTAAATCTAGGGAGTTCTCCACTAATAAACTGTCTTCTTAAGTGATAATTGTAAAGATCAGCAGATATAGTTTTCCTGGTTTTCTATACCATTGCACAGTTATACTGATCTTAATTGGAAAAATGATATCCAGGATATCACCATAGGGCTAATAATATCTAAGCTTCAATATTTGTAATATCACATCTTCTTCTTTTTTCGAAAAACATATATTAAGCCAATCACAAGTTAGGTTACTTCTTGGTCTAGCCAAAAATAACTACTAAACATCAGGTAGGCATAAAATGAAATGTAACTTCTGTCATTCTGACGTTGATATTGATTTATCGAAACAATTGTCAATTTTATAGAATTTTCAATAACTTTTATTATATTGTGGAATTAACTAGAGACCGTGAGTTTCACTTAAAAACACTAATATTTGTGTATGTTACATAACAATTTTGTAATGTTTTTCTTATTTATTTAAACGTTTTTATTACGGGTGGGATAAATTTATACACACTCCTTATGTTTACTAACTTAATTTATTTATTCACTACTTTATTCACTAATTTATATTATATACACAGTATATTCCATCTGACTGTGGATGAAATGCTGTTGTCCTGGTCTTCTTCATTCCCAGCTTCTCGCAAATCTCCTGGAATAGATGACTTTCGAAATTTCTTCCCTGGTCGCCGTGGACTTCCAAGGGCACTCCATATCGGCTGATAAATTCTTTCACCAATACACCTGCTACAGTTGTGGCCTCTTGGTTCGGGACAGCGTATATTTCCACCCATTTTGTGAAATAATCCATTACAACCAGTATGTATTTGTTACCATTTTCTGTCGTCGGAAATGGTCCAGCGATATCTAAAGCAATCCTTTCGAAAGGGCTTTCAACATTGTACCGTTTCATGGGTGCCTTTCTCTTGCGATGTGGTCCATTACTCGTAGCACAAGTCGTACATTTCTTACACCAGTCCTTCACATCGTCGGAGCTGTTCATTCAATAAAACCTTTCACGGACTCGCTGAAGGGTTTTCTTCACTCCCAGATGACCTCCCGATGGACTGTCGTGTAACTTCTTCAGTACCTCAGCTACTCTTATTCTAGGGATAACTAGCTGTCTCCTGATCTCAGAACCATCATCGTTTTCAAGGACTCTTTACAACATCCCTTCTTCCAGGATAAGGGAGTCCCACTGAGCCCAATACGCCTTGAGTTTCGGTGAAAATTTTGACACTTCCTGACAGGTAGGTCGCCGATTTTCTTTCTTCCATTGCCGGATCATCTTCAGGTGAGGATCATTCTACTGATCTTCTCTGATCCTGGTGGGTGACCATTCCTCGTTGACTACAGTAGTTCTTGAAACTGCAGCTTCCCTAGATTCCACCTTGTTGCAGTGGGATCAGTCTGTTGGGCACGGCCGTCTGGACAGGGAGTCGGCATTTCGGTGACTCACACCAGCTCGATGTTCGATGTTGAAAGCATACTATTGAAGTAGTTCAATCCATCTAGCGATCTGGCCCTCGGGATTCTTGAAGTGCATCAACCACTTGAGTGCTGCATGATCAGTCCAGATTAAAAACTTCCTACCATAGAGATACTGGTAAAAGGGTTCCACGGACTTCACTACTGCCAAAAGTTCTCGTCTTGTGACGCAGTAGTCTCGTTCTGGTTTGGAGAGGACGTTACTGAAATATCCCAGCACTCTTTCTTGCCCTCCTCGGATCTGTGAGAGCACTCCGCCAATTCCTACGTTGCTTGCGTCAGTGTCAAGAATAAAGTCTCCCTCTGGTAATGGATATCCTCATATCGGCGCCGAGGTTAAATGCCTCTTCAAGGTTTCAAAAGCCGTTTGACAGTCTTCGTCCTATTGGAAAGCTCTTGCTTCTTCTGTAAGTCGCGTTAGAAGCTTTGCAATATCTCCAAACTTCCTAATAAATCTTCTATAATACGTACAAAGCCCAAGGAAACTCCTAATTTGATGTTTGTCGGTTGGTTGCGGCCATTGCTGAATGGAAGCAATTTTCTCTGGATCCACCGCCACTCCTTTATTGCTCACTATATGACCTAGATAGTTGTCTCGGTTTTGGAACAGCTGGCGTTTCTTCGGGTTTAACATGAACTGGGCAGCTTGGAGTCGTTTGAATATGTCTTCCAAATTCTTCAGATGTTCGTCAAATGACTTCCCCAGTACTACAATGTCGTTCAAATATACCAGGCACGTCTTCCAAGACAACCCTCTCAAGACATTTTCCATGAGTCTTTCAAATGTCGCAGGCGCATTACAGAGCACGAATGGCATGACGTTGAATTGCCATAATCCGGATCCGGTGGTAAAATCAGTCTTCTCTTTATCTCCTGGGTCCATTTCCACTTGCCAATAACCACACTTCAGGTCCAAGATGGAAAACAGTTTGCTGCCGGCCAAAGTATCTAGCGTATCGTCAATTCGAGGAAGAGGATAGCAGTCTTTCTTCGTCACGTTGTTAAGCTGGCGATAATCCACGCAGAATCTCGTAGTTCCATCCTTTTTCTTGACGAGCACTACTGGAGACACCCATGGACTAGTAGATGGTTCTATTACTTTTTCTTCTGCCATCTCTCGAATTATTCTTTCAGCTTCCTCTCTCTTCGCTCGTGGAAGTCTTCGAGCTGATTGTCTAATTGGCTTAGCATTGCCAGTATCGATTTTGTGTTTGACGGCTGATGTTCTGCCACTCTTTCCTCCTTTTGGTACGAATAAGTCTCGATACTGCAAAAGAAATTCTCTCATTCTCTTTGTTTCAGCTCGATCCAAAGATTGGCCAGCTACTGATAACATTTGTTTGAATCTGGCGTTAGACAGAGTCGGATTTGGGGTCTATACTAGTGTGCTGTTTCGTAACATTATATTTGGTCACAAATACGTTTTGTGTCTATATATATAGTAGAATTTACTGTTCTACTCTCGTATATGTACCTCTATAGATTATCTTTTGTTATAGTTACCGATGTGCAGAATCACATATATTTTTCTCTGATGCCTTTGCTTTATCTTTTGATGTATCTTGAGTACATTATTTTGTATCTTTCTCTTATGTTGTGCATAATACAATTGTGTATTATATTTGTGTTTATCGTATCTCTTTTATTTTGGATTTTTGAAACGCCAAAAAAATTCTGTTCTGTAGAGAACAAACTTCCGTGAATGTTTCAAATTTTCTGAGATTTTCTTGCTTTAGGCAAATTTTGAATTCAGTTAATTTTGTAGTAGTCCTTTATCTTTTTTGTTGTGTGTGTACTGAGAAATTCTGTTTTGCTTGGTAGCGTTTTTGTTCTCAGTATACGCTTTATCCCCCTATTGCTCAAATATTTTCTGGACGTCCTTGCTTCAGGCAAATTTTGGATTCAGATTATTTTGTAGCAGAGCCTTAATTTGTTATGTGTGTACTGAGAAATAATCTTTTTGATTGGTAGCGTTTTTGTTCTCAGTATACGCTTTAGTACTTTTTAACTTCCCTGTGTTTTGATACGAGAATAACACGTTCTTTTTATGCACGACAATTTATCGATTATTTTGGTGTACTGATACATAGTGATAGTATTTTATTAAGGCATATATTAGTTTTCTTTTTGAGTTGTTGACAAAGCTATTTTTTTTGGATAACTTTCTATGTGGTTTGGAATACCACAGTTTATAATTTCCTTACTTTCATAGCGAAAATGTTTCCGATTTGTAAAGTTTTCTTCTATATATCTTTCAATTTTGGTTTTGAGTACTCTGTGTGTGTTATCGCTAAATTCTTAGCACTTGGTTCTGTCTTTGTGAGTTTCTTCTCTCCAAACTTTCCGATGGTAGGAAAGGGGGGAAAGGCCAAGGCTTATTATTTTTTTTTCTCTTTTTATTTTTCCTTTATAGTTACGTAATGTATTTTAAAAAACACACACACATTTTTAGTCACGTTAGAAAATTTTCTTAGTAGATTTTTGTCCCTTACCTTGTATTTTTTTTCTATATCTCGCAAGGTTTTTCCTACATGGTTGATACTTTTTACTTCTTTTATTTAGTTGATTTAGATTTTTTCTTTTGAGTTAAGTGTACCCGAGATGTTAAGCACTCTATATCACACTTAGTGATAATTTTTTTGTAGATGAGGAATGTAGTTGTTTTCTTATCTTATCGTTAAGATGTTAGTATTTCATATTTTGGTAGAGGTTACCCCTCTAATTTTTCTGGATATTTTGCTGAGGCGTTTAGTATCTCATATTTTATGATATTTTAGGGTCTCGGTACGGTACCAAGAACTGATATCGTTTAATTTTTGATAATTTTCTTGATAAAATTGCTTACTGCATTTTTTTATTATAATTGCATATCATTTGCAATGGTTTATTATCGCTAATAGGTATACGCTCCTATTATATACATTTTCAGTTCACTGCATTTTTTTAAGTCATAGCTTAGAACTAGAAAAGGTTAACGATTCTTCACGTCAACTAAATTTGTTTTCTCTTTTATTTTCTTAGTGTTTTAAATGAAACTCACGGTTTCTAGTTAATCCCACAATATAATAAAAGTTATTGAAAATTCTAAAAAATTGACAATTGTTTCGATAAATCAATATCATCGTCAGAATGACAGAAGTTACATTTTATTTGATGCCTACCTGATGTTTAGTAGTTATTTTTGGCTAGACCAAGAAGTGACCTAACTTGTGATTGACTTAATATATGTTTATAGAAAAAAGAAGATGTGATATTACAAATATTGAAGCTTAGATATTATTAGCCCTATGGTGATATCCTGGATATCATTTTTCCAATTAAGATCAATATAATTGTGCAATGATATAGAAAACCAGGAAAACTATATCTGCTGATCTTTACAATTATCACTTAAGAAGACAGTTTATTAGTGGAGAACTCCCTAGGTTTAACTGTTCATTGACAACTTCATATTGTGGGTTTCTTAAATGTCTTCTAATTTCCAATTCTTCAAGGAAATCCAGTTCTTGTTTCTTTCCACAAATATGCAGCACTTCTAGTTTTGTGTTAGGTGTCAATGAATGATTGGTGTCAAGTAGATGTTTTGCGTAGTGGGATTTATCTGGTTGTCTTAACCTGTATGCTCGTAAGTGTTCACTGTATCGGATTTCAAAATTCCTAAGGGTCTGACCCAAATAGACAGCATTACATTCTGGACATTTGAGTTTATATATACCTGACTTCTTTAATAGTGGTATTTTTGTTTTTACATTTAACAATTTTGTACTAACGTTACTTTCTGTTTTAAAAGAAATTGTTGTATTCGTTGCTGAAGATATTATCTTTGAAATATTATTAGAAATACTTCCTGCATATGTGATGGTTTTATAAGTTTTTATTTCATCAGCTTGTTCAGGAAATATTAGATGGAATGCCACTGTTTCCTCTTTTTTACTAATTAGCTTATTTATCATATTTAATGGATAACCGTTGGATCTTGCTATTTGTCTAATTGTATTAATCTCTCTATCAAAATTACATTTGTTCATAGGAACTGAAAAAGCTCTATGTATCATTGAACTATATGCCGCCAGTGTGCGTGAC
Organism: Galeruca laticollis; assembly: GCA_963921935.1. NCBI lineage: Eukaryota > Metazoa > Arthropoda > Insecta > Coleoptera > Chrysomelidae > Galeruca > Galeruca laticollis. The sequence goes on from OY998175.1 coordinate 118,157,264, forward strand.
ATAGGGTGATTGGAATTGAATGGAATTGTCACATCAGTCTGTGTTGGTTTTCGGTTAATTGAATAATCAAGTACATTATTAACTCTTTGAATTTTTAAATCAAGAAAATGGATTGAGCTATTTTCTTCAATTTCTAATGTAAATTTAATTTTTGGGTGTATATTATTGATGTGGTTGAAAAATACATCTAATTGTCGTTCACTACCCATAAAACAAGCTAATATGTCATCTACATATCTATATCAAAATAAAACATTTTTCAAAATATTACTTTCAAAGATCTTTCTTTCTAAATTGTCCATAAAAATGTTAGCTAAAATAGGTGAAATAGGGCTTCCCATTGGTAAACCTTCATTTTGAATATATATCTTATTGTCAAAAGTGAAATAATTCTGATTAATGAATACATCAAATAAATTAAGTATATCTGATATTATTCCTGGATTAATATTTTTATCTTCTAGTAATGTTCTTACAAGTATTAGGCATTCTTTAGGAGGAATTTTAGTAAACATATTAGTTACATCGAACGAAATGAGTTTATAGTTATCTTGTAAGTGGATTGCTTTCAACTTTTTGATTAGTTCTATTGAATTTCTAATTGAATACTTAGATTCATATCCGTAACTATTAAGTATATTGTTGAGCCTCTTTGCCAATATATTATTAGGAGCATTAACATAAGAAACTACAGGTCTAATTGTTTTCGTTATTTTATGTAATTTAACAGTTCCATATAATTGAGGATTCTTATGTATGATAGACCTCTTTTCGTAATCACTTAAAAGATAATTTGAATTATTAACAATATCCCTTACATTATTAGAAAACTTTTTTGTTGGGTCTGCTTTAAGAACTTTCACATCGCTAGATTCTATAAAGTTATATATTTTGGAATTGTAATTTTCAGTCGTCAAAATGACAGTTCTGTTCCCCTTATCAGATTTTGTAACTGTTATTACCTTCTTTTTTATTGCATTTAAAACTGTCATGTCATTTTTTGTTTGACGTTTAACTTTTGAAGGTTCAATGTTTTTGATCAAATTGGCAATTTTTAATTTCTCATAAAGAAAATTATTTGAATTAGATTTTAAAGCTATTTCTGACTCTGTAGCTATAATTTGTTTTATATTATTCGTAAATTTTGGTGGTATGCTGTACTTTAAACCTTTATTTAAAAATTCTATTTCACTATCTGTAAAATTAGTGTCTGAAAAGTTTTCAAATCGTGGTGCAAAGTGTGTTGGTATGTAGGTACTTACAGTTTCATGATGTTTTGAGTATTGAATTTTATGTTGTGTGTGTTCAAGATTCTGTAGCTTCTTTTTTTGTTTCTTAAATTTCTTATGCTTCATCGTGCTGACACTTTCTCTAATTTTGTCATCCAAACAGTCAAATTCTACTGGATGTAATTGGAATGTGAGTTCTGAATGTACAACTTTTATGTAGTTGTCTAAGGAGTCTCTAACTTTGAACCATTTCTTACATTCTCCCTTTATCCAAACTCGTTGAGCACATTTTATAGCTTTTTGTGCTTGTGGTGTTTTAGTGTGACATTTTATATTATTTGGTATTAACTTTTTCCTAAGGCATTCTTGGTTAAACCAAATGTTTTGTGATGTTTTGTAACGTTTTTGTAGTAACTTCTGGTACAGTCGGGTCAAATCTTCTCTCGAAGATTTTTTATTGAAATTAACTGTCTCGACCCTCACTTCGTGGAATCTGCTCATATTAGTATTTTAAATGAAACTCACGGTTTCTAGTTAATTCCACAATATAATAAAAGTTATTGAAAATTCTAAAAAATTGACAATTGTTTCGATAAATCAATATCATCGTCAGAATGACAGAAGTTACATTTTATTTGATGCCTACCTGATGTTTAGTAGTTATTTTTGGCTAGACCAAGAAGTGACCTAACTTGTGATTGACTTAATATATGTTTATAGAAAAAAGAAGAAGATGTGATATTACAAATATTGAAGCTTAGACATTATTAGCCCTATGGTGATATCCTGGATATCATTTTTCCCATTAGGATCAGTATAACTGTGCAATGATATAGAAAACCAGGAAAACTATATCTACTGATCTTTACAATTATCACTTAAGAAGACAGTTAATTAGTGGAGAACTCCCTAGATTTAATTGTTCATTGACAACTTCATATTGTGTAACTAATATGTACACTAAAACTCTTCCTAAAGAATGCCTAATACTTGTAAGAAAGTTACTAGAAGATAAAAATATTAATCCAGGAATAATATCAGATATACTTAATTTATTTGATGTATGCATTAATCAGAATTATTTCACTTTTGACAATAAGATATATATTCAAAATGAAGGTTTACCAATGGGAAGCCCTATTTCACCTATTTTAGCTAACATTTTTATGGACAATTTAGAAAGAAAGATCTTTGAAAGTAATATTTCGAAAAATATTTTATTTTGGTATAGATACGTAGATGACATATTAGCTTGTTTTATGGGTAGTGAACGACAATTAGATGTATTTTTCAACCACATCAATAATTTACACCCAAAAATTAAATTTACATTAGAAATTGAAGAAAATAGCTCAATCAATTTTCTTGATTTAAAAATTCAAAGAGTTAATAATGTACTTGATTATTCAATTTACCGAAAACCAACACAGATTGATGTGACAATTCCATTCAATTCCAATCACCCTATGTCACACAGACTGGCGGCATATAGTTCAATGATACATAGAGCTTTTTCAGTTTCTATGAACAAATGTAATTTTGATAGAGAGATTAATACAATTAGACGAATAGCAAGATCCAACGGTTATCCATTAAATATGATAAATAAGCTAATTAGTAAAAAAGAGGAAAAAGTGGCATTACAATTAATATTTCCTAAACAAGCTGATGAAATAAAAACTTATAAAACCATCACATATGCAGGAAGTATTTCTAATAATATTTCAAAGATAATATCTTCAGCAACGGATACAACAATTTCTTTTAAAACAGAAAGTAACGTTAGTACAAAATTGTTAAATGTAAAAACAAAAATACCACTATTAAAGAAGTCAGGTATATATAAACTCAAATGTCCAGAATGTAATGCTGTCTATTTGGGTCAGACCCTTAGGAATTTTGAAATCCGATATAGTGAACACTTACGAGCATACAGGTTAAGACAACCAGATAAATCCCACTACGCAAAACATCTACTTGACACCAATCATTCATTGACAACTAACACAAAATTATAAGTGCTGCATATTTGTTGAAAGAAACAAGAACTGGATTTCCTTGAAGAATTGGAAATTAGAAGACATTTAAGAAACCCACAATATGAAGTTGTCAATGAACAGTTAAATCTAGGGAGTTCTCCACTAATAAACTGTCTTCTTAAGTGATAATTGTAAAGATCAGCAGATATAGTTTTCCTGGTTTTCTATATCATTGCACAGTTATACTGATCTTAATTGGAAAAATGATATCCAGGATATCACCATAGGGCTAATAATATATAAGCTTCAATATTTGTAATATCACATCTTCTTCTTTTTTCTATAAACATATATTAAGTCAATCGCAAGTTAGGTCACTTCTTGGTCTAGCCAAAAATATCTACTAAACATCAGGTAGGCATCAAATAAAATGTAACTTCTGTCATTCTGACGATGATATTGATTTATCGAAACAATTGTCAATTTTTTAGAATTTTCAATAACTTTTATTATATTGTGGAATTAACTAGAAACCGTGAGTTTCATTTAAAACACTAATATGAGCAGATTCCACGAAGTAAGGGTCGGGACAGTTAATTTTATTTTCTTGTTTTCTTATCTTGTCATTGCTCTTATCTTTCCCATTTCCATTTCTCGTTTGTTTTCATTATTTTTTTGAACATGTAAGCACATCTTCTTTTGCTGATCACCACAATATTGATGTTTTGGCTACTTTTATTCGTAGACTATTTATGTTTAAAAAAAAGTTATTCTTCGAATTTCTTTTTTCTCCGAGGAGAGGGGGTGTAACAAGCCGATCACCTGTTACGATTTCCATCGGACTATGATGTTTTAATTTCGTCGTACTAATGATTTGGAATTAAAAAAACTTGTTTCACTTCCAAATTTTGTATATTTAGACGATATCGTACACTGATAAGTTAATAATATGGGCTGGCGTTTGATGAATTTTGTATGTTCAATTCTTTTTTATTGTAAAAAAGAAACATTTTATATTCTTTTTGAAGCAAATTTTCAATAATTTCTTTTCATTCTTTTTTTAGCTTGATAATTCCGCATTTTCTGTTTATTTAGGGAACAAAGCGAATATGATAGAACAGACTTCTGTTAGTTTTATTTTAAAAACTAGATTCAGTTTTTATGTGTTAAAGCATAAGCTTCCTATCTGTTCTATCTATTCCTTCCTTCCCAGAATTTTTCCTTGATTTTTACTCTTTTTTTCTTTCCTCAGCTCTGCAGCCCGTGGGTAGGCCCTATGAATACACAACACCGATAGAACAACACAAAACCGGCCGGGATGGATTTAGGACCCCATCCCCATCGACTAGGACCTAGCTGAGAGCTGAATAATTCCAGAACCTGACCAAGATAAGTCCTTTGTCTTATATTCAATTCATGGAAATCTAGAATTGGAGATTTTTATTGTATAACGACGTTCGTATTCGTATATGCAGTTAAAGTGAATTTTCTATGGAGTTATGAATAAATATAATTTGCTGAACATTTGATATTTGATTTTCAGAAATTTATATTAACTTGGACCATCGCGTTAAAATATTTTCAGTATTTCGTTCGTTAAAGTAAATATAAGGTTTTCCAGTTTTTAACATTTTTAGTTTTTTTGTTAAATTAAAGTATCGCTTAAAAAGCTGGTGGCGTCCAACTTAATATCGATTGTTCACTCCATCCCAATGATTACTATAAAAATACATTAACTGGAGTCGAATACCACAACCTGAGGAATAGTCCCAAGCCGGGGGAGAACATATGTGACAAGTAATGGAACAATCTTTCGAAGAATGTGATCCCAACCTGATCCAAAGCATACCTAGTCATTCGCAAGCAGTTATTCGTATTTACTTTTTTTATTTAAACGAAAATCATAGTGAAGTTGTTCAGATTCGATAGTTCGCGTATCAAATTTGTTCATTTTCATTATTATTGTGAATATAAATTGAACGGCTCAGGCAATCATTTACCAGTAAACCATATTTTAATGAATATAACTGATGATATTTTGAGAGAAATCATTTAGGGAAGTGCACGATTCTAGTATTGTTAGATTTTTCAAAGGCTTTTGACACCATTAGTCATAAATCGTTGTATGCTATTTTCCATTTCGTAGGCTTCGCTGATAACGCTGTTCATATGATAAGAAGTGAAGTTATCTTGAAAATAGATTTCAGCATGTTGAAACTTGCTTGGGGCAGTCCTCTAAAGAAAAAATTTGTTGTGGCGTCCCACAGGGATCTATTTTGGGTCCACTAATATTTAATATATATACAAATAACATAACGTCGTGTTTACAATATTGTGAAAGTCATTTATATGCTGACGACGCGCAAATTTATTTTTCATTTCAACATGCAAATACAGGTATAGCTGAAAATTGTATCAATCGTGATATAAATGCTCTAGTACAATTTGCTAAATTACATTTTTTGCAAATTACATCCAATAAGTCATCGGTTATATTCTTTGGGAAGAACTATGTGACAGTTGAACGTCAAACATCTGTCAAGATAGACAATAATGAAAATGTACTCATGAAGTAAAAACTCTTGGACTAACTATTGATAGTGATTTAAGGTTTAAAAAACATATTGATTTATGCTTGAGTAAACCTTACGCATCTCTTAAACTATTATATCCATATCGACATTAACTATCACACAAACAAAAAATTCAACTGACAAATTCGCTGGTTTTAAGTCACTTTAATTACTGCGATGTCGTATATGGACCTTGTTTAGATGCGACAGACACAGCACGTATCGAAAAAGTTCAGAAATCATGTTTAAGATATATTTATGGCATTCGTAAATATGATCCTGTTTCATATAAACTTGTAGATGCTGAATGGCTAAATATGCAAAATCGTAGGAAATTGCATGCAATTTTCTTCTTTCACAATATTATTTTGAACAAGAGACCCACTTATTTGGTAAATAAAATAAAATATCGTACTGATGAATATACGCTCAATTTGCATTTTAAAAGGCTTATATCACCACCACCTCATAGGACACAAATGTTCAAACGAAACTTCACATACAATATTTACCACCTATACAATAGGGTTCCTGCTTCTCTGAAAGTACTGAATCTGAACAGTTTTAAGATCAATATAAAAAGAAGTATGATAGATGAAAATTAGTTTTTTCTTACTCATACTGGCGTTACCACTATTGATTTCTTTTGATCTTTCATGTTCTACTATATGTACACATTAATTATTGTAAGGCCTTACTTTATTTAAAATTAAGTTTTGTAATTAATACTGGGGTCAGACTAGAGCTTTTTAAAATTGTTTTCTGGCTCCTTTTTGCATTAGGCCAATTATCATATTATTGTTATGTAAAACCAGTTTAAATATGCAAAGAAATAGTATTATTGTTATTAATCAAACAAATCCGATAAAAATTGAAACTTCGTAGATAACCCTAATTTTATGCTTGCCAGTGTAATTCTAAAAAAGTTTCCAATCAAAATTATAAAATAATTTGTCTCTCTCTTTCTTTTGTCCCCCAATTTAATATCTTTTCCTATGTCCTTTTCGTCCTATTCCCAATTACTTACCGTTTTCGTTTCATTTAATCATATCTTCATTAATAGATATTGTTCCTGTTCTACTATTTTACGGCATGTTTTTTTCACAATTTTTTTATATCTTTCTTTATCATATTTACAACTTTCTTTATTAGTGCTTCTGGGATTGAGTAATTCAAAATTCTAATCCTGTGAATATTATTTACTACTTACTTTTCTTCATTCATCCTATTTTCTTTTCCACCGTTTCAACGTTATCATAATTCTTATTTTGTTTTAGTTTTCTATATTATTGTTTTATATTTTTATACTACTCTCTATTTTTTATTTATACTGTGCCTACTTGTTCCTAAATTAATACAAAAAACTAACTAACCTTATCTCTGCTGAAAATTGTCAAACTCAATAGTTATCAATCTACTAATTTCATTCAAAATATTTTAGAAACTACCTACATAACTAAAATGAAGCAATCACAAGTTTAATTAATTAAGGAACATGTTAATTGCCTGATGTAACAAAAAAATTACAGACAAGTCACCATTTCTCAGTATTTATTGCAAATAAAGGTTCAATATTGTCTGAAACTCTTTCACCAAAATTCATTCAACCAATCAGCTCTGTAATCATCGCAATATTCATTCATTCGATTTCATCTTTCTTTGTCGAAGAAAGCTAAACTGGCACATACGTACATAATATGCGTACGAAATTTCTCCTACATTATGAAATAACAACATTTCACATAATATCACAGAAAGTGAAATAAAGCCACGTAATACTTTAACGGTACAATTTCACTCTCGGTTTCGTCTTTGCCCAGTTAGTCAGACACCTGTAATCGTAATTTACTGTAATTTTATAGTGCAGTCACTTTTATAATTGTTAGACTTACCTCGATTTATAAATAAACCAGATGAAGATATATAAGCAAAACAAAAATTAACTGAATTTAACATTTGAAGCGAAAATTAGTTGCAACAAGCTATATTTCCCATTAAATTTATTTTTCGACCCTTTCTGTGTGGTATGCCGTATCCTATACGTTGGCGATCATGTCGGCTACTTTTATCTTAGTAACTGCCGACGCTAAGGATTGTCCGAATCATTTCCTGTTGGCCAGTAATTATATTTTCCGTCTAACGAATGAGTCTTTTTACATAGATCTTATTTTCGATGATGAGGTGCGGTAAGTTATACTTTTCCTGATATCTCATGATATAGCCAAAATACTCAAGTTTTGGGTTTTCAATCTCTTTTCCTATTCGCTTCAGAACAACTCTCATCCTCCTTCTGTAGATCCACATTTCGAAGGCGTTGAATCGTTTCATAGATTCCTCTGAAACTGTCCACGACTTCACCCCGTACAGCAGTATTGAGAAAACGAAACATTTGACAAGCCTCACTCTAAACTCCGATATCAGAATGGGGCTCGGGGTGTAAACATTGATGATAGGAATGAAATATTAACTCTTTTGTATGCAAACGATATTGTAATACTGGCATTTTCTGAAGTTGATGTAGGAAAGAAATTGCAAATTCTTGAAAAATACTGCGCTAAAAATAATTTAACGGTTAACACTACAAAAACTAAGATCATGTCTTTTTCTAGAGGTTGGTTTCAACAAAAGTCTTATAAATTTTATTTTAACGAATGTTTAATCTCTATGACAAACAATTATAATTATCTAGGAGTACTATTCACATCATCAGGCGTGTTTTGCGAGATGTCAAAAACAATAGCAAATAAGGCAAAGCAAGCTATAGGACCAGTGTTATCTTTAATGGCAAAAATGAAAATAGATAATTTGTCCCCGCGGATAAAACTATTTGAATCTCTTATTGCTAGTATTATGTACAATGCATTGCCTATTTGGGGATTAAGGTATCCAGATATTATAGAGCGTGTTCAGGTATCTTTTCTAAAAAGAATTTTGATGGTGCCTTTAAATACTCCTGACTATGCTCTACGACTTGATGCAGGTCGGGTAAAATTGTCGTATAATTTGTTCAAGATAACATTAAATTGGATTATTAATATACTTCTAATGGATGATTGCAGATACCCTAAGTTATGTTTCAAACGGCAGTTGAAATTGTTGCCTGTATGTGATGAGAAATTTAATTGGGCAAAGCAAGTAAAGTCGTATTTTGATTTTATTGACGCATCTGATATTTGGGATAATATTAGCGCTGTTAAACTAAAAATTAATAGAAAGCCGTTGCTCTCACGGTATTATCAAAAACTACATTTATTAGACGTTACACGAAAAGAAAACAGCTCATTCCTTACATTATATAAATCACTTTCTAGCTGTTCGTTGCCCAGTTCTTATTTAATCCAGAAAATGCCTATGCAGGTTACCAGCACTATTTCCCAGTTACGTTTCACCAACCAGCTGCGTATAAAATTTACCTTGACTGGCTGCTCGTATATAATTGACCCATCAGAACGCTGCACTGTGTGTAACATGGAAGTACCGGAAACTATCTTCCATATGCTTTTTGAGTGTCCCATATACACCTCTATGAGATCACCGAATTATGACCCTCTCAGAAATATTGAATCTCTCATAGAAACTCTAAATAATCTCAATGTTGATGATGCAAAATGTATTGCTGCTTACATATGGAATATTCTAAAGCTCCGAGCATTCGTGATTAACGAATGATGATTTTTGAGCTCTTTCGTTGGTTTCGGATTAGTCCAATAGACAAAAAAATTATTTAGTTAGTTCCATGCGTCCATTATATGTGCTATTTTTTTTAATGCTTTGAATGTTAATCTTGATTTTTTGTTTGTTATTTTTTCTTTATGTATATTTACCTTATATTAGTATAGTATTAGCCTTAGACCAAAGATGTAACTACAAATATTTTATTCATGCACTGTCAACCGAACCCTTGCTATGAATGTATATTCTATAGGCAATAAAGTTTATTATTATTATTAAATTCCGATATCAGATCTGTATTGCGATCCATAATCATCACTTGTGTCAATTGATATTTCCCATTACGCATGATACGACCTAGATAACTTGTTTTCTTGTCTTTTTGTGTTAGTAGTTGTTTATATATCTATTTGCTGTTCTGAAGAGTAACATTTTGAAAGCTTCCAACAGGTTTATATTTTGGACTTTGAGGGCCATGTTTCGACTGCATATAATAGTGTAATTACTGTTGCTGTTTTTCGTATTTATTAAAACGTTTTTATTACGGGTGGGATAAAATCATACACTCGGTAGGTCACTTACTTAATTTATTTATTCACTACACTATTCACTAATTCTATACACAGTATATTCACCTGAACTAATTTATATAAACACTTCACTAATTTATATTCACTTGTTTACTTCTCCGCCGGTCTGTCCTTTATATATATATATATATATATATATATATATATACCCCCAGATGGCGGAGTGCGTTAGAGCGCCGGAAATTGGGTTTTCTTGACCTGAAGGACGGGGGTTCGAATCTCACTCTAGTAAGGGCTTTTTCATAAATAAAAAGTTCCACTAAAAATCTGGGGGTACAGGGTCCGTCAGTAAATGGCGAAAACTGGCGGACGACATCCCTCGCCCCTTGCCAACCCGCATTGAGGCAGCGTGGTAAGGTACGCCTCACAACCCCAGCATGACAGACAAGGACAAGTTACGGCCCTCATTCTCCGTAAGCCCGAAGGGCCCTAGGAGGGGTAGATCCTGGGAACCAGCCACGAGGGCAGAGGGTGCTAAGAATCTGCGGAGTCTAAACCACTACCCATTGACTACATTACACCTAGCAACTTATAACTGCCGTACACTCTCTAATCAAGCTAGGATTATGGAACTGGAAACAGAGGCAGCAAAAATAAAGTTGGATATCATGGGCATTAACGAAGTAAGACGAAAAAATGAAGAACTCATAGAACTTGAATCAGGGAATCTTCTATACCACCAAGGAACACCAACAGGAAGAACAAGCGGAGTAGGATTCCTAATTAAGAAAACCTGGAAAAATAGAATCATAAGGATAACAAGCACCTCAGACAGAGTAGCCAGCATAACACTAAGACTCTCCAAAAGATATACTATCCAGATTATTCAGGTATACGCCCCAACAATCAGCCATAGTGACGACGAAATAGAAGAATTCTATAATGAAATAACCCAAGCGCTCAGCAACGACAATAGTCACTTCAAATACATAATGGGAGACTTTAATGCCAAAGTAGGACACAGGAAAGACCAAGAAAAAGGAATGGGGAAATATGGATTTGGAGAAAGGAATGAAAGAGGAGAGAGATTAATACAGTTCGCACACTTTCGGAACATGTATGTGGCAAACTCCTTCTTCAAGAAGAACCCTAACAGGAAATGGACGTGGGAAGGCCCCGGTGCAACTATCAGAAACGAAATAGACTTTATCCTCACCAATAAAATTAACACAGTAAAAGATCTAAGCACGCTCAACAAGTTCACTACAGGAAGCGACCATCGACTAATTAGAGCTCGACTGGTCTTAGATATAAAACTAGAAAGGTCAAGACTAATCAAAACCAACACAACGAAAAACATAAACAACGAAAGGCTGAAAGAGAACTCTCACCAATATGAAGCACTACTAGAAGAAAGACTACAAAAAGTGGAATATAACAACCCTGAACTGATAGACACAATTCGAAACTGCGCCGTAGAAGTGGGAGGTCTGCAACAACGAGGTGAACACAAAAAACTAACTCCGGAAACAAAAGCACTATTACAAAAACGAAGAGAAATGAAAAAGACAACAAACATTCAAAGAATTGAATACACCGAACTGTGCAAGACGATACGAAAGAAAATCGCAGAAGATATCAGGAATTACAACGAGAAACTGGTACAAACAACAATAGAAAACCGTAAAAACTACAAAAATGCAAAAAGGGCACTAATAATAGGGAAAAGACAGATAGTTGCATTAACTGATGGAAACACAAGAACCACAGACAGGAATGAAATAATAGACCTAGTAGCCAAATTCTATGGAGACCTATACAAGGCCCCTGAAAATTTGGAAGAAACAATAGAGCACTCAGAAGATGCCATACCAGAAGTTTTGGTGGAGGAAGTAGAAATGGCACTGAAAAGCATGAAAAATGGCAAAGCAGCGGGAAATGACGGCATCACGACCGAAATACTCAAATATGCAGGAGCTAAAACATGGAAGTACCTTGCCAAACTATACACGAACTGTCTGATGTCCAGGAGCATACCTAAAGAGTGGAACAGCGCCCTTATAGTGTTGATCCACAAGAAAGGCAGCAAAGAAGACATTAAGAGCTACAGACCAATAAGTCTACTACCAGTGACGTACAAGGTATTCACAAAGATCATTCACAACAGAATACAAAATACACTAGACTCGGCCCAACCACGAGAACAGGCTGTATTCCGCAAAGGCTTCAGTACAATAGATCACATCCATACCCTCAAAGAGGTTATCAGTCGAACCAAAGAATACAACCAACCACTAGCACTAGCCTTCATCGACTTTGAGAAAGCATTCGACTCTATATAACCCAGAGCAGTAATAAATGCCCTAACAGAACAAGGGTTCGACAAGCCATATATTGAGACCCTAGCAAATATATATAGGGAAGCCAAAGCGAGAGTTAGGATATATGAGGGCACACCAGAATTCCCCACCAGCAGAGGAGTTAGACAAGGAGACGCAATATCACCAAAGTTATTTACAGCAACACTAGAAAGCATCTTCAGAAAACTGGGCTGGAACAACACAGGTCTGAATATAGATGGAGAATACTTGAACCATCTAAGATTCGCTGATGACATCATCCTGATAGCGAGTAACCCTGGCGAAATGCAACAACAAATAAATGAATTGAATGCAGCAAGCAACGAAGTAGGCCTTAAAATAAATCTGAGTAAGACCAAGATAATGTATAACGAACTGATAAACGCACAAGAAATAACAATTAATGACACTGCCCTGGAAATAGTAGAGGAATACATATACCTGGGTCAACTAATACACATATCAGGCTCTCTACTTCCAGAAATAAACAGAAGAGTCAAATTAGCATGGAGAACATTTGGACAGAATTCTATCATCTTCAAGTCTAGAATGTCACTCCGTTTGAAAAAGAAAGCGTTTGATCAGTGCGTACTACCAGTATTAACATACGGCTGTGAAACCTGGACCCTGAAAACTGATATCATTAGAAAACTCCAGGTAACGCAGAGGTCTATGGAACGATGCATGCTTGGAATAACAAGGAGAGATAGAAAAAGGCTTGATTGGATCAGACAAAAGACCCAAGTGATAGATGTCATAAATAGAATCAGATCCCTAAAGTGGCAATGGGCGGGGCATCTCGCTAGAAGGACAAACGATAGATGGACCACAAAGATAACGCAATGGTATCCCCGGGGCGTGAAAAGACCAAGAAGACGCCCCAACTTAAGATGGGACTACGACATAAAGAAACTCGCAGGATCAACTTGGGGCCGCATAGCTAGCAATAGACAACAATGGGCCCACATGGAAGTGGAATATATAAATATGTAAAGGGAGGCTACACCATAACAAAATGGTTGAATAAGCTGCATATGATGATGATGATGATATATATATATATATATATATATATATATATATATATATATATATATATATATATATATATATATATATATATATATATATATATATATTAGTGACTTTTTTACTAGATAATTCTAGATTGGGGCTTACACAAAAACAACTGGTTCCCGCATTTTCTAGATAAGACTGGTCACAAAAACAATGTTTAGATAAGATAGTCATAATCGTGAACAATTCTAAGAAATCCCTGCGCATCCGCCATAATTTTAACTCTCATACATGGCTTAGGCAGAGTCGGATTCAGGGACTATACCAGTGTGCTGTTTCGTAACATTTACCCCCTCCTTAAATGACATTTCCTCCTGGAACTTTTGTGTAGCTGAGACTAGATGTTTGAATCGGCAACTGGCCCCATTTCCACACTTTCCGATCTTATGGAAATAGCAGGGCACCGTCTTCATCGGATACTGAAAACGGGGGTTGTAGCTGCAAATTAATATCTGGACACCGGTATCTCGAAAGATAATCTCTACTCGCTATCTTAGGCATAGCCAGTTTTTTCACGCTGGATTCTAACACATGGTCTCGGAGGTTTCGAAGAGCCTCCCACACATCGCGGTAGGTAGATCCATCTTGAAAATCATTTTTAGTTACTACGTAGAAGACGTACCACGAATTATGTTTTAGTTTCAGTATCTTGCCAGGGGCTGGAATCTGGTCTTCAAGCTTTTATAATTGCCCGAACTTTTTTCGAAAAACGAATGCCAACCCTCGTGCGTTCTTGAGACGGGCGGGGATGTTGTATGCCAGTGAATAATCTTCCGGGAGAGTGAACAAATCTTATCGTTATTCTGAAGTGACTCCATATCTAGCTTTCGCGGTACCTCCATACACGCCCATAAGTTCATCGAAGGTAGGGTCAGACACATCTCGAATATGGTTTACTCCTTTCCCTGGGTCATGGTCTCCTTCGAATGGCACTAGTCGGTTTTGGTGAACTACTTTTGGTTTTCCGTTGGGGATCTTGCTTATACGATATATAACATCATTGATCCTTTTCTTGATTAAGTATGGACCTTCCCAGGATTTTTGTAATTTTGGAGAAAATCCTTATCTCCTCGTCGGGTTGTGTAACCATACTTTGTCCCCTTCTTTAAAACCGCCTTCTGTGGCCTGCATGTCGTACCAACTTTTCATTCTGACGCTGGCAACTTGGAAGATTTGTTCGAACTAATTGATGAATATCGTCCAGCCTTCTTCTCAATTGGATCACGTAGTCTTCTCCTGCTAGATCTTCTCCAGGCCGACAGCCAAATTCCAGGTCACAAGGAAGCCTCATTTCACGTCCAAACAGGATTTTCGCAGGTGTTTCACCCGTGGACTCATTCACGGCAGATCGATAAGCCAATGCGAATAGGGAAAGATACTGGTCCCAATCTCTCTGATGGCTGGAAACTACTTTGGACAGGTATTTTTCAATAGTCCTGTTCATTTTCTCGACCGTTCCATCTAACTGTGGATGTAATGCTGTTGTCCTAGTCTTCTTCATTCCCAGCTTCTCGCAAATTTCCTGGAATAGATGGCTTTCGAAATTTCTTCCTTGGTCACTGTGGACTTCCAATGGCACTCCATATCGGCTGATAAATTCTTTCACCAATACATCCGCGACAGTTGTGGCCTCTTGGTTCGCGATAGCGTAAATTTCCACCCACTTTGTGAAATAATCCATTACAACCAGTATGTATTTGCTACCATTTTTTATCGTCGGAAATGGTCCAGCGATATCTAAAGCAATCATTTCGAAAGGGCATCCAATATTATACTGTTTCATAGGTGCCTTTCTCTTGCGATGTGGTCCATTACTCGTAGCACAAGTCGTACATTTCTTACACCAGTCCTTCACATCGTCGGAGCTGTTCATCCAATAAAACCTTTCACGGACTCTCTGAAGGGTTTTCTTCACTCCCAGATGACTTCCCGATGGACTGTCGTGTAACTTCTTCAGTACATCAGCTATTCTCGTTCTCCTCATCTCGGAACCATCATAGTTTTCAAGGACTCTTTTCAACAGCCCTTCTTCCAGGACAAGGGAGTCCGACTAAGCCCAATATGCCTTGAGTGTTGGTGAAAATCTTGATACTTCTTGCCATGTAGGTCGCCGATTTTCTTCCTTCCATTACCGGATCATCTTCAGGTGAGGATCATTCTGCTGGTCTTCTCTGATCCTGGTGGGTGATCATTCTTCATTGACTACTGTAATTCTTGAAACTGCAACTTCCTTAGATTTCGACTTGTTACATTGTGAATAGTCTACAGGGCATGACCGTCTAGGCAAAGAGTTGGCTTTTCGGTGTTTCACATCAGCTGGATGTTCACCCCTGTCTGATTTCCCCTGTGACTGGAGTTCTTGGGTTACCGCGCTTCCGGCATTTGATCTTCTTCGGCTTCATATCTGCCATACCTTTCAACAAGTTGACGAACTGGTCAAGTTTGTCATCGTCATCTTCTTCCTGCATGATCCTACCTTTGTTGTACCGCGAGCTCTTCGTAACTGCTTCATATTCAAGAGCAACAGTCAATGCGTCGACTAATGTTTTCGGATGTACCAAGCGAAGCGTCCTCTGCATATCGGGGTCACGTAAACCATCAATAAAGGCTTGGATGCCTAAACATTCCATCATGTTATCTGGTGCTGATGGATAAGCAAATCGAACTAGTCGGGCATTATCCAGTTCATACTCTTGAAGGATTTCGTCACGTTTCCGCCTTCGGTTCTTCAGCTGGAATCTGTACAAATGTTCCAAATGTTCGTGACCATATCGCATGTCCAACCTCATCTTCAGCAGCTCGAAGTCATCCGTTTCTTCTAGCGGTATCGTCTGAAGTACATCTAAGGCATCTCCCCGAAGCGCTATAGTTAGGTTCACTGCTTTCTCTTTATCGGACCAATTATTCACTCTAGCGGCTGCTTCAAACTGTTTCACATAATTGGTCCACGACATTTTTCCATCGAACGTTGGGGCCTTGACTCGAGTAAAACTGCCAATGTCTTCTAACTGTGTGTTTCTGTCTTGCAAGGTTTCGTTTGCTCGGTCTTCTTTTCTTCCGCTGGCGTGTCTTGAATTCTTATATCTGTCATCTTTTTTTCTAACTCCTTGATTTTCTCGTCCATCGTTGTAATCTTATTCTCGATTTTCCCGTCCATCGTTGACATTTTATTCTCGATTTTCTCGTCCATAATCGACATCTTATTCTCGATTTCAGATTTTAGAGACGAAATTTCATTTTCAACGTCAGCGGCAATGTCGTTTTTCATTAATAAGATATCGGCAGATATATCGTTCTTCAAAGTAGAATTCTTGTCGTCAATATTAGCAGAAATGTCGTTCTTCATAAAAGAAATATCGTTTTTCACATTCGTTGAAATCTTCTCTTCTATGGCAGAAATCTTCTCGTCCATGTTAGCTGAAATACCATTCTTCATAGTAGAAATATCGTTCTTCATATCAGAAATATCGTTTTTCACATTCGTTGAAAGTTTCTCTTCCATGGCAGAAATCGTCTCGTCCATGTTCTCTTCCATGGCAGACATCTTCTCGTCCATGTTAGCAGAAATATTAGAAATTGACGAGATTAAGGTGGAAGCCTCGTTATTAAATAAAACTGTTTCTGGATCAAAGCCGTCATTTTCCAGTGCCACTTAAGTCTTTCTACTAATTCACTTTTCTTGCCGGACGTTTCCAACTCACGATCTTCCAATTCTGCTCTTAACTCAGTTACTTTCAAGTCACATAGTCTCTTGGCTATTTTTACGTAGCAATTTATTTATATTACCCACACCTGACACCAACTGCGCATCCGCCATAATTTTAACTTTCATACATGAAATTGACTGTCTCGACCCTTACTTCGTGGAATATGCTCATATTAGTGTTTTTAAATGAAACTCAAGGTCTCTAGTTCAATATCATCGTCATATCGAAACAATTGTCAATTTTTTAGAATTTTCAATAACTTGTATTATATTGTGGAATTAACTAGAGACCTTGAGTTTCATTTAAAAACACTTTCATACATGTCTTAGGCAGAGAAGTCCGTCGAGCTGCCCCCCCCCCCCCGGTTAGATTTTTTCACCAAAATGCTCGCACACATAAAGGGCACCTAGCACAACCCAGCACAACAATTTTTATAGCTATGGTTACACGAATGAATGAAAATGTTGGATGTATTTGTCCCTAAACATCATTTTCCTATAAAAAATGGCCCTTAAACAGCATTATTGTTGTCAGTTGTTGCCAGATTGTGCGTGATATCTATATTTTCCCATCTAGCAGGGTATTTGATTAATTAATAATTATATATTTATTTTCAATTAATGCTAGAAAACGGAAGAATACAAAAATCCTTCACTTTTAAAAATAATTTTGTTAAAATCATAGTAATTTTAATAAAACAAAATAATTAAATTGAACCATTTAGTCACATGTTCTAGACTGATCGTTTTTCACTGTAGTCCTTATTTAAAAGAAACACTAAAACTTTATATTTAAATTTGCCAGAATATTTTTTGCCGAAGTTGATGGTTAATTAACCATTGTAATGATAACATAAATATTGCATTTCACTATCAGATTTTTTTTAAATTCCCAAGTTTACTTAGAACGTGCATCTTTTAATTCTTAGAGCCGGTTAATCAGAGCTTCAAATATTTCTGTGGCATATCATAAGATACCAACACTACTATGTAGTTTTCAAAGTTTTTAATATGTAACTGGCAATGTATGTTTGTTCCGTTGCAATCTTGCAACTCAGTTTTGAAATAGATATCTTCAACCGATTAAGCTGAAATTCTGTATATACGTCTAGTTTGCATGCCAAAACCGTGATTAGGAATGTGACGTCTGAAACCAAACTATTATTGAAAATAGAAGAACTCAACTATCGAATAAATAACGTAGAAATTGAAAATAAAATTCTACATAATAAAATCGAAGCATTGGAGGTAACTTGTAAGAAAAATAATATTGTTATATTTGGACTGGAGACTCTCAGGAAGTATCTGCACCAGCCGTCTGCAACGAACTCAAGAAATTATTGGACGTTGATGTCCAGGTATCCGATATAAATAATTTGTACAGATTAGGAAATAAGAATAAAAACCCTGTCAAAGTTGAGTTCATATCATATTTGAAGAAGCTTGAAGTTATTAAAAACTGCGAAAAGTTAAAAGGTACCAGTGTTGGAATCTCAAACGATCTAACTTATAAACAACTCTGCGAGAATATAATACTGAGGCACCACTTGAATAGAGCGAGACAACATAGTTCTGATAATTCGTACATAAAGGGAAATAGGTTCTATATCAACAACAGAGCTTACACCGTCGAGGAACTTGAAGAAAACGAGAATACTGATACTACAGAAAGAAGACCAAACAGTGCTCCGTCGACCCCAAATTCACGAAGCCTCCATCCTGTATTTCAATCAGAAACGGCCAATAATCCAACCGAAGAAAATATCGGACAAGATTTAAAACCGAAAGAAAAAGAAGATAAAATTACTCCGTCGAAATCTGAAAGTGATAAGAAGGCAACGAAGACATCTGGTCCTCCTCAACAAAAAGACAGAATTAAGAGTTTAAGATCAGGAATTCGATCTTAATATCACTAGGAATGGAAACTTAATGGTGTTTCATTTAGAATAAGATCAAGTATATGGAGATTGGGATATGTTCATACTCATGTAAGTTTGAATTTATTTATCTTTTTTCTGTACGTCATTAAATTCATAACAAACTATATAAAAAAGACAACCTCAAAGTAATACATCAAAATGTCAGGAGTAAAACAATGAGCAATGGATCAATATATTAGAGACTTTGATATTGATATAATAGAAACTTACTCTTTGGAACACATACAAGAATGCAGAGATATTTTAGAAATTAATAAAGATTGTGAAAACTTTAAAATTATCCATAATAACATACGAAGCATTAATAAAAACCTAGACGAATTTAAAATTCTCTTAGAAAACTTACGTATCGGATTCGATTGTATTGTCTTATCAGAAACCTGGGCAATGGGAAATTCAGACCTATATAATTTAGAGGGATACAACAAATTATATAACGAGGGGGATTTCAATCAAAATGATGGAGTTGTATACATAAAATCAGAGTATAATTATACATACTCAATCATACCTTTGAATGAAAGCAAAATGTTGCAAATTAAAATCATTCTCAATGACAAGAACAACTTTCTTATCAATGCTATATATAGATCCCCAAAAAGCGATCTCGATCAATTCGTTATCAGTCTTCAACATTACTTTGAGAGTTCAGCATTCCAACCAGAAAGTTATAACATTTTCATTGGTGATTTGAATATCGACCTACTAGAGGATAATGAATATAATACAGACTATAACAACACACTTAACGAATTCGGTTACATTTCCACGATTAATAATCCAACAAGAATACAGGGTGGACGTAGTTCATGCATTGACCATATATTTTTCAAATCCAGACTCAACGTACTCGATCAAATACTGCCCCTAGTATTACAAACCGACATTACTGATCATTTCTCAACAATACTACAGATAGTACTGGAAAAGACCAAATGCCCCAAGGAACGAGAAATAGTGAAATACATAGATGAAATAAAACTTAAAAATATAATCAGACAAAAATCTTGGGATTTCTTATACTTGAATCCAGATCCCAACAATGCAACAAATACTTTCATTGAAACACTTCAAAAATATATAGACGGATGTACATATACAAAAAAACGTAAAAGGAAAAACCTCCTTGGATGACAAATGCTTTACTTACCTCAACTACCACAAAAAATAAAATGGCTCAACTTTTGAGAAGAAACCCAAATGACAACGAACTAAAACTACAATACAAAAAATATAGAAACAAATTGTCGACTCTAATTGAAAAAACTAAGTTCAAATACTATAAAAACAAAATCGAACTCAAAAAATCGAACACAAAAGCTTTATGGAATTTGGTTCAAGAAGTAAGTAACACCAAAAAATCGAAGATCTCTATTGATAATATTGAAAATGAAATAGGAGAGTTATTAACAAATCCTAAGGACATCGCAAACGAATTCAATACCTCATTGAATGGCACTGGGAAAAGACTTGCTCAAAATATAAACCCAGATCCTAACTACAAAATCAATAGACACTCCCTTCCAAACTCAATTACACTCCTACTCACAAACACATTTGAAGTAAACAGCATTATTCAAGAGTTGAAAAACCACAAAGCCGTGGGATCAGACGAAATCAAAACGGAAACTCTCAAAGTTATCGCGTCATTAATAACTGAACCGTTAACTTACATCTTCAACAAATGCATAGAAACTGATATCTGGCCTAGAGCATTTAAACATTCAGTTATCATTCCAATATATAAAAAAGGTAACAAAAAACTGACAGAAAATTATAGACCCATTTCATTAATCACCCACTTATCAAAAATATTTGAGAAACTTCTAAAAAACAGACTACAAAATTTTATAAATAAATATAACATACTTTCCGAAAGACAATATGGTTTTCGAGAAAAAACGTCCACTCAAGATGCTATTCTGACCCTTACTGAAAAAATATATAACTCGTTAAACAACAACAAACCCTGTCTATGTGTTTTCATTGATTTATCGAAAGCATTTGATACTGTTAGCCACGAGTTGCTCTTTCAGTCGCTGGAGGACATCGGTATCAGAAATACTTGCTTAGATCTATTCAAAAGTTATATTACGAATAGGTATCAGACAGTCCGAATAAACGGTGTCGACAGTAAATCGTTAGTCGTACAATGTGGAGTGCCTCAAGGTACGGTCCTCGGACCCCTACTTTTCAACATCTACATGAATGGACTGTTTTCTGTGAAAAGCAGAGGTAATATTATCGGTTTCGCAGACGATACCGCGATTTTCTACGAGGCCGATACCTGGACAGAACTAAAAGAAATAGTAGAAACAGACTTTATTATCATTAAAAAATGGCTTGCAAGCAGATTGCTAACTATAAACTTTCAAAAAACCATCTTCCTACCTTTCAGTTGTAATAAAACAAATCTTCCTCACTTTACTCAGCTCAACATCCTCGATGATAAAAACAATCTTACAATTACAGCCGAAAGTAACATAAAGTACTTAGGAGTCATAATAGACTGGCACATGAAATGGGACTTACACATCAACTACGTAGCCAAAAAACTACAATGTATCCTATATAAATTAAGATACATGAAAAAAATCCTTCCTGTTCATCATTTGCTCACACTATATCATGCATTCGTTGAAAGTCATTTTCGATATGGTTTATTAGCATGGGGAGGTGCACTAAAATCCCACATCCGACCCCTTGAAGTTCTACAACGACGATTCCTGAAAATTATTCTAAATAAAAACTCAAGATATCCAAGTGATCTACTATTTCAAGAATCAGATGTACTCGACCTTAAACAACTCTATTACTACAATGTCAGCATGAAGTACTATACAATAAAACACTCGTCAAACTTACCAAAACATACCTATAACACTAGACAAAGAAATAACTATGTTATACCACAAATAACAAAATCACTGCTGAGAACTAGTTTTTCTTATAATGCTCCAAAAATGTTCAATACTTTACCTGAAACAATTCGCGCTATACCCAACTCATTCCAATTCAAAAAACAGCTGAAAATGTTCATGAAGAGATCTAAAGTTCGAGTATTTTGAGAATGATTATTTTAACCAATCGATATTGACCAAGAAACTTCCTCGTTATATTTCGTATACATTTTTATCTCTATCATCCCATTTCCATGTGTGTTAAATATGAATACGCCTCAAAAAATATTGTTATTTTATTACATTTCATATATATTTTATCATTCACACTTTTACCCATATAAAAATCGTAGTTGTAACCTACTAACATTTTAATTTGCTAACAATCTGAAATCCCAGCAATGGTTCTATTTGTTGAACGAGCCTTTAATGAACTACAGAGAGCGGAACTATATAAAGCAATGAAAAAACTGGAAATAAGTGAGAAAATTATCAGAACCTAATACAAAGTAAAAATCAATGACAATATATCCGAAAATTTTATAGTCACTGAAGGTACTGGGCAAGGTAATCCACAGCAACCATTCTCTTCAGTTCAGTTTTGAAGAAAGTAGTGCGGGAAGTAGGCAGATTTCACAAGATACATAGCAATACTTACAAGAAGTAGGCAAGAAATTAAAGAAACCACAAAGAATATTGAAGAAATTGCGAAAAAAAGGACTGTGCACAAAACTAATTTTAATCGATGTTGCTAATTGTACTAAACAAGTTTCATTGTTCCAAAATTTTAATACAAGCATAAACATTATACATTTTTCAAGAATCCTTTTGAGGTATAAAATAAGTTGATATAAGGGACCCGAATAGCTGTTTTTATTACACTTCTTTAACAATCTCCTACAGTATAGAATTCGCAATAAAATCTAGATATTTTAGATTTTAGACCATATTCAGGCAACTACGACTATCACAGTCAAGGTTTGTAATAAATTTCTAGTAACAGAAATGGCAAATTAGGTCGTCTCTGCATTTCTATCGGTATTGTTTGTGTTAAATATATATATTGTTTTTAATATATATTTTTTGCATCAGTATTGCCAACAGAAATAAATATTTACTCAATAATGTTTGAATAGTGTATTTACCAAAAACGGATTAGTTATTCAGACCGTCTAGTCACAAATTTTGAAATAGATTTATAGCTATGAGACTAACTTGTTATTGATGTAAAGTTTAGAAAAATAATATATTTTCTGGAAAAATAAAAAATAGTTGAGAAAACTTATTTATCGTCAAACTAGCGTCTTCAGATATTTTGTTATTTAATTCTTATTATTTTATTAATTATTTGTTAATCATTTATTTAAATATTTGGTTATTCTCTACAATTTATATAGAACCGTGAATTACCAATCGATGCACGAAATTAGGGTCACCACCGTAATTTTTAAATTCGATATTCTAATTTTTGGCTGATATTTTTAGTTCTAACATTGTTGACTAACTAATTCTGGACGAGACAGAAGCTAGAGAAACATTCGTGGCATTTTTTCTCCGACTTCTGTAATAGATGTCAGCTATGAGGCGACTTTATACTGCTGAATTATCCTATAGAACTAGAACTGGAACGCTGCTTTCGCGTAAACACCTGATTGCCCAGTAGAATTTTGTCACTGGCTTAGACCAGCGGTTCCCAAACTTTTTCTGTCCGCGAGCCGTTTTAGCCCATACGTTTTAGCCACGACCCCCTAAAAATAACTTCGTCCAAAACAAAGGCAGACAGAGTTGGAGCATGATACAACAAAATAGAAGATATGATCTCTAGCCGTTGGAAATATCGTTCGCCGTGCGCATGACGTCACGCAGAGAGTACAATTTAAAACCGTGAGCGCGGGCTAATGCATTTGATGTAATAGAACTTGCGTATGATGCATTGCTAATACATTTTGAAGGAAAATGAGGATGTTTCAGGTTGAATGAGATATTATTAGTATTATAACGGCAAAGAGAATTCATGTAAAAGTGTTATATGGAATCGGAGAGCCTACCAGAGCAAAACAATAATTCTAAGATCTGATTTAAATATGTTTGCTCACTTCGTGAAGTAAATAATTACTGTACTGATACAAAAAAAACATATTATTATACTTTTTGGATTTTTTGACATGATTTTATAAACATTTGAATTTCTAAATAAATATAAGGAATAAAACAGTTAGCAAATTTTAATACTTAATCGGTTGTTAATTCCAAAATAAGTATACTACAGAACAACAATAGAGTACAACTCAGGTACTGTGGAGCATTCTTCAAAATAATAATAATAATGAAATTGTTATTGGTAATAACAAAATATCCAATTACGATTTAAAAATATTGTTTGTCAACTTGGATTTAAGGAAAGATTTATTTATTACGGGAAAACTCCTCTAACTAATACAATAAGGACAGGTACAAAGACTGATACAGCATAACCAATTAATTTGAAATACATAACACTTTCCATGTAGCTACAGATAATAAACAGTACTTATATAAATTAAAAACAATTAAGAACACAACATAACTCAACAAATCACAGCCCTAAGCAATATTTGAAATGGCCCAAAGACGTATTGAAATTATCAAAATTAAAGCTATTCAAAAAGCACAGATATCTATTTATAGGACTAATAGCACCTTATGTTGTTCTATGAAAGGGCACATGAAAGGTAACTTGATGGCGAAGACCCTGACAAGGAATGCTAATCCCCATATGACTCAAAAGATCCGCACAATCAACCTGCCCATTTAGGAGTTTAAATATAAATATAGCCCCCAACATACCTCTACGATTACCAAGAGGAGCTAGTGACTTTTTTTTCAATTTCAGCATAATTATATGGTCTAATTTCCTATGGTATTAAATTTATCTTGGCGTTTAGACAAACGGATCCACTCCCGTATCGTTTTTTTTTCTTTTGGAAAGGTAAAAAAGCTGACAACGTGTGCAAAGCCTTTCACCTGATTGTCTGAATCATAACCATACACTACACATCTCATTTTGACTAATTTTTGCTAATTTTCAACAATAAAAATGTAAAATTAACCAACATAAACATATCCAATAATGTTACTGCAAACTAATTCAAGGCGTTCACTCTCGGCGTGACGTCAGAGCCAGCATGCGCGAAATTATACCTTCTATTTTATTGTATCATGGAGTTGGAGGAACTAGGCTATGGAGGTGGCTAAGAAGCTTTCCACCATTCCTCTGTCGAACAATTCGGCGGGGAGGCGCATTACCGAGATGGCTCAAGACATAAAGGATCAGTTGAAAACAAATTTGCACAAAAGTGAGTACTTTTCCATTCAAGTTGACGAGTCAACGGATGTATCGAGTTTGGCGCAGTTTATGTGCTTTGTTCGCTTTGAGAGTGACGGTAGTGTGGAAGAAGACATTTTATTTTGCAAACCTTTGCCTGACCACACAACATGTGAGGAAATGTTTAAAATGTTCATGTCTGCAACCGATTCGCATCAAATTGACTTTCAAAAGTGTATTTCAATCTGCAGTGATGGTGCCAAAGCAATGACTGGGAAAGACAGCGGTTTCTTGAGACGGATGAAAAATGGCATGCCTAATGCCACTTGGGTTCATTGTTTTCTGCATCGCCAGGCATTAGCTACCAAGATCAAGCCCACTGAGCTAATAACAGTGTTGAACGAAACTGTTAAGTTGGTTAATTTTGTATTACATTACATTGCATTACAGTGTCGACTGTTATCACAGTTATGCGAAGAAATGGAGGCACAATACAAATGCCTCTTGCTTCACACAGAGGCAAGGTGGCTGTCACGAGAGAAGG
The DNA here is from genome assembly GCA_963921935.1 of Galeruca laticollis. Classification (NCBI taxonomy): domain Eukaryota; kingdom Metazoa; phylum Arthropoda; class Insecta; order Coleoptera; family Chrysomelidae; genus Galeruca; species Galeruca laticollis. The sequence continues at coordinate 118,183,078 of OY998175.1, forward strand.
TGTTTTCTCGAGTGTTCGCTTTGCGCTCTGAGCTTAAGACATTTTTTCAAGTTGCAAACAAAGACCTCGCCTGTTTTTTTAGTGACAATGAATGGCTGTTAAAACTTGCTTATTTAGCGGACATATTTCATCAGCTGAACGATCTCAACGTTTCCTTGAAGGGAAGAGACAAAACCATACTTTTTGCACAAGACAAAGTCAATTCGTTTATAAGGAAATTATCCACTTGGTCAAGCAGGGTTGAGAAGAATATATTTGAAAACTTTGAACTGACAAATGAGCTCATCACATCCCTTGATCAAAGCGATGAAGATTATCCCGACATTGACAACATGCCCAAACTGGTTACTACTCACTTGCAGGTCTACGAGAGCAGATCCTTAGCTATATTCCCGAGGATCAACACACCGGTTGGAACTGGGTACTTAGCCCCTTCAACGAGCAGGCTGTGAACGAGGCGGACTTAAACCCAGTGCTTCATGACAAACTCATCGAGCTATCCTGTGACAAGACTTTGCAACTGTCCTTCAGCACCCAAGATGTTGACAAATTCTGGCTACAAAGAAGAGCTGAGTATCCAAGCTTCACATCAGCGGCTCTGAGAATCATCATGCCCTTTGCAACATCCTGCCTCTGCGAACTCGGTTTTTCTACATTGGTCAACATTAAAACCAAGGCAAGAAATCGACTGGACGTAGAAGACGATCTTATTATATGTGTTTCTAAAACTAAGCCAAATTTTATGAAACTTGTTGACAAAAAACAGGCCCATGTTTCTCACCAAAGAAGTATTTTTATCCTTAAAAATGTATTAACCATTATATATAAAAATTAGATTAAATGATTCTGTTTTGTTTTGACAAAATCTGTAAAATATATTGATATTTTGTAAATAAACAAAGTTATTTAATTTAAAACTTATAATGGCCGTCTAAGTTTAAGTACATAGTTCACCATTATTTGTATACAGTAGATTTAAAGGGATTTAAAAAAATTAGTTATATCAAGGAATTTGTTGTATCGAAGTTTGTTATATCAAGGTTCCACTGTACATCTCGCCTTTCCGAATGGCCCACGACCCCCCTAGGGGTCGCGACCCCCACTTTGGTAACCGCTGGCTTAGACCATAGCTGATGGAAATCGCAAATTGTTTTCAAATAAACCTAGATTCTCTCTTACGGCGTAAGAGTGTGAAGGCGTCAAGGCAAGAGATATTGCCAAGCGACTTCATTTGCAGGAATATCAAATATGGAATATGAAATATCGATGACGCTCAGACAGAGTTAGTATTTATCGATAATGGGAGGTTGGTTCTATAAGACCATGTTGAACTGTCCCTGGTTATTCTTGAAGAGATATAACGTCTATGCACGGGCTCAGATGGTTACTAATCATCTTCACCAGGTTTAAATCACTCGATTTGTTTGGTCTGCTTGCAGTTTAAACTTACATTCAATCGAGCATGTGTGAAATCAGATTAGAAAACATTTTCAGGCCTCCAGATACATACTGGGGTGCAGTAATTTTTTGCATAATTTAATACAAAACTTATCGTAAGCTGTTATCACTGGCAATCATTACCGAAGTCATTAAAATTTATTTTGTTCAATCGAAAAGGGAAAATATTCAGTTGCGTTAATTATTATTGTTATTTTCGTTATTGTCAGTGAAAGTACGTTACAGCCGAGAAAAATGTGAATGACATAGAAATTTCGAGAATAACTTCAAATTAAGGGGTTGGGTCACAATCTTACGCTCGGCATTGTATTCTATTTGTGAATTTTAGAATAAGAGAGATATTCGTAATGAATTTTTGATGGTATTTATTTTTTTTTGGTTTTTGGGTGGAATTATCATTTTCGAGAATTGTGCCCTGGTGTAGGATTTGTTTCCTCTTCAGGGCTGAATTTTAGAATAGAAAATATGAACTTTTTGTCTAATACTGAGATTTGTTGCTTTGAGGTTACAAATATGTATTTAGACGCGTTTTTCAACAAAACTGTTTGTGTCAACTATATTTTATTTCAATTCAAAATGGTGAAGCTCTAAGACACACTATTTTGTGTGTGTGTTAATACCTTTACATGCGGCCTATTGCAATTGCTAATAATGTATGTTGTAATCCACGATATGAAGATATTCTTTATCAATAATAGATTAAATGATATTAATAATAGTTTGTAGGTGAGCAAGAAATATGACTATCTAAATAATTTCTTCATTCTGTTCTAATGCGTGTACCTTATTAATTACTTTTATTCAACTTTTTTAATTGTTAAGTCACACCCAAAGCCATATTTCAAAGAATTCAATATCTCAAATCGGTTATGCAGAAATCTATCTTATCTCATATATACGGTGTGTATGGTTTCTTTTTTTTTGTGAAGCCATCCGTTAAATTGGTCTGTTCGCTAACACGAATGTTTCAAATGCCGCGTTCTCATTTTCTTTTAAATTCAGAAGCGTGAGATTTCCGCCCCCTAATATTTCTGGCACTTAAATACAATTCATTATAGTTGAAATAGATTAACACCTTTTAAAAGTACTCATAATTCTACTTCGATTAATTAACTCTACGCTTAGACAGGGAAAATTTAATACAAAGAAAGCTATAATTACATAGGACCAACATACGAATGAGTAAAATAATTTTATCGGCCAATAAACAACTATTGTTTTGGTTACTTATTATTCTTTTGGTAATTAAACATCTTGCATGTTTATATTAATCTTTTAATTCTAAATTTAGTGTAAACCCTATATACATATAGTAAAACAGCTAGGAAAACCAGGTTATTCTAGCGTAGGCATGAACATACAAAAAAATAAAACTTCATACTTCAGTTAAATTATAGTTTGGGATGTTTTACTAACTTTAAAATTACATCGTGAATTTTAAAATACTGATAATGAATATTTTATATCACAATGAACAATGGTTCGATGCACAAGATAAATACTTCAGAAAGGGACTGGGTTAACTCAAAATATGGTATATCTAAAAGCGAATTGATTACCTGGTTACGAAAAACATATTCTTCGTAACAAATTATTCGTTTCCATTTAAATAGCGCAATTGTAGCGGACAGCCCAAGCTATCATAATAAGCAGTTAATCAAAACTCACTCCTCAAACTATACAAAAAGCAACAATTGACGACAATGATTATTAACTATATTAATATGGATATATACGGCCAGGATTGATGACACAATAAGTGTTTGTAAAGAAATATTAATATTACTTCAACAAGCAATTAACACAAATTTTAGTAGAAAAAGGAATTACGTCTATAGTAATTATGTAAACTGTTTCAGGAATACAGTTTTAAGGTTTTCACAATATTTTTTTTCTTTATTGAAACATGTAGCATCCACCAAAAGGTTATTAGCGACAATACAATAATATAATACCATTAGATCTAATGCAGTAAGTTTATAGATTTTAAATAGTCTATGATTCGCCTATGATATTGACAGTCTTTTCCGAAGAGAACTTCCAAACTGTTCGGAAAATTATTTGTTGTTCGTTCGACTGTGTATTTTGGACATGCAATAAGGACATGTTTTATGCTATCTACGACACGTTGTACACATCGGGGGTTCACTATTTGTGAATAAACAGGAATGGGTATATCTTGAGTGACCTAGTCGAAGCCGTGTTAGTACAACTTGTATTTTCCTATTTTTAGTAGTAGGTTGCCATGGAGATATATTACTATACTTCCCTTAGCTTTGATCTGGAATTCGACCACTCTCGATCCCACGCACTATACACTTTCATTTTAAAGAATGCTTTTAAATCACTAGCAACGCTTCGACACTCACTTTCCAAATTAATATTAAAGATCGCGTCACGCGCACTAGCATCTGCTTTGTCGTTGCCTTCGATTCCAATATGCGATGGTATCCATATAAACTTAACGATTCTAGAATTCAACTCGGCTTCCAGTAATTCAGCCTTTATTAGTTTTCCAATAGGATTTTGTAGGTATATTTGCTGCAAACTTTTTAAAGCACTGAGGGAGTCGCTAAGAATGAGGCTATTTGAAAATGTCTGTGAGTTTGCGAGTTGGAGAGCTTTGTATGAAGCAAAAAGTTCAGCAGAGAAAATACTGAGGCTGGAAGGAAGTCTGTATTGGGAAATATTCCCCGAATTTACAATGGCAGCCCCTACCCCTGTTTCACATTTTGATGCATCAGTGTATATTTTATTGCAGTCACTGTATTGTTGTTCCAAAATTAAATTAAATTTATCCCTTAATGTTGCTGAGTTTACTTCGTATTTGTTAAATATACTTAGTGTTGTATTAACGCTAGGGGTTTTGATGGTCCAGGGTGGAAGATGATCAAAGTCTACAGGAAATACAGGAGGAAATTGAATGTCCAAATTATTTAGGAATATTCTTATCCTTTCGTAGTAAGGTTTAGCTGTTTGTGGCTTATTGCTGAAGTGATTTAGATATTTATTGGTGAAGGTGTTATTATAAAGGGGCAATTGAGGTAGCATGTGACAATGTTAGATACATTCTTCGATAATGTAGAGGAGGTTCACCCGTTTCACTATGAATACTATCGACAGGAGTTGTTCTAAAAGCTCCAAGAGCAATTCTAAGCCCATCATTATGAACAGTATCAAGTAATTTTAATGTTGTTTTAGATGCAGAGGCGTAAGCAATTGATCCATAGTCTATTTTAGATTTTATTAAACTTTTGTAAATAGCAGCATATTATAATCAGATCCTCAGTGTTTGTTACTTAATGTCTTCATTATGTTTAGCCTTTTATAATATGATAATATGGTTTGCTTTATATGTTCTTTCCAAGAAAGTTTTTGGTCTAACCACATTCCGAGAAATTTAACAGATGGCTTGAATGAAATAACTTCATCGTATAGAATGAGTTTTGAATAATATTCTGGAATTCTTTAAAAAAATAATACTCCTTTTGTTTTTGAAACTGAAAATTTGAAGCCGGTGTGCTGAAACCATTGTTCTAATTGTGTGAGAAAGGATTGAAATATATTTGTCATTAAAGTGGTATTTTTACCTTTACAATAAACTAACAGGTCATCTGCGTATAAGCGAGCCTTAAGAGGATTTGGTATATCTTTGATAATCTTATTTATATCTGAAATTGACTGTCTCGACCCTTACTTCGTGGAATATGCTCATATTAGTGTTTTTAAATGAAACTCAAGGTCTCTAGTTAATTCCACAATATAATACAAGTTATTGAAAATTCTAAAAAATTGACAATTGTTTCGATAAATCAATATCATCGTCAGAATGACAGAAGTTACATTTCATTTTATGCCTACCTGATGTTTAGTAGTTATATTTTTGGCTAGACCAAGAAGTAACCTAACTTGTGATTGGCTTAATATATGTTTATAGAAAAAAGAAGAAGATGTGATATTACAAATATTGAAGCTTAGATATTATTAGCCCTATGGTGATATCCTGGATATCATTTCTCCAATTAAGATCAGTATAACTGTGCAATGATATAGAAAACCAGGAAAACTATATCTGCTGATCTTTACAATTATCACTTAATAAGACAGTTTATTAGTGGAGAATTCCCTAGATTTAACTGTTCATTGACAACTTCATATTGTGGGTTTCTTAAATGTCTTCTAATTTCCAGTTCTTCAAGTATATAACTTTATAGAATCCAGCGATGTAAAAGTTCTTAAAGCAGACCCAACAAAGAAGTTTTCTAATAATGTAAGGGATATTGTTAATAATTCAAATTATCTTTTAAATGATTACGAAAAGAGGTCTATCATACATAAGAATCCTCATTGTCCACAATTATATGGAACAGTTAAATTACATAAAATAACGAAACCAATTAGACCTGTAGTCTCTTATGTTAATGCTCCTAATAATATATTGGCAAAAAAGCTCAACAATATACTCAATACTTACGGATATGAATCTCAGTACTCAATTAGAAATTCAATAGAACTAATCAAAAAGTTGAAATCAATCCACTTGCAAGATAACTATAAACTCATATCGTTCGATGTAACTAATATGTTTACTAAAATTCCTCCTAAAGAATGTCTAATACTTGTAAGAAAATTACTAGAAGATAAAAATATTAATCCAGGAATAATATCAGATATACTTAATTTATTTGATGTATGCATTAATCAGAATTATTTCACTTTTGACAATAAGATATATATTCAAAATGAAGGTTTACCAATGGGAAGCCCTATATCACCTATTTTAGCAAACATTTTTATGGACAATTTAGAAAGAAAGATCTTTGAAAGTAATATTTCGAAAAATATTTTATTTTGGTATAGATATGTGGATGACATATTAGCTTGTTTTATGGGTAGTGAGCGACAATTAGATGTGTTTTTCAACCACATCAATAATTTACACCCGAAAATTAAATTTACATTAGAAATTGAAGAAAATAGCTCAATCAATTTTCTTGATTTAAAAATTCAAAGAGTTAATGATGTACTTGATTATTCAATTTACCGAAAACCAACACAGACTGATGTGACAATTCCATTCAATTCTAGCCACCCTGTCTCACACAGACTAGCAGCATATAATTCAATGATACATAGAGCTTTTTCAGTTCCTATGAACAAATGTAATTTTGATAGAGAGATTAATACAATTAGACAAATAGCAACATCTAACGGTTATCCATTAGATATGATAAATAAACTAATTAGTAAAAAAGAGAAAAAAGTGGCATTACAACTAATATATCCTAAACAAGCTGATGAAATTAAAACTTATAAAACCATCACATATGCAGGAAATATTTCTAATAATATTTCAAAGATAATATCTTCAGCAACAAATGCAACAATTTCTTTTAAAATAGAAAGTAACGTTAGTACAAAATTGTTAAATGTAAAAACAAAAATACCACTATTAAAGAAGTCAGGTATATATAAACTCAAATGTCCAGAATGTAATGCTGTCTATTTGGGTCAGACCCTTAGGAATTTTGAAATACGATACAGTGAGCACTTACGAGCTTACAGATTAAAACAACCAGATAAATCTCACTACGCAAAACATCTACTTGACACCAATCATTCATTGACACCTAACACAGAACTAGAAGTGCTGCATATTTGTGAAAAGAAACAAGAACTGGATTTCCTTGAAGAACTGGAAATTAGAAGACATTTAAGAAACCCACAATATGAAGTTGTCAATGAACAGTTAAATCTAGGGAATTCTCCACTAATAAACTGTCTTATTAAGTGATAATTGTAAAGATCAGCAGATATAGTTTTCCTGGTTTTCTATATCATTGCACAGTTATACTGATCTTAATTGGAGAAATGATATCCAGGATATCACCATAGGGCTAATAATATCTAAGCTTCAATATTTGTAATATCACATCTTCTTCTTTTTTCTATAAACATATATTAAGCCAATCACAAGTTAGGTTACTTCTTGGTCTAGCCAAAAATATAACTACTAAACATCAGGTAGGCATAAAATGAAATGTAACTTCTGTCATTCTGACGATGATATTGATTTATCGAAACAATTGTCAATTTTTTAGAATTTTCAATAACTTGTATTATATTGTGGAATTAACTAGAGACCTTGAGTTTCATTTAAAAACACTATTATTTATATCTATTAGAAATAGTGTTGGGCTAAGTACGGAGCCTTGAGGAGTTCCGTTTTCTTCAGTTTGACTTTCCGAATAAGAATTATGGACTCTTACTTGAAATGATCTGTCTTTAAGAAAATTACTAATAAATCTGAGGCAATTACCACGACTATTCCATGAGTGGAGTTCTTTTAATATATTGAATCTCCAGCATGTGTTAAATGCTCTTTTCAAATAAAAAAATATAGATATACATGATTGTTTAATCGACAGTGCTTCATGGATATCACTTTCCAGTTCGAGAATATTATCGATGCCGGATCGATTTTGTCTAAAACCATTTTGTTCGGATATTAAACATTTTGATGTTTCCAAGGTCCACATGAATCTGTAATTAGCCATTTTCTCCATTAACTTGCACATTGAACAGGTTAAACTTATAGGTCGATACGAGTCAGGTTCCAGACTTGACTTTTGGTTTTTCAGGAAAGGTAGAACGTATGCTGTTGACCATATTGAAGGAAATTTATTATGTTTCCAGACACAGTTGAATAGTTGGAGAAGGAGTGTTTTCGCAGATTCAGGAAGGTGTTTCAAGAATGTGACTGGGATATCATCTGGCATCACTAGCATCTTTCATGCTATAAAGTGCATTTTCAAGTTCCTTCATAGAGAAGGGTATGTTTAGTGGAGGGTTTTCGTCTTCGTCTTGAAGTAGCTCTGAATTTTCCACCACTAATCTGTTTTCAAGTAAGGTATTATCATAATTGCGGTTTGAAGACAAACTTTTAAAGTGATTGGCTAAAGCGTCGGCCATTAGCTGAGGAGAGGTTGTGACTGCATCATTAATCTTTAGTCGAGATAATATTGGTGTGTACTTTAGTCCTGAAACTTTTCTTATTCTTTTCCATACTTCACTGATGGGAGTGGCGCTGTTTATTTCGGAAACATATTTTGACCATGATGTTTTCTTAGCTGTTTTGATGATAAGCTGTGCCTTCGCTTTGAGCCTTTTGAAGTCTAATTTATTTTCGATTGTCTTGTGCCTCTTGTACTTATTAGGTGCTGTTTTGGCGGCACGAATAGACGTATGGCATTCCGTATTCCACCATGGTACAGGGGTGCGTTTTTTGTTTGTCCTCATAGTTTTTCCTATGAAGAGTTCTGCGCTTCTTAGAATAATGCTGTTGAAATTATTTAAGGATTCATCAACGTCATCGGTCATCGTATATTCCAGCATTTCGTGGTTGATGTGGGATTCAAATTCTGTCCAGTGTGCAGATCCTATTTTCCATTTCGGAACAAAACTTTCAGGAGTCAGGGCTGCTGAGTTCTTGATAATGATAGGATGGTGATCACTGCCGTATGTGTACTGAAGGGCTTCCCAAAAAAGGCAAGGAGTAAGTTGGGGGTCGCACAAACTTAAATCAATTACTAATGAGTTCCCAGTGTTGACGTTAAATCTTGTTGGAGAGCTATCGTTAAGAAAGTTAAGCTGAAGGTCCGATATGATTTTTTCTACAATATTCCCTCTAGCATCAGTATGAAACGAGCCCCATATAATGTTGTGACTATTAAAATCTCCTACTATAATGCGAGGAGCCGGTATCTGACGAAACAAATCTTTTAGTTCGTTCTAAGTTGTAGGAGTGCTTGACGGTAGATAGAGATGACAAATAAAATAAACATTGTCTGATTTAATTTTAACAACTATGGCTTCCAAGTTAATTGTTACGGGAAATAAACTTGGTTCTAATGTATCCTTAACTAACGTCACGCCACCACCCGATATATTGTTGGTTGCGACTCTATCTTTTCGAAAGCAGTTGAATGATACAGAGTTGTATATTTTTTGAGGGTTTAAGTTGGTTTCTTGCAGATATATTATGTCCGTAGTTTGTTCAGCAATATTGAGTATGTAGAAAAATACACTGTCACCATTTAAAAAAATTGTCGATGTCGTATATCGAATAAAGATTACGTCACAAATATGGGCGTGTGTCAAAAAGTGCCTTTATTTAAAACAATATCAACGTGAAAGGGGATTTTTTCGAATAATTCTCAATTTTAGAAACAATGACTTTATTCGTTACTTTTCGAAAGCACTTCGTTAAATACATTTTCTTGGAGTGTTCTATACCCGCCTAGCGTACGAAGTAATATCAATCGATTAGAATTAATTTAACGGTTAAATTTCAAATAATCTCATTTCAAATACCAGATGTTTGTACAACTGTTCGATTCAGAGGATATCTCGTCATTATCTCAAAATATAGGTCATTGATTCATCTGATTTGCCAAAACAAATATATCTATACACTAGGGTTAAGACATTTCTCATGCAAATTGCGTTGGCGAAATTTGTAAAAATACATCGTTTCACATAAAAACGCGTAAACGTTTGTATTATTATTCAAGGAAAATTCAAAACAGTTAAAATATAGGTCAATGTGACTCACTGGCTTAGTACACTAGACCTAGATAAATTTAACTCATCGATAAGAAGATAGCTATGGATATTTCTGTCTGGTATCTAATCTGAGATAACGATAATACGTCACATTCAAATCGTGCGATGTCATTTTGGTATAAATTATGAACAAAAACGAACGAAATTGAAAATGTAAGAGACAATAGTTTTTAATATCTTACCTACTGCAAAATCTGAGGTAGACAACCTTTTGCCGGAAAAATTCAAGAAACAATACGAAATAGTGTACCGTGCATATGCATTGGCATAACTTAAAAAAGGCCAATTCGTTCTCGGAGAATGTGCTACTGGCCTATTTTACAGAATTATCTCATCATAAGTCGTCGCAATACTCAATGCTCAAAAGCACTATTAACATTTATCCCAATATAAACATTGAAATATAATTCCTAAAACTCAAACCTGAAGGATGTCCACCTAAAAAAGCTCTTACATTGGACCCAAAGGAAATCAGAAACATTTTTACTAGAGGCTCCGACGAAATTTGGCAATTAAGGTAGGTTATATCGAAACTGTAAATTAGATAGTTTGAAATAAAGGTATTAATGGTTAAATGTTACTATAATTATGAGTATAATTGGTGCTTGTTGTGCACAGGAACTACATTCAATGACTAGGAAGATCTACAAGATTAGGGTTCGGCCTTTAAGTGACTGTGCCAAAGATAAAAGTCGTTAGGAAAGTTACCATTATCGATAATCATTACCAAATCTGCAAGAAATATGCAGATCTGCGCTCAAAAAATCTTTAATCGAAATCCTTCTTTAAAGGAAGGTGCACTATCCAAAATATAGGTAATAAACTTGGAGCAATAGGAAAAGCGATAGCTAAATTTTAGAGTTGCGAAATCCTAACCTTTATACTGAACATTGTTTTTGACGGCTACCTTATTGGTTAATGGCGGTGGTGATCTGTCTTGCTTAGATGGTGGGTGGACGTCAACATCAAATGTCAGTTAAAAAATTCCGATGCAAATATACTTTTTAAAGTTGTTGATGAAGATGTACCGCCAATATTAGGTAGAAAATCTTGTCAAGACTTAGGATTAATAGTCAGAGTAGAAGAACTTCCAGACATTCAAAATGATGACATATTTAAAGGTCTAGTATGCATAAAAAATTATATCTACGAACAGATTTGATTGAAAATCCTAAGTTTAATATCCAGACCACAAGAAGAATACATCATGCAATAAGAAATAACGTAAAGGCAGAGTTAGACAAGCACCTCCAAGATTGAAAAGAATACTTTTTGATATAACACAGTATTCTCCAAAAGTCATATACAAAAAGGGTACAGACATACCGATTGTTACGGGTGTGAAGTTAGCAGTTAAAATAGCAAAATTGAAAGTAGTTGTAACAGCTTGTGTTTTAAAATTTAACATGCATAATATAATATAGTTGTCTTTAAAATCAACTACCGTCCCCCGTACCCATTTAGAAGCCATCGGGGTGGATGAAACTACCCCTAAACGATAAAAAAATGAATAAATAATTCAGAACCTCGACTCCTCGTTCGAGTTCCAGGATGATATTCACAGGATACATTGCAAATGCCCCTTAAAATCATTTAACTCTACCCGTACCCACTTACAAGCCGTCGGGGTGGATGAAAATACCTCTAAACGATAAAAATATAATAAATAATTCAGAACCTCGACTTCTCGTTCGAGTTCCAGGATGATATTCACAGGATACATTGCAAATGCTCCTAGAAATCATTTAACGCCGCCCGTACCCACTTAGAGACCGTCGGGGTGTATGAAACCACCCCTAAACGATAAAAATATAAATACATAATTCAGAACCTCGACTTCTCGTTCGAGTTCCAGGATGATATTCACAAGATATATTCAAAATGTCTCTAGAAATCATTTACCGCCACCCGAACCCATTTAGAAGCCGTCGGGGTGGATGAAACTACCCCTAAACGATAAAAAAATGAATGAATAATTCAGAACCTCGACTTCTCTTTCGAGTTCCAGGATGATATTCATAGGATACATTGCAAATGCCCCTAGAAGTCATTTACAGCTCCCCGTACTCACTTAGAAGCCGTCGGGGTAGATGAAACTACCCTTAATCCTTTCATCCACCCCGACGGCTTCTAAGTGGGTATGGGGGGCGGTAAATGATTTCTAGGTGCATTTGCAATGTACCTATGAATATCATCCTGAAACTCGAACGAGAAGTCAAGGTTCTGAATTATTAATTCATATTTATATCGTTTAGGGGTAGTTTCATCCACCCCGACGGCTTCTAAGGGGGTACGGGCGGAGATAAATGATTTCAAGAGGCATTTGGAACATATCCTGTGAATATCTGGAACTCGAACGAGGAGTCGAGGTTCTGAATTATTTATTTTAATTTTTATTTTTTAGGAGTGTTTTCATCCACCCCGACGGCTGCTAAGTGGGTACGGGGGGCTGTAAATGACTTCTAAGGGAATTTGCAATGTATCCTATGAATATCATCCTGGAACTCGAACGAGAAGTCGAGGTTCTGAATTATTCATTCATTTTTTTATCGTTTAGGGGTGGTTTCATCCACCCCGACGGCTTCTAAGTGGGTACGGGCGGCGGTAAATGATTTCTAGAGGAATTTGCAATATGTCCTGTGAATATCATCCTGGAACTCGAACGATAAGTCGAGGTTCTGAATTATGTATTTATATTTTTATCGTTTAGGGGTGGTTTCATCCACCCCGACGGCTTCTAAGTGGGTACGGGCGGCGGTAAATGATTTCTACAGGAATTTGCAATATGTCCTGTGAATATCATCCTGGAACTCGAACGATAAGTCGAGGTTCTGAATTATGTATTTATATTTTTATCGTTTAGGGGTGGTTTAATCCACCCCGACGGCTTCTAAGTGGGTACGGGTGGCGGTAAATGATTTCTAGAAGCATTTGCAATATATCCTGAGAATTTCATCCTGGAACTCGAACGAGACGTCGAGGTTCTGAATTCTTTATTTATATTTTAAGCGTTTAGGGGTGGTTTGATACATCCCGACGCCTTCTAAGTGGGTACGGGGGACGGTAGTTTACTTTTAAAGATAACTATATTATATTACGCATGTTAAATTTTAAAACACAATTTGTTGCAATTATTTTCAATTTTACTATTTGGAAATCAACTGTTAACTTCACACCTGTCCGATTGCTGACATCCTTAGTCGTGATTGCCAACAACAACCTGTCACAGACGAAGAATAACTTCATGTACAAATCGTGTTATCTATGTCCAGAACTGCTGGAGAAGATTTTTTTTCAGCAACTGAACATGATAATGAGCTTCAAACATTGATAAACTATATTAAAAAATAATTTCCTGACGAAAAACATGAATTTCCGTAAATAGTACAACATTATTTTAATTTCCGGGAAGAACTTGCCTTTTACAATGGTATGGTATTCAAAGGACATAAAGTATTAGTACCAAATTCTCAAGTAAATAAAATATTCGAAAATATATACTTATGGCATTTAGGCATTCAAAGTTGCTTACATCGAGCTAGAGAGCTTCTATATTGGAAAGGAAAACAAACATTATTTCATACATCAAAAAATGTGATGTTTGTGAAAGAACTCAGAAAGCAATCACACAATTAACAGTTCTTAATAAAGTAGTACCAGAGTTACCTTGGCCAATTGTTGCCTCAGATATATTTCATTTCAAAGGCAGCTATTCAGGTTACCTTGATTTTAAGCTAATTAAAAGTTCTACATCAAAGCAAGTCATCGAACAGTTTAAAGAATGGTTTTCTACACATGGTATCCCAGAGAAATTAGAAAGTGATAATGGTTCCTGTTTTTCATCAAAAGAATTGAAAGAATTCAAAAACTATGAGGCTTTGAGCATCAGACAAGTAGTCCTCACCGTACCAGAGGAAATAGTCTTGCAGAAAAAAGTGGGAGCATAGCGAAACATATTCTAAGAAAATGCAATATAGATCAAAGTGATATACAGCTAGCCCTTTTATATTATAGAAACACACTCAGAATTAACTTAGGTTCTCCTAATCAGCGTTTATATAGCAGAATGACCAAATCAACAATCCCTATATCGAAATATAATCTTAAACCTAAAATAATCACCAAAATTTCCAATGAATTAAGAAGACAAAGAAAGAAACAGATATCATACAGTAATGCTAACAAAAAAAATTATAAAAATAAAGTGAAAGTAGGCGACAGAAGAAGATTTAAAACTGCTCACAAACAATGGGAAGGAGGACAAGTTCAAGTAAAGGTAGAAGAAAAGGCAAGATCTGTTATTATAAGAAGTGATGATGGAAAGTTAAATAGACGAAATACAGAAGAACTACATACGACGGAATCAAACATGACTAAAGAAAAAGAAAATGTAGTTCTACCTAATCTTGAAATAAATAACACACCTTCAGCAGAACAACACTCAGAACCTGAAACTATCGGAGAGAGAGAGAGAGAGAGAGAGAGAGAGAGAGAGAGAGAGAGCATAAAATCAAGAGAATTACGTTACAAGATCAGGAAGATTAGTTAAACCAGTGAAGAGGTTCAATCTTCAGATTTTAATGTTTCGTTGAAAATTTTATATTTTAACATTATATATTATTTAGTGTTTTAAATGAAACTCAACGTTTCTAACTAATTCCACAATATAATGCAAAATATTGAAAATTCTAAAAAATTGACAATTGTTTCGATAACTGAATATCATCGTCAGAATGACAGAAGTTACATTTCATTTTATGCCTACCTGATGTTTAGTAGTTATTTTTGGCTAGACCAAGAAGTGACCTACCTTGTGATTGACTTAATATATGTTAATAGAAAAAAGAAGAAGATGTGATATTACAAATATTGAAGCTTAGATATTATTAGCCCCATGGTGATATCCTGGATATCATTTTTCCAATTAAGATCAGTATAACTGTGCAATTATATAGAAAACCTGGAAAACTATATCTGCTGATATTTACAATTATCACTAAAGAAGACAGTTTAATAGTGGAGAACTCCCTAGATTTATCTCTTCATTGAAGACTTCATATTGTGGGTTTCTTAAGTGTCTTCTAATTTCCAACTCTTCAAGGAAATCAAGTTCTTGTTTCTTAACACAAATATGTAGTACTTCTGTGTTTGGTGTCAATGAATGGTTGGTGTCAAGTAGATGTTTTGCGTAGTGGGATTTATCTGGTTGTTTTAATCTGTATGCTTGTAAGTGTTCACTGTATCTGATTTCAAAATTTCTAAGGATATGACCCAAATAGACAGCATTACATTCCGGACATTTGAGTTTATATATACCTGATTTCTTTAATGTTGGTATTTTTGTTTTAACATTTACAATTTTGTACTTACATTACTTTCTGTTTTAAAAGCAATTGTTGTATTTGTTGCTAAAGAATAAATATTATTAGAAATATTTCCTGCATATGTGATGGTTTTATAAGTTTTTATTTCTTCAGTTTGTTTAGGAAATATTAGTTGTAATGCCACTTTTTCTTCTTTTTTATTAATTAGCTTATTTATCATATGCAATGGATAACCGTTGGATGTTGCTATTTGTCTGATTGTACTAATCTCTCTATCCAAATTATATTTGTTCATAGGAACTGAAAATACTCTATGTATCATTGAATTGTATGTCGCTAGTTTATGTTATCGAAACAATTGTCAAATTTTTAGAAATTTTAATATTTCTCATTATATTGTGGAATTAGTTAGAAACGTTGAGTTTCATTTAAAACACTAATATGAGTAGATTCCACGAAGTAAGGGTCGAGACAGTTAATTTCATATATTATTTAGTTTACACTTTGAATGGAAGATGTAACATTGATATTATTACTTTAGTGATAGTTGACAATCAATGGCATAAAAAAACATACTTGTCATAAAATATCGTAATCTTTATTTTGAATAATAAATAACATTACACAAAACTTTCTTGTTCATGAAATTTTTAAAATTCTCATACCACAACATTTCAGATAACTTTGAAAACATCTCTTACATTATAATACTGAATTGAAGACAGACAAGTTTCGGGCTTTGAAAAATAATCAAATATAAATGTCAATTTCAAAACTCTTTCTTATTAATGAAATTAAATGGTGTCAACTAATGATATGTTACACCACTATTATTTCTTACTTGTAATTTATTTAAAACTGGTCAGGAATGAAATTTATTTCTCAAAACCAATTATTCGATGACATCATTGTATATTTTATAAACAAATAATGTACAATCGTACAAAAAATAGTCGGGGAACCCATGAACCATTTTTCATGAAGTGTTTGATTCAATTTTTAATGTACCTATAGGTATGAATAGTGTAGATGAGTATGGGATAAGCTGTTTGCCTGATTTACCTGGATACGGCAGGTACTGCGCATAGGAGAAAGGTGTAAAAAACTGTATAAAAAAAAGTTTTCGATTCAAAAGCAAACCCATATAATTCAAAAGTTTAGTTAATTTTATATCAAAAAATAACCAAGACTCGCATCTTTAGAGGGGCTGTTTTTTTTTCAATTACATTTTTATTCAAGCTGAAATTTTTACAGCCTCTTAATTATATTTTTAGGCTTATTTCAGAATCCAAACTTTCTGAAAGTTTTATTTCCATTATCAAGGATAAGTAAATTGAGATTTGAACTTTTTAAAATATTTTTTAATCATATGTCATTTAAAAAGTTCAAATATGGGTATATTTGCCAATTTATAATAACAATTATATCAATCTCAATTTACTTATCCTTGATAACGGAAATAAAACTTTCCGAAAGCTTGGAAGAAGAGTTTTCTTTAGTCACCTTGCTGCTACCCCAATATTTCTGGTTTTATACCTAATTAGTCGGCAAAGACATATAAATATATATAAAAATATAAATAAATATATATATATATATATATGGAAAATTTGTGAATTTGTTCGGTCCACCCATTCAGTCATAAATTAGCAGCTTTCAATAGTATGATACTTTTAACAGTGCCATTAAATACTAATAATTACAACAAAGAACTAAATATCATAAAACAAATAGCACTTAATAATAATGACGATACAAATTTAATTGAAAATGTCGTAAATAAAAAGATAATAAAACAGACTTTAGAATAAGTATTTCCTTCTGGTAAAAATAAAAATAATCAATTTAAAAACTTAACATACTTTGGAACACCATCAAAAATTATATCATTTTTAGAAACTTTAAGACATAAATATTTGCATTCAAACTGATTACAATTTATCCCAACTCATTAAAAATAACAAATCTAAATCTTCAAAATTAAACAAATCAGAAGTTTATAAACTAAAATGTAATGACAACTGTGATAAAATTTATATCGGTAGAACTTTTAGAAATTTTAAAACTGCAATTTCAGAACACGAACATAGCTATGACAACAAAAAATGAGATTCTAACTATTCTAATCATTTATTAGAAACCCAACATACTTTCGTCCCAAATTTTTAAATTTTACATGTAGAACCTAAATCCTTTAAATTAAATCTTTGAGAAGCTCTTGAGATAGATAAAAACAGATATTCAGGTAACCTTATTAACGACCAAATATATATCAACCATTCTTCTTTATAAACCCTATTTACCTAGAAGATAGTTTAGGAATGGTTGTAGTGAATGAATTTCCAGGTAAACTTGTTCAATACTTTTGTTAATATTCCTAGAATTCCGTATTTAAGCACTGTATAAATTAAAAAAAATCATTATACCTTCACTCGTTTTATAAAGCTACTGTGTTAGCGCAACGAGTCAAAAGTTTAAATTGGACATTAGTTCAAATATAATGAAGTCTTAAACAAATTAAATTGTTTTATTTCATAATTGTGTTTGTAGGTTCTATATTACATTGAAAAATTACAATTTAATGTCATGTTAATTATTCAATAACTTGTTGAAACGTGATTCAATTTTTGGGTCGCCAACAATTAAATTATTTTCTAATTAAAGCCTATTTCCCTTTTTAGTTTTTATGTCCACCTATGAAGAAAACGTAGGTAAGAAGTGGCAAATAATTTTAAAGCGTACCTTGACAGTTTTGCATATTCTTGTTTTCTTTTTATCCAAAAAACGTCAATATATTGTGAATGAAATTCCAGTTTAAGCATGCATTCAGCAGCTGTATCTAAAAGATTTTATTTCATCTGACTCATATGGCCCTGAGAGACGCCAGAATTTTTCAAAATGTAAAGGGCTCGCTTATTAAAAAAGAGAAAAAACACTGATATAGTTAATAAATTTTATTGGTGTATGATATACTTACTTCAAGCCTTTGGTATATTCTTTTTATTACATAATCTGAAGTACGTACCTGAAACAAAAATAAAAAGTGTCAGATGATTAAGGTATTGGAAAATATATGTATATATATATATATATATATATATAATAAGCAACGAATAGATTAGTGGGTATTGCACGCAAATAGAAGAAGGGGCTACTGAAAAGAGTGGTAACCGCAGACATGCATGTTTCTAGCTCATTAGCCGTCATCGGTACGGTACAACCAAGAAAAGATGTGAAACATGAGAGCAAAGGTGTTGAATGAAACATGAGAAAATATAACAGAATTCAGCAGCAGCAACAAATGTTGTGTTAGTCAAACACAACATTTGTGTCAGTAATATTAGAAGATCTCGAATATTCGAGACAACAACCAACATAGACACGGAGGTGCATATAACACTCCCGTCTGAAACTTCCGACCCAGATTAATGAAATAATAACAAGATGTACGAATAGTGCGTGACATGAACAATAAGCAACGAATAGATTAGTGGGTATTGCACGCAAATAGAAGAAGGGGCTACTGAAAAGAGTGGTAACCGCAGACATGCATGTTTCTAGCTCATTAGCCGTCATCGGTACGGTACAACCAAGAAAAGATGTGAAACATGAGAGCAAAGGTGTTGAATGAAACATGAGAAAATATAACAGAATTCAGCAGGATAGTCAAACACAACATTTGTGTCAGTAATATTAGAAGATCTCGAATATTCGAGACAACAACCAACATAGACACGGAGGTGCATATAACACTCCCGTCTGAAACTTCCGACCCAGATTAATGAAATAATAACAAGATGTACGAATAGTGCGTGACATATGAAAAATAAGCAACGAATAGATTAGTGGGTATTGCACGCAAATAGAAGAAGGGGCTACTGAAAAGAGTGGTAACCGCAGACATGCATGTTTCTAGCTCATTAGCCGTCATCGGTACGGTACAACCAAGAAAAGATGTGAAACATGAGAGCAAAGGTGTTGAATGAAACATGAGAAAATATAACAGAATTCAGCAGGATAGTCAAACACAACATTTGTGTCAGTAATATTAGAAGATCTCGAATATTCGAGACAACAACCAACATAGACACGGAGGTGCATATAACAGACGGGAGTGTTATATGCACCTCCGTGTCTATGTTGGTTGTTGTCTCGAATATTCGAGATCTTCTAATATTACTGACACAAATGTTGTGTTTGACTATCCTGCTGAATTCTGTTATATTTTCTCATGTTTCATTCAACACCTTTGCTCTCATGTTTCACATCTTTTCTTGGTTGTACCGTACCGATGACGGCTAATGAGCTAGAAACATGCATGTCTGCGGTTACCACTCTTTTCAGTAGCCCCTTCTTCTATTTGCGTGCAATACCCACTAATCTATTCGTTGCTTATTGTTCATATGTCACGCACTATTCGTACATCTTGTTATTATTTCATTAATCTGGGTCGGAAGTTTCAGACGGGAGTGTTATATGCACCTCCGTGTCTATGTTGGTTGTTGTCTCGAATATTCGAGATCTTCTAATATTACTGACACAAATGTTGTGTTTGACTATCCTGCTGAATTCTGTTATATTTTCTCATGTTTCATTCAACACCTTTGCTCTCATGTTTCACATCTTTTCTTGGTTGTACCGTACCGATGACGGCTAATGAGCTAGAAACATGCATGTCTGCGGTTACCACTCTTTTCAGTAGCCCCTTCTTCTATTTGCGTGCAATACCCACTAATCTATTCGTTGCTTATTGTTCATATGTCACGCACTATTCGTACATCTTGTTATATATATATATATATATATATATATATATATATATATATATATATATATATATATATATATATATATAAAGATGTGCAAATAATGCGTCACAGTTATTTTTCATAAAAAGTTCTGCATTTTCTAAAACCTAAAAAACAGTAATCATATATCAATTTTTTTAGTCGTATACGAGGTTTGTCGAAAAACATTTTACTCAAGTAGTTTTACTCAAGAGTAAAGTACCTTTAAATTTGACAGTATCGACAAATGTTACTAAAAAAAGTTGATCAGAATTAAAAATTACGTTTAGGTAAATGTGTAATTACATTAATTTACATTAATCAAATTATTTTTAAAACGTATGCAAATTTAACTGTAGTTACATGTAATCTCTGATGACTAACAAACAAATAATTTGTTAGAAAGATGGTAGCGTTATTAACGAATGAAAAGAACATAGGAATTGTTTTGATTGTGGGAGATTACTATAAAACGCATAGAGAAGCAGCAAATATTTTCAATAATAGACATCCCAATAAAAATATAACCGAATCAACTGTAATGAAAATAGTAAATACATTTAGTAGAACTGGAAGTATTAAAAATAATTTTAATGGAAAACGTCGAAATCTGGTTGCTGATGAGAATACGCAGTTTGATGTAATGCTGTCTGTTGTAGCAAATCCAAAATTGGAACAAAAATAATGAAACACTGGAAAAACGGCAAGCAAAAAACTAATAGATTCACAGGAGATAATAATGGACAGGATAATGACTCGGAATGAAAAAGGACATACGATTATACAAAGAAACAATGAAAAAAAAATAAGGAAGCCAAAAAATAGGACAAAAAACGAAATAAAAATTGGAACTTGGCATATAAGAACAATGTTGATACCTGGGAAAATGCAAGAAGTAGAAAATGAATTGATGAGATACAATATAGACATAGCGGCTTTGCAAGAAATAAGATGGAAGGATCAAGGGGCAATTGATAAGAACATGTATAGTTTTAGATATTCTGGAGGCAAAAAGCAAGGAAACCGGGGAGTAGTATTTATAGTATTCCAGTCAATGAAACAAAAAATTATTGAATTCAAACCAATAGATGAAAGGATGGCATACCTAAGACTGAAAGCAAAACCATGCAACATATCCCTATTAAATATTTACGCTCCAACAGAGAAGGACAGCAATGAAGACAAGGATAAATTTTACGAAAAGGTAGAAGAAGAAATAGAAGTAATACCAAAGGAGGATACTATAATAATATTAGGAGATTTTAATGCCCAAATAGGTAAAGAAGACTACATAAAATGCGTAGCAGGAAAGGAAACTATACACGAAAAAACAAATAACAATGGGCAGCGACTGTGTAACCTCGCAGCAAGCACGGATATGTACATAAGTAGCACAAAATTTCCACATCCAAAAAAACATAAAATAACATGGATGTCGCCTGATAACAAAGCAACAACTCAAATAGACCATATATTAGTTAATAGGAGTAAACAAACATCAATAAAGGACGTGAGAACATACAGAGAAGCATGTGCAGACTCCGATCACTTTCTTGTTATTGCCAAAATAAAACAAAAGATTAAAAAAACAACAAGGGACAGAAATGCACTAGATGGAACATAACAACGCTAAGTGAAGAGAAAGTAAGGAAAGAATATGAAACACAGATAGAAGAATTACTAAGCAAAATAGTGAAAAGGGAAGACAACGTTAACGCACAATGGGAAGCTATAAAAATATCCATTCAAATAACAACGGAAAAACACATAGGCAAAATGGATAGAGATAAAAGAAAAGAGTGGTACAATGATAGTTGGAACCCGATATTAACAAACTGGTAACACTCCACCAGCCTCAACCGTCTCATTGATTTTTTCTTTATTATTAATTTTGTATTTCTTATTGTATTGCATTTCTTATTTCTATTGTGATTGTATTTCTTATTGAATCTGTGTTTATATTTAAAAGTTTAATAAACAATTTTATTGTACATTTGGTAGTCGTTTAATAAATTTCTACTTCATTATTCCTCTAAAATAAAATTTAGACATTAACTGAAATTAAAGCTAAATACAGATCAATTGGGACGGTACAGATGATATTCAAATAAAACTAACTACTTTGGACTAACCAGCGACTGGGGGAGGGGGTGGTGAATTTTTTGTTCTCTTCTATAGGGGGCGGTGGTCCAGAAAAGGTTGGGAACCACTGGTTTACAGCATTGCATTGATGTTAACGGTAACACTTTGAACAATAAGTTTAATATTACGGTTAGGATTATACTTTCGGAGACTTCTTTTGTTTAGATTAAATAATTTATTAAGATTTATTAATATTTAGGATTTTTTGTTAGGCTCAACGTGTATTGCTTTCACATAATAGGTTAATAATTATGGTTTACAATAGATATTAGAAAATAACTCTGTTTTTATAAGTTTTGGGTATAGGGAAACTTAACAAAAATTAAAGTTACATGATCGAAGATTCCATTTGCGTCAAAAAAATACAGGATGTTCCATTTGAAAGAAGAGAGAAAATGAAAAGTTCGAGTTTCCGTCCACCCTGTATACAGAAGGGAAAATAAGAATACGGTGATATTGCATCATATTACGAAACTCTTACGGAAAAAAAATTTAACGTACAATAAGCTATACAGCGTTGATTTACGTACGATTTTCACATAAACGGGTTCATACCTTTTCAAGGACTCTGTATAACGCAGCAAACGTATCAAAAACTTCAAAAAACTGTGAGCAATCCAAATTCGGTATAATATATAGGGGTTCTCATTTAAAAAATCATATGTTTGGTTTGTAACGGAGTTATGCAACACACTGTATAGTTCGAGATTATTTCAAAATATGGACCTTAAAGACATCTACTATTTTTGTTGATAACATTTTTTGATATTTCTTAAAATAACGCATATACCGAAGTTTGTCGTGAGATTGGTACACCCTGTATATAAGTTGAAAATATTTTACAATAAAACTGTTCATATTTGATAAATCGTACACCACAAATTCGTTTGGAAAATTTATACTCTTAGCGGAAAATGTCCAAGCTTTCGAGGATGATTGTCCTCATCATCAGGGAGACTAAAATGAAAAACAACAGTTAAATACTGTGGTCCAATAAAGAATAATTTGAATTGAAGTTCACAACCACGTGTGTACTTAC